>CP126896.1:57725000-59039166 GCA_030440675.1 Furcifer pardalis
AAATTAGGTACCGCGGCTTATATTCAGATTGGCTTATGCTCAAGTATACAGTAAGTGAGGTAAACCTGGCTTTTCCAGAGAAGAGGACATTTTGTTATGGGGGAAAAAAATCTCATTTGGTCAAAGTGTTACTCATTAACCTTCAGAACCAATATAGCCATATTCTATTTAATTCTTGCTGTGTTTTTACATAGAAGTGACAAGATTTGATTACAAATGCACCACATAACTTTAGTCCTCGTCATTAAAACAACAAAAAAGTGTTGCCCAATTGAAATTTGTATTCTTATGCAAAATAATATTGCTTCAGGTGCTAGCCATGTATTTCAGAAATAAATATTAGCAGTAGTATTGGAATGGTACATATATCAACAGTGAGATTTGTCATGTGCAGACATACAGGAAATTGAAAATACAAAGGATTACTGCATTATTGTCTGAGGCTGTGCTATAAAACTTTTGTTTTTAAATCTAAATGTACAAAAGCATCCTAGAGGGAAAAGGATGCAAGATCTTTCGACTAGTTTTTTTTAAAAGAAAGGTTATTTTCCTTTTCTGCTTGTCAATGAAGTTGTTAAGGAAATTAAAGGAAGCTCTGAGAAGAAATCTATCACTCCCCATAAGTGTCTAAGCCTGGAGTCTTCTATAGCCAGGAAATGAGTGCTATTAAAAACATGAGTGGAAGTGGGTCTACCTCAGACAAAAAACAGATTAAAGTGTCTTGCAGCTTCTTGTACCATGTAGGTTTTGAAATTGTCAGCACATCAATAATATTACTAAAAGTTACATGGTTGGCAGATTCAACATGGCTCTCTGTATTATGGAAATAACTGCATCTATATAATATGACTAGTTAAGGAGTTCTCTGAGTTCATTTCTCCTAAGTAATTTCAATATAGCCCAGAACATCCCCATCACCAGTTAAACACAAATCACTGATTACAGTCATCTCCATCACTTCATTTCATTATTTTACTGTATGACTATCTTACTAGTAGCTGTTATTTGGGGGGGAAACTTCTGGCAGTATGCAAGCAGCAAACCAGCAGGTGCAGATATGCTGGAAGCTGTGGCTGTAGACCTGCACACAGGCAGCTCAGATCCTGTTGGCAGAATCTAAGTAGAAGCAGAGTTTTCAGTCCCCTGAGTATCCAAGTAGCCCTTTTTAGGATCATACTACTCACCTCCATGTGAAGGAAAGAGCTAGAAGAGCTATCCTAAAAATTATCAGCTATACAATACTCTGGCGAGCTAGCTGCAGTTTTTGGTAAAGGTCTCCCTTGCTCAAAAGCTGGTTGACTCTGGGTGGTGGTGCTCATCTCTGTTTACAGCCAAACAACAAGTGCTATCTGTGTTTGCAGGCATTTCTGTGGTCATGTGGCAGGCATAACTAGATGTCAGAGAGCACAGAGTGTTTACACTGCAACCCTGACCAATAGTGATGGCCTCAACAACAAATTTTATTATTATTTTCACTCCACCCTTGATACTGTACCAAGATCAGACAAGCTGATCATTTTGGGCTGCTTTGATGGTTAAGTTAGTTCAGATCATCAAATAGAATCAATGGAAAACAAGGCATTGGACACTTGAATAGCAATGGTTTGCTTCTGTTGAGGACTTGCACCAAATAAATACAATATGCTTATCATGAATTAACAGTAGCAATTACACTTATATATCACCCTATCATGCTTAAAAATTCTCTTGGTGTTTCACAATTTTCATTTTGCCCTCAACATGATGGTCACTTACTTGTTTTACCAATTTTGGAAATATGGAAGGCTGAGTCAACCTTGAGGCAGTTGAGATCAAACTCAAATCATGAACAGAGTTTGGACTGTAGCAGTAGTTCAGATTAATCATGGAGGCAGGAAGCCTCTATTATTTTGGCTTCAAAACTGGAACAAAGCAACCTGGATGCATCAATGTTCCTACCACTGGTATTTGTTTGACCAAGTCATTATTAGTCATAGACAAAGTATATCCTTCACTGAAGCAATGTGTGGAACAGAATGTATCAGAATGTATAGTAAACCATTGGCTACCCATCTTCAAAATAAGCAAATGAATAAAGCTGCCATGACATCCACAAAGAAAACAAGAATCCAAGAAATTAAATGTCTCCAAGTTCAGTCACAAAGGATCCGACTTGATGCTGGAGACAAAATTAAATATGAACATAGATTAAATTCCAACTCGAAGCAGAAGTATTGGCAATAAATAGAAAACTGTCTGCAATATTATATCTACCACTGCCATGAAAGATTTAAGAAGCATATTCATCAGGATTAGTTTGATAAGAATGATAGTCTACTTGCAAAAGGACTTGAACAAGAACATCAAATATGTAAAGTGTATCAGTTCAACAAATCATTTGCCAATAAAGCTGCTTTCAACAAACATTGTCATTATTTTAAACAAACAAACAAACAAACAAATAGTTGCAGTGTAAACTGAAAGAGATGCAGACAGAGAAGATTCAAGATTTTGCTGATATGGAGAAATTTGGAAATTTTTTGAAGCAGTCAAAGCTATGACCCCTACCCTGTGGTCATTTCAAATCTCCACAGTTCCAACAGTTCAGTACTCATGGAGAAAGTCACAGATTTTGCAGAAGTCAGTTGACTGTTTTCAAAATATGTTAAACAGACCATCTGAAATTAGTGAAGATGGGATTAACAGGCTGCCAAATCAACAGTTTCATGAATGAATCCCCTTCCTCATCATCTTTGGAAGAAACATAGAAGGCCATTAACCACCTCTTCAGTGGGAAAAACCCAGTGGAGATCTTTAGAAAAGGTAGCACTTTGTTCTGTGGAGTTTTTTTTTCCTCATGGGAGTAACATGACTATTTTCCTTTCCTTTTCCTTTCTATTTTAACTTTATTCATAGTCTCTTACACATTTTTGATCCCATACAAAGATTCCGGGAACTCAGTACAGTAGTTCTATTATCTGGACCTAGTGGCATGCTAGTAAAGGTAAAGGTTTCCCTTGCTCGAAAGCCAGTCGTATCCGACTCTAGGGGTCAGTGCTCATCTCTGTTTCTAAGCCGAACAGCCAGCGCTGTCTGCTTCTGCAGACATTTCCATGGTCATGTGGCAGGCATGACTAGACACTGGAGCGCACGGAATGCTGTTACCTTCCCACCGAAGTGGAGCCTATTTGTCTACTTGCAATTTCTTGCTTTTGAACTGCTAGGTTGGCAGGAGCTGGGACAGAGACGGGAGCTCATTCCGTCCTGCAGTACTCAGGAATCGAACTGCTGACCTTCCGCTTCCCAGTCAGCGTCTTAGTGACTTGAGTCACTGCAGTCTACATAACCACAAAGACACAAAAATAGAATTTAATTGCGAAAAAGACAAATTCTAAACATGGTGAACCTTTGTACTAGTAATGCTAATACAGTGGAACCTGTTAACGAATGGCTTGATTAACATAAAAATTGCATAATGAAAGGAAATCCATAGAAAATAGTGGCTCAGTTTATGGAATTAATTGGTTTTCAATGCATTCCTATGGTTTGAGTAATTTTTGTTGTATGAAACGTTCCGGAGAATGCATTAATTCGGTTAACAGAGGTTACACTGTATATTAATTAGAAATGAGAGCAATTCTATCTCCAAAAATCTTGAAACCAGCAATATAACTATGCCAGGAAAATATTCTCTCACAAAGGACCTGAAGTCCTGACTTGAGGGAATGGGACCCATGTGAAAAAGAGCAGGAAGCTATGATGAAAATAGCAGAGAGTAATTCCAGATGCCCCTCCTGCTTCACAATCTTCTTACAGAGCTCCCTGTCATCTTTATAAAAGTAATCTGCATCATGTGACTGTGTGTTATGAGCTGTCAAGTCACATCTGACTTGTGGTGACCCTAACAGGATTTTCAAGATACAGTATGTGAGATATTTACAGAATGGTTTTAGTATTTAGTTTTCATGGTGGCCCTTTCCTCCATTCTGAGTCTCTATTTCTCTCTCTCTTTTGTTTTCAAGTTTATTTTGCTCATGTTGTCTATTCCACTAATTGCCAACCTTTATCCCAAACATATTTTAAAACTTTGCAATAATTCGATAGATGAGAATAGATTTTTGCTTTGTTTTTGATCTTGGGTTTCTGGTCCCCCACCCCTGTACAACTCAGGGTATTTGTATGTGAGTTTCCCATCTATAACTTTGAAAATAAATAACTCTAAATGCCACTCAATAGAAAAATGCTAAAATAATGGTTAGTTGAAACTTTGCTGAAAGACTTATGATACACGTGGGAGAAATAAATTTTGCTGAAGAAATATTTCTTAAGAAAGTTCCTAGCAGAATGTCTTGGGAAGTTGGTACAGTGTTTATTTAACTAGAACTTTGGAACCATGAAGAAACCTCTTAGAGATTCAGTCACTACATAACCACCTTGTTTATTAACTTCACAGCTCTGGCGACTTGGTCGTCTTTTATACCTTATATTTGTAGCACACCTGGGAGTCAAAGGTAGCCATTTTTGCAGTCTGTGAAATGCTTCTTGTGTTAAATTATTACTTATGCTTTCTTTACCCATAATATGTTTTCTTAAATGAATGCAGGTGTTACAACTATGATAACGTCACAGCCAACAGACATTGCCATTCAGAGAGCAAATTTGTTTTGCTAATAAACTATTTAGCACTAAAATGTTTTTTTTTTAAAAAACTGTTGAAAGAGGATGGGCAACAGACTGCTGGTTTATCTGATCTTTTCACATCTATACAGTCAAACCTCACATAAAGAGTGCCTTGCTTAAAGAGTAACTCGCTTAAAGAGCAGAATTTTCCCTGAATGTTTGCTTTGCTTAACAAATAAAACCAACCAAAAACTTGCTTAACAAATAAATCGGGGTTCACAATCCCCCCCCCCGAAGTCACAATTGGTCACTTCAATGGTGTTTCGTTTAAAGAGCAAACTCACTTAAAGAGCAATCCTGTGGAACACATTATGCTCTTTAAGCAAGGTACAACTGCAATGGTGAGCTGCAAAAGTTTTTACTACCACACTGTGGGTGTGGTATGGTGGGCGTGACCAGGGGGAAAGCCCTGCATTGCACCCAAATTAGGACTACTTTATTTCAAAACTTGGATGGGCAGGGCCAGCCAGAATTTCTGCTACCGGTTCTGGCGAACTGGTGCAAACCTGCTGATGCCCACCACTGTACAACTGTACTATGATCCTCATTTATGTGGGAAGCTCTGACTTTTCATGTGTTCAGTGAGATAACTGCTCTTAATAACAGCCACCATTTTACAGTTTCAACAAGTTGAAATATAAACACATACAACTTAAAGAAAATAACTTTAAAAGGCAGTTTATTTAGCAACACAGCAGGGCCTAATAGTTTTTATAAAATTAAATTCCAAAGAAAGCATCTTAGAAAAATTCCTGCATGAAGAAGGATGTTATAGCAGTGTTTTCTTTCAAAAACGGATAGATTTTAAGTTTTTTTTTTAAAAAAACATAAAGCATAAGAAATTAACAATATAGCTCTATACACACCTCAGAATTGTTCTAGTTCAGTGGAGCTTATTCTCTACAATTGGACACAAAATTCTAGTCCAGGCTTTAGAAAATTACTTTTTTGTGTTATAATTTGCAAGGGAGAGGATGTTCATAACAGTGTGAGCACGTTCATGTCTAATCAAAACCAGGTCTGACTGGTTTCAGTGGAGTTTATTCCAGGCATTGCTTGGGAAGTAACTTTTAAGAAGAATGATTATAGTAATGCACAGAAGACATCAATCACTAAGCCACGGCTACCTGACCATCATACTATAATTTCTCAGTTATGTATAGCTATATAATAATATATGTCATGTTCCACTCACAAGATAGCAGCCTTTCATAGATGACAAGGATTATTATTATTATTATTATTATTATTATTATTATTATTATTATTATTATTATTATTATTATTATTATTATTATTATTATTATTATTATTATTATTATTATTATTATTTCAAATTTATATTGCCGCCCTTTTGATTGTATTCTAATATATTGGCAGGCTTATTAGCTCAGCAATACAGAAGTTGCAATTCAAAGTACAGTAATACCTCGGATAACGTTTACCTTGGATAACGCTAAAATCGGATAACGTTAAGTAATCTGGGGAGGAGAATTGGATAGAATAACCTTAAGGTCCTATGGGATGGATCGGATAACAACCACTAAAGCCTGTGTGGTTACAATGTATCTCTATGGAGCTTTAACATTATCCGATCCATCCTATAGGATTTTAACATGGATCGGATAACACTAAAAATCGGATAACACCAAGACTTGTGGAACCAAGTCTTAGCGTTATCCGAGGTATTACTGTACAGTGATACCTAGCTTAAAGAGCATAATGCGTTCCATGGAATTGCTCTTTAAGCAAGTTTGCGCTTTAAGTGAAACACTATTGTAAGTGACCAATTGTGACTTCTGGTGGATTGTGAACCCTGATTTAGTTGTTAAGCTAGTTTTTCGTTGGTTTTAGTTGATAAGCGAGGCAACCATTCAGAGGAAATTCTGCTCTTTAAGTGAGTTACTCGCTAAGTGAGGCACTCTTTATGTGAGGTTTTACTGTATGTAATCCTGCCAAAAGGAAGCACTTTTAATGTCAATTTAAAGGGAAAAGCTTAAAATTTGGCTACATTTGTAGGAAGTAAACTCTGTAGGATTTAAGTATCTTTAATATTGGTTGATGATGCTCAAAAATTTGAACAAAACTTTGTATTATATTTATTTATTTATTTATTTATTTATTTATTTTGATTTCTATTATAACATGCAAGACATCGTGTTAGGCATGATAGAAAGGAGTAAGATGGGAAAGAGCTTGTATACCCAACATTATGAACTGCTGTGTTGATTTATAGAGTCAGAGGCAAGTATTTTGTGGTTTGTAAGATTTGATAATGTGACAAAACATTAAGCACAGAAGTATTGTTGGCAGAATTTATGATATATTTATTTTATGTACTTGTTAAGGTCAGATTTCTGTTGCCTGATCATTGCCTAGGGGTCCTTACCAATGTTATAAATCTCCAGTAAAAACACTGGACACCTGTGTCTCTCATAGATGACATTTATCCCAATAAAGGGTTACATTCAGAATGAAATCAGGCAAACATTTGCAATCATTTCAATATCCATCTAGGTAACAAGGCAAAAATCTGTTCATTGTTCCAATATTTTAAGGCAACATCACCTCATTTTCTACAAGCTTTATTTATCTACATTGTTTCTACATGCAAGAATTTTTCACAATAAATGTTCAAACGTCTTACACATGAAAAACTGTAGGCACAGATACCTGAAAGATATGAAAACTGAACTCTAAGTTACAGCAAGTACTTAAATCAGATTTCAATTCAAAATACTGTACATAAAAGGCAAAAATATGCTGAAAGTATAAATCAATTCCTAGCTTACCATAAAATATCAGGATCAAAACTTAATTACATAATGAAATGCTGAAACTGTTCAAAAAGGTTAAACTTAGAAAATAAAGGTGCAGTATGCAAAACTCAGCATCTAAATGGCAATTTAAAAAAAGAGCACATCTCTAAAATACATTGCTTTAAAAGTGAAAGCACTTCTTAAAACACTAAAGTCCTTAAAGGTAAAATGGAAGAAAATAACTCTTAATAATGATGCTGAGAAGGGTGGAGGGCAAAAGAAGAAGGGGGTGGCCTAGAATGAGATGGCTAGATGGTATTGTGGGCACAATGGGCACAGAGCTGAGCGAGTTGAGGAGGATGGTGGAGGACAGAAGTGCCTTGCGGACAGTGGTCCATGGGGTCGCAAAGGGTCGGAATCAACTGTGCGACTGAACAACAAAAAAGTAAAAATGTTATAATAAAAGGTTAAAATGAAAATAAAATTTGTTTCTTAAAAACAAAAAGCATTATAGCTCTTAAACAATCTTAAGTCTTACGTCTACAGACAGAGCTCCTGCCCTTTCGGAAGGGCCTAAAAACCTGGCTGGCAGGGCAGGTGTGGGGCTCCAGGAATATGGGGTCCCATGTTGGGTGGCTGATCTGATGGGACAGCCACTCCTCCCTTACTCTTTTAAACTTTTTAAACTTTTTAAACTTTTTAAATCTTTTAGATCTTTGTAAATTCATGGTTTAATTCTTTTTTAATTGATTTTTTAAAGTAATTTTGAACCTCAAGGTTTTAATTTATGATTTTTCTGTAAGCCGCCTAGAGTCAGGTTTGCCTGATTGGGGCGGGATAATAAATCTAGATAAATAAATAAATAAATAAATAAATAAATAAATAAACATGTTTTTTTTAAAAGTCTTATATTCTCAGCCAGCCATGTTTTCTTGAATCTATAGATCTATGGTGGAAATCTCATGTTGTGTCTTGCTTCAACCATTGCTGTTGTTGGTATTTGTATTATTGGCATCTGGAAGAGCTAGGAATCTCCCTGTTACACAATGCCTGTTTGTTGCTGTGATGACGATGTGCTGGATTCAACATCTGACTATTTTTCTAGCCATTATAGTTATCCTTTAATTGGCCTTATCAAAATGTGAATTTATTTTCTATTAGGTTAGGATAATCCAGACTTTATGGGGTGCTAAAGTTTTGCTTTAACTTTACTCATAGGCTTTGCTCAAGTTTTCATTTCTAACCAACTAAAAGAAGGTGTAAGCATTTAGACATGCAATTATTTTGTTTAATAATTTGCTCTTTTTGGTAAAATCACCAGCATCAACACTTACCTTAGTAAGGTATTTCAGTTATAAAATGAGCATACAGATGGTATTACAGTTCTCAATTTTCTTCTTTTTTAGGTGACATATCAATTCCGAATATTGGCTATCATTATGGCGATAAGTCTTCCTATTCTTAAGTCCTTGGAACAGTTCTTATGAGGACATGCCACACCAGTCTCTCAGGTTCTTCAGCCATGAAGTCGATCTATGTCCACAGCCTATCTTGTTATGGATATTTCCTTGCAGAGTGAGTTGGAGTATTCTATAATTTATCTTGCTCCTCATGATATGGCCAAGATATTGGAGCTTTCTTTGCTTAATGATTTTAAACAGTTCTCAATAGGTGATGTATAATAACAAATGTCCTTTTCATTCATTCATAATTAGGTTTATGGTTTATAAGACACAAACCATTTCAAGAAAGATAAAAACACTTTCAAGATAAAAAAAATTCTCCCTCCAAAAGAACAGACATTGGAACTGGAGAGCTGGGTAGCTTCTGTTTACAATAACTATGGTAAACTATTATATATAGTCCCATTTAAAATGCTCTTTCATTTTTCAGAGCTACTTGCTCTATAGTCCCTGTAATTATTTAAGCAGTCTGCACATACTCCACAGTACAATTTTACATACTTGATCCTTTGGAAAATGGAGGGATCACACTTATTATTCATTTGTTGTATGGCACATTCACATTGCAATTAAATAAAAATTAAAAACACACAAGAGATAAAATACAAGATATAAAATGTGAGGTATAAAGTTATAAATATACTTATACAGTAATACCTCATATAACATTAGTATCGAATAACACTAAAATCGCATAACATTAAGGAATCTGGGGGGAAGAATTGCATCAGATAACATTAAGATCCTATGGGATGCTTCAGATAACAACCGCTAAAGCTTGTGTGGTTACAATGTATCTCTATGGATCCCATAGGATTTTAACATGCATCAGATAACACTAAAAATCATATAACACCAAGACTTGTGGAACCAGGTTTTAGTGTTATACGAGGTTTTACTGTAGTTGCCATATGTCCCGTTTTTCTGGGATTTTCCCAGATTGAAGCAGTCCTGGCCGGTTCAAGACAAATCATGTAAAAATCCCGGAAACAAAAAGTTAATTGCATAGAGTTGCTATTCTTAGAGAGGAAGGGAACGAGGAGGACAGAAAGTGAAGAGCTGTCCATTGCAAATGCCCTCCTCCAAAATAGGTCCTCCTCCTGTTTCACGCTTTTCTCCTTCTGGAGGGAAAGAGAGATTCCATGGACTGCATTGCCATTTGGGACTTCTCCTTAGAACTTTCTTCCAAGGGATCCTTGTGTGGGGTTTAAGGGTGAGTCTACTTCAAGGGGTAGGGGTGAAGGGGAGTGGGTGACCGCAGGGGAAGAAAGGGTGGTTTCAAGTGTGGCCCATTTTTTTTTAAAAAAATGGTAAAGGTCACCCTTGCTTGAAAGCTAGGCGTATCTGACTCTAGGGTTTAGTGCTCATCTCTGCTTCATAACTGAAGAGCCAGCACTGTTTGCATCTGCAGATGTTTCCATGGTCATGTGGCAGGCATGTGATAAGAGCACATGGAATGCTGTTTACCTTCCCACCAAAGTGGTCCCTATTTATCTACAGTACTTGTAATTTCTTGCTTTAAACTGCTAGGTTGTCAGGAGCTGGGACAGGGATGGAAAAAGAAATAAAAATAGAACCATCAAGAATTATCTTTTTGCAAGAAGAATCATATAGGAAACAACCGCTTGACTATAGCTTATTTTAAACTGATGGTGGCTGCCTTCCCTAGATTGGGATTCTGTGGGGTCTTTGAGTTGTAGACTCATTGACAGACACACGCACAGTTTGAAGAATGCAATGATGTCACATGGCTGTCCCGGTTTGGTGGGAGAGAATTATTGCAACCCTAAATATACTATATACAGTATCTAGATTGCAAATATATATTGTTTTGCTTCATTTCTCAGAGTAAGGAAATCAGTGAAATCTCCATTATAAGCTCTATTTTGGCTCTCTGTCCTTTTGTGTTGCACAGTCTGTTTTTCAGCCCACAGTCACAATTTGATGGTATTATTTTGCCTCACTTATAAAGGGCATTTATCCATCTACCATCTACCATGGCACATGTGGATTCTATTCATTGTTGTCCATCTCACATGGGGCTGGTCAAATCCAGATGGTTTTTCTGAAATGCAGGATAAGCTTTGATATTGTTTGTCTGCATGTGTTTGTGAAATATTCTAGCCAATGCTATTTCCACATGTTATGGATGCACCAGGCATGCTACATTGTTCAATATTGGCAGCTGGTGTTTATTGGTAATCTTCCATATTCTTGAAGGCGGGCGTTTTTCTGTTTTACATCTGAGAACGGTATATTCTCCTTACATATTGTAGCTCCATAAAATGTGAAATAGCTGGTTTGGAACTTGATATTAAGTTACTATACAACTTGTTTGTTGGAAATGGCCCCAAACAAGTTCCATATTTAGCAAGGAAAGAAAGAAAGAAAAAAAGAAAAGAGCTGTCAGCATGACAAATATATAAAGTCTACATTGAATTCTGAAACTGAAGGTGTGGTGGAAATTAAAAAGTGGAAAAAAAAGAAAATAAAAAACCTAAAAAGCATTTTTGAGTTTTACAATTTGTGGTGATGATTCTTAACATTTGCCTTTCATTCTCTGCAAAATAACGATTGGGGGAGGGAGAGAATTTTGCCCAGAAAAGCAGAAGCTTTACTATTCTTCTAAGGAATCAGTGGAAGTGAGTCCTATCTGACAAGATAGCCACCCTGCTGCTGCTTCCTCTGTCAGATGCAAAGCTGGGGAATGTTCTGTAGCTTGACCTTACTTGCTATGGGAATTCTGAAAGCTGAGTCAAAGAAGTAATCTTTACCTGGGCCTGGCCTACTGTTGCCAAAATACTTGAAGACAGATTTGTCAATTAATATTTAAAGTTCATAACTTTCTATCCTGTGCAAAAGCTGACAGTCATAAATGACCCCATTTAATTTATGTTATATAAACTAAAGGTGAACTGCCTACCCAATGGTAAAGTGATCAGTGCCAGGTTATTCAAGGTGTGGTCAGAATAACAGTTCATTGAATCATTCAGTAGAATATCTCTAAAATCTGGATTACCTGGAGAGCTGTCTGGTCAGTATTTCCTGTTCTCTGAGATTTGTGTAAAAGAATGTGTAGGGCCTGTGATGTCAGAGAGGGCAAACTCTAAAGAAAATGTATGTGCTTGTGCTTATGCATGAGGAAGACAATGAGACAGAACATGTAGTTTGCCTTCTCAGTAGAATTGACACATTACCTGTGTATCCACCTGGAGAAATGGGGAACTGCTTACAATTGGTCTGTAAGGGTCTAATAATCCAAAGCCATCCACAGGTCCATATACAAATACCATAGTAAATACAATTCATAGGTGAATAAAATGTCATTAGAAATGTTGTTTAAGGTGATATTTTAATATACAGTAACCTTGGTAAAATGAAAGTTTGTTTTAAAATTTTTTTACATTCTTCTAAGACATTTTTAAGTGTTGTAAAAGAATAGTTATCACCAAACAATATTTTCCAGTCACTGGCCAATAATTCAGCATACATACATTTTGCTGAATAATTGCCCATTAATATGTCTCTTCTTTCCATTATACATGCTGCAAAATGCTCATTAATATCACTCTTCTTTCCATTATACACACTTCCTGCTTTTTGGCCCTGAAAAATTAATCCTCATTGGTTAAGTGTTGTCATCTTGCATTGCTCACTCTATTTATTTTTAATGTGCTAACAAGAGAAAGTGATGGGAATTTGCAAAAGAAACCTCTATTTTTCAAATGAGATTTGTGGGGGGCTAATTAATAAATACCACCAACATAACGTAATAACAGCAAGCAGGCCTGATCTGCTCATTTGCATCCAATAAATTGGAAAGAGCACATTTGTCCTGTATTTCACACAGTCTATAAATATAAATTGGACTGCATAGATGTCTGGCAGAGTTTTCAGAAACATTCCAGTAGCTTCTTCGATTCAGTTGATTCAGACAATAAATTTAAGAACAAATTTAATGTCAGTGGTTACAGCAGAAACCTTGGATTTCATTAGAAGCCTGTTAATATTGGAGGAAAAATACATGGCAGCTTGTCCAAAGGAAAGTATTGAAGACCATCAGTTCATTTATGTATACAGTAAAACCCCTACTTACGTAAAAAGTCTGTTCCATAGCCGTTATGTAAATTGGTTTTTTACTTAACTTGGGGCAAACCCATAGGAAAATTATATTTATGTAAATTGAAGCAACCCCATAGGAAAAATGAATTTTGTATGTAACTCGAAGCAAAACCATAGGAAAAATTAATTTTTTACATAACTCAAAGCAAACCCATAGGAAATTGTGTTATGTAAATCGGGACATTTATGTAAATCAGGACATGGTTTTAGTGCAAAAATCATTGTGTAAGTCGCATTTTATGTAACTCGAGGCATATGTAGGTCGGGGTTTTACTGTATTTCCTTTCTATAGGTCTAGCAACAATAAGGGAAGAATCTTAGTTTAAAAATATTTTTATCTTGTCAACTTCCATCTTTCAGTATTAAGATTTAATTAGTTTGTACCAGACATATAAAGGGATTGCGGTGGCTTAGTGGTTAAGATGCTAAACTTGATGACTAGAACGCAGGCAGGTCAGCAGTTCGAGACCTGAGTACTGCAAGACAGAGTGAGCTCTTATCTCTGTCCCAGCTTCTGCCAATCTAGCAGTTCGAAAGCAAGAAATTGCAAGTAGATTAATAGATACCACTTCGGTGGGAAGGTAAACAGCATTCTGTGTGCTTCAGTGTCTAGTCATGCCTGCCACATGTCCATGGAAACGTTTGCAAATGAAAACAACACTGGCTCTTTGGCTATAAACAGAGATAAGTACTGAACCCTAGAGTTGGATACAACTGGCCTTTATGCAAGGACGACCTTTACCATTACCTACCAGACACATAGTATATTCAAGATTCTGCAAATCAATGACTTCTTTTGTCTTTTTGGTAGTGCACATCTATCTTGATAAATTGTAAGGGAGCAACCTAGTGAAGAAGTCTAGCCTTGCTCACTCCCATGCCCTTCCCCCATGTCGGTAGATGCAAGAGAGGGTCCTTCAGGCATACAGAGATATATAGAGCTCCTCTGCCCACCTCTGTATGTTGGGATCTTGGATCATCCTGCCAGGGCTGCTATTAGCATCAGAAGGTAGGATAAGCCAGAAGCATCTCAGTGTACCTTTGTGAGTCTTTCCAGTGTGGAAATATATTTGTGTGCCTCTTTTTGAGATACTTGTGTAGCTTCATATACAGACTCTACTGTGTATAGCCAAAGCCAAATAAATCTTCCCATCTATCACAAGTTAAGAATCAACCTAGAGAATTGGCTGCTTGAAAATTATGATCTCACTCCAGAGGCAGATAAAAATCTGCTTTTGTTGGGTTTTGAGAGTGTGGTATTTTATATTGTGTTGTCAGTCTGTCTCTTTTTTAAAGACCATGTGTGCTTTGTGACATAGCCCAGACATCCTTTTGAGACCTTAGGATCTTTCTTCTATGCAACTGTGTAATTTGTTCTGTTTTAAAAACAAATTGCTGGCTGGAAATCAGATTAGTTTTGCCATCAATATCTAATGATTTAATAGTCCTTTGCATTAGGATCATGTGGTTCATTCTTCAGCAATGAAACATATGGAAAGTAGCAAATAAAGACAATACCTAATAATAGCAAAACATGTCACAATCCAGCTGTGCTAAACATTGTCATCCATTTCCAAACTTAAATCTCTAGGATAAGAAGCCGAATTGTAAAGCCAGGCTTTTTAAAACAACCTTATTCTCCTCTCTCCCTGAATTCTTTTGAGAAAGGAGCATAAAACAGTACAGTACTTCCAAAAACAAAAATGACAGTCATCACCAGGTTTATGATCTGCGTAATTT
The DNA here is from genome assembly GCA_030440675.1 of Furcifer pardalis. Classification (NCBI taxonomy): domain Eukaryota; kingdom Metazoa; phylum Chordata; class Lepidosauria; order Squamata; family Chamaeleonidae; genus Furcifer; species Furcifer pardalis. Next base: position 57,739,744 of record CP126896.1, read on the forward strand.
TTAATCTGATTCAGATTTAGTGAAGAAGAAAGAAGCAGGTTTATAGGATTAAGTTTGCATAAATTTTGCTTCATTAAGAAAAAAATAATTTTATCAGGTGAAAGTAAATGACAGTTAAATTGATTTGGACTTCTCATGTCAAATCATCCTGCATGAATTAGTTTCAGTGACCCTTTTGGTCTGCAAGAGGAAGTATAAAAGAAACAGAAGGCTCATTTCCCTACATAGTTTGAAAATGTAATTTTTTTTCCTTTCATTTCTGGCTCTGAATTATCCTGCCACTATAGTAATAGGAGTCCAAAAAAAGGAACTTTCATGTGCTCTATTCCCTTTATTTATTTTATTTTTATCATATTTCTAAGCTGCCCTCCTCACAAATGACTCAGGGCAGCTAACAACAGACAAAAAAACCCAATAAAACCCACAATAAAATACCCATCTAAGAAGAGTTGAAATTTAAGGATTAAAAGGTTAAAAAAGCAAAAAGATTAAAAAAAATCACAGATTAAAAATTCACAGGGGAGAGGGGAGGAGTCAAATTAACCAGCGAGCCTGAGCGACCAACTGGCCCGTACCCCATACCTGCCCCGCCAGCCAGGTCTTCACACCCTTTCTGAAAGACAGCAGCTCTGTCTGGAGACGCAGCTCGGTTGGCAGGAGGCTCCATAGGGCTGGAGTGGACACAGAGAAGGCCCTCCTTCTGGTGCTAGAGAGATCCACCTCTCTAGCTGATGGTACAACCAGAGAGCCTCTCTGGTCCACTCTGGTGGGACAGACAGATATTCTGGGGGTGATTCCCTTTGCATTCAAAATGCATTCTTAGAAGCTGCAGTAGGAACTTGGACCATCCTGGACACTTTCTCATCAGTTCTCTCACTTTAAAATCCTTCATTACAGTCCCAAATGTTTTTATCCCCAAGGGTTGGAAGAGATGCTATAGTCAAGCAGATGCTAGGAGGGAAAAGCACACAGCAAGTCTATTTACATCACTATTCCTTATATGGTAGAGGAAACAATTGGATAAAACATTGACCTGGTTTGAGCAAAGCCCTCCTGAAGGGTTATATAAATCATTCCTTCAATATGTGTAGAAGTGAAGCATAGGTAGCCTACAGCTCTCATTGGATTGCATGCACAAGGACTTCATCTAGTCTTTTTGCAGGAGACACTTGTAACACTTAGCCACAGTGCTTATCTAAGTAAATAAGATTTTCTGTCACTATACAATACTACTGGATTCCTGGCAATCATTGTTATGTCAGCATTGTTATCCTGACAGCAGGCTAAGACTTCATCGCTGTCAATTTTGACTTATGGCTAAACTTTCCAGGGATTTCGAGGTAGAGAGTATACAGAAGTGGTTTACTACTGCGGGCATCCTGGGACTATAAAAGTTGCTCATGGATACCTGAGCTTCTTCCAGGAGGCATGATGGAGTATCAAATTCCCAAACTCTGGCTCCACAGAAAGTGTGCACTGAGCTACCCAGAAAGCCAAGATTTTATTACAGAGTGAATATACTATACAGTAATACCTCGGTAACGTTTACCTCGGATAATGCTAAAATTGCATAATGTTAAGTAATTTGGGGAGGAGAATTGGATCGAATAACGTTAAGGTCCTATGGGATGGATCGGAAAACAACCGCTAAAGCCTGTGCGGTTACAATGTATCTCTATGGAGCTTTAACGTTATCCGATACATCCCATAGGATTTTAACATGGATCGGAGAACACTAAAAATCGGATAACACCAAGACTTGTGGAACCAAGTCTTAGCGTTATCCGAGGTATTACTGTACCTTGGATACCTTGGAGTCATTATTCAGCGAGGAGTCCACACATTGGTAGATGTCTCCATGATGACATTCTGCACATGCAAATGGACCTGAGAAAATAAATCCATCTGCATGTGTTTTTTTTAGCCATTTGGATATCACACCACCCACTAGCTAGGCAGACCATGATGTGTGCTCAAGGGATCCAATGGAGGATGCTTTGGTGAGTTTTTGTCCCGACCTAACATCATTGACAAGAGATGGGCAACACTGCCTAGTTAGACGAAGCTCTCACCTAGCAGGGGAATATGGAAGAATTGGCTCAGTAAATCTCTACTGATGGGGTGGGCTAATATAGTGCAACTTGTTATGCTGAACAACAGAACTTCTGTCATTAGAAGGCAATGTTTGAAAGATGTTTTGTCAGATAGCTATTCCTGCCTACTCCATAGCTCTAGGTAGCAAAACAACTGCTCTGCAGTATATGTATTTTTGTGTGTGTTTATGAGTGGCTAATAGAACAGACAGTGTCAGAATCCTGAAACTAGATGCTAAAAGAAAAAAGCAGAAGAGCAACATAAAACAGCTGTTGTCATGCTAAGTTTATATCATGAATCTAAAGCTAATACAATATTATCATCTGCTTACTAAGTAGTCAGTATTGTTGATCAACATGTAGTGAGAATAACTGAGGACAGCATTATACAGAAGAGTAGCCATTACAGAGAAATGTTTGTGTCAAGTTACCTACAACCTTAACTCTAAAAACAGATCCTAGACAGATGGCAGCTGAATTGCTCAAACAGAGTAACTCATATAAATACTTTACAGTGACATTTAAAAGTTTAGGAACATGGTCAGATACTGTACTTAGAATCTGTATCTCTGTCAGCTGAGGTTTTCTCTACTAAATTACAAATTTTACCCATGCAGTGAAGAACATGCAATTTTATAGTTTGTTCATATTTATTATAGGAGAGTAAAAGAGGGCTTATTCATTTGTTCATGTTGCAAGTTGTTGTTTTATAATGCATTTAGACTTTTTATGCTTTTGATGGCTACATAAAGATGGAAGAGGCTGGAAATTACACTGTCTCTATTGCTGTAACAGCTACATTTGCTGAATTGTTGTTTGTTCCACTCAGGAAACCATTAAACACAGAGTAATTCAACATTCAGTGGTGGATGACGAACACATACACAAGCACAAACAACTCTCCCCCAATGTGTAACAAAGAGTTCCTCAGATAGGTTGTATGACAGCCCATGAACAGTCTACTAAAGCCGAAGTGAAATTTTCAGTCCTGTAGCCATCTGCCCCTTCCCTGGCAGCCCTCTCAGAAGGGAGAAAGAGAGAGCAAGTGTGAACACAAAGAGAATAGTTACTTCACGATTGGGGCGGGATATAAATCGAACATAGAATAGAATAGAATAGAATAGAATTTCTGCAGAGGAATACAGCTAAAGATACCCAATCTCAGGATACGAGGCAAATCTTAGGGTGAGTGGCCTGGGCACCAAATCCCACTCATACCCAGCTGAATCAGAAATCACTGGCTCAATATAAAAGCATTCTGACAAGTGTTTTGTTTGTATAAAGTTCATGTACCATAAAAGTGGGGCAGAGACATTTGTGAGCCTTCATTTACATCACCTAAGGAGAGCTCCTGAAACATGCTCTGTCTAACTCACTCGTACCATGTTGTAGCCTCCATTTTGGAAATGGCTTTAAGCAAGACATACTGACCTGTACAACTGACTATGATCATTCTATTTCTTCTACACCTCTTTTAATGCTCAGCTTTTCTAAGAAACTCGGTGTACTCAAAATTAGCTCTTGTTTGTGAAATATCAGTGATTTAATAAAGGTTTTCCTCTTGTTTTGTGTTGTGTACAAAAACTACAGTTTTTCTTTTTTTCTGTTCAAGTCTGTGATTCTCATTGATGAGTAAAAAGAAGGATGCTGCCAGATTACAAATGTTGCAAAGTGAGGACCCTCTTGAGGCTTAATTAGAGTTATCTTGTTCCCCCACCAGCTAGCTATTCCCCTTTTCCTGCACTTCACTGGAGCTCTAGTGACTGAGAACTAATTTGCAGTTTAAAGTCATCATGGTAATATTTCCTTCTGCCGAACTTTGTAAAAACTTTTCACTCCAGAATGTTCCCGCAGTGTTTTTCAGGTTGAAAGGGGAATTGCTTGACCATTTTGAACTGCATGTGAAGGCCAATTCATTTGTCTTTGTGGACTCTTCAAGTTCAATTGTAACTGGAAACATAAGGGGATAAACACTGAAGAAAGGTAGTATATTTTTCAGCCCAGTTTTCCTTCCTAGAGATTCTTGGTCAGTATAAAAAGACAACCGCAAAACAACCGTGGAATGTATTAAAATACAGCTGCATGAGTGTTTTTCAAAGACAGCTTTCCAGTAAGTTTTCCAGATCTCTGCTTATGGGTATTCACTTGGATGCTTTTTCTCATAAACACATGTTAGCGGTTGGAAGGACAGCATGTTCCATTACCAGTTTTAATGTATGAAGAAAAACAAATTGGAAATTATGTGAATGACAACACAAGTATAGTTATAGGTTGAAGAAGGAATGGAAGTTTGCATCTCATCAACACCTAAATATTTAGCATAATTATATTAAGGTCTGCCACCAAGGATCAGATGTTTAGTTTCACTCTCAAGAGTTTGTATGCTGCCTAATTGAATTGTACTTTGTATACAAGCCTGCATTATAGAAATGATACTCTGCTTTTTTAAGGTTAATGATGTTACCACAGAGTAAATGAATGGCCAGCATATTTCTTGTCTGATTCTTGGAAGACTTGCACCTAATCTTAAACATATGTACTAATCAGAAATCCTCTTTTCCTTCTTGTTACAGCTTGATTAAGGCTGAAGATATTGGATGCCTGTGCTGTATAGCAGAAAACAGACTAAACAGTTTTTACTTACTTTCAAAGCTGTGATTCAAGAAGATATTTAAACCATTGGCTAAAACTTTGCATTTGTGTCTCACATTATTTGATTTTTGCCCATCCACTTTCTTAATGAGTCAATTTATATCATTGCATAAGGTACATCAGTTTTACCACAGGCTTCAATAGTTACCACAGGTATTTCTTCTGAACATGAAAATATAAAGGTTAATTTCATTAGAAAGAAAAACAATGAGTAGGCTCTTAAAAATAGGTATGAAAAGCCAAATAAATACAAAAATGTTTCTGCAGTATGAATTCTGAGTGCTTGTTTCATTGTAATGACTAATGGGCTATTCAAAGAAGCACAAATTAGGATTCCTTCTTTTTGTTATTAGGATTTACATCCTAATATATCAGTCCATTAAAGAAGAACTAGTCAGCCTTGGCATGTAGGCTGGCAATTTCATCTTGAAACAATTGCTATTTAATGAACAAGAAAAGAGCGTTTTGAGCCTCAGTGTTTATTTTTATATAGCATTCATTTCTGAAAGGTTCAATGGCAATATTTTTAATGTACAATGTAAAAAGTTTTAGATCAATTGGACCCCAATATAGATATATCCCATTAAACTTGCACAGCTTTCCTTTTTACCCCATTAAGAATTATTAAACTCACCAGGCTGTGGCTTAAATTTCTCAAAGTTATCCCTAATAAATATGGAAGATTTTTAAATTGCCAGGAACAATTTAAAACAGAACCTGATTTCATTTCCCGTCTAATTGAAATACTTAGGCGTTTGATGGAATCAAAGGCCTCCGAAAGATCTAAGAAACCCCCCCCCCCTCTTTTTGGTTATCTTCAAAAAATTATTGAGCAGGGCAACCAATACCATGTTTAAGCCTGAAGCCAAACTGGTGTTGATCGAGGCAATCATTATTCTCCAGGAACAACCTCAACTGGTCTGCAACTACCCTCTACACCACCTTGTCCATAAAGAGAATGTTGGCAACTGGATGATAGTTGTTTAAATAGATAGTTTGGGTTGATAGCATCTGAAACTCTGGTACTCTCCATATACCATTTATCCACCAGGATAGTGTCAGTATCACTGTCCTGCTTGGTAAAAGATCCTCACAAAGCATTCTGAAAGCCAACTGGATCCATCAGTCTACAAAGATGGATTATCAAAATAAGTCCAGGCTCCCCAGTGGAGAGGAGGGATCACTACCTCTATCACAAACTGGAACAGGAAATGGGCTAAATGTGCACACTTTTACTAAGTAAACAGCTAGGGGTCAACAAATGAACAAACAACTAGAGATTAACAATTATACAAATGTCTTGAAGTGTCATCTTCAATCTTGACTCCCTTCCACCTTGGTATCCTATCTACAACTGGAAAAGAAAAAGCAGATATTTCCTTTTCACTCTTCTATACAGAATTCCAGAATTAACTGTTACTGGAGATATAAAATATCTGTAGATTATCACTAATGTGTTGCACCATTTCATTTAAATTAAAAAAATATTTGTATATTGCTGATTGAAATATCTATCTATCTATCTATCTATCTATCTATCTATCTATCTATCTATCTATCTATCTATCTATCTATCTATCTATCTATCTATCTATCTATCTATCTATCTATCTATCAAATTTAAATGGAATGATGCATTGCATCAATGGTGATCAACAGACATTAAAAATAAAGTCACTTATCCTGACCATTTGCAGACAATCAGGGAAAGTGGGCAAAAAGTTGCTTCCCATTCAGACAGGAGGAGCATTTTGAATGTTAACTATATTTACTTCTTTTACTTTGAGCATGTTTCTCCATTGTTGTAGAGAAAATATAGACAGATTTGTGAAAGGAAGTGTGTTCTAAAAATTCAACAACTGTATGCTCAAGTGGTTAAGACGCTCACTGGAAGGCAGCAGGCCAGCAGTTCGAGACCCAAATACTGCATGAGGGAATGAGCTTCTGTCTCTGCCCCAGCTCCTGCCAACCTAGCAGTTTGAAAGCAAGAAATTGCAAGTAAATAAACAGGGACTACTTCGGTGGGAAGATAAACAATGTTCTGTGCACTCCAGTATCTAGGCATGCTTGCCACATGTCCACAGAAACGTCTGCAGATGCAGACAGCACGGGCTCCTTGACTATAAACAGAGATGAGCACTGAACCCTAGAGTCAGATATGACTGGCTTTCAAGCAAGGAAAGCCTTTACCTTTAACACACATAAGTGATTTACCATTCCCTTCTTTTGTGACTGCACAGGTTGGCTCTTCTCTTAGGAAGCACAGTGGGAAATCAAACCTCCAACCATAACTAAAGCCAGATACTTTACAGTACTGAAGAAATTCTGGATATGTATTCAAACATTTTTAGAAAACTGATCCAAACCTATGGCAAGATACAGAACTATGGCATCAGCAGATAAAGATTCATATTCTCAACCCACATTGCAGATGGGACCAGGTATGTATTACCACGAGGTGCTCAATGTAGAAGGGAATAAAAAGTGGGTTACTCTGGATTTATTAATATTTATTGTGCCCCAGGCTCCTGATAGCTTATATAGGGATATAACATTTTTTCTCACAAAAACACTAAAGTTGTAGATAAAGGTGGTGATTAACAGTATACTGTCCAGAAAAAAAATTATAGCCAGCTATTTTTTTCTAGTCCAAATGCAATAATAATCACTCAATATTTGTTATGTCCTGTGCATACATTCTCCAATCTATATAGAGAATTCAGGCAGGAAATGAAACCTATTTCATATACAGTTCTGCCTAGTTGGGTTTGAATGTAGCAGTTCAAAAAGTAAGCTAATGCAGAACTTCTATGAACATAAAGTCTACTTTCAGGCTTTCACAATGACATTTTTCTAACCTAATTTCCAGCTATATCCTTAGTACATTCTCATAAAGATGCAATGTCACCTTGAATTCTCAATTGTTATTAAGCCAAGGTGATTTAAGAATCCTTTTGTTACTAGGAACATAGAACCTGATTGGAATCCTTACATTTCCTTGCTGATATTGCTTCTCCATGCTTTTTCCCATCTTGTTCACTGATTATCACTTGTAGGAGATGACAGTGTGAACTAATCCTAGAAAAAAATAAATATAGATAGGACATACTGATGAGGAAAGGTTAGTTGCTAACACATTATCTTATCATATTTCACCTGATTCTTTTGGTTCATTACACCGATTTCCCATGAAGTCAGGAAATGAGGTAAACAGTTTCTGCTTCTAACCTACAAGGTCCTTCATGGTTTTAGCAACTGTGGGCTAACAAATCTTTATTCTCCTTAAATTCTAATTCATATTTTGTCATTCTCTAACTCGCATTCTAAGTTTCTTTATTCGGTTCTTTGGGGGGGACGACACTCTGATTGATATATGTATGTCTCTCTATCCATGATTTGAAGAGCCAGGAAATGTCTTGCTATTGCTGCATAATATTGTTCCTCTTTTGCCAGCAGGAAAAATATTGCCAAATTTTACATAGCAAAGGGCAGCCTGAATGTTGACCACCTCAATATCATTAGTCAAGATGGTTTACTATTTACATAGAGACACCTAGGAGGGGAAAATTCCAGAAACTGACTCGTATAAACCAGTTAACCACTGCTCACCCAAATTGTACAGGCAATATTGTACAGGCAAAGCAATCATCAAAGCTGTTTTTCAACAAGTTCTCTAGGAATCTATTGCTTAGAACAGGAGTTCTCAGCCTTTTAAAGTCCGGGGCTGGGTTATGCTCCCTCTGACAGCTTTTGGGGTCAGATGGCCATTTCCCCCTTCCTCCCTCACATGGCACTTCCTGGTGTGGTGGAGGCAGTTGGGGGCCACATGAAATTGGGCTGGGGGGCCACATTCGGCCTGCAGACCACAGGTTGAGAATTACTGGCTTAGAACCACAAAGAAATCAAAATGCTGAGAGGAAATGTGCCTATTAGATGAACCATCTGAACTCAAGTACATATCTGTGCAGCTGGAAGGTATTGGATTATTAATCCTCAATGAATTTATTTGAATTTGGAATGCTTCTGCCCTACACAATATGGTACAAAGCACTCTCAGCCATCTGCATTAAGAAAGAAGTCTCAGCTATATTCCATCAAGGCTGATGTTTTTTATGTTCAAGAATGAAAAATAAAACACATGGATATTGATGGAAGGCTAAAGGAGAGGCATATACTGTATATTTGTTGCAAAGTACCTCATTTTAAATCACTCTCAGAAATTTAAAGTGTGGATTTTTCTTTGCAAAATGATGCTTTCTGAGGATTTAGGTGAAACTTTGGAAAGGAAAGGAAATGGCTTAAAATTGCAGCATCTAATTGGTGGCTTCTTTTGGATGGAAAAATGTAAGTCAACCCAAATTCAACATCTTCTACTGCATTCAACATGAATGGAGCAGTAATTGTCAATTATTCTCCCAGCCTCCTCCTTAATACCAGAATGTATGAACCACATCCTTATGTATGAACCACCTCCTTATGTCAAAATTAAAAAAGAAGGCCAGTAGCAAATATCAAGTTCAGCTGGCACCATGCTTTAGCAAAAAAGATTTCTTGTGTTGAAAAGAAAATGGAAAGCCGTCCATCCTCTGAATCAGCAAAATATAATTGAAATGTAAAGTTAAAACTATATCTCTCCATACATTCATGCAATCAGTTCAAGTCATGAGCGTCACTGATCATTTGAATATATAAGCCCCCTTTTCTTCCTCCCAAAGCACAGGTTCCATTATAACACTTGATAATCATTCATATTTTCCAAACAATGGATACCTAGAGAACTATAAAACAGTTCTGACTGTTGTTTTATATTTCAATTAGATGCTTGTTGTCTCTTTGTGAATGGAAGTGAGCACAAGATGTTATCATGGAAATCAGGGGTTCTCAACCTTTTCAAGTTGGGGGGTGGGTTGTGCTCCATCAAATAGCTGAAGAGGCTGGACTGGTTGTCTCCCCCCCCCCACACACACACACACATGCTGTTTACAGCTGCCATAAATAAGTCCACGGCCATCATAAATGTATTTACGACAGCCGCAGACTCATTTATGGCTGTTGCAAATGTGTTTACGAAGGCCACAGACTTATTTATCACTGTTGTAAATGCATTTACGAAGGCAGCAGACTCATTTACTGCTGTTGCAAATGCATTTACAGTGGCCATAAATGAGTCCGCAGCCGATTCCAGGGGCAGTGGTGGTGGCTGAAGCGAGGGCAGAGGCTGGATTATTTGGCACCATTGGTCAGATCTGGCCCACAGGTCATAGGTTGAGAACCCCTGATGTAGATCATCTGCACTATTGACATTGGTATCTTTAGCATAAAGGCTGCTCTTTCTATATAAAGTTTTGTAACAATTTTCCTGCTAAAATGCAGGGACAATATTGTACAGGCAATTTCCTTGCATTTTGAATGATGAATAAACAGGCACAATATTCCACATTTATAAACTGGAGTGCTTTTTAAGAATTGAATTTACTAAAATACAGTACAGCCTAAGAAGAAAGATCTTTGAATTGGGAAGAGCAGAAACATTGGAGATTGTTAAACAGTGCCCAGTACAGTAAAACACCGGATAACGGTAAAACTTGGTTCCACAAGTCTTGGTGTTATCCGATTTTTAGTGTTATCTGATCCATGTTAAAATCCTATGGGATGGATCGGATAATGTTAAAGCTCCATAGAGATACATTGTAACCGCACAGGCTTTAGCGGTTGTTATCCGATCCATCCCATAGGACCTTAACGTTATTCGATCGAATTCTCCTCCCCAGATTACTTAACGTTATGCGATTTTAGCGTTATCCGATCCAATCATTATCCGGTGTTTTACTGTATTTTAAGAGTAAAATGTCACCAAAGCCCAAGTCTCTGTTGCTCTCTTCACTTAAATTGGTGAGGAAATCAGTTTCAATACTATTTTTTTTGTTTAGACTGCACCCATTTTTAGAACTGGATAGTAGAATGTTGATTTGCTCTACTGCACAATACCCATGATGCAGCTATAATTTAGTAGCACTGCAAATTGATGTACTATCAAATTGTCAGTATCTTTACATCTTTAGGTGAGATGAATTATTGGATCTCTAAACTATTTGTATTGTATCACATCACTGGGATAGGGTGATGTCAATTGTTTCTATTAATCAACCACCTATTTTGTCACAAATAAATTATCTATTAGAAAGTGAAGCTTTCCAATCAAGGAAAAGCCTTATTATATAGGACACTGGATGGAATGATTCATGTAAAGCTTGGAATTTACTAAGTTTTCTGAATTTATAGATAATTCTCTAGAACACTCTGAATCAGACTGCCTCTTGTCCTCTCAAAAACAGCTTTACAAAGCTACTGTTTCTGACACAAACTAAAAACCAATAACTAACCAAGAGGCACCTTACCTTATTTACTAGTTTCTTAACAGTGGAAGCACTGACAGGACATTCTAAACATGTATCTAGTTACCACATTAAACCAGTAATGCAGAATGTGTGTTCTTCCAGATGTTGCAATACTGCAAGTCACATTGTCTTCAAAGCATTTCAAGCCAGTTCTTTAATTTCACATTTATTGTAAATGGGAAATGTTTGGAATGGGAGACAGTTTGACCGCCTTGAACTGTGTGGGAAGGCCAAGTCATTTACCTTTGAGGATTCTTTTCCAGTTCAATGGTAAATGAAACATATAAAAGGATAAACAGTGACAGGAGACAATGTGTTTTCTCATCTCAGTTTTCCTTCCTAGAAATACTTGGCCAGTATAGTGGAATGAATGAAAAACAACTGTGGGATGTTTTTAAAAAACAGTTACATGAGTGGTGGTGAAAGAATATCTTTCCAATAAGTAAGTCATAAAGTTGTGTTTTTCCCCAGATGTTCTGTTTAGCCATATTTACTTATGTTCATTTCTGCTTAAACACGTGTTATGATTATAAAGGACAGGAGGTTTTCATCCTATGCAGGAGGCTGCAGAGGGGCATGAATGGGATTTAACCCTACAGAAAGAGAATATAACAAAATTCCAGTAGATTTGTGACTTTGTAAAGCTATGTAATGCAAATACACATTCAGCATCTTTTAAGGGCATTGTCGGACCTCAGGCGTCTCAGTAACCCCCCCCCCCTCATGTTCCTGAGCATGTGCTCATCTCTGGAACATATTTAACCCTTACCTTCCAACTTTGAGAGACCTGGGCCGCGTTTAACAAGAACTTAGTGAGCTCTAACAGTAGAGCAGAACAAGGGAGGCTTCTTCTTCTAGTAGCATGCAGCCGAATTGCCTTGTGTGTGTGTGATAAGAAAAACAACAATCTTCAAAGAGAAACAGCTGTTTTATTCTCCAGGTTCATTGATAGTAAAGTCCATAGAAAAACACAGATTAGAGGGTCATAACCATGAGTTCAGTCCAATAAAAACAGTCAAAGTTCGTTAGGTAATCATAGTGAGAAAATGACAAATAACAGATCCATAAGCCAGACCAGGTCTTAATCCATGGAGAGACAAAAAAGAACTCACTCACTTCTTTGCAAACATGGAGAATCTGCAGTCAGGTGGGTTACTCTTAGCCAATCAGGTAACAGAGAAAACTTTCTCAAAACAATAAATTATTTTTACACGTGTGTAATCAATGTTCTGGCCTATAGACAAAACACGGATCTCAGCTAGCTAGTAAGATAAGAATTACTGGAAAACAGGCAATCTTGTGACATGAATTCATGAGGCAGAGATAAGACAAAGAATTTCTATGAGGCCAATAATGAGGCCTAGCTGAAAAATAGCAATTTCAAGCCTTGGGAGACATTAGGAAATAGGTCTTTTTCCTGACAGGCATCATTGGGGATGAAGTAATTACTTCATTAAAAAAAAAAATCCACATACACCTTCATCAACTTGTATTTCTTTCTCCCACTTTTTATTGCAAGGATTGTCATTACAACATTTAACATTTAAGACTCTAAATGGAATGGGACCTTCTTTCCCTCATAACATCAGCCCACATGAGGAGTTCCTCCCAAACAGCGCAGTTCCAGGTGTTGACCCCGAGATTAGGAAGAAAGGCTCTGGTTTGTAGAAGACCCTTCTAGGTGGCAGCACCAATTCGGTGGAACTCTCAACCTTTTGAGCTGCACCAGGTTCCATCTTTACCTATATTAAAAAAAAACACACAATTGGAATCTTTTCTCTTTAAAGAGATCCTACCAATTGTTGAACAATAAGGTTAACTAACTTAATAATTTACCATCACTAATGTGTGTTGTTTCTGGAGGATCGTCATTGTTTATTATTTTTGACCTTAATTTATTCGGTTTGGTTTATCATTTATGTTTAATTTGATAAGTTACTTGTAAACATCTTTTAATTTGCTGTACACTGCCCAAGGTGAGAGGGTATCACAGATGGATGGGATATAAACACAATAAAATATATACTGTATATACCCAAGTATAAGCCAACCCGAATATAAGCTGGGGTACCTAATGTTTACCTGAGAAACTTGGAAAACTGATTGACTCACCTTCCCCACTGCTACTGCCAAACCGATTCAAAGCATTCCTTCCCCAGCAGAGGAGATTCTGCCATGAAATCCACATCCAGAAAGTACCAGCAGTGTGCACACCCATGGCTCTCCCTCTTCACCTTCCCTGCGGCTGCCTGGGGCTTTGCCTGTCTGGTGGAACAAACTGCTGCCTGCACCTGAGAACCCCATTTCCCACACTGCCAGGCACCATGAAGCAGACGACAAACCAATCCAAAGCATTCCTTCACCAGCAGGGGAGACTCTGCCACAAAGCTCACATGAACTGCCCACTTCTCCTACCGGAGCCTACCTTTGCTGCTGTCCCAGGAGGGATCGAGCAGGTATGTGTGTGTGTGTGATGTGGGGGAGAGGCCCTCAAATGTGCAGATGACCTGAGTATAAGCCGAGTCCACTTTTTTCAGCTCGTTTTTGGGGCTGAAAAATTCGGCTTATACTTGAGTACATACATACATACATACATACATACATACATACATACATACATACATACATACATACATTAATACATACATACATACATACATACATACATACATACATACATACATACATACATACAAAGTCTTTTTTGTAAAAAAAAAATCTATAAATCAAACCTAAATGAGTGCATCTGAACATTCTGGCAAGTGCCACGTAGCTTGCTATAGCAAATAATAATGCAGAAAAAGAATGTAAGGTTATCTGTTTTTGCAAACACACCTTATGGCAATTCATTCTTTTTGCCACCAGGTCTTCTGGGCTTCATGATATAAAGGAGAATATTAGCTCCCAAACTTATCCATTAGAACGGAAAATTCTAATAAGGGATGCCTGACTGAGTAAGCCTACTAAAGGAAGGAAGAAACATAGATACATTGCTATAGTTTATGCTTTTGAACAGTTATGATATTCACTGTATAATTATTTTAATTTCAATAAACAGCTAATACAACTCATATGTTGTACTTTAGCACCAGTTGAGTTACCTGGTTTTTTAAAAAGCCTAAACAAGTAAACAATCATTTATTTGTTCAGATTTATATTTATATTTATATTCATGGTCATTTAACATTGTATTTTAATACATGGAAGGAAAAATAGACTTTTATGAAGAAAAAGTAATATACTGATATTAATACTAATATTTAGCCAGGATAACTGAGGATTCTTCATGATTATGACCACTTTAATTATTTAACAGAACCACTAAAAGAAAAAAATACCCAACCACAAAACAAATAACCTCAAACACTCTGTATACTTAACATTAGATTATGTATTGCAGGCTACAGTTAAACTCTACACTGTTGACTTTCCTTACCTCTGCTTTCCAGTTTCAGTGCTAGTTGTTTTCTTTACCCAGCTGGCCTTATAAAAACATGTTTGCTGGCTGTAAGAAGACTGTTTATTCTGCTGTTATTGTCATAAGGATTGGGTGTAATTGCTAACAAGTAAAGAAACCCACACTCACAGATATGGATGCCACAGATCCATAGCTTGGTACTATTACAGAGGCAAGGGTGAGCAAGTGTTGTGAGTGGGCAGAAAGGCTTCTGTGGAAATGTGCAGGAGGCAAATATTTGCAGCCTTATCTACAGTTCAGGTGGCAAATGATGACTTTTTCCTAAGCTGGTGGGGCTTGGGGAAAATTTACCACAACCACTAGTCAACTCTCCAACCCCCCTGCCCAGAAATGCCAAGCTTTTTAAGTTTGTCCTTGAGTTGGGGGTTGTGTTCCTGGAAATTTTGGAAAGGGGTATTCCCCCTGCTCTGATCAATGACCCATATTTTCTGTTTCTGAGACTTGTGCAACTGGAAGGTTCATTAGTTGCAATGGTGGTACAGTACTTTATGCTGTGCCTCTTCTCAAGCGTCTTGATGATCTCAAGTGCATGAAGCCTTCAACTTTTTCTGCAGCCCAGTCCTTTTACTACTGACTGTTTGCTATGCCAAACCTGTGCATGTAAAATGACATAAATTTCTTTATGTTGGGCCAGCGAAGCTTCTTATCAGCTGGAGATATGTGGAAATGAATCTTCTAAATTGATATACGGGCCACATTTTCTCCTCCTTCAGGACTACTTGCTCAGGGGTTTGTCTCTCCAGGACAAGCACAGTATCTCCTGTGACCTGGCTTCTCTTCCAGGTAATGTCAGAAACCTATCAAGACCCATCTTTTCTGTTTCTGAGACTTGTGCAACTGGAAGGTTCATTAGTTGCAATGGTGGTACAGTACTTTATGCTGTGCCTCTTCTCAAGCGTCTTGATGTCAGAAACCTATCAAGACCCATAGATATATAAGTGAACTGCTGGAAACCTTTGGCTCAGCTCTTTTTCCTTTTTGTTGTCCATCACAGTTTCGTTATCTGACCTTATTGAGGGTGTGATCCCAAAGGGAAGCAGGTTGCAATTGGGACTGCTTGTGGAGCAGCCTGGTATGATTCCCCTCCTGGCAATCACAGGATGTATGGAGGAATGTGCTCCATCCCAATCACAATCCATGCCCAAGCTGGACCTTTTTGATCCCACTGTAGACTTTTATCTTGAGGAGCTGGTCTGCAGCCATTCCCCACAAACTGGAAAGATTGCTTTAAGGATAGTGTTTACTTCAAAACAATCCTTTTTGTTGTGATCTGATGTGCATCTTTGCAATCAGGTGATCACACACTTATAGAGATGCGATGAAAGGAACAAGAAAACGTTTCCTAACAGAGATGGAAAACATTATCCATTCTATTGAATGTGACCTTAATTTGCCTTCAGGAATAAAGAACAGGTTAACTAAACTAGCCAAACAATATGCTTTCTGTATGTATTTGCCAGGCCAATTCCAATGGACATCTCACTTTCATATTACTTTGTTAAGTAAAATGGGACAGCTGGAAGAAGCATTCATTAATCCACAGACAACTCACTGAGATAAGGATTTGTAATCTCAAGAGTCAGATACCTGTAGTGGTAACAAGCATACCAAATGCACAATTAAGACATCATGATTGAAATGATTATTTGAGACATATTTCAGATTTATTTGAGACTGTAGTAATTATCTCATTTGTTACAGTTGATTGATCTCAAAGTCTATATTGTATTTTCTTTTTTCTTTTTTTGATACTGTAGTTTTAGAACTCTGCATTTTTGAATATATCACACTTTAGGAAAAAGTACAGAGGGTCGGAATCAACTGTGCAACTGAACAAAAAAAAAGACACTCTAAGCATGTATTGTTTCTCTTAGTCAAACATAAAATGGTTAAGCTGGAAAAGAAACACAGAATTATTCACACCATGAAAAATGCTGTGTAAAGCCAGTCCAATCCCTTGTGTCCATGGCATTTCTTTTTTATAACTAGCGCAGTTACTGCATTTGAAAACTTTATAATTTATGTTGCTCTTAATGTAAACAAACAGATGGCAAATAACAGGAAAATCTACAAATATTGTCATTTAAGAATGTTGATTTTGGCTGCAAGCAGAAGCCAATGGTAGCACAAATATGTCATTGATAATTTGTCAGTTTGCCCTACTAATGACAGAAACTGTGACTATCAAAAACAATTAGAAAGATTTCCTAAATAATCTGTCAATTAAGAGGTTTCGAAAGAAGTACATGACACTGAATGAGGTTGGCAAATACACTGTGTTTGTATATAAACATTTGTGAATTAAATTATGGATGTGATAGGTTAAACAGCTTAATGAAAAATGTACTCAGTTTAGTTGAGTTATGTCTCCTGATTTTTCAGCTCTTTTATCACCAGAACAAGACTTAGGTTTTCAAAAACATTCGGAACATAATAGTTTCTGGTTTTCATTTCACCCCACCTCCTTCTCTAAATTATAAAACACTTGGGAGAAGAGAAATTCTCTGTAATGTAGCAGTATTTTTTCTAATTCAACCCAGATGCTTGGTGACTGTTTAAAAACAAATAGTCCAGACTTTGCAATTTTGCTTTTCACTGTCAAATGAAATGAAATATCATGGAACAGGGAAAGAATGAGACATTGTAGAACCAGTTCCCATCTGGTATAGCTCAATTTGATTCATTGTGGCTCACACTCTATAGAAAGTTTGAAAGTTACAAAAACAGTCAATAGTGTGTACTGTCAAGCTAAAGTTCTCATTGTTTGATTGGAGAAACAAACTTTATTTATAAAGGTCATATGTGAGTGAAACTACCTGGGAGTAAATTATCAGGACTGCAGAGCCCACTAAATCATTTGTTTACGCTGCATTTACAGCTCTGAAATCATGTACTTCATATCCAATGCATTTAAATCAATTTGCAGTAGATGCCTTTTCTGGTGACATGAGTACTGTGTGTAAGTTTTCTCATCTGCTTCAATTCAATTGTAGGACAGCTGCACTTACAGAATGAAAAAAAAAAATTGTGCGCAGAGCTGAAAAGAATTCAGACAGTCTGGCAATGACAACAGCTTCCTGCATGGATCAGAACAAAAAATGTGTACAGTGAGCCACTGGATTGAAATAAAATATATCACAAGTAAAAATGACTGCCTTTGCCCGTTCTATCCTTGTATATGAGGGTAAGGAACCACAAAAACATCTCATGATCCTGTGAGAAGGAAAAATACCATTTTACACTGTTGATGAAAGAAGATGAGTATGATTGTTGCCACAAATTAAGCAAAACTGCACAAATAATGCAAATGAACGATTCAAAAGCTCTGTGGAGCCAGAGGTTGAGAGCTCAATTCCTCACTGTGCCTCCTTAACGGAGGCTGAACTTGAAGATTCATAGGGTCCCTTCAGTTCCAAGGTTATTATTATAACTTCTTCTTCATGTGCCGTATCCAATTCCAAATGTCAGCATCCAACTGGCTGGTCCCCTCTGCCTCAGACCTCTCCGTGTTCCCTTTGGGACCCCTGAACACCTGTCAGACCCAAACCTGGGACTCTGAAACTCTGAGCAGCCAGCAGTTAGAAGATGCTTCTGCAAAACTTTTGCAGCAACCTGAGATATCCACTTAGTTAAAGTGATCCAAGATAATGACAATGAAGAGAATAAAAGTAGCTGTGGTAGCTAGGTGGCTCTTCTTGGCTTAGGCCAGGCTAAACTCTATATGTCATACCCCATTCCAATAATCTAAAGTGTGATTAAGAAAAGTCTTGTTTATTGTTCTTAAAGCATAGTAGAAAAGATGAAGTCCATCTGTTACTATCAGCATGCAGAAATAGCCACAAAAAGAGAATACTAATAAAAAAGACTTAGAAGAACATGGACTCCTCACTAGCTTGGAGTCCACACAGGAAATAACTATCTGTTCTACGTGTCTATAATATAGATCACAGCTTTTGGTTCGGCTAAGTAGCATACAACTATTCTTATAACATCACCCTCTTAGTTACCAGAGGCAGGATGTTGACATTGCTCAGACATTCCATCCCTAGTGGGTAGGAAGGTATGCAGGCTTTGTGGCCTTGGCGAAGCTTCTCTCCATCTCTGACTTGCACCTGCTTAATAATGCTAGCAGGGAGAGAACAATCCTTGGCATTTATGCACATCTCTAAATAACACACCAGTTTCCAATCCTAAGAAACTCCATTTTGAATAATTTGTGATCCCATTGGTACTACATTACCATGACACCGAATATTGGCTGTCATCATAGTAATTCATCACTAAGTTGCAAACAGAGTAGGACCATTAAATCAAAGGAACTTACAGAAGAGTTGACTTGCCAAATCCCCACTGATTCAATGGATCTACTCTAGTTTGCAACTTACTCCTGGATTTCTGCTTTTGTCCTATCCTTGCATGGATACAAGAAATCTTTTGCTAAGTCAGTCTTAACCTGTGGTTCCCAACCTTTTTTTTTCACCCTGTCCCATCTAATTATCTCTAAAATCCTGATTCCCTCTCCTATTCACTTGGAAGAACTCATTTTGACACCCTCCCACCAAAAAAACATTGTGCCTCTGTGGGGCATGTGCCCAACATTGGAAACCATGGCTCTAAATGAACATGAACCAAAAAATAGCAAGTATTCTTGTCATAACTAAGTATAGGTTTACAGAACCTCTCAGTTAGTAGTTGAGAAGAGAATAGAGAAGCAAAGCCATTTAACAGACTTTTATGCTACTACACACATTCTAAATAATTTCCAAAGCTTCAAAACGAAACAGTGGCTGGATTTGGGCATCATATATCTTTCTGAACAGAATGTCGATGTCTGTCAATCATTCCTACTGCACATTTGGGGTAGGTGGGCCAGAAAAATAAGCAAGCAACAAACTCTGGGTTGTTTTTCTGGTTTGTCAGGTCTGAGGCTGGCCAGAGGACCAAGTTAAATGTCACGAAAAACACAAAGATGAAAAGTATTTTTGTCTTAGAGGCCTGTGGCCTCTCCCCCGAACCCCCAGTTGAACCATGAACTGCTGGTGGTCTGTGGTTCACTAAACCAATCAGCTTCTGGGAGTTGCAGGGAGTTATAGCTTCACAGTAAGTTAATTTCTCAAAATTTTTGGCTTTTGAAGATGTCCAAATGTTCTTAATAAAACATGAAACATAAAGCCAGAACAATACAAAGTTTTAAAAAGCAATGGCTTAGATATGGAAACATAATAGAATATCTTTGAGTAGCTATCTGTTTTGAGAGAAGTCATACATTGAAAACAAGCTATAACTTTACCAGAGGGTAAATGATAAAGTGCAGAGAACAAATACAATGTTGGTAGTGGTGAGGAGAAGTATAGCTAAAATGTCTACGATAAAATCAGCTTTATTTTTGTTGTAGGTTTTAGAATCTCACCAGAGTTCTCATTCCAGCCAAGTCCCACATGCTACATTGAAGCATACTCCCCCCCCTGCAATCGATGCATATTTTGGCTCTCACTTTCCTCGCAGTGCACATTTTTCACAAACTGTTTATTTCCTCCTACTTAAGTGTTTTTCAATTTATCTTTCAACTATATACACTTTAGTTATCCATATTTCCTTGCATAATATTCAAAAAAGCAGAAGAATCTGGCACTCATACATTTCCACTTTATAATAAGTACATGATTTCATTAAAAGTCTTGCAGACCACACATTCTATAAATTGGATGAGGTAAGATCTCTAATTTCTTTCTCACAGATAACTTTGGTCAGTGTAAACATTCAGAGACATTACAGCAGAAAGTCTGGTTAGTTGCCACACAAGCAAGTAACTGAAGTCTTGTTTTTCACATTAAATAACTCTCAGTTTTGATGGTGAATCATGCATTGTTTGGTAATTGCTCCGATTCATCATGGCAATGTGTGTTCTCATATTGAATAGATGTGAGACATCTTGCCAATTTTTTTTGCAAAAATCTTGCAAAAAAGGAGGAAAAAAATAATATTTTTCTGGAGTCCTGTGCAAGAAGCCAACCCACCAGTATTTTTGTAAAACAAAATAAAATGTTTTTGTGTGTTATCTATAGTTTTGTTTTGATGTTTTCCAAAGTTTTCCACTTTGAACAAAAGATGTGAAAAAGCAAAACAATCTAAATAGCTTTCCTCATTTGATGGCCTCAATTTTAGAATCTCTCCAGAGGGCAGCATGAAAAGAAAACAGCTGAACGTTTCCAGCTAAGATAAATCTCTAAATGGGCTATCAATACTTACAAGTCAAACAGATGTTAGTTATTTCTGTCTCTCTAAGATAAAGATCATAATCATTGGCTCAGTTTTGATACTGTCTGCATCAACAGATTGCAGGACAGGATACATTGCTCAGGGGCTTCCAAAATGAAGCTCCATGGAGAGTCCTTGCTTTGTAAGTCAATCATGTGTGAAGAACAGAAATAAATGATGTGGATGAGAGTTTAAAATTCTTCAGGTATTTCCTGATTACTTAGTAGTGCTTTCAAATAAAGTGTAAGACCCAGAGTGCATTTATTCAGTTTTGAGTGCACTTTGAAGTTTGCATTTCACTTTTTGTGATTTCAATAAATTAGAGGATGTTCACAGAGCGTTTCAGGCAGTTGGTTGCAAATAATAGACTCACCCTATTTTATTGATAAGTCCATCTAGACCAGTGTTTTCCAACTTTTGTTTTTTGGACTCACTTCCCAGAAGCCTAAGTCAATTCCCCAAAGCCAATGTACTGACCTAGGCTTCTGGGAATTGTCATCCCCTGTGAGACACGGCCCCCATGTTGTGAACACTGATCTAGATGGATGTTTAATCTTCTTTTGTATCTGGGCTTCAGCATGGACAAGTATGAAGAATGGGGTGGGAGTGGGAAGGTTGAGTTAGAATCAGGCTATAAAGGTTTATAGTCTACTTCTGATATTGATAGTACCAGAATTTGAGAAGATTTAATCATCCACTGACAAGCTTGTGTAGTATAGGAGGAAGGGGAACATTAAATATTCTCACAATTGAATACAAATTCTTCTTAATAAACAGATTCTGCACATTTGAGATGGTATCTAAATGGTGAAATTCTATAGGTGGGGATAAGAGTTTAGACTTTCCATGGAAACCTTTACCCAGACTTCCTCAGAAAGTGCCACAGTTGGCCTTGATTATGTGAGGGTGAGCTATGGAAAGTAGCTTCCAAACACTAGTAAAAATAAAGGTAAAGCTCACCCTTACTCGAAAGCCAGTCGTATCTGACTCTAAGGTTCAGTGCTCATCTCTGTTTCATAGCCAAAGAGCCAGTGCTGTCTGCATTTGCAGGTGTTTCTGTGGTCATGTGTCAGGCATGACTAGACACCGGAGTGCACGGAACGTTGTTTACTTTCCCACAGAAGTGGTCCCTATTTATCTACTTTCGAACTGCTAGGTTGGTAGGAGCTGGGACAAAGATGGGAGCTCACTATATCCTGCAGTATTTGGGTATTGAACTGCTGACCTGCTGCCTTCTAGTCAGTGTCTTGGCCACTTGAGCCACTGCAGTCCTTTCCAAACACTAGTGATGGAGAAAAATGCCCCATGTTAAAAAAAGGTAGAAAACTGAGCTATCTTTAGAAAATAGCTCTGATAATTCCATTAGGAATTTATGGGTTTCATTTTTTGTCTCTTGTGTTGCCATTTTTGTCTGCCTCTCCTTTTCCAAAGTCCTTCTTCTTTATTTATTAATTTTATTCCTTTAGATCTTTTAGAAGTGGGAGAAAAGTAGAGAAGATTTTCTTCTAGCTGCTGATGTGCTACAATGATGACTTCACACCAGACAATTCCATGAAAGGTCAGGATTTCTCTCTCTCTCATCCCTGACTGATATTTCCCTGCACACCTGGTGCTTCGCTTGAAGCCAAAACAGTGTGCCAGGTGACAAAATGGAAAGAGATTTTTATTTCTTTCCTGATATCGCAACTATTGGAGCAGAAGAATGGGAAATGATGAAAAGAAGAATTTCTTCCTCTCCAGATCATGTTGAGGGGCAGCAATGTTGCCTTGGATTTGAGGTGTTACAAATGAATAAAACTCATCTTTCTGAACTGTAAACCTTAAACATGGTGGTATCTCAATCATAATTGTGTGTTGTCAAGTCAGTTCTAAATTAGATTGCAATTAGATACTTTTTTGGCCAAGTGTAACAAATTTAACTCCAGCACCAAAATCTCTCAGTGTGCTAACTGGTCGAAAACAACAAATAAAAGTATAGCAACAACAGAATTCTTATATACAACAAGTTATTCACTATATCCTATCAAATAATATAATTAAATGTCCAAGTGAATGATGGTGCAAGGGGAAAAACTATCCCTAAATCTAGTTGTTTTAGTATGCAATACCATATAACATTTTCTTTTTCATTTAAAAGAAGTACAGTAAAACCTTGGATAACGCTAAAACTTGGTTCCACAACTCTTGGTGTTATCCGATTTTTAGTGTTATCCGATGCATGTTAAAATCCCATGGGATGTATCGGATAACGTTAAAGCTCCATAGAGATACATTGTAACTGCACAGGCTTTAGCGGTTGTTATCCGACCCATCCCATAGGATCTTAATGTTATTTGGTGCAATTCTCTCCCCCCCCCCCCCGATTACTTAACATGCGATTTTAGTGTTATCCGAAGTAAACGTTATCCGAGGTATTACTGTACAGGCAAATGCTCAAATGCTCTTCATTTTTTAAAATCTACTTTCCCCTGCACAGATGCACCTATTTAAACTCAGTTTCAAAATTATTGTTCCATAATAGTGTGGACATAGTAGTATAAACTGGTGTGTTTTAACATTGCTTACAAGAGAGAAGAAACAAATATTCCTGTACCATTTATAGCAATAATAGCTGGAGCAATTTCTGGTTATAGAATTAGATATTGGAGCTATGCATAATGTTAATGTGTAGGCTTTAAAAGAGGCACTAGAAAGATCTCTTGAGTTAGCACAGGCAATAATCAAATATTGCCTCCAATGCTTTTTGCCAGCATACCTTTCAATATTTGTTTTTTCCCCAGAGGGTGATAAACAGTGCTTTTCCCAATCTTGGAAGAAATTAGTTAAAATAACTCATTACATGTAATTATTCCTTGAACAATAATGAATTATATAATTTCATCATTGTAAGTGAATGAGGAACAATGGCACTGTTTT
Source organism: Furcifer pardalis (assembly GCA_030440675.1). Classification (NCBI taxonomy): domain Eukaryota; kingdom Metazoa; phylum Chordata; class Lepidosauria; order Squamata; family Chamaeleonidae; genus Furcifer; species Furcifer pardalis. The sequence goes on from CP126896.1 coordinate 57,763,539, forward strand.
TACAGAGTAACTGTAACTCTTAGTTACTTTTGGACTACTTTGTGCTCTTTGCTACTAGAGGGAAAACATACAGCTAAATAGATAAATGTAATCATTCCCATCTCTTTTGGAAAAGAGGAAAGCATACAATTAATTTTTTAACATTGCAATTCCAGCAGTAGCTACTTTGGATGCCTTAGAACCATGGAGTTAAAAGTAACCAGTTGCTTTCAAAAAGTAATAAAAAAACTTTCCAGGTTCTGGTGCTACCTACTAATGTTCTAAAACTCACAAATGGCTTCTTCTTCTTGCCGTACTTGTTTAAATGTGCACTGTTACTGCTCCAACAATAGCTAGCAGCATGACAGAATGGTAATTATATCTAATTAGAAAAGAGTAAAATGTTATGGGACTAAAAAATAATGAAAGTTGATTACATTTTATAGTAGGAACATAAAATCACTAACTTTTATTTTATACTAGAAATTAGCTTCCCAGCTGATAAACAGCACCATGATGATTAGGAGTTTTCAAAATTGTACTTGGCTTGTTAAACAGCATTTTGACACTTATTCTAAAATCTACTGTATTTTTTTCTGAAGAATTGTCCAGTTACATTTTATTGCTATCATTTGCATTTTCTATACTGTACATAATTTATGATATGCCTTTTTGAAGTAAGGTGTTAAGTGGACCATAGTCGTGTGAAGAATGGGTATTGTATAATAACTTTGATAAATTAAAATATAATCTTTTCCGCATAATTATACACACCATGGCATTAGTTTTAAATATGAAGTTCTTTTTCATTTTCATTATCTTTATTGTCAAGCAACAAGAATCGGATATAGATATGTTTGCTATTTATCATATAAAAGCTTATAAATCTTTTTTTTCAGGCATGCTTTCAATAATACCACCAGCATGTGGGAACATAAGAAGTTTTATAGAAATGCTAAAGAAGAACTGGATGCAAACGGATACAGACATCAAATTGCCCATATGCACAGAAGGAAGAGCCAAGCTTTCATTAAAAATACATCATATCCAAGTAGGTTTTGAACACATGGGGAATGTCAACATAGAAAAAAAATAATTTAAGAATCTTAGAAAACTGTGTCCAGAAGGGTGAAGCTTTTAAGCTGTCCAGTCATATGGTGATGATTTACTTAGTACCCTAGATATGCCAAGACAGCTGACCGAGTTGTCAATCTAGTAGTTGGTTATGAGCTCTGGGAGAATATTTTTGGAACTTGAAAGCTAGCATGCTAAACTAGGTGATGGTAAATTAATGATCTGGTAATGAGGGCACACAATTTTTATGCTTGGATGTCAAACTCAGTAAGTCTGACTAGTGGACTGGAAATATAAACACTGTGTTGTTGAATGTCCCAGGAGTGGCGTTCAGTAAATTGTCCATATTTAACATTCACCTTTGCTTCTTCCTGCTTCCCTTTGACCCACTCATCTAAGCCTTTCTCTGATACACAGTGTCTGATTTATATGGATGAGTGACTTTCTTAGACAACAACAACAAAAAGATCACTGACAAATAGTTACAATTTTCTCATGAATTATAAACTGACACCTATCTTTGTGCCTTGTGTTATCTGGTTGCTCCAGCTGCTGTTGATCTATTGGCTGTCTTTTTATTTGCCACAATCATCACCACCAATTAAATGAATAAGAAGATAGGAAGGTGTTTATTTTTTTTAACTAAACTTGGATTAAGCAGAAGACTTTTACATCATTATTTTTGCAACAGAAGACTTTGCATCATCTATGTATGTATGTAGTGGTGGGCTCCAAAAACTTTTACTACCACACTGTGGACATGGTATGGTCGGCATGGCCAGGGGGGAAAGCCCTGTATTGCACCCAAATTAGGACTACTTTATTTCAAAACATGCCAGAAAGTCTGCTACCAGCTCTGGTGAACTGGTGTGAACCTGCTGATGCCCACCACTGTATGTATGTATGTATGTATGTATGTATGTATGTATGTATGTATGTATGTATGTATGTATGTATGTATGTATGTATGTATGTATGTATGTATGTATGTATGTATGTATGTAATTTAAAAAGACAAAATGAAAGCTAAGACCATAACACATAAAAGCAATATTAAAAAGCACATTTAAAAGCAAAAGGGACCTCTATCCCATTTTAACCTTCCCTCTGCTTAAGGACCCAGTTGCTGGGAGGAAACATGCATGTGGTATCCTTCACTTCCTGAAGAGGCCTGTCTGTATAATCAGATTGCAAAAGCAACTCCATTAAGACAGGACAAGCAGGGGCCATAGTTACATCCACAGGACCTGTATCAGCTACAACATCCAAGTCAGAGTGAGTTCAAGCAATTTTCCCTGCAAGGTGTCTGCTGCCATTTTATATTACCTTGAGTAAGGTGGCACTTTTAGCCAGGTTAGTGACCTCTGTTGATTGGCCGGAGTTCTGATATCTTAGGCATCCTTTACAAGAAATATCTGGAATGGCACCAAAAGCCTCTTAAAAAAGCAGAAATCAGAAAAAGTAGGGTATACTTGAAGACCACCTGCTGGGATCGGAGTATTTTAATGTATGCTTTGTTTTCTGCACTATCGTGGGTCTGGGTCATTGAGAGGCAATTAAGGTTCTTGAATTACTGTATGAAGTAGCAGCAGAAGTTTTATTTCATAAGAATTACCCAAAATTGCTTCATTTAGCTTTTGGAACTCATGGCTGTATGTTTGTGTTTCAGCACTATTTCCCCAATTTCATTACTCCTGGAGACATCTTGCTGGGATAAACCCAGTTTGGCTAATCCTAGACTGTTACCTTGCATACAATTCACTCAGAAAAATGTTACTATTTTCTTTTTTTATATGGCACGTAAGGAGCTGCCATCTTATTCTTCACCTCAGGGAGAAAAATTACTTCAGACAGAAATTTATTTATTTAAATGTATTTATTTATTTAAATTTCTATACCGCCCTCCTTGCCGAAGGCGACCCAGGGTGGTTTAACACATCCTAAAACACATAAAAAGGCTAAAATTCTAAAAGTTCTCAAAAACCCACAGTTAAAACCAATTAAAACTACGACTAAAACATTATATGATTTAAAACTTAAGAACTTAAGGGAGCAGGGGAAGAGGTCAAACCAGCCAGCAGGCTGAGGTTGTTGTGCCTCCAGTACCCCAGACCTGCCCTGCCAGCCAGATTTTTACACCCTTCCGGAAGGGCAGCAGCTCTGCCTGGAGGCGCAGCTCAGTTGGCAGGAGGTTCCACAGGGCTGGAGCAGACACAGAGAAGGCCCTCCTTCTAGTGCTAGAGAGATGTGCCTCTCTAGCTGATGGTACAACCAGAGAGCCTCTCCGGTCCGCTCTAGTGGGACGGGCAGATGTCCTTGGGACAATGCGTTCTCTTAGGTATACTGACCCACTACCATATAGGGCTTTAAAGGTAATAACCAGCACCTTGAATTGCACCCGGAGGCACACTGGCAGCCAGTGCAGCTCCCGAAGCAATGGTGAGGCACGAGCATAAAGCCCGCACCCCATCACGACCCGGGCAGCTGCATTCTGAACCAGTTGCAGCCTCTGAATGAAGGGCAGCCCCATGTAGAGCGCATTACAGTAATCAAGTCTGGAGGTGACCAAAGCATGTGTGATCATGAGCAAGGAGTCCCGGTCTAGGAGCGGACATAACCGGCGTATTACACGAAGTTGTGCAAAAGCCCTCCTGCCCATGGCTGCCACCTGCTCTTCGAGCAGTAGTCATGAGTCCAAGAGGACCCCCAAGTTACACACCAGGTCTATTTGGGGCAGCACTGCCCCATCCAGAACCAAAGATGGTAACTCCCGTGATAATGCAAGACCCCTGACCCATAGACACTCAGTCTTGCCAGGATTCAGCTGTAACCCATTGTCCCCCATCCAGACCCTGACAGCCTCCAGGCACCTGGAAAGGACTTCTACTGCATCGCTTGGGTCTCCATAGGGCAAGATATACAGCTAGGTATCATCAGAAAAATAAATAAACATAGTTAAGATTATGCCATTTGTCCTTTCCACTATCTGTAGCCTAATTAGGTTTACTGACTATCTACATGGATTTTCCCCCTTGCACTTCAGGGCGTTCTTGGTGTGCATTGGTCTGTATTTTCCTTTGGCATCTGTATGTGTTGGGCACTGGAATGGAGCAACTTGCTCCAACCCCCTGCTTTTTGAGTCCGCATCAGAGGGTTCTATTGTTTTATGCTTCTCTCTTTTATCTTGTTCTCAGTTACATGTAACCAGTGGTGGGCTCAAAAAATGTTTACTACTACACTGTGGACGTGGTATGGTGGGTGTGGCCAGGGGGAAAACCCTGTGTTGCACCCAAATTAGGACTACTTTATTTCAAAACTTGGATAGGCGGGACCAGCCAGAATTTCTGCTATCGGTTCTAGCAAGCTGGTGCGAACCTGCTGATGTTCACCACTGCATGTAACTGAAAGTTTATACAGGAAGTGGCTTTTGGTGTAAACATCTGGTATTGTGCAGCAGCTGATGAGTCACTGCATGATAGTGGCAAATTAAATATTCCCTCTGATTATAATCTGAGGAGAGTCAGTGGAAGTGTAGGGTTTAATAGATGATGAGGGGGAAAGGTCAATCTGATAGTAGAAATATGGATTGCTGGATGCAGGGATCGTGCCAAATGGCATTTTGCTCTTCCCTTGACCTCAAGTGATGTCTTCATCCTGTACCACTTCAGCCTAAAGTTGATCAATGTAGACAGGCCCAAAACCACAATTCCAAATGAAAGCTGCCTATTGAATTTTTAAATTATTCATTACAGCCTTATGGCTTGGTATGAATCCGTACTAAGGATTACTTTGAGATGAAGTTTAAAAGTCTTACACTATTCTAAAGACAGTTTATTTCCAGGTGTAAAATAAAAACAATTTTTGCTGCTGTTAGAATATTTTTCCAGCCATGTCATTCTTGAAAAACATCACCCTGTACAGTTCTATTACTGTCTCTTAATTGACACATTTCCCTAGCTATCTAGTTTCTTCGGCAACTGGAGGAATGTTTAAAGTCAATCCCCTCTTAATATGCAATTTGATTTAGCTATAATGCTGTAGACGCACAAATTGTATTCTAATATTAAATTGAATCAGTGTTGCCATTGGCTAGTCTACTAAGTTAACCTTCACTAGTTTTATGCAAATACTAGTGAGTTTATTGGAAACAGAAAATGCTTATGAGGACAATTTACCATACAGTGACAATTACTCCCCTGCCCATCAAATAAAGAGACAGGACACACATTTATGGTATAAGCCATGGACCACATTTATTAAATAAATTGAATCCCCTGAGCTGTGGAGGGACTGATAGTCAATTTCTGATAACTGGAGCAGGAGACACCTTGTCCCCTCTCCATACTGGACAGGTGAATCCTTTGCCCCTGGACAATACTATGCCTTTGACAGATACTACACAGGTCAGCAAAGTTAGAAGATATCCCTATGGATATTTCCAACTCTCTTGGCATAAATATACCACAGAGAAGGCTCATGGTGTCTCCTAAGTGCCCAACACTCCCCCAAATTGTGCCAGGCACCCAGGTTTCACCTTGTCCAATGATGCCCTGAAGGATTCACTAATATGACCCTAACCTAGCACTACTCGCCTAAATGTGACCTATTTAACCAACCATCCCTATGACCCACAATTTTCTTGTGGTCCAGGGTCGGATAGGTGAAAATAAAAATAAGGTTTAAGGTTTTCTTGAAGCAAATTTGGCAGATGCTAGTACAGAAACTCCCAGAAGCTTATTCTTTTCATTAGGATATATCCTTTTTGTATCTATGCCAAACAGACACATTAATAGATACAATAATAGTTATATGTTTCCATCGACAAGTATGTTTTGCACACTTTAGAAATGAACGTAATGCTACTTGCTGCTGTTTTAAATGTGCAAATGTTATTGAATTCTTTCCTCTGCCTCACTGGAATGGAACACAGCTCCTGAAATTTTCAGATTTCTGTTTTCTGCTTGCATCTCTTTCTGTTTTGTCTGGGAGCTACAGATCAAGTTAGTGTGCTTTTAAAAACAAAAATCAATGCAGCATATTTCTCACACATGTTGTACTAAAAACATTTTCATTCTATGAGATGTTCAGTTTATTGGTCCCAAAGAAAGAAATGTACTCCCAGAAGTCCTAATGAGAATTAACAGGAATTGTTTCTGCTTCAAAACTCTTTTATTCCTATGTTTTCCAGTCTGAAATACTAAGTGGCAAATAGTTATGTGCTATATCACGTCTACTACCATGACCTTGTCACATGAAAACTCTAAAAAATGATTCAGTTCTTAGGTTTCTTTAATCTATCAATAAAACAGCCAAAGAGGTTTTGAAGGAAAATGAGATTTTATCAACAAAATCAACTATAACATAACATATGCATATGTGGTGCTTAAATCTATGCAGATTCAAGGACCTCAATTAATAATGCATTCAAGCTTTTATAATTTTTTACAAACTACACACATATGTTCTTGGCCCAGGTGGAGCTGAAGGGTGAAGGCATTTCATGTTTTATCTTGGCATTGCATGATTTTGGAATGTACAAAAATGCACAGTCATATATGACAACTTTGCTTAGATAAATGACACAGGACTTTTGTGTAACTGGCTATTCATAAAATGGCTTTCTCCAGGCCACACTGTAAATTAGCATGAATAATTAAAATATTTATGCAAGCTTCATTGTGATCTTTAACTGCATACTTATTTTGATAAGGGAAAAGGGTTTAATGATTATTTCAGCTTATTTTGTGGTAACAGCCTAGAATGCCCACAAGCACCAGTTTATTTAAGCTGCATATTTGTCCAATTGAGACATGCTGTTATTAAGTAAGTTGTGAAAGTCAAAGGACTCCCAATTAAACCCAAGCAAATGTTATATTAAATAAGATGCCCACAATTCAGTTCTTCCACCTTTGTCTGTATACACCAGACTATAAAGTAAATTATGCAGAAATATTAAAAAGCTAGTGAGCAAAATAGCTGAGTTAATTTCTTCTTGGAATTTTGCCTGTGTCCTTGACAAAGAACAAGATGAAGAAAAAGAATGGCAAGTAAAGAGTAACATATACTATTCTTGACTTGCTGTCTTACTTGCTAAATAATTTAGCATGAATTTTTCTTTACTTCTGCTAACTAGACTACAGATTATTCAAGCAATATGCTTAGAATTATTTGCAATATAGAGGTCACATTGTCCTGTTACACTGTTTCTTCTGGATAGGAAGGATTAGCCAGCTGCAAAGCACTTCCCATGAGACACTCGATTGTACTCACAATGCTTTCCACTATTTCAAGAGGCTTCTTTTATGGCCCCTCATCCTTCTCATCCAAAACCATTGCACTGTAAACTTGTTGATGAGCAAAACCACCGGTGTAATTTTTAAGACTACAGATGACAATAAATTTTATTAATATAAAGGACATATCTTCCTCCCAAAAAGGAATTCTCGGCTTCACATTGCCATATAAGGAAATGTAATGTTTTTTTTGTGTCCAAGAAACTCACAGAGCAACTAATAAGCATCAACCAAAGATTCCTAGGATATGTCTATTTGCTGAAAGGTACTACAAACAATATGGGAGTGCCATTTTTGTAAGACCAGGTATTATAGTCCTCTCAACAGACTAACCTGAAGAGGACAACTTAGATGTCTTGGTTGTCAATATATAGTAATATTAATTTATAAGACACCTAATTTACCTTTCTGCTTTAAGAAGCCATTTAATATGAAAAACTAAAACACTAACTTTCTGGAGATTTCAACAACCATAGCAACATTGGGGGTTATGAACATGATGATAAAAATGGCAAAGCCAGTATAAAATGGACATAATCCCATTCATTGTCTCTTATGCATGATGGTAATTTACCCAGTTCTTATAACTGTGACAGGTGGCAAAGAAGCTACAATCCAGATATAATTTTTGTTAGTGAGACTATACTATGGCATGCTAAGTAGTTATGTGACTCATGAGCAGTAAGTACCCAACCTCTTAGAGGGACAAGTGGCATTCAGCCGTCAGAGATTAAGCAACATAAATTCAACAGAGCATGAAGATTGTAGATGATTCACTTGCAAAGAGCACAGACTCATTCTATGCCAGATCTACTCTGCCATCTGACCTCAATCTATACCAGTGGTGTGCAGGCAGACACAATCTGTGCCCATATGTGCACACGTAAGTGAAATCACTGCTGCACTTCAAGCTGCACACATGCATACGTGTGTGTGAAGAATGCATGTATTTAGGGTAAATCGATGAATGAGAGCATGTGCTGAGTGTTGGGTAAGAATGAGAGCTGACTGTTGATTTTTGTAAATACCTCAGTGTTGTTAAATAAACCTTTCTATAATCTCAATCACTTGTGTTTCCTCACACCCGTAAAGGGATTTTGTTTCTTTTTAGTTACTGGGTTTGCTGGTTTATAAGATGCACCTTCCCCCCTTAAAATATGAGAGAAAAACAGAGCGCATTTTATAATCTGGTAACAGCCTCCCGCATGTTGGTGCGGTTCGGTGTAATGGACACTGAGCTGGGATCGGGGCTTCTGAGAGAGCTTCTCTCAAAGCCCAAGCTCTGTTCAGACCCTGATGGTCATCAGGAAGTGGGAAAGGAAAGTGGATGAGTTTGCTCCCAGAAAGAGATCGCCTTTGCGGGAGAACTTGTCCAGGGGAGGCCTCCCCACTCACCTCCTGATGGGTGTTTCCCCACCACCACCCTATCCCCACTGGCTGCCATAAGCCAAAGGGGTGGGATGGGGTGGGGAAGAAGAACTTTTTAAGATACGTTTCTACCCACCCCAACCCCACCCCCACCCCCACTGGCTGCCATAAACCAAAGGGTGTAGGATGTGACAAGCAAAATTGCTCCAAAAGGAGTTATTAATGGGGAGGGGGTGTGCTGCCTCCAGCTGCCAGAGGGTGATGGTGGAATGATTTCCATTCCCCAATCATCCTGCTAGGGAGGTTTGGATTTGCATGGAAAGGGCTTTTTCAAGTCCCCTGGCAGGATCCATAGGGAAGGGCAATCCTTTACCCATTGCCAGGCTGGGTGAGGCAGCCACTCTGTCCCTATAAATAGGTGGAAGGGGCCCCATCCTGGTTGTCTTGCTCTGTGCTGAAACCATTCATCTCAGTCTCCCACCAGCCTTGGAGAGGAAGGCAAACAGGGAAGGGAGGCCTCACCCAAGCAAGGTCTCTGGCCATAGAGCGAACTTGCCCACTTTTCGTCCCCACTTCCTAATGGCCAGCAGCAGTAGGATCTGCTGGGCAAGAGGCTTCCAAAGGAGCTCCCTTGCCTGGTCAATCCCTCCCTTCCTGCCTCCTGTAGTTAAAATGTGAAAATTGTTTTTTCCTTTAAAATGTGTCTAAAATCCAGGGTGCATCTTATAATCCAATGTGTTTTATAAACCAGCAAATTTGGTGCATGCTACCAAGAACTGGCTGAAACACTGGTTATTAGCTAACCCTAGGAAGAAGGCAGGCTGTAATTTTTCAAGGCAGGCCGGGATTGAGTGATTGAACATACCAGGGCTGTGTAAAGGAAAAATCCAGACCAGACTTCACAGTTAAAGCATCCTGGCCTGGTACAATCTCAGACACCCGAATTTCTTAGGAAACGGTCTGGTGATCATTACAGCATGCACTCCACCCCTGCACTGCTAAACTCATGCTCCCCCTGGACAAGTCCCGTGCTGCTGCACCAGGCCCTGGGAAAGCCCCACACCAACACACCAAGCCCTAGACAAGCCCCATGCCACTGCACCAAGCCCCTGACAAGCCCTGTGCCACCACACTCCAGAAAAGCCCCACACCATCATGCTGCCCACCAAACCTCTGATGAGCCCTGCACCACCACTCCTACCGCCATGCTAAGCCCCAGACTAGACTTGGGCTGATGCTCTAAGCCATGTGCCACCCTGTGCCACCCCACCCACCCTGCCGGCTCCAACAGCATTGGTGTTTCATCACCCACCCCTCTTGCACTGCCAATGTGGAGGTGAGGGGGGAGGCTGAAATCCCATCCGTGAGGCAGGGGCATGCACACACACCCATTGGTGCCGGTTGGGCAGGGCAGGGCTTGCCAGTGATTGTGTGCATGCCCACAGAGAGGTCTCTGCTTGTCACCTCTGGTACACATGCCATAGGTTCACCTACACTGATTTATACTATTTTGCAGGAGATATAATTAAAAAAACCAATTAGGAAAATTTTATAACAATGGTAGATCTAGCTGTGCTTTGGACTGATTCTCAAACAGAATACTATTCCAAGAGGGTACCAGATCAACTACAATCCAGGTTTCACTGCAGAAGTGCATCCCCAATACAGGTACCTACATTATAATTCACATACAATAAAAGCTGGGAGAAACTCTGATCTCAATTCTTTCTGAAACAAAAAGAACTCTTTGCATAGACACTGTAACAGAGTTTAACATGGTAAGAAGCAGGCAGAAAGAGACTACCAAAAAGATTGAACAATGATCCAACCAAAGCATACTGTATACAGTCTCAAACCAAACAGCACATCAACTGTTTCTTGGAAACTAATCCACACATAATAAAACATCAAAGGGATATTCAGAGTGAATCCAATGAGTTTCTCCTGCCTTCATATTGACAGAAGTAGAGAAAGTCATAAGAAGATGTAGGAATGGCAAATCAATGGGAGTTGATGTTATCAATATCAACCAGTTAAACTTTGTTTGTAGAAATATTGTACAAAATACACCCACTAACACCTTTAAGACCTATTGATTTCTTCTAAGTGACCAAAGGTTAACTCTTCTGTTTAAATCAATAAGAGCTTAAATATGTGTAAAAACAAAACTTCAAGTAGATAAACAGGTACTATTTCTGTGGGAAGTTAAACAGCATCTGGAGACACAGACAGCACTGGCTCTTTGGTTATAAACAGAGATGAGCACTGAGAGTCGGATATGTCTGGCTTTCAAGCAAGGGTGAACTTTACCTAGGTCTTAGGGGAAAGAATAATAGAAACATAAAAGAATGGAGTTGGAAGGGGCCTATAAGACTTCCATGTCTAATTCCTTGATCAGTGCAGGATTCCAAACCAAAGTATATATATGACAGTTATCACGGCATTGGAGTGTTCACCATAACTGAAAGTAATTGGTTCCATTGTCATACTGTTCTAGTAGTTAGATTTCCCACCCCACCCAGATAGTCAATCAGAATCTGCCTTCCTATACATTGAACCCATTATTACATGTCCTACATTCTGGGTTGATTGGGAACAGATCCTGTCCCTCATCTGAATTCCTTTTTAAGTATTGCTAGAGTACTATAATATTTCTGCACATTGTACTTTTTTCATGGCTAAACCTGCCCAGTTCTTTTAGTCTTCCTCCCAGGGCTTTGTTTCCAGTTCTTTAATCAACCTTGTTGATCTCCTCTGAACTTGATTTAGTTTGTCTGCATCCTTCTTAAAATGTATACTCAATGTGATTATCAGTTTTGCACTTCATTACTTAGGTAACATTATTTTTTTCTTTCTCTGTATTGCCAATTGGTAATACTCAGAAAGGGAAAGGAAATTATTTTATTGTTATGTAAGCAATGCAGTGTAAGATCAATAATTTAAAACCCTTTCTGAAAATTACACTTTCCCTAACTGTCCAGAGGTGTTCAGGGATGCATTAAATCCCATTTAGATGAAAAGAGAGTGTCTAATGGCACATTGCTCCTTTCCCCAACTGTTCCCAATGTTTTTCAGGATGATCCAGCCAGCTCCTTAACAGGTAGTCTGGATATCCTTTTATAATCCTAAACAGGCCCGTGCTGGCCATTTGGGACACAGGGAAAAGTCCTGTTGTGACCCAGTGACTGGTACCCCCCCTGGAGGTGGGCAGAAGTATGTCACCTGGCAGCTACAATCCATGACATCATGCAATACCCCCATAGGTGCCATCCATTCCCTCCCTATCCAGTGCCCTTTTAGCGTAGCCAAGCACGCCCCTGATCCTAAGTGAAGTAAACTAAGTAAACTTGTTGACTACCGTAATTTGATTCAGTCAGTGTAGTCTTCCACTAGCCTTTTTTCACTAACAAAAAAAATATCTAGAGGTAGATAAACATAAACCTAGTTATCGGCAAGGATAACAGTAAAGAACTTCACAGTAAATAGAAAATAACAGGGAATTATAGGTTATGTTCTTGAGACTCAAGATTCATTCATGTAAATTTTACTATAGGCCTGTAGCAGTGTGGAGACAGAACACAGCATGTTTTAAGGAGCCTTAGAAGTTCACTGTTTTTAACAGGCTGTATCATATTTTGATAGAAAAATATATATAAGATAGTGTCAAATGGGAAAAAATGTAAAAACCCTATTAAGATGGAAGCATCATGGGATTAAGCAGAAAATAGCCTCAAGATGTGCAGTCTGTCTATGGCATTTCTCTCCAGAGTCCATACTTTATGTGCTTTCCTTTTCCTTGACACTATTCAGAATCAAAATGAATGGAAAGTTTAATAAAAAATCAACTTTCAAGTAAACTAATGGATGGTATGCTACCATGTTCCCCCAAAAATAAGACACCGTCTTATATTTATTTTTCCTCAAGAAGACACACTATGGCTTATTTTCAGGGGGTGTCTTATTTTTAGTATGCCACTGGCTCCACGCCGCGACGCTGCATAGCCACGCCTATCACTATGGCTGCCCGTCTTCTTTATCGCTCTGTGCTGGGAAGCTGCATAGCTACACCTATCACTATGTCTTATTTTTGGGGTATGGCTTATATTGCGCAACTGCTGAGAAATCCTGCTATGGTTTATTTTATGGGTATGTCTTATTTTTGGCAAAACAGTTGGACACCAGGAGTTAAAAAATGTCCCTTATACATATTTTAGTTATTAGGATTTTGGCCTACATTTTCAAAATTATGTCTTAGGTCCTCCACCATCACTCCCTCAGATCCTGCAAAGGGAAAATGCAGGATAATCAATCAATCAATCAATCAATCAATCAATCAATCCATCCATCCATCCATCCATCCATCCATCCATCCATCCATCCATCCATCCATCCATCCATCCATCCAACACAGGTTAACAGTTTGGATGCAGAGACTTTCTCCATATGTTCCATAAATTTTGACCGTTAACATTAAAGATAGTATGGATATTTTCACTATGAAATATATTTTAGAAAGTCATAGCAAAGTGTAGGGAACATAAGAAAGACAAAAAGGGTGTAGGAAGCATAATTAAGGGTGCGCAGCAGACATAACAATTATGCACATCACCTGGTTAGGTATTAGCCCTCCATACTTAATCCGTGATGTTGTATTTTTGTTTAAATTAGACTAATGATATCTTGTGTTTATATTTGTATATATGTGGCACATGCAAGTGTACAGATTAAATTCAATGCACAAATTACCGTCTAGGCCAATGGTTCCCAATGCGGGGACCATGCCCCACAGGGCGACTTCAATTCCTTGACGCCTAAGTGATTTCATTGGCTGATCAGTGCTTTGAGGAATTGACTTAGGCTTCTCAGAATTGATGTCAAAAAACAAAAGGTTGAGAAACACTGCTCTAGGCCAGTGATGGCTAACCTTGGCACTTCAGTTGTTCTTGGACTTCAATTACTGGAAGCCCAAGTCTGTACTCCTGCTGATCAGGGCTTCTGGGAACTGAAGTTCCAGAACACCTGGAATGCCAAGGTTCACCATCACTGCTCTAGGTCTTCCTTCTTAGAGGGCGGAGTGGATGCCCCAGGTGAAGTAATGAGGAAAACTACCCTGCCATCCATTTAGTGCTCTAACTATGGCCCTACATGTTGCCCACATAAAATAAAATGCCACAGGAGTAATCCTGTGAAGAAATATCTAGCTTATGGCCCTACTTATGAATGGCCAAAAGGAGAGAGATATCGGCATCCCACAAGGCAGTTAGAAAAGGACAGGCATAGGTTATTGCTATGCTATCTATCACAGATTTCAGTCCACTTGAAAGAAAACAATGCACTTGAACAAGATACATAAATTGACTAAATAACTGCCCCCTAGGAAACTTAAATCACATGTATCATATGATTCTGTTTATCTTGCCAAGCAAGAATTTGAAGGGCCCAGTTTCCACCAATTTGCTTTCTAAAACAACACTCAGAAATTAGCTTTTAAACCCTTAAATGTGAAACAGCAGTGTAAATTTAAACCTTTCCTATTTTTCACATCAGCATTTTGAGGCTACATAAGCTAAATAAGCATCTTTGAGCACTGTACTCAAGACTTTAAGAACATAAACTTTTATCCCCTGCTAAAAGCTCCTTTACATATCTTTTATTATACATTGATGTGAACACTAAAAGGAAGTTGGCTGTTATTAGTCTGTTGTTAAGTTGTAAAGCAAAAATATTAGGAGAACATTTTGTAAAGTTAAATGAAACAAGGCCAGCAATTTTCCTGGGTCATATGTACCATGCCTTTCTTTCTTTCTTTCTTTTCCTTTTTTTAAAAGACATTATTACAAACAGCAAAAATTGAGGCCATATGTATGAGGCCTTCTATTTATGAAGAGACTTATTTTCCCTCCAGACAATCTCACTTACTACTTTAATGGAATTACAAAATAAGTGGATAAAGGAAATTTTGGAAGATTGGATAGATCAAATAGCCTTGGAATTTAGTACAATATTTGATGATGTGGGGTAAAACAATCCAATATATTCAGGCAGCATGTTTGTATAAGTTTAATAACTTGGGTTATTGTATTCCTGAATAGCCTGTGACTGTAGGGATAGTAAACTTTTTTCATGTTTACTATTTTTATAGTGACCTAATTTTAATGGTTCTCTGCTATATAGAGGAATGTAGTAATTTGGTTCCTGGCTGCTCTTGAGTGGAAGCCAATATGCAGGTTCTGTTAGAGGGTGAAGGATGGCTTATGCAGGTTCTTCTTCTGTCTCCCAGAAGATTACCTGATGGATTGAGAACCATTCAGAACTGCATGTAATGCAGTTATGGAAGCTTCAAGGGAAGGGAGAAATGGTGGAAACTGCCACCTTGGTCCCCTCACATATTTTATCCTTCTGTGAAAAGACAGAATGCATCAATTCACTGAAAGGCAAATCCAGATCAGGAAGTGGCCATGGCATATGCCCAGAAGTTTTTTGTTTGGCCCAGTGAGTTATTCAGGGAGGCTGGATATGTGCTAACAATGATAAATGAACCACTTGAGTTCACCTGGCTATCATTCTTTAAAGCGAAATGCCACAAAAGAGGAAGCAAAAAAAATATAGGTTCTTCACAAGACTGGGGTGGACTGGACCAGATAATGTTGTCAACATTGTACGATGTAAAATGAAGTCACACATTTATCAAATGTTCTTTCCTTCTGATTTTTATACATATTTCCAAGTCTCTTCATTACAAACATATGTTTCTATGAACTTTGCTCTGATATAAACAAGAAACATAAATCATTTCTCACTGTCAGATCCAGATGGGTGATGCTGCATTTTTGGAACCTGCTCAGTAATTTACCATCATGGGTGGAATGAGAAATTCTTCACAAACTAGAAGATTTGCATTATTTGAGTCCAGTCTAAATTAAAGCTAATGACTTTTAAAAAAAAACTTTAACCAATCCAATTCAAATAGAGTACAGTAAAACCTCGCATAGAGTGCCTTGCTTAGAGAGTAACTCGCTTAAAGAGCAGAATTTTCTCTGAATGTTCTCTTCGCTTAACAACAAAAAACCAACTGAAAACTCACTTAACAAATAAATTGGGAGTCGCAATTCTCCCAGCCAGAAGTCACAGTTGGTCACTTACAATGGTATTTTGCTTAAAGAGCAAACTCGCTTAAAGAGCAATCCCGTGGAATGTATTATGCTCTTTAAGCGAGGTACTACTGTATTTCAATATTATTCCTTTTTCTGAACTAGCTATCTTTTTTTAAATAATGCGGTTGTTAAATCTGAATCTGAATATTAGCATACAAATGTACATATTTAATATCTGAAAAACAAACAGTTCCTCTCTGTAAGCATATTGTGCTAAATCTATTTTTCCATGTAAACAAGAAGCATGGTAAAGGATTCTGTGAAGCAAAACATTAGAAATATGGCAGAATATATAATAAGTGGTATTGTTGTAGCGGTCTTGATCTGTCTTATATGTCACCACATGTACCAAATACTAACTCCAGGAAATGTCATTCTCTGTAGGATGATTACAGTACCCACCCGGGTAATTTGGTTTATACATCTCTAATGATCTTTAGTTATAGGATTGATGCAATTTGCTTAGTTCTCTAATTAGAAATATTTACTTTAAACCATTATTTAACTAAGCCCTTGTGGTGCAGTGGTTAAGCACTGCAAATAGTGCCATTTTGTGGAAAACCCAGATTTTCTGCAAAATTGTCAATTTTTGTGCACAAAGCGTTGTTCTTATGCATCCAAGAACTCTTATTGACAGCACCAAGATAATCTTCACCATCCATGAGAGAAGGGGAAAGAAAGCTGGCAAAGTATTGAACTCAAATAAGAGAGTAAAACAAATCAAGATTTATATACACCAATTTCTTATGGATAGTGCAGGGAAATTATCAATGAAAGTCCAAAAAGTTAATGTGAAGATGTTGTGCCAGACTTCGTTTCTCAGAGGTGAGTTGGAAAAAATAACAGACTGCATCTGATGTCATGCCCCATTCAACGAACACAGGAAAACATGTTTTTGCATCCCTACAAAATGTGTATAATTTTCTATCTGGGAGATGGAAGGAGGCTTTGGAAACTTTACAAATTAGAGGTTAAAAATGCTGGAGTGGTTTTGAAGAACACAACAGATATAAATGATGGAGTTCCCTCCCACCATCCTCTTAAAAAGCTGATGTAGTTTGGCAGGTTGGAGTGTCTGGTCCAGATGTTTCAATCCCTCCTGTATCTTTCAGGAGAGGGGTCAGCTGAGATCACTTGGAGTAGGTCGGGCCAATGGGGCTAAGTGCCCTGCCACTGTGTGTCCTTCCACAAAAGTATCTGAGAAGGAGGAATTGGTAAGTCCCTTCTGAGTACTATAGGCTAAACAAACGTGTGATGATCACCAAGATTCTTAATGAACTCAATGGCATATAACCATTTTTGATTTTTACTATTGCTGCTCCTACTGTTCCTACTATTAATAGAATGATAATATATCATCTCTGGGGAGAGTCAAATAATTACAGTATGAAACTATTATTTTGGGACCATAGTTCCACTTCATCAAATGATAGTAGAAAATGAGAAAATACTATCGGCATTGTAAATACTACAAATGAGAGCAATTCCACAGTGCAGGTATGTATGTCCTCAGAAACCATTACATCCCACAGTGTAAATTACCTAATGTGGCTTAAATTAGGCTGTCTGGTGGAAATGGAGGGATTAACATGTTTAACCTAAAACCAGGTTATTTTCCCTTGATGCTATTAGAAAATAATTATGAAACAAGGTGTAAGTGATATAGTGTATGCAGGGCCTGCCATGAATCAAAAGAAGCTGTTCATTGTATGATACCTGGATGCCCCGAACTAGCAACAATACATTACATGAGCAGGCACCAATGACTTGCAAAGATCATTTTTCAGCAATTAGTCAAATCATATGGATTATTCACATCTCCCCTCCCTATGTTATAAAGTCAAAGCACCTCCAGTTTTAGAAAATGAAATGGCAATACAGTACTATACTGCAACAACTAAGTTATCACAGATAGAAAGAGTTTATTTTGATAAGCTGGGTAAGCAACAGGAAAAAAAACATCTTATCCATGGGTCTGCCACTTTAACCAACAGTGTTGAGAAAAAAGAAAGAAGGTGGAGGTGGTGATATGATGATACAGAGAGCAGGATGTCTTATATTAATTTTACAAATGAACAATGGAATGCTGAACATGATTTATTTTGAAAGAAGAAGTCTAATATGGTCTAACAAGTGTGCTGCACATTGTGAAAAAGTAAATGAAATTATATTATTCAAAATATTCAGTATCTATTTGGTGACATGCAACATATATATGTAGTTTACCAAAATTTATTTGCATAGATTTAGAAAATCTCAAAAATCAATCAAAACATCAAACTTGTCCGTGTGTTGTAACACAAGTGTTAAATATCCTTCCCTAAATAATGTAAATGTTTTTCCACATGCATTTGTACTCAATATTTACAAATCAGGTTTACAATTAGCTAGCAAAAGAAATCCCATTTGGCTGATGGCATTAAATCATTGTGATTTAAATCACTCGGCTTGGTTCCATTCAAATTACTTTTAAATACATAATGGCAGGCATTTCTACGTAGATTTCCATTTTCTGTGCTTAAACATTTGGCTACTCCCATGACTTACAATCAAAGCTAGTTCTTTGCAAAATGCCCTTTATGTTCCAGATGCATTGGATTCATAATTTTCCATCAGTTCAACCATTCAATATGGTGTTTAAGGTTATTTAAATATAATCCAGTCAGCCTCAAGGATGATGAGAATTTTATGGCTCTTTTGTGCATTGCATGGCTTTTGCAGCTATTCCTGTCTATGACCTCTGTAAGAAATATTGGTAAAAAGTTGATTAGATGCTGTTTCCTTTCAGGCACTCTGCCTACTAAAAAACAAGATTGCTCAGCAGAAGGTGAAGTTTCTCCACTTTTGATTCTTGAAAAAGCTAGAGATCTATGCATGTTAAGTATTAAACAATGCATGTTCATAACTAAAAGGGAACTTATCTTGTCATATGGCTAGAAGCAGGTGGAAGTAATGTTCCTTTGTAGTCCTGGCTTGGTAGTAAGGAAAGCATGGAAACAGATGCTGGGTGAGGGCAGTGTGGACAGAGCTTTGAGAGAGGCGATTTGTACAACCTAAACTAGTGGTTTCACAAGTAGTGAAATTTCTGTCCCATCATTTCAGCTGAGAAGTGTCAACTGAATAAGGTTTGCTATATGGAACTGGAGAAGGTGTTACCTTGTTCTATCTTTTCAGATAGCAAAAGTGTATTGGTTCATCTTTGTTCTTTGGTTTTCCCACAGCTGGTACAGGACCTCCTAGTTTAGGTGAGGACCATGAAGTCATCAGTCCACTGTCTTGAACGGACTTCTCCTCACATATCTGCAATTCGAGCAGAAAGAAAGCTTCCGTTGGTGCCAGTGATAATTTTCATCCAATTGTGAATTGCAGATATGGAAGAACAGATTGGAGTGATTCTGATCTGGACCATAGTGAGTCAAGAGGTCAGAGCTTCCTCCCCCCAAACTATGTTCTGGTACCCCCCCCAACCCCCAACCCCCCAAACAAAAACAAGCAAAACAAAAACCTCTTAGGATTGTTTCTTGTGTGTGTAAGTATGTGTGGATAAATCTTGTAGACACAAAGTATATGACAAATACTGCCTCCACCAAGGTGTGAAATTGCTGGGGTGGGAAATCTTTTCACCGGTAGTTGACTGTGGACTTTGCCCACATAAGGACACAAGGCTTGGGTGTGTGTTAGACCTGACAGGTTCACCCCAGATATTGCTGATCAGGAGTGGGCTATCTTTGGATAGCACAGTCTTGGAGCTTGGGAATCACTCATTGGGGGACAGAGCAAGGGTGGACAGGAATCCCCTGACTCTGCCCCAGTTATCCACACTACATTAGGCCCACTACAGGAATGAGAGGATACCATTCTCATTTAAATATTAAAGTTGTGACACTAGTTAAACCTCCTGAATTGTGTCCAGCTCTTTATTCCAGGAAGGTGGAGGCAATGCATACATAGTTCTACCCTTTGCACTCAACGAAGTAGGTAAAGGTCATCCTTGGTCAAAAGCCAGTCATATCCGACTCTTGGGTTCAGTGCTCATCTCTGTTTATAGCCAAAGAGCCAGCACTGTCTGTGTCTGCAGACGTTTCCGTGGGCATATGGCAGGCATGCCTCAACACCAGAGTGGATGGAATGCTGTTTATCTTCCTGCCAAAGTGGTCCCTATTTATCTACTTGCAATTTCTTGCTTTCAAACTGCTAGGCTGGCAGGAGCTGAGACAGAGATGGGAGCTCACTCCATTGTGCAGTACTCGGGAATCAATTTCTGACCTTCCAGTTAGCAAGTTCAATGTCATAACCACTTGAGCCACCACAACAAAGTATGTACAGAATTATAATGTAATAATGAGTTTAAATATTTCTAAATTATCATTCTGCAACTTTTTATTTCAAAGTTTTTGACAATGCATTCTCATTTTAATTTTTATAATCAAAATTCTTTTTTCTATGCTACCAAATAAGCACATGTTCCTCCCATGCTGTTTTTTCTCTCCAGCTGCTATCTTTTTAAAATTCTGCTTGCTCTGTACATTTTTGTAACAAACCTTCCTGTCATTCAATAGCTAATAGAAAGCCTACATTGAATGATTTTGGGGGTTGTGGGCAGGTAAGACTCTCAAACATTTCTGAAGGAATGTGGAGGGGGAGCTATAGGAAATTACATGGTTGGTTAGCTTCACCTCTATTTTGAAAACAGAAGGAAAGCAATATTACAGATTGAAAGATAAACAATGTAGGATAAGAAGTGTTATTGAGGAGGAACAGTACACCTTCTGTAAAAAGACTCTTACCGCTTGAGGCTATTGGTAAGCACTTTGACCAAGTCCTTATCAGAGATGTCTGCATATCTGGAATGTCTTTGGAAGAGAAAGATGATTTGTCTCAGTTGCAGAAAACCATGATGGAAAGGAAATAAAATGGTCCAGCTGACAGCATCTCTCATAAGAGAAGAGGACAGAGGCAAGGCTTTCCAACTTGAAGACAGGAACCAGGCAGATATATTGTAAGAGCCTTAGTGGTGCAGTGGTTAAACTGCTATACTGCAGCCAAAGGTTTGTGAGTTCAGTCCTGACTCAGCCTTCCACCCTTCTGAGGTTGGTAAAAGAAGTACCCAGCATGTTGGGGACAAAATGCGAATTAATTTGTGAACTGGCCAGAGAGTGCACTAAGTGCTATGGGGTTGTTTATAAGTCTAATTGCTATTATGAGACCTATAAATTCTACTCCAGAGTTGCCTTGGTCCAGTGGTGGGAAGCAACAGGTTCACACCCCATGGAAGGTTTCTTTTAAATCAAAATTAGGTGGCCTCTGTGCAGGGGGGTGGCAAAATTGGGTGGCCTTCAGGTGGGGGGGAGTGAAATTGGGTGGCCATGCCCACCTCCCTGCCCTGCCCCATCAGGTTTTGTCCCTGCAAGTGGTTCAAGGTCTCCCTTGCTCAAAAGCCAGTCATATCTGACTCTAGGGTGCAGTGCTCATCTCCATTTACAGCCAAAGAGCCAGTGCTGCCTGTGTTTGCAGATGTATGCATGGCCATATGGCAGGCATGACTAGATCTCCCACTACGTAGGCTCCGCTGATGATGTAGGCTCTACTGATGACGTAGGCTCTGCCCATGACAGGCTCCATGCATGACATAGGATCTGCCCACAGTGTGGTAATGGAAAGTTTTGCTGCCCACCACTCAGTGGTTGGTTGTTCCCGGTTTGCCTGAACTGGTAGCAACAATCCCGGGTGGTTCTCCCGGGGGGGGGGGGAGTAACCACTCGGGATTTTTTTTTTTTTGAGGCCTCCGGTTCGGATGTCTCACTGGGAAAAATAATAATTCAAAATTGGAGCCAAAATGGCTCCTGGGAACTGCGCATGCATCAAACCTCCATTTGATGCTTGCACAGTTCTATTTTTTACTGCGCATGCGTCAAATGGAGGTTTGAAGCATGCACAGTTCCCGGCAGCCATTTTGGCTGCCGGGAAAGGAAGGGCACAGGCAATGCTTGAAGAAGCAGTGGCAGCGGTGGCCTTTCCTCGCTGGGCCACGCGTGCCACGCTGCCAGGCTGCTGCGCCGTTGCAGCAGTTTGCCGCCATGCCGGTTTGCTGCTGTGCCATCATGCCGTTGTGCTGTTGTGCCACCACGCCACCGCCTCTGCTGATTCCCGATGAGTCGACCCAGGGTAAGTGACCCAGGGTTTGTGTTTGGGGTGGGTGATTGGGTTGTTGGGTGTATTTTTATGTAATTAATGGGCATGTGTTGTGGGTGGGTGAGTGGGTAGGTGGGTGGGTTGAGGTGTGTTTGTGTGTGTTTTTATTTTATTTATTTTATTTTTTATTTTTTTCTTTAGCTCCGCCCACAACATCATGACATCATGACGTCATGATGTCATGACGTTGGCTCTGCCCATGATGTCATGATGTCGTAACATTGGCTCCACTCACACTGTAATGACATCACAGTGTGGTAGTGAAAATTTTGACAACCCACCACTGCCACCACTGCCTTGGTCAGTAGTTTTAACTGACTTATATCCAATGCCATTGTGCCTGCCTAGAACCATCCACATTCTTTGTGACCCAGTCTGACTGTCAGCCATGCTTCTATTTGCTCCCTGTTTCATAAGGTGAGTGGTCTTGGCTTGAACCTTAGATTTCTGAATGGCAGCCCATCACTTGGAAATGTGATACAGCTTTTTGCATTTTCTGCCCACCAACATTAGATTCTTAATAATTTGGGGGAGAAAACAATACCTGTTATCTAGTAGTACATCATTCTAAAATAATCTGCCCATACCACCAGGTCTTCATAGCATCTCCAAGTGTTGACACCAATAGTTACAAAAATTGTTTTAACAAGGAAATGAGCTTCTTGTTGGGGCCACCCAAAATGCTTGTCAAGCTGTGCCAAGCCCCATTCCTGGACATACTTAAGAAGTACTGTATATCAAAACATTACAGTGGCTAATTAGTTTAGTTGTTAGTTTGTTTAGCTTAATTTATACACATATTTTTATTTACTGAACATATTATAGAGGCTTGAGAAATAGCTGCTAATACATTTTATTATGTTGCCATGGGGGGAGGGGAGTGTTTTGGGATTTTGTTGTGTTTGCAATGTCATTTTAATCCTATATTATGAGTCTTGTTTATTTGGAAGTTGCCTTGAGTGGGAAAATCCTCCAGATGGGAAGTATAGAAATGTATTCAACAATAGTCCTAAAGGATGAGCATTTGATGGAAATGCATGGTGTGCTCAGTGGTGGGCATCATCAGGTTCACACCAGTTCATCAGAACAGGTAGCAGAAATTCTGGCTGCCCCCACCCATCCAAGTTTTGAAATAAAGTAGTCCTAATTCGGGTGCAATGCAGGGCTTCCCCCCTGGTCATGCCCACCACACCACGCCCACAGTGTAGTAGTAAAATTTTATGGAGCCCACCACTGGGTGTGCCTGATGTTCTGCTCTATACAGTCTTGCTGCCGATTAGACTTGACAGTTATAGTCCCAAAAGGATTTCACTTCCCTCAAACACCTTTGCATCCCTGGAAACATTGGGTCAATCTCTTTTGGTATAGAAAACTAGGCCTGTATCAACTTGGAAGATCGGCCCTATTCTTGGTGAGTGAAATATAGGTGCCTGTGTGTGGGCAGGAACTTCCAGAATTTTACCTAGAGAATCGCGGGAGAATTCCAAGTGTTGCAGTGTCCATAATCCCTCAAAAGAATGGCACACCCTCAATGCAAGGACTATATGAGAGGAAAGCCTTTAATCTTAAAAAAAGGAGGTGGGAAATCTAGGGAACTCGCAATCCCCCCCCCCCCAAATTATAGGATGGTACAGATGGTAGTAATGACCTACTCCTTAGAAAAGCCTGGAATAAAACATATTTGGTCATATTTATTTATTTATTTATTTGTTCCAACTTGTTATCCCGCCCCAATCGGGTAAACCCAACTCTGGGCAGCTTACAATACAGATTTTAAAACACATAGCTTAAAACGATCGTTCATAAGTCAGTAAAACCAGTAGGGTAGTCCCACGTACCCCATATATATCACTTAACTATTAACAATTAAAAATGTGAATTAATACAATATTAAAAATTAACATAAGGAGGAGACAGCAATATACAACCCATTCCCAGGTTCTTCCTGAGGAGAGGCATATAACAATCGGTGTAGCTGATCCCAGGAGCAACATACTTTCATCCCTTGAAAATTGTCTAATTACTGATGCCAGATTACAGCAAAGATACAGTGCTAAAATTAAAGCTTTAATGTGCCTAATTCACAGAATTTATACTGTCCACTTCATCCTCTGAGACCAGAGACCTGAATTTTCAACAGATAATATATATCAGCCATGTCCTTAGTGAGCTAACCAATGTAACTTTACCACTGAGACTTTGCCTGCCATAAATAACCAGGGCTCCTGCTTCAAATGCACTGGTTCAGATTACTGATGAATAATTTGAGCCAAATTAATCCCTTGGTTCACCTGAAGGGTTCAGCTGATGTATCTGTGCACCCATGCAGAAGTTAATTTATTCCTTCTATTTCCAGAACACCATCTTTTTCAATGAGGCCACCAGAATCTTGAAGTTTAGAATGTCTCAATTGGTTTTCTTGCACTGCATCTTGCTGCAAGGATAGCAAGAGACACACTGGGTGGTTCTATCTATTCTTTTTTCAGACTCTAAGTGACCCCTTTGCCCCTTTCCACCAATGCATTTTACTCTTATTTTGAATAAACCATTTTTTTTTTACTTATGTGGAAAAACTGAGGGCCGCAGCAGAATAGTTTGCTGGTTGTCGTGAATTTTTGTATTAATATTTTGGTAATGCCATTCCCATTTAAAAATCAAAAGGTGATGGTTATCCTGAGCTTTGTTAGAAGTCAACTTTTTCAAGTCCCACGATCTGTGACATATGAAGAGGCGACGTGGTAATAATTACAATGTAAATATAACTTGCAGCAGGATTATGAGGCCCTTTTGAAATGTTTTGACAAACATTGTGAAGGAATCCAACCCTAATATAGTAATGGGTAAATTCATGCATTTTATGGAGATACCAGGGACCTCAGAATGCAATGGAAACATTTTAATATTTTAGCCTTATTGTTGTCCCGAGAGACAGATGAGCGGAAATTTAGTTGCTGACAGGCAGTTAGATAGGTATAGAAGAGGATTAGTAAAATGGTATTACATTGCTGCAAGCCTACTTATGGCAGTTTATATTCCCTCAGTGGAGCTTCATCACTTTGTAAACACAGGCTGTCTTAATAGAGCAATCAGACGATGTATTTCCTTTGTTTCAGGGTAGTCAAGTGCTTGGCTTTAAAATGGCATTACTGTCTGTTTTTCCACTGAAGCAATAAGTGAAGGAGAGATAAAGTCTTCTATATGTACATGAGCGTGGGTCTTGTTTTAGTCATTTTGTGGTGGCGTTATGTTCCTTGTCCAGCTTTTTGAGAATGTGCATATCCATATACTCAATGCTTACAGCTGGAAATAGCTTTGCATGTTTCTGTTCTAGAATTCTGATGCTACGTTTTAATTTAAGCCTACAGGGATTTGTTAAACACTTGCCACAGTTAATCCTCAAGTTCTGTTTTTTAAACATGCTTTACTCATCCTTTTAATATTTCTCACTTTAAAAAGGCACACAACAAACCCATAGGCAGATTGTCTACTGACAAACATTTTGTATGCTTACTATAGGAAGAACTTTGGTAATCACTATACTAGAGGTTCCCAACCTAAGGCCCATGGGCCAAATTTGGCCTGCAGCCAGTGGTGGGATTCAATTTTTTTACTACCTATTTTGTGGGCATGGTATGGTAGGTATGGCCAGGGGGTTGCTCTGCGTTGCACCTGAATGAGGACTACTTTATTTCAAAACTTGGATGGGCAGGGCCAGCCGGAACTTCTGCTACCGGTTCTGATGAACTAGGGTAAACCTGCTGAATCCCACCACTGCCTGCAGCACCATTTCATGTGGACCCCCAATCTTCCAAGGGCATTCGAGAAACAAAATGACCACCCCTTTGAAGCTGTTTGGACAAAAATGGGCACCCCCATCATGCAGGCAGTGCAAAATGGCCATCTGGCCCTTGAAGCTGACTGAGAGAGCATGACCCGGCCCTCAGCTTGAAAAGTTTGGGAACCCCCTGCACTATACCAAAAGGCCAGTACTCAAGTCATCAATATAGAGTTGAATTCATGAAGGCCACTTAAACAATTTCTCAGGGAGATAGGTATGAGCCCATCCACACAGATTCCTTAATGAATTTTCAGTTATTTATCTGAACATGAGCAACTCCCTTCCCCACCCCCAATTAAAACAAAAACAAAAGAGGAAAGGAAAAGGGAAGGAAAAACAGTTTGAACCAGAATAAACCAATATGAACAACAACAGCAATACATCAAATACAATAACATAAATATACAATTATAGAAATAACAGAAACTAGTTTTCATGAACCAAAAAATAGGCTGTAAAGGACTTGTTTGGGGATTTCAAATAGTGGCACATTAAAAAATGATTTATCACTCCCTTCTTGTGGGAGTGAACTTTGACTGTGAAGCTTGCCCAGTGCTCCTAGGATTGAAATATTTATGTCCAAATTGTTTACACATTTTGAGAGCCATTTAATTTTCCAAATTAGTTTGTGAATACCAGAGCAACATGGAATTATATAGCATTTGTCTGTTTGGTAGACCATTTTAATTGCCTTAGTTAAATTGGTTACCTAAATCTAAATAGATTTGAGCAGATAACTCTCAGTCTCAACCATTACATGACTTTAAGACTATAGATTTTAGAACTCAGGAAATGTCTGTTATTCTTTCTTTACCTTTGGTCCAACTCTCATCACCAGGAGGCAGACATCTGAAATTCTTTCATGTCCCTTTTTCTTAGTTGTCCCTGAAGCAATTGCTGCCCTAGCACCAAAGGTTCCTTTCAGACATTTCTTTTATTGCTAAAGGTAAATTGTGAAGCTTTTGAATATGAGAGGAATGCATGATACAATGCCTTGAATTGAGGCCAAATAGAGTTACAAGTACAGTACTGTATATGGAATTCCCTTTCATGTGAGATTAGGCTTGCTCTTTTCCTTTTGCCCTTCCAGCAGCAGGCAAATTTCTTTTTTAAGCTGTGCTTTAGTAAATTTAGTTCTTCTTCTTTTTAAAGAAAACCCTTCAGTTAATGAATATGGGATATTGTACTTCATTATCTTATTATTAAAAATGCTATGAAAAGGCCTGATATTGCAGCATAATATTGTGCCTGCAAAAAAAAGGATACAAATAGTTATATAGCAAAGAGCAACCTAAATGTTGATGAAACCAGTGTCCACAGTCAAGATGCTCTATGTGATGCCCTCCTGTGCTCAGTACCATTCACAAAGAGCCAATAAGTATGGGAAAATCCCAGAATCTGGCCCTTTTAAAAAAATCAGTTACTGTATATGCTGGTGTACAAGATGACTGGGTGTATAAGATGACCCCCCAACATTTCCACTCAAAATATAAAGTTTGTTATATACTCGCTGTATAAGACTACCCCCTCATCCGCACACCTTCCACACACCAAATAAAACGTAAAAGAACATCAGATTTGATTTCAACATGTTAATTTATATTCAAATGCTTATGACATGCAGAAAAACTGTCACAAGGCTGTATGTTATCAAACATGTACAGTAAACATAAAACAGTGCAAGTGCAAAGTGGTACTTATTTATCTACCATATATACATGAATATAAGCCGACCCGAATATAACCCAAGGTACCTATTTTGACCTTGAAATCCAGGAAAATAGATTGACCTGAGTATAAGCCAAGAGTGGGAAATGTAGCAACTGCTAGTGAGTTTCAGTAATTAAAATACAGTAATATTAATTATTTTATTGATTTTTTAGAACTGTACTTGTACCACCCACCAGTGGTGGTGCTGCTGGTAAAGTGGGTGGGCAGGTCAATTGCACTGAGGCAGGGAGTGTTGCTCTAGCCTAGCCTCTTGCTTCCCCTGCAAGCATGGCTTTTTCCTCCATTTTGGGCAGAGCAGAGAGATAAGGGCAGAAGGTACTAGTAAATGAAACCCTTTCTTTTTCCCCACCAGTTTGAAAGGGAGACACAATTGTAATGTAGAGCTTCTTTCTTCATCTGGATGGTATGTAGAATGAGGTGGGTGAGCATCAGGAGGCCACTATGGGCAGCTATGTCTATTCCAACTGAAGTGCACCCGGTGTATAAGACAACCCCCCCCCCACTTGGAGGCATGTTTTTCAGGGTGAAAAAGTCGTCTTATACACCAGCAAATAAGGTAACCACTTCTCACTCAAATTCAAGACGATTGTCAGGGCTCTTTTCAATCAGTTCTCTAGTTATCCATTGCTTGGAAAATATAGTTGATAATCAAGTGCTGTGAAGAAATCTTACAGAGAGAGGGATTATATATCCAGATGATCAGTCATAATCATATGTGAACTGACACTTGAACTGTTTTTATGTATGTATAAAGAAAGATGGCTCTAACAGGGGTTCCCAACCTTTTCAAGCCGGTGGGCCAGGTCATGCTCTCTCAGTCAGCCTCGATGGCCATATGGCCATTTTGCTCTGCCTGCATGATGCAGGTGACCATTTAGTACAGTGGTGCCCAAACATTTTTCCCTGCGGGCCAGTCCCGGCCCAACACACAGCTGCGGTGGCCGGAGGCAGGCTGCCCCCACTGCTGACAGTTTTGACATCAGCAGTGGTGGCAACAGAGGCAGCAACTATGCTCTTTCCAGACAGAGGCAGTGACTGCGCCAGGGGGCTCTCTTATAATTGCAAATTTTGACTTGCAGGAGGCTCCGAAAATTCCCCCGAGGCAGCGAGGCAGCGACTGGCTTCAGCACAGGTTGCTGAGGGAAAAGGATAGAGTGAGAGGCTGCTCAGAGCAGCCTGGAAGAAGCGCAGTCACTGCCTCTGTTGCCACCACTGCTGACCCACCTGTCAGGTGGGGGTGGGGGTGCAGGTGGTGGTGGTGGTGGTGATGGTGGTGGTCCGCAGTGAAGCCCGGGTGCTCATCATGGGCTGCATTAATTATATGCAGGGGGCCAATTAAGCCCACGGACCAGAGTTTGAGCACCCCTGGTCTAGCACATCAATTCAAATTGATTTGCACCCTTTTTATTGCTTCACATATTGAGACTTAGAGCTTAATGGTTTTCTCTACAAGGGAGTGTCCATTTGAGTTTCCAAGTAACATACACAGACTCTGTGATACTCAGAAAAGGACCGCTTCCATAGTTGCAAATTCTTTTCTTTTCAAAGATTGAACAGCAGGATCCAAGCCAGAAAAAAAAATCTTTCTGCTTTTCAGTTGTAAAAGTGTTGATTTTTTTTTTGTTGCCAAGTCAGAAAGTTTAGAGTAGGCAGAAAGATTAATGGTACAACCATTTTCTCCATTTTGTATTGTGAAGATGTTTTTCTTAAGATTAATTTGAAGACCCTTGTGCACTATGACTAATCATAATAATTTTTGCATCAAAACCACTTTAGATTTGATTTATGGGTTCCAAGGCCCCTTGCAGTTTGAACAACAATGGCATCGCTTACTCAAATGGTTTTTTCCCCTGCTGCTATATTTCAGCATTTCAAAGTGATCATTACAAAACTGACTATCCAGATGATTATTAATTAAATCTTTCTAAGGGTAAACATTCATCATACAGTCAACTGTCTTCCGCATTAAAAATTAAATGCATCGTAATTCTCCTTGAAAACAATCAGCTGTAGGGGAGGGGGGTCATGTTTAAGTCCAGTCTATTTTTAGCTTCTGGGACTCAAATTTGGCATAATTGAAATATACGACATATTTCAGAAAGCTGTGGTGGTTTACCAAACTATGTCTGAAATCCTGTTCCATAAATTACTGTGTTATCAGCGGTGGCCAATTCCCACCTTCTCTGCTTTCTATTTTGAAGTTCTTTTATCTTGAAAAAGGCAGCTTTCCAAACTTTTAGGGCTGATCTGTTGTTGAGAAGACCCATAGGGTACATAGCAGGGGTGTCTTGGCTTCAGGGTTGAGGGGACTTCAGAAAGGGCTCACTGCAAGTGAAACACTCCCATCTGGCTGTTTACTTTGCTGGTGATAGGAGTTCTATCTGGGAAGCTGCCCACTATTTCAGCTCCCTAAAATTCTCTGTAGTGACACAGAGAGATTTTCTGGAACCATGTAGAAATGTTAAATGGCAAGCAGACCTTATGCAAGAGCTGCTGTTTCTGTTTTCTTATTAAGTAGAAAGAAGAACAAAATAGGAGTCAGACTGATGAGGCTAAGGCTATATTCATAATTACTGGAATGATATTTTTTGTAGGTATGTCCAATAGCTAAAACTCTTGTGGCGCCATGAAATAAATACAACTGTCATTGTCATTGTCGATTGCAACTCGTATCCAAGAATGCATTTTTTTCTGAAGAAGAAAAAATGTCATTGGCATGAATTTGTTTAAGGTAGATCCCATCTTGCCATGAAGTGACCCACACACTATGATCTCGGAGCTATACCCTGCAGCACACACAAAATGAGATATGCAGGATTCAAAACTGGGACTGCAATGGACTGTCACAGCCTTGAAGCTATTGACAAGGTGCACCTTACAGCCAGTCTGTCTGGCATGGTCTCTTCTGCCTCCATGACCTTTTGAAATCAGAGTTCCTCCTCCACTCATTTTGCCTTTGGGCCCAATATGATGGTTACCAGTGGCATTTCCTCCACTGAGGGGGACCATCACCCCACCAAAAGGGGCTTATCTTCGCATAGCTGTTGGCCCCTTTAGGGAGTCAGATTAGTTAACCACCACCTGATACTCAGCATTGAGTCGCTGGCTGTATGGTCTACTCCATTACCATAGTGGGATACCTGGCCAGACATTTCAATACAATATAAGCAATATATAATATAAGCAAAATACAATATAGAAAAACCTGGGATAATGCTAAAACTTGGTTCCACAAGTCTTAGTGTTATCTGATTTTTAACGTTATCCGATGCATGCATCAGATAACATCAAAATCCTATGGGATGAATCGCATAACGTTAAAACTCCATAGAGATACATTGTAACCAGCACAGGCTTTAGCGAACATTATCCGATGCATCTCATAGGATTTTAACATTGTGTGATGCATTTTTTTTCAGTTTGCTTAACGTTATGCAGTTTTAGCGTTATCTGATAAAAACATTATCTGAGAAATTACTTTTATAAGCACCAGGAAGCCAATAATATTATTTTACTAAGTAAATGGCAAATAGTTAAAACTTTATAGTGTCATTTGAAGATGGGGCATTGGCAAGTATCTGGTGGATCCAGTGTTAGACCTTGTGGAAATGTAAGTAACATTTACTGATTGAACTAGGCTTGAACATCTCCCTATCATATTAGGTTTTTTTTAATAAGCAAGCAATGTTTGATCAGGGAATGCATCGAATCATGCACTTTCTCTAGCTGTTTTCTGAAATAGCACTTGCCATTTGGACTCTGCTATGGGCCTTTACTGAGCATGCAAATTCATCCCCAGTTAATATTTATTAACTATAGTCTTAAATTCTCATAGACAGTTTTCCTTGACTTCCAAATGTTGAGGAAGTTTTTCTTCTTCTACAACCTATAACTGAATACAGATTCTAAATAGCTAAATTCTGTACTGCAGCCACTGGATAGGAAGGAAAGAATATTAAACCTCCCAAGGTGGGTCTGGGAATGTCAATTAGTGCTAAGTTTGCTGTGAGAAAATGTAATGGCCTTTGTATTGATTCTTATTTTCAGTCACTCTTAACATTGTTTGACCTGTTGACTTACCATGTTTTGTTTTCTTTTGTTCTGTAATGGATTGCTTATCCATATATGTTTAAAGGATCCTGTAAATTCTTCTCCAGCCCATCCTTCAAGCAGTTACAAGTGCTGCCAAAAATGCTTTGCAAGATAAGGAAAAAGTTCAGGATTTATAAAATGTAGTTGAACTGTGTGGTTATTTATCCAAAGAACTGCCTGGTTAGAGAGATTTACTGGGATTGGGAACCAGTATTTTTTTATTGTCTTTTGCTGCTAACATCTGTTCCTCTATAAATTTATTAAAAAATGAAACTGGGGAGACATGCCTGCATTGTTTGCTTGAGTTTTTTAGATGTTTGCTTTTCAGATTACAGTACAGTTCTACCTTGCTTAAGAGCATAATGCGTTCCACAGGATTGCTCTTTAAGCGAGTTTGCTCTTTAAGCAAAACACCATTGTAAGTGACCAATTTTGACTTCTGGCGGGGTGTGTGTGTTAAGAACCCCAATTTATTTGTTAAGCAAGTTTTTGGTTGGTTTTAGTTGTTAAACAAAGCAACCATTCAGAGAAAATTCTGCTCTTTAAGCGAGTTACTCTCTAAGCGAGGCACTCTTTATGCGAGATTTTACTGTATATTTATATATTCCCTTTATACCCCAACATTCTCCCAGTGTAAGGACTCGAGGTGGTGGGTAACAGCTAAAATGTAAATATGATTAAAGTAACAATAAATTAAGATAATAATATTAATGTTTGGTTAAATCTGAGCAATGTTAAAAACAGGATGATGTAAAACAAATGTAAATTTTTTTAAACCCATGGTAAAAAAGAATATGATACAACCCCTACTAAAAACTCCAATACTGCCAGGGTATTCACAGATGAAAAATTAATTTAGAAAGAAAGGTTTTCAACAGTGAAAGGACTGTGTCCAACCTAGCCTCATGTAGAAGGGATTTTGGGAGAAAATGTTTCCCAAGAGTTTTCTTACAACCTTGTTAAACTACAACCAATAATACTGTAATGTACTTTAAAAAATACAAATGGGAGTTAGAACTGGTAAACTAATTAGAAAAATCAGTTTAAAGCATTGAAAAACATAGGAGTCTCAGCACAGAATGAGCTGGGCACCTCTCTGAAATTTTGGTGAGCTCTCCCATGTGGTCCACAATACCCATTCTGGAAATAAAATGAAATCAGCATCCGGAAGTTTTCCCAGGACAAAGTATTCCAACGATCACCTGTATATTGTTGAGTATTCTAATGCAACCTCAGCATGCAGTGACCAAAGAGACAGGAAATACTAGCCTGACCTAAATTGCATGCCTGTCTAGAGTCAACAGAACCTCTGGCAAAACATATAGCCAATCAGAGTCACATTGGAAGAATGTTGTACTGAAATTAAATAACATCATCCAATATCCCCTAGAACAGGTGTTCCCAACCTATGGCCCTTGGGCCTAATCCAGTCCACAGAGCTCATTAATCTGACCCATGGTGACCACCCAAACACCTCCAGAAGATACCACCACCACTGGAAGTTGCAATACATCACTTATTGGGGTGGTGGTGGCAATCTCACCATTTTTGTGGCTTCTTGCACAGTCTTCACCACTTCCCAGGGTGGCAGGAAGCTTTTTGGAGCATTTTTGCTATGTTTGGGGATTTTTCGGTGCTTCTACACTGCATTTTGGTACCTAAACCATGGCAGTTGGGACTTCCGGTGCCAGGCAAAGCTTACGTCAGCACCTGGGTTCACACCACAGAAGCAGGAAGTGCCCAACTGCTGCAGCTTGGCTGTCAAAACACAGTAGAGAAGTGGGGAAAAAATCCCAAAGTGGAGCAAAAAATGCTCTGAAAAGCCTCCCGCTGCCCTGGGAAGCAGCAGAGTCTGTACAAGAAGCTTCAAAAATGGTGCAATTGCTGCCACCACCACCAAAAACATAATCACTGGCGCAGCCATGCCTCCAGCCCACCCAACTGAGCATCGGTGGTGGGAACTGGCTCCTGGCAGGAAAACCTTGGGAATCCCTGCCCTAGAACCTGTGAAACAAAGGGAAACAAAAAGAAACAAAGAAAGTTGTTTTGCACTGTTTGCCTGTAATTACAATTATAAAGGTTCTTTCATGCCTTTCCTGCCTCAGAAGTCATTTCACCCTATTTGCATGTCTTCAGACCTTTGTTTTTGTTCTGCTCTTCTTCTCTCTTGTTTTCTACCTTTCGAACAGGAAAGATGTCCTTTTGAACTCCTCCATCTTCCAGGCCACATGGCTAGAAGAAAGCCTTTCCTTTTTTTCTAAGCCAACTGTATCAACACTCCTGAGCATATGTATCTTCTCACCTCATGTTGTGAGTAAATGATATTTTTCTTTTTCTCAAGTATCTAGTCCAAGTGTGTTTATTAGCTAGGCTAAAGAGGGATGAACTTTGAGACTTGAATTTGAACATAAAATTGTCTAAAAACCTGCCTCCCTTTGCTGTGCTGCTTCTACAAGTAACTTAATATATGTGTGCATGCGTATATATAGCATTTACACTTATATACTACCCCATTGCACTTAGTGTACTCTAGCCTAATATTGTTTCACCATTCAGGTCATTTCATGTGGTGGGTGATCTATAGGACAGAATACAGTAAAACCTCACATAAAGAGCACCTCGCTTAGAGACTAACTCGCTTAAAGAGCAGAATCTTTTCTGAATGGTCACCCTCGCTTAAGAACTAAAAACAACCAAAAACTCTCTTAACAACTAAATCGGGGTTCGCAATCCCCTCCACCAGAAGTCACAATCGGTCACTTACAATGGCAGCAGTGGCACTTTTTCCAAGTGTTTCACTTAAAGAGCAACTTGTTTAAAGAGCAATCCTGTGGAATGCATTATGTTCCTTAAGCGAGGTACCACTGTATAGTGATGGTATTAACCACAGATTAATGTATGAGGAGGAAGTTCATTTATCTTTGTCCTGCTATGATAGCAGACATCATCCAAGCCAGGGTTTCTCAACCTTGATCCCCTAGATCAGTGATGGCAAAAACCTTTGCACTCTAGCTGTTCTTGAACTTCAATTCCCAGAAACCCTGATCAGCAGGTGTGCTGACTTGGGCTTCTGGTAATTGAAGTCCAAGCAACACCTGGGGGTCCAAGTTTAAGAAACCGAGCTCACCTCCTTTTTGGTGCACAGTTGAGCCCTTATAAGTCATTCCTTTCCTCGGAAAGAATTCAATCTAAGTTTTTAAGATCTATTTTTAAAGCTCCTTGCTGGATATGAAATGTGGTGCTGTGCCATCCAGCTGGCCTATTAAAAATAGAAACTTCACCCTGGATTTATATTTTTCCTACTGGCTCAAGCTCTCCTTCTTCCCATGAGGTCTGCCCCTGTCAATCATAATTGACAGCTTTCAATCTTGATGGTCCTGGGTAATACATGCAAAACTGCAATTTTATGGCTTTTCAGGTGCAGCCATCACCCTACTGGGTTATGAACTTGGGCCACTCTGCACATTTTCCTCAACCAGCTAGATATCTCAGCTGCATAATGATCCTAAAATTTAGAAGGGCCTTAATGCCCTTCCAACAGCTGTTACCAAAGGGAGATATCGAAATATCCCCTTTGACCAAAGACAGTGTCCTTGTGGCAGAGGGTTAGTTGAAGTTTCCCAAGGGAATCTTATTTCTGAACAGTTTTCATTGTAAGAAAGTTGTTGCTTGCTTTCATCTTTGTAAACATGGTGGATCAGTATGTGCAGAAGGAGATAACTTTGGAAGTGTTGTTTTTGGTAGTCTAGACTCTTACACAGTGAAGGGTAATTTGGTAATGAATCGATTTGTTACCAGGAAACACGGTCTAGCTATGTTCATTAAGTGGAGTA
Organism: Furcifer pardalis; assembly: GCA_030440675.1. Lineage (NCBI taxonomy): Eukaryota > Metazoa > Chordata > Lepidosauria > Squamata > Chamaeleonidae > Furcifer > Furcifer pardalis. Next base: position 57,799,093 of record CP126896.1, read on the forward strand.
GGAAGGATAGAACATTAAGATACAGATTTCAAATGAAAGTGAACCAACCTGTGATATACTGCAACTAATATAGTACTGGACTTTTAATTAATGTTATAGATACTGTAGCACTAGCAGCAAGCTGAAGCTATAAAGACATATTGATAGCAAGCAAAGATAATAGAACTTGGGCCTCAGATAAGGTTGCTTCAATTTGTTGATTATATTCTCATTGAGCAACACAGCAACAGGTTTTACAGGGAATGGATTTTATCTTGATCAATGTGCTTTTGTTGCTCATTGCTTCACAGGTTCTAGGGAATATTGGATGATGTTATTTCATTTCAGTAAAACATTTTTTCAAAGTGTCTCTGGCTGGCTATATGTTTTGTCAAGGGGTTCTGTTGACTCTAGACAGGCACGCAATTTTATTCAGCATGGTATGACAACACTGGCCAGATAGTGCATTGGTGTAAGTATTTGGCTGCAGTGGCTAAAAATGTAGCTGAAAATCCTTTGGAACAACACACAGAAAAATCTGTCCCACAATTATGGATTGTCCCTCAAATGATTATAATGCTGAATACCTCAGGAGCAGAGAGTTTGATTCACTATTATGCCTCTTTACAGGGATTGGAAGTGCATAGGGTCCCTTCCAGCTCTGTAGTTCAAAGATAATAATAATTATTAATAACATTATATTTTATTTTCAACTGGTCATTAAGTTGCCAACAACCTCTACAAGTAAAGCCTATTTGAGAAACAGCTATAGAGCCCGTTATCTGTTTCAAGTTCTGTTTTTTTTTTTTTAGCATCTTAAATTAATCCATTGTGTTCTTTTGCCCTTTCCTATTGAATCTTAGATGGAAACTTCAGTAAAGCACAACATGCCTTTTGCTTTAAACTGACACCAAAGGGATCATTTACTAATTGGTGTTAAAATATTTTCCAGCTTCAGTTTGTTTTCCAAAACACTCTTTATTGTGATTATTCATCGAATATTTCCAAGGTCTCCATTCCCTTGGCTTTGACATCTATTGTATGGAAGAAATTGGATTGTGATTTAGTATGTTATCACCGTGTTTCCATGATGTGAAATATTGTATGAGGATTTGGGAAATAAAGCTTTCTTTGGTCTTGGATAATAACTGCAAAATCTGTCAGTCCATATAACAAAGACAACATCCTCTCTTTGGGAAGCATTCAGTGAAAGCCAAAGGTATGTCGTCAAGGAGTGAAAATTCTAATTAACAGCAGGATCTAAAGAAAACTTGGCCTTGAATCAGTATATGAATCCTTTTTTGTTGCAAAAATCTGACAACCTATGAAGGAATAATTCAGCTATTGTGCATTAAAAACATTGCTTGTTATGTATTCCAGAGGTTCCCAACCTAAGGCCCGTGAGCCAAATGCGGCCCATGGTGCCATTTCATGTGGCATCCCACCCTCCCAAGGTCATTCAAGAAACAAAATAGCCACCACTTTGAAGCTGTTGGGACAAAATGACCACCCCATTGTGCAGCCAGGGCAAAATGACTGTCCAGTCCTTGAAGCTGACTGAGAGAGCATGACCCAGCCCCCGGCTTGAAAATGTTGGGAACCCCTGATATATTCTATTGACAAAAATCTCCTTGATTCCTTTTCATTCATGGCTTGCTCTCTTACATTATTATAATCATACTAAATGATGGTATGATCTAAAAAAATCAGAAATCTTTTGGAAAATATTTTTTGTTATATTTAAAGAATTAATAATTGTGCAACAGCTCTCTATAAAAGCCCAGCTCTCTCCTCATTGACAATAAATGTGTGTTAAGTTTGTTGTCTCTGAAACAAATAAAGTACAGAACAACTATACAGATGTTAAAATGAATATTCCCAATATATTGATTATCCTTGTTCCATTTCACTTCCTTAATGTATTCAGCAAAATCTGGAGATGCAGCCTGCACAAAGACAAATATATTTATTGTATGCTGGAACTGTCCCCTCCACCATTGAATTCCCTGAGTTGATTATGAAGGTCTGGGAACGAACCATGAATGCCTGAAGAGGAACTATGACTAAGAATATGCATACCTATAAAGTCTTTATCCACAGTTCTAAATTTCTCATCCTCAATGTCAGCTTCATCCCATGTGATTCCTCATTTGTTTACTTTTAACAGTAAACAATCTGTCTGATTTTATCCTTGTATTTTTTTTCAAATCATCCCTTGATCAAAGCATGCTTAATGACTATTTTGTGCACATTTTCTAGATTTCTAATGTTCATATTCTTCTTACACAGCTGCACAGCTATCTATCAAGGTGAAAACTGTGTTCAATCAGGCAGAACATAATTGGTCACGAAAGCAAAAACAAAACAAAATACAGTATACAGAAGTGGTTCCAATGTGGTTCCCAATGCCCCACAGGGGGACTTCAATTCCCAGAAGCCTAAGTCAATACATTGGCTGATCAGTGCTTTGGGAAATTGACTTAGGCTTCAGATAATTGAAGTCCAAAAACCAAAGGTTGGTAAACACTGCTATAGCCAGAATTGGACTTGGCTAAACACAACCTATCTTGGGATTAGCAACTAGCTTTGAGACAGGCATGATTTAATCTAATTCTCTTCTAAGCACATTCAGTACAAATGGTAATCATACCTACAGTACTGTAAAAAATGTCTTAGGCCATCATTAGATGATTTTATTTTAGCAATCATATAATGTCTATATATAATTATTTTTCAGTCTTTTTATTCAAATACAACCAGAAAATACAGGAAATCTGTATGCTATACAGTATTTAAAAAGGGGAAAAATCATTAAAAAATTAGCTTCCATGGACTAAACCGGCAAGTATCTAGTGTGACCTGCCCTTACACATGAACAACAGCAGGCGCCTGGCTTCCATAAACCTAAATGGAATGGGATCCTAATTATAGCTAACATCTGTATATGTCCTACTATTACATGGCAAAATTAGTGCTATGTAGAAAGTCTTTTACACAAGTTTATGGAAGATGTGCTTGAGGATTTCATACAGTACATACACGTTTTATGAAAATATTCATTGGAAGCTTGCTAATAAGACCAACTTTCAATCACAATATTCTAGTCAAATTCCAAGGGCACAGAATTTGACAGACATAAAATCATACTTTGGCATCAGCAAGGCCATTCTCAAAGGGAAATCAACAAACAAATTGGACACTCAAGGTATAGTATTTAAGGTGTTATAAGAAATATCAAGAACCAAGATAGGTCAAGGACATAAAAAGGACTGTAGGGCCAAGAAAACTTTCAAATTCTGATGAGAGGTTTCTCAGAGTTTCTTCTTTGAGAGATCACAGGAAGTTCAGAAAGAACCTGGCTCAGCATCTGGCAGCAACCCTGTTGACCTACAGTCTGAGAAAGCTTGATCAGGAATGGTTTTTGTGGAAGGGTAGCAGCTAAGAAACTACTTTGAGTTGACCTGGTTCTAGTCAGGATCAAATTCACAATGTTTGGCTGCAGTCTAGCAGTTTAGCCACTAACTGCAGTTTAGTCACTCCAGCACCAGGGCTCTTGTGGGGAGTGGGCCAGATGGCCAACTCGGTCGCCTAGCTCTTTTAAATATTCCACCTTTCTCCTCAGTGCTTTTAACTTAAATTTTAATTTTTAATTCTAATTTAATTTTATGCTAATTTTTAACTTGATTGTAGGTATATGTTTTAATTGTTTTTAGTTGTAAAGCCGCCCTGAGTCTTCGGAGGAGTGCGGGGTAAAAATAAAATAAAATAAAATAAAATACAGTCAAACCTCATATAACACTAAAACCTGGTTCCACAAGTCTTGATGTTATATGATTTTTAGTGTTATCCGATGCATGTTAAAATCCTATGGGAGCCATAGAGATACATTGTAACCACACAGGCTTTAGCGGTTGTTATCTGATGCATTCCATAGGATCTTAATGTTATCCGATGCAATTCTTCCCCCCAGATTGCTTAATGTTATGTGATTTTAGTGTTATTCGATACTAATGTTATATGAGGTATTACTGTAAATAACATCAGCTATTTAAGGGCTTTGGCCCAGAGCGTCTCTGCAGTAGAATATACTGCTCCAGTATGGCATGCATCCACACATGCTAAAGAAGTTGACATTGCTGTTAATGAAGCCATGTGTATAGTGACAGGATGCCTCAAACCTACACCAGTTGAAAAAATATACCCTCTTGTTGGTATTGCTCCATCTCAGGAGAGAAGTACCAGTGGACACTGAGAGAACTAAGCAAGAGAACGACCTTGACATCTTGAGATCGGATATGTGTCTTAAGTACACCAGCTCAGCTCCAGGAAGAGCTTTATCGCAAGAACAAACATTTTGAGGGTACACAAGAGCAAAAACAAATTAGAAGATGGAAGAAGGAGCTCACTGGACATGAAACAACATTAAAGGAGGATGTAGGTAAGGATCTCAACTTCCCCTATGTCACTTGGAGGACTCTGAATAGGCTGAGTTCCTAAATGCAAGACCAACATGCTCTTTCTTATCCTTGTCTGCCCGAAATTCATCTATCTCCCCCAGCATCACTGTTTTTGGGTTTAATCTGATAGTGGACTTCATAATTTTCCCCAGTTCATTTTCTATCATTTTCCAGAAATTATTTGGATATTTGCAAGCCCACCACATATGCAAATAAGTACCAGACTCTTTACCACAACTCCAACATAGGTCTGCCCCAACCTTGCTTATCTGTCACAAGCGTATTGGGGTTAAATAGCACTTCCAAATTATTTTAAAATTATGTTCCTTCTCTTTTATAGAAAGTGATTTCATGAACCATTGATTCCATTTCCATTTCCAGACATTCTCATCAAGTACAACACCCAAATCCTTTTCCCATGTCTCTTTTAAGATTTTCTGTGGTGTCTCATTTTTATTTAATATTTGATAAATTTTATCTACTACTCCTTTACATGGTATTAGACCCCTTCATAATTTATACAACTCTTCAAATGGTGTTAATTCCCTTTCTGTGTATCTCTTAAGTCTCAGTTTCTTATCCCATTCTTCCATTTGTCTTTTTTGTAACCAGTTCAAACCTAGATTTATATATATCATTCTTCTTTTTTGTCGGTCTCTACAATTTAAAATCCATTGATTTAAATTCATTACATTATCTTGTAATAATTTCAATTTAAATTCTTTAGTTGGGTTTAGAGGAATTTTTGGTAAGACTGAGACTTCCAGGATCATGGAGTCCCCTGGAACCAGTTTATTTTTTTTTACTTCTTTCCAACGTAAATATAAATCATTTAAAGATTTATTTTCAATCTTGACTTTTTTTCCTGTTTCATAAAAAACAAACCTGCTTATCCTTTTTATACTCTATCCTATCACTTTCTTCCATCTTTGTATGGTCTTGTATCAAACATGTTTACTATGCATTTTATTAGAAATGTCTCATGATAATTTACCAAATCTGGAATTCCAAGGCCACCTGCTTTCTGATGTTGATACCACAGTGTCTTCATTTTGGCAGTCCAGGGTGTGATCTGGACATGAAAGAAGGAGATGCTATTTTTCTCTTTGTAACTTGAAATATGTTCATAGAAACATATTTCTAGGAGGATCAGTAATCCTTATTAATAGGGTACATAAAATTCATAGGATATTCTTCTCATTGCTCCCTTGTCAGTAAAGAAGTTAGGTCAGATAGAGGTGAAAAAACCAAATTTCAATTACATTTACAGCAACAGTTGAAAGGGAACAAAAATAAGGAAAGGAACATACTTATTAGAGACCCACATTTGCCATAAAACTGAAACTAAATCACTCTGACAGCATCTGAATTTCAGCTAAATTGCTTTGAATTCAAAGTGGGAGTCTGGAGAAATAATGGAAATGATATCGGATCTGTTGGAGAAAGAAAATAATATAATTTGTATATATCTGTTGTTATTCCAATTTATGTAGTAGCCCCTATGAGTGCACAGATGACATGAACATATCTGTATTTTTTTTAAGTAGAGGCCTCTATTGCTTATTGAAGAGATAACAAATTATTGTCAATTCGCCTGAATCATCATGTCAGGGTAATTATAATATGGTGAAATACATGGCTGATTTTTAACCAACAAAGGTATTTGAGCCTCAGTTGAATAATGTAATTTTAAAGCAATGATGGAAGGAGAGACCTTGGACAGGATTTCTCAAAAATCACTCTTCATCTTCTTATAAATTTTGATTTTCTTTTACTACAGAGTGAAGATTTATACCAGCTCCTGTTATTTCTTTCACCAGTTGTAATCATGTTATTTAAATGAAAGGTGAATGCTTCATAGATTGCTTCTGTTGCCCTTCTGACATGCTTTGTAAAGTAGAGAGAAAGCTAGTGAAGTTCCTTTTTAATTGATCTAATTCCAACAGTGGTGCCAGCAAAAGTACACCCGTGAAGGGAATTCACTTTTTTCTGATCTTCTCGCTTGCATTATTCTATTATTTTTCAGTTTAGTTTGTTATGATAAATTGCTCAACCATTAGGCAACACAGTTAACTAAATTGAAGGATAGTGTCCTGGTCTGATTCGGAAAACTGACTGTTGTCACACTTTGTTCTGTGATGGAAATAAAGCTGTGTGTCCTGTCCCCCACACCTATAGTTACATCTGTCACTCCTTTAGAAGAGAAATTTAGCCAGAAAGAAATTATGCGGTATGAAAGATATCATGAGGAAAAAACTAATTTAAAATGAGAGAAGAATGTGTTTGGACCAGACTCTCAGTTCTAGTCTGGCAGAAAAAGTACCACCTCCTCTATCCTCTAGAGCAGAGGTGCCCAAACCTTTTGGGCCAGAGGCCTGACCATGTCCCTGGAACAGGTTGTGTTTGCACATGTACATCCATATTCACTTCCTGCTTCAGCATGGACACTTCTGCACAAGTGCAAAAGCAGCCATATTTATTTCCTGGTTCAACGCGGACACTTCAGCGCATGCACAAAAACAGCCATATTTACTTCCTGGTTCAGTGCAGATGCTTCTGCACATGCACAAGCACATCCATGCCAAACCAGGAAGTAAATATGTATGCTTCTGTGTATGTGTAAGGATGTCCATGTCAAACCAGGAAGTAAATATGGATGCATCTGCACATGCACAGAAGTGTCCATATTCATTTTCTGGTTTGGTGAGGTCATCACAGGCCTGATGGAATGACTTTGGGGGCTGTATCCAACCCATGGGCCATAGCTTGGGCATTCCTGCTCTAGAGCAACATTTCCGAAGCTTTGTTTTCTGGACTTCAATTCCCAGAAACCTAAGTAAACTCACCAAAGCACTGATCAGCCAATGTACTGACTTAAGCTACTGGGAATTGAAGTCCACCAGTGTTCTGTGGAACATAGTTTGGGACATGCTGCTCTAGAGCTGCACCTGTCCTTCAGGCACATGACTCCTTGAGCAAGGTGGTTGGTCTCAGAGCTTTCACTCATAAAAAAGAAAAAGGGATACCTTGATTCCTTGCTCTAGTTAGAATCTTATGGCTGAGATATTGCTAAAGGCCCAGATTTTTATATTTGATTGTTTGAGCAATGTCTAGTGGAACATATTTCCTGTTTAGTGATGATTTGCTTTTTCTATGCTTTGGGCATACAAACAATTCACAAGTCTTTCTATGCTACCAGACTGACTGACCATTTTCTGGGCATCTTTAGTTGTTCAACACAAGGCAAGTTGGAAATCTTGCTGAGAAACCTAGGTGATTAACAAAATCCATGAAACCTGTAAGAGAGGTATCTATCTATATGACACTGAGTATATACATGATCACATATCATAGGGGTAGGTAACCTATGGCCTGTGGGCCAGATCTGGGCCATAGCACCAAATTATCTGGCCCACCACCCTCACTCCAGCCTCTTTCTCCAGCCGTAAATGTGTCCATGTCTGTCATAAACACATTTATGACAGTTGCAGACATGTTTTACAGCAGAGTTTACAGTCTGGACCATCAGTCTGGGCCCCTCAACCATCTGAGGTAGCGTGACCCAGCCCTCAGCTTAAAAGGTTTGGCAACCCCTGACATATAATTAGTATGTGCCAGCAGGATATGTGTCTCTTTCTAGAGGACCCTTATTAAGGAAATCTTTTCTGCCTAGGAAAGAAACCAAGAAAAACCCTCAGAAGAGTCAAGAAATGCTAACTGCTTAAGGCAGTTGGCATTTCTTGCCTCTTCTGAGGGTTTTTTGTGTTTTCTCCTAGGCAGATAAGATTTCGGCCACGGAGGACTTATATCTTTTCTGATTCCCTACCTCATTATTTTTATGTGAGGCTAGTGCTCCCCATTTTTTATATATATTTTTTGAAAATATTGCCTTGAACAAGGGGAAGGACTGGGATAACTCACAGGATAAAATGTTGTTGGCAAAGAATATTTGACAGTTGGGTGTGTTCAGAATCTAAATCTTTCTAGCACAGGACAGCTGAATCTAAACCTGCAGATACATTTTCCTGAGGAAGCAATTCTGTTTAAATGGAAAGAGAAATGAATAGATGTTACTAGCACATGCTGTCATATAAGTGCAACCTTGTACTTGGGACTCATCACAGGCTAAATGAGAATTTATTTGGGGATTGAGGGAAGCTGAGGGCCATTAAAAATATTTGCAGTGCATCAATAGTGTGCTAGATATGGTACTAAACTAATCTGAGATGTGTTCTATGGAAAGGAGAGAAATGGCCTGTCACAGTGGAAGACTGAGGATTTAACAAGACAGATGTTGGAATGAACCCTAAAGGTCAATCAACCTCATCAGAAACCACTTGAAAGCTTACAAATGCAACATAATACTCTCATGGGAAGCACCCAAGATGGATGTCTAATAGATGGACACTGTAATCATTGCAATATAAAATTTCCAGAGGAATTAACTCACAAAAATCTGCTGGGGAGTTTATTGCTTGTAAAACTTATTTCACCCCCAAGAAGGCAAAACTACAGAGCATTGTTTGTATTAAAAAAACTAAATTAACAATTTAAAATGCTGTAATATGCTCTAAAATGTTTTGAACTTTAGTAAAAAAATGCTTCTTTAAAAGAATATTAACAAAGTTGATAAACATTATTTTGATGTTGTAAATGAAACATTTAATTTTTTTCACAAAATATTTCAGTAAATTTTGCAAATGTTATGTTTGATATTGCTGCTATCAGTATGGAGAGACTTCAGGATAAAAAACAACTGTCAGAGAAATGCTGTGGATATAGAACAGGGGTTCTCAATGTATTTCTTCCATGGGCTGGACCACACCTCCTCAGACAGCTGAGTGGGCTGGACATGTGGTTTCCCCTGCTGTAAACAATGCTATAAAACACATCAGTGGCTGTCATAAACATATTTGTGACAGCCACGAATGCATTTACAGCCCATTTTTGTATGTTTTTGTCACTTCCGGCACTTCCAGTGGCGGCAGCGGCTGCATTTACAGTCCATTTTAGGCTGTTTTTGCTACTTCTGGCACCAGCGCCAGTAGCAGGAGTGAGGGAGGCAGGCAAAATGAAATGGCACCATGGGCCATAGGTGGTGAACCCTTTATAGAGAATATCTTGGTTTCAGCAAGGCTTTTGAAAAGTTAACCCAATGATTTTTTTGCTGTACACAGCTGGTAAAATGCAGGCAGGGTAATGCTGCTGTTGTTGGCATTCACCGCAGTTTGACAGGCTTTTGAAAAGTTCACCCAATGATTTTTTTGTGCACAGGTGATAAAATGCAGGTGAGGTAATGCTGCTGCTATTGCCATTCACTGCAGGTTGACAGGTAACACCCAAAGAGGATTCACCTATAGCACTTTATTATCCAGTGATGAAGTGAGATGAGGTAGTGCAGGATTCTGTTATGGTCCGAGTTTTGTTCAACACTTTCATAAATGAAATGGAGAAGAGAAGATTTAGAGGTGATATAATCATCTGTTGAAGAGTTTTGAAATTCATGTAAAATTTTCTTTAGTTGTGCAGTAGAAGTGCAGAGATGATAATAACTACAAGTCTCCCAGAGTTCATTTGTTGTTCAGTTGCACAGTCAATTCCGACCCTTTGTGACCCCATGGACCACTGTCCGCCAGGCACTTCTGTCCTCCACCATCCTCTTCAATTTGCTCAGCTCTGTGCCCATTGTGTCTAAAATACCATCTAGTCATCTCATTTTGGGCTGCCCCCTTCATTCTTTTGCATTAAGGCTATCTCAAGCACATCCTCTCTTCTCATTTGATGTCCAAAGTACTTTAGCTTCATCTTCACTATCTGACCTTCTAAGGAGCAGTCAGGTTTGATTTCTTCTAAGATTGACCTATTTGTTCTCCTTGCTGTCCAGGGGACTCTCAAAACTCTCCTCCAACACCACATCTCAAAGGCATCTATTCTTCTGCGCTCAGCTTTCCTTATGGTTGAGCTCTCACAACCATACATTGCCACCGGGAATACCATTGCTTTGACTATACGAATTTTTGTTTGCAATGTGATGTCTCTACTTTTCACTATGTTCCCCACTATGTTTCTCATCGCTTGCCTCCCAAGAATCAGTCGCCTTTTTATTTCATGGCTGCAATCCCCATCTGCAGTGATCTTGCATCTTAAGTAAGTAAAATCTGTCACTGCTTCTACTTCTTCCCCATCTATTTTCCAGGGACTGATAGGACCTGTTGCCATTATCTTGGTTTTCTTTATATTGAGTCTCAAGCCAGCTTTTGCACTTTCTTCTTTCAACCTAATCAGGAGTTTTTTTAAAGTCCTCCTCACTTTCTGCCATTAGGGTGGTATCATCTGCATATCTCAAATTTTTAATGTTTCTCCCAGCAATTTTGATCCCAAATTGTGATTCCTCCATCCCTGCATTGCGTATTATGTGCTCTGTGTATAAGTTAAATAAGCAGGGTGACAAAATGCAGCCTTGTCTTACTCCTTTTCCTATTCCAAACCAATCTGTCCTTCCGTATTCTGTCCTAACTTTTGCTTCTTGATTTATGTATAGATTTCCCATGAGGTATATAAGGTGCTCTGGTATTCCCATCTCTTTAATTACTTGCCACATTTTGTTGTGGTCGACACAGTCAAAGGCCTTAGTGTAATCAATGAAACAGAAGTAGGCTTGTTTCTGATATTCCTTTGTTTTTCTCATGATCCAACATGTGTTGGCAATGAGGTCTCTCATCCCCCTGTCTCTTCTGAACCCTGCCTGCACTTCTGGTAATTCTCTCTCCACGTGCTGCTGAAGTCTATCATGTATTATCTTGAGCATCCCCTTGCTAGCATGTGGGATGAGTCCAATTGTTCGATAATTTGATGTTGTTCTTTGGTGTTGCCCTTTTTGGGGATTGAAACATATACTGATCTTTTCCAATCCTGTGGCCATTGTTGTGTTTTCCAAATCTGCTGGCATGTAGAATGCAATAATTTGATTCCATCATCTTTTAGGGCTTTGAAAAGTTCAACTTGGATACCATCATCTCCAGTGGCTTTGTTGTTTGCAGTGCTTTTTAGGGCCTTTCTGACTTCACTCTCTAGGACGTCTGGCTCAAGTTCAATTTCTTCATCATTGCTATTATCAGGAGTGTTGAGGTCTTTTTTGCAGCTTAGGTGTTACTAAACTCCAACCATCCTCCAATGTTTGAATGCTTGTCAAATGAAGGAAAGAGCAAGTTTGCTTTCTGTGGCTCATAAGGTTAGAACAATGGTGGCGAACCTATAGCATGCATGCCAGAGCTGGCATTCAGAGCCTTCTCTATTGGTGCAAGTGCCATCGTCCCAGGAAAGAGTTCATCCCACCCTTTGCTCAGAATCCCAATGGGAGTGCTTCGTCGGTCCCCCAGCACAGAGTTTGCCCTGTTACTCTGCAGTGAATGGCAGCCTGCTGAGTTTGGGCACTCAGTCTCTAAAAGGTTAACCATCACTGGGTTAGAATTTCAGATAATGGATACAAATTACATGATTTTTTTCCGACTAAATCGTAGGAAATACTTCCTGGCAATAAAAACTGTTAAATAGTGTAACAAACAAAATGAAAAGGTTGTGGACTAAGGAGATAGTTTAGATGAAGGCTAGGTAGCCCTCCATCAGGCCTGTTCTTGTTCAAAAATATACGATCTTACATCCTTCTCATTTAACATTATATCTCTATTGGGAACATGTTCTGTATCTATTAGGGTCCCCCCCCCCCACATGCTCTCAGAATCCTTGAGACCACCTCATCTTTTTTGTTCATTTCTTTTTCAACTACTTGTCTCTCTCCTCCATTTTTTGATGTCTGATAACAAATATGTGGAGGCATGCAACTATATTTACATGAGACGGGGCAGATTTCCTCGTGCTTTTCTCTGCACTAGAAAGGAAATACTGTAATCAATTTCTGCCTAAAGTTATAGCTTTGAATTTCTTGCATCAACTTGAGGACTGGACTTGATGACCTTTAGTATCATTTCCAAAACTTCAACTATATGACATTATTATTCTAATCATACAAACTGGGCACTTTAAAATATATATACTATATGAAATTACTGATAATTCTGTGCTTATACCTTTCAATTCTTTTTCTTTGCATACATCTAATTATAATACATTGAAACAAAAAACATATAATTAAAGAATTGTGTGATAATTATTAATTATTCAAAGGCTGCAATCTTATAACACTTATGTAGGACAAAGCCATGGTATTCTGAAGAGGTGTGGATAGTACTGGCAGTGTGTAAACATCTGAGATGCTTTATTTCTAGCAGGAGAAAGTGACAATTCACTCTTTTTCTCAATAGATTTTGTTATCAGACTATAACTTGTCCAAAACCTAGCATGAGTAAACAAAAGATGAGCTCCGATATGCAATTTTGAAGCCATGACAGCTTACATGTTCATGAGAAAATGCTATTGGAAAAAGAAATTTCAAGATTCTCCATGGATTCTTACTTCACACATTCTATTAAATTGGTCTAGGACCAGTAATGAAAATCTCTTGTTTACCTTGCACATATTTTTTAAACCTATACCCTGTAGCATATGGCATCCATACTCATAGCAATCAGGAAAGTAAAAAAAATTAGAATGAACTTAACAGGCTAATTCCTCACACAATAACTATAAATCCCTTTTCTTACTGCTTTTAGTTTTTCAAATGCTGGCCCAGACCATTCTGTAATACTGATCTCAATTGGCTATGATTTTCAAAGATATGAGACCTGAAGAGGAGTGCATATTTTTTTTGTACTGTTTAAGGAGTGATTGCATTGGTATTGTTATTCTATATATTTTCCATTTAAAGTTCAGTCTGGGTTGGGAATATGTCTTCAGTTTCAGTAAGCCAAACACATTTATTGTTAAACTGGAGGAAACAAAATGTTGTGCTAAAATGAAAGTACTTTTCTTGTTTGCATAGAAAAATAAGAGACACACAACTGATGATAATACGGTTGTACCTCGCTTAAAGAGCATAATGCGTTCCACAGGATTGCTCTTTAAGTGAGTTTGCTCTTTAAGCGAAACTCCATTGTAAGTGACCAATTGGGGGGAGGGATTGTGAACCCCGATTTATTTGTTAAGCGAGTTTTTGGTTGGTTTTATTTGTTAAGCGAAGCGAACATTCAGAGAAAATTCTGCTCTTTAAACGAGTTACTCTTTAAGCGAGGCGCTCTTTATGCGAAGTTTGACTGTAATTGCAAAAAAGGATAAACTGTCCTGCAGAAAACATTCCCACCCTGAGGAGAAAAGGTCCATGTTCTACATTTTGCTCATTTCTCAGAAGAAAAAAAAATGATTTAACATTTTTCTTCTATTTATTTCAAAAGGCAATTTTACATTTCATTAGGTACAACAATATGCCATCAGTTTTCTATACAGCTACAGTCACAAGCAGTAGCACTCAGCCTTCAAAGGTTAAATAGAAGGTGCCTTTTTTTTACAAGGGACACACAAAAGAGGGCAAAGACCCCTTCCTACCAAGACATTCAAGAAAATCTTCTTGTGTCAAGAACTAATTGGGTGTATTACTTGCCAATGTAGCGTAGATAAATTACTTGAGTTAGCTCAGAAAGATCTTTCTCGGTATCTAGCACTTGTAAGTCAAGGCGAGGGGAAATCAGGACATTCTGATACAAAGACAAGCGAGCTAAAGAACAGGAATATACAGGCTTTTCAAGCCATGTAATTACTGGGATTTTCATATTTTTGAACTACAGTACCCAAAAGTCTGCTGAAATTGCCACAACCAGAATTTTGAGGACTTTAACACTCCAAGCCTTCTTGGGTGTTTGTCATAACGCCTAGTGAATAAATGATGGGGGAAAATCCCTCCTTTTTAAAAATTCTGACAGATTCTGGCCAGATGGGACTGAATTGTGTGGCATGGCAAAACATTAAGTATGGTAGAGTGTCCTTACATATTATGCTCCATGTATCGTTCATCTCTGAAAACTACAATTTCCATAATGTTTTGCCATATCACACAGGTTAGCCCCAACCAACCAGTTCTTCTGCCTCTGAACTCAGAAATTGAGGGATCTTTTTCATTTACACATCATATTAGGGACACAATCAAAATGAAAGGAGTTTTCAGAGCGTCCTTCTGAATACTTACCTTTTATCTCTGATCAATGTATTTGGGTTCCAGCAAATCACTTTATTTGAGAGATTTGGAATTTGGTCTCTCCATTTTTTACTGCAGAGAAAAGCTTGGTGAGATCTGCCCAATCTCACACCATCTCTTAGGAAAAAAAATCAGTTTGGATACAGATCCAAAGGAATCAGAACATTTATATACTATAGTTACTGTTTTGGAGAATGTGAGTTTTCTGGTGATAATGCCAAACATTACTATGAATTGAAAGCTAAAGTAAACACATGAATAGACATGTACCCATACTGACTGCAGAAGCTCCATTATCTTGTTAGTCACTCTCCAAATGGTAAGATATGAAAAGTTGTTCAGAAAAATGGTTTGGCCTGGAAAGGCAGGAGATGCCACAGCAATACTTGACACCCCATCACCCCCCCCCCCAATAAGACAACAGGACTCTAGCTTGGAAGAAAATAAGGGCCACTTTATTTAACAAACCAAAACGTCCCTTGAAAAGGGGCCCGGAATTCGGAGGGCAAGAGGAATCCCCAAACCAGAAGCTGGAAAACTAGGTAACCCCAGCCAGGGTCACCTGACTCCTCCCAACCTCCTACCTGGTCTTCCTCATCCAAAAAGGGAAACCCCGCCCCTCCGAACTTCCTGCAAACCCAATACCAAAACCCATTTCGGTAAGAAGTAGGCAAAAACAGCCCCAAGCTCGGCCAATTTGCCGGGGCCCAAAATTCCTACATGGCCCAAAATATTGCAACCGGATAAATCCCTTACTGAAAAAGGGTGGGCGGGAGGGTCGTTTGCCTCCCAACTACCCACAGAGAGTTCTTGAACTCAGCTCCTATTTATCACTAAACAAAACTCCACCTACTCTGAACTTCACCCAATGGGGGATTTCCACACTGGAGACCCTGGCAAGGAAAGAAGGGGTTGAGGCATGGCAAAGCCCTTTCACCCTCCATAGGCATGGGTGCAAAAGGAATCTTGTCATAATATTGATGAAGTTAAGACTGAATTCACAATTTTTTTTTAAAAAAAAAACTTATCCCCCCAGTCGCACATAACAAATGTTTCTCCATCTTGTCACTACATGATCCTGGACATTCAATCCAGATTTCATCCAATTTGTCAGAAAGTGGGTAGGAGGGATACATTCTGGCAGCTTTCTCTCCTGTTATAAAAAGAAGTTAAAAATTAATGGGTGAAAGCACACCAAACTGCTTCAGTCATCTGCAGAGCTCCCAAATCTCTTGTACTTTCATGGAATCAAGATGCATATCTCAATGAAAGGGGAAAAAATCCATGTTAAAAAGATGCACCGTGCAAAACTAAGCCATTGTCCTGAATTTTTGAATAATTTTAAAGAAACACAAAATGGCAGAGCATTCTAACAATTATAGAAATAATAAATAGCAATATTTTCCTCCCCAAAATAACATTTACTTGTATCTTTCAGTAATTTGGACTTTGAAGGTAAGTCAATTTCTTCTAATTTCAGGTCCTTCTTTACTTTTTTTAGACTGATATTTTCCCCTGAGAAAAAATAAATAGGGGATTTGTAAAGAAGAACGTATTGAGCAACAAACACATTGATGAAATTCTTTTGTAACTGTAATGTGAGTTATTTACCAAATTATTTTCAAAAATAAAGTTTCTAAATTGTAAATTCAAAAACTGAAAAACAAGAAGGCTGAATGGGAAAGAGTGGCAAAGCACAAGAGAAGGATACGTCGCATAAATTATGGAAAACATTTTTAGCAAAAGTATCCCAGCTCACTGCATTGTTCAGAATCCTGTTGCTAATAATAATAATTTTGTGACAGAGATTACTCTGGGTTGAAAGGCTTTTTAGGGGATGTCTGAATGAGGCTCCTTTCATGTCCCCAAGTACAGCTCTTGGGTATTGAAACCCAACCTTCTGGTCTCCAGTTCAGCACCTTGACCATTAACCCACAGGGGGATCCTGTTGCTGATATATGCATTCATAAATTAAAGTACATATCTCATGGCACTAAACTGCCACTGACCAGACAGGTACCAGTCAATGAGCAGCACTCCAATAGGAATATCAAGATATGCTCATTTAGTACTTAAGATAAATGAATTATGAGACATTTCTTCCAGCTGAACTAAATGTTAGATTTTAGAGCTGAAGTGTAGCATTTGGAAAATATTTTCCTCACAATATTAATGTTTAAATTATTATTATTATTATTATTATTATTATTATTATTATTATTATTATTATTATTATTATTATTATTATTATTATTATTATTATTATTATTATTATTATTATTTAGATTTATATTAAATAAGGCATTAATAACTTATTAATAACTTTAAGAAAACCCTAATCTACACAGCCAGTCGTATTTCCAGTATTTTATAACTTTATTTCAAAGTAGTACTCAGAAGCCCAGAAATTTTCAATTACCTCTCTGAATGTTTGGCCTGGATTTTTGAGATTTTGATTCCTTGAAAACCACAGTCAATTTAGCTTTAAAAGGTACTTTAAAATTTGGACTGAGGTTAAATTGAGGATCCTGCATGGAAAGATGTTCAAAGTGACTGTTCACATTAAGACTTTTCAGTACACTAGTACCTTGGATAACATTAAGACTTGGTTCCACAAATCTTAACGTTATCTGGCTTTTAATGTTGTGTGATGCATTGATCACACAAATGTTAAGAAAAAACCTTGTTCCCTTTCTGAAGAGGAAAGGGAACAGGGGGTGATCTGGTTTGCTTGGGGAAAGAAAGTGCCCTCCCTCCCCAAGCAAACTGGCGGTCCCAGCATGGGCCCACCACTTTGTTTGTCGAGGAAACACATGTTCCCTCCGAAAGCAAAGGGTGATCACTTGCTGGGTGCAGCGGCAGAAATATGGGAAATATGCTGCAGCTGCGTGCTTTGTAGCAGCGGCGAGTTGGGAAGCCGAACGGGACTCCGACAGTTGGCTTCCCAGCCATGCCATTCATCCTGCCCACCCTTTTGTTTCAGCAGGGGAGGCAAGGTGAATCTCTCTACCTTTGCCTTTTGCCTTTGGGTTGGAGGGGAGTTCAGCCCCCAACCAAAGGCAAGAGGCAAAGGCGAGAGAGATTCCCCCTGCCTCCCCTGCTGAAACAACAGGGTGGGCAAGACAAATCCCTCACTGTTAGGTTTGCAAGCCTTTCTCTAGCCAAAGGCAAACCTAACAGTGAGGGATTTGTCCTGGCCACCCTGTTGTTTCAGCAGGGGAGGCAGGACGAATTTCTCTGCCTTTGCCTTTGGGTTGGGGGTTGAACCACGCCGTTCTTTCCCCAACCCAAGCAGCAGAGGAGATCTCTGCCCCAAAGCCCACAGGGTCCATGTTGTGTGTTGCAAATGTTTGCCTCAAGTTCCCCAACATTATCCAGTTTTAGCCTTATCCGAGGTAAATGTTATCTGAGGTACCACTGTATTTCCCAATACTGAATATAGTTCTATCTTGTTATTGAGGTTCCTGCCAGGTCTTTTCAATAAAATTCTGAAAAATGTAATATGAAGAATTGCCTTAAACCACTCCAGTTTAAATCATTCAATCTCTCAGTGCACAGTAGATCCTTTAGTATCTCCTTTGCTACTAAAAAAAATACTCTTTTTTAAATAGTGGTCATAAGAGGGTTGGCAGATCAGCAGTTCAAGAGTGTTACATGACTGAGTGAGCACCCATTGTCTGTCCCAGCTCCTGCCAACTTTGCAGTTTCTTCTTCTTCTTCCTCCTCCTCCAAGATTGTGGTATTTTTGAACCACAATTGAGCATACCCTAGTAACAGCAACCTTGTGTTGCCGGCTAATTTTTCTCATACTAGGTCAGGAGAAGGAACTGCAGAATGAACTCACCAAAAAGTTCCTTCATTTTGGAAGTTTCACATTTGCCCTAGATGTGGAAGGAGAAGGGAGAGGAGGAAACTTAGTTTTCCAGAAGTTCTTGGACTTAAATTCCTGAAAGCCATGATCAGCAGGTGTACTGACTTGGAAAGCCAGGTTTTCTGACCCCTGCTCTATACCAAACATATATTAATATTTGTAACTTCAACAATGGTTAGGCTGATTTTATTGATGAGTCATTTGGCATTTAGGTTTAATGTTACAAGCAGTCAAACATTTTACCTAGCTGACATTTTATTTACAATTTTGCTTCTGCTGTCCATCTGGTATGCATAGTAGAAGAGGTGGTGTTTTTCTTCAGAATGAAATTTATTGTGTCACTGACATTTGGGACGGCTGTTTTTCCTTCCAAAGAAGGCTTAAAATAGGATTATGAATGGGAGCATTACAATGAATGAATGAATGAATGAATGAATGAATGAATACATAAAATGGATATTGAAAGTCACTCTTGCAGTCAGAAGAAAAGCAAGCCAAGCTGAACATGATGACATAGTGTAATAAAAGTTTTACTTCTTGTCTGAAGAAGTGGACTTAATCCACGAAAACTAACAGTAAAAATATAGTAGTTAGTCTTTAAAGTGCTGTAGTGATTTTGTTTTCATTTTATTATTATTGTTTTCTGATATGCTTGAGATATTTGTAGTGATCTTGTCAAGAGACAAGAAAGAGAATGAGAATAATGTAGGGTCAAATTAAAGAAAAACTGGGCAAATAATTCAAACATTATACTTGAATGCAAGGGAGACAAATTCCACAAATTGCTGCTGACTTCTTGTATAGAACTTTAAGGAAGGGAATCATCAGAATTCCTCCTGGATAGCTGTGTTTGTATGCTTTGCTCCTGACTATGAAATGAAAACGTTTTTAGGCAGAAATAATAATACAATTTACTGAAACACTGCCAAGCTCCTTATCTGACTCTCATAAAAGATAAGGGCTTGAAAATCCCTCATTGAGGTGTCCCATCAAGTCTAGATACCGTACTTGCCGGCGTATAAGACGACTGGGCATATAAGACGACCCCCAACATTTCCACTCAAAATATAGAGTTTGTTATATAGTCGCTGTATAAGACTACCCCCTCTTCCGCACACCTTCCACACACCAAATAAAATGTAAAAAAAATCAGATTTGATTTCAACATGTTAATTTATATTCAAATGCTTATAACATGCAGAAAAACTGTCACAAGGCTGTATGTTATCAAACATGTACAGTAAACATAAAACAGTGCAAGTGCAAAGTGGTACTTATTTATCTACCGTATATACATGAATATAAGCTGACCCAAATATAACCCAAGGTACCTAATTTTGACCTTGAAACTCAGGAAAATAGATTGACCTAGGTATAATCCAAGAGTGAGAAATGTAGCAACTGCTAGTGAGTTTCAGTAATTAAAATACAGTAATATTAATTATTTTATTGATTTTTTAGAACTGTACTTGCACCACCCACCAGTGGTGGCCCTGCAGGTAAAGAGGGTGGGTAGGTCAATTGCACTGAGGCAGGAAGTGTTGCTCTAGCCTAGCCTCTTGCTTCCCCTGCAAAAAAGAAGCATTGCTTTTTCCTCCATCTTGGGCAGAGCAGAGAGATAAGGGCAGAAGGTACCAGTAAGTGAAACCCTTTCTTTCCCCCCACCAGTTTGAAAGGGAGACACAATTGTAATGTAGAGCTTCTTTCTTCATCTGGATGGTATGTAGAATGAGGTGGGCGAGCATCAGGAAGCCACTATGGGCAGCTATGTCTATTCCAACTGAAGTGCACCCGGCATATAAGATGACCCCCCCCCCTTGGAGGCATGTTTTTCAGGGGGGGGGAGTTGTCTTATATGCCAGCAAATACGGTAGCCTAAATGTATGAAAAATGAAGAATTAAGTGAATGTTCTTTATGTTTCTGCTATATACATATCAATCCATGTACACAGGTATTCTGCACAAATTGCTGAAGTAATAGATTGCATTTATTCTGGACTCTGCAGAATATGATGCAGAGGGGTGAGATTCTGAGTCTGAAGGCATTCAGTTAAATACTAGGGGAAAGCAAAGGACAATACAAATATTACAGTTGCTAATAGCATGATTAGATTAAAGGAAAAAAGACATCTAGTGGCTGCAGTAAAAAGGAAATCCAGCTTCCCCTAGTGGCTATACATGTTGGATCTGCATTCCTGGTGAACTTCCTATTGAGAGGAAGGTGCCTTAAATGGGAGTGAGGCTTCAGGTCAGAATCTAGAGATGGATGACCCTCATCTGGAGGACAGGGTTGAAGCTGGGGTGGGATGATGGAGCCTATAGTTTAAGAAGGAGGAGGAGTAAACATCCTCAACAGACAGGTGGAATTTGAAAGTTAAATTAAAGTAGGAATTGTTTAATTAGTGGCAATCTGCCATTGCCATTGCCATTATTCTTGCTACACTGGCAATGCTACAGAACAAGATACTGGCCAACATTATTAACATTTATCTTTAATAAACACACACACACACACACACACACACACACACACACACACACACACACACACACACACACACACACACACACACACACACACACACACACACACACACACACGTATAATGGTAAAAACATTGATGTCATAATAATTTGTTTTTTTTTTAAAGTTGCCATGAAATTTTTAGGTTTTGTTTTCTAAAATAGACAAAACCAGCTACCATTATGGAAAAAGCACATGCCTTTAGGTACGTGTGCAAAGGCCATAAGTATGAAAAAACCACCCTTAAACTTTTGCGGACCAAATTCCTGTGGTGTGTAGGCATATTGTTCTGGAAATGTCATGCTCTCTGTAATGGCTTTACATTTTATTCCTCAAGAATCCCATACAATTTGCAATTTTGCAACATATTGTCCATCTATATAATAGCTATACATTTTCAGGACAGGAAACACCCACTTGCATGGAATCTTAAGTAGAAGTCCTGCAGGGTGCTGATGAGTGCAATCTTTTAGCAAAACCCCCACCACCACTTTCTATAAAAGTTTGTATAAGAGACATATCAATAAAATATTAATGAGCACTGCTACTCTGTTCTAAACCAGTGGGTGGACATTGTTTCAAGCAGCTCTTTTTTCCATCTGCGGGAAAGACTGGAACAGCACAACCACTTTAGTTAGCTTTAATTTTGAAATCTTCCATTTCCAGTTAAATCACTCCATTGAACCCCCCCCCCCCAACAAGATGAGCATGGCATCAGAATCATAGTGTTTATCTTTGAAAAACCAACCACTTAACCACTTAATTCTTCTTTCAAGGGAAAAGTGTTGCTTAATGATACATATTCAACTGATGACAATAAAATAAAATGCAAGCAGCTTAAACACATTTTGTCCAGAACATTCTTTGTTTACTCAAGTTCCAAAATAAAAGGAAATGGCAGCTGTTAAGAAGCACATCCTCAACAGATAGGTAACGGATCAGTTTTGCTAATGTTGAAGTGATATAGTATGTGATCTCCTTTGTCGGTTCAGCTTCATCACTACTGTGACTTTGGATGACTGTCAGTGATAGACTGATCTTTTCATAATCCACACAAGTAAAGTGAAGGCCATGCCATGTTACAAGCACCAAATGCCCATCCATATGGTATGATAGATTTGCTCATTGTGGCATGGAAAGAAATAGATGTGGGCTGCAACATATGGCTAGGACATTGAGAAGTATTGGCCAACCTATTGTGCATGTGGTGGCATGCACAGCCCTATCTATGGACACACTGCCATCATGGACAAGCCCTGCCCCATGCCACTTGCGCCAATGGCAACATGCTTCCCCACCCACCCCTCTCCTTCCACCAATGGGAAGGTGAGAGGGAAGGCTGAAATCCCACCTGGGAGGTGGCAGCAGGGACAAGGTGAGGAAACCAGACACCTCCCACCCACCCCTCATAAGAGGTGTGCACCCCTGGTGGGAGGGGCATGTGGACACACCCGGGTGATGTCACATTGGGTGCATAGGCCCATATTATAAAGTATTAACCATCTCGTGTCCAGGCAAAAATAAAGATGTCCAAATGTGTGTACTATTTGTTTTTTTATTTTATTTTATTTTATTTTATTATTTTTTTTTAGGGTTTTTACAATATTAAAAATAAACTAACAAAACATAAAAGAAACAATTACATACAAAAAAAGTAGTTCCCACGTACATCCTACAACGTTAAAAAAATGAGAAGAGGAAGAGAGAAAAAAAATACATGTCAATATAATATAATGTAATCAGACGTTATTTTCTATACATTTGCTATACTGTATATTTTCATCTTTATATCCACTCTCCTCTTTAACCACCATATTACAACTTTAATATTTTGTACATGGTTCCTACTACCCAGTGCACTACAGTCCTTGAGTCTACCAGCCACTCCTTTTACAACTCATTCATTCTGCCAAAAATACATTGTATTCGGAGCAGGTTTTTCTCCTTTATTATCCATCAATGTGTGTTGCAAAAAAGGCTTCCAAATGTCCCAAAATCTATTTTGTTTTATTAACCGCCTTTTTATATTTAATTCCCATGTAAGTTTTTCATTTAATGCCATATCCCAAACATCAACATACCATTTACCAATTTCTAAATTCATATCACCTTTCCAATTTCCGGCTACTTGTTGTCTCGCCAATGTCAAAAAAATAGACAATAACTCTTTTATATTTTCCTCTAAATTCAAATCCTCTAAGTCCGTTAATAAAACTATTTTTTCATTCAACCTTAAACGGATATTTAAAATTTTTTCTAATTCTTGTTCCATTTTATGCCAGAAATTGGAAATAATTTTGCAATCCCACCACATATGTTTGTATGTCCCAATTTCCTGATGACACCTCCAACATTTTTTTTGAATTGCTACTATTTATTTGATTTAACCGAACTGGTGTCATATACCATCGCCACAACATCTTGTAGTTGTGTTCTTTAACTTTTGTAGACAGATTTCGCATCATCCTACTTTTCCATTTTTTCTTCCAGTTCTCATCTGTAATAGTAATACTCAAGTCCGATTCCCACATTCTTTTAAGGGTATCCTGGGATTCATCCATGTTGTTTATCATTTTATATAATTTACTTACTATTCCTTTTATCCCCATTGAACCTCTTCTTATTTTATATACCATCTCCTCGAAGTCTGTCAGCTGCCTTATTGGCTGTAATTTCATTTTATATTGTTTATTCCACTTATCCAACGTTAGTATCTGAAGCCAGTTCAATTTTAATTCCTTATAAATTTCTTTTTTTGTTTTTTCATTCTCAATTCGATCCAGCCAATCTTTTAATAAGATTATATCATATTTATACATAATATTTTTTATTAATTCTAAATTTTTAACTGGAAATGTTTTAAGATCTTGCAACTCTAATATTGGAGAGGTGTTTGGTGCCAATTTATCTTTCAACTTTATCCATACATTTATCATAGATTTTAGGACATTATTTCTTGGTTTTAAATCAAAAACTGTATTTTCCAGAAATTCTCCCTTTGCACACACATTACTATCTTTCATTTCTATCTCCCTCCATATGAGGTCCTCTATCGTTAAAAGTTTTACCAAGCCTTTAATTTGGAACGCCCTGTAATACGATTTAATATTAGGTAATCCCAAACCACCCTCTTTCTGCGGTTTATACCATAGACTTTTAGGTATTCTTGCTCTTTTCCCTCCATTACAATAATCATTCAATAGATTTTGAAAAACTCCTAGTTCTTTTTCAGATTGTTTAATTGGAAGGACTTCAAATAAAAAGTTAATCTTGGGTAATAAACTCATTTTACAAATTGCTATTCTACCAAACCAGGAGGTCTTCAATAGCCTATATCGAACAATTTTCTTCTTAATTTTCTCTTTCACTTTATCATAGTTTAGTTTCTTCAAATCCTCTACATTGTCAGCAATGTTAACTCCTAAATACTTTATACTTTTCCTAATTAAATTTTTCCTTAATTCTCCCTATCTCTTCCTTATTTAATTTACTAAAGATTGCTTCTGATTTCCCCCAATTTATTCTCAGGCCTGTTATCTCTTCAAATTTTTGCAAGTGATCTTGTATCTTTTCCATATTTTTTATAGGATCTTTCATTATAATTAAAGTATCATCTGCATACAAACTTATTTTTGTTCCATTTATCCCTTCTATGTTCGTATCACTCCTTATAGCTCTAGCCAATAATTCCATAGCCATTATAAACAAAATGGGGGAAAGAGGACATCCTTGTCTCATTCCTGCTTTAATTTCAATATCTTCTGTAAATGAGTCATTTACTCTTACCTTGGCATAACTACTTTTATAAAGTTGATTAACTACATTTTTAAATTTTTCCCCAAATTCTACTTTTTTAATTATTTCCCTGATAGTGACCCATTGTAAAGAATCAAAAGCTTTAAAAATGTCTAAAGATAATAATCCTATTTTACCTTCTTTTCTCTTGTTTATTTGTAACAAATTTAACACCCTTCTTATTAACTCAGACATATATCTTTCCTTTAAAAAACCTGACTGATCTGTATGTATATATTCCCCCAGAAAACTATTTAACCTATTAGCCATAATTGCTGTAAAAATCTTTGCATCTTGATTAATTAAAGAAATTGGACGATATGAATCAACCAATTCTAATTTTTTTCCTGGTTTTGGTATTAATACTATGATAGATCTAAGCCATGAATTTGGAGATTCTCCCCCCTCCAAAATATAATTATATAGCCTGGTTAATTTAGGAATAATAATTTGTTTAAATTCTTTATAAAATTCCGCTGGTAATCCATCTTCTCCTGGAGTTTTCCCTATTTTCAATTTATTTATAACATCTAATATCTCTTTCTCTCTAATTTGTTCTTCCATTTTAGCCCTATGTTCTGCTTTTATACTCTAAACTGTTTAGATTCTGTATTGCCTTGAATATTTAAAAGTTGTTTTCAACTAAAAGTTTGCTGTGACTGTTTCACCGGAGATAATGGAGATAATGGACTCAAGCTGGCTGGCTGAACTGTAAGCATTTTAATGAAGTGGGGGTGGGGTGAAGACAATTCCAAGCCAATTTTAAGTCAAGGGAAAGTTTGGACATACTTTTTCCCTTAAGATTGTTGGTTTGAGAAGTAATACAAGGACTGTATATCTGGAGTGTGTGGGAATGCGAAGTGCTGAGATGAAAGATAACAATCTCTTCCCGGCTACCGGTTGGCAATTAATTTTTAAAAGTCCTCACCCCTTCACTTACCAACTACAAAACATCGATAGCAGCCAATTAAACTGTTTAGACTCTGTATTGCTTTGAATAATTGCTGGCAGAAGAATTGTTTTTCTCCCTCTTGTGGATACGGTTTACCGGAGTAACTGAAAGTGAAACTGAGGATTGCTGTTGCTATCTCTTTTTGGTTTTCCCCTTCGGTTAAGTGATTTTTGGACTCCTGTTGCTGGATATTCATGGAACTTTAATAATTGTTTTCTGCTGTGGTGAATGTTATCTGGATGAGTAAAAGAAGGGATAAATCTTTGGAAGATAGACAAGATAACCCTGCTTGGGTAAGAATTGGACGTTTGACAAGAAGAGAGCAAGGAAGGGTGAAATCATTGAAGGAAGAAATCGACGAGGCAGAGGAATTGCAAAGATAAAGGGAGAAGGCTCATCATCAACAACGACAACAACAGTTTCAACAACACAGAGACAAATCACTACAACGAAATCAAAAATCACATCAAGAGCAAGAAATGCAGTCAAAGGCTGAACAGGGGGCCATAAAAAAGAAAATAAGTGAAAAAGACAAACCTCAATCTGATTTAAGTGAAGTCTTGTCAGCATGGATGAAACAACATGAAGAAAATGTTGAGAAAAATTATGACAAATTTAAACAACAATTGTTTGATAGACTACAGGCTGCAGAAATTCAACGAGTCAAGGAGCAACAAGAACTTATCGAGATCCTTCAAAAAGATATAAAAGACTCATCAACAAACTTGTTAAAAGGCACATCTGAAGGAATGAATAATTTACTGAAGCAGATGGGGGAAATGAAAGAATCAATGGCCACAGTAAAAAAGGAGGTGGCGGAACTAAAACAAGAAGTTGTGGAGGCGAGAGAAAGAGAGAAAGAAAAAGCAAATAAATTGATTGACCATGAAAAAAGAATGGCATATCTGGAAGATCAGATAAGAAGGAAAAATGTGATAATTAGAAAAATCCCTGAGAATAAACCGGACAACTTGAAATTAAGACTGTTGACATGGCTGAATGAATTGAAAATGGGGAGGGATTTTGCATCTGAGGACATTGAGAGTGTGTATAGACTGGGTCCAAAGAAACATAGAACGGGTTCTAGAAATGTGCTTTTAAAATTTGCAGATTTGAGTGCAAAATTAAGATTGATGTCTTATATTAAAAATGCTGGTCCGAATGTTCTCAAAATGGAAGGAGGGGATATTGAAATTTTCAACGATATAGCATTTGAAGAAAGAATTTGGAGAAATCAAATTAAGCCTGTTACAAAAAAATTGAGAGATAAAGGAATTTTATATAATTGGAAATTTTCAAAACAGATGAGGTTTGTGCACCTGGGGAAAACCTTTTATATAAAGGAAGATTCATACGTGTTGGATGTGTTAGTAGAAGCAAAGATTCTGGAAAACGGAACACAAGAGTGGAAGGAGCTCAAAGAAGCATTATCACTGGCAGGAGCAAACACAGCAAAAAAATCAGAATCCACAACTGAAGAGGCTCAAGGAGCAACTGGAGGCGATTAAGATAGTGTAACATCTGCAGCTGAAGTATTACTGAAGAATGATTAAGTTTTGTAACCACATGACTCCCCTCCCCCCTTCTCTTATTAGTAGAGGTGCTTTTTTTTTCTTGAAAAAAGAAGGGGGTTATCATCTTTTTGTTTTTTATATGTATTTCTGTGTAATATATGTTAAATTGTGGGTAGCGGGTAACACGTCCTTTGAAGTCTGCCAGCTATTTCTTAAAAGGTTAAATAACGTTAAAACATGAAAAATATTAAGATATTGTCATGGAATGTGAAAGGGGCAGGGTGTCCTACTAAACGTAAACGATTGGAAATGGGCCTAAGAAAAGATAGAGCGGACATCATTTTTTTACAGGAAACGCATCAAAAAGCGGCGGATAAAAATAATTTGTATCTTGGTTGGACTCAGTATTATGAAAAGGCCTTTGGTTCTTCCAAGGCAAGGGGGGTGGCGATTATGATATCGAAAAGATTGGGATTTACGAAAACAAAGATGATAGGGGACCCAGAAGGCAGATATTTGATTATAGCTGGAAGTATAGAAGAAGAAGAAATATTGTTGGTCAATGTTTATGCACCAAATGAGAATCAAGACCAATTCTTGACTAAATTGAGTCATATTTTGATAAAAGAAAACTGTGATAGAATGATAGTTGCTGGAGATTTTAACCTAACAAGGTCAAATATTGATTGCACTAATATAACAAATTATAGAAAAGGTTGGAAAGCTAAATTGTTGGATGAGTGGATAAAAAAGTTTGGATTGAAAGATTCCTGGCGAGAATTGAAAGGGGAAGAACGAATTTATACATATTATTCCCAGGTGTATAATTCATATTCTAGGATTGACTATGTATTTGTAACACAAAATATATTGAAGGATTTAAATGATGTAGAAGTAAGAATTTTTAAGGAATCGGATCATGCCAAAGTAATGGTGGAATTACAATTTAAAATAAATAAAAGTAATATAAGAACTTGGAGGTATGATCCGAAATTATTTAAAGACAAGGGGATAAAAGATCAGATAATGAAAAATTGGGAAGAAATTTGGAAAATTAACGATAACAATGAAACAAATTTTAATGTAATTTGGGATGCAATGAAAGGAGTATTCAGGGGTGAGTGTATTAAATTTAAGAGTTTAAAAAACAAACAATATAAAGATAGACAACTGGAGTTGGAAAAAGAGATTAAATTATTGCAAACCAAACACGCCAAAACAAAGGAGAAGAAGACCTTAGAAAGGATACAACTGTTACAGAAGGAGATAGCAGGAAGGGATATTGAAAAAATTAAAAGAGATTTAATTTATCTGAAAAGGGAATATTTTGAGTATAGTGATAAAAGTTCAAAAATGTTAGCAAAAGCAGTGAAAGAGAAGAAGGAAAAAGGGGAGATTGGAACTTTAATAAGGGAGGATATGAAAAGGTGCAATAAAATAGTAGAGAAACTTAACATAGTTAAAATTTTTTATCAAAATTTGTACACAGATAAGAAAATAAATTTAAGCAAGTTAGAAAAATATCTACAAGAACACAATGTGTGTACTATTTGTATGAGACATGCAAATGATACCATTTACAAGACTGTATAAAATGAATTCTATAATGAGCAGGAACATTCTTTCACCATTTAGAACCAGTCTGAAAATATGAGTTACCCCACTACATGTGGTGAATAAAGCTCACAGAATGTCCTGTACAGTATATAGAAGGGGAAAAATCAGTGTTCACCTGTTTTCCTTTCTTTCTACAGGTCTTAAAATATCTTGTAAACACAGAAGGACCAATGTGAGCAATGTGGAATACGAAGAGCAAGCTTCAAGAGGAGTTGAAAATAAATGAAAATGGCTACTTTTTGCTTTTCTGTGAATGAGACCCTCTGCTGGATCAAACAGCTCTACTGTTTACAGAGACTGTACTCAGAATCCAAACCATTATAAATAGCAAGGCTGCCATGTTTCTGTATTTCTAGTTGAACACACAGTTTCTGGCTAAAATCCCTATTTATATTCATATTTATGACATCTGTATGCTGCTGCATAATGTCAAATTCTTTAGATAGCTCCAAAGAATCTTTCACCTAGTTCTGCTTGTCCAAGGGTGAACTAGGTTCATACTTCTCAAATAGCAGCCTCCAAAGATTCATGGTAAAATTTCTTGGAAACTGAGAAGACTTTCAAAATGAACTTGCAATCCAGCCAAGGTGGCGTTTGGTTCCCTGCAGTCCAAAATCCCTGCATAACGTAAACCCAGCCATTTTGCTTAATATGGCTAGCATAACACAGACTGAGATGTGAGGAATTTGAGCAATTTGTGCTCTCAGGCAGGCTTGAAGCTGCAGCTAATTGGCTGTTTTGAAGATGATAATCAGGGAAACAAGATTGCAGTTCAGTCCTGTTAAGTTTTAGAGGGAAGAATGTTTGACCACAAATATCAATGCTTTGGCAGATGTTAATTTATGAAAAGACACATCATGCCTGCACGTTTACTCTTATCATCATGCCTCTAGTGGCCCTTGAAGAATGTGAGATCAGAATATATACGAAATTGAAACGATCTCCAACTATAAATAACAGATCCATTTTGTCAAATCACTCTGCCTATATACAGAATAATAACTCCCACATGCTTTTATCATCTTATTGAGACTTGCACTAAAAATATCTATTACACTACTTATATTCCTTAACATTTTCTTTGTAGCCTACACCCTCAGGCACAAAACATACCACAAGATTTGTACTCTATCTAGCCGCTTAAAGTATTGCAGATTAATTTTGAACGGATCAAGTTATCCTATGCCTCTGTCATGAATATTGCCAATAATATGCAATTATAAAGGAATTATATATGTGCATGTTTGCATGTATGTGTGTTTTAAAATTCTGTTTGTTATACCGTCAGGAGAAGACTGAACTTTTGTTGTACTGTATGAAATGGTAATAGTTATGGAAAGTATTGGAAGAAATTCAAAAGGCAACCGTGGTGCTTACTGCTTTTTATCATGTTCTCTGGAAAGCTACTCACTTCAAAATCTGAGAGAAGAGGGTTTTTGGTAGCATAGCTGAATATAAGGCCCATACAATATGCCTTGTGTAGCTTTAACCAACAGGAAGCCACACTCTCTGCTTGCTTTTAAATTCATGGTGACAAAAAGATTCCAAATTACATAGTGTGAGTGGGTGGCCCTGTTAAAGGAAGCACATACCATTGGTATCTGAAGATTAGTACCATGCCAATAATAGTACATTTAACATTTCCATCTTTCTGACAAGCCAAAAACTATATAATTGGTACAGAAGCAGGAAATAGTAGGCTTTCTAATTTTACCGTGGTTAGATTGTAACTCAAAAACTGTTGGAGAACTGCCACTGTTTGCTTTGGCATGAAAACTCTTCTGCTGTGGGCAGGTAGTATGTGTGGTTGGAAAGTTGTCAAAACATGCAAAATGTAAGTACAACCCTTTTCAGGTGTTCTTCTGAACCTTGAGTTACTGCAATACTCCAATTGGAAAAATAAGTGAAACTTTCACATCTCACCAAACAAGGTCCTACTGATGCTGGAGCATCAGGAAAGAGTGTCTGTTCTGTTTTCTTCTACTACTCCTTGTTGTTCCTGCCAATCTTCACAAGTCATAATCTACTCTCTCACAAGCAGAGTGTACAGTCAAACCTTGCATAAAGAGTGTTTCGCTTAAAGAGTAACTCGCTTAAAGAGCAGCATTTTCTCTGAATGTTCGCTTCGCTTAACAAATAAAACCAACCACAAACTCGCTTAACAAATAAATCAGGGTTTGCAATCTCCCCCCCTCCCCACAATTGGTCATTTACAATGGTGTTTCGCTTAAAGAGCAAACTCACTTAAAGAGCAAATCTGTGGAATGCATTATGCTCTTTAAGCGAGGCACCACTGTATATGGAAATTGTGGGTTGTCACTGCAGACGTAGCTAAGGGAAACTCTGCATTCAAAATGCAGCTGAAGGAATCTCTCTCTCTCTCTCTTACACACACACAGAGACAGACAGAGAGAAAGAGACAGAGAAAGACAGAGCGAGAGCGTGCTAGCTTCAATGTAATTATTTTCTTTAGAGAAGATCAGGATGAAAGGCTCAGATATTTACATTCTAGATTATGCTTTAAATCTCATTTTACATGTTGTTCATTCCAAGAAAGATCACAACAGATTTGTGCCACTGAAATAAGCCTCTTGTCTAACTTCCAGAATCTGCCTTAAACACTGTAACATGACTTAATATTGTATATGATAACCACTTTCCCCATAAATCCTCAAACTGAGAAAATAAAAGATGATTGGCTTGCAATTTAATAGTATCATTAATTAGGAATAAATGGTTCAAATTAACAAATCACCAAAGACTTTTAAATCACTTGTTTTAAGGCAGGAATTCTTAACATTTTTAAGCTGGGGGCCTGGTCACGCTCCCTCAGAAAGCTTTGGGTGCTTGATGACCATTTTGCTCTTCCTCCACCACATGGCACTTCCTGGTGTGGTGGAAGCAGTCAGGGGCCTACATGAAATGGTGCCATGGGGCACATCCGGCTAAATGGCCACAGGTTGAGAATCCCTGTTTTAAGGTGTTGCATAGAAAGTCGTCATTTTCAGAGTCGTATGAAATGCGTGTGTGTTTCATCTGTTCATTTTAATTCTAAATGCCTATCTAGGTGGCTATTGCACTTCATTTCCTTCTCAAAGAGGTGTGAAGATATTATACCCAGTGAGAGCTGCAATTTGATTTTAGATGTTGTGTTTGCCCCTGATCCCTATATCAGAGTTACTAAGCATCAGGCTCTTGTTGCCAGCAAATTTTTTTTGGGGTGCACATAAAGAAATGTTCTGTTTTTAATTTAAATCACAATTCACAAAAGCTTTAACTTCAAATATGATTGAATAACAAGGCGCTTCTGAGGAGACCTGAACTGAAGGGAGGTGAAGTTTTGCATTTTCACCAGTGCTAAAAAGTGCTCCTCTCTCCACATTAATATTTTCCTAAATTAGATTGATTTGTCCTTAGTAACATCAAAAAGATATATTTGGTTACATGGCATTTGAAGTGATCCTCTTAAGTATGGGATCGGTAGTGGGATAGGTTTTCCAGAGAAGTACCCATCTTACTTTGTAGTTTGTTACAGCAAAACCCACATTGAGTCTGGAGACATCTGGCAAGATTAACACATTTTATCCAGCATAAGCTTTTGTGGACTGTGGCTCATTTCTTCACATGCATGGAGTGTAGATTCAGTAGATCAACATTTGTACAGTTTTTGGAGAACAATGATATGAAACATAGTGACTTCCTAGAAGTCTAGAATGGTGGTGGTCTTATGAGGGGGTGGTGTGGTTCTGACATGTATCAAGAGGCAACATGAATAGAGCAGCCTTACCCTCTTCAAATTGGTGTTTTCATGTTGCTTTCATCAAGTTATAATGTAGCAACAAAGACAGCACACTCTCTTCAATGTGTGCAAGCTCCACAGACTTAGAAATTGTTTCCTTCCTAAGCTTGGTATAATGAAAAGGAATAGCTTATGTGTACACAAAAAAAGAATAGGCAAAGAGAATAGGAATATAAAAAGTACAAGGAGAGAAAACAGTCTAGCATTTCCCAAAATTTGGCTTTTTTGGACTTCAATTACCAGAAGCCTAAGTCAATTCCCCAAAGCACTGATCAGCCAATGTACTGACGTAAGCTTCTGTGAATTGAAGTTCCCCTGTGGGGTGTGGGCCACACGTTGGGAACCACTGGTTTAGACAATTGTCCTAAAACATGTAACAATTGGGTAATGATGCAAACAAGACTTAAAGGCTGAAATATGTACCAATAGCAATTACATGTACAGTGGAACCTCATATAACGAATGAATCATACATCGAAAAAATTGTACAACAAAGAGAATTTGGAAAAAGTTACATTGTACAATGAAAATCTCTATGGGGAAAAAACCGTACAATGAATATTTTTCTTTACATGATTTTTCCCATAGAGATTTTCATCATCATACAATGAAAAAAAATTGTATAATGAAGTGCCTTGTGGAAGCAATTATCACTATGCAACAAAAAAAAATTCTCCCCTGCTACTGGGTTGAAAATATGTTCCTTATAGTAATTCATATGTGCTGAATACAGAACTGCAGTCAGATTTGCTCTGGCACATCAGGAAAAAAAGTTATGTACGTGTAAAGGTTATCAAGGAAAATGCTATTAACTATGTTGAAAAGCGATTGTGAGAATGTTTAGGGACATTAATGTGCGTACTTTGGGATGAAAACACTAAATATTACAATTAAGAAGTGAATTATAAATGTTTATTTACCTCTGAAATCGCCCTGGGTCCCTTTTGGGAGGAGGGTGATAAATAAATTTAAATAAATAAATAAATAAAGCAGTCCGGACAATTCACACAGCTGCGCCTATTCATCTTTCGTTTACTGAATCATCATGTACCAAATTACAGAATCGTTTTATACGAAATCACTTAAATGCATGTTACTGCGACTGCTGATTAATAAAACACAGAACCACACTAGCACGAACTATTCTCTAGTCACCTCTGAATCAGACTGATGGACGAACACACACACACACACACACACACACACACACACACACACACACACACACACACACACACACACACACACACACACACTCGTACATCAAACATGGCTCATTGATGCAGCTACATATTAACCCATGTACAGGCTTTTAATACGCCCGCTCCTAGATCGGGACTCCTTGTTCATGATCACACATGCTCTGGTCACCTCCAGACTAGATTATTGTAATGTGCTCTACATGGGGCTGCCCGGGTGGTGATGGGGTGTGGGTGGTATGCACATGCCTCGCCTCTGCTTTGGGAGCTGCACTGATTGCCAGTTTGCCTCCGGGTGCAATTCAAGGTGCTGGTTATCACCTTTAAAGCCCTATATGGTAGTGGGCCAGGATACTTAAGAGACCGCATCACCCCAAGAACATCTGTCCATCCCACCAGAGCGGACCAGAGAGGCTCTCTAGTTGTTCCATCGGCCAGGGAGGCACATCTCTCTGGCACTAGAAGGAGGGCCTTCTCTGTGTCCGCTCCAGCCCTATGGAACCTCATACCAACTGAGCTACGTCTTCAGATGGACTTGCTGTCTTTTAGGACTTGCTGTCTTTTAAAAACATGGCTGGTGGGACAGGTATGGGGTCGCTGGCTTGTTTCAGCTCCCTCTCCCCCTTGGTCTTTTAATCTTTTAATCTTTTGTTTTTAAGTTTTTAACTTTTTAATTATTATTGGGACCTGTGGATTTTTATAAATTTTAAAAACTTTTTAAATTTATAATTGTAATTTTGAAGTTTTTAACAATGGGTTTGGGTTGGATTGTATTATGCTTTTATGATGTAAACTGCCCTGGGTCGCCCCGGCGAGAAGGGCAGTATAAAAATGTAAATAAATAAATAAATAAATAAATAAATATGACTTTCAGCTATAACTTTAAATCTAGATGTCCTACAACATTTCTGATTACAAAATCGGAATCAGCGCACCCTATTACATAACAATCAAGTTATTTTCATCCAGTAGCAAATTTTTTGTTGCGTAATGTTATTTTTGTTATATGAGGTTCCACTGTATACTCTGCCCCATTGTGCTTGTGCGCTCTCTGGACAGTGCATAAGGTAATTAGCATTTTGCTGGATACTCATTTCACCGATGTTGAGAGGCTGGAAAGCTGAGTCAACCTGGAGTCCCATCAGGATTGAACTTAGACCGTAAGCAGAATTTTGGCTTCAGTACAGCAATTTAAGCACTTAATCACAAGAGGGTGCTTATGTTTAATGAGTTAAGAAGTCCTAATTCCCATTAGAATCAGGGGAGATAAAACTGAATTTCTGAATTTATTCTCATTCAGCTGTTTTCCTTTAGAATTTTTATTTGAAGTTTTTTTGGGTTAAAGGATGAGGTCAAAGTAATAGTTTCCCAGAAACAACAGCTTTGCCCTCCTAGCTTTGGAATATTCTTGTGAACTGTTACATTTGTAAAGAGACAGGCTCATTTCTTTTTCCTGTAAAACGGTGCTAGAAAAAATGGCATATGTCACATTGGAAGGTAAGTATATCAGCTCCGGATGTGTGAACTTCATTACTACTGGTATGTAGCAAAAGCAATTACACAGTGTTTTCGGTATCTGAAGTGAAATAGTACTGAGTATCTGGGATCATTCAAGTGACGAATCTGTAAACAAGATTCAGCAATAATATGTTGGTGGCGTACCAACCATAAAAGTGACTTTTTTATATATAAAAAAACCATCTGTAGTGGACTTCTGCATATCAGAGCCACACAGATTTAACAACTGTTGGCTCTGATATGGCAACAGTGAACTCATGAAGCAAGAGACATTAAAACACCACATCCCTTACATGGAGGTGTTCTTAACAGCTTCCAAATGGGTATAACAGCATTTAGACAATCCTTTAGTGAAGTATGATTTTACACATACAGTAATTGCATATGGTACAACCCACTTTCATTGTTAACAGAATGAGCACATAGCTTATTTACATAGACCTCAAATATGCTACTTTCCCTGGATTCTGTCAAGTCAACAAGAGGAATGGAGAGGGGCAATACATCCTGTATTACCATTGCTAGGTATAGTTGAGGCATTAGCTTTCTCAGTCTAATGATTCAAGTGAAGGTTGATAATTATATCCCAGAAAGAGAAGGAAAAACCCTGCTCCATTCCCTAGAGGCACATAGAAAATCATCACTCTTATCTACATGTGTAGAAGGACTCTGTTAAAAGCCAAAGATAAGACACAGAAAATGTTGATAATACAAAGATCAACTAAGAGGCCTTGGTCAGTAAGGTTTAATTTATCTTTCCAAGGAGAGTAGGAGGTCCTTGGGATGGGAGAAAAGGTGGGCAATTATTAGAAGTCTTACAACATCAAGGGAAGGGGCACCACAGAAATTTTCCATAGCTGAATTTACCATGGTCCATAGGCCATATGATGCAATACTGCAAATGGTGCAGCTGAACCAGGATCTGTAAAAAGGGCCCACATTAAATGAAAAATTACATACTGGTATATACATTAATAACAAGAGCACTCAGAGTGTAGCTCATTCACTAAATCTGGTGTGCTGAAGTGCTGTTGACTGCTGTCAAGAGGCAGTTAATTTCTTCTCTACAGTGCAGTTACTCTATATGCCTTTTTTTTCAGCCTCAAGCAGCCAGTGGAAAATTCTTAAAGGTTGTATTGGAAATGAAAGTGTCTTAAAATCCCTTTCTGATACCAGATGGGAGGCTAATGCTATGGCAACAGCAGCAGTTTTGAAACCTTTCCTTAAAATTTTAGAAGCATTAGTATATATAGCTGAAGACCAGAAACAAAAGGGATACACTAAAAGAGAAGCAAATAATATTGCAGATAAGATGCAAGAGCTAGAATTCATTTTTATGTTGAATTTTTGCAGAATTTTCACAGAGGAAGCCAAGTTCTACAAAATGAGAATGTAAACTTAAAAACAAGTGCAGATCTGTATACAGTTGTACCTTGCTTAAAGAGCATAATGTGTTCCACAGGATTGCTCTTTAAGCAAAACACCATTGTAAGTGACCAATTGGGGGGGGGGGGGTTGGGAACCTCGATTTATTTGTTAAGTGAGTTTTTGGTTGTTGTTTTTTGTTAAGTGAAATGAACATTCAGAGAAAATTCTGCTCTTTAAGCGAGTTACTCTTTAAGCGAGGCGCTCTTTATGCGAGGTTTGACTGTATATCATTAGCTGTCCAACTGTGCACTTCATGAGATGAATTTGAAAGATATAAAGCAGCCACAAAGGAAATGCTACCAAATGTTGATTATAAGGCAGCTACAACTTGCAAACGTATCAGAAAGAAGGTATCCAGTGATGGAGGTGCATCAGAAGTACATCTGAATGCCAGAGATAAAATTTGTATCATCATCTTTTACACAATTGCTGACAAACTTGAAACTGAGATGAGAAGAAGAGGAGAGATATACAAAGAAATAGCAGAGAGATTTTCTTTTCCAAGTGACATAATGTCACTTCATCATCTACTAACATTGAAAGGTATTCTCGGTGCTCTCAAATGCTGACAGTCATTTCTCAGCCGAGTTTCAGCAGTTTCATTCATATGTGCCATAAGTTCAGTGCAACAAAAAAAATGTAAAAACAAGATTCAGTCATGCTGAACATTATAAAATAATTGTAGAAGACAATATTGAGTGTGCCTTTCCAAATGTAGACATTGGCTTTCGTATATTTTTTACATTAAAGGTCACAAATTGCTCAGCTGAGCATTCATTTTCTGAGTTGAAGTATATTAAAAATCCCATCAGAACAACTATGCAACAAGGCAGGCTGGATTACTTATCTCTATTAAGTATAGAAGTAGATGTGTTACATAAGATTAGTTTTGAGTATCTGATCAAAAACTTGGAAGTATACGAAAATAAACATTATTTTCCATTTTACTGTAAGTTTTGTTTAATTTCAATAAATTTTGAATTAATTTAATTTCCGAATTTATATGCTGCCCAATTAGGAAACCTGACTCAGGGCAGCTTACATAATCATCGAACAATATACACAATAGATACAATATAAACAATAAGTTAAGCAATATACAATAACCAATATACACGGTAAATACAAGGTCAATAATACAAGATCATATAGAACACAAAATTAATCAACAACACAGTACATAATAATATACAAGAATATGACAGTATAACAGCCTCTCCACCATGGCCATGGACTAGTTTGAAAGGTGGCGGCAGCTGACAAGGTCCAGGCACCCATGGCTAACAAGCATTCCTGCCCTAGCCACAGCCAAGATCCAGAGGTGGAGGTGGCGATGATGGTGAGTCCTGCCGCCTGCCACTGTGGTGGTCTTTTAAAGTCCAGAGGGCCCCCCTGAGAGCACCGGCAGCTGGCAAGATCCGGGTGCCCATGGCTAATGAGCCTCCCCACCACAGCTACAGCCAAGGTCTGGAGGTAGAGGAGGTGGCAATGATGAGTCCTGCCACCTGCCACTGTGGCGGTCTTTTAAAGTCTGGAGGGGTGGTAGGGCCCGACAGCACTGGAAGCTGGCAAGGTCTGGGCGCCCATATCTAATGAGCCTCCCCTCGCCAGCCACAGCCAAGGTCTGGTGGTGGCGATAGCAAAGTCCTGCCGCCTGCCACCGTGGTAGTCTTTTAAAGTCTGGAGGGGGGCAGGGCCTAAGAGTGCCTGCAGCTAACAAGCCTCTCTGCTCCATCCACAGCCAAGGTCTGGCAGTGGCAGCAGCAGGAGCAGCAGAAGCAGCAGCGATGGCAAGTCATAAAATAAAATAAAATTTTATTTTATGATTTATTATTGTTTATATTTTGAATTACATATATATGGGGGCACCAAAATCTTTTTAAGTGCTTAGGGCTCCTAACGGTCTTAATCCAACCCTGCCTGCACCTCTATAACATCCCACTTTAAAAAAATTAAAACCGCCAATTTCTAGGAAACATGGTGAAAATTCACCAGGTTTTTCCCTTGCTTGCTTTAGATTTGGAAGTGGTTCTTCTTCACAACTGGAAAGGACGGCATACACTGGGGACTCTCTCCCACTCATCCTTTCTCCCACTCTCTAAATTATGTGGACAGGTATTGGTGGGGGCAGAAGTGGGAATCCCTTCAAGGTACTGAATGTGTGTATAATCCAGTGCATACCAGTTACACATGGCATCCAACAAGATGTTACAAAAAATTAGAAAAGTTTCTGCCCCCTTTCACCATTCCTGTTGTCCATCTCTTCTCACATTGTTTTAGGTAAAGGTAAAGGTTTCCCTTGCTCGAAAGCCAGTCGTATCCGACTCTAGGGGTCAGTGCTCATCTCTGTTTCTAAGCCGAAGAGC
Organism: Furcifer pardalis; assembly: GCA_030440675.1. Classification (NCBI taxonomy): domain Eukaryota; kingdom Metazoa; phylum Chordata; class Lepidosauria; order Squamata; family Chamaeleonidae; genus Furcifer; species Furcifer pardalis. Next base: position 57,838,256 of record CP126896.1, read on the forward strand.
CAGCACTGTCTGCTTCTGCAGATGTTTCCATGTTCATGTGGCAGGCATGACTAGACACCGGAGCGCACGGAACGCTGTTTCCTTCCCACCGAAGTAGTCCCTATTTATCTACTTGCAATTTCTTGCTTTCAAACTGCTAGGTTGGCAGGAGCTGGGACAGAGATGGAAGCTCATTCCGTCCTGTAGTACTCGGGAATCGAACTGCTGACCTTCTGCTTCCCAGTCAGCATCTTAGTGACTTGAGCCACTGCAGTTTTACCTATCAATTTTATCATGGTGAGATAATGGGAAAATAAGACCAACCCAACATTAAGTTAAATGGACAGATAGTTATTGAAGAAACCATTGCTTTCTGATAAGTACCTGATAAGTACCTCAGCAGTTATTAAGATCCTTGCTGCTGTTAAGTTTGCAAGGCTAACCAAACACTAATCTTAGCAAACCTACTCTTTTTTGTTTTGTTGTCAGTGATGTGAATTTTAACTTCCACGGAAGTGATACAATTAAAAGCTCTTCTAATGTATAGCTCTTTCCCAATCATATAGTAATTAGGTATCACAATGAAAACTTGTCAGGTTAAAAAAGGAAAATTATCAACTGTAAAATGATTTGGATTAAAACCAAGAAAATTTGGGACATCATTTGAAGAATCATGGAAATTTACATAATGAGCTGGATTCAAGAACTCATTGAGCTTTGAACATAATCCCTAATAAATTTAGCAAGAATTTAATTAAGTCATGTTGAATTTGTGCAAGTGATTTTCAGAGGGATGTGAATGTCCTGGCCTAAACTAGATTCATCTCAATGTTACTGTGTAGTACTATCATTTTGTTTGAAAGACATGATTAAGAAATTAGACTAGAACAGTGGTGGCAAACCTTTTAGAAGCTGAGTGCCCAACGAGGAGGGACAGATGGGAGCAGGGATCACACATGCCAGTGATGTCACGTGATATCAATGTAAACCCTGCCCCACTTCTTCCTGTCCCCTCACAGGCAAGCTCCCTACTCCATTACGTCTCACCATGGATGGGCCCTGTCCCCTGCAGCCATGGGCAACCATTCCACCCCTTCCTGTGGGGCTATGGGAGAGGCCCCTCTGCTCATCAGGGCTTGGCATCAGAGGAGGAAGAGAGAGAGAATCTGCCTGCTCGTCCCTCCCACCCAAGGAGGGATGTGGAAAAGCAATCTTTGTCTAAAGTTCCCTTTTGAGGGTTCTTTGTTTGGTATAAGGGCCAGGAGACCCTCTTCCCCTCAGGGACGGCTGGCCATGGAATCCCTGCCCCCACCCTGCATCACACTCCCCCTTCCTCTGGGGGGCATCTCACTTGCGGGCTGCTCCATTGCAGCATCTTGCAGGCCAGGTGGGATGTGCATGGGGTACTCTACTGCTGCCTCTGTTGCTTCCTGGTTTGGGGTGGGGGTCATGGGTGCTTAGACACAGTGTTGAGCACAGCTCCAAGTAGCAGCTCAGCACCATGAGGTAGAGTGCCAGCAAGAGGGCAAAGAAGCTGGCTCATGCTCTGGCTATTGTTCTGGGCAGCAGAGAACCTGCATGCATGGGTCTACTAGTGCACCCTGCCTCCTCAGCATCACCCCATGGGGGACATCCCATGTTCTCTAGCTCTGTTTTGGCTTGGGAAGGCATGGCACCATCCCCAGCGTTTATTTATTTATTTATTAGTCATATTTGTATTGCCGCACACTTGGCAAGTAACTCTGGGCGGTGTACAACATTTGCATAAAACCAGTAAAAATCCCAATTAAAAATACAATTAAAAAATTAGCCCAACAACTAAAAAGAGCAAGGGAATGATATTACTATATATGGCCATGCAGGTGGGGGTCACCACATCCCCAGTGTCCCACACCTGCTTTGCCAGCCAAGTATTTTGTTCTTTCCTGAAGGGCAGCAACTCTGTCTGGAGTCGTAGTTCAATTGGCAGGAGGTTCCTGAATCCCCCAGAGCCCAAGCTCCACCTACCTCCAGTCAGCAAGGTACAGCAAGGCAGGCACATGCAGAACCTAGCCCTGCTGAGTGGGGAAGAGGCATTTTGCCTTGGGAAGGCATGGGACTACCTCCAGCAATTGCAGGGCAAGCACTGCCTAAGTATGTGCACATGCATTCAGTGATGGGATGTAACAGGATTGCACCAGTTCACCAGAACTGGTAGTAACTTTTCCCAGTGTCCCGGAGAACCGGTAGCAGCTTTTGTGGGGAACCACCTTCGGGGCTCCTTGCTGTCCTCCCAAGTGAGTTTGTGTTGTGGGTGGGTGGGTTGAGGTGTGTGAGTGTGCTTATTTTTATTTTATATATTTTTAGTTATTTTTTGACGTCTGCTCCACCCATGATGTCATGATGTTAGCTCCACCCACACTGTGATGACATCATGGTGGGGTAGTAAAATTTTTGACATCCCACCACTGCATGCATTCATTAGTGCGGGGCTTGCCTGCACCATTGTGCATGACAAGAGAGAGGCCTCTGTGTGCCATCTGTGGCATGCATGTCATAGGTTTGCCATCATGGGACTAGACTGTATGGTATGAAAGGCAAATACCTTGCTGTCAGTGTGGAGAATAGGGGTGTCCAATGATGAATAATAGCAGCAGCAGTTGCAGACCTGCTGGGTGACTATCTTCTGGCTGTGTTGGAGGTCTGATGGTACTTAGATTAGCACTTGTTATGTGTTCAAAGACACTGTGGGTCTCCTTTCTGCTTCAGGATACTGTTTCTTAATACGAGTGGCCATATCTTGACTGTGCTTTCCCCAACAAATCCTATAGACTGCTAAAGGCAAGGACTTTTTATTTGTTATTCTTATGGTGTTTTTCTGCTGAAGAGTTTGATTTCAGCATCATGGGCTGTTTTTTAAGTGTTAGTACGTTATTTTGTTGAACTTCACACTCTGTCTGCTGCTGTGTGGGACTCCAGGGAATGAAATCTCACTATGATATAAGGTCAATGAGGCACCAGAGTATCATAAGTAGGAACGAGCAAGTAGCAGAATGCTTGAAGCTGATTCTGATGTGGATGAACATTCAAGGTTATAGGTATCTATCAAACTGGGTTAGAAAAAAAATGAGAGAAAAGCAAGCTAGGGTTGCTGATTTTATTATATTCTGCTTCTAGGTGTGCTGGGAATACAGTGAAAAAGCAGCTTTGCTTGGAACATTGGAGCAAAGTATTATTATTGCTTCTTAACACCACCCCAGCCATCCAGCGCAACATTAATATGGGAAAAGGAAATAAAAACTCATTTTTTAAATTTCCCAAGGATTGTAATTTGAGGTTTGAAAAAGAATCCCTAAATAATCATTTTATCCTCACCGTCCTTGTACTTTCTTTTGTCAGATACATTACTCACTGCAGCAGACCAATTCTCTCCACACTGTAAGACATTCTTAGCTTTTCTTAAAGTACATGTTCAGAAAGAAAAGCTGGTGAATGATGACCAAGGCAACAAAGGATTCATCAACTGTTTTGTCTCAGAGTGGAATCCTAACTAGCCAAGATGTGCTAAAGGCCACTCCTAAAGGCCAGCTGAGGCTACAGTTAGATGACTAAAAAACACTCTGATTTCAAAACCTGTATTTTTTTTCAAGCCAATTTATGGCCACATGTAATATGAATCAATGTCCATGTCCATGATTAAATCTTGTTAATCATTTTATTTTCATAGCTGGATATGGATCCTTGCAACTACTCTGCTTTGCAGATGACTTCTTTTAAACTGATTCTGAACAATGTTGTGCTTTTGGTTCCCAGAATTCTCGTGCACTGAGAAGCACAGTTTTAAAGGTAAACAGACATATTCACATGTACTCCCTGGAGCTGAAACATTAATGTGTGTATCTGTAACTCAATTCCTAATTATACTGAGGGGAAATATAGGTAGGATACATGCAGAAAATCAATACAATTTAACATTATACAAATATCAGATTGAAATAAACAACCCACTTAAAATCGTTTTAGATAATGTGTGTTGGGGCACATAATGCGACATTACATATGTTTTGTGTAAATGATAAATTTGAAACAACTTCACAAGTGTCACATGTGACACATATGAATTACATTTTTAAGCCTGTAACTGCATTCTGAGGCAGTGCTGAATCTAAACTCATCATAGGCTAGGGATGTTGGGAATAATTTAGGACTGTTCAGAGCAGTCCATTAAAAAACACCTTCATCCATTTGCTTAAATGTGAGCCGGAAAGAACTTGAGGTTGAGAAACAAAACAATTAGAAGAAGAAACCAAAACAAACTCATTTGTCCTTTCTGGCCCTGAGGCTTTCTGGCCCTGAGGCTTTAACGTTATCCGATCCATCCCATAGGATTTTAACATGCATTGGATAACACTAAAAATCGGATAACACCAAGACCTGTGGAACCAAGTCTTAGCGTTATCTGAGGTATTACTGTACTTCTATTGTAAAACTCTGGATCAAACCCTAATGTATTCCATCATGTAAGGCTGAATTAGGTCTCTCACCTCTTGTCCTGGACACTTTTTCCTCCATAGCACTAAATGCCTGGTGAGTCTCATGAAGTCAACATGAGCAATATACTGAGTTTGCAAAATATACTTACAATTGGGGCAGATTCTATATACAGTATGCATATTCAGAAGCAAGCACCATGAATTCTGTGAGATCTCATAGATATGTTTGTATACCTTAGGAAGATAGGAAAAAAGTATGTAGAATTCTGTTGCCTAATAAAAATAAAAAATACAACATTTAAAAGGTTTGAGGTCTCTTAAAATTTGTAAAAGTACATTTCTTTTTATATCTCACTACTGATTATTAAATTACTCCTAATATGGATAGGCAAGCCATTTTCGGTCTCCTGAATAATATTTTACAGCATAATTCACAAAGAACTAAATCTGAAAAGTTGGCATTTTATATCATTTTCATTTGAAGAGTTGTAAAGAGTGTCACTAGGTTTGTTGTTCAACAGTGCTATATACAACTTTTTTTTTTTGGTGGTGGTGGTGGTATTAATAGACAAAAAATGCCTGGGATAAAAAAAATCCCAAGAAATCTGTAACTGTTTCCATAGAGTTACTTTTTGCTTTGAGCAAAATGTATTTGTGGGGAAATAAATCTAGTGTTATTATTCTTGAACTTGGAGTAAGAAGAAGTTACATCCTGGGCATCAGTAGGTTGGCCCTATTCCAACTGGGTTCTAGAAATGCAAGATATGTAAATGCAACCCTAACCCAAATCATAACCCTAGTGCTATCTCACAATACATTGTCATTCTCAGGGACTCAAAAGGCACTGTACTATTCACTGAATGCATTTTTTTTAATTCCACGTAGATAAGAATTAATAAAAAAGACAGGTGAGTAAACTAATTTCCTTAAATAGATTTCCTTCCATGGAGCCTCTGATCTATTTTATTGATTTACTTTTATTGATTTATTCATTGATTTACCTTGATTTACCTTTATTTGATTTACCTTTTTATGTGGTGTCTGCAGAGACACTCCAAGGTATTATGAAGTCTATATTGTGACTTACATCACTCAGAACTCCTCTGTGTTAATTTTGAATTGATTATGGCAACTTATGCAGCACGTGCAGGCTTTTTAAAAAATATTCAGTATCCTTCTATCTGCACTCTACCTAGAATTGTAAAGTCATTCATCTTTGCTTGTTCTAAAAACTAGGAGATCATGTTTGTTGGTGAATTCTGTAATATTAGCCAGCTTGGCATTGGTAACTATTTTTTGCTCTTCTTTACAATAGACATAAAGCTAAGCATAAATTTCTGAAAGTGATCCACAGGGGCCTAGGCTTAGGCCTTAATTGGAATAACAAATTCGAAAGACAATTCAATGACTAATCAATACTGTACCTACTGCTTTTCACTTTGTAAAGGATGGTTTCTTTTCTCTCATCTTGACTTGTGAAACCATGAACACATATATAAACTAAGATGTAGAATAAAAATACAAAGTAAGGAAAAATGCAACAAAAAGGCAAAAGCTAGCTTAGTTTGTAATAATACAATTGCAATGAATTGTGTTTCTGTGGAGCCGTCAAAAATAAAATCTGAACTAGAGATGTTGTGATACATAGTATATCACCATGTAATGATTGATGAAAGCAATTTAATATATGTGGCTCATGAAGTTATAAAACAATGGTTTGTGTGTTGTGGAAATAGTCAAATGAATGTGTTGAAACTATTGATAGATCGAGCTCCAAAAATGTTGATGACAGAGCAAAATAAAGGCGCTGGTTTTGTGCATCTCTGTATGTATTTTTGGGGTGGAAGAAGTGTGTGTGGATAACATTTGTCTAGTGATGGGGCGCGGGCGATATGCTCGTGCCGCACTACTGCTCCAGGAGCTGCACTGGTTGCCAGTATGCCTCCGGGTGCAATTCATGGTGCTGGTTATTACCTTTAAAGCCCTATATGGTAGTGGGCCAGGATACCTAAGAGACCGCGTCACCCTAAGAACGTCTGTCTGTCCCACAAGGGCGGACCGGAGGGACTCTCTTGTCATTCCATCGGCTAGGGAGGCTCGCCTTACTAGCACTAGGAAGAGGGCCTTCTCTGTGTTCACCCCGGCCCTTTGGAACCTTCTCCCAACTGAACTGTGCCTACAGGCAGAGCTCTTGCCTTTTGGAAGAGGCTTGAAGACCTGGCTGGCGGAGCATGTGTGGGGACCCAGTAACACGGGATCCCATACAGGCTGGTTGATTTGAGGGCAGCCACCCCCCCTGCCCCGGGTTTTATCCGTTATGCTGTTTTTAATCTTTTCTTATGAATTCTTTCCTATGAATTCCTAAGGTTTTAAACATTATTATTTTTATTAGATTCAATCTGTGTTTTTAGCTATGCTGTAAGCCGCCCAGAGTCGGGTTTACCTGATTGGGGCGGGATAGCAAACGTGAATAAATAATAAAATAATAATAATAATAATAATGATCATATTTATTTCTCCTCCTAAGCTGGTATACATATCTGAACAGGTTTTTCTTAAAGATGATATACCTGTTATCTCTGAAAGCTCCTAAAAACTGAAGAATTTACACTAATTATATGTTCTTTAAGAAATATTAAACTGCTGCTTTATTATTAACTTTCATAACTTATTTTGCATTATTGAATATTTTCCATAATGAGGATTGTTAACTTTTGTAGAAGACTTCCACTCTTTCCCAAAAGTTTTACTGCAGTAACTTTTATCATTAAATGGAGAGCATGTCAAAAATTTAATTTTCTGAGGATAAGCAGATATATTAAAATTAACAAGATTTAATCAGAAATTCAAATTAACAAAACAATGACCCGTAAATCAAAGGATTATGGTGCCCAAAGGTTTATTGCATGATATCCAGGCTGCTCCCAGATAGGATTGTTTTATTTCACTGCAATCACAATTTTGCTCCCCTCTCCAAGTACTTAATATCAGATATATAATCCATTTTTTGCTTTATGAAAAAAGGATTTAAAGATCTGTGTCCTTGAGAGTAAGAAAGCTTTACAGAGTAATGTTTCTATAATTGAGTGATTGTGCAGAACAGCTCAGACTGAAATTGAACACTTAGGAGTGTTTGCCTTCAGAGCTCCACAATCTAAACATTTATTCCTCCTTGAAACCTTATGCTCAAGCCAACACTAATGGTATCAAGGGATTCACTAATTATACATATAGGTCAAAGCTCATGTTTTTCATATAGTCAGGAGGTCACATGGAAATCTTTGCTGCTTTATTTTGTTTCTTTTCTATAATAATTTCACAGAGAGCTTTTTGATGTTCAAATTAAAGGGTGGCTTTTAATTGGCACTTTACTAGGGTTCAAGCTGGGTTTGTATATATATTAAAAATCTGTTCTTAAATAAAGCAACAGCACATGGTTATGGCCCCCAAGCTGTCCTCACTGCTACTTTGCCCACATAAGTAGCTTCTAACATTTAGGTGTTCAACTTTGAAGTAAATGTTTTCATTCCCACCCACCCCACCCCACCCGGGTAACATTATGTTATGTGCTTTCTGTGAGGGACTTGCCACAGTGGGAGGTAGGATGTGGAATTGCCTTCTGAATTTCTTTGAAGTAATAGTGGGACAGGCAATATGATGATGCCTGGCATAGCATGTCCCACACACTGACTCTGGTGTAATTGTATTTTACACAGGCTGCTGCTCACACGGCACCTTTATAAGTGAGCCATAAATGCTTGCCTTCTCTAACTTTATTAAAAGCATAAAATCATCTGAAGGATACCACAGCATTGACCCCAAACACATGGCTGAGCAATAAAACACAACACTAAACTGGTTTGGAAATGTTTCATGCACTATTCTGTGCAATCTAGGCTAACTATAAAACGTTAAGTGAATTGTGGAAAAGGTTGTGCTACTGTTATCCAACTGTTCTCAGCCTTAAAGTCTGACCTCAGGTCAGCCAAAATAACTGCTGAAAAAGACACTGCCATAAGGCAGTGATGGCAAACCTGTGGCACGTGTGCCAGAGGTGGTACTCCAAGCCCTCTTTGTGATCAACCATGCAGTCATCCCAGCACAGAGTTTGCACCACCCCTCTGCCCAGCAACCAAATGGGAGCACTCCCTCCTGCCAGCAGCCCAATGGGAGTGTTTCCTTCCTCCCCTGTTGCTATGTTGGCACTTTCCGATAAACAAGTGGGTTATGTGTTGCAGTTTCGGCACTCAGTCTCTAAAAGGTTTGCCATCACTACCATAGGATATTTAGGCACAATCATAGGCTTTGTGTATTTTGTTTCAGGGTTTGTATTAGGACTGAGTTATAATGGTTTATGTCACAGCAACCTATAATAAAACCACAAATCAATATATAGCGAACTCTACAGAGATGTTCAACTTTAGACTTAGACTAGATCTTCTCATGCTATGTAGCATATTGGGAAACAAGGGATCTGGATGTTCAAGTTTACAGAATGTAAATGCAGTCCGGACGTAAGGCATTGTTAAGCACAATTAGAGAAGACTCACTATTGTTTCTGTGATTTCCACATTATTTATTAAAAGACCTCTACTTTGATTTTTTTTTAAAACTTACCTTTTATTATACCTCAATTCTAAAACAGAAGTAGGGAAACTGTGATTGTCCATGTGTTAAATGTAGTGTTAAGCTGACACCACTTAATCATATGGAAAGTGACACCATTTATATGAGAGTGCCACATGGGGAAAAACTGCTCACATTGTGAGCATCTGTACCCTCAATCTGCAGTTGCAGGCAACATAAAACAGATCCATAGAGGTTTACTATGTAATAGACCAGTTTTCATGTACTTACTGCTATTTGATGATGGATGCACTGGTCATTTTTCATGTCATACGTCAGCATGGAAAACAAAATACATGCCCTTTACTGGTTCAATAGCATGAGAAAATATTTAGAGCAGTGTTTCCCAACCTTTGGTTTTTGGATTTCAATTCCCAGAAGCCTAAGTTAATCCCCCAAAGCACTGATCAGCTAATGTATTGACTTAGGCTTCTGGGAATTGAAGTCCCTCTGTGGGGCATGGGGCCCACTTTGGGAACCATTGATTTTGAGCCACTTTGGATGCTATTTTGAATATATGGATTCAGACACTTGTGACAAGTTGTGTACAGTGTTTAAAGTAACACGTGAAGTAGGAAAACATGTCTCTTTCTTGGGCACTGTAATCAATGTGTCATGGAATTTACTATGGATTAATGTCTTCTTGCCTGGCAAGGAATGCTAAGATGAAATGGTCTTTAAACATCAGAATTTGCATGTCCCTTATTGTTTCTTTCCTTTGTCTAATTTTCTCCACTTTCCTCCTTGAGTTGTCTTCACCATCAATGAAGATAAATTTCAAACCTTTTCCTTTTTAGAAAAAATACTAATCAAAATTTGAGATTACATAAACTGGAAATCTGAGATACATTACATTTCTATCAAGTAGAAGAGTAATAAATTGTCCATCTGTGAATTCAAATACATACCATTAGTTTGGACCACTGCTTGCTGTTGCAAGCATGTCAGCTGAAATCCTGTTTGAGAAACTAAGCCTATGTAAGGCTGATGAATCAGAAATAAAATATTTCAATCTCTCTCATGAAGGTTCTAAGGCTCCCTTTCCTGTAGAGAAGTTGTTGGGGGCAGTAGGACAGGTGGTATTTAATTTCTATTCAGAATTAACTTTACTGCCAGTTGTAATTTTCAGAAATAAGAAACTCCCATACATTCTGTTTCCCCACCTTTTTAATATTAAAGAATCTCCCCCATCCATCTTGAGGTATGGGTAAGACAAAAGATATTCTGCAGGAACCTCTGGAACTTTGAAGGGGGGGGGGGAGAAGAATCTTATATCGATTCATTGTGAGAAGAGGATTTAATCCATAATCTATTTTATTCATTGAGGTATAATTGCTGGGGTATACAGAAAGAGCCTCCTCAAAGATTGTGGTAGTTTTGACCCATAATTGGGCGTACCTTGAGCAACAGTAACCATGTTGTGCTGGCTAATCTTTCTTGCACTAGGACAGGCGAAAGGAACTACGGAATGAATTTACCGAAAGGTGGCTTTGCTTTGGCAGTTTAAAGTCAGGCCTAGACATGAAAGAAAAAGTATAATTGCTTTTAAATGTTTTTCTCAGTCCTGCTGAAATACATATACTAATGTAATGGACCCCCTAAATTCAAATATCATATGTTATGAAAATTATATGAATTATGTGATTTATATTATCTTGAAATATGTTCACTTCCTTCAGATGCATAAAATGGCTTATATCTTCTCCATACTCTCTTTATGTATGCCCAGTTTTGATTAGTGATGGGCAGGAGCCGGTTTGCACCAGTTTGCCAGAACCGGTAGCAGCTTTTCCCGGCATACGCGTGAACTTGTAGCGTGAATCACCTAGGGGGCTTACCTTTTCACTGGTTTCCCCCACTGTGCATGCGTGCCTACAGCATGCATGTGTGCTGACACTGCTCGGCATGCATGCACGCCTACAGTGCTTGGTGCGCCTACAGCACTTGATGCACATTCGTGCCTATAGCGCTTGGCGCGCCTACAGCGCTTGGTGCACATTCACGCCTACAGCACTCTGCTTAGCCAAGCAGCCATTTGCTGCTTGGAGTGTGGCATCGCAGAGTGTCAGGTGGCCACGTGCAACCACGGAAGAACCGGTGGTTGCTGCTGAGGCCCTCGGTGGCCTCCTTGCTGTCCTCCCAAGCAGGGAGGATGAAGAGCAGCTGCTAGCCTGGAGCTCCCTACAGCCTGCTCCCCAGGGTAAGTGACTTGCTTTTGGGTGTGGGGTGGGTGGGTATATTTTAATGTGTATTTAATGTGTATTTATTTTTAATGTGTATTTTATGTGTTTTATGTGTATTTAATGTGTATTTTTATGTGTTTTATGTGTATTTAATTTGTATTTTAGGTGTTTAATGTCTATTTAATGTGTATTTATTTTTAATGTGAATTTTTATGTGTTTTTATGTTTATTTTTAGGTGTTTTTATGTCTATTTAATTTGTATTTTTATGTGTACTTATTTTTTAACTTTGGCTCTGCCCACAATGTTGGCTCTGCCCATGATGTTGGCTCTGCCCACAGTGTGGTAGTAAAATTTTTGGCTGCCCACCACTGGTTTTGATGTACTACCATTTGATGGGATTATTATTTTCTCTCTTTTCAAACAGCCTTCTCCATTCCATTTGAGATGATTGCCACATGATCTTCCATGGTCAGTTGGTCTATTTTAATATTTTGCTTCATTACACAAACTGATAAAAGTCACACAGTTTCATTGCACGCCAGATGTACTGAATTTTTATTTCTTCCCATGTTCTTTCCAGTCACTGCTCAGTCATTTACTTTTTTTCTGTCAGTCTCATTCATCAGGGGTTGAAAGCTATTTAATGACTTGTTCAACCTGCATCTGTTATGACTTTCTGTACTAGTGGTTGAACCTGGTGAAGGTAATATCATACAAAAATATTGGTGCAACAAATACTCTTTTCACTTGAGCTAAACATTGTGGCTCCTATTTTCCCCGGGACCTGAAAATCTATTTTACATAGACAAGAGACAGTGGCAAAATTGGGAAAGGAGTGTATGAGTGTAAGTTTTTCATACTCTTCATTCTGTAACAACAATAGCATTTATACCATGCTTTTATAGTTGACAGAGTTCTTCACATTTATTATCTAACTATAATCCTGGTAGCAATATTCCAAATGGGTGACAAGCAAAAAAAGATTATGGCTTATTTAAGGACTAAATTAGACTATGTTACCTATGCATTCATACATTATTCAGAGTTGTATATTTGTATGGTTATTTTGAAAATAAATAAATGGAACAAGTCTGTACAGTTTTTTTTAAAAGGAACAAATAAAAAGTTGAAGGAGTGGTTTGTGCTAAAACAGTGATGTTTGTATGTATTAAAATTTTTGAAATTGATTGTATAATGCTAGACAAGAACAATAGATTCTCCCAGGCCACCTTTTCTAAAGGAAAAGCTATTTCTTATGATTTGTAAACCACCCAGAGTCACCTTGGTGAGGAAGGCAGTGGATAAATATGAATGAATGAATGAATGAATGAAATGAAAGAATTTGGAGCGTGGAATACAAGGTAGCGTCAATGTTTTCTTTTTCTGCAGCCATGATTGAAATCAAACTGTAACTTCTATTTACAATGAGTGAAGAATGTCAATAGATGCCAATGGGAATTCTCCTCCTTTGTGACTATGAGGCATGGGTAAGGCAGCTGTAGTCCAAAAATGAAAGGTAACTTTTTCAAGCTCTGATCCCAACTGGCAGTGTGGTAGGGGTCAAATTCCAAGATGTGGTTGAATTGTATGAATGAAAGCTACAAGATTTTAGTTGTTTGTCAAAGTCCTGTTGACCACATTGATTGTATTATACTTGTTATATTGTATGTATATTATGTTTTCTCTTGCAACATTGTTAGCCGCTCTGGGTTGCTTCGGCAAGAAGAGCGGCATATAAATTTGAATTTAATAATAATAATAATAATAATAATAATAATAATAATAATAATAATAATAATAATAATAATAATAATAATAATAATAATAACAATAACAATAACAATAACAATAACAATAACAATAACAATAACAATAACAATAATAACAACAACAACAACAACAACAACAACAACAACAACAACAACAACAACAACAACAACAACAACAACAACTTAGTATAGCAAATAGCCCCAGATTTGGTTCATTGAATACAGCCTGATCATGGGCATGCAAAATATTACTTAATAACACCAGTCCTAAATCTATTTAACTGTGTGAATATCTTCTAGCATACTATGTTTCTCACAGAGTTCAACCGATGAGAAAAGTTATGTAGTCAATACAACATATGACAAATATGTAGTTATATTTCCATTGACATATATTTTAGAAGCCATTCTGTTTCAAAAAGTTTCATCATTTGGGAATGAAATGTGTCGGTATTTTTGTTGCTGCTAGGTGCAGTCCCCTCTGTGTTGACTGCTGATTTCCCAAATCTATTTCCAGTAACAGAAATCTCAGGCAGAAACTATCAATCTCTATCGGACATGTTGGAAGGTAGCAGAGTCTTTTAATATTTTTAATACAGTGTCAGGAAAAGAAGAGGAATGGTGGAAAGAGAGCTGTTGAATTGAATTAAAAGGTTATTTCTACGGCGATTGAAGCAACCTCTGGACAACAGTTTCCTTACCACTTTGTGCTTTCTTTCTGTGTATGTGTTGCCAAATTAAGCCCCTAAAAATGTCACATCTTAAGCCATATATCTTCAATTAAATGGTATTCTGAAGAAAAAAAAAAGAAACCCAAACATTTTGCATCTTGTCTTCTCTAAAAGGGCACAGCATGGCATATGCAAACTTCTTTCTTTTTGTCCCATTTGGTGATCCCAGGAATTTGGTGCAACAGCTTTGAAGATCTAACTGCCCCATGGTCACCCAATAAAGTTTTTCAAGATGGAAATTTTGAACATAGGACTCCCTGTTCATTATTCACTCCTCTATCTACAACATCATACTATGGTAGGGGATAAGTGGGCGACATCTGTCCTTTTGGATGTCCACTAGCCATCTGAAGGGGCAGATGTTGTCCACTTATCCCCTGGTGGTGTAGTGGTTAAACTGCTGTCCTGCATCCAAAAGTTGTGAGTTTGATCCTGACCAGGTCTCAAGGTTGACTCAGCCTTCCATTCTTCCAAAGTTGTTTAAATGAGTACCCAGCATGCTGGGGGCAAAATGCAAATTAACTTGTGAACAGCCTAGTGAAGCGCTATGGGGTAGCATACAATTGTAATTGTTTTGCTTTGTTTTGCTCTTTTCTAGCCACCTCAGTATGAAGGGCATAAGATTTTGTTGTTTCTCTGAGTCTCACATGAATTTCCTTACCAAGTTTCCTTTGTATTGCATTGTGAGACTTTTTTCCTTCCTGCACTAAAATTTGTATATTGCTTTGCACATTTCCCCCCCAAAATGCATACATATTTAATATAATAAAGTATTCTACCACTTCTGTTCCTAGGTACTGAAGAGTGAAGTTTCCTTTATGAAGTTATATCTTTTTAAAAAATCCATAAGAAATCTATGCTTTTGCCAGATTTTTTTCTGCTGGAACTTTTTTTGGGTGGGTGGGTGGAATTCAGTGAAATCATCCAACCAGAGAGTCAGTGCAGAACTTGATACTTTAAGGAAAACAAATGTTACATCTGGAAGAATCTCAAAATGTTAAAAATTTCAAGGTATGGCATGTTTCTTATCACAAAAAGTCATAGGAGGTACTGAGATAAATTAAATGCTATTTTAGCAAAACCTTTGAATCCTCATGAATCATTTTCCAGCCCTGAAAGAATATTTCAAAGCCAGACACTGTGGCAGAAAAGGCAATATTTCTGATATGCACCTCAACTGTAAAGAAAACCTGGAAAAAGGACTCCGATGAGAATTTTGAAATAAGAGCAGGTATATGTGAAGATAGGTCATACTTCGGGTCAGTGGGGGCTGATTCATTTGGT
The DNA here is from genome assembly GCA_030440675.1 of Furcifer pardalis. Taxonomy (NCBI): domain Eukaryota; kingdom Metazoa; phylum Chordata; class Lepidosauria; order Squamata; family Chamaeleonidae; genus Furcifer; species Furcifer pardalis. The sequence goes on from CP126896.1 coordinate 57,853,302, forward strand.
CCTGGAGGCACTGTCTCTCCTCAGTTTCTGGTCATCATGGCCAGCTTACAGCTGTCCAACTTCTTTTTCCTCAAGTGAAGGATCAGATGCTGTCTGTGTTTTTCCCCTTGCTGAAGTGTCAGGCTCATTATACTCTGCATAAGATAGAAGAGAGCGAAAATGAGAGAATGAACATGAGGAATATATCAACTTTCTGACTCGGTAGCAAGCAGAGAGGGAAGCAACATCAAGTAGAGATATTTCTGACTGTGTCTAAGATATATTTTTCTGCTTTGTGGCTGTTGTAAAGTGAAGAAATGGGGTGAGAGGAATAATGTCTTAGGTCCTGAAGGTGAACCTTGGCACTACAGGTGTTTTTGAACTTTAGTTCCAAGTCTCTGTGAATCCACACAAATGGGTTTACTGTGCAGTAAAACCATTCATGCGGATTCACAGAGACTTGGGCTTCTGGGAATTGAAGTTCAAGAATACACAGAGTGCCAAGGTTCACCATCACTGTCTTAGGTGAATGCCTGCCTTGCTGCTTACACCTGAAATTACTTTCATGTCCTCCCTGTCTATCATCCCATTTTGCCGTTGCCTTATCAACCATAATGGGTATCATCTGCCACTCTGTCTGGGTCCAAGCCATGGAAGACACTAAAGATAAAAACTAGTGCTTTAATTTAGTATTGGAGAGTGAGCTAGCGTTTGTACAAATCATCAGTGCAATGCTCAGAAGAACTCACACACTAGAGGCCACATTTTGAAGTAGCTTATGACACTGTTGAACAAGGATGAACTTTGTGCAAACAATATGTTGAAGGAGAAGGCAGGCACAAGAAGTGTGAGGGATCATGGGATTTAAAAGCAAATATAGGAGTGGATGGCTAGAATTAATGCGATAGATGTAGAATCACAGCCTTTCACAAGCCAGGTTGTGGATGTAGCAGTGTTAAGGTACATTTTGCAGAACTTTGCCTGTGAAAAACCATCAACTGGCAAAATTATGGGCACTGTGGTGTCATGCTTGGGTCATGTTAGCCTTTCTCAGTCCTACTGAAAGCATAGGGACGGTACACATGATAAGAGGAGTAAATTTGCCCTATCCTGCTACCATCAACTTCATAATGCAAAAGCAACAGTCCAAAGAAGGAGGAAGTTGTTATAGCTGTGTAGGTTCTCCTCATAAACCAGAATTTCATGGGTCTAACTGATGTGGAGAGCCCAATGCTGATAGTAGTAATAGGAGCAGTTTATTAGTACGGTCAATGACCAACACAAGTCACACCTTACAGATATCATAAATGGGTTAAACATATTAAAATAAATCATTTTCTAAGGAAAAAGCAGTGTGAATTACTTTACAATTGCCTATTACAGGTTAAAGTAACTATTATTGAGTTTTTAAATGCTGCAAATAGTATAATGTCAAATTTTACAGGTAAATGTAAAAAAAAAGGACCTCACAGAAAAAGCTGAGTTCTGAGAACTGGTACCTAAAAGTAGCTTCCTAGAAATCTCCAATTCAGAACAACACAAAACCCATCTAAACAGTGGAGAAATGAACTTAATATTTTCCTCTTGATAAAACTAGCACTAAAACAAAACTTGTTCATTTGTTTCAACCACACCAGCATCACAAGGGCTCACCCTTTCTGACATATGGATTTTTCTATATTTTCCCTTTAAGACTGAAGGGGGGACTAGACCTTATCTGGCTAAGGGGAATGCTCTACAGAGGGTGGAAGAGTCCAATAACAAAATATAAACTGCCATTCAGTATCTAGCACCTTTAATTATTGGTTGTGATCCTTTAATCCTATTCCATTGCTGAAAAGGTCTGTGGAGCATATCCTGATACAATAGCCTTCCATACTTCTGCTTGTCAGTTTTATATGATTAAAGTAATGACACAGGAAGTGAGACCACTCAGTCCTTGGGTTCTAAAATGAAAGGAGTTATGCTGATTTATGTAAACAAGGAGCCTGGTAATCCCCTCAATGTAATAATAGTATTAGTATTAATATTACTACTACTGGAAAGCCAAAAAGATATAGTGTATAGAGGGACTCAGGAGACCTGGGCTTAAACCCCTGCTCAGTCATGGAAGTACACTGGGGAGTGGGGGGAAAGAATGAAAAATAACTCTTTGAACATCTCACATACCTTGGAAACCCTATTATAGTTGCCATAAGTCAGAAGTGATTTGACAGCGCATAACTGCTAAAAATAATATATAATACTGTTGAAGTTAATACAAGAAATGCAATCCAATCTTATGAATATTTATTCAGAAATCTTAACTCATAAGGAGAAATGCACAACTTTAACAATAAATCATAAATATACTTTACTCTCTTTCTACAATGTGATATTCCTCTGGATACCAGATTTACCGTGTATGTCCTTTCTCATAATAATCACTGTTTGCTAAAATAAGACCAACTCTGTTCAGCAAAGGTGGATTTGTTTGCATATTTGGTTTTTATTTTTTGCAAACTAGTTCAGCTTTCAAGTAGGATTAGATGTTTTTATAGTTATACTATGCATTTTTACAAAATACCAGAAGTCCTATTGCCCTGTAATTTCCCAAGAGGCAGAAGCTAGGGAATAATTTTTTATAATATCATACTATTTTGAATGCATTAGGTTTCATATGTACAGAAATGTGTCTCTTCATCACTAACTCATGGAGAAGAGGTTTCCATTAAGCCCAGCTTTCTTGATTTTGCCTGGCTTCTGGTTATACCATTTGGTATCCATTTAATTATTTAGCTGGCCAGGTTTATAAGTTTCAATGACAATTTATCTAGTCCTTCTAGAACCATAGATACAAAGCAAAATATACAGGCTAAACTCTGTACAGTTTTAAAATAAAATAAAATAAAACAAGCTCTCTTCTCGCAACTTTAATTGTTCAAGTCAGAAAGAGAAATCATGACTAGAATTTCTACTTTGCATCTGGATGTAGATCCACAGGGCCACTATTTTGGGCTCCAGTAAAACCAAAATCCATTTGGCTTTTCCTTTTATGTAATTGTTGCCTGTTATCAACTAACCTTAGTTTGAGTTTCGATCTCCTCTTCTGGACTAGCTGAGACCAACAGCCATTTGGCTCCTTCTTTGCAGAATTCGTGGTGAGCCTTTTATTTGAGCTGCATGCTCATAGTAGTATGTAAGGAATTGATTGGGGATGTTCCAATGGAACCAACTTTAATCTCTCAACTGCATTCTCCCCTTCCTGTCTGGATGTTGGAGAGGCATGGAGCTAGGAACCTGTCCTAGGCCCATCAGTCCTGGAGCAATGTTTGGAGGCAATATGTATTATACAGTAATACCTCGGATAACGTTTACCTCGGATAATGCTAAAATTGCATAACGTTAAGTAATCTGGGGAGGAGAATTGGATCGAATAACATTAAGGTCCTATGGGATGGATCGGATAACAACCGCTAAAGCCTGTGCAGTTACAATGTATCTCTATGGAGCTTTAACGTTATCCGATCCATCCCATAGGATTTTAACATGCATCGGATAACACTAAAAATCCGATAAGAACCAAGTCTTAGCGTTATCCGAGGTATTACTGTATTAGATTTTAATCACTTAAGTAAATGTTGTTGGCATTGAGGTTTTTATATTTCCATCAGTTTAATCATGTATTGTTTATTATATTTATTTATTTATTGTATTTTAGTTGTAAATCACTGTGAGTAGTACCTGCACTAAATCTGGCAGCAAGCAAGCAAACAAGACCCACAATTTGTAATGTTGGGCTCCTCTATTTTGTGGCAAGAAAAACAAAATTCCAGGAATCTTACTACTTCTATGGAAAAAAAATCTTATTGGTGGTCGTCACTGTTGAAAGGAACTAATAAGTTTTAAGTTCTCATTGGTGACTTGTTATTTATGAACACTGAATTTTATAGAGCCTGTGACTGGGTATCTTCTCAGCATCAGCAAAGAGACTGGCAGTGCTATGAATCCAAGCCCCTTGTCATGGAACTTAATCCACATGAAAAATGTAACCTGCTTTTAAAGAGTTGTTCTATTGATACCAATTCAATCTGTTATCTCTGTCTTACAAGAGAAAATATGTGGCTGAGTGAGTGGTATATAACTACAGTATTTCGAAGAGGTATTTCTAGACAAAAATATTCTGCAAAAAACTGTTTCTGGATGTGGCAAAAATCAATTGTTGTTTCTGACTACCTGCCAGTTTTGGTCAAATACTTTAGTAGAAGTTCAGGCTCAGGATTCATTGTCATGAGTGAAGACAAACTACTTTTAAAAATTTCTGGAAACTCAAAACATTACATTGCAAAATAACAATATATTTTTCATAAAGAGTTTGCAATTTCAACAATATATACTGTATATCAGGCTATCCGGAGAAAGGTGAAAATGACAAGCTTATCAAGATCATGAAACCGGCCACAAAGAGAGATGAAGGAGCTAACCATGTGTGCAGGCAGTAAATACAAAGGGAGATTGTGCTCAATTAATCTGCATCTATCCAAGATTTGGAGAAAATAAAATATCTGGAGAAAATAACATCATTCCTCAACCACATCTTCTGTAGCTTTAGTCTGCAATTCAAAAGAGCAACTTGAAGAGTCCAGTGATGTATGGAGTGATTCACAGGACATGAAGGTTTCCTTCAGTCAGTCTTTCATCAGTATGACAACAGAGGTGCTAAGAACCAGAAGACAAAAACTTCTGGGGGAAAAGACCCATTCTGTGTTAACTTCTCTATTGTCACACTTTAAATTAAATCGTGCCCTTGACACATAATGAAACTTCTCCTTGCCTATATTTCCATAACATGAATATTAATTTGGTGAACTCAGCCTGAAAAAGTCTTTATCTGTTGACTCCCAAAGTAATAGCCTTTATGGTCTTCCAAGATAGAGGCACTCCTTGTCAGGACTGCCAAGTACTACAGAAGAGGTTTATAAGGAAGTTTAAATAGTAGCTTTTATGCACAGGGTGTTTTTCCTGAGAGCTTGCTCTACAATTTTGTGACAGGCAGGTTCCTTGCACATGGAAGAGAAATCCTTGCAGTGAACTGTAGATGACTGTCTGACTCAAAATAATATTTTATAAGCTGAAATCACTGCACTACAAACATACATAATGTTAATTATAGGTTATTTAAAATAGGTTACATCTCTGTTCTTTTTTACAATGTGGTACTATTCTGGAAGTTAGACTGTCGGAGCAATGTGGTAGAGTTTCCTGCAACTCAACAGCCTTTTATTTTATTTTTAAAAATGAGATGCAACATAATTGTCAAGCACATGTACAAGGACTTTGGTTTTGTTTCCAGTGTCTTCAGTTCTGAAAAATTTCTCAGATACCACAACTTGTAAATATTGTTGTCTTAATCCCTTAGGAAATACAACTGTATGCTGTGAGAAGAAGAAAGAGATTTGGACTCTTCTTGGAGATAAGGGTATAAGAAATGACATAATGAGTTTTTGGGTTTCAAAATTTACCACAGCATAACCAATTATAACCTTTGTACTTTCTTCAATGGAAGATCAGAATGTAAAGTAAGTGTAGAGCCTATATAATGCAACTGATAAGCTACTTTGTACCACTGCTGACTTGTTTACAAGACCCTTCAGCGACAATGTGTTTTGAAATTGTATAGATAATTGTGAACTTTGCTTTGGTCATAAGTTGAACAATGATGTATCAGTTTCCTTGACATAGTGATTGTACTTTGGAATCAATTTTCCTCCTAAGAAATTGCATCCTTTGTAGAAATAATTTTCATAACTCATCCGATCATCTATAGTATGATTCCTGGGCATAAAATACTGGTCTGGCCAGGCTATCCTGCTATGGTAATAGAGTGGACCATCCTGCCAGTGACTCAGAGTTGAGTGTCAGGCGGTGGTCAACTAACCTGACAACCCTGAGGACTAATGGCCTTGGGTCCAGAAGTCAACAGGGAAGGGTGATGGTCCCCAAGTGGATTAAATCCCACTTGAATCCATCTTGATGGAAGGCAGCAGCTTCATCAATACTGGCATGGGGCTGAGAAGGATTCTGTGAACCCAAAGGGCTCAGGATCAGAAAGTGACTTGTGGAACTGGATCTGTGGTATGGGTGTCACGCATTATATTTTCAGGACAGTTTTCATGGCTGATTGCTGTGAGAATTGCCACTATTCAGATTCTGATATGGCAGAAGAAGAAGGGCATAAAATATACATTTGTCGTGATGCTGGTAGTGTACCTTATCCAGAAGAAATTGATTATTCTAAGATTCTAATTATCTCAAAAAGATCATGGAAAATGACAACATCCATGTTAAATTCTGGGAGTAGAACACATTTTTGCTACCATTCACAGGGAGAGGAGACAGCTGCTTCTTGGTCTTGCTTGTATCATATACTTAGTAAGCGAACACATGGTATTAGCAACAAGGAGGAAGATGCGGTGCCCAAGGTCTCTCATAAGATCTGAAACATGCTCACTGGTCCCAGTCCCTTATTCTTTTGGTGGGGTCCTGTGCATCATATGCAACTCTGAACCACTACAAAGGTTCAGGATGAGGAACTTCAGACCCTCCAGATGTTACTGGACTACAGCATACCATCATACACAAACCATCATGGCTAGAGCTGATGGGAGTTGGAATCAAATACCATATGGAGGCATACAGGTTCCTGAGCCATGATATAAAGCAGGAAATAATCCCATGGAGGCACACACCACTCTTCTATTTTTCACATTAAGGAGAACAATGAGGAAACCTACTATATTTCTCAAAGCTGGTTCTGCATCAATATAATGCATATTCAAATCAACATGTCCCAGATAATTTATAGATCTATGTAACAGACACGAAGTAATCAGAACCTTAGTTATGGCTATGGCTTTCAGACTTCCATACAAAATGTTCATGCTGCCTGAGGTCTCTGTATCAGAGAGAAGGAGAATCAGAGAGCCTCTTTTTCACTCATTATTGAAATTAATATATTCATAGATTACATGTGCCAGGCAGGAGAAAGAAACTGAGAATGAATGATATCTCTCCTAAGGCACAAATCCCAATTAGGGCAATTGAAAAATATGAGAAAGTAAAACTTAGTGTTTTTACTGGTTTCATGTCATCATTATTAATTTTTAAAACGTGTATATAAAATATTGATAGCAGCATCATTGGCCAGAAGTTCTCCCTTTTTAAATGTCCATTTCCAGTTCTTTTATTTCAAATGCAAAGGGCTAGCAGGAGCAACTTGTCACATGAGAATGCAGAACAAGTGGTAAAAAGCAGGGATTCTCAACCTACAGCCCATTGGCTGGATGCGGCCTGTTGTACCATTTCATGTGGTCCCCTACTGCCTCCACCACACCAGAAAGTACAATGCGGTGGAGGAAGGGCAAAATCGCCATCTGGCTCATGAAGCTGTCTGAGGGAGTGTGACCCAGTCCCCGGCTTAAAAAGGTTGAGAGCTCCTGGTAAAAAGAAGTGGAACAGAACAGCAGTGGCTACATGATGTTTCAAAGGAAAACAAAAACAAGGCTGAAATCCTAAATGTACTTACTTAGGGTAAGTGCTGTTAAACAGAGTAGAAATTACCTGAGAGATATCTGAAATTGTTCAGTTATAATTTCACTAGCTTGTGCTGTGATTGTCCAATCTCTTAAGATCCAGTTAGGCATTCTGATTATGCATAACTCACATGCCAAGAAGAAACATGAGAGAAAGCACGTTAACTCTATACATAATGGCAAGATAAAAACAACAACAGATTAAATAGAGTTAAGAAATGGCAATATTATAAAATCATTATAAAATGAAGACAACTAAAATACCTTGTAATATTAAGAAGCAGATAACATCTTGCATACATAAGTTAAAGGTTTGACATTAAAAGACTGTGCAAAGTTTTAAAATCAAAATTAAATGGTAGAAATACAATAAAAGTCATAAGCACATGTGCAATTCCAGTCATAAAACAGTCAAGTGGAATAATAAATTAGACTCAATGTGAACCAGAAAAATAGATTGAATTTAAGGAACATATATCACACACTACATTCAAACTGTGATGTGGGCAGGTTATACTTCATGAGAAAAATTGGAGGCTGTGGATTACTACAAATACAGTGAGTAGTAGAGGAAGAAAAAAAAACCTAAATTATAATATCAACAAAGCAGCAAGAGAAGACCTTGTCAAGAAAAAGATGAACCTGTATCAAACCTCACTTGTGAATGTTCAGAGATTGTACAGACAGACCACAAAGCAAGACATAGTAGAGTTGCAAAATTGATGCACTGGTCACAATGTAAAAATATAATCTGCCAGCATCCTAGAATTCATGGGAATGTTAAGTAGAGAAGGTGTTAGAAAATGGCCAAATTAAGATCTAGTGGGATTTTCAGATCCAAACTGACAAGCACCTTGAGTACAATACGCCAGACATAACAGTTGTAGAACAAAGAAATGTCTGGATAGTGACACTGGAATTCTAGGTGATCCATGCATTGAAGAAGAATTGGAAAAATTAACAAAATACAAAGATCTCACAGTAAACTAACTCAATTGTGGATAAAATACATTTCAGTGGTCTCTATAGTCATCAAGGCATTGGGAAGAATGCCATGGAATTTCATAAAATATGAAACAGAGCTATAAAAAGTGACAGTATTAGGACCAACAAAAAAAATAGCCATGTGATCCATGTTCAAAGCTTTAAAATTACAAAGAATGCAGGAGGGATGTGATACCTTTATTTGGATCACTAAAAAAATATGTTGGAAGCTTTTGAGATCAGGGTCTCTTCATCAGGCAAGCATAATGAAAATTCATGGCACAGTATTGTTGTGCCGGGCACTGTTTGTAGAAATTCAGGCTGGACAAACAGCATGAATCTCATGGCTAATTTTCTTTGTTTGCCTATTGAACTACCTGATGCCACAGAATAGCCACTTGGCATGAACTTTTCAACACCAGAACAGCAACAAAAACTCAAGGAACACGGCGAAGATGCCGCCGCCGCACCCTCCTGGCCCCCGTCACTGGCCGGTGAGGTTAAAGGGAGCCTCCCTGGTCGGGGGAGGCTCGAAGACGCAGACGCTGCCACGCGAAGACGCTGCCGCCGCACCCTCCTGGCCCCTGTCACCGGCCGGTGAGGTTAAAAGGAGCCTCCCTGGTCGGGGGAGGCTTGAAGACGCGGACGCTGCCACGCGAAGATGCCGCCGCCGCACCCTCCCAGCCCCCGTCACCGGCCGGTGAGGTTAAAGGGAGCCTCCCTGGTCGGGGGAGGCTCGAAGACGCGGACGCTGCCGCGCGAAGACGCCGCCGCCACACCCTCCTGGCCCCTGTCACCGGCTGGTGAGGTTAAAAGGAGCCTCCCTGGTCAGGGGAGGCTCGAAGACGCGGACGCTGCCGCGCGAAGACGCCGCTGCGCGAAGACGCCCCCCCTCCTGGCCCCTGTCACCGGCCAGTGAAGTTAAAAGGAGCCTCCCTGGTCGGGGGAGGCTCGAAGACGCGGACGCTGCCGCACGAAGACGCCGCCGCCGCACCCTCCCGGCACCTGTCACCGGCCGGTGAGGAAAAAGGAGCTTGTTGGACTCTCCCTCGGCCAGCCGGCCTCGAAGGGAGAGAAATCTGGGGGTCTTGGGTGGCAATAGAGGACTTGTATGGGGGGGGGGTCTCTGGTGGGATATTTTTTTTTGTCTATTGTGGAGCCGCCTGGAGTCAGGTTTACCTGAGCAAGGCGGGGTATAAATTTGATGAAATAATAAATAAATAAATAAATAATAATTTTTAATTGACTTTGATTTGGCTACAATTGGCATGCCTAGTGTATAACTAAATAGAAGCCCTGATGCCTGATGGAGAGCACATGGAGTTTTGTGGTCTCTTTGTCTGGTCACAAAAGGAAGTTAATACTACAAGGACCATATGGAGAAGGAGGAGCAAGCACTCAGCTTCCTATTGGGGCAGGTATTAAATCACCATGAAATCTTTTGCTGTTTGTCCGGCCTGCATTTCAGAGATGGGATGTAACAGGTTCTCACCAGTCTGCCAGAACCGGTAGTAACTTTCCCCAGTGTCCTGGAGAACCGGTAGCAGCTTTTGGAGGGAACCACCTTAGGGGCTTACCTTTTCACTGGTACCCCCACTGCGCATGCGTGCCAAGCACTTGGTGTGCATGCATGCCTACAGTGCTTGCCGTGTATGTACAGCCTCCTTGCTGTCTTCCCAAGCAGGGAGGAGGAAGAGAAGCTGCTAGCCTGAATCTCCCTATAGCCTGCTCCCCAGGGTAAGTGACTCACCTTTGGATGCAGTGTGTCTGTGTGTATTTTAATGTGTATTTAATACCTTTACCTATATTGATGTATAGTGGTATAGTGGTACTGTGGGTGGGTGGGTTGAGGGGTGTGTGTGTGTGTGCTTATTTTTATTTTATTTTTATTTTTTCTTTGACCCCGCCCACATCATGATGTCATGATGTTAGCTCTGCCCACACTTTGATGACATCACGGTGGGATAGTAAATTTTTTTTAACATCCCACCACTGCTGCATTTCTATGAACACTGCCTGGCACAACAACACTGCGCCGTGAACTTTCATTAATAACTTTATGCCTGCCTGATGAAGAGACTTTGATTTTGAAAGCTTGCAACATTTTGTTTTTTTAGTGATCCAAATAAAGTTATCATCTCCCTCCTGCATTCTTTGCATGTTTTAAATATTAGGACCAGCATACTTAGAGTGCTGGTTAATTTTTTTTATCAGCTATATATTAGTAGTCAATATTTTTTACATTGTGTTTTGTAGTGGTGGTGGTGGTAATCATGGTGATGTGCCTTTAATTCAATTCCAGTTTATGGCAGCCCTTTCCTGGGGTTTCTAGGTATATATGCATAAATGGTTTATAATTCCGTTCTGAGGAGGGCACCCTTGGACTGAGCACTTTCTCCATCATTCCACAGGTTGAATCTTCTCCCAAGATGCACAGTGGTGAACTGAACTCTGGTTCCATAACCTAAACTACTGTGCTATCCAGCCAGCTCAATAACAACTGTGTTCCATCAAATCAATTTGGATTTATGGTGACCCTTCCCTGTGTTTTTGAGCTAGCGAATACACAGAAGTTTGCCTTTTTCTGTGGGCTGCCTGGCTGTTTTCTAGGGAGACACAGTATGGAATTGGACTCCAAACCTCTAGCTCTGCAGCCAGATACCTAAACCACTGGGGTATCCAGCCAGTATACACAGATGTAATTGGTCTGGTGGTAACTAACAAAAAAAAATTCTTGGGATTATGGTAAATAATTTGAAAACTTTGACCCAAGTTGCAAATGTTATTAGAAAAACAGAGAATTCATATTGGGTATTCTGGGTGGAAGGAACCTTGAAAATACAACTGCTGAGTCCATACTGTTACTATACAATTCTACATTGTGGCCACAATTAGAATGAAAGGGAAAACAATTTTATATTACTACACCTAAAAAAAGAATATTCAATTACTTCTAAAGTGTAAGTGTAGAATAGATTGTTGTTCTCACTTGTGACTTTTTCAGGTTTATGGAGGTATAGAATGGAATTATTTTGTATTCACTTGAACAACAATTTGATGTGATTGGAAGTCCTTCCTCACCTGGTCTTCTGATTATTTAGAGCAGGGTTTCTCAACGTTGGGCCTCCATATATTCCTGAATTTCAATTACCAGAAACTGAAGTCAGCACATTTTTTTAATTCTGGAAACTGAAGTCCAAGAACATCTGGGGGCCCAAGCAGTGGTGGGATGTCAAAAATTTTACCACCCCACCGTGACGTCATCAGTGTGGGCAGAGCCAATGTCATGATGTCATGACATCATGGACGGAGCCAAAATCATGATGTCATGACATTGTGGGTGGAGCCAAATAAAATAAAATAAAAATAAACACAAACACCCCTCAACCCACCCACCTATTCACCCACAACACAAACCCGTAAATAAATTAAATAAAAAATACATTAAAATACACCCACCCATCCAAACACCCACCCCCACCCCAAACACAAATCAACCAGAGCTTTTAAACCAGAGCTTAAAGCTTATTCTGGCTAATCTTTCTCACACTTGGTCAGATGGAAGGAACTACAGAACGAACTCACCACAAGATGGCTTCATTTTGGCACTTTTCAACTTTTCAACAGTTAAAGAAGTTAGGTACTAAGTCTTTGCCTAACCAGTTCTCTAGGATAATATGCCTTAATGTAAATGTAAAACAGCTGTACCTCCTTAAGGGTTCTCTAATTGGAACAGCAATTGGAACAGCACAGGTGTAGCTTATTGATGAGGTAACTCCAAGATTTTGCTTAAAAAACCCAAGCCAGGCCGCTAGGCCTGCCAGCTGCCAGGCCTTTTTAGGAACTGTGGCAGTACATCAATATAGGTAAAGGTGTTAAATACACATTAAAATACACACAGACACACCACATCCAAAGGTGAGTCACTTACCTGGGGAGCAGGCTATAGGAAGCTTCAGGCTAGCAGCTTCTCTTCCTTCTCCCCACTTGGGAGGACAGCAAGGAGGCTGTGCATACGCACCAAGCACTATAGGCATGTGTGCACACCAAGTGCTTGGCGCACATGCGCAGTGGTGGAACCAGTGAAAAGGTAAGCCCCGAAGGTGGTCCCCCCCCAAAGTTGCTACCAGTTCTCCAGGACACTGGGAAAAGTTACTACCAGTTCTGGCAAACTGGTGAGAACCTGTTACATCCCATCACTGGGCCCAAGGTTGAGAAACCTTGAAGAGGTCTATAAGTGAATTCAGTCTAATATCAGGCTATGACTTATTGACATGGACTTTGGGATTTGCTCTGCAGTTGGTATGGGAGAATTGATCCCATGGCCCAAAAGTTGCTGCCTGGCCCTTTCTATTTTTGAGTCTGAGCTTCTTGTCTGCCCGTGGGGACATCTATTTTTTTAAAAAGTGGAATGGTTTCAGTGATGTTTTTTTCTGTCTGATTGTTTATTTTGTTCTAAAAAAAGACAGGACATGTCTTTGGCTGGTGTTCTGATGATGTATTAAGGTTGTCTCAACACATTTGGGGACAATCTTTCTTTCTAACCACCACAAAGTACCTTTTAAAAACCTTTGAATTTAGTGCAAGATCAACTTATCACTGCATTGGTAAATTAGTTTATCACTAGATCACCTCTGTACCTCCAAAAAGACAGGGATTGGCTGGCATCAAAGCAAGAGGGGTTGATTGCTGAGAGTGCATATAAAATCACATCATATTGAAGGTCAGTATGAACACTGGCTACAAAAGAATCTGGCCACCTAAACCAAATACAGCTGCATAAGACACTGTGAATCAAGTGTAGTCACACCTAAGCAGAACATCTCTTCAGCACAAGGTCAGGAATGGAGGAAGCAGGGCTGAAAATGTGCCTGCACATCCTAAGTCAATGACTTGGCTTTTCTGTGCCTGCAGCACAGCTACATGTACTACCACTTATGTTATGTGCTAGTCAGTGGTGGGCATCAGCAGGTTCGCACCAGTTCACCAGAACCGGTAGCAGAAATGCTGGCTGGCCAAGCCCATCCAAGTTTTGAAATAAAGTAGTCCTAATTCGGGTACAATGCAGGGTTTCCCCCCTGGCCATGCCCACCATACCATGCCCACAGTGTGGTAATAATTTTTTTTTTGAGCCCACCACTAGTGCTAGTGCATTGGGTCATACATTTGACAGAAAAAACTCCTACCTGTTGTTATTGCTGTAAGCTTGGAGAGAGGCAAGGAGCAAAGCCACTTCCCAGGGAGGGAAAAAACTGTTGTGGTTCCCCAGTTCTCCGTGTTGATGGACAAATTTCAGGGCAAATGGTGCTAGAAGATGTTTAATTTTCACATATGAAGTGGCACATGGCAACCACTACAGTCAAACCTGGGATGACACCTGCCATGGAGCCATAGTGCAATGTCTTGCTCTGTCACTCTGAGAGGAAGCTCAAGATTCAGCAATAGAAAGAGACCAAATGGGTTGCTTCTGTTGAATAAACTTTCCTAGCTGCTTTCGTATCTTATTTTTAGTTCGTTTCCTTGAAAATTAATGCTGAGGAATGATTTATAGAATGTGATAATTCGCTAGCGGTGACATACCTGGGTTTATTATGGAGATTTTGTGTTACATTGCAATGACTTTCCCAAGGTTTCATTTTCAAATTGTGACTTTATAATCAGTATTATGACCTGTCAACCATGCTTTCTGTGATTTCTAAAACCTTGGTGTTCACTGAGTTCTGAGAACAAAAAGCAATGAGCAAGTTATTAATGAATCTAAGCTCCTCTCTAATTTCCACCAATGTCCACCTGAAAACTATGGTAATAAAGTGTAGGGCTTTTTAGAAGATGGAGGCTCTCTGTGGGTTTTATTTGAAAAGCTGAGCTACTGTGACTCATTTTCTCTCTTGTTTACCTCAGTTTAGGCAAAATGTAGCTGCCCATCATAGAGAAATATGAAGCAATGTAACTTTAAAGGTCCCATTAATTTTCTTTGTTACCCAAACCTGCAATGTTAAAAATTGAAATATGTAGATTCCATTCCAAGTGCAAAATTGACTCCAATTTTCCTGCTATTTACATCAAAGAAGGTCTGAATGGGATGCACTGGAGAATTACATTCCTGTGTTGAAAAATAAACACATCGTTGACATTGACCTATTTTTCTGGTTTATAAATTTTTCAGGCTTTTCTACTTGCAAGACAGATCTATGCTTTAACTTGTTTCAGGATATTGTCCTTTGGAAGATTAAAGAGGAAAATCTATTGTTCCTTTGGAAGGTTGATACGGTTTAAAATAAAAGAATGATCTTTTTAAAAATGCTACTCTAAATGTTGGTGTCTAGACTCTTCAAATCCCAAATGTTTATTTTAACAAAGAAGCAATCATGCACTCAATTATGCAAAATCATATCCACATCTTTACATCTCCCTAACACAGAGACTGAGGCCACATCTGCTCTTTTAAAAAATCCCACTATGTTTTATTCCTGATGGAGTCATATGACGAATAGGCAGCCCATTGCATCCCCATGATTTATCATTCTTTATTCTGTTATTTTTCTCATGATCTGTGAGAGTTGTCCCTTCCTTTGGTGTTTTGCTATGTTTTTCCTTGGTCAGCTTCAGTGTATTATTATTATTATTGTTGGATACAAATCTACCATTTGATTCACAGCCAAGGACTGGTATAAAATTAACAGTTCAAGCTCTAACCAAGGACCTCAGAACTATTAAGGCAAGGGTTACCAACCTACAGCCTGTGGGCCAGACCCAGCCCATGGCACCATTTCATGTGGCCCACTGCCGCCACCACCACACCCAGAAGTGGAAGTGGGCACATTTATAACAGCCATAAAACGCGCCCGCACATGTGTAAACATGGTTATATCAGCTGTAAATGCGCCTGTGGCTGTCGGAAATGTGGAAGCAGGAATATTTACTTCCACTTCCAGGGGACATGATCCGCTGCTGCATATGTTAGCTGATTTGGTTGAGCTAATGTTTCTGTTGGAATATTTTGGGCAGTTTCATTTATTGTCTTCAATATTTTAGCCAAAGTTTTCTTGCTAACTTTGGTTCAGTCTGCCTCTTTCTGCCATTTTCATTTGAACTTTAATCTTCTTAACTAATTCATCATTGGGCATTGGCTCTTCAAGTTCTTTCCCAGCTATTGTTTTTTGTTTTTCAGTAGCCCTATTGGTCTCCTCTTTTTCCACCACTACTTGTTTCTCTATTTGTAAATTAGCTGCCTTACAAATTATGCTTGGGTCTGGATCTTGCACTAAGCATCAGGTAGCAGTTAACTAACCTGACAACCCTGAGGACTAGCGGCCTTGGTGAACTCTACAGGGAAGGGTGATGGCCCCCAGGTGGATTATATCCCATTTAAATCCATCTTGATGGAGGCCAGCAGCTTCATCAATATTGACTTGGGGCTGAGGTGGACTTTGTGTGTCAAAAAGGCTCATGACCAGAAAGTGACTTGCAGAGCTGGATCAGTGGTATGGGGGTCATGCTGTGATGCAGAAGGCAGATAAAAGGCCATGACATTATATTCTCAGGACAGTCTTCATGGTTGATCACCACTACCACCACAACAAGAAGAACTTATGTTTCATAATAGCATGTCTCTAGTCCATTAGTCCTTTACTCACCAATTTCCAAATATGGGTGTTTTTCTTTCATAATTTGGTACATACATTTTTGAAAATCACATTTGGATGGCTTACATTGGTAATAGACTTCCATAATCAACATTTTCTTCCCTTGTTTAGATTCTTCTGTTTTTTTATTGTCTTCCAGTTGCTCATCAGTTCCATACCCTGGTTGCCTAGCAGAGGAAGTTGAGCCCTGTAGCTCATTTTTCAGTGGATGCCTAGGAGTCATAGCATCCATTATGATTCTTGTTAGTCTGGTGGATGACCAAGCTGGCACAAAATTATAATTATGTTTTCTCACCATATTCAAAGGTTTGTGTAACAGATTTACTCTGGTTCTTGTGAACATGCAAGCCCCTCAACCACCTTAGAGAAGACCTCTATGGAAGAAGTACAAAACATGTGAAATGTGTAGAGTATGTGTCCCTGTAACTTGGTTTTAGAAAAAGAAGAAATTTTGATTGGTATGTAGTAATTTTTTTACAGTTTTTAAGGTGTGCAGTAAAAATATCCCACTAGAGGTGAAACCACGAGGAAAAATAGAAATTATTATGAGAAATAATAATTCAAGAGAATAATTAGTGGCAAAAATGGTGGAAATGCAACCAAAGTTGAGATATCTTGGAAAACAAAACAAAACAAAACAAAACAAAATAAAGTAAAAAAAAAAACAGTAGCACTTTAAAGACTAACTGCTATATTTTCACTGTTAGCTTTCGTGGATCAAGTCCACTTCATCAGACAAGGAATGAAACTTACAGGCATGATCTTATATACCAAATTCAGGAGGTCGACGGGAGAAGGGTTGGTGTCAAGCAAGGTGACAGACAAGCAAGCACAAGAATGCAGTTTCACACAGCCATTACTGGACCCAATGGCACCACACACAACATTAAAGGTAGTTTTACTTGTGCTTCTGCCAATGTGATTTATGCCATCTCTTGCCAGAAATGTCCATCCGTGCTTTATGTAGGACAAACAGGACAATCTTTACGCAAAAGGATTAATGGACACAAATCAGATATCCGGAATGGCAACACGGAGAAACCCATCTCAAACCACTTCAATCTAACTGGACACTCTATCCAAGACCCGAAAGTTGCAATTCTGGAACAGAGAAATTACAAAACTAGGATTGAAAAGGAGACAGCAGAAATCAAATACATCCATCTGTTAGATACCCATCACAGGGGGCTAAATATTAGTGAATGGTTTCTGGGACATTATCAAATTTGATGCAGAGATTGCTATATGATTTTATATTACAACTTTCCTGCCAATTCTCTTTAGTAAAACAGAAAGAACCCAGGTACAGGAGGTTTTTTTCCACCCCCCTGACATGCAGGTCACAAGTTGATCAGATACCATAGTGGGCTTATTCAGCAACCTTCAGATTGAAAGGGAGTCTTTTAGAGTTTATCTGAATAATCTATTGTTGCTAATGGCTGTGTGAAACTGCATTCTTGTGCTTGCTTGTCTGTCATCTTGCTTGACACCAACCCTTCTCCCGTCGACCTCCTGAATTTGGTATATAAGAACATGCCTGTAAGTTTCATTCCTTGTCTGATGAAGTGGACTTGAGCCACGAAAGCTAACAGTGAAAATATAGCAGTTAGTCTTTAAAGTGCTACTGTGTTTTTTATTTTTATTTTACTTTATTTTGTTTATTTTGTTTTGTTTTGTTTTCTGAGATGCCTGAACCACAGACTAACACGGCTACTATTCCAAAAAATTCAAAGTTGAGATGAAGATGAGTTTGTGAAAAGGAAAGGGCAAAAGACATGAAAGCTCAATCACCACAAAACAAGGAGAAACCTATTGTTAATCTAGTGTTAAGCTGCTGAGGATTCTCAAGAATCTGTTTTACTTCCTTTTAAATTTCCTTCTGAAAACCAGTATTTCTCCTCCATGTGTATAAAATTCAGCCTTTGCCAATAATATATTTGTAGGGCAAGAGATCTATGGCACTACCATCAATGGTGGGCATCAGCAGGTCCGGACCTGTATGTGCGTACTGGTAGCAAAAATGGCTGGCCTTCCTCCAAGGCTTTTCCTGGGCTCTGTTTCACTCCAAAGCGCATCCGCAGCCAGTCTGGAGTGGTTGGGGAGACACTTCAGGGTGAAACGTAGCCCAGGAAAAGCCTTGGAGGAAGGGGGAAATGGCCTTGGAGGGGGCTATTCACTATAGAGCTATGAAAATAGAACCCTAAAGCACATCCCCAGCCACTCTGGACTGGCTGGAGAGGCACTTTGGGATTAAACAGAGCCCTGGAAAAGCCCTGGACAAGGGGGAAATGGCTTTAGAGGTTTGCTATAGACTAGACGAGTGATGAAAATAGAAGAGGCTTCTATTTTCATAGCTCTATAGCAAAGAGCAGTCACATGGCCAACAGGCCATGCCCACCCAGTCGCATGGCCATGCCCACAGTGTGGTAGGAAATTTTGTTGATGTCCACTCTGACTACCATGACCATGTAGTAGTAGTCTACCCCTAACTTCACTGTATACAATTTAGCATGTATAAACATCATATAATCAGGAGAACAGAAAATATTAACTGGCCTGTAGTAGGCTGCAATTTGTGACCCACTGTCAAAATCCATCCACAAGCTGTGGATTATAGCGTTTCATGCAGTGGTGGGTTAAAAAAAACTTACTACCACACTGTGGGCGTTGTATGGTGGGCATAGCCAGGGGGAAAGCCTTGTGTTGCACCCGAATTAGGACTACTTTATTTCAAAACTTGGATGGGCAGGACGAGCCAGAATTTCTGCTACCAGTTCTGGTGAACTGGTGCAAACCTGCTGATGCCCACCACTGATTTCATGTGCTTGATCACTCCGACTCCCCTTCTTGCAATTCTATTTCTATAACCCTTCATGCAGAAGTGCCTAATAAAATGAGAATAACAGAGCTTCCCTGAAATTAGAGGGCAAGGAATCCTGCCTGTTCAGTTCTTAAGCTGCTACTGCCCTGAAGGGATACGGTCTGTGGCTAATACATCAGAAACTGAGCTGATTTGAATTTTGTCTGAAGTGTTTGCTCTGTAATGTAATACGATTCCATACGATATCTCCACCATGTAGTGACAGATGAAAGTACTTTATATGAACAGGGTACTCAACACTCCTAACAACACAACAAACATATTCAGTATCCCTCAAGTGGTGAAGAAACATCAGGGTAACAAGGAAAACATATTTGTTCTATCTTTTTAAAGGCAATAACATTGTTTAAAAACATGGCCTTAAATTTTTTTAAAAAAAATTATACCTATTAAATGAGTGTACTCTGTTTTAATATTTACAATCCCAATTCTTTATATTACTTTATTTCATCATTTACTGTTATAGTTGGCATGATAGACCCCCATAGACTTACTTTAGCATGAGTGGCAACTAGTACAGCCTCATTTAAATCAATGAAGCTTACAAAGCAGGTGAGTCACCAAATCCCCACTGATTCAATGGGCCTTCTGTACTGTGACTTACTTTGTTGAGTGACAGGATTTCGGACACTATATAAAAAATTCCAAGCACATATACAGTATTGGCTTTCCTAAGGGCCCAACTAGCCAGTGGCTGAAATTTGGTTGAACTTGCAGTCTGGCATCGCATACTTAAGAGTGCAATTTATTGAGCAATGAAACATGCAACAGCATGTTGTAATTATCTTCCTTCGGGGATGGGATAACCAAAAGAAGGGTTGAAACGAGGAGATACAGAAGAAGGATGTGGCAAAGTGGAAAGAGAAAAATGAGAGAAGAAGGGGGAAAGAAAAGCATGTGGGAAATAAGACTGAAACAGTGAATCTGAAGAGCAAATCTCAGAGGCCCAAAGCAGGAGGAAAGATGCAGAAAGAATGTGTATGTGAACAAATATATTTATTTTTTGTATAAAAATAAAAAAAACCCCAAATATTCATATAATAATATTTACAGATATAGAAAGGAAGGTTTGGAAAATTCTCACAGGAGAATAGCAAGGATTCTTCTCCACCTGGGCAACCTGGTGATGGAGGCTTCTCTACTGTCTGCAAGTATGGAACATCTGGTGTGCCAGGCCCATGTGGAGCTTAGCAAACCTCTTAGCAAACCTCTAACAGACATAAGAAGACCAGAATATTGGAGACAAGAGAGAACTGGACACCCACAAGGCATCTAACCTAATGGAATGACCCAATGGGGACCACTGGCAAGGCCACCTAACCAGCTGTGAAGGGTGAAAGCATGAAGTGAGGTGACTCTTGCTGGTGCACCATCTCAGCAGCAATGATAGGAGGTAGGTGACCAGTGGAGAATATCATTGTGTGGCTGGCAATGTCCAGATGGGCTCTGGACAGACCCTGCCTTTGGGCCACCAAATGGTGAACAAGACTTCTGCTGTTTTACTGGGTACTCCCTTCAGCCAGTGGTGGGCCCTCCTCAGCTGCAGTCAGCAGTGGACCCTCCTCAGCTCCTTCCTCCTCTTCCTCTTGCACAGGAAGGTGGTACCTGAGCCCTCAAAACAGATCTGGGGATGGAAGAAGCCCATAGCACATGGGCAAACTGTGTAGATATGAGGTGCATGCCCCAGAAGGGAGCAACTTGATTTTTAAGGGGCTAAAACAATTTGAGAATGAGTTATTAATAATTGATGGCCTTTTAGGCTTCCTCCAAGTGAATAGGAGTTCACTTTTTGGTGAGGGTGAGGGTGGCATCAAGATTTTAGAGATGTTTAGGTGGGGCATGACAAAAAAAAAGGTTGGGAACCTCTGGTGTAGATACAGTTCAGAGAAGCATGTGGAATTGTGAACTCAAGTCATGCGATTGCAGGGGAAGCTATGAAAATTCAGGATGCCTTCCCAGGGGGTATAGGATTACATTATTAATGTGTTGTCTAGTTTAGTTTCATAACAATTATCCCATCTCAGGAAAAGGAAGTAAAATTCCCAAGACCTAGCTTTCTCACGAGATTACCAGACTTTAAAAGGATTACTTAAATAAAAGCTATTTATTATTTTTCCCCCAGATTTCTTTATCATTAACCTATTTACATCATTATGTTTCAAAAGTTATATTTTATACAAATCCCAAACAGCTGTGCTGTGCTGTAGACTCTAAGTTAAGAATATTTTAATATTTCTCTGTAAAATTTTATCACAGTCACTTCTGGAGAGGTGTTTTTGAGATATTAACATTGATTAGATTGTTTTGACGGCTTTACTTTTGCTTGGAGTCTCTAACCACTGCTTTTCTGCAGTCATCAATCTTCAGTATGAAAGATTACTGGTTGGGGACAGGGTGGGAGGAAACCTTCCAGGATGCCAAAAGTCATCTGAACCAAAATGAAACACAATATTGTGACTGTCTGCTGCCTCGTTACTCTCTCTCTCTCTTTTTTTTTTTAAGAAAAATAACAGGCAGTTTTTCTACAAAAATTAATGGCTTTGGATCCATGACCTCTGGCTGGTTAAAAAATTTGAAACCAAATGCAGGTTTAAGGAAGACAAGACATGGGTATCATTAGAAGTGGCCCAACCTCTTTTCTGAAAAAAAATCAGCAAAGGGAAAAATAAGTAAAAATTAGCTGTATATAACATCACTGTGCACATATTTAAATAAATGAAAAACACATGGAGTGAGCTATAAGTTCTCCTGCAGTTTAGTTATGGAGAAACAAGTATATAAAATTGTTTAGATTTCCTTTTGTATTTATCCCTCCATTGACCAATAAATGAATTTCATATGAAACATATGCTAGATTTTCACTGTCCCATATGTGATCCCATGTGCAGTAAATAACCACTGTTTAGATCTTACACAATAGAATATTACACAGGTTCTGTATGAACACATAATACTGTAAGAAGCAAGTTGCTGAGTACAGAAATATAACCAACACAATGAGTTGGTGGGATGGAATCATTCTAAGTTAAGTAGTAGTGATAGCAAGTGTACTCACTATTTTTTTATCCTCCCCAGTATTTTATTACATGCATTGCTCTCAGATAAAAATAATATATGTAGCTTGTTCAGCAGAATAAAGTGGAAGCTGAGCACTCACTTTGATGGAACTTAAAAGATGGTATGCATAGCAATATGACAGACAACTGAGGTCTAGCAATAGCACTAGTAAACATGCATTCAATAGCTCATTGAAGTGATGCTGTAAGTACCATAATTTGGGGGCATTCAAGAACTTTGTTGAATTATATCTTTTGGAACTGACTTTAGGAGCATCTACCTTTGACTGGAAAGCTGCCACAAAATGTTTGGAGAATACTTTTTTTGGAATGGAACAAGTGGTGAGATTCAGTTTTTTTAACTACCTACTCTGTGGGCGTGTTATGGTGGGTATGGCCAGGGGAAAAGCCCTATGCTATTTCAAAACTTGGATAGGCGGTTCTGCTACCAGTTCCGGCGAACTGGGGTGAACCTGCTGAATCCCACCACTGAATGGAACATACTCCTATATGTAACAGATGCTTCCAAGTTGAAACCTTTCCTATCATTAGCCAGTAACAGTGCAATCTCCAGATGCCAGCTACAACTTCAGGTAACTGTTTTGCTTCCCTTGTGGATTCGAACTGTTTGGGGACAAATGTGTAAATGCAACCCTTATGGGCTGGCTGTATAGGGATCAAGTTGTGGAGCCAGAGGTTGGGAGTTTGATTCCCCACTGTTCCTCCCTAGAGAAGAGCTAATCTGTTTAGTTCTGGTCAAGCTGCACAGTCCCAGGACATCCCCAGAAGACAGGAATGGTAAACTAATTATGTGTATTGTCTACCTAAAAAACCAGGAAAGGGCTGTCACAAGTTGGAATTGATTTGATGGTAGAATCTCCTCCTCCTCATCAACAGGGTATCAATTACCCTATTTTGTATTATATTTAGAACCCTTTCCCAGTTCCTAGTAACAAGCTGCTAACAGAGAAGGCTAGGTTAAACTTGGAAACCAATTCTATGGAAAGAAACTGGAAACTAATTCCCTGATTATCCAATTCTCTATCTCCTTTACAAATAACTATATTGATAAAAGTGCTATTTTAGGGAATAATGCTAAATTTAAATTGCTGATTTTATTTATTTCCTTATAAACCAATTGCCAAAATGTCAGTGTCTACTTGCTTCCCACTACATATAAAAGTACAGGTATCTGTTTGCTGGCATTGTCTCCAAACTAGCTTAGAGTAATTTCCATCTATTTGTTTAAGTTTCACTGGAGTTAAGTACCACCTCCAAATCAACTTCTAAACATTTATTTATCCTTATTGACATATATTTCATTATTCTAGTACTCAGTATATTTTTCCAAACACTTATTTCTCCTCCCATATCTAAATCCCATAACAATTTCAGTAAATTGACCTGATCATATGCTTCCAATAATGTGTCCTTACTATGTCCTTAACCATTTTATTATCAACTTCACTTTTTGTTTTTAATATACAGTAATTCCTTCATAGTTTATGAATTCCCTACATTTACTATTTATTTTTATCCAATTCTTTGTCCACTATTCTTAGTCATATTATACAAAGATATTTCATCTGTATCTACTAGAAAATCCTAAACCTTTACTTTTTAAATATTTATACCATCTTCATCTCTGCACCATAGCTCCCAAAGTATCTTTCATCTGTGGTGACTGCGTGAAGTTCATACTCACCAACATTTCTATTCTGGAGCTCTATGACGTACATTAGAGCAAAATCTCCCTGGACCCTTTCCACAAAAAGAAATCTCTATTTATGACCCACTGAGTGTAGATTGCATGTGGAAAGGATGGATACATGGTGTTGCCAATTTGTACCTCCCTTTCATGGGCAGATGGGAGATACAAAGACAATTGAAAGTTCTGTTCTTTTGGGCCTTGATAACCACTGACCTTACACAATATGGTGATGTAGGGGATTTCGGTATGATAAAGAGGGGCCTATTGAACAGTTAGAGACTGCTGTGGCTTACTGGTTAAGACGCTGAACTTGATGTCTGGAAGGTTGTCAGGTCAGCCATGAAAACTTAACCAGCTGATACAAGGTCTGATCTATATATGCAAGGGTTTGATCTTCTGGATTCCTTTAGCACACTTGAAATTTTCAAGAGATAGCTTGCTTAGCTGCCCGGACTGTGAAGTACTAGACATGCATTTACTGTATATGCTGGCGTATAAGACTACTTTTCCCCCTGAAAAACATGCCTCCAAGTGGGGGGGGGGGGTTGTCTTATATGCCGGGTGCACTTCAGTTGGGATAGACATAGCTGCCCATAATGGCCTCCCGATGCTTGCATCTCATGTACTCCAGTGTCTAGTCGTGT
The DNA here is from genome assembly GCA_030440675.1 of Furcifer pardalis. NCBI lineage: Eukaryota > Metazoa > Chordata > Lepidosauria > Squamata > Chamaeleonidae > Furcifer > Furcifer pardalis. Next base: position 57,877,774 of record CP126896.1, read on the forward strand.
CTGACACGTGTCCATGGAAACATCTACAGATGCAGAAAGTGCTTGCCCTTGGGCTGATGACGGAAAAGAGCACCGAACCCTGGGGTCGGACATGACTGGCTTTTAAGCAAGGGTGACCTTTACTTATTAAACAGTTACTTGATGCTGTGCAAATGTCACTCCCAGTAGCAGAAGAAATGCCAGCTCTAGTAGAAGGCACCTCATCTTTATAGAAGAAGGAAGATAAAAGGGCATCACTCTATTTCTCACTTTCCCTTTTGTTTATTCCTTTATCTTCAGCTGTCAAACACCACCTGGCTTTATATTTCTGGGAATGAATATTTTGTTAGAATAAAACTGAAAAAAGGAAGGAGATTGGGAACAGAACCAATATATATACAGTCAAACCTTGCATAAAGAGTGCCTCGCTTAGAGAGTAACTCGCTTAAAGAGCAGAATTTTCTCTGAATGTTCACTTCGCTTAACAAATAAAACCAAACAAAAACTCACTTAACAATAAATCAGGGTTCGCAATTCCCCCCCTCCCCCGGAAGTCACAATTGGTCACTTACAATGGTGTTTCGCTTATAGAGCAAACTCGCTTAAAGAGCAGTCCTGTTGAACACATTGTGCTTTTTAAGCGAGGTACAACTGTATATATATATATCTAGATTGCAAAAAAATTATAAATGCATGTTCAGTACTTCACAGTCTGGGCAGCTAAGCAAGCTATTTCTTGAAAATTTCAAGTGTGTTACAGGAATCCAGAAGATCAAACCATTGCATATACAGATCAGACTTTGTATCAGCCGGTTAAGTTTTCATGGATCAAAGACAAGCAAAGCTCTGAATGTAGATGCCCTACAGTGATTAAATATAGGAATGGAGAGGGTGTGAATCTGTTCCTTCTATTTCTTATAAAACAAAGATGTAGCAAAGAAGCAACCCAACCAGAATGACAATTCAGCAGCTAATTCTGTTCAATTTCAGTCCCTTGCTCTGGTGTCTGCAAACTAGTAGATAGGATGGAGGAGGCACTGTCTTACCTTTCACCTCATCTCAGGTCTCATCAGCTTGAATGAATACATAGTGGTATAAACCATTACACAGATAAGAAAGACACCTGCATTCTATCTCTTTGCAACTATCCATGTGCTATTTCCCCTTTCCAATGGTAAATTGCAAATGGATGTGGGAGAGTCAATTTTTGAGGATGAGAAGCTTCTTATGCAGTGCAAGGTAAAGGTAGAGGTCACCCTTGCTCAAGCTCCAGGATTCAGTGCATATCTCTGTTTATATCCAAAGAACCAGTGCTATCTGTGTTTGCAGACATTTCCATGTACATGTGGCAGGCATGCCTCAACACCAGAGTGCACAGAATGCTGTTTACCTTCCCATTGAAGTGGTCCCTATTTATCCACTTCCAATTTCTTGCTTTCGAGCTGCTAGGTTGGCAGGAGCTGGGACAGAGACGGGAGCTCATTCTGTCATGCAGTACTCGGGTATCAGACCTTCCAGTCTTCATGTTCAGCGTCTTAACCACTTGAGCCACCACAGTCCCCTTATGAAGGGTAGGCAAGTTCTATTTGCACAAGGGCTATTTTTCACATTGTCTAGAGCTAAAAAGGAAGTGTGTTTCCAAACATTTTAACTCACTTTAAAAATAATTTTAAATTAAAAACATGAAATTACACAAATGTTGCCCATTTTAAATGTTTGAAATGTTTTTCCCATCAGTAAAATTACAACTCTCTCCATAAATTCCTTCAGATTCATAAATAGATATCACCTCAAACATACTTAAACAGAACATAAATGCCTATAACTTTTAGAATATAATTTTCTGACTCATCACATTGCATTTCAAATAAATCATGATCATTCCTCATTCATTAAAAAATTAATAAACATATAACATTATTTTCAAATGCATTTTAAAAATTCCAAACACTTGCACTGCCTTTGCTAAACACTGAGAAAAACCAGCCACAGAAGGAATAGTACCAGATAATCCCTGGAGTTTAATGCTTTGATGCTCATAGAGATTGAATCCATGAGATTATGACATGGGAAATAAGCAGAAAATACCTAGTTAAGAGAAAAGGAAGTCTTACTTGAGGAAGTAGAGAGGGAGTTTGAAGACTTCTTTGGTAAATCAAGGTGATTTGCCCTGTTTTTAAGGTGTTTAAGGATGAAAAAGCTCCAAAGGATCACACATTTTAAAAGCTTCTCATCTTCCTTTTGCAAACCCAGATGAGATGATTCTGGATGGCTCCCCTCCCCTAAAATAAACACATATTTCATTCAACATTAACAATTTTATTGAAAAAGGTTGATAGTGATATAAGAAGGTTATTGCTTGAATTCTTTGCAAGAGGACAATATTGGCATAGCATAAAGAGCAGATCACTGGGGACCAATCTTCCATCCAATGCCCACCATTGCAGCATATTGCTAGGTAATCAAAAGGAGAGAGGATGCTAACCAAACTGAGTAATCACCTCCTGGGAGAGAGTAAGTTGGAGAGCTATAGTGACCCCTTCTGAACCAAAGATGTCCTAATCAAGTTCACTAGGCTAGGAGGTCCTTATTTTATTTATTTATTTATTTAGCCACCCTCCTTACAAAGACCCAGGGCAGCTTGCAAACTTTAAAAACACTTCAAACACAGTAAAACATAGTATAAAAACAGTATTAAACAGGATTAAAAAGTTACAAAAATTAAAAGAGATTAAACAAGTCACACAGAGAGAGGGAGGGGTTAGATGAGCCAACAAACTGAGGCAACCGTCTGGCCCATACCCCACACATGCCCCGCCAGCCAGGTTTTAACCCCCTTCCTAAAGGGCAGCAGCTCCATCTGGAGATGCAACTCACTTGGCAGGAGGCTCCATAGGGCCAGAGCAGACACGGAAGAAGGCCCTCCTTCTAGTGCTAGAGAGGTGCACCTCTCTAGCCGATGGTACAACCAGAGAGCCTCTCCAGTCCACTCTGGAGGGACGGACAAATGTCCTTAGGATGATGTGGTCTCTTAAATATCCTGGCCCACTACCATATAGGCCTTTAAAGGTAATGACCAGCACCTTGAATTCCACCCGGAGGCAAACTAACTACCAGTGCAGCTCCCACAGCAATGGTGAGGTGCAAGCATATAACGCCCACACCTCATCACGACCTGGGCAGCCCATCACGACCCAGTCCTTCCCAAAACTGTTCTTGTCTGTCCCTAATTTTTCTCCTTTCCTGGCGCTAGTGTACCTGGGAAGAAGACTTGAAAATGGCAATCAATGCTCCAGACTCACTGGTCAGTAAACTGGACTCCTGAAGAGTGATTTTACTTGGTGATCCAGGCTTAATAGGTTGAGAAAACCCTATGGGATAAAATGTTTATCTTTCTACAAACAGAGCCAAAAAATGGTCACAAGCTTCCCTCCATATTCTATATGGTGTTATCTCTGAGGAAGCTCTTCATGAGCTCTTGAAAGCTGATTTTCCACATGTCCAAATCATGTACAGTCAAACCTCGCATAAAGAGCATTTCGCTTAAATAGTAACTCGCTTAAAGAGCAGCATTTTCTCTGAATGTTCGCTTCGCTTAACAAATAAAACCAACCACAAACTCGCTTAACAAATAAATCAGGGTTTGCAATCCCCCCCACAATTGGTCATTTACAATGGTGTTTCACTTAAAGAGCAAACTCGCTTAAAGAGCAAGCCTGTGGAATGCATTATGCTCTTTAAGCGAGGCACCACTGTACTATGTTTATACCTCTATGTGGAGGGAGACAGAAATGTGAAAAGAGCGTAGGATCGACATGTTTCTTCACACATTACATCAAACCTTGATATCAAAAGTGTAAGGCAGAGGTTTCCAACCTATGGCCCACAGGCTGGCCCCGGCCCATGGCACCATTTCATGTGGCTGCACCCAGAAGCGGAAGTGAACACTTTTACAGCAGACATAAATGTACCCACAGATGTAAATGTAGTTATGTCAACTGTAAATGCAGCCATGACTGTCATAAACATGGAAATGTCACATTTAGTACTGCTTCCAGCGGGCATGGTTTGGCCTGCTCAGTTGTCTGGGGGCATAGTTAGGCCCACGAAGTAAAAAGGTTGGGAATCCCTGGTGTAAGTACTTCATTTAGGACCACTTTAAGTGATGCACATTTTCAAGAAAAATATAGATCTTTGTATGACAAGCATAAAAATAATACATATAATACCTATGTCCCAAATCTAAGTGAGAAGGAGCAAGATAAAATGTGCCTGGACATCCGTCTCCCCTATTCCCTATACTTTACTCCCTCTGCCTCCATTTCCACTACTGCCAATAAAAACAGAACGGCTTGCTGCAGAGATGGTGCTCCTTTTTCATGTTCATATTATTTAGGCATGTTCTTTGTTTAAGCAGCTTGGAGACAACAGGCAAGCAGAAACAATTCAAGAAAAACAGAAAGATCAGGGGGTTTTCTGGTCAGCCATGTCTGATAAAGCCAACCCCCTGTTGCTTGTATATGAATAACGTACACACAGTTTCTTGTGTCTTCACATAGTGTACATATGCTAGAAAACCAGGGTTATGTGTAGTTTCCCAGCTTATGTATGTGCTATAAAAAACAATGAGTGAAACAGACAATACACTGTATCATACTATGTCATATACATCATGATGATGTGGAGAATGTATTTCAAGTTTGATATGGATTGTGACAATCAATGCAAGGCTATGTTTAGGATTAGCACCTGACCCACAAACTGAGTGGATTATAGTGAAATGTCAGATTGTCTGACAAGGGTAACCTTCCAAAATGATTTATAGAAGGAGAAAATTAGTTCCCTGTGCCATGCTTTATTAAGTGGAACATTTTTTAGCTTTTGACATTTTAAAGTTTGTATTAACAGAGAAAGGTTTTTTAAAAAGAGAGCAAGAAAGTTACTCCAATAATTTTAAAGGCCCTGTTTCATATTCTGTTCCCATAGTGAATATACTTTTCACTATTGCTGAGCTAAGCTTAATATTCTCTCTCCCACTCCCATGTGTGTGTGTGGTGTGTGCACATGCGCACACATGTGTGTGTGCATGCAATGTGTACATCTAAGTGCAAGAACAAAGGAGATAGAAATGTGCATTTTCATGAAAAGGTCTTTCTTTGATCAGTGTGTTCACATGACAAATGATGTGAATCTGTTCACCAAGGGAGAGCTGAAACAACCTGGCGCTGAATTTTTCCTGCTGCAGAAATAATTTGGGCAGGATTTTTTTTTTTTAGTGGAAGAGGATATGGCTCAGTGGACACATTTCATAGTCAAAAGGTCCAAGATTCAGTCTTTGTCACCTTCCCTCCATCATAATCATCAGTGGCTGAAAAACAATGCATGAAAGAGTGGAAGACGGAACTCTTTTGTAGGTTTATTATCACTTTGTCTGGAAAGATTTATGTGACTATATAAATGACGATTTTGCAATTTAAAAGTGAACCTCCCATACGGGCACATTTTACTTCCGCTTCCAGGAATGACGAGGGCGGCTCGGCATGGGCCAGATGAATCGCAGCAAACTGGACCCCATCCAAACCATGAGAAGTATACAGAGAGGTGCAGCACTCTTCAAGCATCAACAATCTCCTACTCGGCCAGCGATCTCCCCAAACCTGCAGAGATAAAAGTCCATAGAGGCAAAAAAAAAAGTTGCAGGTAGACTCTAAGGACACTACCGTTAGGGATTTAGTGCATGAATTCGGTGTGTTGAATTATGCTCAATAGTTCATTTATTTCTTTTCTTTCATTCATTAGTCAAGGGTGATGTTTCAAATGGGGGAATATAAAGACATTATGTTCATAAAATTAAGGTTTTCATAAAATCTTCATAAAATCTATGGTTTTCTAAGCTAAGGTAAAGGTCACCCTTGATCAAAAGCCAGTCATATCTGACTCTAGGTTTCAGTGCTCATCTCTGTTTATAGCCAAAGAGCCAGCGCTGTGTGTGTCTGCAGACATTTCCATGGACATGTGGCAGGCATGGAACACTGTTTACCTTCCCACCAAAGTGGTCCTTATTTATCTTCTTGCTATTTCTTGCTTTTGAACTTCTACGTTGTGTTAACTCAAAACCATAAAACCCAATTTCATTTGTGTTTATTATTTTTTTATATTTTATTTTTCAATAAAGATCCTTTTAACCTTTATTTTCCATTCTCCCCAACTCTACCCACTATGCACACGTGTCCATAAGCAGCCCACTGTACACACAATAATTCACTACAGATGAATATCTGCAAAGGATCTATTTTTAAAAAATATTTCAATAGTCAAACCGCAAAGAAAATTTTCCTTCACAATTACTTCAAAGCAGTTTTTCAATAAGAGGGAAAGCCAAAAGGGGAAGTGGTTATGACTTCAAAGAAAAAACTTGCTACTGTGTATCCATTCTCACCCCAATTTATCTTTTCTGGTATGGAGAGATACTTTTTTTAAGGAAAGAAGGTTAGAGAGAAAGTATGTTTTTTTGTTTTAACCCTTCATAGAAAATGTTTCTGAAGTCTGATCCAAATTGTATAAGTGTCAAAAGAAAGGTTAATTCATCCTCTTTCATGCGCACTTTTGGATCATTTTGAACGGTTAATTGGTTTTTTTGCTGGATCACCGCCAACCCCCCCCCCTGGAAATGTCATTTTTACAAGTCACGTTTTTCCTCAATATCTTTTTTTGTGGATTCCTGCTATGGTGTCATTTTTATCCACATGTTGCATGCAAACAGTATCCACCTCAGGAAGTTGTCATATTCAATTTCTAAATTGATTTTCCCTCCATTTATTGGGTTTTTGCAACCTCATTTGAGTGGTTTTTTGTAAAATGCTTCACAGATTATTTTTCCAAAGTCCAATTCCAAATCTGAAAGTGTCACCACAAAGATTAATCTTTGCTCTTTCAAACACACTTTGGATCATCTGAATTGGTTGGGTAGTTTTTTTCGCTGGCTCCCTGACAACTGACCCCCCAGCAAAACTGTCACTTTTCCTATGCTACCTCCAAAAGCAATGACGTCATTGCTTTGCATTTTCGGCTATTTTGTGTTCTACAAATTCTTAAAGTTGCAGAGACAATCTTTCAAATAACCCTTATTTTCATGGGTGCCTTAGTCTTGGTGTTGCAGCTTCTCAAAAGTACATGATTTTCGTTACACTGCAAAAGCTGCCAGACCACCCAACCAAAATGCAAGACATTCATAGAATTCACATCAAAATTAAAAAAAATTAAAAAATGGCAGCCTGCACATTGAACAGGGCTCAACCACAAGATGGTGGGCCCTACAAATGGCACCACCCCGTGCATGGACCCCTTCCATTGTTTGAGGTGCAAAAGGCTATGCCACCCAACAAGGCTTCCCAAATGTGAGCAACATACTCTCAACAGCCAAGTAGAAAGGGCCATAGGTGGCTAAGCCTCCCTCCCCACTTGCAAGGACTGCTGCAGGGTAAACAACAACACCCTGTTTGCTATCCCAAAGATAAGTGTACAAGTCTCAAAAACACCCCTCCTAATGTTTACCTATTAGAATAAATGGACATACCATCAAGACATTGGATTTTCATTTCATAATCCTTCACATGAACTTGTTCACATGCTTAGTAAATATGTAGAAGGGTTTATGGGGCTCCAGAGGCAGGAACTGTATAATAGAGATGCCAAACTCACAATAGATTAATATAACACATATATTTCATTTCAATCTTATTTCCCTAACTAATTTACTACAAAAATTCAGGTATAACATCTATTACAATGTTATTTTGGAATTCATATTATATAAATGTTTAAGGCTTCTCTTATTTCTGCAGAAGCCTTAAACAAACTTATGGCCATTTGGTGTGTTGATTGTTCAGCCATTGCTGGCTTTTTTCCACTGATTGTGAAGGAGATGTTAAAACCAATCACATTTCAGAATACTAAAAAGGTCAAGGCAGTATACTTGATAAATACATGAGGCATTATAACATTTTCTGTATCTAATTTCCATGTCTTGCACAACATTAATCTTCTTGCATAGATTAACCACTTCAATAAGAATAGGAAATAGAGCCAATTTGACATGTTTTCTGTCATAATTTCTGCCTATAAATATGTGAAACTCACCTTAGCTGGGATATAGTGTTCATTTTAAACACAACTACAAGAATGAGCCTGAAGTTGAAGAATATATTCTTCATTAAAGAATATTACTACTTTAATCTGCATGCTATTTTCAGCTCCACATACAGCATGTAGGTCAGCAATGTATTTTGTGATGGCCATGTTTATTTACATTTAGTTATTCATAAGATGTGCCATTTCAGTAAGAGATGTAAGCCTAATATATTGAACACTATAATTTAGTGTTTTAAAGCACTACACTTGATCATTCATATTCTGCTAGGGGACATGTGCTCCTACATGTACATTCTTAGCTAGATAAGGAATATGACAGGCAAATAGTGAATTTAGTTCTTTTCTGTAATCCTTAGCCATTATTTGGGATCAAGAATATGTCACAGGTTTCCTCTCTTTCACATCATGCTGTGGCTGTAACCACACTGGAAATTACACTATTTTATGCTTCTGTTCAGATTAGGAAATTCCACAGAGACTGCAAATTGTTTTGGTGCCATGTCCACCATCAATATGTTACACTTTGATGTGGACCACAGTCTCTCTTTCTCTGACCCCACCTTCTCCTGATCCCTGGCTCTCCTTTGATAGGTAAAGATCACCCTTGCTTGAAAGGTAGTTGTATCTGACTCTAGGGTATGGTGCTCATTTCCATTTACAGCCAAAGAGCCAGTGTTATCTGTGTCTGCAGATGTTTCCATTGTCATGTGGCAGGCATGACTAGACACTGGAGTGCATGGAACACTGTTACCTTCCCACTGAAGTGGTACATATTTATCTAGTAAAGGTAAATGTCACCCTTGCTCAAAAGCCAGTCGTATCCAGTGGTGGGCAGCAGCCGGTTCAGACCAGTTCTACCAAACTGGTAGTAAAAATCCCAGGTGGTCTCAAGGGGTGTGTGTGTGTAGTAATCCTCCTGGGAGACCACCCGGGATGGTTACTTTTTTTGGAGACAACTGGTTCAGTCACCTCTCCAGCCGCCCTTCTTTACAGCCCAAAATGGCTGCTCGTAATTGCTCATGCGTCAAAACACCATTTGACGCATGTGCTTGCTGCAGCTTCCAGGGGAACAGGGCTTTTTTAAAACGTTGTGCGATCAATGCATCGCACAATGTTAAAAACCGGATAACGATGAGACTTGTGAAACCAAGTCTCATAGTTATCCGAGGCACTAGTGTATTCTTCATATTTAGACTGTGTGTATCCAAAACAATGGCTTTTACAGAATTAACCATCTCTTGGAAATGAGAAAGTTTTTTTCTGTATAGCTAATCCATTCTCCAGTGCAGAATAAAAGGAACTCATCAATGAACAAATGAGGGAATTAAATGATCAAGAAATACAGATAACTCAAAACAAACATCTTCAAAAATTAATGACTAAGATAGTTTTTAATGTGGCCCACCCAACATCCAGAATTTTTTAGGTAGCAATACTCAAACTGTAGCCCATTCATTCCTTTTGTATATTATAAATAAGCTTCTTCCTGTGAACAAAAAGTAATGCTGCTTAGGTCACCTTTGATCTGAAAAGTGCTAGAGCTCTTTTGAATATTTTATGTTTTCTCAGCTCCCCCCCACCTTGTAGACTTGAGTAGTAAGATGTAGCATACCAAGTTCTCTTGAGACTCAGCCAAAGGTCAGTTTTGCACCAAAGTGATACAGGATTAATGTGTCAGTAAATTGCTTATTACTGTCTGCCAAGAAAAATCACTGGACTGAAAAAGGGCTGGCATAGGAGCCTTCAGAAAAGGAAGTTTACAACTAAAGGAGATTAAGACTGGTCTAAGACAGCGATCCGAGCACTTCAGTGACTAGGCATGCGTGCCACATGTCCATGAAAATGTCTGCAAACTCAGACAGCACTGGCTCTTTGGATATAAACAGAGATGAGCATTGAATCCTAGAGTCAGATACGACTGGCTTTCGAGCAAGAGTGACCTTTACCTTTAAGACATAGAAGCCTCTGACTGTGCCAGTTTCAGAATGTCTGTCTGGTCAGGTTATCCACCTATGGTAATAGAGTAGACCATACTGCCAGTGACTCAACATTGAGTGTCAGGCAGCTTTTAACTAACCTGACAACCCTGAGGACTAATGGCCTTGGGTGCCAAAGTCCACAGGGAAGGGTGATGGTCCCCAAGTGGATCAAATCCCACTTGAATCCCTATTGATGGAGGGCAGCAGCCTGGGGCTGAGGAGGACTTTGCATGCCAAAAGGGCTCAGGACCAGAAAGTGACCAGTGGTACAGGTGTCATACTGTGATGCAGAAGACAGATGAAAGACCACTATTATATTCTCAGGACAGTCTTCATGGCTGATCACCATGATGATCACCAATATTTGGATTCAGATATGGCAGAAGAAGAAGAACTTCTATATAATCTAAGTGTTTCTGATGAAGTTAATGGACATCTTATGTTGAAATCTAAGAAAGAAAGAGGAGGGAAATGACCAGTACTATATTGGTTGCAGTATATCACAGATTGGTTCACTTTCATTTGAAATCTGTATCTTAATGTTCTACCCTACTCCATTTAATGAACATACCTAGACAGTGTTTGCTGGTAACAAATCGATTCATTACCTAATTACCCTCATTAATGCTTCACTGCGTAAGAGTCTAGACTAACAAAAACAGCACTTTCAAAATTATCTCCTTCTGTACACAGTGATCCACCGTGTTTGCAAAGATGAAAGCAAGCAACAACTTTGTTACAATGAAAGCTGTTTAGAAATAAGATTACCTTGGTATATAAGTAGTGTCTCCCTCAAGCCATTACTGTATGGTCATGTAAATATGATCCTGTTAGTTATTTCATCATTACTTCTTTCCAGTCTGGCCAGGTTATCCTGCTATGGTAATAGAGTTGACCATAGTCAATGCAACTCAATGCGGAGTGTCAGGTGTCAGTTAACTAACCTGACTATCCTGATCACTATGACCTTGGGTGCCGAAGTCCACATGGAAGGGTGATTGTCCCCAAGTGCATGAAATCCCACTTGAATTCATCTTGATGGAGGGAAGCAGCTTCATCAATACTAGTCTGGGGCTGAGAAGGACTTTGCATGCCAAAAAGCCTCATGATCAGAAAGTGATTCACGGAACTGGATCAGTGGTATGGCGGTTATGCTGTGATGCAGAAGGCAGATGAAAGGCCACTGCATTATATTCTCAGGACAGTTTTAATGGCTGATCACCATATATTCAAATTCAGATATGGAGAATGGGGAGCAGGAAGAAGAAGAAGAAGAAGTTGTTGCTGTTGCTGTTGTTTCAGAATAAACCATGAGAGCCCTATTTTTTTTCCTTTACAGTATGTTCATAAGGTTATCTAGAGAGTGTATCTTGTTCTGATGTGCACAATCCCTTAGAGCAAGGTTAGGGTGAATTTTGTTTATCACTTATTTCCTTTCCCTTGTCCAGGTGCCTCCTATTATTTGGCACTTAAGAGATTTCTTGATTTTTTTTTAAAAAAATGTCTACTATTAATTAATCTGTCGTCATTGCTACTTGAGGCAATGGCAGTAAATATGAACTTGAAAATGTCTGGAGGCTGCTTTATTTTATGCATTAAAATATGAATGGTTTTAAGGATCCTGTGATCTCAAATTTCCCAGGATGTCACTTCTTAAACTATACCCCTTACATATGCTACAAGAGCTTTTTAATTTGCTGCTTTTGCACTTATTGTAAGACTCAGCATGAATTCTCTCACCATGAAGTAATCTTGATTTCCCTCCTCACTTTTAAACCCAAATAGAATCATATATAAAATTGGTCCCACATGAAGCTTAGGAAGGAGAGGAGGGTAGTTTTTAATGGAAGAATATGTTATTTTATATTATTTTTATAACACACAGGCACATACTACCAGAGGACAGAGAGCATACAAATGATGTTTAAAGTATTACAGTTTGTATGGAGATTCCCATGACACAAGGTTATGAAGCATCTAGTGTGGATATGTTTGTGGAAGAAGGCTAAACGAGTATGGCTGCAATGCTTTAGCATCAGACAAAGTGTCACGGCTATGTCAGATAGTAAATCATGGGTGTCATAAAAATACTCACTTTGTTAGTAGCCCACATTTCTACCTCCAGAAATGTTATTAGATGATTTAGAGATCTGATCAGCAGAAAGTAATTAGCATCATATTTCCTCATAACTAACCGAACACCTCTCTCCTTCTAAATTGCTTAGGATGCAATTTCATATATATCCCATCAGAAAGTCATGAAAACCAAGAAAGGAGGAAGAAAGGAAGGTGGGCAAGCAAATAAGCATGCACCTGAATCAAAAGTGACTTCATTTAATTTTTGATATCATTGGCTACAACTCATATCTGATAATGCATATTTTCATGAAGCAGGAAAAAATGCTATTGGTGTGAATTTGTTTAAGGTGGAGCCCAGCTTTCCATGAAGTGACAAACACACTATGATCACGGAGACATCTCCTGCGGCACACATGAGATGAGATGTGCAGGATTCAACACTGGGACTGCAATGGACTGCCACAGCCTTGAGGATATTATTTTTTTAATATGGCTTTATAATGTTTAGAATAATGTGCAAAAATTTTATTTCATGATTTGTATAATTGTGATTGTTCAATTGATGTGAGCTGCACTGAGTTGGGCTAAAAACCTGAGTGGGCGGCATATAAATGCAAAATTTAATTTAATTTAAATTAAAATTGAATATTATCAAGGTATGCCTTCACAGCCAGTCCATCTGGCATGGCCTCTTCTGCCTCCATGACCAATGGGAATCAGAGTTCCTCCTCTGCTCATTTTTATTTATTTATTTTATTTATTTACTCCAATTTCTATACCGCCCTACTCGGCAGGGCTGACTCAGGGCGGTTCACAAGCAAAGAGTAAACAGTAAATTCATAGACACATCACATAAATATACAATATATAACTCAACATCGTTCCGTCACAAAAGTTCAGTAAGCATCAATCTCAACAACAATAAAACTACAAAATTCATCAAATATGCACAAAAAATTTAACAATTATCGAAAGTCCTGGCATCGCCGCAGCCCTTGAACATAGCCTCTGGAAGAGGTGGAGGGAGTTCCGGCTGGGCACAGCGGTAGTCTCTTCCCCCGGCCGCAGGTGTGTTCCGTGGCGGCGGGGCGAGAAATGCTCTGCCGGGGGAAGTCCTGCCGCTACCGCGGCCAGGGAGGCTCCTTTTTCCTTCCTTCCTCCCGGCCGGTGACGAGGGCCGGGAGGGCGCGGCGGCGGCGGCGGCGGCGTTTTCGGGCTTCCCTCGCCTAGGGAAGCCCCTTTTATCTTCCTCCCGGCCGGTGATGAGGGCCGGGAGGGCGCGGCAGCAGCGGCGGTGGCGTTGGCGTTTTCGGGCTTCCCTCGCCTAGGGAAGCCCCTTTTATCTTCCTCCCGGCCGGTGACGAGGGCCGGGAGGGCGCGGCATTGGGCCCAGTATGATGGTTTTCAGTGGCATTTCCTCCACTGAAGATACCATCACCCCAACGAAGGGGGGTCATCCATCTGTAGCTATTGGCCCCTTTAGAGAGTCAGGTTATTTACTGCCACCCAACACTCGGTGTTGAGTCTTTGGCTGTATGGTCTACTCCATTACCGTAGTGGGATGTCCAGCCAGACATTAGTTTGTTATATAATCTTAGAATTATAGAATAATTGAACTGGGAGGTGCTTTTAAGGCCCTCAAGTCCACACCACTGCATAATACAGGAATACAAATCGAAGTATAGATTATAGACTGTTGTCTAATTTTCTCTTGAATGCTCCTCATGCTGGAATGCTTAATGGGCAATTGGTTTCATTGTCATTATATTCTAAGAGGTAGGAAGTTTTTCCTGATAGTGAAACAAAACCTGTCTTCTTGTGATTTTTGCTCATTGTTATACTTCCTACACTCTGGAATGACTAAGTACAAATCCTACCACTCAACTGTGTTACGATTTTCAAGTATTTAAGGAGTGCTATCACCACAAACAGTTGACTAGATAGATTGGTGGTTTAGGTGGTTGTGGAGCTAAAGGATAGGAGTTCAATTCCCAATTCTACCTCCAGGAAGAAGGGCCAGGCTGTATAGTCATGGGCAAGCTGCACAGTTCCAGTTTTCCCCAGTAGAAAGAAATAGTAAGCAATGTCTGCATATTAACTACCTAGAAAACCCTGGGAAGGATTGCCTAGGAACAGTTGCTGAAAGTCAGATTTCTTTATTTCTTTAGTTGTATCTGAGCATCAGAAGAGTAGCGTGCCTTGGCGGGGCCCCGTATAAAAATTTGTTTGGGGGCCCTTAGGAAGGGTAAAGATTTGTTTTGCTTACGCACGTTGGGGGGGCCCGTGGCCCGGGGGCCCCGTATAATTGATACGGCAGATACGGCGGTAGCTACGCCTCTGCTGAGCATTGTACAACAATTAGACTGTTTTGACAAGAAGTGGGTTACTTCAGTATTTTATCCTAACCATTTACTAGATTTACTTTTGTACAGATGGTGTGACATAAATTACATGTACAGTATATAAATGCTGCATTGACTGAATTCCTCCACATTCACAGAAAATTAGTCTTGCATCCAAATAACCCCATTTTACTTTATTATTTTTCATCTTCCAACTTTGCTACAAAATCTATTGACTTCCAAATGGTTCAGCCCAAACCTTGTCCTGGTAGAAGACATTTATCCATTTGGCAAGATATGTTTCTTTCCCTTTAAGCTTTGTTTAGTGAAGATTCCTTCCCTGACAGTTGCTAATAGGACAGGGACCCTGTTTTCTTGCTTCCATTGTTTTGCTCATAGTCCTCTCTCTGGACTTCCACCAAGCAGCAAACATGCAGGGTCTCTTGCATTCTGGAATCTCCATTCCCCCACTTTTTTTTTGTTTAGAATGTTACTACAGATGGTAACTGTGAGTAAAGAAATATTTTTCTCCTTTAAATGTTTATAAATGATGTTATCAAACAATGTGTTAATTTGTGTGCAAAAACACCAAAAATGGAGGGACAGATGAGACTGAACTGATTTCCCCACTATATTTTTTTACACTAATCCATACTCTGCCAACAAGAGGGAATAATTTAAAAAATCAACCCCCCCATATGATATTCTTGTACTTAATGTAAGAAAATTTGTACTTTTTAGTCCTTGTATAACCAGAAAATTAAAAAGTCACAGTCACAATTCTCAAGTCCATTTGTGCTGTCAAGAATTGTGATGGGGCTCTTTCACTGCCCATTAGGAGCAGAATGTTTTACAAGTATGTTACCTGTATATGCACAAATGAGGGCAGAGCAGAATGAGAATAATGTAAGGCCTTCTAATATTTTACTTCTTGCATGTACTTTTTATTATTAATCTACAAATTCCATGAGAAATTAGTACAAAATTATTTCACAGGAGTTCTTTTTTTAATTTTAACATAGCTTCCATTTATAGAATTTTTTAAAAAAACTAAAAAGTAATTTGTAATGAGTAATGATGATGAGCAAAATATGCAAAAGTAATGTGAAAAACTAATATACGAGTAAGTCTAATGATTTCTTCCAATGATTCTTCTCTGTATTTACAAATAACAAAAATAACTTCAAAAATAGATCAATTTCATATTGGTTGAGATAACACTGGAAAAGATATCTTAATCCTTTTTTGTTGGATGGACATTTTTCTCTCAGCTAAATACAATAATTTTCATAATTTAATTCTCACACAAACTCTTTGATTAGTTAGAGTCCAGCTTTTCTGAAACTATGTTCCATGGAACACTGGTGGACTTCAACTCCCAGAATCCTAAGTCAGTACATTGGCTGATCAGTGCTTTGGGGAATTGACTTAGGCTTCTAGGAATTGAAGTCCAAAAAAGCCAAAGTTTGGGAAATGCTAGAGACCATGAGATATGTCTAAGGCTATAAAGGAAGCTTCACAGTCAAATAGAAACTTGAATCAGCAAAATCAGGAAATTAGGCAAAAGATATTGGGAAGTGGTGGGAAATTATTGAAGGATCAAGATTCACATACCAGGGAGTCTTTGTGGTCCACCATAACTAGTGTTCTGCCCTCAGAGGCTTTTGTTTCAGCAACTTAGTTTGGTCAGTTTTATGTGTGAGGGACTGCGGTGGCTCAAGTGGTTAAGATGCTGAACTTGATTCCCAGGTACTTCATGATAGAGTGAGCTCCCATCTCTGTCCCAGCTCCTGCTAACCTAGCAGTTCAAAAGCAAGAAATTGCAACTAGATAAATAGGGACCACTTTGGTGGGAAGGTACACAGCATTCCGTGCACTCTGGTGTTGAGGCATGCCTGCCACATGTACATGGAAATGTCCGTGGAGGCAGATGTGCCTTAATCACTTGAGCCACCGCAGTCCCTCACACATAAAACTGACCAAACTAAGTTATTTGGGTATAAACAGAGATGTGCACTGAAACCTAGAGTTGGATATGACTGGCTTTCGAGCAAGGGCGACCTTTACCTTTTCTATGTGTGAGGCTGGGAGGAAACACAATCTTGTCCTTCATTCCAGGCCAGCAAAATGTCTTTTCCAAGGCTGGCTTGGCTTTTGACCAAGCCCAAACTCCATTCATTACACTGTGCTGATTTGTTATGTTATAGTCTGTCTTCAAGGAAATTAATTTTTCCATTGCATTAGATTTTTCCCAGTCATGCACTACAACTCATATATAGTCTCTGTAGAGAAATGTCATCATAAATCCTAAAAGCTGCCTTATGAGTAATCATTCTGTATGTTTTAAATAGTATGTCAGTATTTAATGACTCTTACAGGTACTTTGGTTTCTAAGTTTATTTAGGTCTTGCTCAACATATTTTATGAAATATGTTACATTGTAAAGTGTACATCATGTTGTAACGACTTTAGAAACAATACGAATTTGGTGTATCAGATGAATCTTTGGATTGGCACAGAGATATTTTTTGGCTTTGCTGGGTTAGTTTTGAAATAGTAGAGGAAATAAATGTTTTGAAAGATAGACAGGACTGGGGGTAAGGGGAAATAACTTGTCTGGCATTTAGCCACAGAAGGAAATTTGAAGCATAGAAGCCAGAGCAGAAAAAGCCACAAAATTATGTATAGTAAAAATGAAGCTTAAGGAAGGGAGGAAGAAATAAAGACCTAGACGGATTCTTAAACCACTGAGGAAGCAACGCTGAGCTTTTCAAAACATATATAGTTACACTGAATTGTTGCTGAATGTACAAAGAAACCACTAATGGAAATCAAAGAAAAAATATATACGTGACAGCCTCTCAGAGCGCAATCCAGTCTTTACTGAAGATGCATTATGTTCTCCTAGGCTTGAAGGAGCACTTTTCTCCACCACTCTTGCTTACATGCTTAGATGGATACTCATTCAAATAGCAAAATGACCTGTCCAAGAAAGGGAGGTCATATCCTCATGGTCCTGCTTCCCATCTGGCAGATGAATGTACATTTACACATATAGTAACCACAGAAGATTAGCAAGATTTAAAACTTTCAGATGATGTTCTGCATGCATTTTGACAGGACAGTTTTAGTCCACATTAATATCTAGCTGATACTGCTGTAACTTAGATGAAGTATCAATAGGATCGATGAGGTTTTATATTTGTGCTGTTCCTATTATATTCCCTGACAACCTCTTCTTGAATTACAACACAGGGAAAAGCACCCTGCCTTATTGATCTGTGTCTCATTATATGCCATCTTAATTGTGATATTGACTTCCTTATTACTTGCTATAGTTTGTCTTTATATGAATATCGACTAGTACAGGTTTTATTTAAAATTATGCAAGCAAAGAAAGGTAGAATTAAACAGACCCCTACATCAGGCAATACAATTGTTAATCTTACTTCATATTCTTAAAGTGAAATCAGGGAGCCTTGTGTCTACACACACTTGTGTGTGCATATCCACATATGCCCACAACAGTCAAACAACTTCAGCTAAAAAATTTCGGTTTTCTGTCCTGGTGCACTTCCAAAGTCAAATGCCTTCTCTTTTTTTACCTCTCTTCCTCCACTTGAATCTCTACACAGCAATTATGCCTGATCCTGTGATTAAATTGTCCATTAATGGGGGAGGGAGAAAAATTGCCATAGCCATTAGCTATCACTAAGGAAATTTCAATCTGGGGATATGTAGAAGTTTTCAAATAGCTAAAACAGACTCTCTTGACACAGAAATTCAGTCTGCTGAGAATTCTCCAATGCCTCATGATAGCTTGTCTCCTATGTGGCACCAAGGCATTAATCACACAGCTCCAAGAAAAACTAGAATTATTTTCTTTGGAGAAACTATGGGTTATATCAGATGGCTGCAAAGGAGTGTGCCTAATTTCATCAGAAAGGGCCATTAACAGGATCAATCTTCCTTAAAGTGCCCTTCCATCTGCTGAAGTATAGCTCTAACCCAGCCCCAAAAAATTAGCTCTACAGCTAGACCAAGAAGCACCAGACTGCTCAATGAGTGGTCAAAATTGTGATCTCTTTCCCCACTCACATGAGCAAGCACAAAAGAATATCATAAAGATGAACAACCCGCCCAATGCTATTATTTCTACTGGTCTGTTCAACAAAGCAACATATAATGCATTGTTAATCTTGTGTATTTACAGACATATACAAAAATCAGTGTCAAATATGTGCAAATTTCTCTATGCCAACAGTATTTTATGATGTGCAAGATGACTTGGGAAGGGCTAACATTGGTCCTTTCTTCAAAAAGGACAAAGAGGAAGAACCAGGGAGCACCAGTCCAGTCACCCTGATAGCAATCCCAGGGAAAATTCTGGAGTAGATTCTAAATCAGTCACTTGGCAAGCACCTTGAAAACAATGCAGTAAGAACTAGAGGACAACATGAATTTGTCGAGAACAAACCCTGCTAGACTAACCTTACCTCATTTTAAAATCAGGTAACTCCCTTGGTAGATGTTACATATCTTGATTTCAGAAAAGCCTTTGACAAAGTGTCCCATGATATTCTGATTACCAGGATAATTACGTGTGGCTTGGATAGCACAGGTGTCAAGTGGATACATAGTTGGTTACAGAGTTGTATTCAGAGAGTGCTTATTAATGGTTCCTTCTCATATTGGGAGGAGGTAATAAGTGGGGTACCACAAAGTTCAGCCCTGGGTCTGCTGCTCTTCAACATTTTCATTAATAACTTGGGTGAGGGAGTTCAGTGAATGTGAACCAAATTTGTAGAGGACCATGGAAGACAGGGACAAAATGCAAAATGATCTTGATGACTGGAGCACTGGGCTGAAAACAACAGCATGAAATTTAACAGAAATAAATGTAAAGTTCTACACCTGGAGGAAAAAAATAAATGCACAGTTACAAGATGGGGGATACTTGACTCAGTAATGCTATGAGAGAAAGATCTTGGAATTGTTAACAGTATGATGTGGCTGCAAAAAAAGAACATTGTAGCTTGACCAACTCCAGAGAGGCTGGTTTTTCTCCTACAAAGCACAGTGGTTAATTGAAGTTCCAGTTCCCAATTCTACTGCTTGCTGTTCCAGCTGAATGGGCTATCCTAAAATAAGTCCTTGTTGTTAAATATCTAATTGTGTCTAATTGCCCTTAACGATTAGAAAATACTTATTTTTGACAAAGAGGCCAGTAAGCTGAGTGAGGCATCCAGTTGAAGCAGCAGATTTTGGTGTCATGAAAGGAAATGGCTAACTATTTAATCTGTTAGTAATGTATTTTACAGTGAGGTTTGGGGAAATGACCTGCATGATTTTCTACCTCACTCACTTGGTTGGCCTTTAGAAGCATTTTTCAAAATGGTAGCCATGTTAGTCTGCGCAATCATATCAGAGAGTAAACAAAACAAAACAAAAGACAAAAAAATTGTGGCACCTGAAAGACTAACTCCTGTATTTAAATCTGAGTTTTTGTGGATTATGTCTACTTCATCAGACATAAGAGTGAGACCTCATGACATCAGTTAATACACATGAGGTACAGAGGCACACAATGTTTGGCCAGCCTAACAGAAAAGTAACATTTTAGCTTTTTACAACTGGCAATAATGGAAAATCCCCAGTTGTTATTCAAACATGTGGTGAAACCTGACCCTATAATTTGCAAATGCATGCAAAACAAACTCTTCTTGCAAACTGATGCAACATCTATTGACAATGGTGTATGTGACCCAAACAAAATTGCAGCATATAACAACCTGTTAGTTGTGGTGCATCAAATTTGATAATGTCCCAGAACCCTTATTATTATTATTATTATTATTATTATTATTATTATTATTATTATTATTATTATTATTATTATTATTATTATTATTATTATTATTGTTGTTGTTGTTGTTGTTGTTGTTGTTGTTGTTGTTGTTGTTGTTGTTGTTGTTGTTGTTGTTGTTGTTGTTGTTGTTGTTGTTGTTGTTGTTGTTGTTATTATTATTATTATTATTATTATTATTATTATTATTATTATTATTATTATTATTATTATTATTTACATTTGCTACCCCGCCCCAATCGGATGAACCCGACTCTGACTAATATTCAAACCCCTGAGATGGGTGTCCACCATATGCATGTACTTAATCTCTGCTGTCTCTCTCTGCATTTTAATCTTGTAATTCCACTATTTTAGAATGGCAACTTTCAAGTCCTGTGCAGAGTGTTCAGGTAGATTAAAGAGATTTAAAACAGGTTTCTGTGGATTGCTATTCTTGATGTCTGATTTATGCATCTTGAGATATATGAATAGGAGTGCCTTTCGTTATTCTATATCAAATGCCAAAATTTCTTGTTTAATTTTGATGATCAACCAGCTATCCAAACTAAGTGGCTATAGAGGCCTATGACATAACCACAATGACTCTAAAGGTGATAGAAAGAAAGAAAGTCTCCTTCAGGAAGGTGCTCAATATAAATTTATGGGAGATAAAAAGCAGCCTTTAATGTTACTGAAAGGCAGTCATAAATAGTATAGTGGAAGAAAGAAGGATAGAAGATACTAGTCAATATTCAGATAAAAGATAAGCTCCAGAAAGTAATAAGGATGAAGTCAAACAGGGAAGATTAGTTCAATTAAGATTGCATATAATAAGATACAGATCAATGAGACAGGGCACTCTTCCCTGTGCTGTAATTCAAGAAGAGGTAAAATGCCAGGTAATACAATGCACAACACTTATTGCAAAACATTGATCCTATTGATACCACTTCATCTCAGTTACAGCAGTATCAGGACATTTTTCATCCACATTAATACCTATCAAAGTGTATATTGCAAATTACAGTACAGTAATACCTCATATAACATTAGTATCGAATAACATGAAAATCGCATAACATTAAGGAATCTGGGGGGGGAAATTGCATCGGATAACATTAAGATCCTATGGGATGCTTCAGATAACAACCGCTAAAGCCTGTGTGGTTACAATGTATCTCTATGGATCCCATAGGATTTTAACATGCATCAGATAACACTAAAAATCATATAACACCAAGACTTGTGGAACCAGGTTTTAGTGTTATCTGAGGTTTTACTGTACTTGAAACGTGTAAGTCTTGTTAATCTTTTATGGTTAATATATATACAGGTATACAAATGTATCTCCATCTGTACAGTAAAGATGAGAAACTCTGACATTTTGATTTTCTTCTTTATTTGAATGCAATTTCTTTCCATTTCAAAAATGAAGAATAGTGCAAATGTTTACAATTTTCAAAATAAATTGAATTCTCCCACATTTGCACAGCCAAATTCGGTACACACTCCCAGGATGGAGATAAGCATGTTCTAGCTGCCTAGCATATAGCTGTGAGGTGGCATCCAGAAAAAAAGAGATAACAACCCTAACTCAATACCGTATCTATAGTCTTGTGGCTTTAGATCAGTGGTGTCCAAACTACGGCCCATGGGCCCAATTAGGCCCATGCATATCACTATTATTATTATTATTATTATTATTATTTATTGAATTTATTACCCTGCCCCATTTGGGAGAACCCGACTCTGGGCGGCTTACATCGTCATAAAACAGAGGTAAAAGATAAAAACATATAAAATCATGAAGTTTAAAAGATTATCTAAAATTATTTGAAGTAAAAACAGTGCAAACTACACGCCAGTATCCCCCTGGTCCAGATCCAAAGTGGCACTCCCTAATCAGGCCTGCAGTGAGTACCCAGGCTCTACTACAAGACACCTCCCCTACCCACCCCACTCTCCTCCCACCACCGGAAATTACGTTACCTTACTTACCATGGCAGCAGTAAGTACATTAGAAGAGTGCATTAAAGGGAGGACAAAATGAAAATTTCTCTTTATGTCCCACAGATTCTGTTTCCATATTCATATATATGTTATTGGCAATGCTAGCACTTGTAGATTCTTTCTTCCTTTAAGTATCACTATGTATTGAATCCCTGAGCCATTCCTTCTCAGGAAAACAATATTCCCTGTTTTCTTCTTTGGAGCAGACTACAATGGAGCAACATGCTGTTGTCAGTTTAAGTTTTATTGGGTACATCAGAAATATTGTAGTGAAAAACATATACAGTATGTGAGTTACTTTTTAAATGCAGTTGAATTATTTCTGTTCTTATCTACAAACTTTGTATATAAATAGTGCCAATAGCTATCACTATTAATTTCTCATCAGGGTCAGGTGGTCCAAACAGATATGCTGCCTAGCCCCACCATTTGAGGGGGCCACCAGAGGCTACTTCTGTTTAGCCTCCTATTGAAACTCCACATATTCAACAATGCTACACTGAATTAGTTATCACATTATTTCTGAACAAGTATCTCTTATTTACCAGCTTTAGAGCAGAAAATTGCAACATGATTTTCTCCATTCTAGGATTAGCTGTACCTGTTGACTTTAGTCAGCCAGTACAGATGGTTGAGGGTGTTTTTTTAGAAATTGTTTTAGCAAAGGCAAGATTGAAGTTCACAAATTTTTTTATACATGAGACAAGCAGTTTGAGATTTCAATCATCTGAACATGGAAGGAAATAAAATGGAAAGAGTTGTGTCTCTTTGTGCTAGAAATATAGTAGGGAATTCTGTCTGGTGTGGAGTGCTGACTGCTACATATATTGTTATATATTTAGTTTTTGTACTGTTTATATACTTTTAATTTTACAAACCACCCAGAATAACATTTAAGTTAGATGGGCAGTACAAAAATCAATTAATTGCCTTGGCAGCCTCCATACATGCAATTGTGACCATATGTTTCCCTTTTCATACACCATGCTTACATGTAACAATGTGTCTTGAAATGGTTATCAGGTTAGTCATAAAAGTGCAGTTTTCAAGAAGTTGAAAGGTTGAAGCTAAAAGAAAAACAACTTGTTTGGTAAGATGAATGAAAGGCTGAGATAGAATTGGAGGGTGAAAATACAAAACTGATGTTTTAAACCCACAGTCTTTGCTCCAACACCCATTTCAAAGAAAACTAACTGGTATGTTTAAGAAACAAGTAATTTGGCCTATAATTCAAATATATAACAGATATAGGGACTGGTTTCCAAATGTCAATCATATATTTTCTCCCTTGAAGCACAGCATATCTATTTCACAGAAGACAAATAGACACAGACCAGCCAGAACACATGACATACTAAGTACTCAGTACAGTATCTGAAAGAGTTAGCTGTCATGAAAGCAAAGTGAGATTAACTCAATAAAGTTCGATCCCCTCCTGCACTGAAGTCTGTGCATTTATTCTAGTGGTAGTGCAATGTAAGAGACTTCTTTTGCTGTAGCATATTGCCTCGGTTTCTTATTTCCTCCCTTTCTTTGCTTGCACCAAAAGGGTGGGGTATAAATGTAAATAAATAAATAAAACATAGCTGCAGTACTAGGATTGTGTGTGTGTGTGTGTGTTTGTATTTACAGATAAACACCTTCATTCCTGTGTTGTTACATAACACAGGAATGAAGGTGTTTATCTGTAAATACAAACACACACACTCAATCTTAGTACTGCAACTATGCTATCCATAGCACAGAATCATAAAATTACTCTGCATGACGGATTGAGCACCTGTCTCTGTTCCAGCTCTTGGGGTCATGAAAGGAACTTTGTTTGGGCAGTCCCTGAGCAGAGTTTCTTCCATAAAAATTCTTTCCACCCAGAACAATTTCTGACATGAAATTATTATTATAAAATTATTGAGTGGGAAGGAGTCAATGAGGCCTTTGAATCCAACCTCCTGCTCAATGCAGGAATCCATAGCAATAAGATCTGAGAGATGTTTACTTCCCCCCCCCTTCATTTCAGTGCCTCCAGCATTGGAGACTCACCACCTCCTGAGGTAATTGGTTATGCAATAATTATCACAGTCACAGTTTAGTGTATAGATCCTGTAAGCTAACTAGAGAATACGAATGCTCCTCAGCCTATTCCTAATAATGTGTTCCTACAGAGATGGAAATGATCCATATTTTTCATCACAGTTGTAATTGGGTTTATTGAAAATGCTTCAAAGTCTGGGCACTTACATAATCTTTGGTCTGAATTATGCTTTTATTAATGAGATGGAAAATAGATGTAAATTTTAGATGATTAGCTACTTACGATTGACATATCCAGTTTGTTACAATATGCACACCTTTTTTAAATTGTTTCCACACATTGTTGTTGGCAGATCAGCATACAAAAAAACAAGCCAAGATATCTGCAATCAATGAATTCTATATGCACAGAGAAGCTACCGTCGAAATGACAGACAGATCTCATTTACACATCTCAGTAGTACATTTTCTGACAGCCATGGCTGACACATTTGGTAGCAACATTTCTAAAAGATTTGTTTCCAAAGTAAAGGAAAACAGAAGGATCTACCATTTGATAAAGATATAAATTATTCATCCAAATCTTTATTTTTTTGCATGTAACCTTAACATTCTGTTCTCTTTTTCTGATAAAAAGATAAGTTTAGTTTAAATCTCTGCCCAGATGTATCCCAAAGATCTAAAGGTCTTTCCCCAAAGACAGTGCATATCTAATTATGTTAATTTAGTTATTGTTTAAAAATTAATCATTTCTTTTCCCACATTTTGGGAAGTTCTTATAAAAAACGAATCAAACAAAATTCTCACGCATCACTACATAAGCATATAGTCATGCTCTGAATCTCATTTTCTGTCTCACTTTATCTGTCAGTCAAATTTCAGTGGATGGAAGAAAGTCTGTTAAGGCTTTTGATACTCCTGCCTTGGTCTTGGACTTAAAGACAAACTATCAGCAATTTACATAAGTATACAATATGATACCACACAAACATGGTACCACTCATTCCTAAATGTTCCTCTGCAGTTTTGTTACTTCTCCACAGTTGAACCCAGTAAGACTCCTCTGTCTTACAGAAATATATTTATTCTCTACAAAGAAACTGTTTACAACAAAATGTCACTTTAGTGACTTTGAGTTTTTACTTCAAAACATTCAACTCTGGGCTTCTTTTTAGCCAACAAAATTTTAAGTGCATTTTCTGGTCATAGTTTTATTTATCAGAATTGGAGATGTGTTCACCGCATACCCAACGTGTAATTTGACAGGTAAATTACCCTGAATAGATTTCAGCTCCAAAATATAAGAGCCACACACAACCATGTTTTTTTTTTTTTATTTGAGGGCAGAGGATGGGCCGAATCTCTCCATGTACATAGCATGACATGTCATTTTTGTAGTGGTAGTTGTATTAGTCTGTGCAGACATAACTGGAAAGGAACAAAACAAAAAAAATGTAAAAACACAAAAAGAAAAGAATGTGGTGGCCCCTTAAAGATTATTTGTTATACAGTGGTACCTCACTTAAAGAGCATAATGCGTTCCACAGAATTGCTCTTTAAGCGAGTTTGCTCTTTAAGCGAGACACCATTGTAAGTGACCAATTGTGACTTCTGGTGGGGGGATTATTTGTTAAGCGAGTTTTTGGTTGGTTTTATTTGTTAAGCGAAGTGAACATTCAGAGAAAATTCTACTCTTTAAGCGAGTTACTCTCTAAGCTAGGAACTCTATGCAAGGTTTTACTGTATAGTATTTTAATGTGATCTTTCATGGATCAAGTCCACTTGCTAAAATGACATACCACCTGGGGGGGGGGTGATGAACAATTTTCATCACTGCAAAGTTTCTAGACATTAGCAAAACAGCTCCTCAAGGATTTTCCAACCTCCTTAAAATAGTTAACCTCTGGCAAAAGCTGTAATGTAAAATAGCAAGGAAGGGTAGTTATGATTTTTTTTTAATTTTGTGCAAAATACCCAGAAATGCGCAAAAATTTACAAACAAACACATTTACAATGTAAAGATGAAATGAATCAGGTTTCACATTCTTAAAAACCAGCTGTTGGGCAAAATGGCATTTGAAGACAAGGGAGATCTTTGAATCCTACCAAATGGCGAGAAAAGTGAATTATCTTTATATATAAAAGAAGAAACATATGCAACAGCAAATCAATTTAAATAGAGGAAGAAAAGGCAGTTTCTCTTGGCATAGTACTGTTACAGAAACTCTTGAAACAAAACAACTTTTGTTCATCCCCAGTTGCCATCTGCATCAGATACCACTCAAACAATCTTTAAAAATGAACTAGAGTTTATCCCTCTGAGATGCCAGAGGAGAAATTCTTTTCCTTTCCAAATTGAAACCCACTGAAACTTGCAGGCTGAAGGGCAGAATGGCACTCTCATACTGCGTCAACTACATATGAAAGATGGTGGTAGAATATGAGTTTATGGATTGAACTAGAGAAAGGGGGGAATTTGCTGATCCAAAGTACTTCATTGTTGAGTGTTGTGAAATTCCCATGCCACCCATTTGTTATGCTTGCAGTGAAGCAAAGATAAGGTTTATCGAATTTCACTGGAAATTAAAGTACATATTTTCTTTGTATATGCTTTAGTGCATCTTCACTTTGATTTTTAGTACAGTTTTGGGATAGTTCAAGCACAAGAACTAAATGTCATTTAATTGAACAAATTAAATTTTACACCTAGATTGTATGGCTCAGACTACATCTGCATGTACAAAATAAAATATGTTTTAAAAGATTCAGGCATTACATCACATTTGTGTAAACTGCATTCATGTTCAAGCTCTGTAAGTATGTGTTTGGAATGCCTGTGAATATTTGGCCACTAAAACTGACTTTACAAAGCTTGCAAAGGTCAACAAAAGTTCCACCAATTGAGCCTCCATATAAACAGATGATATATAAGCCAGAAATTGCTCACAATGTCAGATGTTCTAGCCTAGCAAAGCAAAGCCATTCCACATTTCTTGATTAAAATATGATTAACTAATTAGGAAAGGTCAAAGTAAAATTGGGTATTATATACATGAATGCACCCTTAGAAAGCTTACATATTGTACCTCTGGAGTATATGGCTGAACAGCACATTATAATAGTTTCATGTCAGAAATTATTTTGGGTTGAAAGGATTTTTCCTGGAGAAACTCCACTCAGGGGACAGAAGCCCGAATGAGGCTAACATGATTAGCAATCACTTAAACATCAATAGCAGCAATATTTTCCCCCTTCAGTCCTCATGCTAACTGTCATGGAAAAGACAAGTTTATCAAGGCTGCAGCTTGGGTAAGAAGCATTAAATTTCTCAGCTACACTGAGGATCACTCATCATGTGTTTTATATTCTGTTTTTCCATAAACCATACACCCACTGCTCATCTGTCAACTTGATAGCACTGGCTACATAACTTTCATAAACCTTCTGTTGAATAGCTGATGAACATAAGAACATAAACAAGTGATCATGCACAATAAATCTGCCTTGTCTCAATGCATTCAGTGTAACCTCCTCAGTTTAATCAATACGTTTGGCCAACAACAAGAAAGTGGCTTCATTTTGGCAGTCCAGGGTTTGATTAGGACATGAAAGAATTTTAATCAATATGGGCAGGTCTACTCCTGCTGTTAAGTAGGGGCAGCCAGCTAGCTTAGATGACAAATTCTAAAGAGTAATCATGAAAGGTGTTGGACAGCTGAGTTTTGAGTGCCTTGTATCCTGGCCTGGACCTGCCTGCTGCTAATAAATATGACAAAGGACACTGTCATGTCTCTAAGCATCCAGGTGTTCATATGTCAGTTTGACTTCTATATATGGAATGTAAATACAGTAAAACCTCATATAACGCTAAAACCTGGTTCCACAAGTCTTCGTGTTATATGATTTTTCGTGTTATCTGATCCTCTATGGGATCCATAGAGATACATTGTAACCACACAGGCTTTCGCGGTTGTTATCTGAAGCATCCCATAGGATCTTAATGTTATCTGATGCAATTCTTCCCCCCAGATTCCTTGATGTTATGCGATTTTCGTGTTATTCGATACTAATGTTATATGAGGTATTACTGTATATACAATCCTGTTTTTCACTTCAAGCAAAAGAATGTCTTGGTCCATTCCTCAATATTCTATTCTATTTTCTACCAATGCATTTTTCCAAGTTTCTCTTTCATGTTGTCATACTTTTATTTATTGGAGATGGCAGAAATCAATTTAGTGGAGGAAAAGTGAAGAGACTCCACTTCCCTCACATTTTTGGAAATTTAGACGGGCTAAAGAGAGGACATGATTTGGTTAGAATCTGGGAAAACTAGGGTAAGGTGGAACTTGTTTTGTTGTTGTTCAGTCACACAGTTGATTCCGACCCTTTGCAACCCCATGGACCACTGTCCACCAGGCACTTCTGTCCTCCACCATCCTCGTCAACTCGCTCAGCTCTGTGCCTGTTGCATCAACAATACCGTCTAGCCATCTCATTTTCTGCTGCCCCCTTCTTCTTTTGCCCTTAACCTTTCCCAGCATCAAGGCTTTCTCAAGTGAATCCTCTCTTCTCATTTGATGTCCAAAGTATTTTGGCTTTCTCTTCACCATTTGACCTTCCAGACAGCAGTCAGGGTTGATCTCTTCTAAGATTGACCTATTGTTTTCTCCTCGCTGCCCAGAGTACTCTCAAAACTCTCCTCCAACACCACATTTCAAAAGCATTTATTCTTCTGTGCTCAGCTTTCCTTACTGTCCAGCTATCACAACCATACATTACCACCAGGAATGCCATTCATTTGACTATGCAAACTTTTGTTTGCAAGGTGATGTCTCTACTTTTCACTATGTTCCCCAGGTTTCTCATGGCTTGTCTCCCAAGAATCAGTCACCTTTTTATCTCATAGCTGCAATCATCATCTACAGTGATCTTAGATCCTAAAAAAGTAAAGTCTGCCACTGCTTCTACTTCTTCCCCATCTATTTTCCAGAGACTGATAGGGCCTGTTGCCATTATCTTGGTTTTAACTAAATGTCTTTGTTTTCACCCATTTTTTGAACATTGGAAGAAATTCACCACTGTGTGCTACTGACAGTTTGAAAACTTTTGGGAAAAATACAATAAAACCTATGCTTCCAAATTCTAGTAATTTCTTTGTGGAGTGAAGTTTCCAAGAACCATTTAATTAAAGATAAATTGGATCAGTTTAACCTAGAGGATGAGTCTCCCTGAATTGCCAAACAGAGCAAGAGGAAGGAAAGTATCAATCCACAAAAGAATGAATTTCAGTTCTGAATTATTAATGGGCCATTGCAACATAAAAAGCTGTGAGGGAAGAAACCATTTTAAAGTAAATTAAAATGCCTTGACAATATCAATTGAACTTTGGCAGTCCAGCCAAGTGATCCAGTAAAAAAAGCTCTGCATGAATGAAAAGTGATGAAAATAGAGAGCATGTTTATAAATATGCATGTCACCAATCCATTTGGGTTAAGGGGTTATTTTGCCTTGGGGGAATTAATATGTCATGTTCACCTAGATGTGTCATAGATCATCTATTAGCAAATGATTCTTATGATTTTATACACTCCCTCATCTTTGTCAGGAACACAGTGAAAAATAATTGTTCACCTAACTCTCATATTTAGAACTGGAATGTGAAATAGATGGAATACTTCAAGGGAGTTGACCTCATCCTTGCTGCTTATAATGCTTGCATGCACATCATGTGTGTTGTTCCAGTTTTGATAGCAATTCTTATGCTTTTAAAAAATAGGGTAAATTTCATTATTCTATTTTTTAATACACATAACAAATATTTAAATATTCATTTTCATTGTTTTCCTGTATTGCTGTTATTATGTCTTTTTGCATTTCCATAGTAATCAATCAATCAATCAATCAGTTTTAATGAGTCAAATTTTAATTGCACTTTATCTACTACACTTCTTTCCTGCCCAGCTCTGCATGCATTTTATAAAGTATGTGTTAAAATCTGAACCTCCTATAATAATAAGAGGATGTTTGAATGCCTGTCTGTGCTATATCTCTAAGACTATGAAAATTAAACAGCTGAAACACGGGATGGATATTAAGGGGGCTCTACATGTGTGTATCTTGGAGTTACAGAGGAACCTCACTTAACAAATTTAATGTTTTTTTTGGGACCTTTTGTACTATGAAAAATTTGTAAAGCAAATTTGTTAACCAAAACACGGTTTCCCATAGGAATGCATTGAAAACCAATTAATCCATTCTGGGGAAAAAATCGTTAACCGAGTCACTATTTTCTATTGATTTCCTTTTATTATGTGAGTTTTGTGTTAACCAAGCCATTTGTTAAGCAAGGTTCCACTGTACAGTAAAACCTTGCATAAAGAGCATCTCACTTGGAGAGTAACTTGCTTATAGAGCAGAATTTTGTCTGAATGTTTGCTTCACTTAACAACTAAAACCAACCAAAAACTCGCTTAACAAATAAATCTGGGTTCACAATCCCGCCCCCCACCAGAAGTCACAACTGGGCACTTACAATGGTGTTTCACTTGAAGAGCAAATTTGCTTAAAGAGCAATCCTGTGGAACACATTATGCTCTTTAAGCGAGGTACAACTGTATTTTATTTTTAAATGGATTGATTTTAACCAATTAAAATCTGTGATTAACCTGCAGTTATGACCTGAGTCGTTAAGTGAAAAAGCAGACAACAAGCATCTCAAATATTAGAGCATTCATCAGAATTAAGAGGTCTCTTGAAAAGTAGGGGTCACCCCAAGAAGTATAAGCCTTGAAGTTCGTCAACATGAAGCTAAATGTTCCTTTAATTAAAAAATACATTTGAGCTCTCCATAGGCTAAGTGCCATTTGTGATGGCACACCTTTAAATTGTCCTTGAAATTAATGAAAAATCTGTAATTTTTTCAGAAGGGTTGTTATTAATTTAGTTAATTTATAACTATTGGATAGAGTGATGATGAACATTGACATAGATGACTGAGAGGTCAACAAAAGCTACCATTGTGATCTTCTAGTTTCAAAGTGAGCTTCAGGATGTTGCATTAACTGTAGAATTTGTACTGTACAATTCTTCTCAAGCCTAAAGCCAGACTGCTATGGAATGAGGAGAATGTCCATTACCTCCATTATATGGCTAAGAATAATTCTTTCTAAAGATGATGTTAGAAAGGTGGCAGAGTGGTGTGATCAATTTGAAATTATTTTTGTATCTATGGGTTCTTTACCATGTTTTATGACAGCAATCACCTGTGATTTCCTCAGAATTATGGGACATTAATGTGGCTGTTCTCACTTTCCCTATGGTGCTATAAAATATTGCTTGAATGGTTATTTGACTGTGGGTTTTGAAAAAAGAGTAACTTATCTATTTTGGTGATGGAAAACTTCTAATAAACTTTTCTGTATTGCGAGTACACAGCAGTATGAATGTGCACCAGTTTTATAAATGGAGCTGCAAAACAGGCAAGGTTGATTTTAGGATAAAGAATAGCATAAATATACATTATGCATCCTTTGGAAAGAAAAAAGATCCCCCAGAACAAAGTTTCCAATTAATTCAGCCCAATTTCCTATTAGGCTGTGTACTGTGGATGGGCATATTGAGCTTTTTATAAGCCACATTGTAATGTTTATCATTTATTTGTTCATTACAAAATTTAGCTTCTCCAAGTTTTTGAAGTTCACAAAGATGCTTTCTATAATCCTGGGATATTACATTTTGAATTGCATTTACAGAAGGAGTTGGCAGAACCGTTTCTAAAGACTATAGGTATTTTGCTTCCAAGAATACATATTGCTGATAATCTTTAAATTCATTGAAAGTGCCTCACTATGGGGTATAATAGAATCAATTGTGGGAAAGGAAATTACACCATTACACAGAAACATTTGTACTTGAGAAAACCAATATTTTATTGTTTTGCTTTGGGCAAGAAATATTTTAAGATACTGCTTGCTATAACAAGAGGCTGCATCACATTTCACTGAGAATTCAGGGTCAAAATGTGAGACCAAAAGGTAGATCCTGGTGATGAAACAGGGAAGGCAAGGTTGGAGAATGGTTGGAATGCTTCCCAGGCCAACCAACTACAGAAATGGATGGAGTGGAATCGGGCAAAATAATGCCAAGGATAAGCCCTGGAAAAGTTAATTCAATTTAGAGGGGGAAATTGCAGCTGGTCAGGTAGCCATAGAATTTTATTGACTGTTGCCATTCCTGCTAGGATCCACTAACACTACAGTATGTGCAATCTTACCTGCAGCACATGCAGAGTGAGGTCTTACACTGATTCTTGTCCTTGGAGAAAGCTTCCAGTTATACTGTAGACCAGCACAGTCAGTAATACCTGTGTAACAAGAAAGAAACTGTGCTGCTGTTTCAAATAGAAAGGATAGCCAAGTGCACACACCTGCTTTCTTTCACCACAGTGCCCTTTTCTTGCTCTTGGAGTTTTGAGGTGCCAACACTGTACAGCTGGCACACACACATAAAAATACTCATTAAACATTACTCTTTTATTAATCATTTAAAAGTCCCCCAACCCAGCTAAAACAGAACAGAATAACAGCCACTTTCAAGTTAGATAAACCAACCAAATTCATGGGACATGCATGACTAGATGAGACAGATGAAGCCAACTAACCAAGCAATCAACCAACATCTAGTGCATAACTGCTACTCTGTATGGTTTACAATAGAAAATAAAACCCACCCAACTTACCAAAACATGGGATAGTTGAATTTTGTTAGGTTGTATTGCTCAGATATTGCCATTTTGTAACATGCATTTTTATTATTATTATTATACTTGATACCCCGCCCCAATCGGGAGGACCCGACTCTGAGCGGCTTACATGAGACTAAAAATAAGAATAAAAACATAAGACAATCTACATCAATAAAAACATCAAGTTAAAAAGTCATCAAAACTTAATCACAAAAATTAAAACAATACACAGTCCCACTACCAGACCCAAGGTGGCAGTCCATCAGATAAGCCACCTGGTAAGTGAACTCGCATTCCCAGGTCCCCACACTTGTCCTGCCAGCCAGGTTTTCAAGCCCTTCCGGAAGGGCAGGAGCTCTGTCTGAAGGCGCAGCTCGGTGGGCAGGAGGTTCCAAAGGGCCGGGGCGGACACAGAAAAGGCCCTCCTCCTAGTGCAGGCAAGATGCGCCTTTCTTGCCGAAGGGACA
The DNA here is from genome assembly GCA_030440675.1 of Furcifer pardalis. NCBI lineage: Eukaryota > Metazoa > Chordata > Lepidosauria > Squamata > Chamaeleonidae > Furcifer > Furcifer pardalis. Next base: position 57,911,406 of record CP126896.1, read on the forward strand.
ACAAGGGAGCCTCTCCGATCCGCCCTGGTGGGACGGACAGATGTTCTTGGGGTGACACGGTCTCTCATTTCTATTAATGAATGCCCATTCCAGCTGTTACATTCAATTCTGACTTTTTCTTAGTCCCATTTATTTAGGCCAGGGGTTCTCAACGTAAGGCCCATGGGCTGGATCCAACCTGGGGCACCATTTCATGTTGCCCCCACCCCTCAAAGGGCATTCAAGGAATAAAATGACCATCCCTTTGAAACTGATGGGACAAAATAGCCACCCTCATTGTGCAGACAGGGCAAAATAACTATCTGGCTCTCAAAGCTGACTGGGAGAGCATAACCCGGGCCCCAGCTTCAAAAGGTTGTGAACCCCTGGTTTAGGCATATATAAGCAAAATCATATGGTGAGAAATATACAACCATGTAGGAAATTGTGTTGGGGTGTTGTTGATTTTTGCTCTATTGTGTTACACAGTAAGGCAATTTGTTTCTTTACTAGTGACAATATCTAAATTTGTCTAAATGTCATTCTCTTTTTCTTACTTATAGTATTAAGTTTCCTTATAGATGACTTTTTCCTTTCCCCCGCCAAACCATACTTTCAGCTTGTTGTGGCCCTGCAATTTTGAGAATAACCTTAGACCAGTGGTCCCCAACCTTTTTTGCCATGACCCCACCTAAGGATCTCTAAAATCCTGATCCAATCCCCCATGTTATAGAATTCTCATTCAAAAAGTGGCCTAAAATGCCATCCACTGTTAATAACTCATTCTCTAATTGTCCTGCTTAAAAATCAAATTGCCCCCTTGTGGAGTGTGCGCCCCACATTGGGACACACAACCTTAGACTCACCCCCTCCTTGCAGTTTTTCTTTTTTCTCTTTCTTTTGTTCTTCTACCCTTCCCCAAACCACTTTTCTTTCTTACTATTTCACTTTCCCTTCTTCTTCCCTGGTGCTTGTTCCTTCCTTAATACTCTTCCCCACTCTTACAAGGAATTTGCTTAATATCTGTTTGACTAAGGTTTACCAATATTTTCAATAGGAGCAAACATATGCAGAGCCAGGCTTGCAAGGCAAATAGAAGAGGTTTTACTCTTGTATTGTTCCTAGTTTGTGGAATGCACTATGCTAAAAATGTTGCTCACATCTGATGAACACATTAGCGATCTCCTACTTCATTCCCTTTGTTAAACAGAGTAAACCAAGATATCAGTAGACCAGGAACACTACCATTTTCCATTTCTGCACTGATGCAAATTAGATATTTACTACAGTTTAGACCAGTATTTTCCAACCTTTGGTTTTTGTACTTCAATTCTCAGAAGCCTAAGTCAATTCCACAAAGCACTGATCAGCCAATGTACTGACATAGGCTTCTGGGAATAAAAGCCCCCCTGTGGGGCATGGGAACCACTGGTTTAGACAAACACATGAGCAGTTGACTAGAAATATCGGCATTTAATTCTGATGTTTTAAGATTCCTACACTGGACCAAAGGCAAAGAAGTCATTGTTAGTAATTGACACATTTATAAAATGCAAACAAAATATTCTTGCACCTGCTTTACAATATTTTTCTTCTTTATTTACTAAAACAAGAACTGTGTGACATCAATCTGTAATAGTAATTTGGAAAACATGCTTTTTGAAAATTAGTGGACTATTTGCCCAGCACCAAGTGATACAATCTGGAATTACTTTTCACGAAAGGTTATGGTGGATTTATGAGGGGAAGATAAGGCAATATAGTGCTGAACTCAATTATTTCCAAGCAGTTTTTCCTCCTTAACTTAAAAGTCAAGAATGAACTTATGAGATAGCTGGACTGCCTATATAACAGGTTCACAAGTCAAGGAATAGAAAACTAACAATGCTAACTTGGATAGTAACAAAGACAATACCAGAATTAAACAGTCCAAATGCATTCCTAAAATTCTACTTTGGATGCTTAATAAATGGCAGATTCAGCAAGACAATGCTCTCTTCACCACTGCAAACCTGATATTTCTGAGAGCCACAATAAGCCATTTGTCTGTTCTGGTGTCATGGTCATCTAGGATACATTTAATTCTTAGCCTGATAACAGGCAATCCCTCATTGGCTAGTTGGAATGCATGGAATTAACCGTTCTTCTTCCATGATGATGATGATGATGATGATGATGATGATGATGATGATGATGATGATGATGATGATGATGATGATGATGATGATCCCATTGACCTAAGCTAAACATGTTTGGTTTCCCTTTATTTCAGTTGCAAAACTTTAAATACATGGGTAAATCGGATCACATTTGTTAAGTCATAAAATTTCTCAAAACAGTCAGTTTGCTGTAGAGGTTAGTGTTCTAGGGTGTAACCACAAGGGGGGGGGATGCAGGAAATGCTACAAGTTTGTGGTGGACTGATTTGTATTTCTTCTATTCAGTACATGATGCAAAAGAAAATGTGAATTAACTCATGGTTCTAACCACCCACACCCAAAATCCATAGTTCTTCCCTCTACTGCTGAAGCTTCTGCAAAAACCCACACAGATCAATTCACATTAGTTGAGGCATGTGATCACTTGAATCAATGCTGCCATGCCAGCACACATTTAGGAATAGTGACTAAAGCCCCATTGGCAAAACTTTCCTTTTATTTTTAAAGATCTAAGGGTAAGCAATGCCTTTACTGGCAAGATTTTTTTTTACTGGTTAGAAATAGTGAGCAAAGCCAACAAGACTTCTCTTTTTATTTTTAAACAGTTTTATGCCTGTACTGATGCTCTAGGATAGGGGTTCCCAACCTTTTTACACCATGGGCCTGACCACACACCCTGGACAGCTGTGTGAGCTGGACCATGCTCCTGGAAGCGGAGGTAAATGTGCCTGTGTCTGCATTTATGACAGTAAACATGTCCACTTCCATTTCCAAGTGAGGTGGTGGGAGTGGGCCACATGAAATGGTGCGATGCAGTGGGGCCAGCCCATGGGCTGTAGGTTGGGAACTCCTGCTCTACGTCACCTAGAAAGCAACAACAAAAATAAAGAGCAAAAAAAGAAAATGAATGTAACAATGGTCAGACCATCATTCCTCAGAAAATCTTGAGTCTGACATCATACTAGCCAGGATGCTTTAAAACTGCAAAGTCTGGCCTGGATTTTTCTTACCACCAGATAAGCCCTGGGAGATTCAACAGTTCAATCCTAGCCTTTCCTTACAAATTACAGCCTGCCCTCTTCCGAGGGTTAGCTACTAACTAGTGTGTCAGTCTAAGAAGAAACAAACCTCCTTTACAGGTGTGAATAAACACAATGGCTGAGATTTTAATTTTTTAAAAAAGGTTAATTTCAATAACATGAGATATTTTTTAAAAAATCAATAGACAGGTTTCAAAATTGTGACAAACAAAAGGCAGCTTCAATTAATACTAATAAACACTTCAAAATACTACAGGCAAAATTTCCTCACAAAATATTAACCTTTCCTTTCTACTCTAGAGGAATCTTCCTTTTCCTATTCAGCTGAATTATCCCTGGATACCAGCAATCTCAGAGCCCTGCTCATCTTCTTATTTTACCTTAGTTCTCTCTTCTTATTATTATTTTACCTCAATTCTCTCTCTATTCTTATTTTTCCTCAGCTCTCTCTCCTTATTTTTTCTTCAGCTCTCTCTTTTTATTATTTTTCCTCAGCTCTCTCGTATTTTTCCTCAGTGCTCCTCAGCTCTTCTTAACATTCTATCTCTACCCATTGCTGTTAATCTTCCCTGGCCTTGCCTTCATGCTCTCATATTTTTCTCTACTCTAGTTACAGTACATTCATTCCTTACAATAAAGAGGAAATTTGGCATCCTCTCCTTGTTTATAGCTTATTGCAGCTTATTAAGTAGCTCTTTTGAAGCTGCACTAACTGCTTCAAGAACTACATTAACAAGCTGCAAATAAGATTTTCCTGTGTTAATTGGAACTGACCCAAGAAACCCAAACTCCCCAGTGAGTGGATGTGAGTGAATTCATATTTTGCTTACTATATAGTGCACCCTTAGCCTGCCATTTCTATGATTTGAGTTTAATCATAACTCATAGTCATTTTTGAGAATCTGATGAGAGTCAAGAGCCCTCTTCTCCATTTGAAACAATATTTTAATAACACGTTAATATGTACATAAAACACATATAACAAAACTTAAATATAAAGCATATAGAATATTATGTATATGTGTGTACATATATGCACATAAATAATGTGTTCTATATGTTTTCTATATAAATTATGTTCATAAAGCAACAGAGAGGACTAAAAATAAAATAAAATCACACACCCAGTTGCGGTCTCCTGAGTCCAATCCATAGGCCTTCTGCAATAAGGAATATAACAAATACTCATAAAATTATTATCCATGAGACAGGCTGTCTTACCACATTGAGACAGCCTGCCAAGAAATTGCTGATGCTTGCGAGTCTTCTCTTTGCAAGCTTGAGAGCAAGACAAGGAAAAGCATGAACAGCCCAGTAAGATAGTGTCAATAGTAAAGAAGCAAAATCATATGTGGAAAAATCACTATTCCACTCTGCTTTTTGCCATGCAATTAGCATAGCTGAGCTCTGGAATACTGCTGCAGGGAGTGGAATAGGGAGAGAGAGAAACACACGACACATCCTGACTTCTCCTCCTCACACAATGACAGCCATGAAGGAGAAGCAAGAACTGGAAGAGGGGATGTGATCTAAACCAGGCAGTACAGGAAAACCATGTTCAGCCACCAAAGAACAATTTGTGTAAAAATTATTTTCACAAATGCAAGAACTAATAAATTTGAACTAATAAATAAATAAATAAATAAATAAATAAATAAATAAATAAATAAATAAATAAATAAATAAATAAACTCTCATCAACAGAGGCAGCAAACACCTCAAAAGTGTGGAAGTGAGGAGAGAATAAACTGGCAATTTCTCATCTCTAAATGTGGAAACAAGTGGGAATTTAGATCTCTACATTAGGGTTCCATAGGTTAAAGCCTATGGAACCCTAGTGCTCTACAGTCATGAACATCTCCTGGGTGAGGGTGGGTCATTAATTCTCTCTCATATAGAGCTATCTCACAGGGCTTTATGAAGGTGAAATGGGAGGAAGAGAGCAATTGTACTGACCTGAGCAAATAGTTAAATGAAATATAACTAATGAATAGAAAAACATTGATATTAGCTAGATAATTTTGTATATCATTTTACTATGTCATTACAATGGATGTTTGAACTATAGTAGTGCTACTATCACTATACACTGTCTGCCTTGGACATCCTGCTACAGTAATGGAGTAGACCATACACCCAGTGACTCAATGCCAAGTGTCAGGCGGCGGTTAACTAACCTGATTTCCTAAAGGGGCCAACAGCTATGGGTATATGAGCTCCTTTAGGTGGGGTGATGATCCCGCTCAGTGGAAGAAATGCCATTGGAAACCACCATATTGGGCTGAACAGCAAAATGAGTGGAGGAAGAACTCTGATTCCCAACAGTCATGGAGGCGGAAGAGGCCATGCCAGATGGACTGGCTGTTAAGGTGTGCCTTGATAATATCCTCAAGGCTGTGGCTGTCCCTTTCAGTCTCGGTGTTAAAAAATGCATTCTCGGATATGAGTTACAGTCGACGACGATGACGAGTAGCGCTATTTGCAGAAATCTCTGAAAGATCTGAAAAGTTAGTAGGCTTCTATGGCTATTTATTTTTGTACAGTTAAGAATCAGCAGTTCTCCGACTCATCTAAACAGGTAATGGATAGAATTTTTGAGCCTTTGTGTGGAGAATTTTTTTAAACAAGTTTCTTTGAAGTATGGATAATAAACGTGTCTTTCTGTGTAAAGGAATGAGCAAAGTTACCCAGCCGGTCCTGCCTTTCTTAAATCAAAATATTAACATCCTATTCAGACTATGTTTTCTCTATTATATGCTACTTTTTGATACAGAAATCCTGTTGAGGAAATGCTGGTATCAGGTGCCAGTGGGGAAAAAATAATCAAAATATGTCATCAAGAGCTCCAGTGCAGAAAATAGAAATATATTTTGCCAACTCACTTCATTTCCCTCTAATGTAAAATATAGTTCTGGATGTTATATACCTGTCTGTGTGTCTCGGCTGTTCAGATCCTTTTATTAAGGTAGTCTTCAAATTGAAGATCAGCCTTTATTCATATTGCTTTAGCAAAAATAGCTAGAAGTGAATGGAACGTATTATTGCAAAATCACTATTAATATTGATGTTCTTTCTGCAGCCATTCTGCAGGATGATGGTGATACTTACATTCCTCTGTCAAATATGAGACAACACATCAAAGATATTTGGCATTATATTTAGACTTTATTTTGCAGTTTTCTGGCTCCTCACTTTATAAGTCTAGCCTTTCTAAGTACTCTCTTTTTTCTCAATTCAACTGATCTACTTGCAGAAATCAACCATATAAATTCAGCTCACAATGTCTCAATTAGGGTCTATAAACATTTTTGAAATTGTGAAGTAAAGCAATAAAAATGAACAATAAAGGACAGGATCCTATGGACAGTTTCCAAGGTCCTGGTTGCATCCCTGGACACACTTCCAACTGGGCATGCACCTAGCTTCTTGTTAGATAAAGGTAAAGGTCAAAAGCCAGTCATATCCATCTCTAGGGTTCAGTGCTCATCTCTGTTCACAGCCAAACATCTACAGATGTTTCTGTGGACATGTGGCAGGCATGACTAGACACTGGAGTGCATGGAACACTGTTTACCTTCCCACAAGACTAGAACCTATTTATTTACTTGCAATTTCTTGCTTTTGAACTGCTAGGTTAGCAGGAGCTAGGACAGAGATGAGCACTCACTCTGTTGTGCAACACTCAGGTCTTGAACTGCTAACTGCTGACCTTCCAGTCATCACATTCAGTATCTTAACCACTAAGCCACCGCAGCCAGCTTCTTGTTAACCTGCAGCAATTGGCTACCAAGGCATGCACACTTATGCTTACACAAGTCTAAATTGCCAGTAGAACCCTGACCATTCTGGGAGACCTGCCAAAGAATGGGCAGGCCGCAATGGTCTAGATTCATTATTTCATGGGACAGATGCCTACTTTGGAGAATAAAATTGAAGAGAAAGGCAGGATGGACAGAGCACACAATATATTGCCCATCTAAGGGGAATTTCCACTCTGTGTGACAAGTAGACATAAAACAAGTAGATATAGGAAAATAAAATGACATTAAAATGATATCACCAGTGTATGTTATAAAACCTGTCAAAAAAGTGGCATTGTTAGAACTAATCTGCCCACTGGTTCAGTCCACTCTCCTCAAGAATGGAGCAAAGAGTCCTGTTCTCATACCTGCTGTTCTCATGCTGGTTTCACTGGTCCCAATAAGCACTCTACCTACTCTTCTTTTCTTGTGTATTGTTGGAGTCTATGAATTTGTTTAATATACATTTTTTAAAAATACCAAATTTGCAATTCCAGTGTCACTCATGGAAATGGACCTCTCTGATGCTGAGCTATAGAGCAAAGCTTTCAGCCTAGTGCTTTGCTGGGAATTAACTATGTATGAATTGATCTGCTGTTACTAAAAAATGTACTGTGTTTATTGGATATAGTTTCTTTGTGAGCATCACTTTGTTATACAATGCTTCACAAATTTAGTTAGTATCTACTACTTTGAAAACAAATGTTAGATTTTGAACTCTATCCTCTAACCTGCTCCTTAGCCCAGTCTTAAGCATGTCTTCAGACCTTGCGTTGGTCTCACAGTGTTAGACTCTGTGGGGCTATAAATAAAGAGCTTGTGACATGCTGTTGACATTAGTGGATTTTATAGATTTTATTTTAATCACAGATACCCTCAGATTGATTGGCTTTACCCTTTAATTTGTTCTGCTGCCTGACTATTTTCATGATAAGTTAATAGCAGAACAAGTAACCATGTGAGTTAATGGAATCCCTCAGAGAATGTTTCACAGACAAGGCTACTTTAACATCTGTAAAGTATGTGTGCTCTTTCCTAAAGCCAGTCAGTCGTTCACTTTCTGGCTCCAAGGATTTATAACATCTTTTGGTTTGGGGGACATACACATTTGTATTACAGCTATTAGTTATGGCTGTTTCCTGGAATCAATTGAATAGGATGGCTCATTATTCTGGCTATACCAAATATTAATGGATGTTTCTAAAATAATCCAATATCTGTGATAGCCTGGCTGCCATTTCTTATTTTAAAAGAACATCAGTTTAAGATAGAAATTAGAAATATGTAATATGGAAGAATAGCCTTTTGGTCTCGTGATTCAAGCATGAATATTAGTTTATCTAATGGTAAAATCTGAGGCTCTTTAACAGATGAAATTGAAGATGGGTTTCTTTCTAGGCTGTGTCGCCAAGAATTGATTTAATATAAAGATGATAGTTAAGAATCAGCAGATTGGGAACATGATATTTTACAGTTTCTTTTTAGACAATTGTGTACAGTTCTTAAATATTTTAACATATTCAGATATTGTCTACGAGCAAAAAAATTGCAACCTAGGCAGATTCTGAAATCATTAGTTTCTCCACTTTAGATAATACAGTAGTTGGACTGTTCTTGTAAGTTTCCACTACCAGATAAAATAAATAAGGCAAAGATATGCAAATATTATACATCCAGTCTAGTAATTGCTGCAGCTTAATGTCTTTGCTCCATCACCTCTCCATGCCCCATGGAACAAGGGTATTTGCTCCATATGACAAGAAACAGGCTTTGTTTATATACTCTGAATGTACATGCATTTTCAAGATATCAATTTGCTCCACTTCTGATAGGCCCATTCTATTCACAGTCCAGTTCCAACTGAAGGGTTTCCAGATGACTCACAAAAATTTTACAAAAAAGAAAAGAAAAGAAAAGAAAAGAAAAGAAGGGAGATAGTATGGTTTCCGAAGAGTTCACCATGCAAGTAATGAGCTCTGAGGGGGAAAAACACCATTAAATTTAATCAAGCCATCTGAATATGACCCAAATTAAATATGGATTAGGTTCCATTGAGGATATTTCTTGCAAGTAATATGAAGGCTTCCACACACAAAACTTTTCTCTAGTCTCTGATTCAGCTGGATTTTATTGTACTTGTCTAACAATATTATCTTTTCTAATATAAGGACATGGGGGTAGTCCAGGCACAGAAAGTAATATGAAATGTTGCGACAGGGCCAAATGGAAGATTAGGCACCATGAGCATGCTCATGCTGAAAAAACTCTTCTTCTTTTGTGTCCTGATCAGACCCTGGACTGTCAAAATGAAGCCACTTTCTTCGCTTTGTTGTTTCCTAAATTCATGTCCTCATCACTGCATGTCTCTGGCACTAATTGGCAGACCAGCAAATTGACCAGACTCTGTGTCTTTCCACATTCACACCTTGTGTTGTCCACTAGCAGTCCCCATGAGCATGTTGGTCTTGCATTTAGGGATTCCAACCCTCAGCCTATTCAGGGTCCTCCAGGTGGCATAGGGGAGACTGAGATCTTCAGCTATATCCACTTTTAATGATGTTCCTTTCCCATTGAGCTCCTTCCTCCATCTTCTAATTTGGTTTTGCTCTTGTTGTACCCTCAAGAATGTTTGTTGTTGACATAAAGCTCTTCCTGGATCAGAGCTGGCAGACTTGAGACTCATATCTGTTCAGAGGGTGTGGAGGGCCATTCTCTTGTTTAGTTCTCTCAGCATCTGCAGCGACTTCTCCACGCTTTTGTCCAGCAGTTCTTGAAAATTCACCAATTTAGCCTTCTTAAAGTTAAACCGTCTACAAAAAGGCACTTCCTGGGGTTTCACTGCAGCATTTACTATGCACATAATAGGCCTGTGTTGAGTGCGTGGGATCGGATCATCAACAACTTTCATGCAATGTGCTGATATTTTCTTGCTAACAAAGATGTTGTCAGGATTATACCCCCTCCTCCATCTACCACTCTTAAAGGATGCAGGCAGTTTCAGATCATGGACAATTTGGAGGTCATTGGTGTTTGCCCAAGATACAAGTTTTACTCCATTCTCATTGGTTTGGTTATATTCCCAAGCCTCACTGTGACAATTAAAATCTCCAATAACAAAATTTATTTGGTCATAAGTAAAATTGTCCAGTTCATTAAAACTAAAATTTGCTTCTGGTGGCTTATAGATGGAGGTAACAGAGAATTGTGGGTTTGGATGGTGAACATTTCAATGTGTTTGTATCCATCAATGCAGCTGATATTATGCTGCGGCCAGGTCTAACAAATATTGCACTCCCATACTCGTCATGAGGTCTCTCAATCACTAGCTCCATTCCAGCCATTTTGGGTCTGTATTTTGCTGTTGCCCAATGTGTTTCCTGGAGCAGAAGTATGTCACATTTTTATTTCCTGCACATGTCTGCAAGGAGGACACTCTTGTTACTTGAAAGTATCTCAATATTTATTGAGATCATTGCTATGGTTGGTCTTGACAGTTAGTCTTGACATAGATCTTTCTGGTGGGTTCATTTATCAGTTCCTTTGGTCTGATCTGGTATTAGAAGGATTAGCTGACAAGTTTGCTGCCCAGAGTATGCCTGACTATATTTACAATCTTCATGGAGGCTCGTTCTGTGTACCCCTGGAAAAAACCCTCTCTTTCACATGCATATATATTTAATAAGACTTTAGCCTTTGGGTTATTTGCATTAAGCTGTTATTTCTCCTTATATTAGGTGGAGAGATACCAAAAAGAGGGTATATTTTCTCAACTGGTGTAAGTTTGAGGTATCCTATCACTATAAGCATGGCTTCATTAACAGTGATGTCAACTTGTTTTGCGTGTATGTATGCACTACATACTGGAGCATCATACTCTGCTAATGCTCAGAGCCAAAGCTGATGTATGCAGCATGGATGGTTGAGTTCCCAATTTATAGTTTGATAGATGATATTGTTCCTTGTACTAACTTTGGCTTTGATGTTCAAGCAGTGCTGCTTAAAAGAGAGTGTCCTGCCAAACGTTATGCAGAGGTATTTTGGTACTGAACAATACTGCAATTGATTCCCTTGTCACATAACATCCAACTCAACCCTTGCCTCTCAGTTTCAAAGGTGGAAAGCACACACTTGATTTTTCCTTAGATTAGGCTTCAAATGGTTGCTGTTGTAACACTGTCCTAATTCTTCAAGTGCTCTAGTAAAATTTCCAGCTACCTCATCAAAGCATATTCCTTGAATGGCCATTGCTTTGTCATCCATACAGATGAACAATTTTGTAATATATATTATACAGTGTTGGATACAATACACTTCTTTGTGGGAGTCCATTCTTCTGCAACCTTCATCTGCTGTTCTTTCCATTCATCATACCACAGAATCTCTGGTTCAGAAGGAAGGTCCCAGGGGGGGAGGAGCCAAGATGGAGACCTGAGAGGTTGTTTTTTCCTCAGCTGCAAAAAGTGGAGTCACATTTTGTGGGATAAAAGTAGATACAGCCTCTTTAAAAATGTAATAAAAGGACCATAAGGATTATAAAGTCAAGGGGAATTTTTTAAAAGTTGTTTTCAACCAAAAGTTTGCTGTGGCTGCTTCACCGGAGATAACGGAGATAATGGACTCGAGCTGGCCGGCTGAACTGTAAGCATTCTAATGAAGTGGGGGTGGGGTGAAGACAATTCCAAGCCAATTCCAAGTCAACAGTAAGGGAAAGTTTGGACATATTTTTTTCCTTAAGATTGTTGGCTTGAGAAGTTAATTACAAGGGCTATGTATCTGGAATGTGTAGGAAGACGAAACACCGAGACGGAAGATAAGGATATTTTCTTTATTTCTTCCCGGCTGCCATCTGGCAATTAATTTTTAAAAGTCCTCACCCCTTTACTTACCAACTATCAATCTTCGATAGCAGCCAATTAAGCTGTTTAGACTTTGTATGGCTTTGAAATAATTGCTGGCAGAAGAATTGTTTTTTTCCCCCCCTCTTGTAGATACTGTTTACCGGAGTGAACTGAAAGTGAAACTGAGGACTGCTGTTGCTATCTCTTGTTTGTTTTTCCCTTCGGTTAAGCGATTTTTGGACTCCTGTTGCTGGCTTTGTTGCACAGAATATATTTACATATTTTCTTCCTCCATTCTTTTTCTCTTTTGGAGGGCGAAGTACTGTTTTGTTTCAAAATAGTATAGACTGCACGATCTGGTTTCTTGGTTTTTTAGCCCTTCCATTTAGAAAAAAGAAAAAAAGTTTTTCCTTGAGTTGCATAAGGGGGGGAATTGATACCTTAACAAAACGTTTTATTGGCTATATTAATTTGGAAAAAAAAGAATTTCTGGCTCCAATTTATCTAGTTGCAATTGTGTAAATGAATTTATGATTTTATGATTTTATGAAACTTTGTAGTATATTCATGGAACTTTAATTGTTTTTTGCTGTGGTGAATGTTATCTGGATGAGTAAAAGAAGGGATAAATCTTTGGAAGATAGACAAGATAACCCTGCTTGGGTAAGAATTGGACGATTGACAAGAAGAGATCAACAAGAGAAGGTGAAATCACTGAAGCAAGAGATTGAAGAGGCGGAGGAACTGCAAAGATTAAGGGAGAAGGTTCATCATCAACAACGACAGCAACAGTTTCAACAACACAGACAAATCACAACAACGAAATCAAAAATCACATCAAGAGCAAGAAATGGAGTCAAAGGCTGAACAAGGAGCCATAAAAAAGAAAATAAGTGAAAAAGACAAACCTTAATCTGATTTAAGCGAAGTTATGTCAGCATGGATGAAACAACACTAAGAAAATGTTGAGAAAAATTATGACAAATTTAAACAACAATTGTTTGATAGACTACAGGCTGCAGAAATTCAACGAGTCAAGGAGCAACAAGAACTCATCGAGATCATTCAAAAAGATATAAAAGACTCGTCATCAAACTTGTTAAAAGCCACATCTGAAGGAATGAATAATTTATTGAAGGAGATGGGGGAAATGAAAGAATCAGTGGCCACAGTAAAAAAGGAGGTAGTGGAACTAAAACAAGAAGTTGCGGAGGCGAGAGAAAGAGAAAGAAAAAGCAATTAAATTGATTGACCATGAAAAAAGAATGGCGTATCTGGAAGATCAGATAAGAAGGAAAAATGTGATAATTAGAAAAATCCCTGAGAATAAACCGGACAACTTGAAATTAAGATTGTTGACATGGCTGAATGAATTGAAAATGGGGAGGGATTTTGTATCTGAGGACATTGAGAGTGTGTACAGACTGGGTCCAAAGAAACATAGAACGGGTTCTAGAAATGTGCTGGTAAAATTTGCAGATTTGAGTGCAAAATTAAGATTGATGTCTCATGTTAAAAATGCTGGTCCGAATGTTCTCAAAATGGAAGGAGGGGATATTGAAATTTTCAACGATATAGCGTTTGAAGAAAGAATTTGGAGAAATCAAATTAAGCCTGTTAGAAAAAAATGGAGAGATAAAGGAATCTTATATAATTGGAAATTTTCAAAACAGATGAGGTTTGTGCACCTGGGGAAAACCTTTTATATAAAGGAAGATTCATATGTGCTGAATGTGTTAGCAGAAGCAAAGATTCTGGAAAACGGAACACAAGAGTGGAAGGATCTCAAAGAAGCATTATCATTGGCAGGAGCAAACACAGCAAAAAAAATCAGAATCCACAACTGAAGAGGCTCAAGGAGCAACTGGAGGCAATTAAGATGAATTGTATTATAGTGTAACATCTGCAGCTGAAGTATTACTGAAGAATGATTAAGTTTTGTAACCACATGACTCCCCTCCTCCCTTCTCTTATTAGTAGAGGTGCTTTTTTTTTTGAAAAAAGAAGGGGGTTATCATCTTTTTGTTTTTTATATGTTTTTCTGTGTAATATATGTTAAATTGTGGGTAGTGGGTAACACCGTCCTTTGAAGTCTGCCAGCTATTTCTTAAAAGGTTAAATAATGATAAAACATGAAAAATATTAAGATATTGTCATGGAATGTGAAAGGGGCAGGTTGTCCTACTAAATGTAAACGGTTGGAAATGGCCCTAAGAAAAGATAGAGCGGACATCATCTTTTTTACAGGAAACTCATCAAAAAGCGGCGGATAAAAATAATTTATATCTTGGTTGGACTCAGTATTATGAAAAGGCTTTTGGTTCTTCCAAGGCAAGGGGGGGTGGCGATTATGATATCGAAAAGATTGGGATTTACGAAAACAAAAACGATAGAGGACTCAGAAGGCAGATACTTGATTATAGCTGGAAGTATAGAAGAAGAAGAAATATTGCTGGTCAATGTCTATGCACCAAATGAGAATCAAGACCAATTCTTGACTAAATTGAGTCATATTTTGATAAAAGAAAATTGTGATAGAATGATAGTTGCTGGAGATTTTAACCTAACAAGGTCAAATATTGATTGTACTAATATAACTAATTATAGAAAAGGTTGGAAAGCTAAATTGTTGGATGATTGGATGAAAAAGTTTGGATTGAAAGATTCCTGGCGAGAACTGAAAGGGGAAGAACGAATTTATACATATTATTCCCAGGTTTATAATTCATATTCTAGGATTGACTATGTATTTGTAACACAAAATATATTGAAGGATTTAAATGATGTAGAAGTAGGAATCTTTAAGGAATCGGATCATGCCAAAGTAATGGTGGAACTACAATTTAAAATAAATAAAAGTAATATTAGAACTTGGAGGTATGACCCGAAATTATTTAAAGACGAGGGGATAAAAGATCAGATAATGAAAAATTGGGAAGAAATTTGGAAAATTAACGATAATAATGAAACAAACTTTAATGTAATTTGGGATGCCATGAAAGGAGTATTTAGGGGTGAGTGTATTAAATTTAAGAGTTTAAAAAACAAACAATATAAAGATAGACAATTGGAGTTGGAAAAAGAGATTAAATTATTGCAAAGTAAACATGCCAAAACAAAGGAGAAGAAGACCTTAGAAAGGATACAATTGTTACAGAAGGAGATAGCAGGAAGGGATATTGAAAAAATTAAAAGAGATTTAATTTATTTGAAAAGGGAATATTTTGAGTATAGTGATAAAAGTTCAAAAATGTTAGCAAAAGCAGTGAAAGAGAAGAAGGAAAAAATGGAGATAGGAACTTTAATAAGGGAGGATATGAAAAGGTGCAATAAAACAGTAGAGAAACTCGACATATTTAAAAAAAAATTATTAAAATTTGTACATAGATAAGAAAATAAATATAAGCAAGTTAGAAAAATATTTACAAGAACACAAGGGGGAGAGTATAGAAGTAGAGCATAGGGCTAAAATGGAAGAACAAATTACAGAGAAAGAGATACTAGATGTTATAAACAAATTGAAAATAGGGAAAACTCCAGGAGAAGATGGATTACCAGCGGAATTTTATAAAGAATTTAAACAAATTATTATTCCAAAATTAATTAGGCTATATAATTATATTTTGGAGGGGGGAGAATCTCCAAATTCATGGCTTAGATCTATTATAGTATTAATACCAAAACCAGGAAAATTTTTAGAATTGGTTGATTCATATTGTCCAATTTCTTTAATTAATCAGGATGCAAAGATTTTTACAGCAATTATGGCTAACAGGTTAAATAGTTTTCTGGGGGAATACATACATACAGATCAGGCAGGTTTTTTAAAGGAAAGATATATGTCTGATTTAATAAGAAGGGTGTTAAATTTGTTACAAATAAACAAGAGAAAAGAAGGTAAAATAGGACTATTATCTTTAGACATTTTTAAAGCTTTTGATTCTTTACAATGGGTCACTATCAGGGAAATAATTAAAAAAGTAGAATTTGGGGAAAAATTTAAAAATGTAGTTAATCAACTTTATAAAAGTAGTTATGCCAAGGTAAGAGTAAATGACTCATTTACAGAAGATATTGAAATTAAAGCAGGAATGAGACAAGGATGTCCTCTTTCCCCCATTTTGTTTATAATGGCTATGGAATTATTGGCTAGAGCTATAAGGAGTGATACGAATATAGAAGGGATAAATGGAACAAAAATAAGTTTGTATGCAGATGATACTTTAATTATAATGAAAGATCCTATAAAAAATATGGAAAAGATACAAGATCATTTGCAAATATTTGAAGAGATAACAGGCCTGAGAATAAATTGGGGGAAATCAGAAGCAATCTTTAGTAAATTAAATAAGGAAGAGATAGGGAGAATTAAGGAAAAATTTAAAATTCAAATTAGGAAAAGTATAAAGTATTTAGGTGTTAACATTGCTGACAATGTAGAGGATTTGAAGAAATTAAACTATGATAAAGTGAAAGAGCCAATTAAGAAGAAAATTGTTCAATATAGGGTATTGAAGACCTCCTGGTTTGGTAGAATAGCAATTTGTAAAATGAGTTTATTACCCAAGATTAACTTTTTATTTGAAGTCCTTCCAATTAAACAATCTGAAAAAGAACTAGGAGTTTTTCAAAACTTATTGAATGATTATTGTAATGGAGGGAAAAGAGCAAGGATACCTAAAAGTCTATGGTATAAACCACAGAAAGAGGGTGGTTTAGGGTTACCTAACATTAAATCGTACTACAGGGCGTTCCAAATTAAAGGCTTAGTAAAACTTTTAACGATAGAGGACCTTATATGGAGGGAGATAGAAATGAAAGATAGTAATGTGTGTGCAAAGGGAGAATTTCTGGAAAATACAGTTTTTGATTTAAAACCAAGAAATAATGTCCTAAAGTCTATGATAAATGTATGGATAAAGTTGAAAGATAAATTGGCACCAAACACCTCTCCAATATTAGAGTTGCAAGATCTTAAAACATTCCCAGTTAAAAATTTAGAATTATTAAAAAATATTATGTATAAATATGATATAATTTTACTAAAAGATTGGCTGGATCGAATTGAGAATGAAGAAACAAAAAAAGAAATTTATAAGGAATTAAAGTTGAACTGGCTTCAGATACTAACGTTGGATAAGTGGAATAAACAATATAAAATGAAATTACAGCCAATAAGGCAGCTGACAGACTTCGAGGAGATGGTATATAAAATAAGAAAAGGTTCAATGGGGATAAAAGGAATAGTAAGTAAATTATATAAAATGATAAACAACATGGATGAATCCCAGGATGCCCTTAAAAGAATGTGGGAATCGGATTTGAGTATTATTATTACAGATAAGAACTGGAAGAAAAAATGGAAAAGTAGGATGATGCGAAATCTGTCTAGAAAAGTTAAAGAACACAACTATAAGATGTTGTGGCGCTGGTATATGACGCCAGTTCAGTTAAATCAAATAAATAGTAGCAACTCAAAAAAATGTTGGAGGTGTCATCAGGAAATTGGGACATACAAACATATGTGGTGGGATTGTAAAATTATTTCCAATTTCTGGCATAAAATGGAGCAAGAATTAGAAATTTTTTTAAATATCCATTTAAAGTTGAATGAAAAAATAGTTTTATTAACGGACTTAGAGGATTTGAATTTAGAGGAAAATATAAAAGAGTTATTGTCTATCTTTTTGACATTGGTGAGACAACAAATAGCCAGAAATTGGAAAGGGGATATGAATTTAGAAATTGGTAAATGGTATGTTGATGTTTGGGATATGGCATTAAATGAAAAACTTACATGGGAATTAAATATAAAAAGGGGGTTAATAAAACAAAATAGATTTTGGGACATTTGGAAACCTTTTTTGCAACACACATTGATGGATAATAAAGGAGGAAAACCTGCTCCGAATACAATGTATTTTTGGCAGAATGAATGAGTTGTAAAAGGAGTGGCTGGTAGACTCAAGGACTTTAGTGTACTGGGTGGTAGGAACCATGTACAAAATAATAAAGTTGTAATATGGTGGTTAAAGAGGAGAGTGGATATAAAGGTGAAAATATATAGTATAGTAAATGTATAGAAAATAATGTCTGACTACATTATATTATATTGATATGTATTTTTTCTCTCTTTTCCTCTTCTCATCTTTTAACGCTGTAGGATGTATGTGGGAACTACTTTTTTTTCTTTTTTTTGTATGTAATTGTTTCCTTTATGTTTTGTAGATTGTTTTGTTAGCTTGTTTTTTAATATTGTAAAAACCTTAAAATAAAAATTATTAAAAAAAAGGAAGCTCCCAATGATCCTAGTAAGCTTGTTATCTGTAAGCTTATTTATTTTATGGAGCAGAATCTTATGATTGACAGTATCTTACTCTGCAGTTAGGTTTGGATCATGGACAAATTGGAGGTCACTGGTGTCTGCCCGAGATACAAGTTGTGCACCATCCTCATTGGTCTGGTTATATCCCCAAGCTTCACTGTGACAATTAAAATCTCCAATGACAACATTTATTTGGTCATAAGTAAAACTGTCTGGTTTTTTAAAACTAAAATTTGCTTCTGACGGCTTATAGACAAAGGTAACAGAACTGTGGGGTTTGGATGGTTATAATTTCTATTTGTTTGTTTCTGTCAGTGCAGCTGATATTATACTGTGGCCGGGCCTAACAAAAATTGTACTCCCTTTCCTGGTCATCCAGTCTCTCAATCACTAGTTCCATTCCAGCGTCTTTGGGTCTCTATCTTGCTGTTCCCTGATGTGTTTCCTGGAGCAAAAGTATGTCACATTTGTATTTCCTGCACCTGTCTGCTAGTAGGAGACTCTTATTACTCAAAAGTCCCTCAATATTTGTTGAGATCATTGTTATGGTTGGTTTTGACAAAAACCTTTGTGAAGGATTTATTCTTTAGCTCCTTTGGTTTGATCTAGTGTTAAAAAGATTAGCTGGCAAGGTTGCTGCCCTGGGTACATCCAATTGCATTAACAATTTTTGAGGAGGCTCTTTCTGTGTAAATTCATTTATTTTGTGTGTTTATTGTATACCCATGTATTTTAAAACTAGATTTCAATAAACTCAGATTTCCCTGTCAGTCAGTCATATGTGTGCATTAACTACACAAAGTTATTTGTTATCTGAAAATATTTCAGAAATTTTTTAGGGAACCTTTGAAAAAAGTTAACCTGATTTCAAGCATTTGAAGATCAGTTCTGGCTGAGCAAGTTGATGGGTTTGGTGACTCACTGTTGCAAACACTGCCAATGTTCACTATTGTCAAAATTTAATCTGCGAGAAGGAGAACCCCCACTGTCATCTAGTTTACAGAAAGGAGGAAGGGATTAGGATCAGTTGTCTGCCATGCAAAATACTCTGACTCCTTGACTAAAAGCTTCATCTTCAGTTACTAATATGAGCTGGAATGCCAAAGGGGGTTTCAAAAAGATATCCACAAAAGAGGAAGGAAAAGGATAAGCAGATATCCTGAATGGGTGGCAAATGGATGGCAAATAGGATAGCCGTGTATATTTCATGACTGTATCCAAAACTCCCTATCTTCTATGATGGGATATTTAGTTTAGAAAAGATTAATATAATTCTTCTTTGATGTATGTGTGGCAGTATTTATAGACTTTTGCTGATCTAACGCAAACAACAATAAACTGTCCCTGTAACAAATAATCTACTTTTTGCAAGATGTATTCATACAGTGACTAATAAAAAAATAGGAAAATTGAAATAGTAAGATAACATGTTTTGACTTCCTCCATGTTCATTTTTTTTCAGTACAAGTGTGCTGTATTCAAATTGGAGGTTATAGAACATGGAGGACATTGTGTCAGAGTGAATGGGTGATGTTGTGAATTGCCTCTTAGATTTCAGACCATGATGTACTCAAACACCAAGTATTTATCACTTCAAGAAATACCAAAGGTATCTAGGTGGTAATGGTTTTAACCAATGGGATTAATGTTTAAAATTAGGACTTGCTAGACACTAGGCCAAATCATCTGGCGTGCCACCCTCGCTCCTGCTGTTGCCACCTCCAGAAGTGGTGGAAGTGGAAGAAACAGCAGTAAATACATCTGCTGCTATCGTAAACACATTTATGACAGCTGTAAAAGTGGAAGCGGCTGTCATAAATGTGTTTTATGCATTTATAGCTGTAGTAAACACATTTTACAAATTTATGGGTATCATAAATACACAAATGCATTTACGACAGTTGTAAATGCATCTGCTTTCGGGGCCATTTTTCCCTTCCACCACATGGAACTTCCTGGTGTGGTGGAGGCAGTGGGAGGCCACATGAAATGATGCAGTGGGCCGCATCTGACCCACTGACCGCAGGTTGAGAATTCCTGTTTAACTCTGACCCATTTTAATGCTCTGCCACCAGCCTTTTTAAAGGAAAGATGGTTAAGAATCCCTTATGACAATGTTTTTACCCTCTCTTGATCTGTCATGGTGAAAACAATAGAACATGTCCAGTTGTACTGCAGATTTTATAATCCTCACAGTTTTACTCATTTCCCCAATTTTAAAACACTATCCAGGTAGACCTGACAATATTTTTTTTCTTTACCTCTTCTCTCCTCAAGTGAAATTACAGCCAAAGTTGCAAAATTTGGGGTACAACAAGAAAATAGATTGTATTAACTGTATCACTGTATTAACTAGATTGGGATTTAATACTCAGTTGGAATCTGAGTATTAAATCAGTATTTCAGTCTGCTTTTCATTTGATTATAAATACTATATGTTCTGTCCTTGTGTTTTATTCTTGTGCATTTAACATGGCTGGCCTATAGTTAAAATAATAAACTTAAAGAAAGAACCCAAAGGATAATACCTGACATTAACTCTTCACTTGGAATAGTCTTCTACAATTCCATCTTCAATACATCACTGAAGAAGGGAGAGATAAAACATTTAACTCTAACATTTCCATTTTTCTGTTAAATGCAGTAATTACCATATTTGCTGTCATATAAGACCCACTTCCATCACCTTAAAATACACTGGGAAAATGGAGTGTGTCTTGTACTGTAATAAAGTGGCCTATACCCTGCTATTTTGGTAATAACGGAGTATGTCTTATACTCTGATTCATCTTATACACTAGCAAATATGGTAGATGTTTTAAAGTAAATTAACTGCACTTTTCTGGCACCCAAAACAGATTCGTTTGAAGTGCTCTTTGATGACTTAAAAATATTTTCTCTTTCCTCTACTTCTGCCTTTTCTGTATTCAGCAACAAAATTATGTACCTGAAGACTTGAATTGTTACCTGGAAAAATGAATGATGATCATCATCTGTCCTTCTGTGGGTTCTGCAGTAAACATTTTCATTTGGTTTAATTATTGCAAAATGGATTTGGAATGCAGACAAACCTATAATTGCTAGGGTAAGTGACAAATTAAAATCAAAAAGTAAATTTGGCCATGTGGAACACAATTTTCCCTTGTGCACAACCAGGTGAAAACTGCTTATGTTCCAGAGACAGAATTATGTTGAACTTTCATTCTCTGTAATGGGTGAAGCATTTGCTTGTTGTAGAAGGAGAAAATGATATAACACACATCTGTAAAGTTCCATTTTTGGGATGGGGTACTTTATTAAATGCATCTGTTTTGGAAACATTGAATTCCATTCCCTGCAGCCAACATCTGTAGATGACATAGTTCTGTGATGGTGAACTTTGGCACTCCAGATGTTCTTCGACTTCACTTTCCAGAAGCCCAAGCCCCCATGAATCCACGTGAATGGGTTTACTGCGATTCATTTGGCCCGTGCTGCCCTCATTGCTCCTGGAAGCAGAAGTAAAACGCGCACGTACGGCTTCTGGGAAGTGAAGTCCACGAACATCTGAAGTGCCAAGATTCGCCATCACAGGCATAGTATATACCAGTGTTTCCCAAACTATGTTCTGTGGAAAACTGGTGGACTTCAATTCCCAATAGCCTAAATCAGTACATTGGTTGATCAGTGCTTTGGGGAATTGACTTAGGCTTCTGGGAACTGACGTCCAAAAATCAAAGGCTAGGAAACACTGCTGTATACAACCATCCTCCAAGTCATTTTCATCAATCATTTGAACTACAAATATAAAGCTTTTTTTGTACACATTTCATTAATATATTCTAGACAAACATCTCTTTTTACACCACACGTGCCTGGTAAACTGGAGATATACTTTATATCTCTCTGAGAAGGTGGTTCAAGCTAGGCTTAGTTGGAAGATATTATCAACACCCAGGTGAAAGATCAAAGGTCAGGCCAGTCTGCATATCACTACTACATCAGGTCTACAGTTCAAACAGGGAGTAAGCACAAATAGGTACAGTAAGCAGTCTCAGCTAGGTTGGTGGGAGATCTGTCAAGCAAGGAATGCTGAAGCTTGAAAATGGAAGAAAGTAGAAATATTATCTGTTATCTCCCATGGAAATACATCACTAGAATGTGCTATTGGTTATTCCAGTAGTCTAGCAAGGTATTCCCTCAAGGGAACCTATATGCAGTGTTAGCTTTATGGTTAGCAGAGGGAGGTGAACATATCAAGGAGCAGATTTTTGGAGCCATGACACAGCAACAAAATGTTTTCTTATTTCTGTCATACCAATCATATTTTTACTGTCAGATATTACAGTGGTTGCCTCTGCACATTTCTACTTCAAGGCAGAAAATGTTTTCTGACTTGGGTACTATTCATCTAGACTAGGTAAGAGAGTAGGGGATTCTATTAGTTGTTTGAACTCATCACCAAATGGCTTTGGGCATATTTGCCCATAGTTTCTCCAGTCATGAAAAGTTGATTGGACACAGAACATCAAAACAATCTGTTGCATGTTAGATTCCTTAGTAAAAATGTGATCACTTCACAACATTTCTTAGATGTTGCTTGCAGAGTTTGGAAAATTTCAGGATAACTACATACTAACAATTTCCCTCCATTAAACATACTGAAAACCGAATATTATCAATACTATTATTTGATTAAAATCATTAAAATTTTTAATACTTTTATTTCAGTACAAATCTTGATCATTGTTTTCCTTTTTATCAAAGTTATATTAAATGTTCCCCAAATATTGACCCCACAAACTTCCTGTGTTTCTGAAAATATAGCAGGCCTGCTTGTTCTTAATTCAGTGATGGAATTCATATGTGTTTTAAGAGATACCACATATCCCTGTGATTGAAACACAGACTAACATGGCTACTTATTTAAAAATAATAATTCACATATTCCTTCAGATTTCTTCAGCCAACTCTCCTTTGCTCCCAATAACCTGCAAGCTGGTCTATAAAAAGGTGATTTTGTCCCTCTGTTGCATTCACTGATATTCATCATCCAATCCAATTGTATGATATCAAGTCAATTTTGACTAATGGTGACTTTTCCACTGTTTCCTAAGTAGAGAATATGAAGAAGTGGTTTACCATTACTTTTCTTCTGGGAATGGCCTGGGACCCTGCAGTTTGCCAGTGTCTATACATGCTGATTTTTCTCCTTAAAGCCACAGTGGGGAGTTGAACTCCCATAATCTGGTTTGCAACCATATTAAGGGTAAGGATTCTAGTGTGCTTTCAGGAAAAGAATCAATAGATATGTATTTGTCACTTTGCCTACACTACTCTAGAGACAAAAGATTTGTACATGAATGCTGGCAATCTTTAACAAGTATTTCACAATACAATACAATACAATACAATACAATACAATACAATACAATACAATACAATACAATACAATACAATACAATACAATACAATACAACATTTCAAAATAGACTCATGAAAGTCCACTGGTGACAGTCTTCCTTTACTCTTTTGTGCCATTCATATCCAATAACTTGTTCTCAACCCAATATAAATCAAACTCATGTTGATGGGGGGGGGGGGAGACACACCTAGATTTGGAATATCATTAATCTGAGGTACAAGCCTCTAACTAGTTATATTTAAAACACATTTGAAGGGGGAATGTACCAACTGAGAAGAGAGAGCATTTTGTTGTTCAGTCGCACAGTTGATTCTGACCCTTTGCGACCCCATGGACCACTGTCCGCCAGGCACTTCTGTCCTCCACCATTACCGTCAACTCACTCAACTCTATGCCTATTGTGTCCACAATACCATCTAGCCATTTCATTTTGTGTCACCCCCTTCTTCTTTTGCCCTCAACCTTTCCAAGCATCAAGGCTTTCTCAAGTGAGTCTTCTCATTTGATGTCCAAAGTACTTTAGCTTCATCTTTACTATTTGCCCTTCTAAGGAGCAGTCAGGTTTGATTTCTTCTAAGATCGAGCTATTTGTTCTCCTTGCTGTCCAGGGGACTCTCAAAACTCTCCTCCAACACCACATCTCAAAGGCATCTATTCTTCTGCGCTCAGCTTTCCTAATGGTCCAGCTCTCACAACCATACATTGACACAGGGAATACCATTGCTTTCACTATATGAATTTTTGTTTGCAATTTGATGTCTCTGCTTTTTACTATGCTCCCCAGGTTTCTCATAGCTTGTCTCCCAAGAATCAGTCTCCTTTTTATCTCATGGCTGCAATCACCATCTGCAGTTAGCTTTGATCCTAGGAAAGTAAAATCTGTCACTGCTTCTACTTCTTCCCCATTTATTTTCCAGGGACTGATAGGGCCTGTTGCCATTATCTTGGTTTTCTTGATATTAAGTCTCAAACCAGCTTTTGCACTTTCTTCTTTCAACCTAATCAGGAGCTTCTTTAGGTCCTCCTCACTTTCTGTCATTAGGGTGGTATCATTTGCATATCTCAAATTATTAATGTTTCTCCCAGCAATTTTGATCCCAAACTGTGATTCCTCCATCCCTGCATTGCGCATTATGTGTTCTGTGTATACGTTGAATAAGCAGGTTTGACAAAATGCAGCCTTGATGCCTATTTTGCCAGTTTACACCATTCTTTCACAAAGATTCAATTCACAGAAGTTCCCAGGACTGAGAATAACTTCAAAAACAACTATATGGATCTACTTGTTGTTAAGAGGATCACTACTTCATTGCAAGACTCTTGAAAAAGCAAGAGTGTTCTTTTTTGGGAAAAGGCATAAAGCCACACAGGCAGTCACCTCGAATTTATATTGCTAAGCCCCAAATCCTTTGCTGAAATAGCATTTTATGTGATAAAGGGAGGGGAGGGGAGGGAAAGTCACCTACAGCTTAGATGAAATTCTTTTCATCTCCCACAGAGTTGAATAGCTTTCTCTATTGTATTTCTTTTATCAAATTAAATTCATAAACTAGAAGGCTAGCGTATATCTCTAGTTTCACTATTCTAGAAATATGCTTTGTTTTATAAAAGTTTGATTAAAAAGGCTCTTTGCCTTCAAATGATCTGCCTCTCTCTTCCTTGTCTCTTCTGCCTAAATTATTTTCCTGTGTGACTCATCTTTTGTTCGCAACATCACTTTGAAGCATCTGAATTTGAACTCCTATGCCACATGTTTTTTGAGAACTCCAACAAAAACAGGACAAGAGTGGATGCTGTAACTTTGAGTAAATCTGAAGACCTCCAGCTACTGAGCTACATGCCCTGCCTGGACATACTCTTACTTACTAGGTTGATTCATACTTCACACATCTTGTGTTGACATGGCAGATTGAAGCATCATCTTCCACTAGATTTTAGCAGCCTCTCACAATTCGGAGGTCCTACTGCTACCATAGCAGGGGTCGATGGCGTATGGGGGACTGAGGCCCATGTTTTTGATGCTCCTTTAGCCATTTTAAATATGACGACACAGCTGGCTGGGCTCATGTCGAAGTTGGCCATGTTAGACCAATGCACTGGCCAGGTGCATTGCCAAGTACCCAACCCCACTTAGCTGACCTGCAATTCCAGAATGGAGAACCTGCCAGGGGATTACACCCTTGCCACCATAGCTTTCAGATGTCCACGGTCACCGCTGCATGAGGCGTGAGGTGGGATTTGCAGTGTCCATGCTCTTAGCTAAACCCAAATACAAGGGAAATGGAACCAATGGCAGAATGAATTTGCAAAACAATGAAGGAATAGAAGCAAAATGATCTTCTTCAGATGCTTCTGTTGGTAGAGTCTTTGACATGAAATGTGAACCAAAAGATATCATGGTCACTGTAGATAACTGGCACAAACTATGGCATTGTAGAAAACATATGGGTACTGAAAAGAGAAGAAAAGACACTGGGGAGAAGCTGTAGCCAAAAATAACAGGACAAAAGAATGCCAAACATCATTGAAATATGACCTTATATTTCTTGCAAAAAAAAATGCTGGTTTCAAGGGAAATACTATCTGGATAATAGCCATAGTTCAAATGTTTATAAAACACTTGGTTATAGTTGAGATATAGCTTTCACAACATTTTTAGACAAGTTTTGTCATTGTCTTAATACAGTCAAACCTTGCATAAAGAGCACCTCGCTTAAAGAGTTACTCACTTAAAGAGCAGAATTTGCTCTGAATGTTCACTTCGCTTAACAAATAAAACCAACCTAAAACTCGCTTAACAAATAAATTGGGGTTAGCAATCCCCCCCCACAATTGGTCATTTACAATGGTGTTTCACTTAAAGAGCAAACTTGCTTAAAGAGCAATTCTGTGGAACGCATTATGCTCTTTAAGCGAGGTACAACCGTATTTCTGAAATACATGAGTTAAAATCATACATAGAGAACACCAAATAGTTATGGGGCTGTTCCAGTTTTTATCTACCCTCCTTTCACATATGTGTGAAAATATTCTGCCCTTATTTGAAAGAAATACTTAATATGCTCCTTTTTATGTTGCTCATTCCTTAGTCTTGAAAGCTTGAATAGCCATTTTAATTTTCTTATTCCTTCTCAAACTTTGACTTCTTGTTTTAGAGAATCACACTGTTAAAGTGTGGGATTTTGATTTCCTGCTTTGACTCTTTTAAGGTGCAAAGTACAAGAGGGGATTTCTCTTCTCTCCCCCCCCCCATATATATATTAATATTTGGGTCTTTAATAAATGGTTCTCCTTTGCTACTGCTTTTTTCATCCAGAGGCAGGATTCCAGAGACAGATCTAAGTGCTTCTTAGCTGCCAGGCCTGCCTCAATAGGGTCACAAGGTGAGCAGCTGTGATAATGGACTGGCAAATGGCAGGAAAATTCATGAAACACTACAGTGCTTCAAGCGATGTTTGGATTGTACTGTTTATTAAAGGTAATTGTTTTTGTAACTCATGGGTGGGCAGCTGCTGCTTTTCAGAAAAAGCCATTCTACTACTTTGCTTATTTAAACACCTCTGACCCTGAAAAACCCATAACCAATCAAGATGGAGTCAAGGTACTTAAGCTGTAATTATAGAAAATATATTGGCTAGCATAAAGCAAAGCTTTTATAAAAAATACCTCTCCATTTTCTGCATTTCTGCTCATCTAAGCCAAAAAGCAAAAAATTGATACAGTGGTACCTTGCTTAAAGAGAATAATGCATTCCATGGGATTGTTCTTTAACCGAGTTGCTCTTTAAGCAAAACACTTGGAAAAGCACTGCTGCTGTCATTGTAAGTGACCAATTGTGACTTCTGGCTGGGAAATTATGAACCCTGATTTAGTTGGTAAGCGAGTTTTTGGTTGTTTTTAGTTGGTAAACGAGAGCAACCATTCAGAGAAAATTCTGCTCTTTAAGTGAGTTAGTCTCTAAGCGAGGCACTCTTTATTCGAGGTTTTACTGTAGATGCCAAACTAATATTGCATAGAGGATTTTCTGCACCTTAGGAAGAGCAATGCCTAAATATAGTGAACATCCCTGTTGTAAACAGCATAAATTGGACTTGACCCAAGGAACAATTTATTGCGTATTTAAGTCAAACTGCATCCCGAAGTGTTCCAAAGAATGAAATAACACAACAGAATATGTAGGACATATTGCAGAAACAGTGCATAGAAAATATATGAAATTCACTGTCCTGGGAAATTTGGCGCTACTCTTCAAAGCAACCTGACAGAGTTAGCTGGCTCAGCAATTAAGGCATATTCACACCTCAACCCACAAGTCTTCATGTAAAGCCATCTCTATGGCCATTTTAAAAATGTAAAAGCAGTGGGTTATATATATCCTTAGCCATGATGATTGTCAATATTCGGAATCAGATACGGCATAATAAGAAGAATCCTAATCTTATCCACATTGTGTGGGCCACACAATTGGCTTTTGAACAGAGTCAAATAGAATATGTGCTCAGACAAAGCTAAGATAGTGTGCAAATATTTACTTAATGTAAAAATAAAAATTGTGAAAGATAAATTTGTATCTCCAGTTACTCAAATGACAATTATGTTTGGGTAGTATACAGACACATGTATAGCCCATGCCCAGCATCTTCATAGGATAACGTTCACCTCACTGGGAAGCTATGCATGTAAATATTAGATGGAAGTGGTGCTCATTTGTAAAATGTGAAAATCAAAATAATAGGATATTAATGGTTTACTATAGTAGTATCAATTTATTTAATTTACATTCTCTCTTTCCACCTTATATGATCCATATATCTCACAACGTCCATTTGAAAAGAAAAACTGATGCAGGTAAAACCACAACAAATTGAAGCATTAGCACACTATTAAGTAGATTAGCACATTAAAAGCAGCACTGAATTAACATGATTTTACAACTGTTAACCATTAGAGACCCATTTTTATCATTCAGTCCATGATAACAGCATGTTTCAGAGTGTGACTACTCAGCAGGGAAAATTCAGATGGGTCCACTGAAATGTCACACCCAAGAAGTCAGGTTTCCTCTGGTTAATTTGCATCAGCTGACCATAGGAGTCAGTGGAAAATGAGGTGGAAATGGACCCTCATATGACCTGTTTGCAACTAAAGGTAGCTTTGGCATTTCAGATTTGTAGGAAACATGGTGGTTGTTGTTGTTCAGTCGCACAGTCGATTCCGACCCTTTGCGACCCCATGGACCACCGTCCACCAGACACTCCTGTCCTCCACCATCCCCCTCAACTCACTCAGCTCTGTGCCCATTGTGTCCACAATACCATCTAGCCATCTCATTTTTTGGGGGCCCTTCTTCTTTTGCCCTCGACCTTTCCAAGCATCAAGGCTTTCTCAAGAAGAAGGGGTCAGCCCAAAATGAGATGGCTAGATGGTATTGTAGACACAATGGGCACAGAGCTGAGCAAGTTCAGGAGGATGGTGGAGGACAGAAGTGCCTGGTGGACAGTGGTCCATGGGGTCGCAAAGGATCGGAATTGACTGTGCAACTGAACAACAACCAATTTTTTTTATTTATTTATGTTTTGTTGTAAGTGTCCGTGTTTGGCACTGGTAACATAAGGTGGGGATGAATATGGTTTGTATAAGTTGTTTCTTTGTGCTGGTTGGTATTGTTTTATGTTGCAAGAGTGTAGCTAACTGTTGTAATATTTGGTTTGCCTTACTGCACCATATATTAATCTCTTCATCCATTTTGCCATCTTCGGTAAATGTTGTTCCAAGGTATTTGAACTCTGCCACTTGTTTTATACCTGTTCCCTCTATTTTGGTATTGAAAGTATGTACACCAAAAATGCAAAACTGACCATCCTAATCCTGAAGCATTTCCTGCATTATTTGTCAATGTAATCATGTCCTCAATGAAAACATCCACACCTGCCAATAAAAACACAGCAGGGATGGATCAGTCTAGCCTTTCTTTGAACAAAAGTCTTTTTAAGTCTTTAATTTTCCATTCATTTTCATGACTATAAGGACTTTGTTTGGAGCTTTATTAGTTCATGATTTTTAATTATCTATTTGATTGCATAAATTTGGTACTATTGTTTTGACCGAGATGTCTCTGCCATTGTGCTTTGAAGTGATTGTGAGGTTACAATAGACAACTATTAAACTGTAAGTATTAGGACAGAAATTGATGTTAGCAGCAGTGCATAACTGGAAGGTGGAAATTTTGAACTAATGGGGCATTAGCTTCTCTCACCTTTGAAATTATACAGATTAGTTTTATTTATTTGTTTGTTTGTTTGTTCTCACTTGTATGCCCCCCTACTCACAGAGCAACTGCAGGAGACTGACAAAGTATTGCAAAACATCACAAAATATTAATTCAAACAATAAAACACATTGTCCTCTGCCGGCACCGCAGCTGGATGTTAGTGAGGCCCAGGGGTCGGAGCTCGTTTGTTTGTTTGCTGATTGGTTTTCATGGCTTAAGTATAGGATTTCTCTGAGATCCAATTGCAGAAACACAGAAGGGTTGAAATGTAGCAAGAAGTAACATCTAGAGCAGGTAATCCAGAAAGATAAAGAACAAGAAATGATTAAGACCATTATATTGTAACTGTATTTCTTTCTGTAACTTTGTTAGCCACCCAGAGTCAGTCTGCGAGTGGGGCAGCATACAAGCTGAAAAATTAAATTAAATTAAAATTATAAAAAGAAAGCTCAAATACTTGGTGCATATCAAGAGGAACAACATGAAGTACAGAATACTCCAACTCATTATGCAAGGGAATATCCCTCGGAAGAGAGGCCCTGGATGTAGAGAGACTTCATGGCTAAAAAAACTGAGAAACTGGTATGGTATGTCCTCAGAAAAACTGCTCCAATGAGTTAAGAACAGGAAGACTATCACCATGATGATAGCCAATATCCAAAATGGAAACTGCACTTGAAGAAGAAGAAGAAGAAGAAGAAGAAGAAGAAGAAGAAGAAGAAGAAGAAGAAGAAGAAGAAGAAGAAGAAGAAGAAGAAGAAGAAGAAGAAGAAGAAGAAGAAGAAGAAGAAGAAGAAGAAGAAGAAGAAGAAGAAGAAGAAGAAGAAGAAGAAGAAGAAGAAGAAGAAGAAGAAGGTCAATTTATTTCTCTGCTAGGTCTAATTATAGAATCTAGTTAAATTTTTATTTCTGATCTTAGTTTTATTTCATTAATTATTCCATTTTTAAGCAAATATTAGAAGAAAGGTGGTCAAATAATAGTACAGAGTGTGATCCAACTATCAGGCCCCAAATATTGTAGACCTACACAATCAATGGTAATTACAAAAGGATTGACTTACAAAAGTCCTATTAATGTAATGTGCCTATTCCTGCTGAAACATAAAAATCAGATTGAAGCTTTTAAAAAGTATGTCCAATTTTTATTTTAAGAGTACCAAAAAAAGAAGAAGAAAATTTATGTAAATATATTTGCATGAATTTCCTTAGTACAGCTGTTTTACATTGGAAGAATTGGAGAAACTAACAAAACTGCCATGGAGTTTTGATGGTACACAGAAAGAGCCTCCTCAAAGATTGTGGTATTTTTGATCCACAGTCAGACATACCCTGGTAACAGCAACCTTGTGTTGCTGGCTAATGTTTCTCACACTATATCAAGCAAACAGAACTGCGGAATGAACTCACCAAAGGTGCCTTCATTTTGGCAGCTTTATGTCTGGCCTAGATAGAGGAGGAGGAGGAGCAGAAGAAGAAGAAGAATGGAGTTTTCCACTTTCTTAGATGGTTCAGCTTTTCTTTTAACAGTGATGCCCAGAATTAACTACATGTAATACTAGGAATGAAAGATTATTCTTAGTAGAATGGTTAAAATGGATTGACACACTGGTGCATGTGGGTGGCTTCTGACATGCATTTTGGCTTATGTTAGCTACCCAATCACCTTATGAGAAACATGTGTCACTTAGCTGTCACCTCTGACCTCCTAAAATACTTTCTTGACTATGGCCCTGAATTATTTCCCATGCCTCATTAAAAGCTGTGCACTCTTAGAACCAGAGTTGGCAAGGAAGGATTAGCTCCTTTCACATCAAATCCCATGTGAGCATTTTTCTTTCCTGCTCCTTTCAAAGGCCTGAAATGATCTGAGAGAAAATGGCATTCAACAACATCAGGGAGTGGAAACTGGAGGAGAAGAAAAATTAAGAACAGAGAAAACATGGGATTAAAAAGAAACAGTTTGCTAGTACATCAAATCCTATCCTCTGAAAAGGCTAATCCTGGTAGGCACTTTTGTGACATTACAAGAAGAAAAGCAATATCTTTTATTTCCAGCACATGCAACCTTTATCCTTATCGACCCCTTTGGCAACCAGCTTTTCAGAGGCGTTGGTTCTGTTTTCAGACATTTTGTATTTCCCTTTTTCTTACTCTTCCCTAGTGAAGTCTGAGGGATACACCTTTGCTATACTTTGATCTTCTTTCTTCTCTTTGACCTGAGCAACAGCAGTGAGCTGGTTAGATAAGGAAGATGTGACATCCATCATTTATGAAAGCCCATTATAGTTCCCAGAACTCAGTCACTGCTTTGGATCTTGCCTTTGAATTCTACTTAGTGGCATGAAGTGAGCTTAAAACTTCAAATATTTTGGAAAGCAGGTGATACTGTATTTACAATCTATATGCATATGATTTGTACAATGTATCAGAAAACTTCAAAAAGTACTCTATGGTATATGTTTTTCCAAAGGGAGTAGGGTTTTTTGTGCATTGATCTAAAAAAGGGCCAATTTTTTTCTGCCAATAAATTCACCAATGAATTTAATGCATTTCTGTGTGCTGTTTAGTGCTAAAAAGTACAACTCTTGCTTTTTTGCATGAATAAAGAGTAGTATGGGTATCCCCCGCCCGTCAATATTTTATTGGTTCCCTTGTGATCAATCAGCTTCCTGTGTTGCACTTGGTGCATGCAGGAGATAGAGCAGAGGTGCCCAAACTACAGCCCATGGGCCAGATCCAGCCCCAGACACTAATTCATCCAGCTCATGCTGCCCTTGGCACTCCTGGAAGTGGAGGTAAAATGTGCCCATATGGGCATGTTTTACTTTCACTTCCAGGAGTAGCAAGGGTGGCATGGGCCGGGTGAATTGGTATCAGGGGCTGGATTCAGTCCACAGGCCATAGTTTGGGCACCCCTGGTTTAAGGAGCCAAAATGACAGCATAAAAATCTATCTCATCCTGTTGCAGAATAGATTGCAAGGCACATTTTTTTCTGCTTCTGGTGGGAGGAACCACGTGATCAGCCTGCCGAACCTTGTGACTGGCCCATGGCCCAAAAAGTTTGGGCAACTCTGAGATAGAGGAATACTCCTTGGTCTCAATTTTACATTGAGAGCTCCTCAAATTTGAAATACACCATCTTTTTTGTGACCTTGTTTTGGTACAGGTTCCTTTTTCATCAAAAGCCAAGTATGCAACTTTAATATACCAAAAGCATGTGCCAAATGAAGTGACATAGGCCTCTTCTAATCTCTGAGGCACTGAGTATGCATTTACATGCTTAATTCTATAAAAGGGGTGGGGGTGGGGAAATACAGATTAGCTCAGGGATAGTTTGTTCAAATTGCAATGCTGCCTCTGCAGTAATGCTGCCTCCCAACAGTTGGAAAGAAGGAGATGCTTTGACTCTTCCATGAAGAGATGAGGCTGGACGATGTATGCATTGACAAGCTGGTCTGTACTAGGGCAATGGATGAAGGCCTTCCCAATTTTACAGACAATTTTACAGAGCTGTGCTGCCGCCGACCCCGGACCTTCATCCATTGCCTGCCCGACTGGAGGGGAAGATGCAGCAGCTGCAGAGGGCTGGTGACCGATAAGAATTGCACTGTTGCCGCCCCCTGGACCTCCGTCCATTGCCTGCCTGACTGGAGGGGGAAGAGGCAACAGCTGCGGTCCAGCCAGAGGGAAGAGGATGCAGCTGCAGAGAGCTGGTGGCTACAAGAACTATGCCACCACCACCACCACCAGACTCCCTCCCATCTGTCACCCACCCGGCTGAAGGGGAAGTGGCTACAGTTGCGGAGGGCCAGTAGCCGCTTGTGCAATGTTTTTGTAATGTTTTTGCAATGTTTTTGCAATTTCTTATGATGTACAGTGGTGTTTTATTTTACTTTACTGTATTCTATTCTATTGTATTGTATTATTAGATGTATTGTGATTGTTGTTAGTTGCCCTGGGTCATGTTGCCGAGTTAGGTGGCATACAAATCCAATAAATTAAACCAATCAAATCAATCCAGCTTCCCCTGTTCTGGTTTCAGGTGGGTAGCACTACCAGGTCTCACCACAAGTTAGGGGTTAAAGGCAGTGATGGGCATCAGCAGGTTTGCACTAGTTTGCCAGAACCCATAGCAGAAATTCTGCCCATCCAAGTTTTGAAATAAAGTAGTCCTAATTCGGGTGCAATGCAGGGCTTTTCCCCTGGCCATGCCCACCATACCATGCCCACATTCAGGTAGTAAAAAGTTTTGGAGCCCACCACTGGATAAAGGTTGTTCTAAATAAAATTGTGGCCCAGGACTTTAGATGAAAAATGAACATCTCCTGTCTCTTTATTTTATGAATGAGGAGGGAAAATATGTGTTTCCTTTGCTCCTTAGTCCTGAAAATCCAAAAAATATCCTACCAAAATGCCTCTAAAATGTCCTTTAAAAGTGATATTTGTTACACTTGAATAAATTAGTGTTATTCTGCAAAGGAACTTTGAAACTTATACTTATACTACTCAATATCCTTCAGTTATTATGAAGGATAGACAGAAATCCATTTTCAGAGACCCTATAGTTAGTGTATTCTAATGTCTAACTAGAAAGCCCAATATTACCGTATAAGTATCTTCTTTGTGTGACCAGGCTATGTTATTATGCAAATTTCATGAATGACTTGAGTGCTATGCTATGTGTTTTTCTAGATAAAGAGAAATAATAAAAGCATGCACTGAAAAAACCAATAGCTAACATTTGAATACTTTAGGTAAATGATGTGTAAAATTCTGAACACATTTGCTCCCTGGGATCAGGGGACTTCTTGCTTAAAGATGAGCTATGCTGAAATCAATAGAAGTCATATCAAAGTAAATACAATTCTGTATTAATGGCTAAGTCTTTGATACTAGTAATTCCTATTTTTAAAAGGTCAAGTTGCATTACTGAATAAATGAACATGAGCTATTGACACATCAGTAAAGAAACTAATGATAGGAAAAGGCTGGATATCACATTTATTTCAGCCTATTGCAGCCACTTATCCATTCCTTGCACATTTTATCCTGCCAGTTTAATTTAGATTGCACAATACAGAAACAAGTATTTCTTATTCTTCTTCAAATATTTTATCATACAGCATAGGAAATTGTTCTAATTTGCAAGGACACTCTCAAGAATGAACAGATATCTGCCTTATTCCTTTAAAAAAACATGTAAATTTAGCACACCAGTTTAAGGAATGAAAATGACAGCACACTATGTAATGTTGATTATATTGACAATCCCATTATATTGATGTAGGCTAGTGTACTTGTGTATGCATGGAACCATTTTATAGCCAGGAGAAAAACATTTTCTTTTAGCAAAAGGCTATGTCATAAAAAGGATGAATCATCTGTACAGTTGATTAGATTATTGTTTCCAATCTTTCAAATGCTGTATTTGGAATATTGAAAATCTTACCTTTTAAGTGAAATGTGTAAAAAGTTATCTGCAGAAACACAGTCGAACACAGTTAAAAGACAGGATTTCTTTTCTTTTTTAAAAGCAGGGTTGATTTTTAAAAAGCTAAGGCATAACACTTCTCTAGATAGAGGGATACTTTGTCCTGTAGCATTAGGAAATTAGCATATAATTTTGTACGGTATATTCAAAGTACATCTGCATTATGAAAGCATAGCACAGTTGTGTTTAACACAGCCCTGATTATTTTGATTAAACATTCCTCCAGGATTTCTGAGACAAGTTTTTAAAAGGAAATCAGCTTCTGTTCTAGGCCAATCTGATCTTTTGGCCCTATCAGTCAGGTTCCAGTTAGAGAACTCTCAGAAAGAGAAATTTTAACTATTTCTTGACCAAACAGGGATTCATTCTTTACAACCATACTGTGTCTGGTTGTAAAAATATTTTAAAATATTTTAAAACATGTAAGAAAATAATTTTTGTTGTTGTTCAGTCGCACAGTCGATTCCGACCCTTTGCGACCCCATGGACCACTGTCCGCCAGGCACTTCTGTCCTCCACCATCCTCCTCAACTTGCTCAGCTCTGTGCCCATTGTGTCTACAATACCATCTAGCCATCTCATTTTGGGCTGACCCCTTTTTCTTTTGGCCTCCACCCTTCCTAGCATCAATGCTTTCTCAAGTGAATCTTCTCTTCTCATTTGACGTCCAAAGTACTTTAGCATCATCTTTACTATTTGACCTTCTAAGGAGCAGTCAGGGTTGATTTCTTCTAAGATTGACCTATTTGTTCTCCTTGCTGTCCAGGGGACTTTCAAAACTCTCCTCCAACACCATATTTGAAAGGCATCTATTCTTCTGCTCTCAGCTTTCTTTATGGTCCAGCTCTCACAACCATATATTGCCACCAGGAATACCATTGCTTTGACTATATGAATTTTTGTTTGCAATGTGATGTCTATATCTTGTCGCCACCACCACTGCTGTCATAGTATGGCATATGTATGATGTATGGTGACTATATGAGTTAATGTCCTCCAAAATGTCATTTCATTAACAGCTCTGTTCATTCCTTTTTTCTCTTGTTAGAGTTTCAGTTTGACTTTCTCATGGTCTGTGGTATGTTCTGGGGATTTCCTCCAATATCACATTTCAAATTAGTTGAACCCCTCACTCATTTTTCTTCAATCTCTTTCTTTTAGAAGGCATGGATGATTTTGATCCAGGTATTTAACTCCAACCCCTCTCTTTCTTTTATTTCAAAAGATGAAGGGATATCTTTTGGAAAACATGCATTCAAGATGTTTGTAAATCTTTCCGTCTTATATAATTTTTCTTTCTCAGGCTGCATGCCCCTAAAGAAAGCGTTTGAAAGGTGGAAGTTAGCTTTGTAGTCTACATTTTTCAAAGCAAGCAAGTCAACATTAGTTTACGTGAGAAGCTAAAACAAAAGTGCCCAAACTTTTCCCACTAGGAGCCTGACCACACGCCCTCAAACAGGTGAGCGGGCTGGTCATGTGGTTCCTCCCAGCGGTGGTGGCTGCGGTGCGTGAATTCAACATGCGCTTTTGGGCTTTTTTTTGCTGCCCCCACCACTTCCAGTGGAACAGGGAGCAAGTTCCAAACATTTTTGCGCATTTTTTGAAAATTTCAGTCCATTTTCGTGCATTTTCACTGCAATTTTAGCACTTCTGGTGGTGATAAGTCACTTCCAGTGTTGCCAAAAATCTGGCCTATTGGCCGGATGATGATATCCCATGGGCCCGCCCCAGCCCACAGGCCATAGTTTGGGCACCCCTGGATTAATAGGTGTCTCTGCATCTCTATTGTGTGTTTTGCAGTCACTCACACCTTTGCTTCACTGTTTCATTAAGCCCAAAACAGCCTTTCAAATTATTTTTTTTAAAAAGGACTGAAGCCATGTTGCAGCTATTCTTGGTTCTGTCTTCCCCATGCAGGCATATTATATATCATGTGTTCATCTTCTGGGATCTTCTAGGACTGGGCAATCATACATGAGGGAAATTTCTGTTAGAATTTGTGTGTAATGTAGGTATATTTAATATTTTATTTTAAAACACCAAGAAAGTCAGTTTTTTTAGTTAAAAAACCTACCTCTCATTATATTGTGCTTCAATATCCACCTTTCAAAACACTAGAAAATTCCACAAAATTGCTGCACAGCCCTGACATTTGTTTTGTGTTTGGCTGAGAAGTGATTAACTAAGAAAAAAGGAGTCATATTCTGGGATTCGCCACTGCTTGGTGTCTCTCTGTGAATTGTAATAGGCAGAAGAGGGTTTCTTGTCTACCATCTTTATGGCTAACATTGATGTCATCCTCTTTAACTTTTGCTTGCTGACAATGCCGGCACAATATTGTGCACCATTCTCTTGCATTTAGAATTGTGTACAGAAGCATAATATCCCACATTCATAAACTGGAAGGGCTTCTTATGAAATTAATTCTTTTTCCTTTTGTTTTCAAAGGTTTGGACTCAACTATGTGACTGAACAACAAAGATGTAACAATTGGCAAGATATGTTTAAAAACACTAATATAAAAACGTGCTGCTTTTTTATATACTATATGACTGCAAAAATACTTTTTGTGCAGTTTCCTTGATTTGCAAATATACTTCTGTACATTACCAATGTTAGGAGGTTCCGAGGGGGTCCTAAGAGGTGTTGGTGGTGAAAGAGTGATGTATATGATCAGTGGTGGGATGTCAAAATTTTTACTACCCCACCATGATGTCATCACAGTGTGGGCGGAGCTAACGTCATGACATTGTGGGCGGGGCCAAATAAAAAATAAAATAATAAAATAAAAATAAGCACGCACACACACACACAGCAAGGAGGCCGTGCATGCACACCAAGTGCTTGGTGCACATGCGCAGTGGGGGAACCAGTGAAAAGGTAAGCCCCAAAGGTGGTTCCCCCCAAAAGCTGCTACCGGTTTTCCGGGACACTAGGGAAAGTTACTACCGGTTCTGGCGAACTGGTGAGAACCTGTTACATCCCATCACTGTATATGATGCAGTCTACCACAACTCCCTCCTTTCAGCCTCTGCCAGCCTCTCTCAAGGACCCAGGCACCCTGTTCTTACATAGTCATGGGAGTGTGGTTTTTCCATAGTAGCATGGATGGAGCAGTAGCAGTGTGTGGTAGAAGCAGAGAGTCAGGTGCCACTGCTATGCCCAAGTAGAAGCCAACAGGGTAAAGTCCCAAAACAGAACTTTATTTTCTATTCCATAAGAAGAAATACCTGCAGAGAATAAAATCCCCAAATCCCAAAGTCCATAGGGCTCTTTTAGATCCAGAAATATCCATGAAATATTTCAAAGAGCCAATAAATCCATCAGAATGTCCATAAGCAAGTGGAGCAAAAGCAGAGGCGTAGCTACCGCCGTATCTATTATACGGGGCCCCCGGGCCATGGGGGCCCCCAACGTGCATAAGCAAAACAAATCTTTACCCTTCCTAAGGGCCCCCAAACAATTTTTTATACGGGGCCCCACCAAGGCACGCTACTCTTCTGAGCAAAAGAACCCCCCAAAGTCCATGGAAATATTAATCAGTCCATGAAATGGCAAAGTCCAGCATAGTCCATGAAATGGCTAAATTTTGAGATGTTGCAGGCAAGGGATTTATCTGAGTCCATCAGAAATCCATCATCAATCCGTTGGGCAGGATATATCTCCAAGATAGAATCCAATTATCCCTATTGAGCTGTATCCTGCCTTTGGGAATATCGTTCAGCAAACAAGAACCTTGCAGTCCTCTGTTAGAGAACAGGTTTTAGGGCTCAAAACCTCCTTTTTTTAAACATTTCTACTTAAAATCTAGACAGCTAACTTAAAACATACACACACAAGAAAAAGGTGCAGCTAGGCACTGTGTGCTAGGCACTTCTCAGGATCATGACAAGTAATACTCTATGAAGTGCTAGGCACTTCTCAGGATCATGACAAGTAATACTCTATGAAAAAAAAGATTGTTGATTAATTAGATCTGGTCTGTCACAAACACAAGGCTATATTCCTTTTACTGTTTATGTAGAGAAAGACCATGAACCAAACTATAGTTCAATTAAATCCCTTAAAAAGACAGTGTAATCAACTGTACACTCTGCATTCTCCTAATGGTTTGACAACATGGGCTATGGGGTTGGATATCTTGCAAAAATCTGGTTGTTGTTCCAGATTTTGGACTCAGTTCTTCACTATTAGACTTTCAGTTACTTCTTCCCTCACTTGTAGCATGGCTTATTTGCTCCCAACTATCTAAACAAAGAGCACAAAGAATGAAGTTGTCATATGGCAGGTTGCTGTTTCACCCTGGAACTTTTCAAATTTAGATAAGGCTTCAAATGAAAATTCAAATTTAGTGAATTTAGCCAATTTGGAATATTTGCATCAAGCTGTGATTTAACTTGATAGAATTGTATGCTCACTATTTCTCTTCCTTCCCCCTTTTAAATAAAAAAGTTATGTGAATCCAATATAAGTAGGAAATCCAAAGCTTGAATCTGAAAGATTTCAGATGGTTTAAAATGAAAGAAAATGAGTTTGCCTCATGCCAGCTAAAGTCAGGTCTAAATCACAGGGTTTAGAGGAGATAGCAATTATTCTTCTCTGACCTTTCAGCCTCTATTTCATTCTTAAAGTTTGTAACCCATTGCTCAAAAGGCACCCTGCCATTTAGATTGCAAGTTCAAAGCCTTTCTTTAAAGTAAGAAGTGTTGCATTAGGAATGCCTCTCTTTAATTTTTTCAGTGTCATGATTTGCAAATAGCAATGTGACTTTGAAGATTTCACATAGTTACAAAGATACCTCTTTTGAAGATAGCCAAAAATTGGATTTCTGGCACAACTTTATGGTGCCGCGCTCTTAAATTCTGTGACACAAAAGTAGATATACCCTCCACCAAGGTTTATCTTCATCCTGGAGTAAAGTAAAGGTAAAGGTTTCCCTTGCTCAAAAGCCAGCCGTATCCGGCTCTAGGGTTCAGTGCTCATCTCTGTTTCAAAGCCGAAGGGCCAGCACTGTCTCCTTTTGCAGTTGTTTCCATGGTCATGTGGCAGACATGACTAGACACCAGAGCACATGAAACGCTGTTACCTTCCCATAGAAGTGGTCCCTATTTATCTATTTTCAATTTCTTGCTTTAAAACAGCATAATTCTTAAAAAATATGAACATATTTAAAAGAAGCCTTTTAAAAACAGTCAACCATATTTTGAATATAAGCCAGAAGCCTAAGAATACTTTCAGTTCTACATCTGAGTCTTCCTATCCACTTTTACTTTCATATTAGGCAAGTTATAGTCAACAGTAATTTTGAAAGCAATTAGAATGTTCCAGTTTCTGACCAAATGATCCTGAATTTGGCCCCAAAGCAGGATTTGCTCTTCTTCTATTAATTTATCCTCCTTCCCAAGATTTTCTTCATAGGTAGCCAGAAGTGTGTATAAGTTTCTCCTCTCAGTATTTATCAACTCAGTGAAAAACTACTTCCTTTCAAATATTTTTTAACAGATGGATTATGGTAGAGATGGTTTTCTGCGTTGATTCTACTCTGAAGCCTGTGGGAAATGTATGATAATCAAATCACTGTTTTGCAGATAAAATTGCCCCTTTATACAGTGCCATTAAAGAAGTCCCATTTTACTCTGCAGGTTCTAAAGAAGGATTTAATGGAATGAATCTCATTATTTATTATAGCATCATTTGCAGCTAAACTGATTGTCTCTCTCCTGCTTTTCAAAACAGTAGCATTATTCGTTTGACTTGTTGCTACATTGAATTTTCGGATGACAACAGGAATCAAGCAATAATAATAATAATGAACAAGACAATATAATACATAGACCAACAATGAAGCAGATGAGAACAAGATAAGGAAGCTTCAATCTCCAGTACAATTAATTTTTCATGGAAAATTTTGAAAGTATGAAAACATTTTCATGAAATAGATTTGGTGCACTCAGATTAAATGCATAGCCCTAGTGGTACAAACACAACATGCCAATTTCTTTTTTTTTTAATTTTTATTTTTATTAGGTATATAAAAGAAAAGACAAATACAAATATACATGAAATCATAAAAATCATAAAATAGAAAAGTAACAGTATAACATTAGAAAGGAAAATCCAATATCCATAAAATAAGTGTAAATAAATTTCTCACATTTTCAATAACTAATACATAATATTCTCCTACCCTGTTACATTTTACATCATTATTATCACCCTTGTGCTATGTTCATTGTCCAGGGATTTATGTAACCTCATAATTTCCAAAAATCGTTTTGTTCTTGTACAGAGGCCATGCTATTCTTCTTGACCAACGTATAATCAATAAATGGTTTCCAGATCCTCCAGAAACTATTCCCTTGCCATCTACCTTTTCTAATATTTAATTCCCAGGTTAGTTTTTCATTCAAGGCCAGATCCCACATTTGTTTATACCATTCCTGAATACATAACTTTTCATTATTCTTCCAATTTTTAGCTATACACTGTCTAGCCGTTGATAACATAGTGGCCATCAGTTCCTCATTGTCATTATTCATTTCATATTTATCAACCTCAGTTAACAAGATTGTCTCTGGCCCCAGTTCGAGTTGCATATCCAATATTTTCTTAATCTCATTTTCTATCTTTCCCCAGAAATTTTTTAAACATTCACAGCTCCACCACATGTGTTCATAAGTTCCTCTTACTTTTTTACATCTCCAACATTTCTCACTCAGACCATTATACATTTTATGCAACCCCACTGGAGTCCTGTACCACCTCCATATCAACTTGTAGTTATGTTCTTTTACTCTAACTGACATGGTTCTCATTATTCTCCTCTTCCACATTTTCTGCCATTTTTTTCTGTTATTGTTACATTAAGCTCATGCTCCCAGCTTTGTCTCAACATCTCCTGTATTCTTCCACCTTTATTTAGAATTTTATAAATTTTGCTTACTATTCCCTTAATTCCAATATCACCATTTCTCAC
Source organism: Furcifer pardalis (assembly GCA_030440675.1). Lineage (NCBI taxonomy): Eukaryota > Metazoa > Chordata > Lepidosauria > Squamata > Chamaeleonidae > Furcifer > Furcifer pardalis. Next base: position 57,953,690 of record CP126896.1, read on the forward strand.
TTTAATCAGAAGTGTCTCAAATTCCGTACAATCCCTATTTAAGCCATCTTCTAATATAAATACCTTATTCCAATTATTTATCTGGTGGATCTTAAACCAATTTAATTCCAATTGCAAATAAAGCTCATTTCTTTTTTCTTGATTTCTACAAGTTTCGACCCAGTCCTTCAAAAACACAATGCCATTTTCCAACAAGATATCCCCAATCCTCCTATCTATTTTCATTGGGAAGTTACTGAAATCCTCTAATTCTAAGGCCGGTGAAATTCCTGGAATGAGTTCTTTCCTTACTTTGTTCCACACTTCAACTGTTGATTTTAACAACGTTCCCTGAATTTTCCTCCTTTTGTTTTCCTTTTTCCCCCCATAAAAACTTTGCCTTTCCAATTTTTGAAAATTCTTTTCTTTCAATTCTCTCCCAAACTGTTTCTTCTCTAAATAATAATTTGATAACATTTCTTATTTGAAAGGCCCTATAGTATTTACTAATATTTGGGATGCCCAGTCCACCTTCCTTTTGTGATAAATACCATAGCATCCTGACTATTCTGGCTCCTTGATTTCCGTTACAAAATCTATTTATAATATTTTGATACTCTTTTAGTTCTTTGTCCGTGTGTCTCAATGGTAAAACATCAAATAAAAAATTCAATTTAGGTAACAACATCATTTTACATATTGCTATCCTACCAAACCAAGACACATTTAATTTGTTATATTGTGAAACTTTCTTTTCAATTTCCTTTTTTTGTTCACCATAATTCAGTCTTTTAAGTTCCCCAGTTTTGCTAGATAGCATCACCCCTAAGTATCTCATCTTTTGTGTAACCTGCACATTATGTTTCCGTTTTATTGTGTCTTCCTCTTCTTTGTTCCCATTGATTAAAATCATTTCTGTTTTGTCCCAATTCACTCTTAATCCTGTTACCTCTTCAAATCTTTTCAAGTGAGTATTTATCTTTGAAATAATTTTTATTGGATGTTTTACCGTAATTAACGTGTCATCTGCATATAAACTTACTTTATTCCCTTCTATTCCAATTATTTCTTCATCCTGTCGAATTATATTCGCTAAGAATTCCATGGCCAATATAAATAACGTCGGTGATAGTGGACAGCCCTGCCTGGTGCCTGCTTCTAAATCTATATTACCAGTATAATTCTCATTAAATTTGACCCTTGCTGTTCCTTGCTTATATAAATTTTTAATTATTGTTTGAAATTTAACTCCAAATCCATATAAGTTAACCATCTCATGAATTGTTGCCCATTGTAAAGAATCAAAGGCTTTGAAAATATCTACTGATAAAAAACCCACCTTTTCTTTCCCTTTTTCAGATAATTCCAGTAAGTCCACTACCCTTCTTATTAAATCTGACATGTATCTTCCTTTTACAAACCCTGCTTGATCCTCATTTATGTAATTAGCTATAAAACTATTTAACCTATTTGCCATAATTGTTGTAAAAAAAATTGTGTCTTGGTTGATTAAGGATATCGGTCTATAAGATTCTATTTTCTCTGGATCTTTACCAGGCTTAGGGATCAAAGCAATTATAGATCTATTCCAAGAATCTGGAATTGCTTCTCCTTCTAATATCTCGTTGAACAATTTGTATAATCTCGGAACAATACAACATGCCAATTTCAAAGCAGTACTTAGGCTTCTGGGAATTGATGTCCCCCTGTGGGGTGTGTGCCCCACATTGGGAACCACTGGTATAATTGATGGGCTTTCAAGCAAGGACAACCTTTACTTTAAACATATTATATATGAATGTATACATAATATTTCTGGCCGTTTAGCTGCAAAATCTTGTTGCAAGTTAAGCCTGTGAAAGGGTGCAAACATCAACAGTAGGAGGAATACTTTGGGTAATTAAAATATCCCTAATTCTGTACCACAGCTTGTTGAACCTGTATGAATCATTTGCATTGTGTGCAAGCTACGGCAGTCCCAAAACAGAAGAAGGAAATCTTTAATTACAAAAAAAATCTCTTCTGCCAGATGACATTACTGGCAGGGAAGAACTTCAGTTGTTAAAGACTTTCTACACTACAGTAGAACTCTGTATAGTGATCACCCCATGCAGTGATGAAATCGCATAGCAATGAGGCTTGGAGGGGGGAAAGGCATTCTGCATAGCGATTGTTCCTATGGGAAAATCCGTACAATGATTTTCCAATGGGAAAAAACGCTTAGCACCAAACATTGTTGTATGGTTTTTCCCATAGGGAAAATTGTTGTACATATTTTCCCATAGGGAAGATCGTACAACAACGAAAACTCCATAGCGATGAGCTCCGTGGAACGGATTAAAATCGCTATACGGAGTTCTACTTTATCTCAGCACTCCCACAGTTTGCACACAATTAAATTGATTACATGTGAGTCAGACAACAGGATTTTCACTCTAGGGCAGGGGTACCCAAACCTTTTGGGATGCGGGCTGGTCACATGGCTCAGGGAGCTGGTCATTATGGCCCTGGGGCTGGATTCAATCCTGAAGCCAATTCATCCAACCTGCAAAGCCCTCATCACTCCTGGAAGTGGAAGTAAAATGTGCCTATATGGCAGTCCATTGCAGTCCCAGTGTTATTATTAAGCATGGACCTTAAAACAGGAGGGCATTAGAATGGAGCGAGGCCTTTACCAGAAACTAGAATGTCTCCCACCATGACATTAGGGGCTGACTGTATATTAAATAGAAAGAACCTCCTTGGAGATCATGATATTCTTGAACCACAATTGGGCATACCCTAGTAATGGCAACCTTGTGTTGCTGGCTAATCTTTCTCACACTAGGTAAGGCAAAAGGAACTGCAGAATGGACTCACCAAAAGGTGCCTTCATTTTGGCAGTTTCACATCTGACTTAGACATGGAAGAAGAGAACAAACTGAAGGAGGCTGAAGGGGCAAATTTAGTCTTCAATAATTTTCAGTGCTCCCCTCCCTTGCATCTAAATAGCATGTAACCCTTAGGGATGGTCCTTTCATGTTTATACAAAGGAAAAACACATGAAAGAGGCCCCCCCACCCCATTTTCATACTCTTTCATCAAGTACCAAAAGAGTGCCTCTGTAAACGGAAAAAATATATTAATAAAATAGGAATATGGAAAGGTTTCATGTTTTTGATGTTTCCCTCTTTTTCAACCTTTCACCCACTATATGTCAAATTGCCAAAGAGATTTTTTGTCCAATTCCATGAAAGCTACATTCAGCTGGAGAGGAGCAAAGATTTTGAATATGTAAAAAGGTCTGGATGGGTTAGAACCACATGAGAAGTGCTCTTGTTTTACTTCAATTGTCCTTTGTGGGTGTATGAGCTCTTGGTGCTCTCCAACTTGAACTGTGCTGGCTCACTATGTGCTTCATCTTGGATCTTTTCCTTTTCTGCATTTTTTCTTTCTTTGAAAGGAAACACCCACCCACACCCAATTTATATTGATTATTGCTTCATTTGCAAGCAGGCAACCGGACAGTGTCTGAGGGTCTTCCTGGGATTATTGTTTAGATCCCCAGCCTCAGTTTCTTTGGGCATTATTATCCCCATACCTACTACTGCCTTCTGGACTCAAAGAAGAGAAGAGAAGACATCAAGTATTAAGGGAGAAAGACAAGTACCCACATTCAACTCATTTTGATTGCAACTATAGTTTAGAAATATGCTGACAAAATTGAGCTAGTTCAGAACAGGGCAACCAAGATGATCAGGGAGCTGGAAATTAACCCTATGAGGAAAAACTGAAAACAAACCAGCATTTTTAGCCTTGAGAAAAGAAGACTAAGGTGAAATATGATAACAGTTTTCAAATACTTGAAAGATTGCTGTACAGAAGGGGTACACAGAAAGAGTCTCCCCACAGATTGTGGTATTTTTGAACCACAATCAAGTGTCTTCCAGCTACCTTGTGGCAGCTAATCTTTCTCACACTAGGTCAGGTGAAAGGAACTGCAGAATCTTCTTCTTTTGTGTCCTTATCAAATCCTAGACTGCCAAAATATTGTAGAAGCAAGATTTGTTACCATCACAATGGTGCAGAAATAAATTCAGAAGCTTAGGCACTCATCACACCCTGGAAAGTTTCTATGATATACACTGACAATATTGATGTATTTGTCATTGGTTTGCTGTTTCATTGCATTGTATTATACAGTAAAACCTCATATAACACTAAAACCTGGTTCCACAAGTCTTGGTGTTATATGATTTTTAGTGTTATCTGATCTTCTATGGGATCCATAGAGATACATTGTAACCACACAGGCTTTTGCGGTTGTTATCTGAAGCATCCCATAGGATCTTAATGTTATTTGATGCAATTCTTCCCCCCAGATTCCTTAATGTTATGCGATTTTAGTGTTATTCGATACTAATGTTATATGAGGTATTACTGTATTGTATTTTCTATTTATTTAATTTCAAACATATTGTGATTATATTGGGATTGCATAACATATTGTTGATTATACTGTTGATGTTTATGAAATGTTGTATGTGTGGGTTTTGTGGGGCCCCCTGAGTTGGTTGCACCGAGTAGGGTGGCATATAAATTGAAATAATAATAATAATAATAATAATAATAATAATAATAATAATAATAATAATAATAATAATAATAATAATAATAATAATCATCATCATCATCATCATCATCATCATCATCATCATCATCATCATCATCACTTTCCAAACTCTCACTTCAGAACAGTGAAAGTCTGTAATAAGCAGTGCCCCTAATAAAGATTCAAACAGTTGGTGAAAACATTCACCCACAAGACTGGGATGGAATTAAAAATAAGGAGGAATGCCAAACCAGGCTGGCAATTTATGAAATAGAGGTCAGTCCTACCACAAACTGTGTAATTCCTTTTTGTTCATCATCTTCTCCACACACATACACCATTTCCCTTTTTCTCCTCAACAGTTGCTCTCTTCAGTGTTTTCACTTAAAAATTTGTGGTACTTTGTTTTGTTCTGTTTTACAAGTATGAGGAGCCATATTGCATCTCAATGGCCTCCTTCTACACTCAGTCTTATTGATATTAGCCATCAGGGTTTGTTCCTAGAGAGAGTGATTAATCATGCTTTTATACAATGGAACCAACTTTTCCCTACTACTGATGAAACCAACCTTTACATTTCAAGTGATAAAACAGTTTGTCAAATAGAAAACAGAGGATTTTAACTTCACATGAATTTCTCAGTTCTTCTTAATCTTCCAGTTTTTAAGAATCCAACATGTATTATTTAGTATTCCACAAGTGAAAGTACTAAACAGTTTTGAAAGCATTCTATGGAAGTAAAGGTAAAGGTAAAGGTTTCCCTTGCTCGAAAGCCAGTCGTATCCGACTCTAGGAGTCAGTGCTCATCTCTGTTTCTAAGCCAAAGAGCCAGCGTTGTCTGCTTCTGCAGACATTTCCGTGGTCATGTGGCAGGCATGACTAGACACCGGAGCGCACGGAACGCTGTTACCTTCCCACCAAAGTGGTCCCTATGTATCTACTTGCAATTTCTTGCTTTCGAACTGCTAGGTTGGCAGGAGCAGAAAGGTTGAACAAATTGTTAATTTTAATGCTCAGTATGATTTAGATAAAATAATTTTCATTTACCATCTCTGTAATTTGTTGTGTAGTGGAAATTTAAAAAACAAAGCCTTTAGCAGAACATGATAATTTTACAGTTCAGGTTACTTCTATTTCTCTGCATTTTCTAAAAGGCAAATCCTGAATCTCAGGAACACAGTTTGAATCTGCATTTTAAATAATTCAGAAGATGCCTGGTTGGATAATTCAGTGAGTTAGGTGCAGAGGTGGGGGCCATGGGAGCTTAGTGGTTAAGACACTGAGCTAGACGACTGGAAGGTCAGAAGGTCAGCAGTTCAAGACCTGAGTGCTGCATGATGGAGAGAGCTCCCATCATCTGTGTTCATATTTCAAAATGCCAGGAAATGTTGCTGTACAACATTGTGCCACACTAACAACATAAAAAGATGCTAATCTTTACCTAGAATGCCAATATTTACCTAACAAAGGACAATCTGAATGTAGAAAACACCAATATCAGCTGTCAAGATGGTGCACATGGTATTTTTTGTGCTTACTATTAACAAAGAGACACAAAACAAGAGAAAACCTACAAACCTGATTTCATCCACTTTTCTCCCAAACTCAAAGCAATTATCAGACTGTTTCTCAAGATGTTATTTTGGTATCTATTGCTTGGAGCCACAAAGTAATCAAAACACCTAGAAGAAATATGCCTTTCAGATGATTTGTGTAAACTCAAATACAAATCTGTGTAGCTTGAAACTATTACACTCCTAGACCGGGATGCCTTGCTCATGATCACGCATGCTTTGGTCACCTCCAGACTTGATTACTGTAATGCGCTCTACATGGGGCTGCCCTTGGTGACCATTCGGAGACTGCAGCTGGTCCAAAATGCGGCGGCCCAGGTAGTGATGGGATACGGGCGTTATGCTCAGGCCTCACCACTGCTTCGGGAGCTGCACTGGTTGCCAGTATGTCTCCGGGTGCTAAAGGTAATTCAATTACCTTTGAAGCCCTATATGGTAGTGGGCCAGGATACCTAAGAGACCGCGACACCCTAAGAACATCTGTCCGTCCCACCAGGGCGGATTGGAGGGGCTCTCTTGTTATTCCATTGGCTAGGGAGGCACGCCTCACTAGCACTAGGAGGAGGGCCTTCTCTGTGTTCGCCCCGGCCCTTTGGAACCTCCTTCCAACTGAGCTGCGCCTGCAGACAGAGCTCCTGCCCTTCCGGAAGAGCTTAAAAACATGGCTGGCAGGACAAGTGTGGGGATCCAGGAATGGGGGATCCCATGTGGGGTGGCTAGTCTAGAGATAATCCACCCTTCTGATCATACCCCCGATACTGTTTTAATTTTTATGAATTTTTAATAATTTTAAATATTGATATGTTCTTAATTTATGCTGTAAGCCGCCCAGAGTTGGGTTCACGTGATTGGGGCGGGATAGTAAATATGAGTAGTAAAGTAAAGTAAAGTACATTGTTAACTCTCAAGGAATGTTTGTGAATTTGCAGTGATTTTGCCCCATACAACCTGGTGCACAGCAGCCACAGTCATTCGTACTAAGAAAGAGGTCTCAGCCATGTTCCTTCAGATATGATGATCTTTAACACTATTTGGAGACCACAATACATCCACATTTTGAGGCAAGAGTAAATGAAAGGTAGTGCACAATGTGGGGCTTTCTTTGAAAAATTATGCTTACTGGGGATTTCCTTGAACCTTTGGGAAGTGGAATGGCTTAAATTAGGGCATCTAATTGGCTTGAAAAAAATTTGGATTGAAAAAAGTTATGTTAACTCAAGTTCAATACTCATTTTTTAGAATTTTCTGATTTTCTGTTGTAAAAAGTTATCTGAACATCAGCTAATTTGATCCTCATTGAAAGGTTCAAAATTTTAAATTTGTAGCTGATTTCCCTTATTTCAGGAGACTGCTTGGTGTCAGAAATCCTGAGAAAATGTTTAATGAAAGCACTTTAAGCCACCCGCAAACTTGCAATGTATCCTTTGCCTGGAAAACCTGAACCACACATGTTCAATGTTATAAGAAATTACTGTTTCTCCCATTTGAAAGGCTTCTATTGAGAATGAATATTTCAGTCTTATTTCAAAATAAAGAAAAATGGGTTTATCCTTCAGCACATACTCCAAGAAAATAGATTTTATAATGGCACCTGCCATAATTCTGCAAGACAGGAACTAAACGTTCAAACTAACCAGTCAATAACCAGATGTTATTTTAACTGTGTGTCTTTATCTCATTCTTACATATAATTGTTTAATGTTAGGCTGAGTGATAAAGGCTGGGGTGTCAAATGTCAGTCAAATGAGGAATAATTCTAAGTTTGGGCCTAGAGATGCCTATCGTGTCTAGCCATGACATGGAGGGTATCTCAGAAATCTTATCTGGCTTGGCTCTTATCACAGTGAAAAAATACAGATTGCATCAACAAAAGACTCATTGCCATTTTCATCCTCAAATCTATATATGTTTGAGACTGGATGGATGCAGCTGTTGATGTCACTTCAATGTTTGTGTTCAAAATCAGTGGCCAGCTGCTTAAGGATGCTTGCAGCCATTGTCAGCTGTGTCAGAAGGATTAGCACGCATTCAGCATTCTTAAGACCTATTGTGGTGAAAATACTGAAGGAATGTCAAAATAAAACATAGAGAGCAGGTGGAAAGAATGCTAACACAGCAGGACATAGAAAAGATACAAAATGGCACAAGGGAACCAAGACGTAAAAACAATCTGGGAAATATTAGGAAATATATAAATCAAATTTTAGTCCTGATTACTGTAAAATAAAGTTCTAGCAGATATTTCCTTGCTGTAGTTAACTCTTTTAACTATCTTGGAGTGGTTTTCTCCAAAACAGGGTCGTGGCTAAATAATTTTAAAAGAATTTCATCAAGGGTGGCCATAAGTACAAAGAAACTGCATAAACTATTTAATTATAATCATCCTGGCACCCTGTCCCCAATTTTAAAAGTGTTCAGGGCAAAAATTGTCCCAATGCTGTCATACGGGGCAGAATTGTGGGGTCTAAATAGAGCCCCACTTCTGGAACAAATACAGTCCCTGTTCCTAAGAAGTATTTTAGGAACTGATAGCAACACGTCTGCTCCTGCAGTCAGAGCAGAATTGGGCTTCCACTCCTTGTATAGCCATTCAGTATTTAAAACATTCTCATATTGGTTGAGGATCCAATCAATGGACTCAAATAGGCTTCCCAAATTATGCTTAACTGAACAGATAAAGTGGGATCATCCCAAGTCCTGGGTTAATCAACTCTGCGAAGCAATTTCTCAGTTTAGTTCTCAGTTTAGTATTTGCTCTCAGTGGCCACTCAAGCCAAGGAAATTTTTAAAGAGAGAGTCTTAGATATCAGTGCACAATCTGACTTGGAACTACTGGCCAAAAATGGTTCATTAAGGTGGCTGGCTGCTAACAAAATTACATTTCAAACTGAAAAATATGTTTTGATGTGCCTCACTTATCCTTTAAGAAGGGCATATTGTAGAGCCAGATTCGAGCTATTAGACTCCATGAATAGATATGGGCGTTTTCACCACTTACCATATCACGAAAGAACGTGCATATGTGGGTCTCCAAATGTTGAAAATAGCTCTCATATTATATTAGATTGCCAGTTGTACACTGATATTAGATTTAAATACCTTGCATCCCTATTGGAAAAAACAACTTTTTGGGACTCAAAAAACAAACTGTCTTATCTCCTTCTGGGCTCTAACATCCACGTTGTGTGTAGAACTGCCAAGTTAATAATTAAGGCATCAGCTAAAAGAATCAAATATGTCAATCGAATTGGGGTATCCTGCAAGGGAGATTCACTTATCTGACTATCGATATGCATGAATTAATTGTATTTAGGGACCTTCTCCAGTTTACATTCTTTAAAAGTAGTTCAGGTATGTATATATTGTAATTATTGTATTTTTATTGTATTTTATCGCACTTTATTGCATTGTAGAGATTTTAAACTCTTATGTTATTGATAAGGTTGAAAGACTAATCAATTAATAAATATTCATTCATTCCTTGCTGTAGATGGGGCAGATTATAATTTATTGCCAGATGGGCAGCAGAAATTGAGAAGCACAAAGTATGCAAAGTGATAAATTTTAGTTTTTTCTTCTGTTTCCTAAAAATATACCATACTTACTACATCTCTCAGATGGATAGAAGCTACATGTTTCTGCTTGGGAAATGACTGTCTAGCTGAGAAGTATTTAACTAGATGTCTGTTGAATATTTGAATATTTGTTCAATAATAATAATAATAATAATAATAGTGTGCTGTCATCTCAAGTCTGAATTATGGTGAACCTTTCCAGGGTTTCCCAGGTAGAGAATTGGCAGAAGTGGTTTACTTTTCCCTTCTTTGGGGAGGGGGGGTAATGATGACCCAGGACTGTGTGGCTTACCCAAGGTCACAAAGACTGACTCACATGAAACACAGTGGGGAATCATACTCCCAATCTCTGGCTTCACAGCTAGATACTGAACCCACTAAGCTATCCAACCGGCTGTTCCATACCCTTCATGAACTAGACAACAGTCAGATGAACATTCCTCCTCTCTTTGCCATATTGGCATTAGACATTGTATTTGTACCCACTTCTAGCAGATAAGTCCTACCATAAGACAAGGAACCATAGTGTGACCAAAGAGGCTGGTTTTGAGTTATAGGAATCTTTTCATTATTTGATTATTATATTTTACCTATGTAAAATAGTGTCTGTAGCCTAACCACTCAAGTATCTTGCTTTGTTTTGCAACAGGAAACTCTCACTCACTCAAAGCCATATATACAATCTTCTTTATCTGTATATGGACCTGTCTGGACCAGCCATTTTGGTGCAGAATGATGCATTATAAATAGGGCTGTTTGAGTTGTGAGGGAGAAATAATATGTCATGTAGCACAATCCTCATGTCCAAATAGCATAACGACTGTAAGTGCCCCTTGGGTTCCTTCTGTTGTTAGTTGAACAGTGTCCCTGCTTGTATACAAATGGACACGGGAAGTGAAATAATTTTGGGTGTGTCTGCTAGATTGTCACTGATACCACTTAGATTAAATTTAAAAACATTATTCAAAACAGTAGCTGTGGATAGTTTCCCAATTAGCATTATGTAGAATGGCAAAGAAAAACTTTTTAAAAAATTAACCTGTGATTCAACACATCAGTAATAGCAAATGCAGTTTTAAAAGTTTCAGTTCCGCTATCCTTCCACAAGTGGACGCTCCTGACCTTCCTCTGGTCCTTTCCACCACAGCCGGAGTCGAGCAAGCCAGCGCAGCTGAGGCCGGTTGAGGTGATGCCCCCGCCTTCCCTCCGGGCCCTTTCCACCGTGGCCCGGAGGTTTGATAAAAGACCGGCGGCAGCAGGCGGCGAAAGGACGCTCCCGACATTCCTCCGGCCCTTTCCCCCGCTGCCAGAGTCAAGCAAGCCAGTGCAGCTGAGGCCGGTTGAGGTGATGCCCCCCGCCTTCCCTCCGGGCCCTTTCCACCATGGCCTGGAGGTTCGATAAAAGACCGGCGGCAGCGCGCGCACATTGTAATTATGACGTTGATATATTGTTTTCTACTGCTAGAGGGAATTTATTTTTGTCATTATATTGTCATATTGTTGTATTTTTATACTGTATGTTATATTGTACTTGGAAATTGTATTTCTACTTCGTATTTTTTGATTTGTTATTTTGTTACCTGATTGCGTTGCCACATTGTTGCTGTTTTACTCTGTGGTGTCCTTTTATAGCTTTGTTTGCCTTATTGTTGTACCTTATTGATTGATTATATGTTATTTTGTTGTACACCGCCCTGAGTTGGTCGCACCAAGTAGGGTGGTATAGAAATCTAAAAAATAAATAAATATAAAAATAAAAAAATAAATAAATGATCAGGGGAAGTTTTTATTTGCCAATCTCCTAAAAGAGATCATAAATCACTTTGTGATACCAGAAATGTACACTGGAAGGAGCAGCAATGCTCAAGTTTAGTCAGTATCCAGTAACCATGTATGCTGAGAATGGGCTAAATAAGAGTCAACCAACCCACACCAAAATAGTAGAACCACCTGGCAGGAACTCAAAAAGCAATTTGGTCTGCTCCAATGGTTACTACATGTGGCCACTAGGTGAAAGAATGGGCCAACCCATCCCATCAGCACAACAAGAGCAGCAAAAATGCCATCTGGACAGCCTCTACGTTAGTATAGGAAGCCTTCAGCCTTTAAAAGTTTTAGCACACCTCTTTCACAATCTCTTACTGTTGGCTATACCAGTCAGAGGTTCAAGGCATTAAAGCCCAAAATATCTGGAGTGTCACATTTTCTCTCCTCCTGTCATACAATTTGGCCTCTTCATTTCCTTCCAAACTGTATGTTCTGCTACTTTCCGTCTTCAAGTTTGATTTTGATTGAACATGTTTAGACTTCCTACAAATGGATAGCTACCTAAACCTGCCTCTTAGACTGGCTAAAATGCTACAGCAGAACTTTGAGATCTGTGTTAACAAAGCTCCATCAGAAGGAGAAGCCCAAATATATCAAGAGTTCTCTTTGTCACATTTGGAATAAGTGAAGTAATCCAAAATACTATCTAGACAGCTTGCTTCTCACCATTAAACCCAGATTCTTAGATTACATGAATGCACCACTGGCACCCCTCATCTCATACTGCTAACTGATCCTGAAGGGTTTAAAGTCTGAATGGGAACAATGGTGTCTTTGAGTACCTTGATATTAGCTGGTCAATCAACTCAGTTTGTCTGTTTTTCTTCTCACTGACTTTTCTGTAACCCCTTCATCACAAGTTCTGTTTCAGACTGATTTTGGCCTTAAGCAACTACATGTCTGGAATTTCTTTTTTCAGCTTGAAGAAACACAGCTTGAATTAATGTACAGAAGGTTGTTGCACAACAATCTTTTCATCCAAGGGTTTATTCAGCTGCATGGCCATTTCTATGTTGATGTTTTTAGTGTGCTGTCTGGCCTAATATATAAAAGATACATATGTTTCTAAAAAGCAGCTACCAATTTTGTTTTATTGCTGGAATGTATACTGTAATTGCTATGCTGGACTCCGCTTCAGGTCCCACTTAGGTAGTAGCATGCCATACAAACAACATCTAATTTAATTTATTAGTCCAATTGTCTGTCAACAGTGTAGTACACTGTTATACATTTTGAAAAGGTGTATGAGAGATCCAAGGATGGATCCTCACAAACTCAGAAAGCACATGGGAGGATGACAGTAATCACTTTTTTTTCCTCAATCTGGCATGTCTGTTTTGTTGATAATAATTTATTGTGAGAAATTATTCTGGGTTGAAAGAACTTTTTTGCTGAACAAAGAGGATGCCCGAATTAGGCTCCTTTCATTTCCCCAAGATCTTTTCCCACCGAAGTGATCACTGTTTATCTACTTGCAATTTTTGCTTTCGAACTGCTAGGTTGGCAGGTCGTGGGACAGAGCCGGGTGCTCAAACTGTCATGCAGTACCCAGGTCTCAAACTGCTCACTTGCCAGCCTTCCAGCAAACAAGGCATGTTTCTTAACCACTGAGCCATCGCAGCCCCTTGCTCTGTTGATTTTTTTTCATCTGGTGTCAGAGATTACTCTGGGGTGAAAGGATTGTAGGTGATGCCAGAATGAAGCTTCTTTCATGTCCCCAAGTGCAGCTCTCGGATATAGAAACCTGACCTTCCAGTCTCCAGCTCAGTTCCTTTAACCACTAAGTCACCAGGGGAACTGTTGTTGATAAGGGGGGGGAGAAAGATAGCCACATACATTGGCATTGAAGCCATGTGGAAAGGGCAAGCTATACATTTAGTTAATACATAGATAGTATTGTGGGAAAAGAAGTTCTTTTTTTGAATGGGGAGAGCATTCAGCTGTTGCTAAAGCAACAGCTGGCTTATGAAAGCCCTAGTTTATTAATGCATTGGTTTATATGTTTGCCGCAGTTTATGATGTCAAATTCATAGGTCATGACATCAGGTATACACTAGTACATCGGATAACGACGAGACTTGGTTCCACAAGTCTCGTCGTTATCCGGTTTTTAACGTTGTGCGATGCATTGATCACAAAACGTTAAAAAGCCCTGTTTCCCTGGAGGCTACAGCAAGCCAGAACGTCGGGATTTGAATCCTGACATTTTGGCTTGCTGCAACTTCCAGGGAGGTGGGGGACCTTTGGAAACAGCTTGGATTGGGTCTTCCAACTTTCCTGGAGCCAGTAGGGGGGTCAGAGAGCCCGAAATGGGTAAAAGAAAGGACTTTTTTTTACCTGCCAGCTCCAGGGAGATCAGAAGACCTGATCCAATCTGTTTCCAAAGTTCCCCCCACCCTCCTGGAGGCTGTAACAAGCAAAAATGTCAGGATTTGAATCCTGATATTTTGGCTTGTTGGAGCCTCCAGGAGGGTGGGGGAACTTCAAAATTAGCACGCATGGGTCTCCCAACCTCCCTAGATCCAATGCGCGCTATTTTTGAAATTCCCCCACCTTCCTGGAGGCTGCAACAAGCCAAAACATCAGGATTCAAATCCTGGCATTTTGGCTTGTTACAGCTTCCAGGGAGGTGGGGGAAGCCCAAAAACAGTTTGGATCAGGTCCTCTGATATTCCTGGAGCAGGCAGGGGGGTCAGAGAGCCTGAAATGGGTTAAAAATGTCCTATTTTTTAACCCATTTTGGGCTCTCTGACCTCCATGCTGGTTCAAGCTGTTTCTGGGCTTCCCCAACATCCCTGGCCAGGCAGGGGGGTCAGAGAGCCCGAAATGGGTTAAAAAAAATGGATGGTTTTTTTTTACACATTTCGGACTCTCTGACCTCCCTGCTGGCTCCAGGGAGGTCAGAAGACCCAATCCAAGCTGTTTCCAAAGTTTCCAAACAGTGGAAAGCAGTTTGGTCCCCCAAAAAATTGTGATTACAAAACCTCTGGAAAAATGAATTGGATTCTTTGCTGTAATAGTTTCTCCCACAAGTGGGAGATTTTTCATACAGCTGAGCTCTTCAATTTGCTGAAAGGAGACAGGTGGAAATCTTTGGCTGTTTGTATCCCATTAAGAGAGTTGATAGCTGTGACAATAGATCAGTGTTTGGTTTTGGACTTCAATTCCCAGAAGCCTAACTCAATTCCCCAAAGCGCTAACCAATCAATGACTTAGGCTTCTGGGAATTGAAGTCATTGAGAACAACTGCAATAGAGGCTGTAGGAAGGGAAAATTGACAGCAAAAACTATTCCCACCTGTCAATAGTAGGATCATTTTTGGTGATATTCTCAGTGGTGGGCATAGGCAGGTTTGCCCTGGTTCTGTAGAACTGGTGGTAACAATCACGAGTGGTGTCCCTAGTGCACATGTGTTAAAATATGAATTGACACCTGTACGCCTCCAGTATACAAATCTCCATTTTGGGCTGCAGAGTCAGGCAGCCAGGGAGGTCCCCAGCAGCCTCTTCAGAGATGTGGCAGCGGCAGTGGCAGCCCTCGCTCAAGTCGTCCCATTCTGTGCCACCATGCCGCACCACCGCTCTGCACCGCCGTGCTACCGCCATTCAGCGCCACCGATCACGATGCTCGCCACTGACACCCGACGCTGATGCTCACTGTTGTGCACACAACTAGGCTCTGCCAGGCCCAGTGATGGGATGACAAAAATTCTACTACCACGCCATGACGTCACAGACGTCATGGGCGTGGCCAATGTCATGACGTCATGATGTCATGGGCGAAGCCGACGTCATGACATCATGACGTCATGACGTTGTGGGAGGGGCCAAAAATAAAAATAAATAAATAAAATAAAAATAAACATACATACATACACACACACACACACACACCCCTCTCAGCCCACCCACCCAGACAGCTACAACACAAACCTGTAAATAACTTAAATAAATAAATAAACAAAATAAAAATTAAATAAAAATACAACCACCCACCCAAAACACAAATAAATTACCCACCCACCCCAAATAAAAACCCCTCGCTTACCTTCCTTGGGATGACGAACCCCCATGGCCCGGGGCCACCCGGCAAGGCGCGCCGCCCCCAACTGCGGCCACAGGAGCCACTGTCTGCAGCTGCCGTCCACAGCCACCACCGCCGCCACCGGAGCTGCCACTGCCTGCAGCCCTGTGGCCTCCTCCTCGGGCTAGTACCTTTTTAGCCCGGCTCCGGCCACAGCCAGGTGCGGCGGGCAGCAGTGGCTCTGGTGGTGGCTCCGGCCGTGGCTGCCGAGCCTCCCTGGGCCATCCGCTGCAGACAAGCCCCCATGCTCAGGGGATGCCCGGCACGGCGCACCGCCACCACCTGCAGCTTCCTCCTCCACCGGGCACCGCAGCCGGGCTAAAAAGGCACCGGCCCAAGGAGGAGGCCACAGGGCTGCAGGCAGCGGCAGCTCCGGCGGCGGCGGGCAGCGGCTGTGGACGGCAGCTGCAGGCACCTGGCCCACAGGTGCCTGGCGGAGGAGGCGGCAGCAGCGATGCACCCCACCGGGCGTTCCCAGGGCATGGGGGCTTGTCGGCAGTGGACGGCCCAGGCAGGCCTCAATGTGCCCCGGGGGAGGTGTCCTCCTCCTCCGCCGCCGCCACCACTGCCCTGAAAGCTCCAAAATATTTTTTTTTAAATCGGAGCTAAAATGGCTCCAATTGACTGCACATGCGCAGAAACTCAATCTGACGCATGCACAATGCGTCAGATTGAGTTTCTGCACATGCGCACTCAATTGGAGCCATTTTAGCTCCGATTTTTTTTGAAAAAATTTCTTTCGGTGAGGCGTCTGGAACCGGACGCCTCAAAAGTTGTCTACCCTCCCGGAGAACCCTCCGGGATCGGTCCTACCGGTTCCAGGGAACCGTATGGAACCGGGGACATCCCATCACTGGCCAGGCCAGGCCAGGCCAGGCCAGGCCACCACCGATCCAGGCCATGCTGCCAGGCCGGGCCAGGCCAGGCCGCGCCACCGGGCTAGGCCATCCCGCTATGCCATGCCATGCCATGCCATTGCTATTGCCACCTGCTCTGCTCCCCAAGGTAAGTGACTCAGGTTTGGGTTTGGGGTGGATGGGTGGGTGGATTATGTATTTAGTGTGTGCTTTTTTGTGTTTTTTTAATCTATTTAATTTGTACTTAATGTGTATTTATGTGTATTTAATGTGTATTTTAATTTGTATTTTATGTGTTTTATGTGTATTTTAATTTGTATTTTATGAGTTTTTATGTGTATTTAATTTGCATTTTTATATGTAATGTATTTTTATTTATTTTTTAACTTTGGCTCTGCCCATGTCATTGGCTCTCCCCCTGACATCATGAAGTTGGCTCCACCCATGATGGCTCCACCCACAGTGTGGTAGTATAAATTTTGGCTGCCCATCACTGGATATTCTGCTTATGGGCAGACTCAGAATAGTAACAAGGAGGGAAAAAAATCATCACATGTAAGAATGTGTTACTGGAGACCAAGTCCAAGATAATCCACACTATTTTATACCCAATCAGGTGTGAAAGCTTGACAATGAAGAAAGCTGATTTATTGAAAAATGGTGCTGGTGGATATATTCTGGGCTGCCAAAAAGAGAAACAAGTGGGTCATAGAACAAATCAAGCCTGAACTGTCTCTGGAGACAAAAATTATACAATTGAGGCTGCCCTACTTTGGGCAGATCAAGAGAAGGCAAGTCTATCTGGGAAAAGTGAAAGTAGCAGGAACTGAGGAAGGCCAAATGGGAGATAAATTGATTTCCTAAAGGAAGCCACTCATATAACTTGCTGAGTTGAACAGGGCAGTTGAGAATAAAGCATTTTGAACACCTCACATTCATAGGTTCCCCATGACAGAGATGTCTTGATGGCATATAACAACAACAACAAAATATTATCTGAGCAAAAACTGTACTGTTTCTATTGTGATTGTCTCTACCACCTAAAGAATCCACAAATAATCCACAAGCAGCAAATGTAAGAACATATTTTGGAAATACCGGGCAGCCTCTGGCATTTTCAAGTACTACAACTATCTGAAAAAACATTCGGTTTTTATATGCTATTTCCAAACCTTTGCACTTTTACAGCATATCATTTTGATTTATTAGGTCTTCATAGGAAGATTGTTTGGATTCCAGGATTTCCATATTCAGCTTTAGAACAGATTTATGCAATTGTCATTCATTTACTAGAATAACAGCAAACTGTCATAGCATTCCACATCCCTCCACAAAGCCTAAGATCAAAAATATACCCTGTAAAAGGTCATTAGATGCTATTAGTGCATTCTGTTCATACTATTTTCCCTTTATACACCATTATCACTCTAGTGGCATGCAACACATGGCTATAAATACCTAAAAATCCAGAATGGTTTGGATAGTTATGAGGAATGAACACTTGTTCTTTTATTTCTTCTTCCAATGTGAGCAGGGACTTTAAAATGGAAATGGTAAGGATTTAACCTGCGACCTTCCATATTTCAAACATGTGCTGGTCTCAGAAGCTATGATAATTCTGCCAAATGAGGTACAACTAAAAATTCCAGAATTTAGGTATTTTGCTCCCTCCTAACATGGACATTATTCTCAGATGATGGCAAGAAGTCCAAAAAAACCAAAGGTTGGGAAACACCCTACCATATGAATTTGTCTTATATTGTCTTATAAGATATCCTTCATATACAAATGGTTTATGTGCATTGTGCAGCAATCAGAAGATGTGTTTTGCATTATGACAATGTTGGAAGGCCCAACTTTTATCTGATTATCAGTCAATGGAGATTTAATTGCACAGGTTGGGATACGCATGCACATCAAATGTTTTGGATCCATTTGGACTTCTTGCCATCATCTGTCAATAATGTCAATTCCGCAAAATACTGATCAGCCAATGTACTGACTTAGGCTTCTGGGAATTGATGTCCCATTGTGGGACGTGGGCCCCACATTGGCAACTACTGATATAGTAGTGTCCATCCTTTTAAAAACATACATTCTGTCTGCAGTGTTTTTTATATTTGATTTTGGAAGCTTGTTTCCTACACATCAAGCTAAAAAATGCAATGTTTTGTCATCTTATGGCATTACTACATCCACTTTGATTTCACATATTAATTAAAATATTTGAAGGAAAAAATAAAAGAAAACCTGTTAACCTGAACCTCTAGCATATACACTGAACATCAAAGGTGTCCTTTAAAGTTCTTCTGTGAAATGAGCACTTGAAAGTATTACAAAAGATTTCCTCTCTACTCCCATGACTGTAGTTTAGGTCAGACTGAAGTCACCAGCTACTCAGAAGCATTAGGAACTAAATGGTTCAGAGTGTTTATTTCCATTAGACCATACATTGAAAAGACATATTATCAATAGGCCCAAAAAATTTTTACAGTGAAGTTGCTGAAAATGGAAAAAAGGGTACAAAGGAGCTTTGTACTTGAGAGCTGTATGCCTACAAGGGGAAATTGCAGTGGAGATACTGTACTGTATATAATCAGGGCCATGTTGCAGTTTCTTCTCTGGTGTAACTGCCCAGGCATTTATCATTTTCCCTCAGCAGTGGTATGGAAGTCAATACATCAATCCATCAATCACGAATAAGGAGTAGGTCTCCCATAATTCTAATGGCTTTTGCTTGTTCATTCAACATCAAGCCACTCTCCAAATAGTTTACATTGCAAGAGGGATAGCTTGCAACAACATACTGACCAGTTTCCTGTTGCCTGACTGCACTGTAGCAGATAAAGTCAGTGACATCTTGCACCTAGTTAAAGAATCTGCTTCAATTTTAGGTTGTGCATGTTTTATATCATTGAAAACAAATTGTCCAAAACTGAGGTCAAAGAAAAGACCAATTAGTGGCCATCTGCTGCTGTTGGTGATGTAATTCCTGCTGTACCTGTCTAGAAGTATAACTGGAGTTTGTTCTCTGTTCAGGGCCATATCCAGGATTCTAGATTGGGCGGTGGGTGTTCAGGAGGGGTAACAATGTCAAACTCACATATATAACATTGGCACCAGGGGGTGGGGTGGGAGGTGGGCTGTTAGCTGAGGAATGTTTTTGCCCATCCCCCTGGCCCCCTGGCTACAGCCCTGCCTCTTTTTCTAGGAACATCTGTTTTTCTCCCAGCTACTGTGAGAATTGCAGGAAATTTCAGGGAGAATAGGGAAACCTGTTGTGGACTTCCGCTCTGGAAGTCTAAGGCCTTCTACACTACTGCTTCTCTTCTATTATTTTACCAGACATGCGTGACCATTGCACAGGAGTCTTACAGAATCTACACACCTTTGGTTCATAGCCATGTAAATAATAAAGTGATTTGTTTAATTTGAACTTTTGCCACCTTAGTTGGTTACTACTGTTGCCTAATGAAAATGTAGAATTTTTATTTTTACAGTTTTCAATAGTCGATGCTATAGGATAGTGAATAACTCTTTTCATTTACTCATTTATTCAATGGCTACTGCTTCTGTTTAAAATTTGATAAGACATGACCTTGTTCTAGTGGCTGGTTTAATGAAACAATTGCCAAGACTCTTTTGCCAAGACCCAAGTGTTTTAATTATTTACACACAAGACATTTTAAACTTCCATTCATTTATGAAATACAAAATTGTCCATTTGATTAATGCAAAGACACATTAAAAATCTATCATGAAATACTTATAGAAATAACCATAGATTACATAATTCTTGCTTCTATTTAAGTTAAGCATACCATTGTCCTCCTCCTCCTCCTCCTCCTCGGGTGTTGAGGAAAATGCAGTTTCTTGTTCTGGTATACAGTAATACACCGGATAACGATTGCATCGGATAATGCTAGAATCAGATAACGATGCAAGTTTTTTGGGAAAAACTTGAATCGGATAACGATTCTGGATAACGATCCTGGGGGGTGAGGGGTGGGGGTTGATTGGGTAGTGTGCATTTCCCCTGACCCTACTGCGCTTGCAACAATTCTTGCGAGCGCAGTAGGGTCAGGGGAATAGCACTCGTGAGGCAAGGATCGGCTTGCCTAGGCAAGGATCGGCTTGTCCGAAATCCCCCCCCCCCCGGGGAGGTCATTGCAGACAAGCCAGTCCTTGCCTCAGCACGCGTTTTGTCCCTGATGTCAGGGCTTTTTTTTTTAGCATTGTTCAATACATACATCAGACAACGCTAAAAATCGGATAACGTCATGACTTGTGGAACCAAGTCATAACGTTATCCGATGTTCTAGTGTATGTGGAAGAGAGGAACAAAGACCATGAGGAAGAACCAGAGGATGGTGGAGAGATAACATCAAAGAAATATTACATGAATGTACAATATCTTGCACATTTGGCCTATATCTAAAAAGGGAAAGTGTATTGGTGCACAACCTACCCTCTACCCATTTGTAGCTACCACAAACCAATCCTTGTTTGTATCTGTCCCTCCATTTGTCTGTTTTCACATCTCTACTGGAAGGAGCATTCTTTGAGCATCTTTGACTTAGAAGATATTACACAGTGCCATCAGAAAGATTTGCCCACTTCCAGGATGTTGAAAACACACACACACAACCACAGGCAATCAAGAGACTATGTGAGTGAGTAAGTGAATGAATGAATTTTGGTAGTGACACCACTGCCAAAACAAGGACAAGAAAAATAAAAGGAGGTGGAGGAAAGGTAAACACTAACCTCCCATAATTAAATACTGTAGAAATAGGCACATTATTCTGATATCATGTTCCTAACTACAGAAATGGAGACTACTGTTTGAACCCACACATGAACATTCAAGCTATTTTATCATATATGCTTAACTTGTTGTTACAAATCTGTATTCTTAAGAAGTCTTTTTCATTTCTGATGTTTTGCTTAAATAAATACCCATATTTTTCCTTAAATAAAAATTTAACATTTTAAACATTTGTTTGTTTTGTTTTGATTAATGGTTTCTATGGTACTCCATCTGGTCCTAGACGATTAAGCTACTGTTGTATCATTCTGGGCTGTTGGCTAGTTCTCCCTTGAAAGGGTTAGTTCACAAGCTTCAAGTAGACAACCTAAAGTTTTTGTTTTGTTTCCCGGAACTCAATGAAGTTTTCTGGGATGACAGGGAGATTTATCCTTGTGTAAGTAGTCTACCTGAGTTTCATGCAAGCCATGTTCAAGAAAGGAAGTGTAACTGGATGATAATGTGTAGGTTTCTGATCCCACCCAAACCCCAAAGTAAAAAGAGGGCATTCTTCACAATTTTTCACATGTGAGAGCCAAAGATTACATAGGATGTAAATCTGAGACATAAAATGAAATAGTCTGTTATCATTATGTAGGGCAGATACACTAAAAAAAATTGTCCTGATTTTGCTCTGATTGATCTCTAAGCCTCTTGTATTTTTGAAATGCAATCCTTAGCACATTGGCTCCAAGGTCACCATTATTTCCAGTGTTGTTTACAGTCTGGTAAGTGTACATACACAGAACTGTAGCATTAATTTCAGCCCTCCCTTGGTGATAGAGACTGTCTGTGTAATCCATATATCCAGGTTTGACCACAAAAAGCCACAAAGGGCTCAAAAGATTGAAAGAGAAAAGTGTTTTCTGGATGTTGGATAATCATGGATCATATAAATGTTGCTAGGAGCCCTAAAATATATGCAAATGACTTTGAAAGAAAGATTCCACCCACCTCCATATGCCTTTGCATACTGCATTATAGGAAACCACATTTTATTTTAAAGACAGTGTATATAAGGAATATACGTTATCGGTGTAGCATAAATAAGGACATTTTGAGTAGCACTGTTGAGCACTGCAAGCTCAGATTCAGCTGAAGCTTTGATCCTTCCTGTCATTTCTCTGTACATTCACAAAATGCAGCTAAAGGGAGGGAAAACTGCTTTCAGTCCACATCCTGTTGTCAAGTTGTTTTGGTAGTTTCATTGGAAGCAACATGAAAGCATATAGTAATTTATTTAAGCACTAGAACATGTGCCCAACTGCCGGGCAAGTGATTATCTTAACCATGTTTCTCCAAGTCAGAAACGCAGGACGGTTTGTTCTACAAATGTTTATTTATGGGATTTTATGCATATTTTGTCCTGGGACTTTGATGATACAATAAACCTGAGTTTCCCAAATGTGTTGGAAGAGATAAGCTTTAGAATACAGGATTAGAAATAACAGGGATTTATATATATATAAATGGGCAACAAAATTCATCTAGAGTTTCCCTTTAATTTGTCTCAAGGGAAGAATTAAAGCAAATCTACAAAAGATTCTATAACAAGGTTAAATGGAAATAGATCAAAAAGGCTTTCTTGAATTTACTACTGGCAATACAAGCTGTTAAGTCTTTTATTTAGGATGTATTTTTAGAAGATGCATTACAAAAATAAAACAAAAGTCCCTAAGAGGAAATGTTAGTGATCCACTTGGAATTCCCTATAGCCAATCATACAATCTGGGTTGATGGAATATGTAAAGACATAGCAGTAGCAGCAAAATGTGGCATATCCAGTGATGGGATGTAACAGGTTCTCACCAGTTCTCCAGAACCGGTAGTAACTTTTCCCAGTGTCCCAGAGAACCTGTACCAGCTTTTGGGGGGGAACCACCTTCGGGGCTTACCTTTTCACTGGTTCCCCCACACTGCGCATGCGTGCCAAGCACTTGGCACATATGCACGGTGCTTGGCACATATGCACGGCCTCCTTGCTGTCCTCCCAAACGGGGAGGAGGAAGAGAAGCTGCTAGCCTGAAGCTCCCTATAGCCAGAAGCTGCCTATTTTTATTATTTTGTATTTTTTTCTTTGGCCCCGCCCATGACATGACATCATGATGTTAGCTCCGCCCACACTGTGATGACATCACGGTGGGGTAGTAAATTTTTTGACATCCCACCACTGGGCATATCCAATTCTAGGGTGTGGTGCTCATCTCTGTTTAAAGGCAAAGTGCCATTGCTGTTTGCATCTGCAGATATTTCTGTGGTCATGTGGCTGCCATGAATAGATGCGGGAGTGCATGGAATGCTGTTATCTTTCCTGCAAAAGCAGGAAGCTAGTGAGGCTTTTATTTTCCTGTGTGGGATGGCTAGTTTGCAAATTATGTTCCACTGCTATAATCTTTGAAACTTACTACCTGTACATTAATAAATGTGTTTGGAACCCAGAACCATTGCCTCTGGTGATTTAAGAGCAAAGCTAAGCTGGAGAAATATCTGGTACCTTGCCAAAGCTACCATTTTAAATATGACCTACTTGCTCTGGTTGTCAGACAGTGACCCCTCAAATTCATGTTAGCCCCAAAGCCACACAGAGAGTACCAGGGCCAAACTGAGGCATGGGCCCAGAGATGTGGGTACAGACTGCTGGCAAAGAAAGAGACTATGTGGTGTGTTAGGGGGCAAAGTGTGTAGCCCTTCCAAGTAAAGTCAGGTTAACCCTTACATTTTAAGGCAATATGGCATCCAATTCCTACTACGAGGGCTTGGAGGGGTGTGGATGGGCGGTTAGGCTGCAAGTGGCACACAAACGTTCCCTAGAGCAAAAAGATGTTTTTGCATGACTGGATCAGATATTGTTCTGTAATTTTGGATGAAGGAAAAATACAATTGAAAACTGTTTCCTTTCAGTTCCAGTGATAGAAGCCTAGATTAGATCTTAAGGCATTCCATCAGTAGGGTGATACCAATCAGACGCTGGCCTATTTGTGTAACTCTGCATTAAGCAAAAGGGCTTTTACCAAGTTGCGAACTGAATCCAAGTTTTCATAAACTGCCCACACAAAACTGTTCAGACATTCAGCTCTATCTCTCCTTTTCCACCTCAGCAGTGGATGCTGTCAAGTAACTGGGGAAATGCCTGGAGACAGTTATGGTGTGGATGGAGGACGATGTGCTGAAACTGAATCCAGATAAAATGGAGGTCATGCTAATCAGAGGCAATAGGTCTCAGGTTGGGTGGATTTCCCTTAACATAAGGGGCATCACTCTCCCAATCAGGGAGAGCATACAAAATCTGGGCATACTGCTTGACCAGTCTTGGAACACTATGGAACATCAAGTATCGGTGACAATCAGGTTCACATTTTTCCATCTGTGGTGAGCTCTGCACATTCTTGGACTGAAACACCTATTGATGCTGACCTACACACTGATAATCTCCAGAATCAACTATTACAATGCTCTCTACATGGACCTACCCTTGAGTCTGGTATAAAAGCTTCAGTGAAATGTGACTGCCAGGCTGATATGATGGTATTAGCCAATTCAACTATCTCACACCAGCCTTGGCTAGCTTGCATTGGCTACCTGCGGAGTTCTGTGCTAGATCCAAGATGTTGGTAATCATGTATAATGCCCTTAATGGTTTGGGACCATGCTATTTGAGGGAGTGCCTCTCCATTAGGAATTATACCTATTCATCCCAAGTGCTCAGACTTCTTGCAGTCATCCCTAAAGAAGTGAGAAAGCCATTGTCTAGAGCTAGAGCATCCTCATCCCTTTCCCCCAATCTGTGGAATGAATTGTCAGTATAAATTAGATTAGTGCCAAACTTGCTGACATTCCAGAAATTAGTAAAAGCATTTCTGTTCCACCAAGTCTTCTTCTCTTAATTCATTAATTTTGCATTTTTCTTTAAAACGTGTTTGTTTTGATTGATGTGGTGTGCTTTGTGAGGGAATTATTTGATACGTTTGATATTTTATATTATGTTTTATGTGATTTGATACTTTGTAAGCTGCCCACAGTGGTGTTCTACCAGATGGGTGGGATACAAACTAAGAAACAAACAAAACATTCGTTTAGTTAGCAGGCTACTGAAAAAATTACAAATTGAATTACAAATAATTAAGAGAAACAAATGAAATTGTCAGAAGATAAAGGACCATTGATTCTTATCATTTGTGAGCACAGGATAAGATCAATATAGTGCAGTTGTCATTGAGAACCTGAATTCATCTGAGGATGTCTTATATCTCAGTGCTGGAAAGAATGGAGAAAAAACCAGGCCTTTCTAGATCTACATTGTACAGATGAAAGAGAAGTGTTTCTGGGTGCTATGGGAGCTAAACATTTCAATACATGGTTCTGAGTAAAGGGTTAAGGTGATGTATAAGACTGAGCTGTTGGTTATTACCCAAAGACACCATTAAAACATAATGTGCAGTATACCATGAAAAGCAGAACAGCCAAGTTTGGTCATGACAGAAAAGATGTCAGGATCCAATAGCAGTTCTTAATAAGAGCACAATCCTAACTAGTCAAGGTCCTGCTGAGTTGTCATTAGGCCGCTGATGCTGTTCTGAATTCAAAGCCTTACCTATGAACTTGATGGGACTTCTAGGTAGAAATGTATAGTATTGTACTTTAAAAATTGCCCTTTGTAAACATTAAAGAAAAATCATATATTTAATGATTTTTTTAAAAAATCCTCTTGACCTGATTTCTTTTTAAAATATTTCCAAAATTTGTTATAACAATAGTTCAAAACCCACAACCTGATTGAAACTGTAACAACTAGAGTTACATAGCAGATGGCCCATTTAATTAGCACCAGCCCTGCTGTTAGGCAGAGGAGTTAACTACATCCTTTGGCAGCTCATTTGTGCAGTACAAGGCACAAAGTCAACAGGTTGGCAGTCATTCTTTGTTGTTTTCACCATCTCTTAAACTAGTTTTTGTCTTCAGATACAATGTCACATCCCCTGTGTCAGAGAACCTACTGTCATTTTTGATGTGCCAAGTTGTCCTTTGCTTCATTTAGCAAAGTACCTTGAGATGGCTCTGTTTCTTTTAAGTATGGGGTTTTATCCCAGTGAGCTGTAAGTTAACTGATATTTCACACTTCTGAAACAAAACTATCCCCATCTTTTAAATCACATCCACATTTTCCTTTTTTTCCTGCGAAGAAAAGCTGATTTGGGTATTGGGGCTGATATTCCACATTAATGTGAGAATTTTTATTTCATCTAAACTGCTCTGTACAGTTTGTGGTATGATTTTTGGTAACAAAATAGACATTATAAACATTAACCTCTGCTGTGATTTTTTTCACTACAAATAGAAAATGGATTTTGCCATAACTAATGTGGGAAATACAGATACAGAAATGTCACCCATTGATTTTAACTTATTATTTCATCTGGAATATAGTGCAAGGCCAATTTTTAATTTTCAGGTCAAGGATAAATAATGGAAATCCTATTTGTAATGATGTAAACACTCTATCTGGTTTTTCATTTTGCTGTATATTTGATCAAAAACAAATTTAAAGTAATGCGATACTTAGTCAAGCCATTACTGCATTTTACAAAAATCTTATACTTTATGATGGTTTTTAATAAAATGGAAAAATCATATATTTTAGATTTTCTCCTTAGGAAACTTGCATCACATTTCATCACCAGCACTCAGGTGATATTTTGAGAAGATGCAGCGGTAGAATTATTCTTTCTCTCAGTTCGCTGAGCTGACTCCCAGTCTGTCCAATGCATGTCTGACTGCACCAATATACTGTCCACTGTAAGAGATTAAAATTGTTACACTTCACAGAATGCATGTTGTGTGCTTGTGAATTGACCAAGATCAGCAATAGCAAAAAACATGGGTCCAGTGTGTGTGTCTGTGTGTGTACTCAAGAAACAGATCTTTAAAGAACAAACTTTAAATATGAGACTATTTTTTGAAAGTTAGGTAAGGGTTGCCTTTGGTCAAACGCCAGTCATATCTGACACTAGGGTTCAGTGCTCATCTCTGTTTATAGCCAAAGAGTCAGCACTGTCTGCATCTGCAGACATTTCTGTGGACATGTAGCAGGCATGACTAGACACTAGAGTGCACAGGATGCTGTTTTGAAAGTTCCTCAGTGATTTAACTACTTGATTACAGAACTGTAACCAAGATATTGTGTTCATTTACAAAAGTTCATCTTAATGGATCTCAAGACCTAAGAACTCATCCCAACCCCACTACTGAATCATTGCTTCTGAGGGTTTTTGTTTCTTTATCAACATTCATGCCACAGAGCAAAACACAGAGCCAAAATGAAGGCACCTTTTGGTGAGTTTATTCTGCAGTTTCTTTTGCCTGACCTAGTGTGAGAAAGATTAGCCAGCACCACAAGGTGGCTGTTACCAGGGTACACCTGGCTGTGGTTCAAAAATACCACAGTCTTTGAGAAGGCTCTTTCTGTGTACCCCAAAACAGAGGAAATGCATTAACAAAGAATACAGCAGCGATATGGAAGTGCTAATTCATATGTATAATTTAGATGGTACTAATATTCTATTTTGGAAATACTATTAATGAAGTGAAGCTTTCAGTGTGCTCTTCTTCTTTCATGTCCAGATCAAAGTTTGAGCTGCCAAAATGAAATCACTTTCTTGGCTTTGTCATTGGCCAAATTTAAATCCTCATCTGTACATGTTTCTGGTAGTAACTGGCAGATCAGCAAATGAGCTGGACTCTGTATCTCTCCACATTCACACAGCGTGTTGTTGTCCACCAGCAGCTCCCACCTGAGCATATTGGTCTTCCATTTAGGCACTCCGATCCTCAGCCTGTTCAGGGTTCACCTAGTGCCATATTACTTGTTTTTACAAAATAATAATAATAATTAGGAATTAGTGCTTCTGGCTTTTACCATAGGGAGTCCCAAAAGGTGCCATACATATGGAAAATGAGAAATAATAGCTAAATGTACCTTTATTTACAGAATATTTTTGGCCACCTCTTTCTACACACACACATGAAGTCTTCTCCCCCACTCAGGGTGACCACGTTCCAAGATATCTGATATTATGCAATTCTTTTGATGTATGGTGACTTTTGGGACACCCTGTTTTACTCTGAATTTTTCTTAGGTTTTATTTGCTTATTTTATACTTCTTAAAATGTCAAAATTACATTTTACTATTTTGCTATTGTATACTTTTAAAGTTTTGCTTGTGAACAATCCAGAGAATTTTAATTTTGGAACTTATAGTTATGCAGGAGGTACATCTGTTTGTCATTTTTTTTTGTTTCAGATCCCAGTGGTCTTTATTCTGGGAATTTCACCTGCCAGACAGATACCTAACTTGTACTGACCTGGAGTATAGCTGGATTGGAAGACCACGTGGCTCAGGAATGAGTAGCTCAGACAATGTTTCCCATTAGAAAAGGAAGGTACTCTCAGAACAATTTAGGAGACTGCCTTGTGTGTGGAACTCCCCAGAATATTGAATTCTGGGATTTGGAGTAAAAAAAAAAACAAATATGCATGACTAATATACAATAAGTAAATGGCTAAACACAGTGATGGGATTACAAATTTTTTACTACCACGCCATAACGTCACGGACGTCATGGGCATGGCCAATGTCCTGACATCATGGGCGGTGCTGACGTCATGATGTCATGATGTTGTGGGCGGGCCTTAAAAATAAAAAATAATTAAAATAAAATAAAATAAAAAATACACACACACCCCTCAACCCACCCACCCACAACACAAACCCGTAAATAAATTAAAGAAATAAAATAAAAATAAAATAAAAATACACCCACCCACCCACCCCAAACACAAACCCCTCACTTACCCCTGGGAGGGCTTGGCAGCAGTGGACAGCCCAGGCAGGCCAGGCCTCAACCTGCCCGTAGGGGCTCGGCGGTCCCGGGGGAGGTGCCCGTCACCGCCGTTGCCGCCACCAGAGCCGCCAGCTATTCATGCTAGATTGTTCAATAGTCTCTCTTTTTATTTTCTACTCTTCAAATGATATCAATGGGATAACTAAGCTAAGAGAACTAAGCAAGAGACTGACCCTCGAAATTCTCTGAATGAATATGAGCCTCAAGTCCACTGGTTCAGATCCAGGAAGAACTTAATAGGAAAAACATTCTTGAGGGTACTCAAGCACAAAACCAAATTAAAAGATGGAGGAAGGAACTTACTGAATAAGGAACAACATTAAAGGAGAGTATAGCTGAGGAACTCAACCAGCCTCCCCTGCATGTCACTTGGAGGACCCTGCATATGCTGAGGGTTGGAGTCCCTAAATATAAGACCAACATGCTCAAGTGGGGACTGCTGGCAGACAAAAACACACGGTGTGAATGTGGAGAGATACAGAATCCATCTCCTTTACTGGTCTGCCGATTACTGCAAGAAACATGCTCTGCTGAGGACTTAAGTTTGGCTAATGACAAAGCCAAGAAAGTAGCTTCATTTTGGTAGTCCAGGGTTTGATTGGGATAACAATGACCCAAATCAAATTGTTGTTCCTGGTTAAAATAGGCCCATTAAATCAAGAGGATTTATAAGACTGATGTTTCACTATTTAGCAATAAATTCAGTGGGTCCATGCTGGAACTAGTAATTGGATTTAGACCAATTTGATTAAATTTGCCTCAAAAAATTAGAAAAATCACAATTCATTTTTATCCCATTTAAGAATATTTAATATCAGTCAAAACAACATACAATTATGATGGTTTTCACTGAACCATTGGGATAAAGGACTTGGAACAATTTTAAAAGTGAAACAATTATAAGAGCTCAAATTCTATTATTTAGTGCCAGAACAGAGAAGAGCTCACTCATTGGAAAATTACAAAATTAGACTTCTTTAATCAGTGGAATCTGGTTGAGTGAGTTTAAGTACCTAGCTTTATATTCTTATTATAGTCAAACAAAGGACTGGTACAATTGTTCTGGGGGAAAAAAATCTTATCACTGAATGATAGCAGTGGCTGCTTTCTGATCAAGTTGTGAAATTCTACACTATTGTTATTATTACTATTTAAAAGTTAATTTTCATTAACAAAATACATTGCTGTGAAATCACTAATTTCTCCTTCAGGCACCTGCTATTTACTGTTTCACTACAGAACCATCAACTTGCACTGTATATTACAGGGGTGTCCCGATCCAGGCCCTGACACCAATTCATCTGGCCCACAAAGCCCTCATCGCTCCTGGAAGCAAGGTAAAATGTGCCTGCACTTCCACTTCCTGGAGTGACAAGGGCTTCACGGGCCAGATGAACTGGTGTCAGTGCCAGATCCGGCCCCCAGGCCATAGTGACCAGCCCCCTGTACCATGTGACTGGCCCACAGCCCAAAAAGTTTAGGCACCTCTGGTATATAAAATAAACCCCTGAATGGAGAAAATGTCAAAATTGCAAAGTATTAGCTGTATAATTATGCTGTATTGAGTTGAGCAGTTGGCTTGCAGATGCAGGCTTTTATAAAAACCATTTTTCAAATGATCACCTTCTTGGTATTTTAAGTTCTTTTGTTACAGTCTTAGAAAACTGTTTCATTATCTCCCCCATTTAAATCCCATCAAGGCCTGTTCTTAATTCCAAAGCTGATTTATGAGCATTCTTTAGTGAAACAATCAGTAACCTACAGAATGGTGCTCATCAAGGTTTAAATTGGTAGGAACTCAAAGCAAGTGAAATTGGAGAGGGTGGAAGTCAACAGTTTTTTCATATTACATTTAAAGTTAGTGTAAATGCCTTATTGGTATAATATTGTAAACAAGGCATATTGTAAAATTCTGCTATGGTGTCTTCAGACTTTTTGTAAAGGTAAAGATCGCCCTTGCTCGAAAGCCAGTCGTATCTGACTCTAGGGTATGGTGCTCATCTCTCTTTACAGCCAAATAGCCAGTGCTGTCTGCAGATGATTTCATGGTCATGTGGCAGTGCACCGAACACTGTTACCTTCATACAAAAGTGGTACCTATTTATCTACATGCAATTTCTTGCTTTCAAACTCCTAGTTTGGAAGGAGCTAGGACAGAGGCAGAAGCTCACTCTGTCATGCAGCATTCAGGTCTCAAACTATGGACCTGCTGACCTTTCAGTTGTCAAGTTCAGCATGAAGCAACTGCAGTCCCACAGAAAAGGTATAGGAAATCTTTTGTACTTGCCAACCACTACTAGGCCTAGCATAGCTGTTGATGCAGGGATACAGAGCAGAAAAATTAGCTCACCAACACAAGGCATCTGGATAGCTGTAAGACTTCCAGCCGGGATAAATCCAAAGAGTGTAGGACAGGGATTCTCAACCTTTGGCCTATGGGCCGGATATGACCCATGACACAATTTCATGTGGCCCACCACCACCTCCACCACACCAGGAAGTACCATGTGGTGGAGGAAAGGCAAAATGGCCATATGGCTCCTGAAGCTGTCTGGCCCTGGTTTTAAAAGGTTGAGAACTCCTGGTATAGGGTACACAAACGTAGATTTAGTAGAAGATACTACAGACATCAAATCCATCAACTATGTATGTCACTGTTGTTTTTGTATCTTATCCTCTGTTATCTAAGAGGAATAACCAAGATTTCCCAAGATGATCTTGTGCCAGCAGAGCAAATCAAATTTCTACATGGCAGTTATAAACATTGAGTCATCCCTAAGAAAAACTGCAAGGGACTGCAGTGGCTCAAGTGGCTAAGATGCTGACTGGAAGGCAGCAGGTCAGCAGTTCGATGCCCAAATACTGCAGGACGGAATGAGCTCCCGTCTTTGTTCCAGTTCGAAAGCAAGAAATTGCAAGTAGATAAATAGGGACCACTTAGGTGGGAAGGTAAACAGCGTTCTGTGCACTCCAGTGTCTAGTAATGCCTGCCACATGACTAGACAGCGTTGGCTTTTTGACCATGAAACAGAGATGAACATAGAGCCCTAGAGTTGGATACAACTGGCTTTTGAGCAAGGATGACCTTTACCTTTAATTAAGAAGGATAAACAAGATTTCCCAAGATGATCTTGTGCCAGCAGAGCAAATCAAATTTCTATATGGCAGTTATAAAAATTGAGTCATCCCAAAGAAAAACTTCTTAAACTGGGAATCAGACCAGCACCTAATTTGGAACAGTTGCAACAAACTGTCTACTCTTCATCTGTGCCAAATTTTGGGATGGTCTGGCAAAAGGTTTTTAAGTTATGAAATCAAAATGTCTCCAATACTTTTTTTGACAGTCCCAGCTTCTTTGTGCAGAGACTCTCTGTAAATGCATATCTTGCTGCCTGACTGGACAATAAAGGGATATGAAGGGAACTGTGTGTTGCCTCCAGCTACTGATTTCAGATAATACTTGAAGTTCCTTTAGCCTCACCCACGTTCCCAGCTGTGGGGGGTTTCCCTTCCATGTCTTATAGCAGGGGTGGCCAAACTGCGGCCAGTGGCCTGGATCTGGCCCCTGATGCCAATTCATCCAGCCCATGCTGCCCTCATCACTCCCAGAAGCGGAAGTAAAATGTGCCTGTATGGACATGTTTTACTTCCGCTTCTGGGAGCAATGACGGTGGCTTGAGCTGGATGAATTGGCATCAGTGGCCAGATCTGGCCCATGGGCCATAGTTTGGGCACCCCTGGTTTAAGCAGAGGAAATGGCAGCCTAAAAACTATCTCATCCTGTTGCAAAACAGATTTCAAGGTGCATTTTACTTCCGCTTCTGGTGGGAGGAACCATGTAACCTGCCCCCTGAACCACGTGACCGGCCAGCAGCCCAAAAATTTTGAGCACCCCTGTCTTATAGGGTTTTTTTTTTTTTGGGGGGGGGGGAAATGGACCCTGTTTATATTTTATAAATAGAAAAGGAAGAAACGGTGTGATCCTTGAGGAAAATATAAAAACATGAGTGGGTGGTGCCTTTATTATTAATAATAACTGTGTATTGTAAAGTAAATGGTGACGCAAATGTGGTTTACATCACAAATATTTCAGTTTTTTAGTTGTGCAGGGCTCTTTATTATTCTAAGCAGAACTTGGGTTGCTGGGGGTATGGAGAGGAACAGATATGTCTCAAAATCATCATGGCCAGGGTGTCTTGTTTAGAATAAGTTCCAAGATGGAATCTGCATCTTATTAAAGTCAGCTTGAGAGGAGAAATTCTACCTCAAGGGATTTAGATTTTGTCATCTTTCTCCTTATCCATAGACAAAAGGCTGCCAATTATCCTGTCATAAATCATAATTCACTGCTTATGTTATAAAACCATTTTATATGCTTGAATGAAAGTGGTCTCTTAATCTGAGATCTCATAAAAACTGAGCATCCTTCTCTATGCGATGGTAACAAAAGAACATATTGGAAATTAACTTTTCTTATGTCATGGGAACTGATTTCAAACCCATGCCCTTCATTATTATGTACTCCAGCTCTGATTTGATACTTTCTGCTGAACAGTGTCTGTTTTGCTATAGTCCAGCATCACAACAGACTCTGGAAGCTGATGAACAACAGGAGTACAAATAGGAAGGTATATTTATTACTATTACTGCTGATGTGAAGAAAAGGAAGTAATAACAATTAAGACAGAAGTTACAAAGAAGATTCTAGTTCAAGTCACTGTTGTCCTAGAAAGCCCAAAGGCACTTCAGCAGTTCACACAGTACTGAAATAGCAATCCCATCTGAAATCAAGGATGCTACTACAGATTAGGCATGTACAGTAGGAGATACTTTTTCTTTGCTTCCTTTCTTCCTCTTTTACCCCATTGTGTGCTGAGGACATAACATTAGAAAATACTGAGATATGTTGAGATGGTAAAAACAATGGGTCTGGATTCTCTGGGGGAAAGTGGTTGAAATCCTGTTGCTTAGCGATCAGGTAACCTGCTTGGTAGATGACGAGAAAGCTTATACATGTAATATATCCTGACTTTATGACATAGTGCTCCATGATATTCTGATTAGCAAACTAATTAAACATGGGCAGAATAGAACAACGATCAAGTGGATACATAGTTGATTACAGAATCACACTGAGAGTGATTATCAATGGCTCCTTCTCAAACTGGGAGGAGGTAACAAATGGAGTACTGCAAGACTTAGTCTAAGGACAGGTGATCTTCAACATTTTTAAGCATGATTTGGATGAGGGAATGCTGGAAATGATTGTCAAATTTGCTGATAACACAAAATTGGATGCAATAACAAATACCCTGGAAGACAGAAAACAAATTCAGAAAGATCTTATTAGAGTTAAATACTGGGCTGAAAACAACAGAAACTTAAGAGGTTAGTAGCATATTGTACCCCTGGGAGAAAAATCAAACAAAACACAATTACAAGATTTGGTTTTGCAGCAGTTCACTGTGGTTGCAAATGCTATTTTAGGCTGCATTAAAAGTAGTCTCCAAATCCCATGACACGCTTGTTCTTCTTTATTTGGAACTTGTTAGGCCTTCCCTTGAGTACTATGTTCAGTTCTTGACACTACAAATTAAGGATGGCAACAAACTAGAATAAGTTTGGACAAGGGCAACAAGGTTAATCAGCAGACTGAAAGCTAAGCCCTATGAGGAGAGACTGAAATAATAGGTCATGTTAGAACAGTGGTTAAATTGCTGTCCTGCAACCAAAAGTTTGTGAATTTGATCCTGACCAGGGATCAAGGTTGACTCAGCATTCCATACTTCCGAAGTCAGTAAAATGGGTACCCAGCATGTTGAGGGCAAAATGCTAATTAACTTGTGAGCCGCCCAGAGAGTGCACTAAATGCTATGGGGAGGTATATAAGTGTGATTGTTTTGCTATGTTCAGTCTTGAGAAAAAATGAAATAAGATTGCACTTTTCAAACACTTGAAAGGTTGTCCCACAGAAGATGGGCAGAATCTTTTCCCAATTACCCCCAGGGTTCAGAAACATAACACTGGGCTCAAGGTACAGGCAGCCAGATTTCAGCTGAGTACCAAGGAAAGCTTCCCGACTGTTAGATCAGTGCAAAAATGGAATCAATTAACTTGGGACTTGGTGAGCATTGCAGTGCTGAAAGTATTCAAGATAGAATTAGATAACCATTTGCCAGATATACTTTGATTTGATTCTTGCATTAAATAGGGGGTTGGACTCAATGGCTGTATAAGCCCCTTCCTACTTCATTATTCTATGAATTTATGATTCTAAGTCAATCCTTAG
This sequence comes from Furcifer pardalis, assembly GCA_030440675.1. Lineage (NCBI taxonomy): Eukaryota > Metazoa > Chordata > Lepidosauria > Squamata > Chamaeleonidae > Furcifer > Furcifer pardalis. The sequence goes on from CP126896.1 coordinate 57,989,171, forward strand.
GTTTTATTGGTTCAATGGTCTTACTCTTGTTTTTACTTACTGTGCTAAGCAATGACATTTTAGCCACTATGTGAACAAAGGAAAGCAATTATAAACTAAGATGTCATGGAAGCAAGATCTGTTAACATCTCAATGGTGTAGAAATAAATTCAGAAGTGCAGGCACTTATCAAACTTATACCCCATGAAATATTTTCAAAAAGTAACTTTCCCAAGCTTTGGCTTCAGAACACTGGAAGTCTATAATAAATAGTACCTCCAGAAACATTCAAACAGTCAATGAAAATATTTTCTCACAAGACTGGAATGAAAGAAGGAACAGGCAGGAATCCCATACCAGGCTGAGTCATTTCAAGAGTTGTTCCCTTTAGTAGTTTTACTTACAAATTTTGGGGGATCTTGTAAACATGATGAGTGGTATTGCTTCTCCTTTCGGCTTCACTCTTGCTGGTATTAGGTGTTTGGACTTGATCCTAGAGAAAAAAAACAATAGATGATAACACAAATGTAGGAGGAAGTAATACCTTTAACAGCCTACTACAAAAATAAATTAATAATCAATACTAATTCTTCAGGCTATGCGTCAATATCAGTATGCACATTCACCAGGTAACATCATTAATTAATTTATTTTATTTTATTTATTAAACTTATATCTCACCCTTCTAGGAAAAACTTTCCTACTCAGGGTGGTTTACAGCATAAACTTCAAAAATACAAATTGATATAAATATTAAAATTTTCATATAAACCCCCTCAGAACCCAAACTTCCTAATAAGAAAGCCTATGTTGGAAGCAGTGGGGCAGAATAGAATGCTTAACAATCAGCTAAAATAAAATGCTTAACAATCAGCTGATGGTAAAATATTGCTAAAGGCCTCTTTAAAAAGTGAAGTTTTCAATTGCTTTTTAAAAACATGGAGAGATGATACCAGGCTAGCTCCACTGGGAAGGAATTCCATACCATTGGTGCCACCACTGAGAAGACCCTTTTCCTAGCCATGGCCTTTCTAGAGGATTGAGTGATGCGGGCTGTTGTCCTGAGGGCAAGATGTTCCACCAGGTAGGAAGGTCCCAAATCATTTAGGGCTTTGAAAGTTAGAACTAGCACTTTGTACCCAATACGGAAGGAAACTGGGAGCTAGTGGAGCCTTGCCAAGGCTGGGGAAATATGATCAAATTTTCTCATTCCCATAACCAGCCTAGCTGCTGAATTCTGAACTTGTTCGAGCCTCCTTGACAGGGACAAGGGAAGCCCCACATAAAGAACATTACAGTAAATAATATGTGAGACTACCAGTGAGATAACTAGTGTTATGAAAGACCATCTGTCCAGGTAGGAATACAACTGAGCAATCTGCTGCAGTTGGAAGAAAGCGGCTCTGCATACCGCTGCAATTTGCACCTCAAGGGTCAAATGGGGATCTAATGTGACACCTAAGTTGTGAACCTAGTCTCTAGGAGCAAGAGATAAAATTTGGCTACAATTTGACTTTAATTTGCTATCCTTATCTGGTAAATAATTCAAATTCAAATCCAGCTTCCTGATGGCCATTGCTTTGATACTGTATAATTTTTCTCCACACCCCCAAGCCAAATAGGAAACCTGTGCTTCAAAAATAGGTGATGGGTGTACATGTGTATGCAGATTGATTCATCAGCCTCTGTCTGAACAATAATGTACAAAATTCCAACCACATGTTCCAAGGTTTGGAACATTAAATTACACATTCCAGAGCCCAGTGGTAACTAGCTTTGAGTGAAGTTTAAAAACAACAACATGCCTGACAACCTTCTGCCCATGTTAGTCTTATTCTACTGAGGATATGTTGTTGTGATAATAATATGCCATAATAATATAGCATTAAGTCTGGCCAGGTTATCCTGCTATGGTACTAGAGTAGACCATACTGCCAGCAACTTAACGCCAAGCATCAAGCAGGGGTTAACTAACCTGACAACCGTGAGGACTAGTGGCCTTGTGTTCCAAAGACCACAGGGATGGGTGATGGTCCCCAAGTGGATTAAATCCCACTTGAATCCATCTTGATTGAGGGTAGCAGCTTCATCAATACTGGCCTGGGGCTGAGAAGGACTGAGTTCCAAAAGGGCTCAGGACCAGAAAGCAACTCGAAGAGCTGGATCAGAGGTAAGGGTATCGTAATGTAATGTGAAAGGCAGATGAAAAGTCACAGTGTTATATTTGCATGGTTGATTGTCATGATGATCAACAATATTTGGAATTGGATACAGCACAATAAGAAGAATACACCATAATAAGATACTGACACATATCCTGAAGAAGTGGTATTTTGACCATGAAAAGTTGCTTATTAATTGATTTTGGTCTGATAAAGGTGTCACCTCCTCTTACATTTGTACCTATCAGAGAGAGTGATTAATAATTATTTTCCCTCCTCAAATATAGAATGGGTGTGGAGATACTAACACTGGAACCAACTTTTAAGTTTTAAGTGATAAAACAGTTTCTCAGGCAGAAAGCAGAGGAAAATGGTTGCTGTAAAATGCCATATGAATATTGCAGTTTTTATTTTTCAGTTTACAGAAACCATCATGAAACATCTAATATTGTACAAGAGAAATTATGTGTGAGTACTGCACAGTTTAAAAAAAACATTGCTAAACTAATTGAAAGCTATAATACTCAATGGTTTGTAGAGATTATTTTGTCAATGGTTTTATGTGTTATATAAAGTAATTCTTTTTCACTATCTCTGTAATTTGTTGTGGACTAGAAATATTGAGAATAAGGCCTTAAGCAGAATGGGGTAATTTTACAGTGTTGATTACTTCTATTTCTCTGCATTTTCTAACAGGAAAATCCTGAGTCTCAGAAGCAGTTAATTTGGGATTTTAAATTACAGTAGTACCATGGTTTACGAATTTGATGCATTCACTGGGACGTTGCATATTGCGAAAAATTCGTAAACTGAAATACACATAGGAATGTGTTGAAAACAAAAATTTGTAAACCAAAACGCAGTTTCTCATAGGAATGCATTGAAAACCAATTAAATCCGTGGGGTGGTGGTGGTCGTAAACTAAGGCATTATTTTCAATGTATTTTCATTTGTTAACCAAAACTTACATTAACTGAGGCATTCATAAACTGTAGCAAGTAAATGTCTTACTGGACAGCTCAGGAGTTAGGTACATAGATTAAGAGTTCGTTTCCAAAGCATGCCTCCTAGGAGAAGAGCCAACCCGTGTAGCCTTGGATAAATAAAACAGTCTCAGGATGTCCAAAAGAAGGCACTTCAAGTAGCTCTACTCATTTTGAGCCTCTATGTATCAATCTACCTATAATTCAATTTTTCCTCTACCTAGCAAAAAGGAGCCTAAATACTGATGACACCAATATCATCAATTAAGATGGTCAACAGATGCCCTCTTGTGCTCACTCCCATTCATATAGAGACTCAAAATAAGGGAAAATCCCAGAGCCCAGTTTTTCTTTATTCATCACCTGACCACTTCTCACCTAATACAAAGCAATTGCCAGGACAGTTGAGCAACAAATTATCTTGATATCTATTGTTTGGAGCCACAAAATAATCAAATTGCCTTGAAGAAATATTTCAGAGTAACTGAATGCACTCAGTTATTGTATTGTATTGTATTGTTGATCTCCAAAGAATTTACTTGCATTTGGAGTGTTTCTGGCCCATGTAAACTGGTGCACTACAGTCTTTTGTTGTTGTTCAGTCGCACAGTCGATTCCGACCCTCTGCGACCCCATGGACCACTGTCCTCCAGGCACTCCTATCCTTCACCATCCCCCTCAACTCGCTCAGCTCTGTGCCCATTATCTCCACAATACCATCCAGCCATCTCATCTTGGGCCGTCCCCTTCTTCTTTTGCCCTCGACCCTTCCCAGCATCAAGGCTTTCTCAAGTGAGTCCTCTCTTCTCATTTGATGTCCAAAGTACCTTAGCTTCATCTTTACAATTTGACCTTCTAAGGAGCAGTCAGGTTTGATTTCTTCTAAGATTGACCTATTTGTTCTCCTCGCTGTCCAGGGGACTCTCAAAACTCTCCTCTAACACCACATCTCAAAGGCGTCTATTTTTCTGCATTCCGCTTTCCTAATGGTCCAGCTCTCACAACCATACATTGCCACAGGGAATACCATTGCCCTGACTATGCGAATCTTTGTTTGCAATTTAATGTCTCTACTTTTCACTATGCTCCCCAGGTTTCTCATCATTTGCCTCCCGAGAATCAGTCGCCTTTTTATTTCATGGCTGCAATCACCATCTGTAGGAAAGTAAAGTCTGTAACTGCCTCTACTACTTCCCCATCTATTTTCCAGGGACTGATAGGGCCTGTTGCCATGATCTTGGTTTTCTTGATATTTAGTCTCAAGCCAGCTTTTTCACTCTCTTCTTTTAACCTAATCAGGAGCTTCTTTAGGTCCTCCTCACTTTCCGCCATTAGGGTGGTATCATCTGCATATCTCAAGTTGTTGATGTTTCTCCCAGCAATTTTGTATTGACAAAAAAAGCTTCAAACATGTTCCATCAGGGCTGAGGTCCTTTTATACTCAAAAGTGGATCAATTACATCCAGATTTTGAGACAAGGCTAAATTTGGGGAAGGAATGCTCCTGATTGAGAGAAGGGAAAGGTTTTTTATAGTAATTTTACACATAGAGATTAAGGCCACCTATCTGGGGTTTCTTAACACAAATCAAAAGGTCCCATTATGAATTTACAATAAAATACAAAAGACACCTAGCAAGAGATACATAAAATCAATATTTATTCAAGTTAAAAGGTAAGTAAGACAGTTTACATAATCAAGAAAAGGAAGTAGAGAAGTTGAAGCAATCAGGTAATACATTCAAAATGTTCCAATCGCCCACACACAATGTGCAATCAATGGTGACAAGGATTGAAATTGGCAGACGAATCAGAATGATAATCTGAGAGATATGGAGCCAGTCAATGTGAAGAACATCAGAGGCAAGAGAATCTATCCCTCCAATAGGAAATGGTTGCTCCCAGTGTTGTAGGAAAACTGCACTTCCCTTGCCCCTTCCAACCACAGATAATCCCCTCATGCAAATAGGAAATATACACAATACATTATACACATGCAAACATTTGCTAGCAGCTGTCAAGAACATGAAACAGTGATACAGAGGAACTCAGGATAAGACGGTGATGAGCTTTTCCCAAGGCACTGATTAACTTGTTTACTGAGCAGTGGCAGGAAGGGAGGGCAGGGGTTGCCCAAAGTTCAATTAATCCATCTTTTAATTTGGTTTATTAAATGCATTTATAGAGACTTGAGTGTCCAATAGGTTTTCTGGGGGTTTCCTGTACTTAAAACATTGGGTTTCATTGCTTTGCCATCAAGAAAAATCAGAGGGAAAGAAATCATTTTAAACTATTATTTTAGTAATTTTACTATGAACCTGCATTTATAGGGTTGACTGCAATTGTTGGATCATTGAGAAAACAAAGGAATATCAGAAACAAGTCTACTTCTGTATCATTGACTACACCAAAGCCTTTGACTGTGTGGACCACAACAAGATGTGGCAAGTAATTAAAGAGATGGGAATACCAGAACACCTTATATGCCTCGTGAGAAATCTGTACAAGAGTCACGAAGCAATAGTTAGGACAGAATACGGAATGACAGCGTGGTTTGGAATAGGAAAAGGAGTAAGATGAGGCTGCATTTTGTCACTCTGATTATTCAACTTATACACAGAGCACATAATGAGCAATGCAGGGACGAATCACAATTTGGGATCAAAATTGCTGGGAGAAACATCAACAACTTGAGATGTGGAGATGATACTAACCTAATGGCAGAAAGTGAGGAAGACCTAAAGAAGCTGCTGCTTAGGTTGAAAGAAGAGAGTGCAAATGTTGGCTTGAGACTCAACATAAAGAAAACCAAGATAATGGCAACAGGCCCTGTCAGTCCCTGGAAAATAGATGGGGAAGAAGTAGAAGCAGTGACAGATTTTACTTTATTAGGATCAAAGATCACTGCAGACGGTGATTGCAACCATGAAATAAAAAGATGACTGATGCCTGGGAGACAAGCTATGAGAAACCTGGAGAACATAGTGAAAAGTAGAGACATCACCTTGCAAACAAAAATTCGCATGGACAAAGCGATGATATTCCCGGTGGTAATGTATGGTTGTGAGAGCTGGACCATTAGGAAAGCTGAGCGCAGAGGAATAGATGCCTTTGAAATGTGGTGTTGGAGGAGAGCTTTGAGAGTACCCTGGACAGCGAGGAAAACAAATAAGTCAATCCTAAAAGAAATCAACCCTGATTGCTCATTAGAAGGTGAAATAGTAAAGATGAAGCTAAAGTTCTTTGGACATCAAATGAGAAGAGAGGATTCACTTGAGAAAGCCTTGATGATAGGAGAGGTGGAGGGCAAAAGAAGAAGGAGGTGGGCAAAAATGAGATGGCTAGATGGTATTGTAGATACAATGGACACAGAGCTGGGCAAGCTGAGGAAGATGGTGGAAGACAGAGGGGCATGGCAGACAATGGTCAATGGGGTCGCAAAGGGTCGGAATTGACTGTATGACTGAACAACAACAAAATTCATGATGAGAATGTGCACCAGTATTTAGAATACATTTTATAACTGAAACTGACTATACATCTAAATGTTACAGTAAAAGTGCTTGGGACATGAGAGGTGAGGCAAAACTAAGATAAAGCTTCAATAAACAAAATAGTTTACCAATGAAAAACATCATAGCACCAGAAAAAGTTCATTTTTTCCCCAAACTCCGAAAGCTGAAATAGTAGCATAGTAAACAGGTGAGTCCCTACTTGTCTATGTTTATTAATTAGTAATTCTTTTGAAAATAAGAATAGTAGTGGTTTCCCTTTGAAACATTAATACCCTGTGTTCAAAATATAGTATAACATGCAAACTAATGAGGCTATGTAAGCACATCACACCCTGGTCTTTACCTCTGGAAATTACTCTATCTTGTGATGTCAAGGCTATTGTAGTCTTTCCATAGCAAAGGTCTCTAAACTGTCCTCCAAACTGGTCAGCAGTGCTGGAAGATGATACAGTGTTGGAAGATGCATACAGCAGGAAACAAACACACAGAGTAATTCTTATTTCCCAATCAATCAACAAAGATGAGTGGGAAACAAAATACACGAATCAGCACTCAAAAGAAAAGAAGGGTAACAGAGAATGTGGAACAGCTTTCAGATCCTTTTCACTTTGAAGAGAAACAGCCTGCTGAGGAAAGTGGAGCACTGGGATAAAGGAGGAGCAAAAATCAGGGCCAGAGTAGTTTCCTGAGCTTTGATCTCTTGCTTATTCATGTGTTTGTTTGAAATATTCTGTCTCTCCCACCTCTGCAGCACAGTGGGGGCCACAGCTGTGTTTTACGTACGGAACAAGAGAGTCTTCCCTCTGTGTATAAGAGCGTGGTTCATAAAACAGGATGTTGGCATCTTATCAAGAAGGCCTAATATGCTCTTTTGTCATTAGATCTCATCCAATTTACTTCATCATCACATTCTACATATTTATAGTTTCCTGTTTCTACAAACTTCACAAAAGAGAAGAGGGTAGAATTAATCATAGAAAGTATGTTGTCTGCACTGTGACTCAGTGGGTTCACAACCAATGTTGCACATCTTGAATCCTGGTGATGCCATGGAACTTTTCCTTCCTTCATGCTGACCGTCAGGAGGACTGCCACTACTATGAGACAAGATGAATGGGTTTAATTGGGCAGCAGAATAAATGCGTGTTAAATTCTCTCCTCACCACACTGTCCCCGCTTAGTGTTGGGTGGCAGTAAATAACCTGACTCCCTAAAGGGGCCAATGGCTACAGGCAGATGAGCTCCGTTAGGTGGAGTGATGGTCCCCTCATTGGAGGAAATGCTACTGGAAACCATCATATTGGCCCAATGGCAAAATGAGTGGAGGAGGCCATAGAAGATGGACTGGCTGTGAAGGTGCACCTTGATAATATCCTCAAGGCTATGGCAGTCCATTGCAAGATGGGATCCACCTTAAACAAATTCTGCTTCAGGAAAAATGCATTCTTGGATATGAGTCACAGCCCATGATGACACTGCCTCAGTTCCACTCAGAGCCTAAGAAGGACTCAGCTCTGGCTCAGTGGAGCTCTCAACAGCTGACTATTTCTTGAGGGTCTTGCTGTCAAAGGAAGTGATGTTCACCAGTAAGGAAGGAGAGCGATGCTTTCGTTCTAGGAACAAGGAGTGGAGATGGTGGGCTGTCCTGCCCCACATCACACAGAATCAGCTCTGGTCACACTAATAGGATTGTTCAGCTCTTTTTTAAAAATAGAATCATAGAATCATTTGGTTGGAAGAGACTTTTTTGGCCACTGAGTCCAACCCCCTGCTCAGTGCAGGAACCCAAATCAAAGCAGTTCTGACAGATGGTTGCCCAATACTCTCTGCAATGCTTCCAATATTGGAGTGTTCACCACCTCTCGAGGCAGTTGGTTCCACTGTCGTACTGCTCTAACCATTAAGAGGTTTTTCCTTATATTCAGCCTATATCTGGTTTTCTTTAGTTTATGCCAGTTATTACACATCCTGCACTCTGGGATGATTGGGAGATCAGATCCTGTTCCTCCTCTTTATGACTATCTTTCAGGTAATTGAAGCAATCAAAAAAGAAGGTGTTAGCTATGTGGCAATAGACAATTTTTAATTACTGAAAAACATCACTTTGGTAGGCTCCATCCCTTTTTATAAATTGTATATCTTTTTATATGAACTGATGCCTCAAGCTTATTAGGAAGAATCAAACAGCATTTAGCATTTTTTGCAGCATTTTTACACCAATACATGATGTTTCTTCATACTGTAATTTTTTACACTTGCAGAGAAGGGAAGAGATGAATGACAATCACCATATTAGCATCTTCTCCACTGGGTTGGGTCCCCTTCATAAAACTACTGCTGTTCTTACCTGCAGGCTAAATTTGCTTCCTTTTAAAAGTATTAAACCTCCCTCCACACTTCTCAAGATGAATTTAAGCATGTTCGCGAAAGTGGAGCTAAGTCTCAAAGTGATGTTCTCAGCCAGCTGAGAAAAGGTTGCAAAAAGAAAATGATTTCATCATAGAAACCATAGTCATGCTCAAAAGAGAAAGTTAACCTCATCTTTCCACAGGAGATTTTTTCGTCCCATTACAAGCTTTTCTGAGGCTGTATTCTAATTTAATAATTTCTATGAGAATTACCAGTTACACTGTTGGCACTTCTCCATGATACAGATGGATGGATCAATTTGTGACAATGTCATTTGTGTTCATTAAAATCTGTTTGTCCCATTTCAGCATTAATGGGGGTTTTCTGCATGCAAATTAATACAATAACATATTGAAAGATGCCTTTGGAATACATTTTCTTACAAACAATGCATTTATACATGTAATTGAGATAAACATAACACATTTCTGAATGTATTTTACCCTAGAAAACACATTCTGAATGCATTTGGCATGGCTTTTGAGGTGAGAAATTCATCAACAAATTCAATAAAGAGTGCAGGCCAAGTGATAATTGCATTCCAATCTGCACATTAGTCTGGGTGATGGAGGCACAAATCATGTCACTTTGCATCAGAATCAAGGGAAAATAATACTTTTTCAAGCATCTTCATGCAATGGTGTGTGCATGTGTGCATTTTCTAAGTCTCTGAATATTGAACAGGTGTCACTTTACATAAAGCCATGCTAACAGGTCCATTTGCTATAAACAATTAAATAAGTTAGTACAAATTTGATCTGCTTATGTGATCTGCTATTTTATAGCTTTGATCTCAGAAACTCTTGAAAAGTTAACACCTGAAATATAAAATCATGCCTTCAATATGCTTTTCTGTAGTCATCTTAATGTTCAACTTCCATCCTGCTTTGGCACTTTCTTCTTTCACTTTCACTAAAAGTCATTTCAATGTCTTAAATTATTGATGTTTCTTCCAACAATTTTCATTCTTGCTTCATTGGAATCCAGTATATACATATAAGGGTATAAACTTCAACCTTGTCTGATACCATTCCCTGATACCATACTTGTATGATTTTGTACACTTCTCTCATGTCTTTTTATATTTACCTCGCCTGCTCCCACACGCAACAGCTCCAAATGTTGCAACTTCTTATAGCAGATGAATTCCATTCTCTTGTACATTTTTAAAATCCTTTTTGGCTCTATAACAGGGGTTCCCAACATTTCAAGCTTTGGGCTGGGTCACGCTCTCTCAGTCAGCTTTGAGGGCTGGACGGCTGTATACGTGGAAGAGACAGAGATGCATTTGTTGGTTGACTAATAGAGATTGGTTGAACCTTAACAGAGGACAGATAATCCATAGATTAGTTGAGAGATGGAGATATGCCATGCTGTCAACCAACCTTGGCAACTGAAATGACACCCAGACAGTGAGAGACAGAGACACAAACCACAAATTATGCTGTTGATTTTCATTTCATTTCCTGCATTTGGGGAAATTGCAGGAGCTAGCACACACAGAGTGCAATGGATGAATCTTATCCTGAGGGAACAAAAATCTCTTAATTGCTTAGTCATCAGCAGCTCAGATCTCTTCAGTCTATATATGAAGTTGGTCTCTTTTTTAGTCATTGCTTTGCCCCGATGTGCATCATTATACACTTTTTTGCATTGACCAACATGTATGATTTTAATGCTCCTAAGCAAGTCTATTTTTCAATTAAATAGACATATTTTATTATATATTCAATAAAATAGACTTTTTTCAATAAAATAGACAGTAGAAATTCTCTTTCCTCATGTAGCTAAGCTCTATATCTGGAGCAAAACTAATACCCCCACATTGAACTGCAGATAGTTCACTACCAGACAATGCTGGGTTGTTGTTTTTCCATTGCAGGAGGTTGGAAAGATCTCCCACAGTCTGGGAAGGTGAGCCTTGTGATGACATAGGCATCAGATTTAGTACACATGTTCAGTTATGGCTTTTTGTGGTTACCAAAAAGGCTCTTCAATCAGACACAGACTTTAAGAGAAATACAAGTTACATTATACTTTAAATTATACAACAGCATTGCTTCTGCCTGTTCGGGGAATATGCTGTGTAGAATTAACAAGGACTGGAGAAAGAATCTGAAGCTGGGGGAATTAATTATACCTTGCAATTGTAATTCAGTATGATACAAAAGATAGAGTTTTATTTCCACTAGGTCTAATTCAGTGTATGATACCTGCCATGTAAGGTTCAATAATAGCTAGTGTCTAAAAAATAAGTAGTACGTTTGCAATATGCTGAAATACATCTGCAGAACAACTTACAGTTGGATGTGTGTTTCACAAATGTACAACAGTTCTGCTTTATTATAGATAAAACTGAAATCTCTCCTCTTTTCAGAGAAAGAAATGCATGGATATTTACATAACACACTCTACAATGTCATACAAATTAACAGTTTTCCATTTCTAATGCTGAAATGAGAATTAGAAGAATAATTGCACTGCATAATTGCACTGGAGCCACTGTATATCCAAATATCAAATTTATGAGGTCTCAACCTTAAAATAAAAATGTTTCATTACCTACAGTTTACTTCCTCTGATTGAGTTTTAAACCTCATACTTGGTGGGAGAGCTGTGAGATGAGCAGAAGCAGCAAACAACCATCTAGCCTGGGAAGTGGCTTAGAGTCTTCCTAAATTATGCAGTGATTGGCAATTTGAAGGTGAGGCTAATTGCAGTTCACTAGTAATAGGAAAAAATACATTAAAGACTATTGGAATATTTTTGTTTGTTATTCTAATCATATAGAACTTGACAAAGCAATGTATTTGTATTGTATTGTATTGTTTGATTTATACGCTGCTCCACTCGCATAGCGACTCTGGGTGGCTCACAAAGAAACAATATACAAGTAAAACCTCATATAACACTAAAACCTGGTTCCACAAGTCTTGGTGTTATATGATTTTTAGTGTTATCTGATGCATGTTAAAATCCTATGGGATCCATAGAGATACATTGTAACCACACAGGCTTTAGCGGTTGTTATCTGAAGCATCCCATAGGATCTTAATGTTATCTGATGCAATTCTTCCCCCCAGATTCCTTAATGTTATGCGATTTTAGTGTTATTCGATACTAATGTTATATGAGGTATTACTGTATCACAATTACAAATATCACATTGAAAAATATCACATCACAAAAACGTATCAAAAACATTTCAAGAAACCCCCAATCACAAGTACAAAATATCAAAACATCATAAAAATACTTCAGAAGTACTTTAAAACACTTCAAAATAGCTGGTCCTCCTCGTCCTGGGTTGGACCGGGCAAGGGATAGAGTGGGAGTCTTGTGGGGTGACAGCAGAGTCTTCTTTTAAAGTCTCCAGCCCCGACACAGCTGGTCCTCCTCTCCCCGGGCTGGACCGGGCGAGAGTGAGAGCAGGAGCTCAGTGGGGCAGTGGCAGAGTCTTCTTTTAAAGCTGCCCTAGAAAGACTATAAATCAGAGGTGCCCAAAATATGGCCCATGGGCCAGATCCAGCCCCCAATGCCAATTTATCCAGCCGGTGAAGCCCTTGTCACTCCTGGAAGTGGAAGCAAAGCACGCCCGTACGGGTACATTTTGCTTCCGCTTCTGGGTGATGAGGGCTTTACGGGTTAGATGAGTTGGCATCAGGGGCTGGATCTGGCCCATGGGCCATAGTTTGGGCGCCCCTGATTTATAGTATTCACAGAGCAGATTTGGTTGGACTACTATTGTGGTGGGGGAAGAAAAGGTCTGCTGTGTGGGCAGAAATCAATTTGTGTGACACTGGCCACAGTGAATATAAAAGGCTACTGGAAGTGAAGCAGAAACATTCAAGTGGTCAAATGGGTCTCAACATTTTGTCCCATTTTTCATTGACCTCTTCCTAGTAATGCAAAATGCTGCATTAAGGTTTCATATCATCTTTCTTCTTGTAAGTCCTCATTTGGTCTCGTTTTTTTAGCAAGAGGTACCATAGAGGGGTTCTTCTGTAAAGACTAACAACATATCCATATGCTTGGAAACATGTATTAGAAGTCTAAAGCTGTGGCACTTATCTCCACCCATTCTCAGTTCTAGAACTGAGTCAAAGATATATGTGTGTGTGATGCGATGCACAGTGTTGGTACACAAAAAAGTCATGAAAGAAAGGAAGGAGCTGAGGAGTGTGTGTGTATGTGCACGCGGGCATGTGTGGGTGTGGGTGTGGGTGTGGGTGTGGGTGTGGGTGTGGGTGTGGGTGTGGGTGTGGGTGTGGGTGTGGGTGTGGGTGTGGGTGTGGGTGTGGGTGTGGGTGTATGTACCTGGACCTAAATTTTTATTTGGAGCAATGTAGGGAGTACAGCTCCAGCATTACGATTCTTAGTATATAATGGGGAAAACTCTCTATAGACTGGCAATGAGCTTTTTGCAAGGTTCAGCAGCTGGGGGAAAATCTCCATCAATCATATATGCTGGCACTAATGCCACACTAATTGTACCTCTGTACCTGCTGGGTGCATTTTTCTGCCTGCCTACCAAAGGCTGAAAAATTGATCCTACCCTTTCCCTGCTGCCATACTACCGGTTCACATTTCTCCAGATCCTTATGTCACAATGAGAAACAGCTCCATTATCTCCCAATACTTGCTTTTCCCATCTCTAGAGATCACAAAGGCCCACCCATTAGTTTCAGGTTTCGTTCCTGAGTCCTATGGTACAGTTTTATTCATTCTGCCTATATGGTCTCACCACCCATCACTTTACACAGGGCAAACATAATAATGGTGGGGAGTCAGTCCTAGTCCAGTGTGAGTAACCATTTCTTTCTATTTGCTGATGATGAGACTAAAACTGCAGCCTCCACATATTGGTTCCTGCCCCTTATAACCTACATGTCTTCCACTTACATTGAGAGTTATGGGCGATACAGAGATGCTGTTGCATATTCCTTCTCTCTGTTATGGAAAAATGAAAAATGGCTGTGAAAACATAATTACTTCTCTCCATGACCTTCTACACTATGGATCATGAAACTTTGCTGGCTCATCTGTAGTCAATGGCAATGTTTATTGCACATTTTCCTATCTATAAATTCTTTCAACTGGATAATTATGAAATTCTTTTTTGAGGGTGCACAACTGACAAGGATTAACACAGATCAATGAAACTTCAAAATCTATATATTACACCTACTACTAAATGTTGTAAACTGAAAAATGGGAACAAGAGAAATTGATACTTTTTGTTGAACATTTGGAGATTATATTGGAGCTACCCTTTCACCCTCAAGTAATGATCTTCATAAAATGAGAAGGGAGGTATGGAAGATGCTGAAGTAATATAGTGCTAATGAGCCCTAAGGATAAAATGCTAATAACTACAATTCTGTTTTTAAAATGATCACCTCAAGAATCACCTTTGTTACTATGAACTATTTCTATGAACTTCTGTTTTAGGATGATAAGACTCTCTCTCTCTCTTTCTACTGGTTTGTCTACTAGAATCACATCTGATAAGTACTACTGTTCATCTCCTACAAAGCTAATTCCCCACCTCTTTTTTTTCTAAATAGTGTATGGCCCCTTTGCACATTATCTTAGGTTTTATATTTTTCACTTGTTTTAGGGTATGACAGGATATTTTATGGGTTTGCATGACAGTTAACATAGATTATAAACACAAAGTATTAGGGCAGTGATCAGCAGGAGTGCTGACTTGGGTTTCTGGTAACTGAACTCCAAGAACACCTGGAGTGCCAAGGCTGGCCTCACTGTACTAGGGTCTCATGGCAGAAAAGGCTAATCTACTAGATTGTCCTGTTTACAAACTATGCTATAATCATAAAAGCCTTTGGCACAGTAGATGAGGTGAGACTTTCTGGCTTATTCCCCCCTCACTCCATTTTAAATCTGGTCACTACACCACATTGGATAAATTGTTTGTTTGTGTGTATGTATGTGTGTGTCACAGATAATAACTCTTTGGATACCTCTCATGCAGAACATGTACCAAGTTTATTAGAGTAGCTTCCTTATAAGAAGTCATAGAGATGAGATTATTCTTAGCTGTATTAGCATATACAGTAATACCTCAGATAACATTAGTATTGGATAACACTAAAATCGCATAACATTAAGCAATCGGGGGTGGGGGGGAGAATTGCATCAGATAACATTAAGATCCTACGGGATGCATTGGATAACAACCGCTAAAGCCTGTGTGGTTACAATGTATCTCTATGGATCCCATAGGATTTTAACATACATTGGATAACACTAAAAATTGGATAACACCAAAATTTGTGGAACCAGGTTTTAACGTTATCCGAGGTTTTACTGTACTTTGTTTTATTCTCATCACAGTTTTTGTGAAGTCAGTTAGAATAAGAGTGAGGGATAACACTAAAGTCACCCTATGAACTTCATGGCTGTGTGAGGATTGATCCAGGCCTTCCAAATCCTAATCCAAAACTCTCAACTATATCACAGCAGATAAAAACTACCAAATGTATCACATATAATAGGTATCTAGACACCTAATCCCACCCCCACCCCTGCTTTAACTAGAACAGTGGCGTCACGTGGGGGGGCGGGGGGGCGGATGCCCCGGGCAGCGGATTTCAGGGGGCGGCAAAATGTCCCCACCAGTTTGGCCTCCCTCTGCCTGGGGCCGGGCTTAGGAAGCAGGACTTCCCAGGCGGAGGGCGGCCGTTTTGCTGGTGAGCGCTGCTCGCCTCCGTCCACCTGGCTGGCCGTCGTGGGCGAGGAGGAGAAAAAGGGTTTTTTTTAAGGCGGACAATTCAAGGAGGGGGCCCACCTGCCCGGCTAGCCGTCGGGGGCTCTCCTGGAGGGCGGCCCGCGTGCGCGCGCACGCTGCTCGCCTCCGCCCGCCCAGCCACCCACCCAGCTTGCCGTCAGACGGGGCGCTCGTCGGGGGTGGGTGGCGCCGTGGCGGGGAGCCCCTGGCGGCTGGCTGGGCAGGAGGAGGTGGGTAGCGTGCGCACGCATGCAGGCCGCCCGCCAGGAGAGCCCCCGAGTGGCGCCCTGGTGGCGGCGGCGCCCTGGCGGCCAGCCGGCTCAGGCCTCGGCCCTCGCTCCCACGCGGCCCTCCTCTGGGGGTGGGTAGCGCCCGCCGCCTCCGTCCTTTCCTCCCTCCCTTCGGCAGCTGTGCTCTTGCGCCCCGGGTAGCGCGCCCCCCGGCTTGGCTCTGGAAGCCGAAGGGGCCGCCTCCTGCCGGCCAGGCGTTTGCGGTGGTGGTGGTGGGGGGACATGGTGGTCCCGAAGGTTGCCGCAGACACACACACCCCTCCCTGCCGGGACGAGGCAAGAAGCGACGGCCAGCCGGGCAAGCGAGTTGCCGGAGGTGGAGGTGCGCTCGTTGGAGGTGGGTGACGGAGTGCCCCTGGAGGGCGAGCAGGCGGAGGTGTGCGGCAAGCGCCGCTGTTCAGCAGGGGGGCGCCTTCTGCCTGGGTCCGGGGGGGCCCCAGCAGCAGCGGGGAGCGGGGGGGGGGCGGCGGCGGCGATTTTCTTCTTCACCCCAGGCGGCTGAACACCGCGCGACGCCACTGAACTAGAATCAATACTACAGTGACACAATAATATTCCAAGCACACATTCAGAAAGAGCGAGGTGAAGAAGAAAAAAGGACATTGTTTTATTTGTTTTTTCCTGGAGGTTGGTGGCTGATTAAGACTTTTGTTTTGTGCCTTCCGGTCTGTTATCCCTTAAAGAGGAGACAATTAATTTGCCTACTTAAAGAGGAAAGCAGCAGCGGTCTTAACATTTTTATATTCAGATTATCCTTCCTTCCCTCTCCTGCTCTCCCCCTCCTCGCTCTTTGGCTTGCATAGAACAGACAATAAGAGTTTACCTTGAAGATCGTGTATTATATAAAAGGTTACTGGGTTACTGATTTTTTGATATTAAGGTTTTGAAACATAAAGATTGATTTCAGTAGTTAAGTATAAAATAAGAATCCTGAGCATAGCCAATAGTTGATATAATTGAAATAGAACTAATTTAGGTGGTGGGATCAGTAAGTAAAAATTATATATTTACATACCTTAAGTAAAAAATTTAATAGATCGGCTATGCAGGAAGGGGAGGAGACAGTCGTGCCGAAGGGGAGGAGAGAAAAAAAGAGAAGGATCAAAAAGACAAGGAAAGGCACACATCGTCACCAACGATGGAGATCACAACAGTACCAACGGAGGCCCGAGCAGTTACAGGAGGACGACTAGCAGACCTACCGGAGAGAATGGACAATATGTGTACTATTTTACAACAATTGGTTAAAAATGGAAGTGATAATCAGGTTGCAATGCAAAAATTGAACAAAATGGTGGAGAATAATTGTGAAGAAATGAAAAAAGACAGAGAACTGGCCAGGTTACAACATGAGAGCTTGGCCAGGACTCTGTCTGATATGCAGAAGGAGGTCACAGAGAATACAAAAAAATTTAAAGTAATGCAAAAGGATTTAGAACAGGTAAAGATTTCTGCGAATGAATTGTATATTCAAGAACACTTAACTGCTTCAAGAGTATCTGTTCAAGAGAAAAAGATGATGATGGTGGAGGAGGGGCAGAGAAAACAGAACATTGTGATACGTAAAATGGTTGAACGAACGCCAGACAAGCTGAGAGATAGAGTATTGGATTGGTTGAATTCTTTGAAAATGGGAAAAGATTTTGTGGCAGAAGACATCGGAGCGGTGTATAGAGTGGGGGGAAGGCGAGATAGGAGAGCGTCAAGGAATGTTTTGGTTAAATTTGCAAATTGGGCGGATAAGTTAAAAGTGATGGCTTACATCAAACAAGCAGGGTCTGGTGTTCTAAAGATTGAGGGAACTGATGTGGAAATCTACAATGACATAGCACCAGAGGAGAGAAAATGGAAATGTATGATGAAACCGGTGATGAAATTTCTGACTTCAAAAGATATTAAGTATAATTGGAGATTTCCACAACAGTTGAGATTTTTTTACGAGAAAAGATGGCATGTATTGGATGACAGAACAGATGTCTTGGAGTACTTGACTCAACTTGGGTTTATGAAGGTGGCTAGTCCAGAATGGATTACAATGAGAACTGACTTGTACGCAGTTGGGGCGATGAGTCTGGTTTTGAATAAGGAGGGGGAGGTGGAGGGGGCAACGGGAGGAGGGGATGTGTCAGGAACACCGAGTGCTGAGCTTTTCGACTAAGTAAGCAGTGGAAATAAAATTATAATGGTGGAGGGAGGGGGCCCATAGAAGAACATAATGCTTTTTTCTCCCAGTCCCCCCTCCCCTCTTTGAGAGTCAGAGGCGATATCTTGGAACAAGATTTGGGGAGGGTAACAAGAAACGAAAGAGTAGGTAAGTTTTTTTTCCCTTTTTTGTAGCTGTAACACTATGTATTTTCTACCAAGTATTTTATTTCATTGAGTCATGTTGTAGCGAGAATTCACAATTTTCTTTTTTGTTAGTATATTGTTTTCAATTATTTGTATCTTTTTTTAGATTTTTAGTAGGGAGTGGGGATAGCACGTCCGGGGAGGAATGTAAAGGAGGGGAGAGATTAGTAAACACAGATGGTTAAGAGTTTAAGATTGTTATCATGGAATGTGAAAGGAACAGGGAATGCCGTGAAGAGGAGGAGGTTGCAGACAGCGCTCAATAAATCTAGACCTGATGTCATCTTTCTACAGGAGACTCACCAAAAATCAGCAGATACTAATAAATTAGTTGTGAGGGGAATTGACACTTATGAAATGGCTTATGGGACATCAAAAGCGAGGGGTGTTGCAACCCTTATTTCTGAAAAATTGGGCTTTAGTGTGATAAAATCTATAGCTGACCCAAAGGGGAGATACTTGATAATTAAGGGGAGGATTGAAGATGAAGATGAAGAAATAACCTTGGCAAATATATACGCTCCAAATACCAATCAGGAAGAATTTCTAGAAAAATTAAGAATAATCTTAAACAATGAAGGAACGAGGAATATGATCATTGGGGGGGATTTCAATTTGTTAAGCTCCGAGATTGATGCCACAAGTATTAAAAAGAGAAGTAAAAAATATATTTTGAGCGACTGGGTAAATTCAATGAATATAAAAGATGTATGGAGGGAACTTAAAGGACAGGAAAGGGATTATACTTATTACTCTCAAGTTTATGATATGTATTCAAGGATCGATTATATATTTGTCACACAAGGGCTATTGAAAAACATAGAGGATATAAAAATAGGGACTTTTAGAGAATCAGATCATGCTAAGATAAGTATAGATATAAAATTGGACGAAGGTGACATGAAAAGATATGTCTGGAGATACGATCCAAAATTATATAAAGAGGAGAATATGAAAAAAGAAATTATGGAGAAATGGGATGAATATTGGATATGGAATGACAATAAAAAGGTCAGCTCTGGAGTGCTATGGGATACAATGAAAGCGATTTTTAGAGGGGAATCTATAAAATTAAGCAGTTGGGAAAAGAAACGGAACATTAATAGAAATCAGGAATCGGAAACACAATTGAAACAACTTCATCGGGAATATATAAAGGGTAAAGATCAGAGGGTATTATATCAGATACAGAAAATAAAGAAAGAACTGGAAGCCCAAGACATGGAAAGGGTAAAAAAGGATTTGATATTTTTAAAAAGAGAATACTTTGAGTATAGCAATAGAAATTCCAAGTTATTAGCAAAAGCAGCGAGGGATAAAAAGAATAAAGGCCAGATGGGAGTACTGGTAGATGAGAAGGGAAAGAGATGCAATAAAAGGAAAGAGAAAGCGGAAATAATAGAGGCCTTTTATAAGGAACTATACTCAAAGAAGCAGGTAAATTTGAACAAATTGGAGGATTACTTCAAAAAGTATAATACCTTATTAATAACAGAAGAGCATAGAAATAGGATGGAGGAACAAATATCTGTAAAAGAAATTGAGGATGTAATTAACAAATTAAAATTGGACAAAGCTCCAGGAGAAGATGGGCTTCCTGCTGAATTTTACAAGGATTTTAAGTTTTGGGTTGTTCCGAGACTACATAAATTATTTAATGGGATCTTAGAGGGAGAATCAACACCGGAATCTTGGAATAGATCTATTATCGCATTGATCCCTAAGCCAGGTAAAGATTTACATAAAATAGAATCATATAGGCCGATATCCTTAATTAACCAAGATGCTAAAATTTTCTCTACAATAATGGTGACCAGGCTAAATAGTTTCATAGCCAAATACATAAAAGATGACCAAGCAGGGTTTATAAAGGGCAGGTATATGTCAGATCTTACAAGGAGGGTGGTGGACTTATTGGATATAGCTGAAAAGCAAAAGGATAAAGTAGGCTTCTTAGCCCTGGATATTTTTAAAGCATTTGATTCTTTGCAATGGGCAACAATACATGAGGTAATTAAACTATATGGATTTGGGGACAAATTCCAAAAAGTTATCAAGAACTTATATAAACAGGGAATAGTGACAGTGAAATTCAACGATAGTTATACAGGAGAAATAAAACTGGAGGCTGGAACTCGGCAGGGTTGCCCTTTGTCGCCCACATTATTTGTTTTGGCTATGGAACTATTGGCAAATCTAATTCGGCAAGATAAAGAAATAGTCGGAATTGAAGGGAATAAAATAAGTTTGTATGCCGATGATACACTAATTACAATTAAACAACCAATACAAGCAATATCAAGGATTAATAAACATTTGAAAACTTTTGAGGAAATGACAGGTTTAAGGGTGAACTGGGATAAGTCCGAGATGATTTTAGTTAATGGGAGTAAGAAGGATGAAGAAGAAATAAAGCAAAAATTTAATATTCAAATCCCGGATAAATTAAGATATCTAGGGGTAATACTTGCTAGGAAAACTGGGGAACTTAAGGAGTTGAACTATGGAAAACAAATGAAAGAGATAGATAAAAAAATAATACAGTACAACAAGCTGAATTTATCGTGGTTTGGCTGGGTTGCAATGTGTAAAATGATGTTGTTACCTAAATTAAATTTTTTATTTGATGCTCTGCCAATAAAACATACAGAAAAAGAACTGGAAAAATATCAAAATACTATAAATAGATTCTGCAATGGGAAACGAAAAGCTAGGATACCCAAGATTTTGTGGTATATACCACAAAAAGAAGGGGGATTGGGTATTCCGAATATTAGCAAGTACTATAGAGCCTTTCAATTACGAAATGTTATCAAATTATTAATCAGAGAAGAGCCAATATGGGGAAAATTAGAATTAAAAGAGTTTTCTAGGAAAGGGAAGGCATTTTTTTAATGCGGGGACAAGGATAAAAAAATGAGGATTCAGGGTAAGATGATAAGAGCAACAATAGAAGAATGGAACAAAGCAAGAAAGGAACTTATTCCAGGGATCTCAATGGTTACAGAATTAGAAGATTTTAATAATTTTCCGATGAAAATAGAAGGCAGGATTAAGGATATCTTATTAAAAAATGGGGTCTCTCTGTTGAAAGATTGGATCCAAAATTGTAGGGATTTAGAGAGGAGAAAGGAGCTTTATCGGCAATTGGAGCTGGATTGGTTCAAAGCCCTCCAGATGAACAATTGGAATAAGAAATTTTTCTTGGAAATGGGACCAGATAGGGAGCTTACAGAATTTGAAACATTGCTGGTCAAACTGAGAAAAGGAGACATAGGATTAAAAGGGATAGTTAGTCAAATATATAAAATTTTAAACAAAGGAGGGAAGGCTCAACAAGTATTGAAAGACAGTTGGGAACAGGAATTGAACATAATAATTACTGAGAAAACATGGGGGAAAATGTGGAGAAGACGTATCATGAGATCTATGTCGGTAAGAGTGAAGGAACACAATTACAAACTAATTTGGAGATGGTACAGAACCCCAGTAAGACTGCATCTAATGTACAAAGATGTGAGTGAGAAATGTTGGAGATGTAAAAAAGCTAGAGGCACATATGAACATATGTGGTGGTCTTGTGAGGTTTTGAAGGACTTTGGGGGGAAAATTGAGGATGAAATTAAAAACATATTGGATTTGCAGGTTGAACTGGGGCCAAATATAATCTTGTTAACTGAGATAGACAAATATAAAATGAGTGAGGATAAAAACGAATTGATGGCGATAATGTTATCAGCGGCCAGACAATGTATTGCCAGAAATTGGAAAAATAATGAAAACTTACAAAGAAGGAATTGATATAAGGAAATGTGGGACTTGGCACTCAACGAAAAGCTCACTTGGGAGATAAATTCTAAAAAGGGTAAAGTAACTGGTAATAATTTCTGGAGGACTTGGAAACCTTTCATTGAATATGTAATAGTTAAGAATAAGGGCATCCCCCCTGCACCTGAGCAAAATGACTTTTGGAAAACATAAGTAAACATAAATCCCCGGACATTGTATATATCACAAGGGTGGTTTTAAAGATAAAAAGGACAGCTGAGATAGAGAACAACATATATTGGTTATGAGGCGATAGATGGAGATACAGTTTGTAGCTTGATGTAGTAAATATTGGTTTATAACGAGGTAATAATTTTTGATGGATGTTAACAATGTAGTACTGTTACATATGTGAGATTTTATCTTCTTCTTTGAATTTTCTTTTTATATTCTTTAGAGTTATGTAATTCATTTTGTCTTATGTATATGTTCTGTTTTGTAATACTTTATATACCTAATAAAAAATATAAAAATAAATAAAAAAAAGAAAGAAAATATGGTAGCTGCCATAAACTGAAACATATGTGGATTGTAAATGTACTTTGAGTTTGGAAGTTATTAAAATCCATGGTGAATCAGTTCCCTTCCATTTCTGAACCAATATCATACAAAGAAGCTCAAAGCAGCACTCAGGCTTAAGATGTTATTTAAATGATTTAATTAATTCAATTTTAATACTGTAATCTTACAGGGTTATTTTTGTAATACTGTAATTTGCCTTGAGTCCTCTTGGAAAGAAATAGTGATTTGTGATAGAGAAACAGCCACTCATGCCACGCCTTATGGCCCAAAGCTGTTGTGTGCAAAAGAACAGCACAGAGTCACTTGGAGAAAGTTCAAAGCAAATCTTTAGTAGCAAAAACGGAGGTGGAGGCAAAAACTATTTACAGTGATGCAAAACAGAATAGCGAGCTTATCAGCTTCTGTACAAGGTCAACAGTCTCAAGCAGCTAAACAAGTCTATGGTTGAAGCTGGCCAACACAAAAGAGCCAAACCTTTATCAGCTTGTCGAGGTCCTCTCAATGTAGGGATGCCAGCTTATTGACACCAAGAGATGAGCAGCAAAGTATAAACAGTTCCTTCACCACTATGTGGCAGAGAGTTCCACAGTCTTAGGCAAATGGCTAAAAGCATCCAAGCATCCAGAAGCAGAAACCAAGCAGAAGCCAAGCCAGGCATCCAGGAGCAGATGCAGAAACAAGCAGGAGCCAACAGGAAAAACAGCTGTGTGTAGCTCTAAAGCTTGTCTTCATTTATACACAACACAGCTGGTCATCAACTGCAGCTGTGTACTGCTCCAGAAAGGTCCTTAAAGACATAGCACTAAGTTTGTTCATGTTGCAACCAGTGCCACACCCAGGCACAGGTATTAAAAAAAAATCAGCCTCAACAGGGCAAATAAGATAGAGCTCTGTATCCCTCAGATCTTCCCACTTCATTGCAAAGGACCTAAGAATGCAATTTTCTCCTTCTGATATTGAATGATCATTAGCTCATGGGTTATGCGAAGTACTGTATGGAGAATCCTAGACCCATTTTACACAGGGTATTTTATCCAAGTAACAGCTATTTCAGTTGTAATGACACAGATGTCTGCATGCACTGCCACAGTCTTGACTGATTACCCAGAAATGGGTTACTGTCAAATAAGGATGACTCAAGTGGGTCAGAGCCAACAGGCCCCTCCAATTATTTTGGGAAGAGACAGTCCCCAATTCTCAGTTCTTGAACTACCCTTGCTCTCTAAGACAAAATGTGCTTTCTCTTTCCATAATTTCTTATATAAAATATTTTACCCAAAGCATTCCAGTGGTTTAGTGGGCTTTTGAACATAAAATGTGTAGTAAACTGAGGTGACCTCATTAAACCGCCAAATCTGAAATATGCTTTGTCAGGCAAAGCAATAATCCAAATCCCTTAAACTGTAGCAAGCTTTGGTCATTTCAAATAGAGGAATGAGCAAGTGGGGGAGAATTCACTTTCCTTCTTTTGGACAATAACATTGAGAAAAGTCAAAGAATGAAATTAATTGGAGGATATAAATGACACAGTGTGGAGTTTAATACTTTTGAGGCATATTTACATTGAAAATGAATATATAATAAGGTCTTGAGCCCAAAGGAAGAAATAAATGGTTGCCTATTTCCCAATAGGTTTAGATGTTTTCTCGTCCTCTATTGCATTCCATGACAACAGCTCACAATAAAGTGTCTCAAAAGTTAAATGTCTCTTAATAAAGAGAATATTAAATACAGAGCCTTGATATAAAAGGAATTTTTTGTTGGAAATTGGCTTCCCTTATTAGAATGAAAAAATAGTTGTAATACTTCATAAAAATGACCTCTCCAAGCAAGTAGTTCTTTTAAACACCCCAAAATAGGTGTGGAGATCAAACGTGAGCTCCATTATGGGCAGATATTTTGCAGTTAGTTCTCGTTTGTTCTCACAAAGATGCACTCATGATCAGAGAAATTGCTGAAAATGCCACTTCTTCGTATCTGTTCTTCAGCTTTATATTAAAAAAAAATATTAAACATGTGTATCTATTCCATAAGCGAGAAGACCCTGAAATGACAGAATACTAATTGGTAACACTGCTCTAGGCTACTACTCTGGCGCAGTACAACTGAGATTCATCAAGAATGCAGGTCTTATTGCAGAAGGGTAGGTTGCTAATTAGATTCCTGTTGAACAGGGGTGAGCTCACTATGGCTGCAAGTAATCCACAAAGCTATTTTTGCATACGTACACTCCCCATCCATGCTTGTAGCCTTTTTCCCCCAACAAAGGAAAGATAAGTTGCTGATCTTTGACATTTAGATGAGCAGGATTCACCTTTTAAGTAAGACAGAGTCCCCCAGGCCCCAGTAATGACAATTATGGACCATAAAGTGCATTCCAACTTATCTTCAGTGATCCTTTAAAGGGTTTTCAAGAGAACAGAGTACAGTACAACCCTGGTTTATGATTTTAGTCCATTCTGACAGTTTTGTCACAAACTTGGTCAATCGTAAGCCAAAACACATTTTCCCAAGGGATACATTGAAAATAATAATTAAAAAAATGTTCCTGACCTCCCCCCCAAAAAAATATCAACACCCCCCCCCCCAAATGGTAAAGGGGAATATAAATGAGGGAGCTAAGCTCCCTACTTTTTCCTAACTTTCCTGGGCTCTGGTACTTCTTCCTCAGGGTCAGTGTTGGGTGATGAATAGGAGCAGTTTGTCCGGTTACTGGGGCTGGCCACATCTAGAGCTCCCCCACTGAAGACACCACAACCGAGTGAGGTGAACTGCTCACTTCTCCCTCCTTCTGTGCCTGGTTTGGTCCAGTGAAAGGGGGGGATATTGCAGCAGGGTGACCTTGCCTTGCATGTTCATGGTGCCTTTTCCAGAGCCAACACTAAGGTCTCAGATTTAAAAGACATCCAGTGTTTTAGCGATGGCTCTGACAGAGGTGCCGTGAGTGCACAAGGCAAGGTTCTCCTACTGCAATTACCTCCCTCCCCTTTGCAGTGCCAACCTGGGCACAGAAGGGGGAAGAGGTGATCGCAGCAGGGCAACCTTGCCTTGTGTTTTCACGGCGCCTCTTCCAGAGCCGCCACTAAGTCACTGAATTTAAAATACATCCGGCACTGGATTTAAAGTACATCCAGCACTTTAGCGACGGCTCCAGAAGAAGCACCATGAATGCACAAGGCAAAGTCTCCCCACTGCAACTATGCCACCACAAAGTTCAAAATGGCTGTGGGTGGTCTTACACCCCAGGTGCAATGCACTCTGGGGAATTCCCAGTTGTATAGCCAAAAAAAAAAGTCATGAACTGGGATGTTATTTCCAAGGGATTTGCCATCATAAACCATGGCAAACATAAACCAGGGCATTTGTAAGCTGGGTTTTACTATTCTTGGAAGGGGTCTCATTCCCTTCTTCTGGGTCTATCACAGGCTGGCTCTTTTCCTACAAGACACAGTGTGAACTCAAATTTCTAACCTGTTCATTCAGGTACCCATCATACAAAAAAAAGAAAGAAAGAAAGAAAAAGAACTTCCTAGAAGACTGTAGTATTTTTGAACCACAATTGGGTGTACCCTGGTAACGGCAACCTTGTGTGCTGGCTAATCATTCTCATTCTAGGTCAGGCAAAAGGATACAGAATTAACTCACCAAAAGGTCCCTTCATCTTGGCAGTTTCAGGTCTGACCTAGACATGGAATAAATTATCATTTTAAAATATTCAAATATGAAAGAAACTACTTCCAGATTTGTCTACTCAGGCCTAGGTCTTAACTCTTGAAAATCTGGATTTGAATATCTGTGTGTTCAATCATCTTATTGCTGTATTAAGGCTATCATTTGTTTCTGATATGATTTTCATATTTAACACTTATGTGACATAGATCTTCCCTATGTTAGTAGCAGTTGCATATGTTTGGTGGTGGCTGAAGCAAATTGAGGGGTGTTTTTTGGTGGGGGTGGGGGCGGAATGCAAAAATTCACAGATCTCTCTGCACTGAAGAAGGAAAGAACTTAGGGGCTCCAGAATATGCAATTGGGGAAAAGAAAATCCCATAGGGATCTCTATCTGGGAATAGTTTCTTCCCCAACTCTTTCATCTTTCAAGTTATATGGGCCGAACTCTGGTTTATAACAGACCTGTATGTAGCAAACTGAATAGTTATGCTATTATAACAGCGTTGTAACTCAGGTGGTGGGATGTATGGGAGGAATACAGATAAAATATTGGTCATGCATGAGGGATAAGATTTACTCATAGCTCTCAATGCTTAGTTTTTGTCTCTACAAAGAAGCCAAATCATGAACAATTTTATCTTTCATTTTCTTACTACTGTAACCAAAAATAACTGCAAGGTGATCAAGAACAAGTGAAAGGCATTTGAAGATTTTATTTTAAAAATTGCAACACCATATGTGTCAAAATTATGAATATAATCAAATAGCAGGATGTTTGCCCAAATTGTGCAAACATAGTGTGGGATAACAGACTCCTTTGAGTACTCCATTGCTATATGTTAATGGCATTTGCTTCTGATGAAAGAGTAAATATAAAATCATGCTGTTAGCTAATGAAAGCCACCTTCCGCTGGAGTCAATTTGGAGGGAAACTGGTTCAGTTATATTAAGGCAGGGGTGCACAAATGATGTCCTGTGGGACAGATCTGACCCCCAACACCAATTAATCCAGCCCACGAAGATCTCATCACTCCCAGAAGCAGAAGTAAAACATGCCCGTACAGGCATGTTTTGCTTCTGCTTCTGGGAGTGATGAGGGCTTTGCGGGACGGATGAATTGGCACCAGGGGTTGGATATGGCCCACAAGCCAAAGTGACCAGCTCCCTGAACCATATGACTGGCCTGCAGCCCAAAACATTTGGGCATCCCTGTATTAAAGTTTCCCTTGCTCGAAAGCCAGTCATATCCAACTCTAGGGCTCAGTGCTCATTTCTGTTTCAAAGCCGAAGAGCCAGCACTGTCTGCTTCTACAAACGTTTCCGTGGTCATGTGGCAGGCATGACTAGACACCGGAGCGCACAGCACGCTGAATATAAAAATGAAGGTATTTAGAATTCTTCTTCATAAAATTCATAGAATCATAGATTAATGGAGTTTGAAGGGATCTATAATACCTTTGAGACCAATCCCCTGCTCAATGCAAGTTAAAGTATATCTGACAGATGTCTGTATAACTTTCTCTTGAATGCTTCCAAGGTTGGTGTCCTGATCACTTCTCAATGTAAGTGCTTCCATTGTTGTGCTGCTCTAACAACTAGGTAAGTTTTCCCTGGTATTCAGTCAAAATCTGGCTTCCTATAACTTGAGCTCATTATTATGTGTCTTGCTCTCTGGAAGAACTGGTTAATTTATTTAAAATATATTGGTGGAATACACGAATTAAATATGTTATCCAGTTTATTCAATGAGCCAAGTGTATGGACAATGAGACAAATGTATAGCAAACTTTTTCATCACTTATTTCAATTGAATTCAAATCTCTTGCACCTGCCTCTTAAATTCATGTTCTTGTACATTTTACCCTGAGGTTCATATACAATAGCAGTACAGTAAAACCCTGATATACAGAAAAAGTCCATTCCATAGCTTCTTACATAAATAGAGGTTTTGCATACATCGATGCATCTCCATAGGGATGCACTGGGGGAAAAAGGCTTGAAATTGATTTTCAATTAATCCCTGCAGAGAATTGCGCTTTGAGCCCCTAGTGGCCATCTTTGTAATGACTTGCAACTCCCTCTTTTTAAAGCTGTTCTCCGAAATAGCTAAGCACTCACCTATTCCCCGTAGAAGCAGCGGGGGATCCAGAAAACGCAGCAAAAGTGCCTCCACTGCCACTGCTGCCTCAACCACCACTTCCACCGCCATGGTAAGTGATTTCTTGTGACTTCTGGTGGTGGGGCGGGTGACACAGGGTGGAATTTGTAATTCTAAGATGGCAGCACCACCATCTTAGAATTACAAGACAGTGAAATCCCTTACGTAAATTGATTTTTTTGCGTGAACTGGGACACCTATTGTAACAGCAGGAGCCTTCCTCTCGAGTAGGCCCCATTGTTCTTTTGAGTTGCAGCTCACTGGCTGGACAACCCAGGCCTCAGATATGTGTAGAAAAGGTAGCATTAGGCCAAATAACCACTCCATCTCTTCAGGTATTTTAGAAATACATTGAAGCACAGTAAAATACAGGATACAGTCTATCAAGCATTTCAAAGCAGAAATAAGCAAGCTAAAGGTTCCACGGACAGCCCACACACACCCTCCTTCCACAAGCCTCACATTTTGCAGAATGAATGCCCAGCATTCCAGAGAATGCCTGTGTGTGTGTGTGTGTGTGTGTGTGTGCGCGCGCGCGTGCGTGCGTGCGTGCGTGCGTGCGTCTGCGTCTGCGTCTACGGGTTACACCTCTGGCATTCCCACTTAGGAATTCCACCCAATGATCTTACAGCAAGACATGTCTATCACAAATTAGGTTTCATTTCACTAAAACCATGAGGCAAGGATGTTTACATTTTTCCTCTTTCCCCCATATCTGGAACCGCCATTTCGAAAGTACTAAAACACATTTAGGTAGGTAAAAAGATAACGAAAAAAGCACCCTTTAAAATAGGGCTTTTGTTACACCAATTTATGAAAAAAAACCTTACATAAGTTGATTATTGTGTAAGTAGAGGCATACATAAATTGGGATTTTACTGTATCATAGAATATCTGAGTTGGAAGGGGCCTTTTAGGCTTAATGCAGGGATCCATATCAAAGCAGATATGACAGATGGTTGTCCAATTATCTCTTGAATGCTTCCAGAATTAGGAAGCTCACCACCTCTTGAGGCAGTTGGCTCCACTGTCGTACTAACTATTAAGATATTTTTCCTGATTTGCAGTCTATATCCGGCTTTCTGTAGTTTTGGTCTGTTACTACATAACCTGTGCTCCGAGATGATATGTGTATATGCAACTCCTAAAGACACTTCCCTTTAGAATGGTAAGAGGGGAAAAACCTGAGAGTGATAACATGCAGCGTTCAGGGCCTTATCACTTTAATTGAAGTAATACGTGTTAGTGCATTTCTGAAGGTGGGACAATGGAGAGTCAAATTTCATCTGAATATATTGGATATCTGTGCCTGCAGTGTCATCAATAGGGTGGTGATGTATATTACTTTATAGAGGACAATTCTTTTTTTTTTTTTTAAGACTATGGGGGGTTATTTCTCTAGTTAGCATCATGACCATGACTGGATAATATTTTCCCCTCCAAATGTTTTGTCCTACAGTTCTTATAGATGCTTCCCATTAGCCATATTCAGTGGAGCTGATTGAGATATAATCCACAACATCTGGAAATCCAAATGTTTCCCAGTTCTGACCTGGACAGTAGACCAGCGTGGTTTATGTCTAAGTGCAATGCAGGGATTGGCACAGACATTTCTTCAGGCATAAAGGAAATAGTCTGATACCACTTTTAATAGCCGTGACTTCTTCATATAGAAATTTGAGATTTTGAAGTGTAGCAAGGAGTTTATGAATTACTTACTAGAGAGCACCAATGTGCTTCTATGAACTGCAGTGCCAGAACTCTTTGCCAGGGGATTCCTAACAAATCTAAACACTATGAAATTCCTAGCTTCTGTAGGATAGAGCACTGTTTCCCAACCTTTGGTTTTTGGACTTCAATTCCCAGAAGCCTAGGTCAATTCCCCAAAGCACTGATAAACCTCTATACTGATTTAGGCTTCTGGGAATTGAAGTCCCCCTGTGGGGCATGTACCCCATGTTGGGAACCACTGGGATAGAGTCAAGGTGTTAGAAGAGTGTCAAACTTCTATAACTGTGTAGTGGAATATTATTTGCTTCTTAAACTACTTGAATAATGACACAGGTGAGGACAATCCTCTTGTCTGCATCTCTTCATGAGTGAAGGTGCTTATGTGTCTAGAGAAAATTGCTGCCGTCTGATAGTTGGAACAGCCTTTGTTTCTTGTACCTGCTGTTGAATTCAAAGGACAAATAATTCATTTTTGCTTGAGCATCAAGGCTCTGTGCACATATATTTCAACCCAAGTGAAATTTTAATAGCTAAGATGTCACCTCAAGTAAACAGGATAGATAATGGAAACATAAATGCTGACACAACCTGAACTCTAATAATAATAGATTGAACTTCTTGCATAATATAGCTGGTTTTATTGTATCCTTCACCAGGGCATTTAGATTAGGTGTTTTTAGAGTAATAAATCAAAGACAATATTATGATTATATTCTTATTTGCCTGTAAACACATCCTAGGGATTTAAAAAACACAAGCAAATATAAAGTAACACCGAAGTATTTAACTCTTCATCCATTGAGGCATTAGATGTTATAAAAATGACCTTCAATGTTGTCAGCTATGCAAAATATGAAATAGACTTTGTTTTGCATGCACATATATCAAGGGAAAAGGAGTTGCTAATCTGGACTCACTGATGCAATCATCCAGATCAAATATTTGGTTGTGCTGGAGTTGATAGCACATCTCTGCTCTTTTCTGGCAGCAGACCTAATAATGAGTAAGGCCAACAAGGATCAAAGCATAATCTGGGGTAGATTACTGAAATCCCAGGAAAATCAGGGTTTAAGGGTTTTAGACTAAGCAAAGAGAATTATTTATTTATTTATTTATATTTGTTTATCGCCCTCCTCCCCGAAGGGTCCCAGGGCGATTTCCAACAATTTTAAAAACAACAATTTTAAATAATGCTCTGAACAGAAAAAGTCTTCCTGCATATTTCCTATGCTCTTACATCAACGATTTCTCCTTGTTAATGCTACTATTACATCTCAGGTGGGTGGACATCAACTGCATAGGATGAAATATCTTGTTCTCCTGTGGACATTTAGAAAATGTATGCTTTGAAAAATAAAGCATTTATTTTCATGAATTGCCCTTTTTCAATGAAGACTTGGTTCTAAGTTTTGGGATGTGTTCAACTTTGCTCATGTTTCTGGATCCAGCAGAAAATGTCAATATATACTGCTGGAGAAAGCTTAATTTGGGACATGCATGGCCAATGGGGCTATTCTTAGTCACTGTTCAAATAAAAGGTGGCTGCCATTGGGAGAAAATGGGGAGCTATGAAAACTGAGAAGATGCTTCATTGTTATTGTTATTGTTATTGTTATTGTTATTGTTATTGTTATTGTTATTGTTATTGTTATTGTTATTGTTATTGTTATTGTTATTGTTATTGTTATTGTTATTGTTATTGTTATTGTTATTGTTATTGTTGTTGTTGTTGTTGTTGTTGTTGTTGTTGTTGTTGTTGTTGTTGTTGTTGTTGTTGTTGTTGTTGTTGTTGTTATTGTTTGTGCCATCAAGTCAATTCTGACTTATGGCAACGCTCCATGTTTTTCTAGGTAGAAAGTATTACTGTTCCTGTCTTCATAGACTGCACAGCTTGCCCAAGGTTACACAAG
The DNA here is from genome assembly GCA_030440675.1 of Furcifer pardalis. NCBI lineage: Eukaryota > Metazoa > Chordata > Lepidosauria > Squamata > Chamaeleonidae > Furcifer > Furcifer pardalis. The sequence goes on from CP126896.1 coordinate 58,021,428, forward strand.
CTGACTCTTCTGAGATGCGTAGTGGAGAACTGAAGTTCATAGCCAGATACACAACCAGTGATGGGATGACACCGGTTCTGACCGGATCCACAGAACCGTTAGGAAGATTTCCGGAGGGTTCTCCGTGAGGGTAATGCCGTTTTTGAGGCGTCCTCACCGGCAGGAATTTTTTTAAAAAAAAATGGAGCCAAAATGGCTTCAATTTAGTGCGCATGCGCTGAAACTCAATCTGATGCATTGTGCATGCGTCAGATTGAGTTTCTGCGCATGCGCACTAAATTGTAGCCATTTTGGCTCCAATTTTTTAAAAATATAATTTCGGAGCTGGAGCCGCAGTTTTTCAGAGCGTCTCCGGCGGTGGCCCTCAGAGGAGGGCACTGCCTCTGGGGCCGCCGAGCTCCCACGGGCAGGTTGAAGCCTGCCCGGGCCATCCGCCACCACTGAGCCGCCATGGCCTGGGGACGCCCGGCAGAGTGTGCCGCCATCGCCTCTGGTTCCGGCGGCGATGGCAGGAGGCGGGAGCGGCGACAGTAGCAGCAGGCAGCGGCAACGGGTGGTGGTGGCGACGGCAGCAGCAGGCGGGGACATCGGCGGCGGCAAGCGGCTCCAGAGGAGAAGGAGGCCGCAGTCGGGGGCGGCACGCCTTGCCATGCGGCCCCGGGCCATGGGGGCTCGTCGGCCCCAAAGAGGGTAAGTAAGGGTTTTGTGTTTGGGGTGGGTGGGTGGTTTATTTGTGTTTGGGATGGGTGGGTGTATTTTTATTTAATTTTTATTTTATTTCTTTATTTATTTTATTTATTTAAGCTATTTACGGGTTTGTGTTGTGGTTGTTTGGGTGGGTGTTTGTTTGTTTATTTTAATTCTATTTTACTTATTTATTTATTTTATTTTTATTTATTTTATTTTTATTTTTGGCCCCGCCCACGACGTCATGACGTTGGCTCCCCACGACGTCATGATGTCATGACGTTAGCTCCGCCCCACTGTGATGACATCATGGTGGGGTAGAAAATTTTTTGTCATCCCATCACTGTACACAACTCACCCAGCTTTCCAGCCAGCTGGTTGCCTGTTTAACTTATTCTTATTTTATTTAACTACCAATGATGCAGAGAAGTGTTTCTTGGGATTTTAGCCTCAAGGCATTACTTGGTCAGCTTTGGATTTCATGGAGGAAGATTTTTAATGTTCATCTCTCAGGTAGCAAATCTACTTTTGTAAATATAGCTCCAGCACAATCAGTCTCCAGTTATGTGACTGGTAGAAATAATAGCAACCTGTTTGATATCTGACTAGCTCTTTCAAAATATCTGCCACAAACAATACAATACACAACCCTAACTGGGAGAAATTGAATTTAGCATATCTCCAGTGTGGATAAGATGGACACTACCAGTACTTCAAGTTGATATTGGTAGCGGCTGCTACTCATATCCGAGTATACATTTCCCCCCGGCTTGAATTTGTTTAAGGTGGATCTCAGCTCACCATGAAGTGACCCACACACAGTGATCATGGAGCCATTTCCTGTGACACATGAAGTGAGACATGCAGGATTTAACACCAGGACTGCAATGGGCTGCCGCAGCCTTGAGGATATTAACAAGGTGTGCCTTCACAGCCAGTCCATCTGGCATGGCCTCTTCCACCTCCATAATGTCTGAGAATCAGAATGAAGTGGTTCCTCTTCTGCTCATTTTGCCGTTGGGCCCAATATGATGGTTTCCAGTGGCATTTCCTCTACTGAGGAGGGCCATCACCCCACCTAAAGGGGATCATCTGCCCATAGCCGTTGGCCTCTTTGGGGAGTCAGGTTATTTACTGCCACCCAACACTTGGTGTTGAGTCACTGGCTGTACGGTCTACTCCATTACTGTGGAGGGATGTCCGGCCAGACATATATACAGTATCAAGATATCAAGTTGATATAGATTATAATGAACAGTAGAGTGACAAATTATAGTCCATCAAACACAGATGGCTATAACACCCAAATATAATTTATGTACTACTGCTAAGCTGATTTAGGAAGAATTATAACTAGTAATATATAGATAGCCTGGCTTACTTTGGAAATAGATTCAACAAAACCACTTAAAACAGTATATAAATCATGTCAGTGAGTGGTCATTCTGAGGATTGGACACAATTCATGTTCCTAATGGTGTCACTAGAAACCCAAAGAGTTTGAAAGGCATCCCTGCTCCCTAACCTGCTTCTCTTTATTTATTGGCAAAGGGGGGAGGCTTTTAGTGGGAACTCTCTTGATTAGACATTCCCTCAATGCTCTCCTAAAGTACTCCCAGATTTCTGAATGCTAATAGTTTCTGGCTGAAGTGAACACCTGCTTCTTCTGCTGATTTATAACTTTGAAAAGGCTAAATATAACCCATGAGTTACTTGAAATTAATTTAACAAAGGATAATTTCACTCCTTTTGCAGTGCAACTGGCTTTTACTATTGTTGCTGTTTTCATATGTATAATTACATGGAGGTGCCACCACTGAATAGTAAAACACAACTGCTCAATGGATAAAATGCTAGCTTGTGCTTTGTCCTGGATGTTAGGAGTTTGAATCACAGAATCATAAAATCAGAAGAGGCTAACAGATCATTGAAGAGAATGTGGTGGCTTAGTGGTTAAGATGCTAAACTTGTTGACTGGAAGGTCGGCAGGTCAGTAGTTCAAGACCTGATTACTGCATGACAGAGTGAGCTCCCATCTCTGTCCCAGCTTCTGCCAACCTAGCAGTTCAAAAGCAAGTACCGTAATTGCAAGTAGATAAATAGGTACTACTTTGGTGGGAGGTAAACAGTGTTCCATGCACTCCGGTGTCTAGTCATGCTTGCCACATGTTCACAGAAATGTCTGCAGATGCAGACAGTGCTGGTTCTTTGGCCATAAACAGAGATAAGCATTGAATCCTAGAGTCGAAAATGACTGGCTTTCGAGCAAGGGCGACCTTTACCTAACAAATCATCATAACCAGCTCTACCTTCAATGCTGAATTTGAGATAAACTATGCAGTTATGCATAGAGTTGCAGTGGCTTAGTGGCTTGAACACTGAGCTTGAGGATTGGAAGGTTGGCAGGTCAGCAGTTCGAGACCTCAGTGCTACATGATGGAGTGAGTTCCTGTTAACTGTCCCAGCTCCTGCTAACCTAGCAGTTTGAAAGCAAGAAAATGCAAGTAGATTTATCACTTTGGTGGAAAAGGTAACAGTGTTCCATGCACTCTGGCATCTAGTCATGCCTACCACATGATCACAGAAACATCTGCAGATGCAGTCAGTGTTGACTCTTTGGCTGTAAATGAAGATGAGCACCACACTCTAGAGTTTGATATGACTGGCTTTTGAGCAAGGGAGACCTTTACTATGCATTTATGCAGTGCCAGACACATGGCTCTCCAGTGATTTCTTAAACACATGCAGGATAAGAAAATCCACTACTGAAAGGAATTCTGCCCCACTCTCAAACAGTTCTTAAAAAGAGTAAACAGTAGCATGCAGCTAAAATCTCCAACCTATTACTTCTAGTCCATGAAAATCATGGGCAGGTTGTATATTGTAGGCACAAGGTTTGGGTCCTGTAAAATTCTGTAAATGAGACCGAGTGACTGCACAATAAAGTCTCGTCTTTCCATTATTAAGTCTGCATGATAGTCCTCTAGATATTTGCTGTTGTGTGCCCTCAGAAGGTCAGATCACATGTTAAAGGAAATGCTTATTTCTTTCTTTTACCCTGCTTTTCCTTTGGGCATGTGAATCTTTCAAACCCACTGTCTGAGAAATTAGAAACTAACAAACACAATCTCCAAAACAATGCTTATATCACAATAACCTGTTATAAATGAAAAGCAGGCTACTCTGGGAGAGAGCACATTTGTCTTAGAACAAACAATCTTTTACCAATTAAGGGAGTTTGGCCTCTCACGTTATCATCAGGCTAACCACCCCAAACTCTTCATGTGCTTATCAGGACTTGTTTTCTAATATCATGATTCTGATCACTCTTTTCTCCGCCACTGGAACCATTAATTTTCCAATGTCCTTATTAAAATGTAGTGTTGAGATTTTTTTTTGCTTGTGTTAAAGTTGCTTTCAATAGGGGACACTCTCACAGCCTAAACTGATTGTACTTTGCCACTAATCTATTGGTAAAATTCCTTTTCCTACATCTGGCAAGTGAGGCAAACCTCCATTCCCTCTTCTTGTTTTCTTGCGTCTGTTAAGGTTTTTTCTCCTGATTACACAGCAAATAAGAAATTTCTTTTCTTTTTTTACACCTTTATTCTTCTGACTGTAACAACAGACCATAACTGTAAGTAAAGATACCCTTTTTTCTATTTTGTGTGCTTCTAGAAAATGTTTTAACATAGAGAGAGCCAGTATGTGGAAGAGTAGTGCTGAGATGTAGATTAAACTCTATTATTTCTTTATGATGCTTTAAAAAAACCCCACAACCTGTGCTAACTAAAAGGGAATAATCAAAATTCCCCAACATGCAATATTCAAAACTTGAAAATCAGTATTGTTTGAGTTACTGTATGTAAATCCTTGAAAAGACCAGTAGGCCTTCAGATCTGGATGTACTGCAATTTTAAAAATCAACCCTAGTACAGTAAAACTCCGGATAACGTTTAAAGGCAGGGAGGGAAATAGAGAGAGAGAGAGAGAGAGACCCAATCGTGTCTCTTTCTTTCCCTCCCTGCCTTAAAAGCGGTTTGTCCCTGAAGTCAGGGCTTTTTTTTTTAGTGTTGTTCAATGCATGCATCGGACAATGCTAAAAATCGGATAACACCATGACTTGTGGAACCAAGTCATAACAAGGCAGGGAGGGAAAGAAAGAGACGTGATCGAGTCTCTCTCTCTCTCTCTCTTTCCCTCCCTGCCTTTAAACTAAAGGGAGGAAGTGGAAGAGAGAGACACGATCAGGTCTCTCTCTTTCCCTCCCTGCCTTAAAACAAAAGGAGGGAGGGGAAGAGAGAGACGCGATCGGGTCTCTCTCTTTCCCTCCCTGCATTTAAACTAAAGGCAGGGAAAGGAAGAGAGAGACATGATCGGGTCTCTCTCTTTCCCTCCCTGCCTTTACTTCATTCACGCAGTCTCTGTGACTGCAGTAAGGTCAGGTGAAAGGCGCCCGCTTTTCCCCGACTCTACTGCAGTCGCAGAGACCACTGCGGGTGGGGGCTGGATTGGGTAGAAGTTCTACCCAAACCACCCTACACCCGCAGATCATTGCCTCGGATAACGCTAAAGAATCGTTATCCGATGCAAGTTTTTTCCAAAAAACTTGCATCGTTATCCAATCCTAGCGTTATCCGATGCAATCGTTATCCAGGGTATTACTGTAATGTAGCTCATAAAGAGGGAAACTGGGAGTAGAAGTCTGTCAATATCTGGAGGCCAACAAGCTGCTCTCTCCAATCTATATCTGCTTATGTTAAAGATGATTGTACCAAGCAGTTAGCGAACCACCCAAAGGAAATATTTATTGCTTCTCAATCTAGCCAATATGGCTGTGAATTCATTTTAGTGCCTGTTAGATCAGGTGATTCATTGTGCAGCTCGTTTGCCTTTGCTTCATATATCAAAGCATGAAGCTCATACTGTGCCAAAGTGGCATGTAAAGAACATGCTTTTCCACAGCCCTGACCAGGTCAACATAAGGGGGCTTTCTACAGATGGTCTGCTATTGAAACTGTCTTTGTTGTAGGCTGATGACAGCAAAATCTTACAGGAGCGAGAACTGAAAATCAAAAGGAGACCATCTCTCTCTGAGAACTGCTTATATCTATATAAAAGAGATAAAATTTTGTTGTCAGTTGGTTGTCTGTGGAACTGCAGAGTGTAATTATGCCTCTCCTTTGTTGTTGTTGTGAATGGAGTCTTTGATGAACTTTCCCTGTTCCTGTCCCCCTGGCTGGATCAAAACATGTGAAGAACAGTTGTTTTGAAAAATCACAAATGAAAGACCAAGACCAATGCATAATACAGCAATTGGCATTGTGTTACCAGATTAGTTTCTGAGGAAGCACAACTGATGCCAGACACAGCAAGCAATATGCTCCTTAAGATCTTAGTGTGTGGAATTGGCACTCACATTTTTTTATTCTATAAGCTATGTGTGTCTTTCTTCCCTTCCTTGTCCTTCTCTAACAGGGTCAGTTTTATTCAAGCCAATGAGCTGGCCACATCAGGTGACAGATGCTGAGGTTAACATGAGATACTAAAAACCACAAAAAAGCATTCTCCAGGGACATGTTTAACAAATCCTCAGTATCACACAGTTCAGGCAAATTGCCACAGATTAGCAATTGTTCAAAGTCTTGTCTCTTGCCACATTCACATTGTTTGCCATTGCCAATATAGCTCCGCCACTTTAGGTTTGTTTTGCATCACATCACTCCAGTTTTCAGCCTATTCAGCATCTTCCATGTCCCATATTGGAGATGGTAATCTCCAGGTGATTTTCTTTTCCATATTTTAGTTTGGTGATCCTCAGTTAAAGATAGACTTGGTGCCATTGTTTTTAGGAAGCTCTTCCTTGACTTCAACCTTGATGGATATTGAAGTCCAAACATTGAATGTCTTGGGTCTCTTTCTTGCTTTTTCTTTTCAACTTCTGCATGTTACTTGACTTTTTATATCTGGAGCTTTTATACTCATGAGTGAGGATTTTTTATTACCAGGCATTGATCATGAATTGCCTTTAACTTAATAACCTGTTTCATAAAGGGCCACATTAACTTGACTAACTTGACTAACTTGACTAACATGGGAAGAGTTTCTCCAGACTGGAACAGCATACTCTACAGCAGAAATACACAGGGCAAGGGCAGATGTAGTAGAGAGAACATTAGGCTGTGCTCCCCATGTGATATTTGTATGTTTGTGAATGAGATTCTTCCTTGCACATAACCTTCTGCTTTATATCCTGACAGTGAAGTTTATAAATTAAAATATCATCCAGTTTTACTTTCTGGCACAGAGCTAAGCGAGTTGAGGGGGATGGTGGAGGACAGAAGTGCCTGGAGGACAGTGGTCCATGGGGTCGCAAAGGATCGGAATCGACTGTGCAACTGAACAACAACAATATATAAAAATATAGGATTGTTGCACTGGTTTAATCTGTGGCCTCTCTGTGTTATTTTCACCTTCTTTCTTGCTTCCCTATTATTTTGTAAATGGAATGCACATATTTGTGTTTTATTCTGGATTAGGTTTCAAGTGATTGTTGTTATAATAGCCAGCTAGTTCTTCAAAAGCAGATGCCAGCATAGTCTCTACTTCCTCAAACTTTGTTCTCTGAGCAGTGATTGCTGTGTCATCTGCATAAACAAAGGCTCTTGTTCTGGTATTGATTGGGTGGTCATTGGTATAGATAAGAGATTCTCAACCTGTGGCCCGTGGGCTAGATGTGGCCCATGGTACCATTTCATGTGACCCCCCGATGCCTCTACCACACCAGGAAATGCCATGTGGTGGATGAAGGGCAAAATGGCCATCTGGTCCCCGAAGCTATCTGAGGGTGCATGACCCAACTCCCAACTTTAAAAGGTTGAGAACTCCTGGTATAGGTATTATATAACATATATGCATAAACCAGGTTAAGGTAACTAAAACAAGTATTCCATTTTGTATTATTATTCTTTTCATGTGGTCTATATGTGTTCAAATATTTAAAGAAATGAAGAACCTGAATAAATAAGAGCCACTGTTCTTGAGAGAAAATCCTATTCAAGCATTATACCTGTGTTAAAAAGGCTATAGGATTAGGAAAGTCTACAGATAAACTCCACTCCATGTACCATCACCACCACCCCATTCAGCAATCAATACATTATTGTGTTAGTTTCTTCCTTAGCATGGCTCCAAATCATGGAACTGTGGAAAGCAGATTCAGCTGAAGGCATTCACTGCCTTCTTTTCCTCTTCATATTAAACAAGTTATGTTATTATTGACTCCCAGGTGGTTTTAGAGATGTAGGGTATGTGGTCTAGGTGCATACACATATCCCCACAAAATGAATTTAGCCCTTCATGAATTCATGTGTAGTACTGAAGGGCTACAGAAGCAATAAAAGTGGAAATTTCCATCCTTTCATAGAAAGACTGGTCAATCTTTTATCAGATAACTTTAAGAGACAGTAGATTACAAAGAGCAATTTTGTTTTGCCCTATGTTTGCCTGGTGGATAATCTTCGATGTTGAAAGGAAATTATCTTGTAATTCACTTTGCTACAAATTCTGTTGAGCTTTCATCTCATATACTCTGTTCTGTCAGGAAGACATTTATAGCAATCATGCAGAAATGTTTGAAAAAGGGGAAATATTAATGAAACTGCATGTTTAGAGCCAGCTAAATAGCCATATACCCACTATACACTGCTATACCAAAGCATTGAACAGAGCAGGATATGTCTCTTTAAAATTTGGAATTTAGAAAAAATGTTAAAAATACAAAGGAATTCTTTATACCAATTAGTTTTTGTATCAATAGCAACTAATTGTGCTATATCCCTTAGTAAATAGGGCCAACTCAATCATTGCACCATTCTGTTTATGATTTACAGACAATTCAAATGTTTATTGAATGGTAAACAAATTACTTTGGCTGGTGGGCAGGTACCTCATATAATAGTTCATGAACTTCTTTCAGGAAGACATCTAATGAAAATAATAGTTTATATTAGGGTTGTGCTTAAGCTTTATGCAAATTCAGAATCAGAAAAACAGTTGATCCATACCAACTATGAGGTCCATGTTGCAGCAGAAATGATTTGAACACATGTATCTAAAAATGGGGATTGGGAACCATACTTTGTAGAGGATTGTATAAATGAGCAAAGAGAAGATAAGGAGAAAAATGGAATTATAGGGCAAAATTTCATTTCAGGCGCAGTGCTTTCAGGAAAAAAGCTATAAAGTTGCTCAGAATGAAATTTGGTATACTTTATTTCCTGTTTCGATTTTGGAGTATAAGTTAACAGGATCATGGGTGGCAGTCTGAATTTTTAAAATGGTTTATAACACAAATCAAAGTGGATAAAACCATGGAGCAAATCTGGACCCATCAAAAATAGCAATAACAATTATATACTGTCCCATAGTGCTTAGTGTACTCTCTGGGCAGTTTACAATATCTGTCAATGAGGTGGTGGTATAGGGCCTGCCTGTTAATTCTCTGACTTAGGTGGCTCACATCAAGACAGAAAATTTAAATGAAAATAAAAACACACAAAGTTATAATATAAAATTACAATTAAACAAATTGTTATACAAAAGCATAATTGGATGAAAAGCAATTTTCAGGGTTATAGGTGCACAAAGTCCAAACACTATATCATGCCTTGCACGGACGTTCCCTGACAAACTTGGTCCATTCATTGGTAGTCTCATGAATTGACTACTGTAATGCTCTCTAAGCTGGGGTTCCCTTGTCCCTGAGAGAGATAATGCAGTGGCCAGGATGATAATGGGAATAAAGAAATCTGAACATCTGGACATTGCCTCCCCCCCGGCCTAGCCTAGACTTTGGACTCTGAGGCCTGGATTCTTGTTGTCGAATTCTTGTTTTGGGATGTTTTTGCCTTACGTGACTTTTATTATTGCATGCTGATTGTATTCTGCTGGTTGTATCTTGTTCTCTAATATCTTGTTCTCTAGCATTATGTTATTATATTTATATTATGTTGTTGTATTTATATTTGATATTGTAATACTGTAAGATATGTTGTCCCATGGTATGTTAGCTGCTCTGAGTTGCTCCAGTGAGTAGGGAGGTATACAAGTCTATAAATAAATAAATAAATAAATAAATAAATAAATAAATAAGAAGAAGAAGAAGAAGAAGAAGAAGAAGAAGAAGAAGAAGAAGAAGATGATGATGATGATGATACCCAGCCTTGGGAAACATGCTCTGGCTCTCTGTTCCTTACCATGGCAAGCACAAGGTGTTGACACTAACATAAAAAACTCTAGTTTAGGTCCTTGTTATTTGTTGCAGCGTCTCTCCCATAAAATGGCTGCCTCTGTCCAGTGTAGCTAAATATGTAGCTTCTGAAATTGGTGAAGAGGACTGTGACAAGGAGGAGGACTTTCTCCTACACCAGTGGTGGGATGTCAAAAAATTTACTACCCCACTGTGATGTCATCACAGTGTGGGCAGAGCTAACGTCATGATGTCATGACATCATGGGCGGAGACAACGTCATGATGTCATGACGTCATGGGTGGAGCCAACATCATGACGTCATGATGTCATGGGCGGGGCCAATGGAAAAAATTAATAATAATAATAAAATAAAATAAAAATAAGCACACACACACACACACCTTAACCCACCCACCCACAACCCAAACCCGTAAATAAATAAATTAATTAAATAAATAAATAAATAATGCATTAAAATACACCCACCCACCCACCCCAAACACAAATCAACCAGAGCTTTTAAACCAGAGCTTAAAGCTTATTCTCGCTAATCTTTCTCACACTAGGTCAGATGGAAGGAACTACAGAATGAATTCAACACAAGATGGCTTCATTTTGGCACTTTTCAACTTTTCAACAGTTAAAGAAGTTAGGTACTAATAATATTCCTTAATGTAAATGTAAAACAGCTGTACCTCCTTAAGGGTTCTCGAATTGGAACAGCAATTGGAACAGCACAGGTGTAGCTTATTGATGAGGTAACTCCAAGAGTTTGCTTAAAAACCCCAAGCCAGGCCTGCCAGCCACCAGGCCTTTTTAGCAACTGTGGTAGTCCGTCAATATAGGTAAAGGTATTAAATACACATTAAAATACACACAGACACACCACATCCAAAGGTGAGTAACTTACCCTGGGGAGCAGGCTATAGGGAGCTTCAGGCTAGCAGCTTCTCTTCCTCCTCCCTGCTTGGGAGGACAGCAAGGAGGCCGTGCATAGTATGCGTAGTATCCCAAGCATTGCCATAGTATGCCAAGCACTGTAGGCATGCATGCACACCAAGTGCTTGATGTGCATGCGCAGTGGGGGAACCAGTGAAAAGGTAAGCCCCGAAGGTGGTTCCCCCCAAAAGCTGCTACCAGTTCTCTGGGACACTGGGAAAAGTTACTACCAGTTCTGGTGGACTGGTGCGAACCTGTTACATCCCATCACTGATATAGAATTGCTGCCAACAGAGCTTCATCAGGTCTCATTGGTAGGGATTTGTAAGAAACATTTAAAAACTCTGCTCTTTATAGAACCCAGTCAAGACATACTCACCCCAGTGCCATTTAGTTGATTATTATGTAATGTGGTCCCCTTATGTTGCTATTGGAGTGTTTTGTTGTTTATTTGTATTGTTGCTTCTGTAAATGGGTAGACCACCCCGATGGGCAGTATATAAATGTAAAGAATAAATAAATAACTTTTAAAAATCCTTGAGGGTCACTAATTCATATGGTGTTCATAATCAACTTAATGGCATGTAAAACAATGTAATTTGCATAAGAACACAGTGGAAATAGGTGTCCTAAGACTAAGAGGCAACTGACATATAATCAAATTCTTTCATTTAATGTGCTTTTTTTCCTCACATTTCTCTAGTGTTTGAAAATGTTTATGGGGCACAATCATTTTGCAATCCTAACTAAGGGAACAAAGAAGACCTTCCCATAGTCTAAAACGAGGCTAATGTTTGGCACAAGAAGGCATTTTCTCTCTCTCTCTCTCTCTCTCTCTCTCTCTCTGTGTGTGTGTGTGTGTGTGTGTGTGTGTGTGTGTGTGTGTGTGTAACATTCAACTTTGATGTGAAGTCACAGTGGTGAGGATGGGAAAGGTGTGCCATTACCTTAATGCTTCCCACCTCATGTTCTTTCTGCAGATACCAGCAAAAGTAATGAATGCCCTTCTCTGCCTGCAATAATGCAGTGTCTAGTAAACAGCACAGCCTCTAATGGGTTAGACCAGAAGAGTTCACAACTCAGTGCGCTCAAGTAATGCTCTCTTCATACTAATTGTGTCCAATCAAATAACAAGCTCTATTCAAACTTTAAATCATTTAGGCTTGTTAAAATGCCACAGCTAAAGTTCACTGAGCCATTTTCAGGGTGTTTCTATTCCCTACTGTGCCTGTGATATAGTCTAGAAAATAAAGGACAGTGGAAGAAGGCAAATTTCCGAGTAGAGTAACCCAGATGTCAGCATTTTTGTTTTGCTCAGTTACGCAAGGACATCTTCTGAAAAAAAGAGAGAGAAAATGTTGTCCCAATTTCTCAAAATAAAAGAATGCCAGAAATCCATTTCATTTAATTATCAACTGACATGTTTCTGGAAGCTTAATACTAATCCATATGAAGGCGCCTGTATCATCTATGTATTGATGTTTTCCCTTTGGCCATGCGAATCTATTACTCAGTGATATAGTTCCTTCCTTTACTAAATACATCTATTTATTTGAGTGGTTTTCTTACTCTCAGAGAAGAGTTGATAGGATTACAGCCTTATTGTTCAATCATTCTGTCCATCTGGATTTTGAAGCCAACTGGTTAGATAGCCCTGTTTCTTCTTTGGCTTTCCTACCCTTCTCCAGCTGTGCCTATCAGCCAAGAGAAAGTAAAATCACCTTATCTTCATTAAGACTGCACCATTCATGCCAGAATCTTTACAAGATCTTGGTAGGTCACCTAATGTGATGGCAACCTTCAGCTATGTAAAACCACATTATTTTCACAGTGTGCAGTCTACGACTGTTGAAGGTTAGGGTTCAAGAGCATTAGTGGAGATCTTGCCACCTTCTGGCCATGCCATTCTTAGAATTTTATGTCTTTTTCCGACAGAGCCTAGCTGCCGAAGGGCAGGAGCAGGGGGTGTTGCAGCTCCATTATGGATGGAGTAGATTAAAATGTCATGTACGCTGGGTATTATCAATTGGGTTACTCTGAAAGGCTTTATCTGCATAACCTTTGTGACTCATATCTAACACACTATGAAATATTATCACTGACATACATTAATCAGGGCGGTGAGAGATCTAAAAGGTCATACAATGAATCTAAATTCCTATAGTGTGAAGTGGTTTCTCTTTCTGCATTTTTTTTTAAATTACCATATGCTATGTAAAATAATAATAGTAATAACAAAATAGATCAAGCTGTAACTTTTTAAAAATCTATCAAAAATGCTCTGAGGGCAAGACTAGTAATAATTGTTGTTGTTCAGTTGCACAGTCAAGTCCCATCCTTTGCGACCCCATGGACCATAGATTTGTAATAATTCTAAAACTTCTTTTAAATCCTTTATTTTTCCATGAAGATGTTTCAAATACTTTGGCTCTTCTACTATAATAACAATAATAATAATTTTGTGTCAAAAATTATTCTGCGTTGAAAGGATTTTTGTTGGATAAACTACCGTCAGGATCACGCAACGAGGATCTTTCATGTCCACAAGATCTTTTCCCACCAAATTGGTGTCTATTTATCTACTTGTAATTTCTTGTTTTTGAACTGCAAGGTTGGCTGTATTCCATGTCTATTTGTGAAATGGATCAAAATTTAGCAGCACTGCTACCCCTAATTTGAAAATTGCCCCTCTTATTATTTTTTAATATTTTTTATTTTCAATAAAAATGTTTTTACTCTTCATTTTCCATTCCCCCCCCCCCGACTATACCCAATAGGCTTACATCTCCACAAACACCACACTGTACCATGATTCACTTGCTGTTAAGATAACTGCAAGGGTTGAATAAATTTATAAAGATCTCAAACTGCTATTTAAAAGGGCATGGTCAATGGTGACCCCCCCCCCCTCCTGTTTAAGGCTCAGCAGTAGTGAAAAGGCTCTGGGAACTGCAGTTTGGTTTAAAATGCATTTTTACTTTCTGCAACACAACAACAACACCAAAACACAGCAGACTGAATCCTTTCACTCCTGATTAATTTTATTTCATTAGCAGTTATACCTAGTATGTCAAATAAATTAATAAAAATGTTTTAATGCACTTTAAACCGTTCAATTCAAGCTTTCCCTTAACTTCCTCTGCATATGATCAGACTATATTTGGGCAAGCAGGATCTCCTTCAAGGAAGCTCTGTTCCTCACTAAAGCTTATCGAGACTCCTGAGGTTTTGTTTGCCTTAAAGCTTAATTCTCTTGTCTTTGGGGTCAGTGGTAGATTAGAAATTAACATATGTAAACAGTGCTGGGTGGGAGATGCCCAGGAGCATCTTCACTGAAGTTTCTGCCTTCCTGCAATCCTTGAATGGAGCCTGGACATTAATGGAATTAGACCAGGTGGGTGACCTTGGAGTCACCTTTGACATATGTTAATGTGTTAATCTCACCTCAGGAAACTAAATGCCTATCTCTCCTGATGGCCAAAGCCATTGTTTAACTTGAAGCTCAGCTCTTGGTCAACAGTAAAGGTGATTCCCTTCAAGATAGGAATGTATAGGTAACTTCTATGGAATTATTTCTGTTTGTGTCTGATTATGAAATTAATATTGGATTTTATGTTTTCTCATTCCAAGGAACAGTTAAATAGAAAATTATAACTAAAGGACAGCTCTGTTATAAAATCAATGCAGACATGAGGAGGAAAAGCACCCTTTGCCCTCAGGAAATTCTTATCAAAATATTCAAACTGGCTTTTCCAGCCAGGCCCATCAGCCAGATGTGAAAGTCAATACCTTTTTTGTTGTTCAGTCGCAGAGTCGATTCTGACCCTTTTGTGACCCCATGGACCACTGTCCGCCAGGCACTTCTGTCCTCCACTATCCTCCTCAACTTGCTCACTTCTGTGCCCATTGTCTCTACAATATCATCTAAACATCTCATCTTTGCCCCCCCTTTTTCTTTTGCCCTCCACCTTTCCCAGCATCAAGGCTTTCTCAAGTCAATCCTCTCTTCTCATTTGTCCAAAGGACTTTAGCTTCATCTTTATTATTTGACCTTCTAAGGAGCAGCCAGGGTTGATTTCTTCTAAGATTGACCTATTTGTTCTCCTCGCTGTCCAGGGGACTCTCAAAACTGAAAGTGGTAAAAAAAGGAAATGCAAAGAATAAGCACTGACATCTTGGGAATCAGCGAGTCAATACCTATTGTTGTGGAAATAAAGCTGGCATGATTTGCCTTTCATTGTGAAGGCTGGGGTGCATAATTAGAAGAAAGTGTTGTGTTACTGTATTGACTTGTCTCTACTTAATCCCCAGCCCCCTCTTTTCTATCCTTTCCTGGAAATTTGTAATCTTTTTCCTAATGCCACTATTTGCACGAAAATTACCATTGCAACTTGAAGTTGACTTATTTACATATGAAATAAGAGCCTGCTGCTAGGTTATTGTTTCTTTGTAAAAACTTTATTGTATCATTAGATGATAGCATTAGTCTGTAGTTTGTAAAACCGTATAAAAAGATGATGTGATGTATTAAAAATACTGCTAAAAAGTTTCCCCTTTGAAAAACAATGTAAGATTTGTTATTGGATACAGTGGTTCCTCCAAAACTTGGGTGTTGAACACAGCAACTATAGATCTGCAGACAATGAGGTTTCTGGACACATTTGCTTTCTATCCTTGGCATCTCTGCTTGAAAGGACAGATGGAGCATGTTTCTGCCTGAAATCCAGCAGAGTTGTTATCAATGAGAGTAAACAATACTCGAATAAATGGACAAATATTGTCCCCTGGTATAACAAAGCTTCCCTCAGTTGTGATGTAACCAGCTTCTTCCCAGTCTTGTTACTGGAAGCTGGCTAGTAGGTTCAGCAATGATTCTATTGTAGTAAAGATTATTTAAAGGCACATGTGATGATTGTCTGACCTGCATCCATAGGCGAGATTTATAAACTCAAACTAAACAATACAGTTAACACGCTATTAAAAACAGACTTCCCTCAAGAGGAAAACAAAAACAAAAAAAGTCTGCTGATGCTAGCACAATAGAACCTCATCCCACCTTTTTTAAATTAACATGCTTTTGTTTTATGATATCTTATCAGGAAGTAATCCTGGACTTAATTAGGAAGTCTAATTGTTTAGGCAGGAAACTTTGGGGGGGAAAGTATGTGGCTGGAAGGAAAACATTGTAAAAGCAGGAAATACATACTTCATCTACCGGTACATGCTGACATGGGTGAAAACAAAATATGAACAGGAAAGTATCCTGTGGTATCTTATTTTTTAAGGCACCAGTAAGTTCTGGTGGGTTTTGTTGCATCGAAATAACATGGCTAATAATTGCTCCCCACCCCCACCCCGGGCAAATGAAACACATCTGAGGAAAAACTGTGTAGCCACCTGAGTACATGCTGTTAAGGGCCATGGTGATCAATCTGTTGTTTGTTAGCCTGATATCTAGAATTGATAAGTAGGGAAGCTTCCATTTCTTTTGACACAAATACAAGGGGCCTGAACAAAAACCTAGATATTTGCCACAGCTGCCTCATAAGACAGAGGACAAAAGTAAAATTGCCAGTCTTAGATCTCTCATTCTCTTATTAACATTAGATAGCCTTGTTTGATTTATATGTCAATTACATGTCATGCAAATTAGGCACATTCATTGTTGCACTGTTTTTCTATAAGTTTCTGCCTTGGCATCATTTATATACCAACCACGCATCCAAAAGATCCAGTATGGTGTAAGTGTCAGAATGGTGGACTTGGGAGACCCAAGTATAAATTCCTGCTTACTTGGTGTCTTGGGTCCAGTCAGCGTCTCTGAGTTAAAACTACTTAACAGTCACCTCCTTCAATTCCTCTTTTCTTCAAGGTGGTTGCACTAGGTGAAGTGCAGCCATGAGTCCTGAAACTCCTTTGAAGACTTTGGCTTCTGCTACCAAAATTCCCATTCATCTCTGCTTCCATAATAATAATTAAAGGGATTCCTCTCACATAAAATTCATGTATGAGCATATCTTAAGACAGTTGTACCAAAATGTTCAAGGTTAGGCTAATACTTATTACTTTCATACTTGCACACACACCCAAACCAACTCACTGGGGTGTTTCTTGGGTTAGTCTACCTCACAAGGTTGTTGTGAAGTTAACAGACATGCCATCTAGAGCACTGGAGGTCAGAAGTAGAAATATAAGCTAATTTTGCTAGGGCAGGTTTTGTGTACTGCAAGTGGATGCACCAGAATGCAACAAAAATGTTTGTGACTTGAATATTTAATACGTAAGGTTAGCATATCTGGCACCAGCCTAGGGAGAAGGGGAGGGGGGTGGCGTCGCCATTATAGCCAGGGAGTCCCTGGGAGTCGCCAGAGCCACAGCTCCACAAGTCCTGGGTTGTGAGGCTCTGCTTCTGTGGTTGGGCCCTAAGGGTCAGCAGGGAATCTTGCTCTTGTACCTGCCTCCCTGCAGAGTAGCAGATTCTCTACCTGAGCTCCTTGAGGCCGTCTCCATGGTGGCGTTGGAGCTCCCTGGACTTATGGTCCTGGGAGATTTCAATTTGCCTTCATTGGGGGCTGGCTCTGGGTTAGCACAGGAGTTCATGGTTTCCATGGCAGCTATGGGCCTGACTCAGGTAATTCAGGATCCAACCAGGAGCAGTGGCCACACTCTGGATCTCATTTTCTTGTCGGAGCAGTGGCAGAGTGATCTGAAATTGCAGAAATTAGTCATTATACCTGTGCCATGGTCGGATCACTATCTGGTGACTCTGGACTTTCGGGGGGGGGCGGAGATTCACCACAGGGAGGTCGGGCCCATTAGATTGGTCCGCCCCTGGCAACTGATGGATCCGGATGGATTCCAAAGGGAACTGGGGGATGTTTCTCTGCATCAGCGATACGATTCACCTGAGGAACTTGTTAACCTTTGGAACAGGAGGGTGACGGCAGCCTTGGATGTGATCGCTCCACTACGGCCTCTCCATATCTGTAGCCAACAAGCCTCCCCATGGTTTACAGAAGAATTGAGGGAGCTCAAACGGGTAAAGAGACGCCGAGAGCGCCGCTGAGTGAGTCTGATCAAACACGGGTTAGAGCTGCTATTAAATCCTACCTTGTAGCGATAGAGGTGGTGAAACGTCAATATTTCACCACCCTTATTGCCTCTGCGGATAATCGCCCAGTGACCTTGTTTCGGGTGACCAGATCCCTCCTTGGTAGAGGGGGATCGAGCCCCAGTTGGCAGGGATCTGCTGAGGCTTTTGCTGATTATCTGACAGAGAAAATCGCTCAAATTCGCTCGAAGTTTAATCCTGGCATGGATAATGTAGAGCTGGAGTTGCCTGGAGCGCAATCTGGCCAGGTTATCTGGGATCGGTTTGATCCAGTTGTCCCTGAGGAAGTGGACAGGCTCCTTGGATTTGTTCATGCCACTGCCTGTGCATTAGATCCATGCCCCACCTGGTTGGTTAAAACTTCCAGGGCGGTGACAGGCGGTTGGGTCGAAGCTATTATAAATTCATCATTACGGGAGGGGGTCTTTCCAGCAAATTTTCAGGAGGGGGCTCTGGTGCGCCCCCTCCTGAAAAAACCATTGCTTGACCCTGCATTGCTTACCAACTACCAACCTGTGTCCAACCTGCCTTTTTTGGGCAAGGTTTTGGAAAAGGCAGTGGCGTGACAATTACAGGGTGTCCTGGATGAAACAGATTATCTAGACCCTTTCCAGTCATGATTCAGGCCCGGATATGGCACCAAAACTGCATTGGTCACGCTGGTGGATGATCTCTGGCGAGAACAGGATGGCGGTCATCCATCTGTCCTGGCTCTTCTTGATCTCTCAGCGGCATTGGATACCATCGACCATTGTATTCTTCTGGAAAGGCTCCAAGGATTGGGGATCCAGGGCACTGTGTTGTCCTGGTTTTCCTCATTTCTGAGAGGCCGGACCCAGTCGGTGTGGTTGGAGGGCGAGGTGTCCAGCCCAAGGCTCCTTTGTTATGGGGTGCCTCAGGGCTCGGTACTCTCACCTCTCCTATTTAACATCTACATGAAATCACTGGGTGAGATCATCCGGTCCCATGGGGTGAGGTATCATCAATATGTTGATGATACCCAGTTATATATCTCAGCCCGTGGGGACCCTAGTGATGCAGTGGAAGTACTTTCCAGGTGCCTGGAGGCTAAATCCCGGCAAAACTGAGTGGCTGTGGGTCGGGGGAATTTGAAAAATGCATTTTGCATTTCAAGGAAGTTATTAGAAAACTACCCAGTAACTCCCAAGTGGAAAAGGGACTTAAGATGACCTGCCCCAAGTTGAGGTGTTTTGGTAGAATAGTTTCATTTGAGAATAGCAAGCGGCATGCAAATTAGTCAAGCATCTCCCTTTCCTCACTTGGAGACAAGGGCTAATTTATTTGTCTCCAAGTGACAAAGACATTTCTCAAACTTCAAACATGATACTTAAAGTAAATTGTCCACAGAAGTCTAGAAGTGGTAGTTTTAGTTGTAAGGACTGTCCTGTGGAGGGAGTAAATGCATCGGGAAATTGGTTGTTGTGATATGAAAGGGCCATGAAGAGAAAAATTGTTTTCTTCCCCAGCTTTCTAATTTATTCTACTTTGAAAATGGTGTCTATGGTGTGTGACATGGAGACCTATGTGAAAGTGATTAAAAATTTCCCAGTTTTGTAAAAGATCCATGATTCCTAAAGCTTGTGGTGTAACTTCTGGAAAATTTGGCAACTAGAGAAGTTCACCCCAGAATTTCAGGGAGATATTCTGTCATCCTTATCATGAGCTATCTGTGCTAAACCTTTGTTTCTATCAGACAATATTTCTGGGAGACAATATTTCTGGGAGTTTCTATCAGACAATATTTCTGGGAGACAATATTTCTGGGAGTTTCTATCAGACAATATTTCTGATCACACAATGTTAAAAACATCCCTGTTCCCTTTCCAAAGAGGAAAGGGAACAGTGGGCTGATCTGGTTTGCTTAGCAAGCCGGAAAGGGGGGGGGAGCCTGAAAAGAAGGGACCCAAGCCTCTCTTGGGTCCCTTCTTTTTAGAAACCTCCATCTGGCTTGCTAAAGAGCTCAGCAATCCAGGCGGGGTGGTGGTGGCTTCCTAACATAGGCTTGGGTCCCCTATCCCATCCTCTGTTAAGAAGACACACACCCCGGCCTGGATAGCTAAGACCCTTACCAAGCCAGGCGGGGGAGAGGGGTTCTAAAAAGAAGGTAGGATTTTTTCCTCACCTTCTTTTTAGAAAACTCTGTCTGGCTTGGTAAAGGGTTAGCGATCCGGAGGGGGGGGGCTTCCTAACAGAGGCTTGGGTCCCTTATCCCAGCCTCTCTTAAGAAGCCCCCTCCCCCACCTAGATAGCTAAGACCCATACCAAGCCAGGCTGGGGGGGGGAGGGGTTCTAAAAAGAAGGTAGGATTTCCCTCCCCACCTTCTTTTCAGAAACCTCCGTCTGGGTTGCTAAAGAGCTTAGCAATCCAGGTGGAGGGGGGCTTCCTAACAGAGGCTTGGGTCCCTTATCCCAGCCTCTCTTAAGAAGACCCCCCCCCCAGATAGCTAAGAACCTTACCAAACCAGGTGGGGGGGAGGGGTTCTAAAAAGAAGGTAGGATTTCCCCCCCACCTTCTTTTTAGAAACTTCCGTCTGGCTTGGTAAAGGGCTTAGCAATCCAGGCCAGGGGGGGGGACTTCCTAACAGAGGCTTGGGTCCCTTATCCCAGCCTCTCTTAAGAAGACCCGCCCCCTGCCTGGATAGCTAAGACCCTTACCAACCCAGGCAGGGGAGGGATCCACAACTGCAGGATGGTTGCAACTGTGGGGTGGCTGGGGAAGCTGACATGGATGCCCCCCGTCAGCTTACCAGCCACCCCACCCTTGCCTCCACAGATGCAGGTTGGCTGGGAAGCTGAACGGAGAACCCCGTTCAGCTTTCTAACTACCCTGCTGCTACGAACGACTGCATTGGAGAACGCTAGCAGATATTTATCTGATGCAAAATTTCTTTAGAAATTTTGCATCGTTATCCAATTTTAGCGTTATCCGATACAGTCGTTATCCGAGGTATTACTGTACTTCTTTCAGTAATGAAAGGGTAGCTACCTCACATTATGATTTTTTGCAATGGGTATTGAATTATGTTTACAATGTCAGCTATGAAATCTAACTAGCTGGAGAGGAATATGACATGGTTTGACTGCTGCCTCATTCTGGGACCTGCGATTTGGGATTTTGACTAATCTTTAAGAAAGTGAAGAATAACCTAAGACTCCCTTTGTCCTTTGAATCACACTCTGTGGTTTGTGTTACTTTGTAAAACGCTGAAGTGCACCCTTTAGCCAGAAGGACTTGATAGGAGTCCCTTGGAGCCTGTCAGCACTGTTTCAGCAGAAGACAAAACATATGGTTTTCCAGGACACTCTTTCGAAAAGAATGGCTGCTTTGTATAATTTTAACATTGTTGCTTTCACTCACATAACTGTTTTTAAGCATTGGCCCCACCCCTGTCATCCTGGACGAGAGCAAATCCACTGCATTGATTAATGGAACATTTCCTACAGAATGGGAGCACATGTTCTTACAGAGATGACCCGTTTGAGAAGTATGGCTGTGCTAAAAATTAAGCAGCAGGTGTGTCTTAACGTTAGAAAGATTTAACGCCATTAAGGTTAAACAAAAGCAAGAAGAAAGGGGAATAAAATCACCCAAAACAAATAGAACCTAAAGCAGCTATTCAATTTTAGATTTCATGCTGCAAATGAAGCATTACAGACTCCGGACTGGCAATAAATGATACATATAAATGTACACAAAGGGATCCTGTTATGTATATAGAATGAACCAGCTGTTAGAATACCTATAATAACCATAATATTTGGTAGCTTCAGACCAGCCTTGGGTTGAGGGTTAATTTGCAGAACGAATGTTGATTTTGCTCTGTTTTTATTGGATACACTCATGGCTACCTGGATGGGTTACAGCTCCGCAGGGAAGGTTTGGCAGACAAAAGAAACAATCTGGATTTTTCTCCACAAAGGCTTTCAGCTCTCGTGGGACAGTAACTCCTGCAGGTGATCATGGCTATGGAAGCATATTTATTTATTTAGGTTTATTTTATGATTCACTGCAGTGTTCTGAAAAGATGTTTTTTTTTTCAAAGAATGCAAGTGAAAATTGTGCAAACAGTGGGATTCTCAGGCCACCTGCCTCCTCCCTTAGAGTCTGATTGAGATAGGTAAGCAAAACTTGCACCATGTCATTTTGGGTCACACCAAAAAATGTAAGGCTAACATATGGCTTATGAAAACAGGTGAGAAATATGTAGACAGCAGCAGATGCTAAAAGAAAATAGGGGAAAACTTGTGTCAAATTATCTTCCTATGTCAATCATAAATCTATCATTTTGCCTCCTCCTTTCAGTGAGCTGAGCTGAATCTTAACAATAGCTGTTCAGCTTTGCTACAGCAGGCTGTATATATATTTATAAAAGTTACACGTACCATAAAACCAAGCAGATCAAGCAAGCTGACATGATCATAGGCATAGGGTGTTTTTTTTTACTGATAGTCCCCATTTTCTTTCTTGAAACAAATCTGTACCAGTGATTTATAGTACTGTACCTCACTCTGCTGGTCTGCTAACCTCATCTTGATCTTTGTCTTTTGTTTTCCCATTTGTAGAAACGCAGACCATTCTCCCATGCTGATCCCACCATCTGTACACTCATGACTACATTACAATGCCTCTATGACTCCCTTCTCTTTTTGTGCATTGTTTCTGCCTAGCTTATGAACCTTGATCTTATCTCAGATAAAACTACCATTTAAGACCATAGTTGGCAGCTGCTCAATAAATATCCACTCCTGTTCCTTGCTTCATTCAGTCCTGAGATAAAAGAGGACGTGATCAAAGTGGTCTTTGTAATAAGTTCTTATAAATTTGTAATAAGTTCTTATAAGCTGCAGCTTGATAGCAGGATCTGGGTTTGTTAATGATGTCTGGATCTCCAAGAGGAGTTTGAGCTAGGTTGCTGTTTAGAAGAGGGACAGCTATGACCTATATTCTATGGTAAGAAAATAAATCAATATGCTTGATTGAGCTAGAATTTCTCCTTCCAGCCAGATGTCTTGTGGACACTATCATTTGAAGTGCAATGGCCATTGAGATCCAGCAGTTAAGGAACAAAGTCAGCTTGACAACCACTGGCTGAAATCTGGTAGTAAGTCACATCTTGCTAGTAGACATATTGAATCAATGGTGTTTACATAGGTGTTGACACACAAATCCCCACTGAGTCAATGGCCTACTCTAATTGAGACTTGCTCCTAGCTGTGTTAAGAATTAACATGCACTTTTAAAATAATTAACTATGGCAAGGGAAAGGATCATGGTTGAGACCACAGGATATGATAAGATGAGTCTAATCCTTTCCACTCAGATACAGTTCCTATGAAGCTACTCAACAGATGAAGAAAGAAGTTCCTATTTTCATCAACAGAATAGTAACTCATGGACACTGGGATGCAACTGGTCATCAGGGCCACAGTGGGAGATGAATAGTTAAACATTCTCCTTATACTACTCTCCAGAAAATATTTCCATTTTTTTTAAAGGTCATTTGTTGTGTTGCATTCAGAACATACAACAATACACAACTAATAATAATTAATTGGCCTATCAAGTTGCAATCATGTAAAATGCTATTAGTGTATGTAGTATTGCACTGGGAAAATACAAATGTGGTTTTATCTTGCTTGCATTTGGCACACTTATTTGCATTAAATTGTTAGCTAGGCTGTGTTTGCATACAGAGAAAAGTAAAGTAATAAAATGTAAAGTTGAATTTTTTGGAATAGTAGCTGTGGTAGTCTGTGTTTCAGGCATATCAGGGAAAAAACAAAAATGCTATAGCACTTTAAAGACGAGCTGTTACATTTCAATGTGAGCTTTCGTGGATCAAGTCCACTTCAGATATATATATATATCTGATGTGTCTGGCTGAACATCCCGCTATGGTAATGATGTAGACCATACAGCCAACGACTCAACACCAAGTGTTGGGCAGCAGTAAATAACCTGACTCTCTAAAGGGGCCAACGTCTACAGGCAGACGAGGCCATTAATGTGGGTTGATGGCTCCCTCAGTGGAGGAAATGCCACTGGAAACTATCATATTGGGCCTAACAGCAAAATGAGTAGAGGAGGAACTCTGATTCCCAATGGTCATGGAGGCAGAAGAGGCCATGCTAGATAGACTGACTGTGAAGGTGCACTTTGTCCATATCCTCAAGGCTGCGACAGTCCATTGCAGTCCCGGTGTTTAATCCTGCATGTCTCATTTTATACGTGCTGCAGGAGATGGCTCCATGATCATAGTGTGTGGGTCACTTCATGGCAATCTGGGATCCATCTAATACAAATTCATGCCAATGACATTTCCCTGTATTTGGACTCCCATTACCACCTGGAACAGTATCTCATAAAGCATGTTATTTATACCTGGTTGAGGAGTTTGTTTAGAATTACCATTAAAAACATGTACAGTAAATGATGAGGATAGAGTTGTGGTTTAGATTTCTACCACAGGTACCTTTTCTGCCTTTCTCTGGCAACCATTCCTGCATGTGATACAAAATTATCAAAGAGAATACATTAGACAGCAACCAATTTATAACTTTCTCATGTCCACTTTCTACTAACATTTTCAGAACTGAGCTCCACTATTGCAAGTTAAATAGCAATCAAATTGAAACTCAACTTCATGAATATTCATTGAAATAAAATGGAGTGATGTGCATTTATCAAGCTGCTCTTGTACCATCAGTTGTTATATGGGAGTCAGGAAAAAAAGAGAATATGACTTATACTGATAATTTTGCAAATCTGATTTCTTCATGTATGAATTATATAACAGGAAAAGAAAAAAATACTTTTTAAGGGTAGGAATCAAAAAGTATGTTTGAATAAGGGATAAACAAGTGGTAAAATTCCTCAAATGGCTTCCAATGAGTTTTTATCATTTCTATTCTGTAGATCACAGCTAATGCATTCACTCTCTGTTTAGAAGGGCAGCTATTCTGCTATCTCAGAGAGTCAGCCTCTCTTCACATCTTAAGAAAAGCTAGAAACAATTAGTCATATCATCAACAACTGGATGGGCACAATGCTATTTCACTTCTATGAATTGCTGAGATTTAGCACCAAGGAAAACCAATGGTTTTTTAATGTTCCTTTCATTCATTGGCTTTTCTAATATCTCATGCCCCCAGCTGAATGGGTAGAACTTATTTATTTATAATGAGCACAGCACATTCTACAATTGAATAAGAGTAGTTGCAATGTTCTTTATAAAGAAAGGAAAATGAGACTTCCAGGACTCACATTTTCACTGTAGAGGAGTGCTGTTTGTTATGAGGTGACATTTCCAATGGCTGTGATCTAAAGATAGCACTCTATCTATCTTTAAGGCATTTTATTTGTCTCCTTATAATACTGTAATCTACTTTTTGTTGTCTATAGATTGATAATGACATTACAAAAATGAATAAGCAAAATCCCACATACAGTACTCACAACTTTCATTATTAATTTCAGTGAAGTCTGGTGAATAGAAGCTTGGCTGTTCTCGCCTCCTCCATCTAACATCTGCCATGGGAGTGGGGGGACCCTGGGTCTGATCAAGGTGAACTGATGTCTCCAACATAGTTGAGCATAAAAATAATCTTTATTAACATGCAGATCACACAGAGAGTATAACATGTAAAAATAAGATTGCAAAGTTCCTGTAATATGCATTTTACTTCTGTTTTAAAATGTCAACTATTTTATACCATTACTGCTGGAAGAGGATGGTAAAAGCTGGAGATGGTCAAACAGATAGAAGTCTTGCTGAGTGTCTTATCAGACACCTGCCATTTTAAAAATGGTAGTAGGTGGCCTGACCTATCTATTTATATAGCATATGTGGCTCTAAATATATTATCACAACACCAGGCTTTACTTATATTGGAAGACACCTCGCTGATTAGCCTAAAGCTATCCCCTGGTACATGCCAGTGTTTCAGAAACATTCACATGAAAACAAAGATGTGGTCATGTTACGACTATTGCTAACTGGCCACAGCAAGGCTTGGTATCTTTGAGATGGTCTTAAGTGACATATGGCTAAATGAAACTGATTTGGTAGAACATTTTCAGTTAGACATTTTTAGAAAGTTCCCGGGTAAAATGCAGCTCATTAAGTTCAGTTCACTGAATTTGAAAGCAGTTGTGAAGACAGCAGAACTAGAAATTACCAGCCATGTAATTTGAAAATAGTCACTGTTCAATATTCTCTTCAGGTATAGACAAGAGGTAGCTTAGTTTAATGAGTAACTCAAATTTCCCAGACTCATTGCTAAGCAAGAGCAAGAAGAAACTTATTGTTTCACTCTGTATGTTACTGTGGGAATATTCTGTGATCAGACCTTAGATGCATTACTAAACCAAGCAGTTGCCATTGCATATATTTCTCTGACTCATAATTTTGCTCTACCCTAAGAAGAATAAAATCAGAAATAGGTGTGATAAATAGGGAGGATGCAAAAGCCAGCAAGCTCTCAGTTCAATTTATACAGGCTTTCTCGGGAAATAGTAGTGAGCGTAGTTGAATGAAACAGTTAAATGTCCCCAAGGAGCTTTCAGCCAAAAAACCCCCACAACTTATTTCACCCCTTTGAAACTGTTGGAGCAAAAGGTTCAGGAAAATTAAAGAAAACAGAGAAACTCCTGTTGAGCCCTTCCAGTAGGGATGCATTTTTATTGACATCATCACAGTCATATGGTGAAAGGGCTTGGAGATTTTCCAGAGAAATGCGATGAAAAGGCTCGTTTTGTTTTACTTCAAACTGGGAAGCCAGCTTGGCTATTAAGGTTCACCTCTTATACCAGAGGTCTCAAAATTTAATGGAAAGAAGACATGCAAGTGGTGGATAAAAAGTCATAAGGAGTGTTGTTCTCATATTTGATGAATAGTACAATTTACAGAAAATTTCTGGTATTCTTACTTTGCCTTCTCAGAAAACAAAATAAACAAAAATATATAAAAAAACACAGTAGCACTTTAAAGACTAACTGCTATATTTTTATTGTTAGCTTTCGTGGATCAAGTCCACTTCATCAGACAAAGAATGAAACTTACAGGCATGTTCTTTATATACCAAATTCAGGGGCTCGACGGGAGAAGGGTTGGTGTCAAGCAAGATGACAGAGAAGCGAGCACAAGATTGCAGTTTCACCCAGCCATTAGCAACAATAGATTATTCAGAAAAACTCTAAATGACTCCCTTTCAATCTCAAGGTTGCTGAGTAAACCCACTATGGTATCTGATCAACTTGTGACCTGCATGGGGAGAGGGGACACAAACACCTGTACCTGGTTTCTTTCTGTTTTACTAAAGAGAATTGGCAGGAAAGTTGTAATATAAAATCATATAGCAATCTGTGTATCAAATTTGATAATGTCCCAGAAACCCTTCACTAACATTTAGCCTTCTAGGTCCCTAGAGCAAATTTTCAAAGCCTGTAGGAAAACGTTCCATTGAGAAAAGAGTTGACCGAATCAGTCCTGTTCATGCTTACTCAGGAATAAGCTCTACTGTGTTCAGTGGTTATAATTCTCAGGTAAGTATCCACAGTTCTGCAGAATGTTTTACCTCAAGTTATTATAATCAAGCCTGGTCTGAGAAATCTGAAAAAATAATATTGCTCACCCCAGGAAATCAACATTCTAGCAGGGGTGGCCAACTGTAGATCTCCAGCTGTTCTTGGACTTCAATTCCCAGAAGCCCAAGTCAGCACTCCTGCTGATCAGGGCTTCTGGGAATTGAAGTCCAAGAACAGCTGGAGATCTACAGTTGGCCACCCCTGAAAGCAATCGTGAAAATGGGGGCAGCCCAAAGAAAAAATTACAACGTTGGAACTGGCCTTCATATTAGCACCACATTTGACATATTTATAGAAAACAGTCTACTCTTGCTCTTTGCTAAATTTGAAAAAGCTTGGGCAAAGGATTTTCAATTTATGGTTTGTTTGTTTTTTTCAGAATTGTGAATAGCTTAACTCCAAAGGGTTAAGAACATTATTAAGAGGAAGAAAAGAGTGGTGGCCAAGCAGTCTTGAGAGGTGCTAAATTTGCATACTGCTGGGAACATGGTAAGAAGACCTCCTTATCTCCATTCCATCCTGGAACCAGCCTTGGGAACTTATTACAGCTAACTAAGGTGAGCTATGTGAAAAAAGCAACCACAAGATGGAAAGTGGCAACCACTTAGGTTAACAGCTACCAAAAGGAGGGGCATTCATTTGTAGTCCTAATTACCCTTTCCTTTTTAAAAGACACACCTTTGGCAAGGAGTGGAAAGGAATAGGAGGGATGGAGAGCTTTCCCCCTAACTGGCAAACAAGGTCAGAACTTTAGTATAGTAATACCCAGGCTAGCGTTGGTACCGGACAATGTTAAAATTGGATAATGCTGGGGAATTTGAGACAAACACTTGCACCACACAATGTTAAGATAACTTTGTGCAGTGCAAATGTTTGCCTCAAATTCCCCAACATTCATCTCTGCAGGCTTTGGGGCAAAGATCTCTGTTCAGAGCGGCAGTTTGGTTGGGGAGAGGACTCACGATTGATATTTGGGTTGGGGTGGTTCTCCAACCAAGCCAGCAATTGCACACTGCGATCATCACTTGGGTTGGGGAGAGAATGTGCATGTGCGCTGGTTTTCTCCCCAACCCAGCCAGCGATCACGTGCTGCAATTGTTGCTTGTGTTGGGGAGAGAATGTGCATGTGCGCCTGTTTTCTCCCCAACCCAGCAGACAATCACATGCTGCGAATCCCTGCTGGCCTTTCCAAGGATGCAGGAAGGTCACCCCCCCCATTCCCATTCCTCTTTGGAAAGGGAACAGGGCTTTTTTTTTAACATTGTGCAATCAGTGCATTGCACAACATTAAAAAACTGATAACGCTAAGACTTGTGGAACCAAGCCTTAGCATTATCCGGGGTATTAGTGTACCTATATCCTGTCCTTGTTGCCACCAATCTTTTCACGATATGATTCTTTTGTAATTAAAAAAAACACCCTCTAGACCAGCAGTTCTCAACCTTTTAAAGCCAGGAGCCAGGTCATGCTCCCTCAGACCATTTTGCCCTTCCTCCACCACATGGCACTTCCTGGTGTGGTGGAGGTAGTGGGGGCCACATGAAATGGTGCCATGGGCCACAGGTTGAGAATCCCTGTTCTAGACATAAAGTCCTTTCTGATGTGTGGTGACAATGAGTTAATGAACTCCAAAAAGTCATAACATTAACAGTTTTGCTTAGATTTTGCAAACCAATAGCATTTCATGTTAGGTTGTTTTCTCTTTCTATTGTCCAGAACCTATCTAGCAATGTTGTCTTTGTCAGAAAGGCCTACTCAGGTCTTGAAAACTAACAGCTGTGGCTTCCTTTAGTGAGGCAGTATGCTTTATATCAATATAGCAGTTTACAGGAATGGGTCAGAAAGTCTTTGAAACTAGGAAGAATGTAAAAGGTCCTCTAAGACAGGAAGCAGAAATAAGGCATGAAATCCAGGAGCCAAGCAACAGAAAATCTACTAACCTTCATTGCTGAGGCAGCATCTGGGACAGGGGCCAGTAAACTTGGCTCTCTAGATGTTCTTGGACTTCAATTCCCAGAAGCCCTGATCAGCAGGTGTACTGATTTTGACTTCTAGTAGTTGAAGTCCAAGAACATCTGGAGACCAAAGCTTACCTATCACTTATCTAGGAGGAAGAGTTGGTTCTTATATAGCCCAGCCTTGCAGAGTCTCCAACTGGAGCCCATCAGCTGCAGTAGGGTGAGGATCCAATCCTGCAAGCAGTAGAGGAGCTGCTTCCAGGATGGGGGATCCAAACCAGATCCTGACAATATCTCTTGCATCCTACAGTCATAAACCAGATGTTTTTTGAAGAATTGAATTGATTCCTGTTTCTTGAGATTAGGAGAAAGTTATAGGTGAGCAATCCAATAAATTATAATTGCATATGTTGTATATTCAGGAAATAAAATTAAAGTGTTCATTTGGTTTAAGAAAAAAAATTCAACCCAGATATTATTAAAAACCATTCCTCTGTGTAACAAAGATGTTGTCTATGTGATAGCACACAATATACAGTCTCGGATTTGGCTTCTAAAGATAACATTCTGCATTCTTAAAAAATAAATTATATTAGAGGGGGAAATACTGAACATGAGAAAAGTGTTCAATTTTCATATTTTATTAAATTTTCATTTACTGTTTCTTTGCTGACATGAATGCATGTCATGAGATAAAATATGCCATCTCACACTATTATTGTGATGCAACATATGTAAAATCACTGTGAACAATAGAACTTTTATCATTAATTTGAAATTGCACAATAAATCTTTTTCAGGTAATCTGATAATTACCTTCAGACCCTCACTGTGATCAGATTTTTTGGGTTGCTTTCTAATTCTTTGTGAAAACAAGTCGGATTAGTAAATTTAAAATTTTTTCCATATAATCTGATAAAGTATGGGACAAACATTTTACAGTGCTCAAAAAGTTTATGCAGGCTCTGTACTCCTGCACCCTAATTTAAAGGCTAATATTTGGGGAAGAAAAAGTGGAATCACTTCCAAGAAAGTGATTCCACATATTACATCAATCACTGAATATGTGCAGGGCCCATGTGGGTTTTTATTTATTCCTTTCTCTCAAGATTTAGACTGAGTGCAAAGTTGTCCATGTCTATTCAAAATTAAATGAGATGTACGCCAAGGTATGCATGTATAACTTTACAACCTCAATCTTTGGTTTTTTTAAAAATATAATAAAGGGTAAACAAATTCTTGAAGTGAATGGAAATATTTGAATGATGCTCTTTATTTTCTGCCTTGGCTTTGTTTCCCCATGAAATATAATAAACCTATTGAGCTGTTTTCTGATCATGCTGCAGCTGGTTAGAAACTGCATCTGGGCAAAGACTAATAAATACTTCTCCATTTTGTTCCTGTTCATCTGTCACTGATCTCTTCAAATGAGCCACATAAATAAACAGAAACAAGTACTGGAATAGTTATATGTCTTCCTGGAAATAGGGAATTCCTCATAAAAAATAATGTGTCAGTGACCTGAAATTAGAGAAAAACATTGCCAGCTCATAAAACGTGGTACATCTTTTAAATGCTATCCACCTCTCATGGGCCTTTACACAGATGGATATTATTAGACTGCCAAGGAGGTCTCATCACCATCTATCTTGTTTCCGAATGCATGTCTGAATGGCTTGCGAAAGAAATTTCTGGCAGTCTTTTGGTATTGCTAAGGTTGCAATCAGAGTGTCCCCTCTGGAAAAGCTAGGATTAAAGGAAATAAAAACAAACAAGGACATAACCACACAAACATCCTTTATGGAGAGAGTATGTTACTTTTATTACTGTCAGTCCCTTGGCTCTGCCTGCATTTTGCCTTTACAGTATACGAAGAGCAGTTTGAAAAGCACAATGAAATTCAAATTTTCTCTTATGTTGTAACTAAAAATCATAAAATATTTTAATGTAGAAACTAACTTTTTAGAGATTGTGAAGCATTCTCTTTTTAATTTCTAACAGCTAAAGTGATCAGAAAACTAGTTTTGTAAGCTCCAGTATGTAAATATGTATCACAATGTTTAGCAGAAACTTTACTGAATGATTATTGGGATTTTTCATACTCAAGTGATAACTTCTTACAGTAAAAGAGTTGTCTTTATATTTGATGGCAGATGGGCAAATCGTCCATCAAATATAAAAGGTTGAAAGATCACTATTATTTATGTGCAGTTAACATACACATATATACAAAAATCAGAACTTCAAAAGTGCCCAAATTCCCCTCCCCCTCATTATCTTCCTTTCCCCTTCCTCTCACTGTCTCTTTTCCCCATCCTTTCCCCTTCCTCTCCTCTCCTGTTCTCACCTTTAACGTTGTTATGTCCTCACACCTGTGCATCACAACAAGTCTTTGGAAAAAATATCAACAATTAGAATAGTTTGGTATAGTTTGACAGCTTCCAATTTTCTAATAGTATATCTTCCTTATTTATCCCATATGGTTGGCAGCAAAAGGAAAAGACAGAAAAACTGACAGATCCTCAGATTCAGCCTTGCTAATAGTATATCCAAGAAGAAGAGGAGAACCATCATTGGCATGTCTTCCTTGGGGGAATCTTTTTTTAGCCCAGAATCTTAAAGATGGTGTTAGAAGACATCACAGTTTTCTTGCCTCTCATGTACGTGTGCTCTTGGTCTGAGGAGTTGTGTTTGCATGCTTTTTTTTATTGCTAATTGTTTTAGTCAACTGAATTAGAGATGCAGGAAGGGCAGAGTTTTTTGCTATCCACATGTAAACAGACCTAAATTGTACTTATTCTACAAGTAGTTTGTAACACAATTTCCCTTCATACTGGGTGCATTCTACATGTTGGAACCACATCTGAAAATAAAAGTAGTTTTTGACTAGTTCCCCCTTTTTAAATTCAAACTGCAACAGAAACAGGATAGGGTAGATGAATGAAACTAATATGGGCTTCAAACACCAGACCACTAAATTCCTTCTTAGAGCATAACCTTTACCTTGAATGACTGTCAGCTATTGAGCACCTCTAGACATATTGTTCTGTAAAAAATGGCTCTTCTATTTTTTTCATTGGGCAAATTATCCTGTTCTGTTAAAAAAGAGCTGGCCAGTTATGACCTCTCAATGTTGTTGGACAACATTTCACAGCATTCTTCACCATTGTCTATACTGCTGCTTGAAACTGAAGTCTAAAACATCTAAAGGACCACATCAGTAGTTTAATAGACCTACTTGCTGTCAAAATCGGATTCCGGAAGTGATGTCATGGCCATGTGCTTTTCTTCACTCACATGACTAGAAGTGACATCATCACCATGTCCTTTTGTTTACCCACATGACCAGAAGTGACATCATTGCCGCCATGCTTTTGTTTACCCACATGGTCGGAAATGGCATCACGGCCATGTGTGCCAGAAATTATGTAGTATTAATGTGCCCTGTTTACCTGCATGATTGGAAATGACGTTCATTGGTAGCCTCCATGACCGGAAGCAATATGGTGAATGCCAGGTGGTAGGAAAGGCCACCCCGAAGTGGAAATGGCCACCCTCAGGTATACCCCAGACCAGGAACATGTGGTTTGCTGCCCCAGAAATGAGGGCAGGGCAACTCTAGCACCGAGTGGTGGTGTAGGGACACGTGATATCCTCTATAACCTATATGATCTCCCCAGAGATGGCCCTTTTGAAACAGGTTTGGGCTTTTTCGTGCCTGGACAAGTGTTGAAGAGTGGATGTAAAGATGACAAGCAGGCCACTGAAGACCACGGACCTTTCTTTACCACATAAAACACCAAAAATGCAACGGAGGAAGAGGACTTGGGCAAGACATGTAAGTGCCCCATTACCTGAAACAGATATGGGTGCTGTGGACATGCACTTACCCCATGCACCCTTGAAGAAAAAACCCAAAAAGATGAAAAAGTCTAACCTGCAGCCTAGGGAGTTTTTTGTTTCTACCCTTGAGTCCGAAAACCAACTCATTACACTTGGATTTTTCTACAGCTTCTCAGAAGGGTAGAAAGCAACTTTTTTCTGCAGCAGAGAGCTTACCAGTAGCCATATTTACAGCTGGTCAAGACTCGGATCCTGAAAGCACCACCCCGACAAGATGCTGTTTGGAACATAGTGAGCAGTGGATCTACTGTAGCTGTGTGTGCGATCTGAAAGGATTATTTCAAAAGCTGCAAACCATATGATCTTCAACTGTTAAGGAATCTGTTGAGGGTTTTCCAAAACCTGTAGATGTTGTAGATGGTGGGATACTTTTCAAAGCCGCCAAACCAAGTGGTGAGAAAACAAGGCAGGAAGAATTTGGACCTACCTGGTCTCTGTCCTGGTTATTCTTTGATGGCCTTTTAGAAAGATGAAAAGAAGGCAGCTTTAAATTAAACCCTGGAAACTGAAGTGGACAAAGAAGCCACGCCGGTAAGAATTTTATTTCTCAGTGTGTTTTTCTTAAGAAAGCATGCATGCGTGTGTGAGAGAGAGATGGATGGGGGAGGGGGAGAGATGGAAAAGTTTATTAAAATGTTCTTCTATTTTCATTTTTTACACAGGAGTATGTCCTTCATAGGGATCTTGCTGAAAATCTGCACATTGGTGATTCAAAGACAATCATTTTCCTGCATTTCTTGCACATCCAGCAGTCCTGAGTACTAAGCCTTCCCCCTGCTTTTATTTTTACCAATAAAATGATTTACCCTACACCAGTGTATTCATTTATGTTTCAGGTGACAAAATGGCAGAGCATGAAAAAATCTTAAAGAATATATATTATACACCTGGGGAAGTTGGGAGCTTTGGGGGACATATACCCTCTTTTTCAAGAGGCCAAAAAGCAGAGCAAAGGCCTGAAGAGAGGAGAAGTCGTCAAATGGCTTTCGGACCAAGATACTTACAAGCTACATAAACTAGTCCGGATCCATTTCAAAAGAAACAAGACTTTTGTTTCTATACTAGACACTTAGTGGTAGATATGCAGCATTTTTCCAAGTACAACAAGGGTTACAAGTATGTTTTAACAGTGATAAACATCCTGTCTAAATATGCTTGGGCTTTACCTCTAAAAGACAAGACAGGCAGAGAAGCGTCCCAAGCGTTCAATGCTATTTTCAGGCAAGATGATAGGAAGCCTGGAAAATTGCAAACAGATCATGGTCATGGGTTCCTAAACCAGTCTGTAAAGAAATTGCTAAAACTACATGGTGTTCATCACTTTGTCACCAATAATGAAGTCAAAGCATGGGTGGTAGAAATATTTAATAGAACTTTGAAAACAAAAATGTGGAGGTATTTCACGGCTAATAATACCTTTATCTATATTGACGTAATACCACAGTTCCTAAAAAGCTACAATCAGTACAATCCAGTACAATCCAGTCCAGTCCAGTCCAACTGGAATTGGAACTGGACCTGGAACAAGTCTAATGAGTTGGTTTTCAGACTCAAGGGTGGAAATGAAAAACCCCTAGACTGCAGGTTAGACTTTTTCATCTTTCTGAGTTTTTTCTTCAAGGGTGCACGGGGTAGGGGCATGCCCACAGCACCCACATCTGTTTCAGGTAATGGGATGCTTACATGTTTTGCCCAAGTCCTCTTCTGCCATTGTATTTTCTACATTTTATGCGGTCCTTGGTCTTCGGTGGCCTGCTTGTCATCTTTACGTCTGTTCCTCAGAACTCCGGGCACACAAAAGGCCAAACCTGTTTCAAAAGGGCCCTCTGGGGAAATCATATAGGTTATAGAGGGTATCACGTGTCCCTACACAGCCTATCTGCACGAGGATTGCCCTGCCCTCATTTCTGGGGTGGCAAGCCACATGTTCCCCATCTGAGGTATACCTGAGGGTGGCCATTTCCACTTTGGAGAGGCCTTTCCTATCACATGGTATCCGCCTTACCACTTCTGGTCATGGAGGCTACTAATGAACATTATTTCTGGTCACGTGGGTAAACAGGGCACATTGCTACTATGTCATTTCTGGCACACATGGCCATGACACCATTTCCGACCATGTGGGTATACAAACATGGTGATGATGACGTCACTTCCGGTCATGTGGGTAAACAAAAGCACATGATGTGACATCACTTCTGGTCATGTGGGTAAACAAAAGCACATGGCAATGACATCATTTCCAGTCACATGGGTAAACAAAAGCACATGGCTATGATGTCACTTCCAGAACCTGATTTTGACAGCAAGTATGTCCATTAAACTACTCACATCTACTCACATCTGGTTTAAGGTATTCTTAATTTTGAGAAGTGTTTCATTGTCTCTATATTTTGAACTTCAACTCCCAGAATCCTGGCCAACTGCTCATGCTGGTGGGTGCTTCTGGGAGTTGAACTCTAGGACATCTGGAAGGCCAAAGATTGAGAAGTCTTTATCTAGAGAGAATTTGCAATTTTCCTTGGATTGCACTTAACTAGATTGACTCAGGATGGGGATCTGAAAGTGACAGGCTTGTCCAGTTTGAAACTGTTTAAAATAAGAGCTGAAATAACCATCTCTACATTATAGAGTGCTTGCGATTGGGCTGCTGTTGTCTGTAAACTTGCTTCTCTTACCATGTAATGTCTACTAAAATAATAACAATAATTGTAAGCCATCAAGTTGATTGTGACTTACGGTTTTCTAGGTAGACAAAACACAGATGTTTTTTATGTTTCTCTTCTTCTGGGGGCTACCTAGGTTGTCCATGGCCACACAGCTCTTCCTACACATATGCATTTTTAAATAAACATGATTATCTTAAAGGCAACATGAACACTGAAGTGCTGTCTTGTGCCCTGCAAAAGCTGCCTTCTTTATTGTATCATTTAGATCAGTGTTTCCCAACCTTTGGTTTTTGGACTTCAACTCCCAGAAGTCTAAGTCAATTCCTCAAAGCACTTATCAGCTAATGTATTGCCTTAGGCTTCTGGGAACTGAAGTCCCCCTGAGGGGCATGTGCCCCAGGTTGGGAACCACTAATTTAGAAGAAGGAAAGAACAAAATGAAATTATAATAGTTAATACTTTGTCTAAGCCCAGTCCTGTTACCAAGTTATCTAAAAATGTAGATTATCCCAATTATTCTGTATTCACCAAACTAGTACCTAACACTAAAGACCTGCTGTCAGGAAAGAAATGAATTTATGTGGAGTACAATTGTAAAATGTGGTATTAATGCAGTCTATTTGGCATACAATTCTAAGTCATTAATTCTGGTCATTAGTGGTCAATCAGATAATGAGACACTCTTTAAATGGCAGATAAAAGCTAATTTCTTGCTATCTAAATGAAACATATAGCTTTTCATGCCATTACTTTGATTGATCATACAGGAGAGGGAAGATTTTCTTCTCAGCAAGACTTAATTCTTGAGCAAAGGAATGCATATGATATACAGTAAAACACCGGATAACGATTGGATCTGATAACACTACAATCGGATAACGATGCAAGATTTTTGGAAAACACTTGTATCGTATAACAATTCTGGATAACAATTCTATAGCATTATCCGAGCCAATCATTGGGGGGGGGGTTTGGATTGGGTCGAACATCTACCCTATCCAGGGCTTAGCTGTCAAACTCAGCTCCGGCTATCGATTGCTAGCTGGAGCTGAGTTGGACTTCGGTGACAACGCGCACACCCGCTTGGGTGCGTGGGTTGTCTCCGAAGTCAAGCTGAGCTCAAACTAGCAATTGCTAGCCAGGGCTTAGCTGTCAAACTCAGCTATGGCTAGCGATTGCTAGCCAGAGCTGAGTTTGACTTTGGCGACAACGCGCGCACCCGCTTGGGTGTGTGGGTTGTCTTTGAAGTCAAGCTGAGCTCAAACTAGTGATTACTAGCCAGAGCTTACCTGTCAAACTCAGCGCCGGCTAGCAATTGCTAGCCAGAGCTGAGTTTGACTTCGGGAAGAACCCGCGCTACCATGCGGGTTGTTGCTGAAGTCAAGCTCAGCTCTGGCTAGCAATGGCAGGGGCTGAGCTTGACTTCGGGGACAAACCACGCAGCTGCACGGTTATTCCTCTGAAGCCCCCCGAGCCCCATGGATCCCCGGTTTGCTTGAGGAGGGAGGGTACTTTCCCTCCCCAAGCCAACCTGATCTCCTCCCTGTTCACTTTCCTCTTTGGAAAGGGAACAGGGCATTTTTTAAAAAACGTTCGATCAATGCATCAGGCAACGCTAAAAATCAGTCATAACGTTATCTGATGTTCTAGTGTATATATAATAAATGTACATAACTAAAGAAAAAAGTATAGTTGAAAAATACATGCAGAAAACTAGGACAAAAACAATGAATATTTTTTAAAAGTGCACAAGATATGCAGATTTCCACATGACAGGGGAAAAAGCTCAGAACCTGTATCAAAATTGGGTCAGAATGGGAATGATGAAATGAAATGTAGAACCTTGAGAAGATGGAGATATATTTTCACCACAAATTTTTCCTCATCATCATTCCCATGTATGATGACAAGAAACTCCTCACTTTTTTCATTGTCAGTGAGTTTTTCATTTCCAAAAACACAGTTTGAGTAAATCATGTAATTGCCTGAAACCATAATCACTGCTGCCTTCTTAAACAAAGTTGTTTTTCTAAAGGTTAGAAGCATAGGAGCAGGTACTTTATATGTGTCTCTTCCAGCAATCAGCCAGGATTTCTGTGCTTGCTTTTTATGTACACGTCTGTCTATGTATATGTCTGTATTCCCTTGTCTGTATCTATTTCTGTGTTTGTATGCAGTGTGCATATTTTACCTTTGTAGAAAGTATCACTTGTGTTCAGAGTCATTTTGTGCAAATTGTGGACACAAGGTGTTCCTTGTCTCATTCTTGTGATGCAAGCAACATTTTTCTCTTTTAATGAGGATAATAAATGTAGAGAAGTTTTCCCCTGGCAACCCTTGTTTTCATAAACCTGCCATCTAACTAGAAAGGAGAAAGATGCTCACAAAATATCTCATTCTGGTGAATAGCATGAAAGTAACTATTCTGTACAGGAATTGTAACCGTTCTGCCCAGGCTGATGTATCGTTTGCTCTGTCAAAATGAATCCTGCTCAAGAAAGAAGCCATGGTATTTCTTCCAGAAAAAAGGACTTGGAAACATCTAAGAAATTCTGCACATTTACTCAAAAGATGAAAACCTTGCACTTAAAAACCCTCACAATAACAGTGATTTTTTTTTAGTAGCTCTTCTATGACCCATGAAAACTGTAAGGAAAAGAAAGAAAATGTGTGATGTTTAATATTCAGGAGAGGCTATTGCAGAGGAAAACATTCCTACATTCTTCATTAGGATAGTATTTGAGCCAGAAGAGAAAATCAGTTTTGGGCAACAGGTAGAGATTCCAAATTATTTATTATTTATTACTTCAAATTTATATTGCTGCCCATTCGCCATAGCGACTCAGGGCGGCTTACAAACATTACATTACAATACAATATGTTGATGGGGGCACAGGGGGAGGGGTGGCGAAGTCCTCAACCAGCCCTGGCTTCTGCTTCCCTTGGCTGTTGGTGTGGGCACAGGGGGAGGGGCAGCGAAGACAAGAGTTTTTATTGTTCTGTCCAAGCACAGAAACAAAATAAGGTCCTTTACATTCATGGTTTGATTTTCTGAATACACTAGTACCCCGAATAACGTTATGACTTGGTTCCACAAGTCCCGTCGTTATTCGGGTTTTAACGTTGGGCGATACATTGAACACACAATGTTAAAAAAAGCCCTGTTTCCCTGGAGGCTGCAGGAAGCGAGAACATCGGGATTTGAATCCTGACATTTTGCCTTGCTGCTGCCTCCAGGGAGGTGGGAGAACTTTGGAAACAGCTTGGAGCGGGTTTCCCCACCTCCCTGGACCCGGCGGGGGGGGGGGTCAGAGCCCCCAAAATTGGTAAAAAAAACGTCCGTTTTTTTTACCAATTTTGGGATTTCTGACCCCCCCGCTGGCTCCAGGGAGGTGTGGGGACCCGATCCAAGGTGTTTCTGCGCTTCCCCGACGTCCTGAGCCAGTGCAGGAAGCCAGAATGTCAGATTTCGAATCCCGATGTTCTGGCTTCCTGCACCGGCTCAGGACGTCGGGGAAGCCCAGAAACACCTTGGATCGGGTCCCCACACCTCCCTGGACCCGGCGGGGGGGTCAGAGCCCCCAAAATTGGTAAAAAAAAACGGACGTTTTTTTTTACCAATTTTGGGGTCTCTGACCCCCCCGCCGGGTCCAGGGAGGTGGGCAGACACGATCCAAGCTTTTTCTGGGCTTCCCCGATGTCCTGAGCCAGTGCAGCGACCCAGAATGTCAGGATTCGAATCCCGACATTCTGGCTTCCTGCAGCATAAAAGAGGGTGGGGGAAGTTCAAAATTAGCACGCATCGGGTCTCCCGACCTCCCTAGAGCTGATGTGCGCTAATTTTGAACTTCCCCCACCCTCTTTTATGCTGCAGGAAGCGAGAACGTCGGGATTCGAATCCTGACATTCTGGCTTCCTGCACTGGCTCAGGACGTCGGGGAAGCCCAGAAACACCTTGGATCGGGTCCCCACACCTCCCTGGACCCGGCGGGGGGGTCAGAGCCCCCAAAATTGGTAAAAAAAAACGTCCGTTTTTTTTACCAATTTTGGGGTTTCTGACCCCCCCCCCCGCTGGGTCCTGGGAGGTGTGGGGACCCGATCCAAGGTGTTTCTGGGCTTCCCCGACGTCCTGAGCCAGTGCAGGAAGCCAGAACATCGGGATTCGAAATCTGACATTCTGGCTTGCTGCACTGGCTCAGGACGTCGGGGAAGCCCAGAAACACCTCCAGAGAGATCAGAGGACCCGATCTACAGCTGCAGGGTGGCTGGGGAAGCTGACGGGGACTCCCTGTCGGCTTCCCTAGCCACCCGCCCATGCCTCCGCAGCTGTGGGGTGGCTGGGTAAGCCGATGGGGGAGCCCCCCGTCAGCTTTCCAGCCTCCCCACCCCTGCCTCCATAGCTGCAGGGTGGCTGGGAAGCTGAACGGAGAACCCCGTTCAGCTTTCCACCCACCCTGCTGCTAAGAACGACTGTTTCGTGTAACGTTAAAATCGCGTTACTCGATACAAGATGTTTCCGAAAATCTTGTAACGTTATGCGGATTTAACGATATACGGTACTCGCGTTATACGGGGTATTACTGTATATCCAAGGGACCTGAAACTTGTTACTTCAGCCTGTGAAGTAAAAACAACACAAAACAACTAAACAGAATATTCGTTATGTGGAGAGATTCTTTTGAGTGCTTTCTCCATTTGTCAACCTTACCCATAATACTTGCTTTTTTTCTTAAAGTAATATGATTTGTTCATTATACTGTACACTTAAAGCAGAGTATACACTTTTATTCAACAATTTTTAAATGAATCCTTTCTTAATGACAATGCAAGGAATGACAGAAATCAGTTATAGACTACTTCAAATTTCTTGAGTTCAGGAATTGTACTTTTAATTAATTCAATGTAGGATCAGTTACATTTTTAGATACTCAAGCTAAACAGCAAATAAACATCTTTGGGATGGGGAAAAATCCTGATGGATTATTACTGTATATACTCAAATATAAGCTGACCTGAATATAAGCCAAGGTACCTAATTTTGATCTTTAAAACCCAGGAAAATTGATTGACCCTAGTATAAGCTGAGGGTAGAAAATGCAGCACCTTCTAGTGAGTTTTAATAATCAAAATACATGAAAATATGGTAAAATTAATTAAATTGTTGGCACATCTCAATCTGGCATAGTCTTGGGACCCTTGTGGTTATTGACCTGAGTATAAGCCAAGTCCCCTTTTGGGAGCTCATTTTTGGGGCTAAAAAACTTGGCTTGTACTCAAGTATATGCGGTAAACTATTCCAGTGAATATAACCTATCTGCCACTTTCAAGACTTTATGAGTATAATGCACCTTGAAAGAATACTTCAGTCACAGGTGGATGCATTAACCAGTTTAAATGGGTAAGTCAATATGTACTGTACATAGAAAAATTGCATTAAAATGTACATGAACACTGATGCTGCTGCCATACCCCAGTCTTGTAGACCAATGCAAAAGAAATATGAGAAGAAAAGGGAAACAAAATTTGGAAAAAGAAAATGGAATTGTGATTAAAAGATTTTCCCATTCCTAAACCACTAAATTATAATATTAAATCCATCTGAGGTTTAGTCAAATAGGTTGAAAAAATGGGTATTGTCTGAGGAAGAAGTTGTGCAGTTTTATTCATGTCAAGACACATTTTTGTTTTTGCTGATTTAATTCTTGTTTATAAATGCATTTTCCTCCCATTTTTCCAAATAAATCTGGGCCTACAAAATGGCTCACCATCATCAAATGCCAAACACAATTACTGTGACTGATAAATGCAAATATAACCCATTAAACTAAACTTTGTGCTCAAGCAGAACATCTGAAACTAAAATCTTAATTCTCAAAGGGCTGGTGAAACAAAAAAATTGCCCCTCTTCCTTTAAAAACTGAATAAAACTTGCAGTGTGGCTTTTAAAGAGATGCATTCACAATCTGGCTGAAAGCCACAGAAAAAGTGTTGATTCTTATGGATACTTCACAGTGATGGGATGTCCCCGGTTCCAGACGGTTCCCTGGAACCGGTAGGACCAATTCCGGAGGGTTCTCCGTGAGGGAAGTCCACTTTTGGGGTGTCCGGTTCCGGACGTCTCACCGAAAGAAATTTTTTTTAAAATCGGAGCTAAAATGGCTCCAATTGACTGTGCATGTGCAGAAACTCAATCTGACACATTGTGCATGCGTCAGATTGAGTTTCTGCACATGGGCAGTCAATTGGAGCCATTTTAGCTCCAATTTTTTAAAAAAAATTGTTTAGAGCTTTCAGGACGGCGGCGGCGGAGGCGGCACCAGCCCTCTGAGAAGGGCACCTCCCCCGCGGCACGTTGAGGGCTGCCTGGGCCGTCCACTGCCGACAAGCCCCATGCCCTGGGGACGCCCGGCGCAGCGCACCGCTGACGCCTCCTCCTCCGCCGGCCGCCGGCCTGTGGGCTGGGTGCCTGCAACCGCCGTCCACCGCAGCCGGAGCTGCCGTTGGCTGCATTCCTGTGGCCTCCTCCTTGGGCCGGTCCCTTTTTAGCCCGGTGGCGGTGCGGCATGGGGACGGCCCAGGGAGGCTCGGCAGCCGCGGCTGGAGCCACTGCTGCCCGCCGCCCCTGGCCATGGCCGGAGCCGGGCTAAAAAGGTGGCCTCCAGAGGAGGAGGCCACAGGGGTGCAGGCAGCTCTGGCGGCGGCAGCGGCAGTTGTGGACGCAGTCGGGGTGCCGGGTCCCAAGAAAGGTAAGCGAGGGGTAATTTATTTGTGTTTTGGGTGGGTGGTTGTTTTTATTTTATTTACTTATTTATTTATTTATTTTTGTCTGGGTGGGTGGGCTGAGAGGGAGGGGTGTGTGTGTGTATGTTTATTTTTATTTTTTATTTATTTTTATTTTT
This sequence comes from Furcifer pardalis, assembly GCA_030440675.1. Taxonomy (NCBI): domain Eukaryota; kingdom Metazoa; phylum Chordata; class Lepidosauria; order Squamata; family Chamaeleonidae; genus Furcifer; species Furcifer pardalis. The sequence goes on from CP126896.1 coordinate 58,064,454, forward strand.
GGCCCCGCCCACAACGTCATGACGTCATGACGTCGGCTTCGGCCATGACGTCATGATGTCATGACATTGGCCACGCCCATGACGTCCGTGACATCATGGCTTGGTAGTAGAATTTTTGTCATCCCATCACTGATACTTCAGCTACCCGACAAAGCATATATAAGTGTTTGAAGAGGTCCATGGAAGCAATGCTACTTTACAAAGACCAGGCCCTATTCAGAATCAGTGATGTTGGGAAAATACCTTTTCTCTTTAAATTTCCTATCCTCCTTCCAAGGAATTATGGCTCTTGGCTATACAAGTTTAAAGATATCTTGAATTTTAACTCAGAAACAAATTGTCAGCCAGTAAAGCCTTCTGATTTCAACTTATGGCAATCCATTTCACGGCTTTCTAAAAAGGAGGTAAAGATAAAGGTCTCCCTTGCTTGAAAGCCAGTCATATTCTACTCTAGAGTTCAATGCTCATCTCCATTTACATCCAAAGAGCCAGCACTGTCTGCATCTTGCAGATGTTTCTGCGGTCATGTGGTAGCCATGGCTAGATGCCAGAGTGCACAGAACACTGTTACTTTTCCTGCCAAAGTGGTACCTATTTATCTTTCTCCCAGCTCCTCCCAACCTAGCAGTTCGAAAGCAAGAAATTGCAAGTAGATAAGTAGAGACCACTTTGGTAAGAAAGTAAACAGTGTTCCGTGCACCTTGGTGTCTAGTCATGCCTGCCACAGGACCACGGAAACGTCTGCAGAAGCAGACAGCACTGGCTCTTCGACTTTGAAACAGAGGTGAGCACTGAACTATAGAGTTGGATATGACTGGCTTTTGAGCAAGGGAAACCTTTACCTTTACCTTTAGTAGCAGACACCAAGAGAACTAAGCAAGAAAATGACCATCAGCATACTCTGAACAGATATGAGCCTCAAGTCCACTGACTTCAATCCAGGAAGAGCTTTATGGTAATAAAAACATTCTTGAAGGTACACATGAGCAAAATTCTTCTTCTGTGTCTAGGCCAGATGTGAGACTGCTGAAATGATTCACCTTTTGGTGGCTTCATTCTGCAGTTCCTTTCACCTGACCTAGTGTTAGAAAGATTAGCTGGTAACACAAGATTGCTGTTACCAGGGTGCACCTGATTGTGGTTCAAAAATATCACAATCTTTGAGGAGGCTCTTTCTGTGTACTCCTAGGAGCAAAATCAAAATAGAAGATGGAAGAAGGAGCTTGATGGACAAAGAGGCTGATGAACTTGGAAAACCCTGGATAGATTGAGGTCTGAAGTCTCTAAATGTAAGTTCAACATGCTTGAGTGGGGGCTGCTGGCAGATAACAACATGTTGTGTGGATATTGAGAGATACATAATCCAGATCATTTACTAGTATGCTAGTTAACAATGTAAACATATACCAATGAGGTTTTACATTTGGCCAACAACAAAGCTAAGACGGTGGCTTCATTTCAGCAGTTTAAAGTCTCATCTAGACACAAAAGGAACACCTTATTGGCATCAATACAGGTAACTGATAAAGGCAATGCACTTGTGATTGACTGTAGCCATATCAAGTCTGTAAACCACACCATAAACCAGATGACTAGTTGCACTACTGCATGATCTGATCCTCATTTTTTATAACGAGCATTATTACATGTTAAGAAGACTTCCAATATTTGCTCGCTGAGAATAAAATTGGTAGTGATGATGATGATGATGGGATTTTACAACAAAGCATTGCAGTGAAAGCATCCTAACGATTTAAGCTTCAGATTATTATTATTATTATTATTATTATTATTATTATTATTATTATTATTATTATTATTATTATTATTATTATTATTATTATTATTATTATTATTATTATTATTATTATAATATGCCGCTCTACTTGCCGAAGCAACTCAGAGCGGCTAACATAACATGGACATCATATATTACAATATCAAATAAATACAACATAAGCATATACAGTCAGTAAATCTAACATAAAAATGAAAATGCATATAAAAAAATTATCCATTATATTGCAGGCACTTGAATTACAAATCCTCTATGTCTCTAACTTCTTTATAAAACTAACAGACCATTAAAAACTCAGTTCTGTGGAAGAACAAAATATTTAGTCTATGGAGGCTTCCTTAGTCTAGCTCAAGTACAACTTTAGTTTATTTTGAAATCATGAAGCCCATTATATACACTTATTGTGAATCTACGCTGATTATCTCTGGGTGGTTTGAAAGAATAACAATAAACTGTGCATTAAGCAAACCCTTTGAATAAAGTGTTTCATATTGTCCATTCATAGCTGTGGAAATGGAACAACTAACAGGATGAATACATTTAATCTAACAGTAAATTATGGAGGAGGAAACTTAATGCCAAATATAATTCTTTTGAAATCCTTTAATCATTAGAACCACTTTCAACCGAAATGACTGAGTATGAGAATAACCTCTAAGTCTTGGCTAGAAAAAAGATATACAATCTGTTTAGAAACTTATGTGTCTATTGTACTTTTGACTTTAAGGGAAGAACTTGAGACACAGCATTGGCTTTTTTGATTAAGCTACTTTACAAATGAAAAAATCTTGAATGTTTATATCTGAATAATAGAATCCAGAAGATGCTGCTGGCAGCAAAGAGATTTGGAAATGATTTGGTTTTGACTAACTACATTGTTTTGGCCAGGTCTGTTTGATAATAGATGTCATATTGGTTAATCTAGTGATTTGCTGCCAAAACTGATTGTTGAAATTATAGTAACACCTGGGTACAAACTATTTGAGAGACTGTATTATTTCATATGCCTAGGTTTTAAGATCTTCCAAGATAGCCTGTTTTTCGTTCATGGCACTATTAGAGACAAATGTGATGGGGAACATGCAAATGAATTTAGGATTGTTAAATATAATTATGACTTCCTTAATGTTAAAATTCTCCTCCCTCCCATCAGGTGTTAAGGGAGATGCAAGGTTCTTGTTCTGGAACCTATTTGGTGTTCTAGAACTGGAGTTCTCAACCTTTTTAAGCTGGGGGATGGATCATGCTCCCCCAGACAACTTCAGGGGCTGGATGGCCATTTTGCCCTTCTTCCACCATATGGCACTTCTGGGTGTGGTGGAGGTGGTATGGGGCCACATGAAATGCTGTCATGGGCCGCATCTGTCCCATAGGCCACAGGTTGAGAATTCTTGATCTAGAGTATGCTGTTTCCTTCCAGTTGCCATTACCTCAGTCTTCTCTTTATTGATTCTCATATTATTTATTGGCACCTTCAAAAGTCTTGTTTTTAATAACTTCAAAATGGTCTTCTATAATATGGCACATTTTTCCAGATAGGATTCAATTCCATGATACAGTTATTAGCTAAGGATGGTAAGGTAAAGGTCGCCCTTGCTCAAAAGCCAGTTATCTTTGCAGATGTTTCTGTGGATGTGTGTCAGGCATGACTAGACACTGGAGTGCATGGAACACTGTTTACCTTCCCACCAAAGTGGTACCTATTTATCTATTTGCAATTTCTTGCTTTTGACCTGCTAGGTTGGCAAGAGCTGGAACAGGAGTTCACTCCATCATACAGTACTCAAGTCTCAAACTGCTGACCTTCTGACCTTCCACTCATCAAGTTCAGTGTCTTAACCACTAAGCCACAGGGCCATCCAAAAACTGTCATATTAATGAAAGCTTTGTATCCTAAAACACAGATTCTCATGTGATCCCTCTTCCAGAGGTGATAGGTCACCTTGGGGCTAACAGGTATTGTTATGCACCCATCTGCCTGAGTAGGAATGGGGCTTATCCTTTCCTACCTCTGGTCTGTCCTCCTTTCCCATGCAGCAGAAGGGGATCTTGTTTGCATAAGAGTGATTGTGCTGGCACATGAGGTTTCTGCCCATTTCCATACTCCTTCGTCTTCATGCATGTTTAATCCCTCAAATGCCTTAATTCCCTTAGGAAGTGTGTTTAGGATTGCACACAAGCCTTTGAGAAGGTATGTTAAGGATTACAGTGCTAAATCTTTCATTTCAAATTTTCTGTGTAAGATTGAGACTGTTGACCTGTCCATCTCAGTCAGCACTCTTTGTTACACTTTGAAGCAGGATGGAAAGCCCTACAAGGTCTCTTAAAGCCCAGCCACTGAATCTCAGGTGTAAAGCAGGGGAGAACAACTTTGATAACAAGGATTTTTTTTTGATCCCAATGTGTCATAGAAGTGTGCTGTCAAAATTCAGCAAACAAAGAGGGGAGACTCATTTAATGTAACAAAAGCTTGATTAAATGGCTTGTAGTTTTCTGAGAGTCCCCTGGTCTGCAAGGAGGTCAGATCAGTCAATCCAAAAGGAAATCACCCAGACACTGAAGGTGAAGCTCAAAAGAGAAGAGATGACTTACTGGAGAAGGACATGATGCTAGGAAAGATTGAAGGCAAAAAGGAAGTAGAAGGTGGCAAGGATGAGATGGCTAGACACAATTGTTGACACGGTGGGCGTGGATCTAGGGAGATTCTGAAGGATGGTGGATGACAGAAGAGCCTGGTGTGCAGTGATCCATTAGGGTCAAACTTGACTGTGCAACTGAACAGCAACAAAAGTGTTTTTCTGCTGAATATAAGTGAGAAATTGTGACTATGCATTTAAAGCAAGAGAAATCCTTACTTTAAAATGTAAAATTTAAGTTGTCTATTTCTGGGTTGCTGACAAATTTCAGCAGTACTTATGTGGCCCAGGGCCAATCCGGGAGTTCATGTCTGGCTATTGGATCAGTTGCCTACACATTTGGATGGTACTTCTTGTTGTTCCTTAAGGAGAAAGTCCAGACCCATAGATGGATTAAACTATGAATTTTAATGTTTAAAAGCAGAATCTTGTTGTTAAAAGACAACATTTCTGTTGCTTTTTCTGGAACCCAAAATTTCATTCAGTATAACTGATGGGAAGGAAGGGGATGAATATGAGAGTTAACATTAATAACACAGGAATAAGTAAAGTAAACAGGAATCCTGCATATTTTAGTCTCTGGTATATACAACTTGGGTGTTCCCAGGTTGCAAAACTGCCTATCAAAGGAGGATGGACTACCCCTTGCCCTCATGCCTTTCCATCAAAAGACAAAGACCTTTTTATTCAAGCCGACATCTGGCAATAAAGTTTGGTTGCTTCTATTCTGATTTCTGCTGCTTTTTCTTTCATTGATGAACCATTAATCACATTTAGTCTGTTTAATGATTTAACTCATCAATATTATATTTTATTGCCCTATTGTTTTATTTATAGTTGCCTAACTATTAAATTAATTCATTAACAAATGTTAATAAAGCCTGAAAGGTGCCTCATGATCCAAAACTGATCATGTTCTAGACGTTAGAAATTTTACAACAATCAGAAACAAGTTTGGTAAAGGCAATGTGACATTGCTCTTTTAAATCTTTTATTTATTAGAAATAAATGATTTTAATATAGGCCAGGAGGTTTCACAGTGAATAAACTTGTGCAAAGGCAAATAATTTCTCAAAGTCTGTTATGTAAGTCTGTTGACTGTCTTGCGTGTTGCATGGTAACACTAGCATTAATAGTATGAGCAAGTGTCATACTACACATTGCTACTAAAATTAAATTCAGCTTCAAAAAGTAAGACATAGATAACATCTCTTAAATTGTGTATACATATTTTTTTTGCACTCTGTATATGTAAACACAAGGAAGTTTGTTGCTAATTAAGGATGTGAAAAATACTCTCCAAATGCTTTGTTCTCCTTGATTTAAGATGTCTTGACTCTGCGAAGACACTTCAACAAGGAATTTTTTAATCTGTGAGGGATTCCTTACCCCAGGTGATAGTGAGAGAAGGAGCACTTTTTTCCTGCATCATTGTCTTCATAATTTGTGCAAATTGTCTCTGTGCAAAACTGGTTCCTTTTCCTTTTTGGAATCTATGTGAAAAATGACCAGTTGATTCTTCTCTTTCTTTGGCAAAGTACTTCAGTAAAGTAGTGCCCTTTGTAGCATTATTGGTGTTCTTTTCAGAATATACTTAGTTTATCCAAAACTTTGTCTCATTCTGTTCAATTTTTGAGAGGAACACAAAATAATGGGCCCTCTTGCAGGCAAGTAGATAATTCTGGGATTCTTTGTCCTTGTATGTGAGGCTAAGAGAAGTTAGGATTTATACTTTTATTCTTAATGCATTGTTATAAATAAATGGAAGAAATTACTGTTAGCTCTGATGGGCAGATAATCTATACAAAACAGTGTCAGGTGCAAAAGCCTTTATAACTATGCTTGGTCAGAGATGACTTAATTCATACTGAGTTTGTGTTGATTCAGAATATATGCAGCATAAATCCAATCTACCCAAATCTCCCTCATTCTGGATGTTTTTTTTTAAAAAAAACTGCATGAAAGTTCATCGTTATTTTCATATCTGACACACACATATCTGCCAGGCTGGGATAAATTGAGTACTCATGTGCAGCATCTCATCCCAGCCTGCTTTATCTTAAAAGTCACTAGCTTAGTGCTGCATCAGATGAGTGATGCAGTGGTAATCCAGAAGTGGCTGTGTCTTGTCAAATCAGTCCTATGTCACATCATGAAATGAATAAAGAGTAGAGCTGGCGAGGAAAAAAACCAAGAGTGTGATGGTGTATGGGCACTTGATAGTCACCTTCCTGGGATAATCAAATTTTTGTATTTGGATTTGTATGTCGCTCTATTCGCCGAAGCGACTCAGAACGGTTAACAACATAAACAATACAATACAGTATCACAGTATCACATGACAAAACATATTAAGGTATCACATATCAAAGTGTCACATAACACACACACATATATAAAACCCATCACAATTACAAATCAAGACATTATTAAAACATTTCAGTAACACTTCAAATAATTCAATCAAAAACATATCAAAAATCTCCCATCCCCAATCATAATTACAAATCAAAATCAAAAATTCCAAACAATCCCACCCCACCCGACAAAGCCAGGAATAATTGCTAACAGCATTGTTGATAATTTTTAAATTGGCATGATGATGACAGCCTATGCATATGAATGGCTTAGACTGCCATCGTACCAACTGTTCATTCTCCTGTGGATGGAAACTTTAGAAAAGGTTCAAATATAAGCATAAATATTCTTGGTTTAAGTCAGTAGTTTACTGTTGATAGCTCACTGGTTACTTAAAACTATCAAAATAATCACATATAGTTACTAGGAACGTGCCGATGAGTCTAGATAGTCTAAGATTCTGGATATTCTAAACTAATTCACATGAAATTTTAGATTGCCACATTTTACCATTGCATTAAAAATAGTGCTAATCTGGTAGAAGATATGTTTCAAGTCTGAAAATGTAACATCATACAAATTGCCATACCTAGATTAGACAAATCCAGCATTATATCTCATTCAGTGTTACATTGGGAACAGAGATGATTGTGTGCTCTCAAACAGTTTACCAGCAGTCAGCATCCTATTTTCAAATCTACCACCTACCAACTAACCTTTGTATGTCAAACTTTCAGGAGTAATTAACATGAATTTCTTTGAATTCTTGTTAAGGATGAGTGGACATGAGTAATTTTTTTTTGGGGGGGGGAGAGAGAAAATCTCACTACCCTACAGGTTATAAAATAATAATAGGATGTCATTAGTGTGTCAAATGTCTTCATGTGAATGACAGTGACAGAAAACTTTGCATCTACATGGGACAATCTCTCTTTTGGTTGCTTCCTTGATTATACTTTAAAAGAGCTATACAATTAGTGAGTTAGAGATCCAAATTTCTTCTACAAATTAAAAACACAGCCTGGAATCCAGGACAACTCAGGCTTCTGGATTTTATGTATATCAGAGACTTTCCCCTTCAGACTGTCACTCTGTGTGAAGAGAGTGATTAAAGTCGGAGCAGAGTTGAAATGCTGATAGGATTCCCAGGAATAGTTGGATGTGTACCTTTTTAAAGCCCTAGTGCAGTGGTGGTGAACCTATGGCACACATGCCAGAGGAGGGCACTCAAAGGCCTCTCTGTGGGTACATGGGCCATTGCCCCAACACTGAGTTCATCTTGCCCCTCTGCTCCACAGCCCAATGAGACTGCTTCCTCCCTCCCCTATCTGGGGTAAGGCAAGTGGCTCACATGCAGCATAAAGGTGCGGCACAGACGGCAGTTTGGGCACTCAGCCTCTAAAAGGTTTGCCATCACTAGCCTAGTATGTCTGATTGTTATTTTTAGAAATACAGAAAGCATATTATTAAAAGTACATTGAGTCTACTTGTGGATGGGCCCCTATGTTTCAGGTTTGCAATGGGCTCCGCTGGAAAAATGCTTAAATCTTGGGGAACTGTGCTTTCTCTATATGATGTACAAGATTTAGAACAGGGATCTCCACCTGTGGCCCACAGGTTGAACGCGATCCTCAGCACCATTTCATGTGGCCACCCACCACCTCCACCACACCAGGAAGTGCCATGTGGTGGAGGAAAGGCAAAATAGCCGTCCGGCCCCTGAAGTTGTCTGAGGAAGCGTGACCCGGCCCCTGGCTTTAAAAGGTTGAGAACTCCTGATCTAGAGTGTAAAAAATCCAAGCCAATGCTCGTCTCATTTGTTTTCAAATACATGTCTCACCCTGTGTCCGTGAGGGATACATTCTAACACCTTCAATGGATACTTGAAACTGTAAATAACAGTGAACCTTATATTTAACACATATACCTGAAACATAGGAGTGAGGTAGGGTTTTCAAATGCCTCTGTCACATTACATGAGAGCTACCAAAATGTTTGCCTCCATTCCTTGTAAAAATTACATTGCAGACAGTGGCCCCAAGTCTAGTACCATTCTGGTAATATGCTATAGAAATACATGTATATCATGCATTTCAGGGATCTTTATTGACTATTTTTAGACCCATGGATAATTGAAACTGTGTATATTGAATCCTTGGATGGAAGGGGTGGGGACCTCTATACTCATAGCAAAAGTTGGCATTAGCAACCGGCAGTATGAACAAAATTTATTAGATTAAAGACAGAAAGCTTTCATTTTGAAATTTTTAGAGTCAGTGACACTGTTGCATAATGTGTTCTGAAAGTGAACAAAATATATTGCAGTTTCTGGATATCCCACAAATGCTTATGCAAAAGGAAACAGTACTTGGCAGGAAGCATTTCTTTCTTATTTTTTGTTCAAACAGCTGTCATTGTTGGCTTGCACTTGTTGGAAAACAGATACTGTACTGTTCTAATTAATGTGGCTGATGATTGCTTAAAATGTTGCAGTGATATATTACTATGAAAGTCAGAAAAAAATAAGTCAAGTTAATCCTTTAATATTTAAGATCATCATTGTAAGAACATAAAATACATCTTAGTACATAGCAAAGAATGTCAAAATAAATTAATATATTTGGATTTCAAACAATCTCATTGGGTTTTGACTTAATTTTTAAATGACAGCATTGATTTTGGTTGTTTTGTTGCATTTCCTGACACATGTATCAGGAAGAATCGGTGATACAGTACTTTAATCAAAATAAACAACTCACAGTTTGATATCATGCAACTAATTTTCTTACTTAGAAATGGTGAACTGACTATTTTTGTTACTTACTGGGGAAAGCTATTGTAATAGTATTTCAGATCCTAGAAGATTCTAGAAGTTGTAATCCAAAAAAGCCATCTAGACTCTCCAAAATTGGAGATATTCTTCTGCTGACTCTCCTCTCAACCTTTCTAGATTTGCTGAAGTTTGGAATTAGGGTGTCTGATTTATGGCCCACACCCAAAAAATTATTCATTGAATTTTCCCCAAATCAGCTATTAGTGACCTTAGACTTTTCAACAGTACTGCATATTATATAAAACATTGTATTTATACTGTTTTAAATTTTTTGCTATGATGAAATATCATTGATATAATAACAATTAGTATTTTGAATGGCATTAATATACTATCCCAATACAGTAAAACCTCATATAACACTAAAACCTGGTTCCACAAGTCTTGGTGTTATATGATTTTTAGTGTTATCTGATCCTCTATGGGATCCATAGAGATACATTGTAACCACACAGGCTTTTGCGGTTGTTATCTGAAGCATCCCATAGGATCTTAATGTTATTTGATGCAATTCTTCCCCCCAGATTCCTTAATGTTATGCGATTTTAGTGTTATTCGATACTAATGTTATATGAGGTATTACTGTACTGCATATTAGATTTTGTTTATTCCTATGGGTAATATTTTTGAGCTATGGGAGACAGATTTAAACCTATCCCACTCACTAAGCACTGTTGAATCAGAGCACAGCAAAACACTTTGTAAGACCAAGAAAGAGAAAGGTCCCTGCATGCAGGTCATTTCTGCATATAGGAACATCTCTGGGTAAGGGCTCTTCCAAATACCATGTGACCTAAAATAGACCACTTTTTGAGCACCTACCCCCTCTGTGTTTTTCCGTGACCTTTGACTGACCTCCCCCCCAATCACGTGGTTTGAAGATAGATCTATGGCCAGCTGGATGCAAAAAGCAATGATAATTTTGGAGTCATATGACTTCATGCCAAACCCCCTCCCTCCCATGACTTTCCATTACTTTTGGTTGACTCCATCTCCCTTAAAATGGTCACGTGGAATTTGAAAAAGCCCTAAACTAGTTTAACAACTTAATTTAATTTTGAGCCAATTCTTTAGGAAAGAGAAGATTCAGTGGCTAAAATCTTGTAGATCTCCTGAATCAGCAGACTCAGATTTGATCACCAACCACCAAGCAGAGACTAAAATCATGGTATAGCTTCCTTACAACTTCTACCCCTCCAAACAACCAGCCTCCACAGACTGCCTTAGAACTATGACAGGCGAGCAAGGAGCTACCAGATAACTGGGCAGAACCACATGACTCACTACTGCCTGGCTAAGAACAGCCATGGCTTGTGTGGAAAGTTTTAAATAAACTGCATGCAAGGATAGGATGATCAAGGACTAATCTGAGAAAGTGGGGTTTTCCTGTAGATGACAACCTGTGTGAATACAGAGAAGTACAAACTATCTCCCATATGATACAATGCACATGATGCCCCCTCAACATGCACTGAAGAGGAAATGCTGTTGAAGTGGCCTGATATTGGGCAGATGTCATCTAGCCCTTTTTAATTCTATTTTGTTTTTATATGTGTTAATTTTAGCTTTGTACATTATTATATGCTGATGGTCTATCTGACACAAATAAAGAAAGCAAGCAAAAGTTACAGAGGAGATGACTTACCAGATCCCTTTTGATTCAAAGGGCCTACTCTTGCAATTTACTACACAAAGTAACAGGATTTCAGCCAATAACACCAAGAAGAGTGTTTTGAATGGAAGGGAAGAAAATATTAGCATTCTGTATTTTTTTAATCGTAAATGTGTAGTCTCCTTTTCTTCTTACCTCACAAAGGTCCAGTATGTCACAGCTGATTTTCTCTTTTTCTTCAAACAGTAAGAACAAAACATCTTCCCTCACTAAGCCTCTACAGTTGCAGGTGAAAAGTGAGAGATCAAGCCCATTTGCATGTGGTTTTTAGCAATTTGAATATTTCACCTGCTGTCTAGGTGGACCATGACATGTGCCTTCTATTTCTACCTGGTCCAAGGGATCCAACAGAGGATGCCTTTGTTAGTTTTAGTCCTGGCCTAACATAATTGAGGAGAGTTAGACACCACTACCTAGTTAGATTGCTCAAGGCCCTGCACCCCAAAGACCTGATAGCAATGTGGAAGAATGTTGATGTGATGTTTCTGGGTGAGGTGAAGGGGGAAGCAACAGAGGAGGAGTCAGCTTTATCTTCCAGAAAAAATGGACTTCTTAAATCACTTCATTTCAGCTATACTCCAGTCATGTAGGCACTCTCATCTTAAAGCTTGTCAAAAGAACAACACTCAAGGTCATACAAGTGTACCCCCATCATCAGAAAATGAAGATGAAGAAATTGAGGGGTTCTATGAACCAAACAGAGTATCCAAGTCCACTTTCACCATCATTATGGGTACTTTAATTCCAAGCTTAGAAGAGGAAGACCTGGTGAGAAGTTCGTGGGAAGGTACTACAGTCACAACCAAAACAACAGATGAGAGTGCTTAGCTATGATGGTGGAGATGTGGGGGTATTACATGGGAAATAACTGGTTCAAGAAGAAACCTTCACACAAATGGATATGGGTGCCACCCAATGCAAAAATGAAAAATGAAATTGACTATACCCTGACAAACATAAAACATACAGTGGTGCCTCAAGTTACAAATGGTTCAAATTACAAAATTTTCACAATACGAATGAAATTCAATTGAAAATAATGGCTCAAGTTACAAATTTTTCCAGAACAGATTAATTGGTTTTCAATGCATTCCTCTGGGATACCATGTTTCAAGTTATGAATTTTGGTTTTCAATGCATTCCTATGGGAAATTTGAGTTACAAATATTTCATAACATGAAAATGCCTTGGGATGCATTAATTTTGTAACTCAAGTTACCACTGTACTTTCTGTGATGTAGTGGTTATTACACTTTTTAATACTGGCAGTGACCAAAGACTGTTATGAGCCAAAGTGCACCTTGATTTGCAAGTAACATCAGCAAAATGCAAAAGAACAGCACCGCACCTTACAGTGGAAGAAGTAAAAATGTTAGCTGAAGTAGAGAGTCACAAATGGGAATGTGAAAGAGACATAAACACTGACTACCAATCATTCATAAACCAACTAAATGAAGTTATTAAGAAGGCAGAAGCAAAGCAACCAAACAAGGCAGAAAGAAGAATATCAGAGGATACTTGCAAGCTGCTTCAAAAAAGAAATGAAAAGAGACAAAGTTAATAACCCCAAATACTCCATTCTGTGTAAGCAGATAAGAATCCAACTTTCAGATGACATCCAGAAATACAGAGAAAAACGCCTACTAGAAACTGCCAAAAAGAACAGAAGTCTGAAAAGGTGCAAAAGTAATCTGGCAATGCACAGGAACAACCTCATCACCAAGAAAAAATGAAAGTGGTGAAAGAACAACATCACGAGAAAGGTTGGAAAAAAATCTGCAAAGACTTCTATGTCCGATTATTTGGTTCTCAGATCAAAGTGCAACTGCTGAAACTCAAAAAAGTAGACTATGTTATCCCACCAGTTACAGTCAGTGAGGTGTGTTATGCTCTGGGAAAAAAAGGATAATAAAGAGCCTGGTATAGATGAAATCTTAGTGAAAGCACTGAAAGCAGGAGGTCATAGTCTTTGGAAGGCATTGGCAGAACAATTAAGTGAATATATCAAAGTTGGTGACATCCCAGATGCACGGAGAGAATCAAAAACCATCTTACTCCATAAGAAAAGTGATAAAGAGGATCTTAAGAGCTATAGACCATTTTGTCTCCTGTCACATATATAAACTGTTCACAAAGATCATCACTAACTGTGTAACAACTGTGTTAGACGAACAACAACCATGGGAGCAGGCAGGTTTTCGAAAAGGTTATAGTATAGGAGATCACATTTTCTCCTTAACCCAGCTATTCAAACAAAACCACGAATACAATATTCCACTTGCAGTAGCATTTGTAGATTTTGAAAAGGCATTTGATTGTGTAGAAGTTAACACAGTTCTTGGAGCCCTAAAGGAGCAAGGAATCCACCTTAGCTACATCCAATTAAACCATTTGAGGTTTGCCGATGACATTGTCCTGATAAGAAGTACAACAGAAGAGTTGCAACAAATACTTACAGAGCTGGACAGAGAAGGTGAAAAAATATGTCTTAAGGTCAACAAAACTAAAACCAATTTTATGAAATTGAAAGCGCTGCCTTGTAATGGAATAAAACTTGGGGAAGAACAAATAGAAGAAGTGGAAAGCTATGTTTATTTGAGTCAAGAAGTCAGGATGGACAATGAATTAAAAGAAGAAATCTCTAGAAGACAGAGTTCCACAGGGTAAATTCAGAGAAATCAGCCATCTTAAAGTCAAAAGCTAAACCAGAAACAAAGGCAAATTTGTTCAAAGCAATGAAAGCAATGACATACAGCAGAGAAATGTGGGCTTTAACAGCTGCAGAAGAAAAATAGCTGCAAGTAACACAACTAGCAATGGAGAGATCAATGCTTTGGTGTTCACTTTGCAATAAAGTAAAAAATGAGGATATCAGGTGAAGATAACTGCTAAAAGACTCAGTAACAGATTACTGGACAAACAAATTAAGGTGGGTAGGCCATGTTGCATGCACAAGTGACAATAGATGGAGTGCCAGAATAATGAATTGATACCCAAGAGATCTCAAAAGACCCAGGGGAAGACTTCTAAAAATAAAAAAAGTTGTATTAACATGGAGAATTGCCAGGGACAGATCATTGTGGGTGGAGGTTGTGCAAAATGTCATCACAGAGATGTCTACTCATGCAGGGACTCCTCACTGAATAATGACTCCATAGTATCCAAGATAAACGTGTAGTGTGAACAAATAAATAAATAAATCACAGACTGTATCAAAGGTTTGAGGATGTTTACTGGAATGTTTTCTCCTTTTCCTCTTACCGTTCTTGGAAAAACAATCTGCCAGTACATGATGATGATTAAAAGAATATTTTGTGTACTGGCTAAGGGACATCTTGGACAATGTATAAGCTTCTGAGTATGCCAACAGATTTCGCATCTAGTCATACTGAATTTCTTCTTCTTCTTCCTGGCAAAGTTATTATCAAACAATAGTCAATAATGTAGCTAGGTAAGAAGTATGTTATTTTTATGCTAAGCTGTGAGAAGAAAAACTTGATTAAATGTGGGTCTTTATCTGATTAACTCCAATCACCAGATTTTGGAGAAAGACCATTCAAAGCCAATAATTCATTACAATTTTGATTGAGTTATGATATGGATAAAAGCAGTAGAAATAATCTACAATTGAACAGTAGGCAAAAGCTGGACAAAATAGCATATACTGTACTGTACTATAAAATTTAATTAAAACTGATGGACAGGAGATCCTTTGGCTCCCCAGATGTTTAGATGGCTCCTTCCAGAGGGTATAGTCATCATGAGTAAAGTTCAACTATTGTATGGATTCAGCTTGTATAACTGGCCGAAATATCTGATAAGGGAGCATGGGGTTGTAGTTCAGCACATCAGGCGGGCCAAAGTTTTCTTACCCCTGAAGCTGACAGGGCTTTCTGGAGAATTTTAAAAGTCAGCAACGGCACAGTAACTTCTTGAGGGACTCCCCACTCAAGTGACATGAGAACAGGTTAAAAACGTGAAAGGAAACATTTATTCAAGGAGCTCACTGTGTTCCAACTACTTGTCAAGGACATAGCAAAGTTTAAGTATTGTGTGAATTCAGTTTGTATAACTGGCAAACAAAATACCCAACAGAACCAAATGCAGCAACATGCAAGGACCTTTAGGCACATTAGTTTAAGTAAATGGGATCCTTTTGAGCTGACTGGGGGAAGTAACTCAGCATGTTGTTTCCGCTCAGAACATAATGAATGGTTAAAAGGACAGAAAGTCTGCACTTTATCTTCTTTTTTTATTGCATAATGTTTCCCAACAGATGTTTTGTGTCATTATCTTGCTGGACCCTGAAGGTGTTTACAGCTCTCTTAGATCTAAGCCTATGATTTGGAAGGGAGGTTGCCTAGTGTGCCATTGTCTCCTTAGCCCACATATATCATACTGAATATAATAACATTACATCCTGGCCAATTCATTAAAGAGAAGAAAGAAATAGTTTTTTTAGAGAACTGTCTGTGTGTGAATGAAGCTCTTGAAATATGAGATGAAATGCTGAAGCCAGTTCATTTACATTTGACTTATGCCTTGCCTTGGTGTTCAGTTGTTTACACGTTCTTAACTCATCGCTGAGAAGCAAGGATGGGACATTTTCTTTACATAGTCACACAAGTACTCTCTCTCTTGTTTAACACCTAGGCATAAATTGATCTCCTATCTACTGTTTCTAGATAGTTGCTAAAACAAAAAGTGGAAGCAACCAGTTACAAATTAGTTATTTTCAACAAGCCCTTTCCTCTCTCACCCCCCAACAAATAAGATATAATCTTATTATACTATAGTAATTTTGTAAGGTAAAACTTTATCTTTTTTTTAAACAATGAGGGAGATATTTGTTTCTTTTGCAATGTAATTGCAAGATTATAGTTAAGATGATGTGGCCTCACTAATTGGTGAAGGAATAATATAATCTGGCATGAATTCTAGATTGTGCAGCTGCATCGTGTATTCTTCTGGACATTAAAGGAAGCAAATGAACTAGACAATAGAATAATTAATTTGTACCACAGGCTAGTTACTTGTAATATCACCCAATTTGGGTGTGTTTTGATAAACCAACCAAAAAGTAACTATTTTCTTGCTTTCCAGAAATGAGAAAACAACCATTTACTTTTTAGAGCATAAAAACAACAACAGGTTACTTTTTTAAAAAAGTAACTATCATTGTAAATAATTACTTCTGGAGCTTTGGAAATGCTATGGTTGCTAATTATTTTAAAAACAAGTTTTAGAAGATGTGATACAAGCTTAATGAATAAGAATGCCTCTGCTAAACTAAACAATGGTGTTTGAAGAATCAGCACTGAGAAAAGCACGGCTATAGGGATATTTTTTCCTACCGTGGTCCTTGCTTGCCCCAAGATTCTTCTTTGGTGGGATGTGGAGTCATTAGCAATGGTTTTCACTATAGCATGCTACGTTTAGTGCTTCACCACATAGCTATTCTAGTGTTGCAGTAAACTTGAGAAAGCAATATGTATGAATAACTCAGAAATAAACAAAGGCATTCATCTTTTGAAGGACTCCCAGTCCTATCCATCATGAACCAGATGTCACTAATTCTAACAGGTCCAACTTCAGAATCACTATTGGTGCTGTGCTCAGAACAAGCCCAGCATACTGTAAGGCAGGAGACGTAGCACTGCCCTTCACTTAATCTTCAACGGTTAGACAAGTGATCATAGCTCTTCTCCTGATGAAAACAAGAGAACTGCATCAGGCTGATGTAGCCTCTTTGCTGTCATCCAATTCAGCATCTGAAGCACAATTGAAAGTACTTTGACCTATAAGTCGCAGAATGGATTGCATCCATCCATGTCAGAGATTGATTGCATTTTCTCCTGTGTCCCTAAAATCATACCAGAATGCTCCTTTAACTATATGTCAGCGTTGGAAAGCACATTGAAGCAGTCCTGATAGCTTCCTTACAGTGGCAGAATTCTCTACTCCTGGATGTATGTCAAGGACTTTGGCTAAGCAACCACTGGGATGCTTGTAAGTCTTCTCTGATTGAACTGAAATGCTGCAGCTCAGTCTAAGGCAGTTTGTACCTTTTGAAAAAAGAAAATCACATAATTTGAATCTGTTTTTAAAAGGTGAATGTTTTATTTTTCTCCATAGCCTGTGGGCTATGGATGTCTAGATATTATTGAATCACAAACACTGCTGTCTCTCTGATAAGGTCAGATTTCAGTGGGTCCATCTACACATATTTTTGATGGTCAGGAACTGCTTTCTTGTCTTCTTTTCATGAGTGCTTGTGGTATATATGCACAGAAAAGACACTAACTACGTGGCAAAATGTATTTTCCTTTCCTTTTTTGAAAATTGCATTTTAAAGATGTCTAATACAGATGACTTTGAGATGTGCTTTTGGAGTAGAGTTTTGAGAGTCCTTTGGACAGCGAGGAGAACAAATAGGTCAATCTTAGAAGAAATTAACCCTGACTGCTTCTTAGAAGGTCAAATTGTAAAGATGAAGCTAAAGTACTTTGGAGATCAAATGAGAAGAAAAGATTCATTTGAGAAAGCCTTGATGCTTGGAAAGGTCGAGGGCAAAAGAAGAAGGGGGTGGCCAAAAATGAGATGGCTAGATAGTATTGTAGACACAATGAGCACAGAGCTGAGCGAGTTGAGGAGAATGGTGGAGGACAGAAGTGCCTGGCGGACAGTGGTCCATGGGGTCGCAAAGGGTTGGAATCGACTGTGCGACTGAACAACAAAAAATACACACATAAATTTAAAGGCAAGGGTGAATTAGTATGATTTTCTTTCAAGAAGTGAAGTGTGTATACTGCAAACCTGGAATCACTGGGTGATTCTGTTAAAAAGCCTCCCTGCAGGGCTTCTGGTCATTAAACATCCATGCAACAAAACATCAGCCATTGCCATTCTGAGAACTTATTTATGTTAATGCATAATTTGCAGAAATCTGCTGAACTCTTAATTTGTACATGAAACTCTTATGTTACTGAAAGCTCCACCACAAAACAACTTGCTCTTTCATAGGACAAAGAGAATAATTTTGTGGTTCCTCACGCTCTCATGCAATGATGGAACCCATGAGAATTTACATACTCAGCATAAAATTTCTGTTGGCTGAAAGTACAATAAAAGTGATCACTAATGCTTCCCTCACTTTGTTGCTCCACATGTCTCCTGAAAATTTCCCCTAGGAGGTGGGGAGATTCTCTGGAACTTTGGGACAGCAAAAGAACATTGCTACAAATTGGACCCTCCCACACAAGGAGAATTCTCAGTAGTCAGCTTTGTGAAGACACTGGATCCAAACCTGTGATTGGACCAGGTGGTATACAGTTCTAAAGAGACTTCATGACTGCCAGGATGAGAGTCCAATTGTGTGGGCGTGCACAGCAGAAGACACAGATCAAGGCTAGGGCAGGAAATGGGATTCAGAGGCACCCTTCCAATTTAAACATAAGCAGACAGTCTTTAATCATGTCCGTCTCACCTTTTCCCCGCCAGTGTCTTGAGACAAAGCCAAGTGCACAGAACAATTTATTGTCAGGAAGAAAACAAACAATTGTTTTTATTTGTTCCCTTTAGTAGCATGACACTTCTTTTTACACGTTGTTCCATGTGATACATTCAGATGAAATATTCCTGAAGCCACAGGATAGATTCCTGAGAGGCAAAACAGAGGATACCAAGAGCAACGGAAGGCAAACATAGACGTTTGATCTTTTGCTCTTTTCCAATGGCAACAAAACTTTAGCAAAATAATGCAAGTGTAAGAACTTGATGTTTCATAGGACAACGAGAATAATGTGGTTTTTCACACTCACATGCAATGATGGAACCAGTGAGAATGTACACATTCAGCATAGAATTTCTGTTGCTTTAAACCAGGGATTCTCAAACTGTGGCCTGCAGACCAGATGTGGCCTGCAGCACCATTTCATGTGGCCCACCACCACCTCCACCACACCAGGAAGTGCCACATGGTGGAGAAAGGGCAAAATGGCTGTCCGGCCCCCAAAACTATCTAAGGAAATATGACCCAGCCCCCAGCTTAAAAAGGTTAAGAACTCCTGGCTTAATCTATGAAAAAGTGATCACTAACACTCCCTTCCCTTTTTGGCTGCATATTTTGTTGTTGAATTGAAGGTATATTATCTTGTGGTCATGAAATGGTGGTGATGGTGGCGGTGTGTGAAATAATTGTACTCTGATATGTAAATAAAACATAATTCAAGATAGCTGCAGCAGCAAGAAAGGCAATCTTTGGTTCCATTACAACATAGGATGACATGAACAAGAACTTGAAAATGTGCCTGATTTCCCTGTAACATTGCTAGAAAAGAGATTTTTTTTGGTAGATTGGGGCAACATAAACTTGGATAAAAAATAACTTGGAGTTGATTTCTTTAGCTCCTGTTTTCCACTTGGATGTAGCGTATGGTGGGCAGAAAGAATGCACATGAAAAACAGAGGGGTTAACAATATTTAAACATTGAACAGTAAGGATGGTGACTGATTCAAACTAGGTCATTATTATAATCAGTTTTCTATATGGTAAAAGAAACATCAGTAATGTTGCAAATGGCAACATTTTAATGGCTTTCTAATGGCTACTCCAAACAGGCCCCTCTACCAAAAAAATAGATTACAAAACATGTGGGTCCAGGAACAATTCAAACCATTGTGGTTTTCAGACCTCATGTGAGGTATCACATAATGAAGTGGATGCTGTGGATCAAGGTCTGGCCGATGGGTATGCTCACAAAGTGGGGCTCAAATTATCACATACCTACTCCAATACCACTTCCTCGTAAGGTAGAATCTTCAAGGTCTGGAAGGGTTGATGTGGGTAAATTGGCATCAGGAACTCTACATCAGTCAGTCCCATTGCATAGAATTAAATATGGTTCATTCCTATGTAAACTGTACTTTCATAATTTAAATATAAATTGTAGATGGAATGAAAAATCATATTGTGGCAGGCAATCTCATTCACTGAAGTAGAAAGGACTGGCTGAATTGTTTGTGAGACATTCTTGGGCTATATTCAGTTTTCTTTAGGTTAGGTTTATACTGAAGAACAGTATGTGCTGTTTAGACAGAAAAATTCCAAAGGTCCTGGTTCATAATTCTCTCATTTTACTACTTTCATCAAACTAAAACTGTTTTGCTGCCATTTTCCTCCTGCCTGTGTTTGCCTCTAAATTACAGCTGCCACCATTTCACATTCTGCTTCACATTTCATACCAATGACCCAAGCAGCTGCTGTTGGCCAGGATGACACTGTGCATATATTTCCTGCTGCTATTGTGATGCAAGTGTGTAATGGCAGGCTGCCTGGTTAAACACCATTAGTCCACAATAATTTGTTGCACAAGATCAGTTTTTGATTGCTTTCGTATATGAAAACCAAGCAATGCTCTAGAAGGAGTTTCTGTATAATTTTAGGAGCTATAATTCATTCAGTGATAATAGCTGTTGACATCAACAGCCTATGAAGTGACTCTTAAATTTAATTCAAATTACCTTAAAGCTTCCTTTTCAAGTCATGACGCTCCTTGGAGATCCATTTTGACCTAGGGAAGCCTTTCAGTGGAGGAAGTATTTAAAATCAGAATATTGCAACTGGATTGTCACCAGTGGTCCCAATCACAGCAATAGTGACCTTGCAGTGATTTGCTGAGATGTAAGGCCCTTGCCATCCCAAAGTTCCCAAAGATTTCCCCAGTCAAAAGGGATTTCTAGGGAGCCTCAGAGCCATCCAGATTTGGAAGGTGATTGGATCAAAGTAGGAATCCTCTGAGGCAGACTAGATTTGAATCTGAACACTACTGAAGATTTGTTACTAATTTTGTTTCCAAAGGCCACAGAGATGTGGGTAGTGTATCTTTCAGAACATGTAAGTTTCAATCAAAGTTTTCAGTTTAAGGAAAATGTGAGGGTGAGGATCAATGTTGAAAGGTGGGAAGGGATTGTTGTGTTTTGACCCTCAGTTCCAGATTCTGTTAGACTGCTAAAGATTTAAGCAAGACTCTCAAAAGCTGGTGCAAATCTTACCAAGTTACACCAAACAGGAAAATAATCTTGTGTTTTGGTTTCCACAGTAAAAGGGGGCATACAGATGTTAATTTCCTGATTGAGAACCTGACTGGGGCCTCTCTGGAATCTGAGTGGCTGGAAAAAAATCAGGTCATTTTCCAAACCACTAATCCCAGCCCTTACCTTTTCTTGAGATCTGTGTACAGCCTTACTATTCATCAGAATATTAGGCAGTTTGTGGCCCCTTATATGCCTTTCAGTAGCTTGTTTTGCTTGCCAGTATATTTTCTTCCTTCCTTCATATCAGAATTTTGCACAATTTAAAAATATGGAAGTTTTAAAATTCAAAACATATCAAAATAATTAATCTATGAAGTAAAGGTAAAGGTTTCCCTTGCTTGAAAGTCGGTCATATCCAACTCTAGGGTTCAGTGCTCATCTCTGTTTCAAAGCCGAGGAGCCAGCTTCTGCAGACGTTTCCATGGTCATGTGGCAGGCATGACTAGACACCGGAGCGCACGGAGCACTGTTTACTGAAGTGGTCCCTATTTATCTACTTGCAATTTCTTGCTTTCAAACTGCTAGGTTGGCAGGAGCTGAGATAAAGATGGGAGCTCATTCCATCCTGCAGTACTTGGGAATTGAACTGCTGTATTTTTATGTGTTTAAAAAACACATAAAAATACATTACACATAAAAATACAAATTAAATACACATTAAATAGACATAAAAACACATAAAAATACACATTAAATAGACATAAAACACATAAATACATATTAGAAAACACATTCCACCCACCCACTCCAAATCCAAACCCGAGCCATTTACCCTGGGGAGCAGGTGGCAACAGCGGCAGTGCAGTGGTGCGATGCAGCCTGGACCGGTGACGCAGCCTGGCCCACCCCAGCAGCACTGCCTGGACCAGTGGTGTGGCATGGCCCGGCATGGCCTGGCCTGGAGGTGTGCCGTGGCCTGGCCTGATGAAATGGTGTGGCGGTGAGTGGCGGCAGCAGGCATTGGCAGTGAGCGATGTTGATGAGCGGTAGCAGTGGTGGGTGGTGGTGGCAGCAGCAAGCGGCAGTGGTGAGTGGCATGCAGTGGCAGGTGGCGGCAGCAGGCGGCAGCAGGCAGCAGTGGGCATCAGCAGGCGGCAGCAAGCAGCGGTGAGCGGCAGTGGCAAGCACTAGTGATTGACAGCTGCGAGGCAGTGCAGGGCAGTGGTCACAGCAGCATAGCATGGGGTAACTCAAGCAAGGGCCACTGCCACTGTTGCACCTCCAAAGAGGCTGCTGAGGGCCTCAACAGCTGCCCGCCTGACACTACAGCCCAAAATGGCTGCTGTGTCAGTGCGCGTGTGTTAAAATATCAATTGACACATGCACACTGAGCACTGGAGGCACACATGCATCAATTGGTATTTTAATGCATGTGCACTGACGTAGCAGCCATTTTGGGCTGCAGTGTCATGCAGCCAGAGAGTTGACCGAACTGGTCACCTCAAAAAAAAAAAAAGTAACCATCCTGGGTGGTCTCTTGGGAAAGTTACTATCCCCCCAGAAGACCACTCGGAATTGTTACTACTGGTTCTGCCGAACCGGTCCAAACTGGCCCATGCCCACCACTGTGTTTCTGGGACATTATCAAATTTGATACACAGATTGTTATATGCTGCTATATATATTATATTTTGTTATATTTTACCCCTTCACAAACTTTCCTGTAAAATTCTGTTTCACAACACGTCTCACAGAAAAAAGGATGTGCTCACACAGCAACACTAAGCAAATGTTCAATGCCAGGTATTCCCGCTATTACAATTGAAAAGGGGACATTTAGAGCTAATCCGAATAACAACCAGAGATCATCTGCTACTGCCAGCTGTAGGAAGCTGTATTGATTTGCATACTTATCTGTTTAATCACTCTATGCCTCTGTATCTGATGTATATAAATTAACACCATGAAGTCTAACTCCTCTGTCTGATGAAGTGGACTTGATCCATGAAAGCTCACATTAAAAAATATATAGCAGTTAGTCTTTAAAGTGCTGCAGTGAGCTAATGAGGTGTTCATTCCAATTTTACCTTTACCTAACCAGTAGGACAAGGCAGTGGTTTATATATACCCAGTAGGGAGATTTCTAGCTATTCTGAAGCATGTCAGTCTTCAGCTTATTTCTTTTATTTCAATCATCTCTTGTGACAGTATTTTTTTTAAACTTTCCCCTCACGTCACTTTCTTCTTCTCCTTTAGGCTACTGCAGGACAAACACTTTTATTCAGAGGCCTGTTAACATTCTTCAGAAATTATCTGAACGGATGAAGGGGGCAATTAATAAATGACTATTGTTATTAAGCTGCTAGTTTGAAAGCTATTACTGTTCCAAAGAATGTGAGAAGATTGCTGAAGACTGCTTACATTTCTCCTGATTTAAATGTCTATCTGAATTTTCCCACATGGGTAAGCAATGAGTAGTTAACATGTGCAATTTCTCAGTGTGATTGAATGAATAAACCAGTGACATGTAATTGTTTTGGCCACAAGAGAACCTGGAATGAAAACAGGGAGAGATGATAAGGATATTTGATCCTGTACTAAAATACATTTTATACATGAGAGGAACTTCATGGAAAAACTACATTTACAGAGTTCAGTAGGGGACATGAATGAAATTTACAACCCCTAGTGAAGAAATTGATTTTAAGTTCAAATACTGTATCACTTCCTACCCAGTATTAAAAGCTACTAGGGTATTCTGAAAAGTTTATAAGATCAAACATTCAAAATAGCCAAAAACATGTAAGAAAAAGACATGCTTTTAAAATAATGAATGTCAGACTACCTGACATTAATGATGGTTGTACTTCTGTGCTTATTCCTTATACTGTACACTGAATAATCTTTGTACAGTAATACCTCGGATAACGCTGAGACTTGGTTCCACAAGTCTTGGTGTTATCCAATTTTTAATGTTATCCGATGCATGTTAAAATCCTATGGGATGGATTGGATAACGTTAAAGCTCCATAGAGATACATTGTAACCACACAGGCTTTAGCAGTTGTTATCCGATCCATCCCATAGGACCTTAACATTATTCGATGCAATTCTCCTCCCCAGATTACTTAACGTTATGCGATTTTAGAGGTATTACTGTATTCTGGACTTTCACCTTTGACTTTATTCAGTAAGGCAGCTTTGTAAAAATTTTGAATATATCCAGTAGAAAAGGATGAGTAAATATTGCCAATTTCCTTTAACAGCTTAAAAGCTACAAAGTATCAGAGAGGCATAATCTTTTAACCAAAATGGATTGCTCTGTTTCCTGTACAAACTCCTCTCTTGTTGGCTCCAACTTTTTCTTCCTATAAATTTCTGAATGCTAAGATCATCAAGGGCGGGGGTGCAAGTACTTTCATTATTTTACAAACAATCAAACAAATCTTCTCCACAACTAGAAATTTTATTCAAAACAAGGCATGATCAATAAAGGAAATAACATATGTTTCTCTGTTTCATGAAATGCATCCTTACTGTACAAATGATGAATCTGGAATTCAAAAAGTCAGAATTCTAGGTTCTTACATCTCAAATTAAGAGTACCATGCAGAACCTGTTCAGCACTTAGCAACAACATTATGCCACTAAGTCATCAAAAAATAATTTCAAACAGCAAACATGATTATTAATGTTACATTTTGTAGCAGTTGCACAGTAAAGTTTTAGGCTTTTTATGTTTGAAGCAAGTCTCCCAATCCTCCTCCTTTTCAGTCCTGAAAATAAACACACTTGGACCAAATGACAGAAAGAAAAATATAGGCTGTCCCAACAGCTGCCATACATAGAGAAGTGGGAAATTGTAGATAATTGACAAAATGGCAAAGATGTTCCAAGATATCTGTTGATATGTATGGTGACTTTTGGGACACCCTGCAGTATTTACTCACATAAAACATGGTCCGAAGATACATGTGCTAAGGTGGCATCAGGTCAATAGTGAAGGCAGGAAATTCAAATGAGGTTGTTTAAAATGAAGGTAGATAAAAATGGCCTTTCTTCTCTACCATGCAAGGCTGGGAAGATGGAGACACAAAAGCATCCTCTTCTTCCAGAGGCAAAGGAAGGTAACAAGACATGCAAATAGGGACAGATGACCCCTGGATCAAGAAGACAGAAATTTGTCTAATTAGCTACTCAGAGACAAACAATCTAAGCAATTTCCTTTAAGTCAGACAAGTCTTTCATGTCTTACTGGCTACTGTGTTAGTATTTACGTCCAGTATTTATTGCAGGCTGGGCTTGTCCTAGAATATTCAATGATGGGTTAGTCCAGGCATTTGCAGCCTATGACCCATGGGCTGAATGGAGCCCACAGAGCCATTTCATGTGGCCCACCACCTCGTTCCTGCTGCAAGTGGCAGCAAAAATGCATGTTTTCTTGTAAGAACTTGCCCAAAACATGCAAAATGTGCCAAAAACATGCAATAACTCACTGAAAATGCATGGAAATTGTCAAGAATACCAGCCCACTCAGCCATCTGAGGGTGAGTGATTTGGCCCACGACCTGAAAATATTGATAAAGCCTGGGTTAGCACTACCTACCCATCCCCAGCCATTGCTTTATTCAGGTAAGAATAGTCAGTTCTGAACAGGATTTCCTCTTCAATGCTTTCCTGAAGTACAAGTTAGGACACATCCAGCATGGGAAGTTGGAGTAGGTGTGGTTCACTCTTAAAAGAGTCTTATATTTAGTGTAATGTTTTTAATCTCTCAGCAATCCTACCATTTACATTAATTGATGATTCTTTTCCTGTTAGAAGGATCCAGGAAGGTTTTTGGATAGCTCAAGTTTGTCCCCTTTCAACTAATGACACTCTCCTTCTTTCCTTCTTCCCCACCTTTTCCTGTGGTGACCCCCTTTTTTTTGTTAAATAAGCCAGGTGACATAGTAGAATAGCGATGCAGCTACTTAACATGATGTGCATAATGTATGTCACTTATCTAGAATAGTGTCAAATCAATAGAAAAATATATAGGGTGGCTCAAAATAGATGAAAAAGGGTTCTCTGTTGTCTCTCTCATCCAATCCTGGATGGCACAATTAACTTTCAGATTCTCATGAAAAAAGGCTTTGTTAAAAGTGAGATGTTTGAATACTGATACAGTATAGACATGTCAGCATCATTGTGTGGTTTGGTCTTCCATCCCAACACAGAGACAATTGCCTTTCCCACTGAATCATGAGGTTCAGCTTTTTTATTATCTTAAAAAGAGAACAAGGTTTAGTTCCCATGAGATGAAGGTTAAGGAAGAGGGTCTCCTGTGTTTACTCACTCATGCTTCAATCTTATGCAGTACCCTTTTAGCTAAGAGTAAGGGATGCATGGGAATTGTATCAGTAGAATGTAAGTATGGGTTTGAGTGCACACCCTATGGTATCTTTATGCCTCAAGATTATCATGGTTGCTAAGAAAACTATGTCAATCAGAGGAGCAAAACAAAAAATTTTCCTCTCTGCTTTAGCAAAAATTAGTCCAGATGGAAACCAAAATAAGTCAAGGATCCAAACCTTGGCTCTCCCAGGCATTTGACTGAGGGAGAGGTGGAGGCTGGCTACATGGAGTGGAAAAAATGCAGAAGTGTGTTGCAGCAGTCCATTGGTAGACACTTTTGCTGTCATCATTTCTCTGAAAAGTCGATTTCATTTCCACTTCCCTAAAAGCAACCCGACATAACATCAGCACACACAGTGGTGGGTTGTCAAAAAATTTACTACCCCACTGTGACATCATGGACATCATGGGAGGGGCCAATGTCATGATTTCATGATGATGTGGGCAGAGCCAAATAAAAAAATAAAATAAAATAAAATAAAAATAAAAATAAAGACACACACACACACACCCCTCAACCCACCCACCCACCCACCCCAAACCAAAAAAAAAACAACCCCATTAACTTACCTACCTAGCTAGGCAACAGGCAGGCAGCAGGCAGGCAGGAACCGTGGCGGCGCGGTGGCAAACCGCCACAGAAGCATGGCAGTGCAGCACGGCAAGGAAAGGCCGCTGCTGCCGCTGCCGCCACCGCTTGTACAGGCGCTTTCTTCCTTTCCTTTCCAGGCAGCCAAAATGTCTGCCCAGAACTGCGCATGCGTCAAACCTCTATTTGATGCATGTGCAGTTCTATTTTTTACTGTGCATGCATCAAATAGAGGTTTGATGCATGTGCAGTTCTGGACAGTACGCTTCCGGAGGGCCCCTGGAGAGGTGACTGAACCGGGTCACCCGGGGGTTTACCACCACCACCACCCCAGCGACCCCCTCCTGATGGGTGATACCGGTTCGGGCAAACCGGTCTGAACTGGTAACATCCCATCACTGAGCACACAGCATAGAATGTGGGGAGGGGACCAAGGTGGAAATAATGGTTTCAGTTCCTCAACAAGGAAGTGCAGAGTTTATCACAGGCAATTCCCAGTTTGTCATTTCACAGCTTTATTTAGGTGCAAAAGCTAATTTATCAACACATGCTGTAGAACAGAATAATTGGGAGCTCTCCAAACCACATCAAAATTACTATAGCCCTGCACTGTGCCAAAAAGGAGCAGGACAGCCCTAAAATGATGGGAAGAATGGATTGCTGTAAATTGGAACTTGAATGGATGTTGTAATTTGATTTGAATAAAATAACACTAAATGAGATGCCAAAAGTGAGCTGTACTATCTGGAAATGTCCTAGCTCTACTATTCAGAATCTGTGCTTTCTGCACAAGCAATCCACCAATGAAGGTGGCTGAGCTAGCATTCACCTTTTATTGTGTGTTGTTTTAAACCACCTTTGAATGCCTGAGCAGGGTTTCTTGTGCCCATGATACCTAGGATTTATTTCTCATAATGTCAGCTTTGATGCATATTATCATAATTGCTAATGGGCACTGTAGGGGGTGAAGACTCACAAGATGCCAGCAGACATTTTAGTGGCCACATGGAGGACCTATGTGATGTAATCTGTATAAATATGTTTTCTGAGGTTTCAGGTCCATCACTGATGTTGAGCCCTGGGCTCCGTCGTGGACATTGAGCCCCGGTCTCCGTCGTGGACATTGAGCCCCGGGCTCTGTCGCGGACGTCGAGCCCCGGGCTCTGTCAAGGATGTTGAGCCACAGGGTCCGTCAGGGACATTGTGGGTTTTGTTGTTTGGGTTTTGTTGTTTAAATTTGGGCTTTGTTATACTTTTTTATACTCCGTTAGCCGCCCTGAGCTGCTTCGGCGAGTAGGGTGGCATATAAATATGAAAATTAAATTAAATTTATAGCAATTTATATTGAGAGAGTGTAAGTGCAAAAGATCTAAGAAGTTCAAGACCACTGTTTCCCAACATGGGGCCCATGCCCCACAGGGAGACTTCAATTCACAAAAGCTTAAGTCAGTACTTCATCAGATCAGTGCTTTGTGGAATTGATGTCCCAAAACCAAAAGGTTGGTAAACACTGTTCTAGACCAATTCTTATAGACGCAAGTCTAAGAAGACACATTACTATATTTTTTATATAGAAAACAATAGAATGTCAATACAGTACAAGATTCCTGGCAACTATCAAAAACACGTAAATGTTAGCAAACTTTGTACTGCTCCACAGATACTACCATTCAGTAAACTAACAGCAAGTGATTCACTCAACATGGATGGAAGAGAATCAGTTTCCCAGGCCCCTAGTGGCAAAAATAAAACAAAACTGGATTCAGATTGCAGTAGGGAAAAATCTGGATTAGAACACACAGAATATCCCCAGCAGTCTGAAAATGGAATTTTGAGGTGTGGTCCAAATCCCCTTATTCCCCACTCCAATCTGGGATTGACTGCATGGCCCTATACCCATCTTTTCCCATGTATTCTACTAATATGTGGAGGGGGGTCAGGTAGACCTCCAGTTTATGTTCCTGTACCTCTCAAAGAGGGGAAAAGGACAAGGATTCAGGGTGGTGTTGGTTACACAAACAAAGTAATAAAGTTTTGATTGCTAGTCCATCTGGTCTGTAAATATGGTATGAGGATTCAAAATTTATTTATTTAATTCATTATTCTGTCCTGCCTTTCTCCCTCTCACACAACATAACATCATGAGCTGCTCAAGCTTTTTATTTACCTCAGTGACATTTTGGAGGACATGGTTTCTCCTGTCTTATTCCTTCCTCTTTTTTGTCCATAGCATTGACCATCAAGACATTTTTGCAGTTCCTAGCTGGAGCACTGAAAGTGTAATAACCCTTTGTGATAAGAAATTAAGTATCTCACCTATGTTATCTACTATAGACAGAAACCCATTCAAGTGTAAATGGATATGGCGTGACCTGAAAATTATTTGTTACTTCCCACACAAGTAAAAATAAAACAAAATGAGAGGAAAGAAACTTTTGCTGTCACAGCATTTGAAAAAATGATCAACACAAGTTGTACATTATATCTATAGCCCTTCTTAGATCAGAAAAAACATTTTTCTACCCTCATAAAAAAGTCGTGTTTGATATAGCAATATAATGTTTGTTTCTGGAACTGTATTGATTTTTGATTTATGGATGAGCACTAAATATATGTCTAATCAAAGCTGATGGATACATATATCTCCCATTTCAGTAGACTGGAGAACTAGATTCTTTGCTCTTAAACAATCATAATTTGAAGGGGAATAATTACATGGTAAAGGTAAAGGACACCCTTGCTAAAAAGCTAGTCATATCTGACTCTAGGGTTCAGTGCTCATCTCTGTTTATAGCCAAAGAGCCAGCGCTGTCTGCATCTGCAGATGTTTCCATGGACATGTGGCAGGCATGGCTCAACACCAGAGTGCATGGAATGCTGTTTACCTTCCTGCCGTAGTGGTACTTATTTATCTACTTGCAATTTCTTGCTTTCAAACTACTAGGTTGGCAGGAGCTGGGACAGAGACAGGAGCTCCAACCTTCCAGTCAGCAAATTCAGCATCTTAACCACTTGAGCGACCACAGTCCCATGGTAGGACTATGTTAATTTAACAGAAGATCCATTTCCCATTTTCATAACAGATATTAACTTGTATAACATACTACAGTATTTTGTGTTTAGTTCTTGGGAAAGTATGAATAGTAAAAATAAAATAAAACTTTCTAATGTCTTTCTCCTACCTAAATACATTTTCTCAGTAAAACATGAACAAAATCTAAATTAGTCCAAGAGCCAGTCTTACACAAAGTACAGTGGTACCTCGAGTTACAAATTTAATGCATTCCAAGGCATTTTTCATGTTATGAAAAATTTGTAATTTGAACCCATAGGAATTCATTGAAAACCAAAATTCATAACTTGAAACATGGTTTCCCATAGGAATGCATTGAAAACCAATTAATCTGTTCCAGAAAAAAATCATAACTCAAGCCATTATTTTCAATTGATTTTCATTCGTATTGTGAAAATTTTGTAACTCAAACCATTTGTAACTCAAAGTACCACTGTATTCAAATGGTTATTGTACCCCATATGATCCAGTCCTCTTGCTTGTTATTAGTTTTACAGTTGTACCTCGCTTAAAGAGCATAATGTGTTCCACAGGATTGCTCTTTAAGCGAGTTTGCTCTTTAAGCGAAACACCATTGTAAGTGACCAATGGGGGGGGGATTGTGAACCCCGATTTATTTTTTAAGCGAGTTTTTGGTTGGTTTTATTTGTTAAGCGAAGTGAACATTTAGAGAAAATTCTGCTCTTTAAGCAAGTTACTCTTTAAGGGAGGTGCTCTTTATGCGAGGTTTGACTGTACTTTCTTTTGAGCCAGAAATGAATGAATTTCCAGGAAACTCATGTCTTCCTGTAGTGCTTGTTGTTGGCTAAGACAATTCTCAATGGGCTGTGTGACAAGATCCATGTGCCAACATTACCCATTGGAAAAGAAACTGTAGCAACAGCAGATGGGCTTTTTTCTGAACACCCACCAAAAGAGCTTATAAATGCTGAGTTGATTCCACATCCATAGAGCCTTTGCCCATCACCAGTTAGAAGGTGAGCTGTACCATGATGAACATTTGAGGAGGATGTCATCAAACTCACATTACTGTAAGTGTAGGCTAGATGCAGAATAAAGGCTAAATCTGACATTTAATGAAATGCGGAATTTGGAAAAGCATTAAATAGCCACAGCCACAAAATTATTCTGCCTTTATGCATTTTCTCATTCATGTTTCATTTGGAATAATTATTTTGGCTCCATATAAGAAGTGAGTGAGAAATAATGAAACACCAGAGGAGAACCTCTTTAAAATCCCACAGGATCTCACTATACCAGCCAGCAGAAACGGAACAATGCTGGAACTGTAATTTACAGCTATTCATCGTGTGTTCAAAGCAATGAATTGAACACACACAGTTGGCATAGAAAACAATAGCGAATGATGGATTATGATGGTGGCAAATAACAAAGATAATAGCTATAGATTTTTTTCTCTTCATCTTCTCTCCCTCCTCTTTTTGGAAGGAGCCATAACCATATATCTGCTGTGGAAACAGTAACACAACCAGTTGGCATTGCCCATTCTTCTGATTGCAAAAAGGATGATGCTTATCATTGGTTCTTCTATAATGGTATTTTGTTCAAAAAAGATGTCATTAAAAGTCTGACAAAATGTGAAAATGAGAGAAGAAACTAGAGATTTAAAAGAAATAAAAACAAGTGTAATTATTACTTTATTAGATTGTTTCTTTACTTTATTTTATACAGTTTTATATAGTTCATTGGGGAAAGTTTACAATATAAAAAAAACCTTTAAAATCATTTAGATGCATACTTAAAAAACACTGTCAGTAAGGACCTCCCTCCTAAATAACTTTAACTTTAAATAACTTTTAAAAGTTTTCCAACAGGAGGAGTCATGAAAATTAATAATATTCACAATCAGGAGACATAGGCAGGAGGTATTTAAATGTCTCTCTGAACAGGTCAATGTTTATGTTTCTTAAATTCATTCAGAGAGGGGGCCTGATGCAGTTCTGAAGACAGACTATTCCATACTGTAGATAAAGGTAACCCTTGCTCAAAAGCCAGTTGTATCTGACTCTAGGGTTCAACGCTCATCTCTTTTTATAGGTAGGCAAGAGCTGGGACAGAGGTGGGAGCTCACTCCATCGTGCAGGACTCGGGTATTGAACCCCAACCTTCCAGTCTTCACCACTAAGCCACCACAGTCCCTTAATGTTGGTATAACCACATAAAAAGCACTACGCCTTGTTACAACTTTCCTAGCCATCCTTGGTGTCATCCTCTGCAGCTGTAGACTTTTGGAGGATCAGAGTGATTCAGGTGGTGGGTCTTGGGGAGCCTGTTTCACCAAGTAATAAGGTCCAAAATTGTTTAGAGATTTGCAAGTTAATGTTAATATCTTTTGCATGATACGTTACTCAATGAGGAGCCAGTGTAGCTTGGCCAATGTCAGAATAATGTCATCACATTTCTTCACTCTGGATATCAACCTGGCCAGAGTGTTCTGGCTCAAGATAATGTTTTCTACTCTGCCTCCATGTTTGTGTCCCACACATAGTTAGGATGTTTTTCAGTGGGATAAGGAATAGGACTCAGTTATCTGTTGGTCTCTTCTACTGTTGGGTCTCTAAGATAATATATTCCAGAAGAATTGGAACACAGTGTTTTAAGATCCATCTAGCATGACCAAGGGTCGAGAATTGTGTTTCAAAAAATCTGGAGGTACCAAGTTGTCTAACCTTATTACATTCAAAGCACCTTCTGGAACTATGGCACAAGAATAATGCAAGTGATTCAATATTTGAAAACTTTGTGTAAGTAAGTATCCAGTGCCCTGTTATGCAAGCAGAATATTCAATGGTTGAAGCAGGAGCTTTCTGTAATCTCCTAAAGAAGCACACACCTAAAGACAATTAAAATATCAAGATTCAACACTGTTGCAACAGTTACAATACTATGATAAAATAGGCAGAAACAGTATATAATACATTCAACAATACTGATAAAACTGCCTAAATAGGAAGATTGTAAAATACCATCAGACATGGTGCCATGTTCCCAGGGCAAATACATGCATAATTTAACTGTGACACAGGAAATACTTTCTTGCATTTACATCAATCATGTCTCTCTCATAGCTGTAACTTAGAGATGTCCCCATCCATCAGATATTTAGGCTGCAGGCAGGTTGGTAAGGGAGGAGGCAGTTTGTAAACTATCCTGTGACCTAAGACACTCAGAGATTCAAAGATCTGCTTGCCCACTGGTACCTAGGGGTGGCATATGAAAACTACCTTCCTCTATAAATGGCACATGTAGTAGGGACACAAATATGCAGACAAAGTCCAGCTCTCTTCTTTTATATCTCCTATAGTGAAGCCCAGCGCTGGTCTCAGTCAGTGTCTAGAGGTATAAATGGATGAGCACAAACAAACTGAGACTTAAGCCACAAAAGACATTTCAGGTTGAGATTCTGGTAAATTCTGGGAATTCAGTCTATTTTGGACAGTAAAACTCTTCTTCAAAGGATCAGGTCCACACTCTGGGATTGTTCTGAACAAAATTTGCCATTTGGATGCTCTGGGGGCAGTCACAGCCATTTTTATGCAGTATAGGCTGGCATATTAACTGCTATGTCCCTGAATTGATCAGACCTATGTCTGTGTCAATTTACCGGTGTTTTCCTCACAAACTCAGATGGGATCTTGACTCTCTGTGAAAAGCCCAATTTATTTCCAAAAGATGTCCAGAAAAACAAACAAATAAACAAATACTTTCATTTTTGTTACTTTGAAACTCTGTGATAATATACTGTAACTGGAGACTGATTTTGTGATTAAGTGAACAGCACAATATTTGCTGAGGACATCTGAAGCCACAGAGGATAGGCAGTAGCCTACCATTAGATGATGGATCAAAAGCTAATGGAAATCAGCTGCAAAAAGCAGAGAGCAAGAATGAGGCATTGAACCAATATTCACCCCATCTCACATGCTGTTTTCATATAAAAATGCCCACGTGGAAATATCTAGTACTGTACTGCCTGATTGTTCAATCTGTTTGAGTGAAACCAGTTTCTGAAACTAATTACTGCACATTAAATTTGGCTCTATTACTCATGTTGAGACTGAAACTCTGTGCTGTGTATTTTTCTTATTGTGAAAGGAGGAATGTTGCGTTGTTAGTGGCTTCCCCCTCCTTTTTATAATCATCTTGCAGATTCAGTCCTTGCAAAGTTTTGCTTAAGGAGTTAATTTAAATAAGACTTCCTGCCTTTATTGTTTAACCTTAAACACATGTGCAAGACTTTTCGACAACAAATGGTTAGTAATGTTTGTTATTGATCCTATTTACATTACACCTTTGACCACTTCAGCTATTATCTTTACTTTGAAATCAATTCTCAGTGGGGACATTTCTCCTGTTTCAAACTCTGAGAATCTTTCAGTTGCTGCAGCTTTGTTTTCAATCAACTGGTCTTAAAATACCGTTTCCTTTCCCAATAAGCAATATATTTTCCAGACAACAGCCTTAGTATGAACAGTAATAATGATTGAAGTTTACTATGAAGTTTACTATGGTTTACTATGGTGGCACCATTTTTTGGAGTAATCTTTCTGAGAAAACACATATGGCCTCTCTGTGGGTTTAAGGGAAGTGCTGGAAACCTTGCAGTCCTGATAAACTTCTGTATTTTATTAGTGTTCATTTCCTAAACCTATAAAATCACTGCTCACATTTTATATTATCATAATATTTCTATATTTTTTATTTTTATTTAATAATTTGTAAACCACCAAAGCAAGTCCAATGTGTTTTGCTGCCTGAGGTAAAGGAAACGATAACATCTACCCATCAGAGTTATATTGGATTACCAGTTGAATTTTCCCTCAACACCCACACCGCAGTAGGGCTGTATCTTCCATTTGAAAACTGCAGGCTGGTTGAAAGGATGCTCTCCAGAGCCTGTGATCTCCATAGCTCTGTCTTCTAACAGAAGCACATTGCCAGGAGGCTCAAAAGAAATGGGGAAGAAGAAAGTATTACTGCTGTTTCTCAATGTCTGCCACCTGGGAAGTATACTGACTTTGTTCAAGCAGATTTGGGGAATCTTTGTGGCCCTGGAGTCAAATTCCAATTTTGAAATATCTTTTTGGCTGTATCCTAGCTGAAGGGTGAACTTTAGGGTTGGATCGCAGAAAAGATGAACAGAACTCAGATTAGCAACTCTGAGGAAAGTAAAAGCCTTCTCAGTCTGGCATCCAGCACTTCTGCAAAGCACTTCTGCAAATCAGAACTCATATCAATGTACTGTAAAATATTTCTAAGCTTTAAAGAGCCTCATATTTCCAAACAGTGCTCTCATTTGCTATGATGTCTTTCATGAGTTCCGCTGCTTCCACTGGTGTTTCTCTCTTTTAGTTTTGTCCCCCACCCAACCTACCAGCTGCTAGGACTTTGAAGCAATTCCTATCCTGCAGCAGAAGAACTAACATATGTTGCTAACAAAGATGTCTTAATTTAGATCTGGAGCTCAGAGCTGTGTGGTGTTCTTTGAGCCCACCAATTAATTCTTTTTGTCTAGAGTGGCATCTGTTGATGAGGGTAGAGCTAACAACCTCCAGGGTTTTGCCCTGAGAGTTGTATCAAAGCATGGCAGGTGAGTCTTCCATCACTTTATAATTGTGCTACTAGAAATGTTTCAAATGAGGCAAATTAGTTTTAGTTCACAAGGAAAAACAGTGAAACTACTATTCCAGTGCTAATGGGAATTTTAAAAAAAAATCCAGAAAAATAGTAAAGGTAAAGGTCTCCCTTGCTCAAAAGTCACTTGTTCCAGCTCCAGGTGGTGGTATTTATCTCTGTTTACAGCCAAAGAGCCAGCACTGTCTGCTTCTATAGATATTTTCTTGGTCATGTGGCAGGCATGACTAGATGTTGGAATGCATGAAACATTTTTATCTTTCCCAATGAAGAGCTACCTATTTATCTACTTGCAATTTCTTGCTTTCTTGCAAAAGCTGGGACAGATGATGGGAGCTCATTCCCTCACACAATACTCAAGCCTTGAGCTGCTGACCTGTTGACCTTCTGGTCCTCAAGCTCAGCATCTTAACTACTAAGCCTTGGCAGCCCATCCAGAAGAATAGCTAAGTAATCATTATGTGTGATCAATTCAAGTTGGAGCTGTGGCAACCCATTTCAAGGTTTTCTAGGAAGAAAATGTACCATTCCTGTCTCCTAGGTATCCTGGGGCTGTGCAGCTTGCCCAATGCTATACAGCAGTGTTTCCCAAATGCTGGTGTTTGGACTTCAGTTCCCAGAAGCCTAAGCCAGTATAGTGACTGATCAGTGCTTTGGGGAATTGACTTAAGCTTCTGGGAATTGAAGTCCAAACACCAGCATTTGGGAAACACTGCTATACAGGTTGGCTCTTTTGGGAGACACAGTGGAGAACTGAACTTCCAACTTCTGGCTTCATAGCCAGATATGTAACTCACTGAGCTATCCAAAAGAATTACACTGGTTGTTTTGGTAAATCCATAGAACCACAAGAGGTCTAATATATACAAATAGAGACTAAAACCCCGCTATATAGAGCAGCTAATGCACTTAAATCTTCAACAGACTTTGATCTTTCTCCTGGCTTCCTGTGCTAGCCAAAAGTCTGTTCTGGAGTGCTTCTTAGTATTGTAGAATATCGAAGGTGCTAAAGAATGAGGGAGATCAATATAATCATGGGTTCACTGACTACACTGCTTCTGCCCATGGATCCTTGCCAGAGTTCCCACACATATCACAGGAGCACAAGAGATTAGTAAAGTGCAATAGACATGCACAAAACTAAACATATAATTGAAATATACTGTAAGTAAAGTATAAAGCAGAGACATGGTAAAAAGAATCAAGCAAAGGACATATACAGACTGGAGTACCAGTTGAATTTTACTTCAATATTGCCAGCAGAAAATGGCCTTCAAGTATATTGCAGGGCAGCATAGGGAGCACAAGAAAAGCAGTGCCACCCTCACATTTCTGTCCTCCAAGAAGCGATAGATTGGAGGCTGAGTAAAACAACTAGGAGAGTTGCTGCTCCTACCCTCCCTCACATCTGCTCTCTGAGATAACTGATTCACTATTTCTGATGGTAGGGCTAGCTTTACACTGCAGATTGTTGGCTTACTGTCCTCATGTCATTTAAGCTATTCATTTCTGTCTCTTGCATCTGCAGCTTATCTAACTCTTAGAATTCTCTCCTGCAGAATTTTTCTGTCATATTGTAATCTGCAAAACTGTGACCTTTCAGTCATCCATAAGGCTATATTGTGAGGGTGGAGCTCATATGCTATAATAACTACTGGAAACAGTATACATTTCATGTTGCCTTAAATATTTCTAGCCACATCTGTTTTCTTGATGCTATGTCCTTGCTCTGTCCCCCATCTCTAGCCTCAATGTTCTGATTTTAAATGGATCACTCAAATATTCTCTATTTTCGTCTTTTAGTTGTTTAATAAAAAGTATACTCTCTGAATTTTTTTTAAAAAACCTTTCAAATGTAGTTTACAATACCAATGAACCAATAAAATAAAATAAAATAAAATAAAATAAAATAAATATGTTAAAAAGGTAATGATAAAAGCAGTACACCATTTCATTAAAATGCCTGGGGTAACTGGCAAGGATAATAATAATAATAATTTCATGTCATAGATTACTCTGAATTGAAATGATTTTTAGGGGATGCCCAAATGAGGCTCCTTTCATGTCCCCAAGTGCAGCTCTCAGATATCAAAACCCAACCTTCCAGTCTCCAGCTCAACATTTTAACCTCTAAGCCACTGGGGGAGCTGCACTGGCAAGGATAATTAGGTCAAGGATAATTAGGTCAAACAAATGTATCCTCAATTTAGTGCAGAAATATCTCACACTGGGATCCTAATTGATTTCCATAGGAATAATATACCATACAGTGGCCTCACTATGGAACAGTCTCCTCTGTAGAATAACCATGACAGAGGAGACCCCTTCTCATGCAAAGATTAAAGTGATGGATATGACAAAAGATGCCTCTCAAGTTAACTGTGTTCTAAGATGTGTATAACTTTATAAATCAAAATTAATACATACCTCAATAGCTAATTAGTACCTGAGGAAGTATTTTAACATCAGTTTCCTGCAGGGCTTCTATTTTCCTTTCCTCTTTTCCCAGCCCATTTAGCCTATTCATTTGATTGGATATCTCTATGTGGACCTTTAACAATTGTTCAGAAATAATAATTTATTATATGAGGCTGTAATATCATGTTAATAATTTGTGGAGACTAAGTGCAAGAGTATTTCATAGTCTCCACTGGTTGTAGATGCTTCGGATGAATGGAAATTAAAAATAAAATAAGAGAAGGCCCTAGTAATACTGAATGTGTTTCCTACAGGCCTAAAAGAAAGGATGGAGACGCAGAAGAAAAGTTCCTGTAGATAATCATTATCATTATTTAGACTTGTATGACGCTGTACTCAGTAAAAACTGACTCAGAGCGACACTAGCATATAATATAACAAAACAATTAAATACAGTAAATACTATACAGATCAATACACATACAATATTATACTGTAATCAAAATACAATAAATAAATATTATCACAGCACAATCCTCAGTATACAATAAACAATTCAACAGTGTACAATATACAATACAAGAAAGAGCAAACAAGTAAACCCTGTACATTCCAAATACGGCTGTAAAGAAGTCCTACAGCCCAGGCAACATCTGCATTATGGAAGTTTCCATGATTCTAAATTAGAAGTCTCATTAAATAATAAAGG
Source organism: Furcifer pardalis (assembly GCA_030440675.1). Lineage (NCBI taxonomy): Eukaryota > Metazoa > Chordata > Lepidosauria > Squamata > Chamaeleonidae > Furcifer > Furcifer pardalis. Next base: position 58,103,627 of record CP126896.1, read on the forward strand.
ACAATGTGAAATGTAATCTGATTCAGTATGACTTCAGTCATTTAAGTACCTGGATAACAGAGTGCAAATGGAGTTCAGATTCAAGTATATTGGTAAATGCCCAAGTAAAAAAACCACAAGAAATGAGACAGATACAGTAAAACATAGTAATAAGCTGTCAAGAAAATAGATTGGGAGAAAGAGAAGGAAAACACCAATTTAACAAATATCAGGCTGTCAATGGCAATGAAGAAATCAGCCAGGAATGTTACTACAGGAATACACACAATGAAATTTAATGGAGAAGGCAATCTACAAAGAACAGTATACATTGCTGCTCACTATAGATGTAATTGCCTGGCATGAAATCAAGTTCTCCAGATTCATCTGGTCAGAAAATATTAAGAAAGTTAAATTCATTTGCACAGGAAAAAGGAGACGGGAGCTTGTTTAATTTTCCAATCTGCATTGTTATTAGTTTTAAAATGATTAATTTTGGAGACACTCTAACCAAGGCACAAAAGTCTTCCTGATATTTAATGTTTATTTAAATGCATACATATTGAGATAGTATTAGTAGTAACAGCAGCAGCAGCAGTTTCACTATCCTTTGACAAAAATAACAACAGAAAGTTGTAAAAAATAAGCAAGGAATGAAACAATGAATTACAACAAGATGGCTCAGGATTTATTTATTTTTTGGTCTGTGTGCTTAGCACAAGTGTGGTTACACATAAGGCAAATTCCCAATATTGTTTTCAGGGGAAACTGCTGAGAATGAAATAATTAGGTAGAGTTGAGATACCAGCATATTCTTACCTTCTCCATTGACCAGAGTGGCAAGGGTGGAGGTTCTTTCTTAGGTTCCCAGGAAGGACATCAGAGGAAGTAGAAAACTACCCTAACTGCTTACATAAGTGAAAGAAGGAGTAACTGCAAACACATTTTTGCTTCCTTCCCTACCAATAATAACACCTGATCAAATTGAGACCACCTTGGCTCCACATAAGGATCACATGATGGTTCCTGCTCCAGAGTTGCCTCCAAACCCATGCACAGTCCTGCCATGGGTTATGAGGCAAAGGAAGCACATCTTTAATTCCACAAGTGATGATTCCTTGACCTTTCCACATTTGTGGCCCTGTTTGTGGGTTAGCCTCTTGGGGCAGTTTTTCAAATAGCAGCAGGTCATCAGTGAGTGAGGTGGATCCTCAGCCCTTCCTCCATTGAGAACCAAAAAGTGGGGGACAGACAGGAGTAGGCCCATGTTGGATGGAAAAATCACAATCCCAAAGAGCAGGTATCATTATGTTTCCCCTGATGATCTTACATACAGGGGAATACTCAGCTCTGACTGCCAATCCATGCTTACTCAGCATTGTTGGAATAGGTCAGTGGTCTCCAAATGTGGCTCTCCAGATGTTCTTGGACTTCAATTCCCAGAAGCCCCAATCAGCAGGAGTGCTGACTTGGGCTCCTGGTAATTCAAGTCCAAGAACATCTGGAGAGCCACATTTGCAGACCACTGGAATAGGTGGACATTGGATGGTAGGAGGTTCACTCAGTGCATGGGTCTGCTCCTTAAGTTGAACTACTACTATTCTGTTGCAACTCATAAAAGTTGTGTCCTTTTATCAATAAACCATTTATCCTTCAATAACGTGTTAACTGTTTACCACATAGAGTGTTGACTATCTGTTGGTGGATGGGGTAGCAAGCCAGGCCATCTCACCTTGATTCACAAACACAATACCTGTTGAATTTTAGTCAAATCACATCTCTCCTTAAACCATCACAACACGTAATGCGGAAAAAAAACACATTGCAATCCATCAGTTTCATTGTACCATTTGTTCATTTGCCTTCAGTTCTTCCCCTAAAATGGTTCAAATCCAACCAACCATACATTATATTTATCTGTTCTCCTCTTTTTGTTGCCATTTGGTATCAAAAAGAGAGAGGCTTGCCAGAATTTGCATCCAAACACACTTCTTTTGGAAGAAAGATCTTTCTATTTAAAAGAAATCCACCCTTCTGCTGATGTTTCTTTGCTGAAGATTAAAAAAAAACAACTACGAAGCGAATTGAAAGCTTTCAAGTAGATGCTGGCACAGTTGAGAAATGAGGAGTGCTAAACTCTAATCCAACACAAATTGACACAAATAAGTAATTCTTTTAGGAGAAATGAAAAGCAAGAAGTCACAGAAACAGAACAAAACAGAAGGACTACCATATGAATGGTAGAAAATACACTGATAACATCAATTGAGAATTCTGTACTTTAAGAAGAACCAATAATCTAGAAGATTCTTGAGATGATGGCTGGGTGCAGTTGTCAGAGCTGCCAGGCTTGGACTAGGAGAAACCAATAACCATGGCCTAGTTAAATCCACAGGTAAGATGTTATTTGCAGTGCATTTTGAAGCAAAATATATAACAGAAATTACTATATTTCTGAAGATAATAGGTTAAATTTAGACTTAGTCATATTTATAGAAGGATTTGTTTGTTTACCATCCCCTAGCAAACTACTCTGGGCAGAGTATAATTAAACCACAAAAAAAGTACAAAAACATAATATCCTTTGATATTAGTGGACTAGATCCAATTGATGATCCCAGGTAAAGAAACCAAATAAATGAACAGAATGTATTAAATCAACATTTATGCATGTCCCATAGATTCAATGAGTCAAGGCTAATTGGGATTAACAATTGGTTGTAGTTCTATGACAGCGGATACCCTCTTGAGATCAGTTAGGTGGAGAGAAATTTGCCCATTTTGAAACAATAGCAAACCAATCATATTTTTACATGCAGAGGGGAATACTTTAGCCTCACCTTCCTCAGTTTCTGCTTTTTTCCCCACTCTCCTATGCACAAAAAATGACAAGTCTAAAGAGGAGAATCATATCCATGAGATCCACTCTCTATGTGAGTGAAGGCAACAATTATCTGAGATCTAGATTAATATGGAGAACACTACTGAGAACAAAGCTTTTTCTCTTTATAGTAACCACTTTCCATGTGTAGAAGAGCAGAAAAGCCAAAGAGGAAAAGTTTACTAGACTATTCCCACCTACCTATCCAGAGTATGTGTGGTTTGGTAATGACTGAATAGGGCTAGGGATAGGGTCAAGATATTCAAGTAGGCTTCATGAAGTGTCCATTTTATTCCAGCTCTGACACATCAGCACCTCCAACACCAAGCTGCAATTTTGAAAGTACTGTATCTATGATTCTATCAAGACAGTTAAATAGACATGTGTTTCTAATGAGCTCCTGTGATGTTAAAATTTCCCCACAGACTGAAACATAAACCAAAAAGGTCTTGTTAATCATAGATATATGCCATAGAAGCAGAAAATCTATGTGGGGAATTTTTTATAGTTTACCTGTGGCCTTTTCCACTTCTTTAAAGGTCAATGGGTGGTATATGCGGTGTGCAGATTTCTCACTGACTCTACAACTAGATTTATGGGGGCTGAATCTAGGTTTGCAGGTGTCTTATTCAGAAGTGGTAAGAAATATTTCCGTCTTTTGTCAAGGCTGGCAGAATTACTGCTCGTAAATTGCCAGATACATTGTTTAAAATTGCCAGATGGCTCAGTATTCTGTGGCTGTTACTCAGTATAATTTCATGGATCTCAGTACTTTATTTTTTTCCTTTAGCAATCTCTGTCTGCCCATATTTTTCTTACAATAAGAAATACATGTGGTGCTCATCTTGCATGCCCTGATGTCTTGAAGTCTGGCAGCTAAAGTCAACCCTAAAAATACAGCAGTTCAGCAAAGTTCAGCAGTCAAACTTGATATGAAACAAAAGTGTCAACGCCCCAAAGGCCAAGGCGAAGATGAAGCAAAACCTTAACACTTACTTACCAACAGCATGAAAAGTCCTAACATATATTCAGTTTTATGCTGACTGCTGTAAAACTGTTACAGCCATTCAGTTACAATGAATTCATATTGAAAGCAGTTAGAATGTAAAATTTTGGCAGAAGCATCACCAGTGTCATTTTAAAACTTCATTAACTATTAGAGACTGCTACAAGGTCAATGAACACATAGACCCGAAATCAAATGTTTATCCACTCTAGATCTATTTTTCATATTTGTATTCCAATAAGCTCAAAGCAACATACCTGACACTTATCCTCCCCAATTTATCGTTAAAACAATCCTGTGATGTAGATCAGATTGAGAGAGTGGCTGGCTGGCTGGGTGGCTAGCTATTTATTTATTTATTTATTTATTTATTTATTTATTTATTCAACCAAAGTCACCCAATAAGCTTCATGATAGTTTAGAAATTTGAACCCAGATTTCCTGAATGCTAGACTAACACTCTTGGAAGAAACTTCAAAAGATCCACATCATTTATGAACAAATTTTCCTCCATTCACATCTTCTCACATTTCTACCCAGTTGTATGATATCCGCTTTCTCCTCCTCTTCCTTATGCTTCTCTCTTACTGGATGATGACACCATCAAGTTGGAATTTACAGTGGTCATCAATCAGATGACCTCGCTTTAGTTTCTGCTGCCAATGAGTTGTAAAGGCTGAATTGATCCCATCCATGGCTTATTTTCTGGAAAGGTACATTTTCTTTCTCACTTGCTGGAATACTTTTTCATTACAAAGGAACCAGAAGAGCATCACTGCACTGGTTTGGCACCTGAGTGAAGAGAGAGAGAGAGAAATAGTGAGAAGGGAGGAGGAGGAGGAGCAGCACAGAGCTAGGATTTTCTTCCGGCATTTGCAGAGAAAGAAGCTTGAAAACTCACCAAAGACCAAAAGAATATACAGCAAGGGAGAGGGTTGCTCAGTATGTCTCTTATATCAACTGCCCCACTCCTGTTTCCATGTATGTTGCTGTCACTGATATTTCATAGGCATCTGGATAGATGCTGGTTGGCCTCCAGTCACAGCCCCATGACAGCCCTTAAGTCCCTGTAGTCAGGGTGAAGTTCACACGAAAAGACATAATCGAGAAGAAAGAGAAAAAGGCTAAGAAGGGAAATGGCAGCTAAGGTGCTAAATACTCATTTTGTGCCTTCCCCATGCACGGGGAGGTAGCCATAGGTGGAACAAAACTGGATGAAGAAGCCAGAATTAGTGGCTATTTCTCTCTCTGTATTTTCTTGAGTGAAGAGGTCCAATGAATCTGCAAGTCCCATGTGAGTACTCTAGATGTGAATCATAATTGAGGCTACAAATCAAGATGCAGCAGTGCTGATCACTCCAATTTGCCTTTGCAATGTAGTCACATTCTTAGCTGGAATTAGAGTACACAGAAAGAGGCTCCTCAAAGATTATGGTATTTTTGAACCACGATCTGGCGTACCCTGGTAATGGCAACGTTGTGTTGCCAGCTAATCTTTCTCACATTGAGTCAGGCAAAAGGAACTACAGGATGAACTCACCAAAAGATACCTTCATTTTGGCAGGTTCATGTCTGACCTAGACACAGAAGAAGAAGCTGGAATTAAAACCTATGGAATTAGAATTAGAGTAACAGGGATTTACTACTCAATTCCACCTGATGATCAGATGCTGGATAGGTTTGATCCATGTATCTGATTGATTTACAAGATTCTAAGTTCAAGTGTGACCTGCTCCATGCAGTGCTGTGACTCTGCAGTGACATGGTCTTTCATCTCTCTGTTCATTTATTTCTTCTTTGTTGGATCTATTCCCATAGCCACATATCATCATTAGATTGTAAAATACCTTATTTGCTGGTGTATAAGACCCCCTCCCCCCCTAAAATACACTTGAAAATTAAGTGCATCTTGTACTGTATATAGTGACCTATAGTGGAATATTTTGGTAATAACAGGGTGCCTCTTATACTCCAATGCATCTTATACACCGGCAAATACGGTACATTTGCAGGCCCAGCATATAATCTATAGTAGAGGTGAGCAAGTCCTGAGAGTCCAGGGGTCAAATTTTCATGTCTAAGGTATACTTTGGGTTACTGTGTAACATTTCCCCAAAATAAAAGAACAAAGAAACAAAAACAACCTAGGAAAAACTAAATAGAAAATTACCAGGAATTGACTTTACTGTGAAGATAGGGTTTTTACTTTTCCTGGGGTCTTCCTGGGACTGGAAAAATGAAATTTTAATGCCTACAGTTTTTCAGCCTAGAGAGGCTTGGGGAACTTTGAAGATTTTTTTTTAACATCACCTGACAGCTGGCTTCATGAGGCCCATATACTCCATTTTGTCCACCCTGGTTCTAGAATAAAACTGAAAACATACATGCTAGAAATACCTTCTTCGACCCCAAATTATTTGCACTTTATTCCTATTGAAATCAACTAGAACTCAGGGGTACTACACAGTGAAGTAAATGCAAATTTGCTTGCATTCTCTTCACCTGATGAAGTCAGACCAAGGTATTTGCTTCTCTTTGACTTACGTTACTACATAGAAAAAGGAGATTTTAAAAATCCTTCTAATTGAAGTTCTATGTAAAACACATGTAAGTGGTGTGGTTCAAAAGAACTGCCTGAAGAAGGAAATGAGTAATTAAGTTCTTCTCAAACACTCTTGCTAGGCAATACAACTCCTTAAGCTGTAAAATAATATTAATAAATAAACAGGAGCAATGCCCAGGAGAAGCTGTTTAAAAAAGTGTCTTGGGAGAGAGACTTGCAGAAAGGGTTGAGTGCTGGTGCTGTATGTGTGCCACTGTGAATGCGTGTCTGAGTATGCTTTCCTCATTTGTTCTCATGAGGCAGGAGAAGGGGGAAGTGCTTTGTCAAAGCACTGTTTTATGTGTCTGTACATGTGGTCATTGGTCTTTCCTTTATGTAGCAGGTCAAAGCAATCATACACTGAACCAAATAAAAATTATTTAATTTGTAAAAAGTAGGTCTCCGGTGAGGAAGAAAAAAACCTATCGATTGAGGTTAATTAATTTGCATTTCCTGTTTTCTCATGTGATCAATGAGAAAAATGGGAAACAGGCCAAACCAAATCCATAGTATTTCCCTTTCCCCCTCTGCAGCCATGCTATAAGTAATAATGAAGTGCCATGGATTTCCATGGCAAATAAGTGTGATTAACTAATATTATAAGTCTACCTGGACGTAAGTCATATAATTTTGCTTGCTAAGTGTGCAGACAAGATCCCATCCTATGTCTGTGTAGTATAAATTTCTATAGTTTACTTGTACTGGACTGAACCACTGTGCAAATGTTCAATCAGTTAGAACTGCAAACTGGTAGTGTACAATCCACAACCACTTAGAGATGCATTAGGGATTGCATTTATGCACATTCTTAAAAAAAAGATAAATGTTTGTGCAGCCTTAATTCAAGTGGAAGAATTGCTCACAGAAACATGTTCAGGATGCGGGCCTTCTGAGGTGGCTGAGGAAATGAAACCACTTTCATAACAAGAGTAATGCAAACATATTGACATAATAGGATCCTGATGTGAAGCCAACCCACTTATGCCTACTTCTTAGGCCCTTAATAGATGGATAGACACTATATTCTGAAAATGTTTTAACCTTTTAGTAAAAGGCAACATAAATTAATAAGCTTTGATTAGTTACATTGGTATCGTGACCTCAGATTATACTCAGATATAATAGCTGCAATGTTATATTTTTAATTGGGAGATGACAATCTGTGAATTATTTTCCATAGATATAAGAGTATTTTATTGTCCTGATCATACTGAATCATAATTACATTTTGCCTTTTTTTAAATAAAAAAGAAAGTTTTAAACAATTTCTAAGAGGGTTTTTAGCTATAGAAAATAATTTGGAGACCTTTTAAAGAATGAAGCTTGATTGTCATTACAGTACTTAGATCAGAAGCTTGATTATCATTACGTAGATCAGAAATTATATTCATATCCATTTTATTTTCAGGAGGAAATTATTTACACAATGTAAAAAAATTTATGAAAAGTACATCTCTGTAACATCAGAGAGAGAGAGAGAGAGAGAGAGAGAGAGAAAGAGAGAATTACTCAGGAACCATTTCTTGGAATAAAATCCTTCTGGACTAGTGGGTTTTTTATCGAGAATGTTGAGGCTATTGCGATATGCCTTGTAATAAAATAATCATAATGTAATAGAAAGCAACTACTGCCAAGAATCTAATGCTGTTGCATTCCCAGAGCTCAAGGCAATATTTCATTTCCATTTCCCATAGGTCAGCTAAATATGGCATTCAAAATTGTATGCCGTATTGTTATGGCTGGGAAGATAATTCACTTCCACCAGTCTCCTTGAAACAGAAGTATAAACCCAGCTAACAAGGTCACACACCACCCTTGTTCAGAACCAATCTGAGACTGAATTTATATAGAAGAACATTAATCATCAATTGGGAGATAATATAAACATTGGAACTATATTTATTTGTTAGTTTATTTGATTTATATATCATCCCATTAGTGTAAGCACTGCAGCTGGCAGTTTATACAAGATTAAAACTTTTTATTTAGTGGGTTTAGTTTTTAACAAAATGTTTCACACTAGTCCGCAGTTTAAATAGGTCTATAAAATCAACCAGAATTTATGTACACAGTAAATCAGCTCCTGAAATAAATGACACAGGTAATGATTGACACAACAATTAGTATTTGTATAAATGGAAAAAAATTATTCACACAGTAGAAGGTTTCTTTGACATCTCCACTGCAGGTACAGGTGGCACTAAAAGAAATGAAGAATCAGGTTCTTCTTTAAGATCATCATTAAATAATGCGACTGGATGTGGGTGAACCTTCATATAAGTCCATCCATGCATAAAGTTTGTCCTCTCTTTAATACGTCTCAAGCTGCAGGTGACATCCTCTGAACATTTCTGGAAATGTGCTTGAATTTTGTTATCACCAACAAAGATGTGATTTCATACACATGTGAGCAGTTTTTAATTTGATACAGATCCTGGACCACTGTAACCAATTGTATAAAAACTGATGTCATGAAGTCTCACTCTTATGTCTGATGAAGTGGACTTTATCTACAAAAGCTAACAGTAAAATACAGCAGTTAGTCTTTAAACTGCCATAAAGGGTTTTTTTTAGTCTTTTTTTTTACTGTTTGATATACTTAAAACACAAACTAGTATAGCTACCATTTCAAAAATGTCTGGAGAGGTCAAATTCCCATAACCATGGATGTTCTCTTTGTGAGTCAGGACTGAATTTCCAGGGACCTAGTTCACATGGAAGTATACATAGGTAGTAAAACTCTTCTCCTTTAGAATCATCTTACTTTTCATGTAGAAAAGTAATGGAGTAACAATTGATGGACCAGGGCTACAGCATTCAATTTTTTCACATTTCATCTCATTTCTTTTCATTTATTCGACTTGTATGCCGCCCTACTTGGTAAAACCGACTTAGGGTGGCTCACAAAACGCACAAATATAACATTCCATGGAACAAAAATATTACAATATAAAGTATGAATATAGCATCATAACACAATACAGTTGATCATAATACAGTAAAAATACAACATACAGAAATAAACAATAGCAGCAATATTCAAAAATGCAAAAGGCACCCTGGTAGCCCCATTGTCTATTTAACCCTCCAGCCAGGCAGGGCCAGGAGAGTGGTGACGGTGGCCACAGCTGCCTCTCATCCCAGCCGGTGGTGTGGCTACAGGGGAAGCAGTGAGGTCATTTAGCCCAGGGCTCCATCCTCTTTTCAATCCTCTGGCCAGGTAGAGCCAGAAGGGTGGCAACGGCAGCCACAGCTGCTTCTCATCCCAGCCAGTGGTACACATATTGAGTGTATCTGATTAACAATCCCTAGATAGGGCCATAGACAGCTTTCATAATCATAGAATCATAAAATAACTAAGTTGGAAGGGGACTATGAGACCACTGCTTAACACAGGAATCCAAGTCAAAGCAGATCTGATAAACAGCTGTCCAGTTTTCTCTTGAATGCCTCCAGTGTAAGTGTGCATCACCTCCAGAGTAATTGGTTCCATTATTGTACTGTTCTAACAGTTACCTAATTTTCCAATCACTCAATTCACCCTTGACCTGACAATAGTTTAGAATTAGGGACAGAATGTGATTTTTGTGGCTTCAATTCAGTGGGTTCTCACTGAATCTACCTCTTTGGTAGGTTCTGAGATTATAAAGAAGGAAATGTGGCAAGCAAGAGAAGTGTTTTTGTAGGAAGAATATTGATAAGTTTTTTTAAAAAAAAAATCATGTAGCTGTTTCTTAGGAAAAGGAAAGGAAATAAGTGAAATAGTGGATGGAATTTGTATGCTTTTTTTCTGGTAAGAATGTGTAGACAGCCAATTTAATCTTAAATGGCAATTTACCACCATATTAAATATTTAAAAATTACCTTTTCTGTCTTGAATTACAATTTGGGGATCATTAGCAGTTAACCAGTAACACCTTTCTGCTTTGGACTTGGATAAATAAATAAAACCTTTCTACTAACTTTTCCATCTCTGGGAACAACTTATTTTCATCTTATCAACCTTTGGTCTAATAGACACCATAAGACTCCTCTCTGTTTAATATGCTTTTTAATTTCATACTGAGGTAGAGGAAATGACCTGCTAATATGTTTCATGGTGGGTCATGATCAGAGTTGCAGCCCAACAACATGTGTAACAGAACTGTGAAGAAATCTTGGTTAATGACCTGTTCTCAGTAGTCCTGGAACACTGAGAAGTTCAAAAGACTACACAATCTCCAAGAATATGATGTGAGAACAAGATGGGTGTTACTTTCATTGGAATTTTTGCAATTTACACAAAACGTCTTTACACAAAACTTGCAGTTTTTCCTATTTGTGAAGCAACGCTCACACAGAGCAAGTATAGAAGGACTGGTTTACACTTACATTTAAAAATCCATGTAACAAGGCAGCAGATGCCAATGTTAAACTATGTAGTTTGTACGATTTAAACAATTTGCACCAACTTGAGCTTGAAAATGCAAACACTCTTGTCAAGACAAAAAATAGCTCACTATCTGGTAGGCAAGGACATTCTTGTTTTCTCATTCTCCCAACCAAGACTGTGCATTCCAAATCTCAATGACCTCGTGGTCCCTGTCCTGCTTCCCTGAAACAAGGAAAGAAGTACTGTGGAGATTTGGAATGAAATGCCATCAATATGTGGATGGTATTTATTTGTGACCTTTATTTCTAGTTTTGAGGGTTAATCACCTGAATTTTTAACAGGGGCAAGATGGAAATAATATGAGCAGAGAAATCAGACAATCATACCTACCTTGGGAGTTCTGCTGAACATGGTGCTAAATGCCTTTAGAAGCTTGGCTCATAGCTAAGAATGTCACGAAACCTCAAGGTTTCCAGGAATCAAATTTTGGCCCACAGGACCCTTCTCAGTTTGCACAAAGGGTAAAAAGAAAACTAGAAGTGGGAGAAGAACAAGCTGCAGGATGGGTCCAGCCTTGAGATGTACCTTGTTTGTAAAGGAAATGACCACTCATGAAATATTCCAGAAGTAGCAGTACTGATTCAGGTGGCAATTTTATTCTTGGTGAGTGTGGATCTGGATGTTAATCTAGATGCAGAATATATCATCAGAGGAACTGGGGAGTAGCAATATAATGTGGACATTATACAGGATGTATTCTGTATCTAGGTTCACACACAGATTCACATCCACATCCATATATATGGATGGTAGGACTTTATTTCGTAAAGTAAAAAACCCAGAGGAGTAGCTATGCACTAGATATCTATATATTTATCTCTATGAACTAGTGCAGGAATAACATACCATCAACTTATATCATCTCTACATTGTCCTTCATATCAAACACAAGAAATAGGCATCAGTAATGACAACCTGGTTTTAAACTCCAGTAATTGCTATATGTCACCCTAGTGTTATATGTCATTTCTGATATCTTATAGTGAATACTCCAAATTAAGCAAAAAGAGTGCTCTTTGATGTAGTAGAAATCAATTGTTAATTTACTTCTTGGCAAGGGAAGATAGAAGTGCTAGATGTTCACAATTCATTGTAATGTCAATTTTAAAAAATCTCCAGTCTTACAAAAACTATAATTACTGTAATTCACCATATGGAAAGTATTTCCCAAAGCATTTTCATAGATTCCATATTTCCCTCATTTTTAAATAAAAATTGAAAGTGTGCAGATAGATCCTTGGGGATATTATGTTACAGTTAAAACTAGTTTTCAGTTAAAACTAGTTTTACCTAGTTAAAACTAGTTCTGACTATCTGCGTTTGTGAGAACTAGAATTAACTGATGATGAAAGATCCATTTCTAGTGAAAAATGGTTTTAACTAATCAAAACTAGTTCTAACTAAATGGCTTAGTTAAAACTAGAATTTCCTATCAAGGAAAAACTTTCAGTTAAAACCAGTTTCTAGTTAAAATGGGTTTTGACTTGTAAAAACTAGTTCTGTCTAGTCAAAACTAGTTCTAACTAAACATCTTAATTACAACTAGAATTTCATAAAATTTACATGATGCCTTAAGGGGATAGCAACCTAATATTTCCAATTTAAAAACCAACAATATGTATTTGAGTGCATCCATTAACTGAAATTCATATTGGAGGGAAGGCTTGTTCCCCAAGTCTTAAATCCCTAGATAATTTGTTGAAAACCAGCCATGATCATTGTTTTGTGTTTGAGTGAGATGTGGTTAACTGATGAAAAAAAGAATTCAGGTTCTGGGAATTTCCCTTGCTTGGAATCTCCTGGTGAACGACATTGGGTACAAAAAGGTATTCTATAGACATGATAATGTCATCTGACTTGGTTGGTATACATTTATGTTTATACAATTATATTTATACAATTTGTCTGAAAATGTTTGATTTTTTTTGTCTTGATTGTCAAGTCCCTTCGTGACACATAGCGAGTGTTAGAACAATTTGATCCTAGAGCCATGTTGGCAAACCTTGGCACTCCAGATGTTTTTGGACTTCAATTCCCAGAAGCCCCAGCCCCCTGTGAATCAACACGAATGGGTTTACTAAATTCATCCAGCCTGCACTGCCCTCGTTGCTCCTGGAAGCAGAAGTAAAACACACCCATATGGGTGTGTTTTACTTTCACTTGCGGGAGCAACAAGGGCAGCTTGGGCCAGATGAATCACAGTAAACCCATTCGTGTGGATTCACAGGGGGCTGAGGCTTCTGAGAATTGAAGTCCAAGAACATTTGGAGTGGCAAGGTTCACCATCATGGCTATAGACCAAGAGGTGGCCAGAAGCCCAAGTCAGCGCACCTGCTGATCAGGGTTTGTGGGAATTGAAGTCCAAGAACAGCTGGAGCACCATGGTTGGCTACCCTTTCTATAGAGCAGTAATGATCACCCTTGGCACTCCGGCTGTTCTTGAACTTCAATTCCCAGAAGCCCTGATCAGCAGATGTGTTGACTTGGGCTTCTGGGAAGTGAAGTCCAAGAATACCTGGAGTGCCAAGGTTGGCCATAACTGTTATAGATCATTTTGACTGCTGATATTAGTGTCATCATCATTCAGGCTGTCCCTTGCTATGTAAAACATGTCTTTTTCCCCTGCTGGCAATTTCAGAACATTTCTTCCCTTTTTGGACCATGAGCACAAAAGCAATAGCTATAAACTTCCAATGGATTTTTTTCCTGAAGGACTGAATAATTCTGTGGCTGACAAATCAATATTCTATGCAGGGTATACTTTTACCAAGACTATACTTTTTATTTCTTATCATGGTGCTTTGGGAATGTATGGAGAAGTATCTTATTGGAAGTAACTTCTCTGATTATATTGCTCTTTGTGACTTTATGTCTGCATGGTTGTAACAGTATGGACCACAGAGCCAATCAGCACCATCAGATGGCTTTACTTTAGAGCAAGGTCAGACAACTATGGCCCTCAACTTCCACTACTCCAGTGTTTACCAATGTTTGATTTTTTGGACTTCAGTTCCCAGAAGCCTAAGTCACTTCCCAAAAGCATTGTTCATCCAATGTACTGACTTAGGCTTCTGGGAATTAAAGTCGAAAAACCAAAGGTTGGGAAACACTGCACTAGCCTTAGTGAGTATAGCTGTTTGTGAGAATTTGGGGAAATACTATGCTACTTGCTGTTTGCTTACCTCTGCTTTAAAACCATTATTAGCTGCAGCATGCAAACACCCATTGCTGCTATGTCAGTGGGTGACAGCTACTAACACTGATTCCTTAGGCAAATATGTGGCATTCTATCAAGTTCCAACAGGTAAAGCTTCCACAAGATTTTCTCTTCAGCCACTATTACAGGCAGTAGAAAACTTCACTCTCCAGCAATGTGTGGTAGCTGTGAACATCTTCTAGCAAGTGCTCCCAGAAGCCATGGAACATATTTGTGGATGGCTAGGATTGATTTTGCTGCTGCTTGGTTCCTGTAACTTAATACAGAGCCAATGACAATCTAAGGCAGAGACTTATAGCCTCTCCTTTGTTCAAAAGAAAGCAGAGTACGTACTATCAACTACTATTCTAATATTGTTTTTGTCTAATATCTAGATTTGTATGAAATCTGACAGACTTCTTTCATTTTAAACAGACAATTTTATAATTGCAAAGTTTGCTTTTCCTAACCCCACTTTTATTTGGATATAGATGGATTGTTTCATTCTTTGGAAAAACCACCACCACCACCACCACCAGCAGGAGTAGTAGTTGCTGCCGCCGCCACTGCTGTAGTCATATTCGTAGTCATAGTCGCTGTTGTTGTTCAGTTGCATAGTTGAATTTGATCCTTTGCAACCCCATAGACTACTACACACCAGGGACCTCTATTCTCCACCATCCTCCAGAACCCACTCAGCTCTACACCCAATGCATCAACAATGCCATCTAGCTATCTCATCCTTTGCCACCCCCTTTTGCCTTTGATTTTCCCCAGAATCAAGGTCTTCTCTAGTGAGTCCTCTCTTCTCATTTGGTGCCCAAAGTACTTTAGCTTCATCTTTAATATTTGTTCTCCAAAGGAGCAGTCAGGGTTGATTTCCTGCTGGATCAACTTATTTGGTCTCTTTGCTATCCAGGGTACCCTCAAATTTCTCCTCCAACACCACATTTCAAAGGCACCTATTCTTCTGCACTCAGCCTTCCTCATGGTCCAGCTCTCACAACCATACATTACTACTGGGAATACCGTTGCTTTGACTATGCTGACTTTTGTTGGCAGGGAGATGGCTCTACTTTTTATTATGTTCTTTAGGTTTCTCATAACTTGCTTCCCAATAATTAATTTCATTTTTATTTCATGGCTGCAGTCACCATCTGCAATGATCTTGGATCCTAAGAAGGTAAAGTCTGTCGCTGCTTCCATTTCTTCCCCTTCTATTTGCCAGGACGTGGTAAATGGCTGGTTGCCATGATTTTGGTTTTTTTTTATGTTGAGTTTCAGGCCAGCCTTTGCACTCTCTTCTTTCACCCTCATCAAGAGGTTTTTTATGTCTTCTTCACTTTCTGCCATTAGGGTAGTATCATCTGATTATCTCAGGTTGTTAATGTTTCTCCCAGCAATTTTAATTCCAGCTTGTGACCTTCCTTATCTTTCCTTTGGAATTCTGTATTCAGTTGAGTGAATCTTTCACCTTTGCTTTTTGCTTCCTTCCTTTCTTCAGTTATTTGAAGGGCCTCATTAGACAAACACTTTGCTTTCTTGCATTTCTATTCCTTTTCCAATCCTGTGTTTTCCAAATCTGCTGCCATATAGAGTGCAACACTTTAATTACATCATCTTTTATGGCTTTGAATAATTCAATTGGAATACCATCATCTCCACTAGCTTTGTTGTTGACAATGCTTTCTAGGGGCCTCTTGACTTCACACTCCAGAATGTCTGACTCAAGGTCATTGTTCTCATCACTGTGGTTGTCAGGAACATTGAGGTCCTTTTTGTAGAGATCTTCTGTGTATTCTTGCCATCTTTTCTTAATCTCTTCTGCATCTGCTTGGTCCCTACCGTTTTTGTCCTTTATCATTGCTCATTTTGCTTGATACGTTCCCTTAATTTCCCCATTTTAAAAAAGAGATTTCTAATCCTTCCCCTTGTTTTGTTTTCCTCTTATTACTTTCCACTGTCCATTTAAGAAGGCTTCCTTAGCTTTCCTTTGGAATTCTGTATTCAGTTGAGTGAATCTTTCACCTTTGCTTTTTGCTTCCTTCCTTTCTTCAGTTATTTGAAGGGGCTCATTAGACAAACACTTTGCTTTCTTGCATTTTTTCCCCTTTGGTATTGTTTTAATTGCTGCTTCCTGTATGATATTATGAACCTCCATCTATAATTTTTCAGGCACTCTGTCTAATAAAATCTAATTCCTTAAATCTATTCCTCACCTCCACCATATATTCCTTAGGTATGTTATCTAGGTCATACCTGTATGCCTAATTGTTTCCCCCATTTTCTTCAATCTAAGCCTGAATTTGGCAATCAGTAGTTCATGATCTGAGCCACAGTCTGCTCCAGGTTTTGTCTTTGTTGAATGTGTAGAACTTCTTCATCTTTGGCTGTAGAGTTAAATTAAATTTTGTTTAATTAATGACAACAAATATAATGCTATCAGTATGCAAACTTTGATTGTTTTATAGATAATAGATAAATGTATTTTTATATAAAAAAACAAAGTTTAATACAGGTGATACATAAAGTATATCTGCCCACAAATTCCAAATAGTTATTTCAAAGGACATAGATGTTACAGGCAGTTGCAGTGATTATAATCAGTTCAAAGCTTTGAATTGTGAAAGTGTGATTTTGATCATCTCCCAAGTGAAGTCAAGTTGCCTCTGGAGTGGTCCAAAGTGGACCAAACTATTTTCTCAAGTGCTTAATGAGGCTCTAAATGGAATTCATCACAGAGACAAACATTAACCACACTTTTTCTTCCCACCTGAAGTACTGAGTCATTTTTGTCAGCCTCAACAGAACTCTCAAGATTCATAATGAGGTTAGCAAGTTCTTATTGAATGAAGCACTCTCCTGGTCACTGCTGTACAGGAGAATATCCTTTAGAAGACAACTCTAGCTATTACAGGTACAGTAAAACCCCATATAATGACTTTAACTCATTCCGCAGGGCTAGTCTTTGTACGATTAAATTGCTATATGATGCATGCATCGTATAGTGATTATTCCTATGGGATGCATCATACAATGATTATCTCTATGGGAAAACTCATACAACGACAAAAATCCATAGAGATGCATTGCATCGTATAACAATTTTAGTTGTTATACCGGGCACAATATTTTTTTCAAATCCTCTCCATTGTACAATTTAATCGCTGTAAGAGGCATTCGTTATATGGGGTTCTAATGTACTAAACATGATCTGATTCTCAGTACACATTGATCAAAATCCTGGATATCTGCATACATGAAATTGTACATATTTTTGGTCTTTGGCAAGTACTGTGGCATCCTCCCATGTAATTTTCAGGGTCTTTAAATCTGTCATGAAAGTTCTTCACCATGTACTTCAAGGGGATCCTGGTTGTCATTTGGCATTAAGAGGGGTCCAATTTATTATCACCTTAGGGATACTGTTTTTCTCCATACAAAAAAATGGCCCGCCATTTGGAGTCTTCTTCATGCAACAATATTGTTATTTGCGCAAGGCACTCCTTCAGAGCACCTCCTCATTGGTAATATAGTCAAAATATTGAATCTTTAAAATTTGGCGGGGGAATCTGTATTAGAATGGACCCCAATTTCTTAAACATATTCAAGATGGAGTAAATCTGGTTCTTCTCAAGGCTAGAAGAATCCAAGCCGTTTGCAAAGTGCAAGGAAAAATCTTTTCCTGTCTTATCTCGCAGGTGCAAGACAGTGGCCGATGTTATGGTACATCTCACAGAAAAGGAATGCAAACTTTCTTTCTGCAGAGAGGCCCAGAAATGTGATGGGAACAAAGCTTTGCTTATAGATATGCAATGCTCTGATTGTCCATATGCAAATAAGCCAGGCAACTTCTGTCTATCAAACTAGGCAGATGGGATCAGTAGTCTCTTGTTCATCAAGGGCTGATCATGGAGTAAGAGTGTGAGATGGGCTAGCTATTCAGGCCCATTCTCTTAGGAGTAAAGATGATTACATAGGATGAGAGGGAGTCAGGTTTCTTTTCTTTTGGGGAATTATTCCTCTGCATGCTATTTTTATTAGTATTTTTGAATGCTGATTTTTGTATCATGTTTCAAGAAGAATGTTTGCTTTTTATGAACCATGCTTTAATTTTTCAATAAACAACAATTACTTTCAGAAGAGTAGCGTGCCTTGGCGGGGCCCCGTATAAAAATTTGTTTGGGGGCTCTTAGGAAGGGTAAAGATTTGTTTTGCTTACGCACGTTGGGGGCCCCCGTGGCCCGGGGCCCCCGTATAATTGATATGGCAGATACGGCGGTAGCTACGCCTCTGATTACTTTTAAACCATCTCTTTCTTGGGATAACTGGGTAAGATACAAGCAAGCCAGACACCACCCCTGATGCTACCACGATTTCTCTAACTCTCCCTAAGTTGGTTTCTCTGGGCTCTGCAGGGAGATAAGCCCCAGAGGTTTCCTGCTGCCAAGGGTTTTTGGCTGGAATGTGCTGGCTCCTCTGCTCCACAGTCTGGGTAAGTCTCTATGGGGATCCTAAACAAGGATCTCCTGGAACAGGACTGATCAGGGAGAGGCCTGAGGCAAGGGCAAGGTGGCTTTATGTTGACAGACTGTCCACTGGAAGATGTCAAATCTCTTGTTGATACTTGCTGATGCCTTCCAAGTATCGTAGCCATAGATATGTGCAGTTTACAACTATGTTAAAAATACCATATTTTTGCTTTCTCAGGTTTCCTATGAACCACATTCTGAGATAATTGAGTGGTAGGGAAGAAGATTTATTTTTATTGTATAATATATGGAAGGGATACAGTTTGCCTTTTACTGTACAGTATTTCCAAATACTGAAGGGAAAACATTGCATATTCCACAACGTCCATTTCCAATTATGTCTCCCAAATAATTGCAGAATACAGCATAGTAAAACAGAAGTATAGAACATCAATGCTCTGCGATTTTTGTTGCTGTCAAATGCTTCTTTTATGTTAAAAATATACTGTTATAATGTCACAGTTTACAAAAAAATAAGCTCTGTATGGTGAGTTACAGAGCAAACTGTACTGACACCTCAAGAATAGAGACATTAATCTCACTCACAAATGCTGCAAAAACAACCTTGGTGTGATGCCAGACTTGAGACATGTGGATAAAAGAATGTCACAACCTCTTTGCAACAATGCTTTTTCTTTGCTATCCACTGATAGAACTCATGAAGACATTTTACTTCTCCTTTGTTGTGTGCCGCACAGATATTATATGAATGTTCCAAAGTATCTCTGATTATTCATGGGTGATAGCTTTTTTTGGGGGGGTGGGGGTGGGGGGATGATGGGTGATAGCTTTTTTTGGGGTGGGGGGATGATATAACTATATGATATGATTTAGCAAATGCAACTATAGCAAGGAATAATGTAAGAAAAAACTATTATAATCAATTTCTTACTCTGTTTTATATTTTCTAGAAATAAATCTTGTACTACAGATAATTTTGTTTTATATCATTGTATGGCTTAGTGGTTAAGACCCTGAGCTTGATGACCAGAAGATTGGCAGGTCAGCAGTTCAAGACCCAAGTACTGTGTGGCAAAGTTTGCTCCCATCATCTGTTCCAGCTCCTGTCAACCTAGCAGTTCAAAAGCAAGAAATAGCTAGATGATAAATAGGTACCACTTTGTCAGGAAAGGGAATAGCATTCCATGCGCTCTGGCACCTAGTCATACCTGCCATATGATCATGGAAACGTCTGCAGACACAGACAGCTGGCTCTTTGGCTGTAAAAAGAGATGATCACTGCCTCCTAGCGTTGGACATGACTGAAGAAGACCTATCTGATTTTTCATAGCACAGCCTAGCTATGCTCACACTTTTGACTGGAGCTTGGAAAAGCTGCTCTGCTGAACTTTGATCAAGTTAGGAGTTGTAGCACAATAAATTAAGTTTCCAAGCTCTAGCCCCATTCAGTCACTAAGGAACTGTTGCAGGGAGTGTGCTAACACCTGTTCCTCAATCCTCACATGAACACAGAAATAAAAGAGTGGGAGGCTCTAATATCTGGGCAGCCTCTCCATGCAAGCTGAAACCCCAATTCAGGGGCAGCGTTTGTGTCTTAAGTGGATAGGATACTCAGATACAGAAGTCTCCCTCTCTTGGGCAGTCCAGTTTCCTTCTTCATTGAAATGACAGAGGACACAACTGGACTTAAATAACATTAAACCTCCATAAAGCCTCTAGCCATAGGATAGGCCTCTTCCTACTAGAGATCTTTTGGGAGTTGTTCTTAAAGCCAGAACAATATGTACCACAACACGTTAAAGAAATCAGGCAACAGCATTTTATCAATTGCCACCCCATTAAGGCTTCCAGTTTAGGTGTCAGGGGACAGGGACACACATAGGGCAAGGAGATATGATAGGTCACTATGGTTTGTAAATCAATAACAGTGATAACCTCAGCTAGCAAGGCTGAAGGCAAGAAATTATGAGGTTTATATTCATAAAACATTTGGAAAACGAAAGCTCTCCTAACACGGTGGTATGTTATGTGCTGGCAGCTCAGACTTATTAGGGTTCTCAAGTGATATCCTTAAGTTCCATACCCCCAGTGAGCATCCATAGCTGAACAGCAGTTCAAATCGTAGCCTCCCCAACACCAATTCATCTGGCCCACAAACACTTGTCACTCCTGGAAGTGGAAGTAAAATGTGCCTGTATGGGTGCATTTTAATTCTGCTACTGGCAGTGATGAGGGCTTTGTAGGCAGGATAAATTGGCTTCAGAGGCCAGATCTGGCCCTTGGGCCATCATTTGGGCACCCCTGCCACAAGTTGTAGAAGCCCCTGTCTGATGGTAGGCCACCTTTGCATCTTCCTTTTCCTAGTCTTTTCACATAACAATAAAAAGAGATTATCCTTTCAAACTATATGTGCACACTGGGCAGAAAAGGCAATGTCTCTTACTTTCTGTTTTGTCTGCACTTTTAAAAAATCTTATATGTGTAACATTCCTAACATGGAGTTATTTGTGAATTAGGGTAGCTTCTTCAACAAACATACTGAAACAACATACTCCTTGGTCATGTTTGGTTAGTGCAGCTATTCTAAGCATGTGGAGGATGACAGATATGAAGAGAAAAAATGTTTTCAGGAAAAGAAAAGTGGCATTTATAATTCAGTACTGTGTTGCTAAAGTAGCTGAATTTCATAGGACTTCATTTTCTAAACCAGGCTTTGAAGATTTAATGACTGAAAGCTTTTGACCTAGATGGACAAATCTGTTTTAGTTTGTCCTAGGCTTGGGGTTTTTCTTTTCATTAATATTTCAAGTTCTTTCCATCCTATGAATATGTTTGTAAGTTTTGTTAAATCCTTACAAAAAAGTAATGACAACAAAATTGTTGTGGTTCCATTGTTCCATCCATAATATGAGGCAAACAATTACGTCTGTGTGTGTGTCTGTGTCTGTGTCTGTGTGTCTGTTTGAGAGAGAGAAAATGGCTTTTTAAACTTTTAACTGTACCTACTTTTACACCTACAAGTCTATGGCTCCCTGCCACATCTAGTTAAGCACTTTCCTCATGGAGTGCAACACTGAAACCTTGGAGAAATTTGTCAAAAGAGAACATCCACTTGATAGAATGATATGCAGTATGTTTAATTTTTTAGTATAGTTTATATTGTATTTTTATTTGTGATTATTGTGTAGCTTTAATTGCTTGTGAGCCATGTTGGGTGGTGAGATGCATAGAAAAAAACATAATTAAATACATAATTATAAAATAATTAATTATTCAGAAACACCAAACACTGTTCAAGTCTTAACAGGTGTAAAATCATAAGGACAAAGATGTTTCTCTTGCTCTTTCACAGAAACATGTCTTTCTTCATGATCAGCTCTTGCTCTGTAAAGAGGTAGCAGTATTGATAACTGCAATGAAAGTGGCCTCTGACTGTGATGAATTAATTTTCACTTTTAAAAGTTTATCTTATGAATATCTGTTTTCTGCATGGGCCTTTAAAAAACTTGCGGTAATTGGAGATGTTCTGCTTTCAAAACTTTTCTTTCTCCCTTCAAGCATTTACTATAGTCCAGATTCACAAACACACACATACAAACACGTTCTCTTGCTTCTTGACCATTATAGATCTAACACAATCTCTACAGAAGCCTCATCAACCATTTTTCATCTGTTCTAGATACCTCAGCCAACAGATGGTGCTATGCATAACAGTTTTATGATACTGTATAGCATTGTTTTGCTTTTAAATAAAATGTACCAGACTGCAGATTTTAATCACTTGCTTAGAAAAGCTTTGTTTGGAAATCTGTGAGAAATTAAATTCCCAGTAATATATAGTTGGCATAACTCCAGGCAAGAAGCAGTTTAGAATTACTGATAAATGGTTATATCCGCTTGGTATTGGGAAACCAATGCCCAGTTGAACCTGTTACAGAGACAATTGTATCTTAGCAGACATAGACATCCTTGGTGGTAAGAGTTGGATCTGGGCCCCTTGGACTCAAGAATGAAATTAATGCTTCATCAACTTTTTTGCTGATAAACTTTTCCATAAGGGTAGGGAGATGGTTCAGCCATGCAAAATAACGCATAGGTGAAATTTCTTTCTTTTTGAAATTTGTTGCCACAAGGTTTCCACTTCTCCAGTAGTATCTCCAGGCACCATCCCATCCCCCTCCTCCCAATTCCTCAAACAAACACTAAAACCAGGAGTTCCCAATCTTTTAAAGCTCCCTCATGCTCCCTCAGACAGCTTTGGGGGCCAGATGGCCGTTTTGCCCTTCCTCCACCAGATGACTCTTCCTGGTGTGGTGGAGGTGGTGGTGGGCCACATGAAATGGTGCCTTGACTAAAACTGTCAGGGTTAGGATATTAGAGATTAAAACCTCACCTGTCTTGCTCTTGTACTCTTGGATGAGGAAATGTGATGTAGTGATTGTTAGCTCTCTAATGGGCACTGCAGTTTAAGAAAGATGAAAACAAACTAGAGCAGCTACAGAAAAGACCAACAAGGATGATGAGAAGACTGAAAGGCAAGCCCTATGAGGAAAGACTGAAAGAACTGGACATGTTTAGCTGTAAGAAAAGGAGACTGAGAAGGGATATGATAGCACCTGTAATTCCTGATTATAAAGAGGAGGGGCAGGACATTTTCTTGGTCATCTCAGAGTGCAGGATACCTAATAAAAGGCGCAAACTGCAGGAAGCCAGATATAGGATGAATATCAGAAAAAACTTCTTAACGGTTAGAGCAGAATAACAGTGGAGCCAATTAGCTTGAGAGGTGGTGAGCACTCCAGTGCTGGACGCATTAAAAAGAGAGTTTGACAGCCATCTGCCAGATCTTCTTTGATTTGGATTCCTACATTGAGCAGGGGTTTGGACTCAATACCTAAAGGTCTCCTTCCAACTCAGTGATTCTATGATTCTATAATCATGTTGTTTTGGGAATGCACTCTGTAGGAGTTGAGGGGAATTGTTTGTCTTGTGTGCCACCCAGATAGTGTGCAGTGCACTAACTAACTGAGTTGCATAAAAATTAAATTAATTAAATAAATATATTTTATTATTTATTTATTTTTATTTTTTGCAATTGCAAGAATGAAATTCTGTCCAAAACCTGTAGGGGTTTGCCCAAAATGGCAAATTTTTGTGCAAAATGTGAATCATGCAAACTTCCTCAAACTAGGATGATCACTGTTACTTAAGAATTTGAAGCACCAGATGTATTGTTTGCAATCTCTCTTAACAAACAGCCAGCTGTTCTGTGCTTACCATGTGTTCCTTTACTATTTCTTAAAAGAAAGGAACATTCAACATTTCATGCAAATTATATAACCTGGAAAAAGAAGGGAGCTGTTTGATTTCCTCTGCAGATGAGGAATCTCACAGGCCTTTCCCATTTCTCACTGCAGTATGGCATCATGTTGAGACTGTTACACTACGGCGGCTCAGTGGTTAAGAAGCTCACCTTGTTTGCTGGAAGGCTGGCAAGTCAGCAGTCTGAGACTCGTGTACTGCATGATGGAATGAGTGCCTATCTCTGCCCCAGTTCCTGCCAAACTAGTAGATTGAAAGCAAGAAACTGCAAGTGGATAAAGAGGGACCACTTCAGTCAAAAAAAATATTGGGGACATGAAAGGAGCCTCATTTGGTTGTACCCTCCAGCAAAAATCCTTTCAACCCAGAATAATTTCTGACAAGAAATTATTATAATTATTATGTTGAGACTAAATTGATATGAACAAGGTATGCAGTTTTTCATAGTGATGGTTCCACATGGTCAGATTAGTTTGCATGACAACTTCAGGTGGTTGAATGAAGCCAATGATTTCCCTTCAGATTGACTAGGTGATCTTTTTGCATTATAACTTCTTGAGGCAATTTAACTGAATTCATATCTCATGATTCTTCCAAGGAACTCAAGCCTGTCAAGTACCTGGTTTGATCCTTATATTTTGGCTTGGAGGAGAATCACATTTGGTTTGTGATTTTTTTAAAGATAATTTCTTTTTTTATTTCATTTTTAGAACAGATGGAGACATATTTTGTGTAATCTCTATATTTCTGTTTGAGATTGCAAAATATTTCTGTTCTATAAGTGAGTGTTATATGTTCTTTTCAAAGTATGAGCAAGCTAGCATCACTTATTCATCTGCTGGAAAAGAAAAGCAGTCTAAAAATGGCTGTGGAAAATGAAAGCTTATGCATTCTGAAGTGTGGCAGCATGGGAAGAAAACTTTATGAAAATAGATAATTTATGAAAACCTCAAGATAATATAATTCTTTGAATCTTCCACATGGGAAGTATCTGAATGCAGAATGTTGTTAAATAACCAGTTAGCCAAAGGATCTAGAAGTATATGTGCCTCTGCAAACATATGCTCATTAAGAATCATTAAGGTTGAACCAACTCTTCATCATCATTCCATAATGCAGGTTAATAAGGATGTCTGCTAATTTCTATATGATTAAAAGGTACCATGTGTGTTAACAATGTGTGAAAGTTAGCCATTGCAAAATACAGGGTGAAAGTGCAGATGTAGATATGGGTCACACACCCTCCAGCTCATGTGGGGTTGTGCTCAGGAAAATAGGAGCACTGAGCTGAAGGATGAAGGATGAAAAGTGAAGCTCAGTGGCTATGTTTCATTGAATATATTATCTGCAGTTAGTTAGGGCAGCAAAAAGTAAAGATCTGATCCTAGGATAAGGAGGAGCTAGAATTCTTGCATGTAGCCTAAGCATCTATCTATCTATCTATCTATCTATCTATCTATCTATCTATCTATCTATCTATCTATCTATCTATCTATCATCTTAAATGAGAATTGCAAGCAAATACTTCACAAACTGTTTTTGTATATATGATTCTATAACAAACAACAATAGTGGTATAATAAAACAGGATGCTATAACTTGTACACCCCAAGTTATTTTCATCAGAGCCAGAATAGGAGTTACTTAAAGAATTAAAGAACTAAAGAAGAATTCAAATGTCTCTTTGAACTCAAATTATAACAAAGTCCAAGATATATTTATCAACTGAAGTAAGACATCCACAACATAGAGAAATTGACGCTAAAACCCTAAAATAAAATGCAAATGCAAATACATGATTACTACATGGATTCATGCTTTCAGTGCTCATCTTGTACACATATATTGAAATTCCTTTGCCTAAATCCAGCCTCTCTAGCTCTCCCATTCATTGTAACTCAAACCTTGAAACACAGATGTTTCTTAGTGTAACCTGAAAAATTAGGTTTCTGTCCGTTTCCTGGTGGAGAAATGATTAACCTCAAAAACTGACACCGAGGCATGATTTTAATCAGAACAAACAATGGTTTATTGGTATTAAATAGAATTCTAATTCATAGTGGCCATTCTATGAGAAAGAAGTCCCATACCTCACCTGTTCTGGCAAAAATCACCCTCGTGAGCCCAATTCCAGCTATTCTAGGAATGAGCTAAAGTCCCTCCCATTCCCCAACATTTTTATATATTTTACTGGTCGACAATTAATCCTGGATTAGTGATGGCAGTTGCAAATGCTGTTTTACTAAAACGGGGGCAATTAAATGAGTCTTTTACACTTCTTGATTACATGGTACAAAAAACTTAATTAAACAGTGCAGAAGTAATTTCCGAAAGTACACATGACGATTTACACAGGCATTGGCAAGGCAGCAAACAGTCCATTGTTTCTGGAGGAAGTCATCCCCCAGGCGGTCGTAAATCTGTTACAAGGTGTCATCTTGTGGTCAGGAAAATATACTTTGTATCTTTGGCTTTTATGAATGAAAAGGGAAGCCTTTGCTTTTCAACCAGGAAACCAGTTTTACTGAGTCCACACCTTTTGCAACACCTCTGGGGGAACTCGGAGAATGGAGACAAAAGAGAAGTGATTAGTTCTAGTTTACATTCTTGTTTGGAGGGGAGAAGCCAGCTCTTAATCAGCATTTCTATTAATTTTAATTGCTTGCATTCCTTGCCAGAGTCTTGCATATGTGACCTGCTTGGAATAATCAATATTCTTTACCAATGCTCTTAGGCAGGCCTTTATATCAATCCTTATAAAATTTAGTTCTATTTTCCCTTTTAATTAAGCCCCCCTTGCAGAGGTTTATATCAAACCTTGTATAATTTTATTTCATATGTTAGCTATTGAGCGCTGGTTTCTCCCCATATTTCCATACCTTTGACCTGTTTGTATAGTGAATCTCTGCTTGTACTTTTATTAAAACAAATTAAATGGAACAGTGGTGTTTGATCTTAAAATCCAGGTAACATTAGGATTGACTGAATATAGGGTTACATGTGCAATAATTCTAATATGTGTGCTTCCACTCTTTGCACACATAAATGCATCTTTGTAGCAGGACCAGCAAGTGCTCAACATCATTCCTGCTCCAACCCATAAATCCTCTAGATAGTGCTACAAAATTCAACATGAGTGAAAGGATGCCCCAGTGAATCCTCCCATGGTGCCATGTATTTCTGTGATATTCACAGAGGACAGGTGGTAATTGTGAAGTGGTCCTTTCCACATGAATATTTGAATAGGAGTGTTGATATTGATGTGTTGATATTGATGTGTTGCTAGGGACAAAGTTCTTGGGATGAGGGTTAACACCAGTTCTATCATCTCCTGCAATCAGATAGAAGCCCCATTTAAATTCATTCTATAACTGGGGCCATTATATGTCATTTTGATTATAAAAACACTGATGTTATAGATTGCAGATGGTTGGCTCAAGTTCTAAGTGAAAAAATAGAAAATGAAAGCAAATAGAAGCCATGGCAGTGAACGGCCATAGAAATTAACAAACTACTACTGAATCAGTATCCAAATTGACTTAATTCTAACAAATGGATATGTACTCAAATGCAATTTCAATATTAAATTAGAAATCAGAAAAGTATTTTTTCCCCTTGCATACCTTTATGGTGTTCTTTCCTAAAGGAATCCTTACATTTCTTTCTTATGAACACAAGGCAAATAATACTGAAATCGAATAATTGCTGCTCTTCATAAAAGTGTCCAGCTGGGTTCAAAACAAAATCCATAATATAAATTAATGATCTGAGAAGCCACTTGATTTATAAAATTCATTTTTTTATGATTTTGTGGGAAATTGACTGCATTTCAGAATGGAGTGTTGTTTTCTCCAAGTTTCATTTTGAAAAATGTTTGTGACTGAAAACATGTTGACATTTCTAAGCTTTTTTTTAAACTGGCTGGATTGCTGAGTTAAGTATCTGGCTGCAGTGCAAGAGGTTTGGGATTTCAGTCTCCAATTTGGGAGCAGAGCTAGACTGTGTAGCCTTGAGCAAGCTGCACAGTCCCAGAGCATCCAGTAGAATGGAAAGGACCATTTCTGAGTATTTGGTGT
Organism: Furcifer pardalis; assembly: GCA_030440675.1. Taxonomy (NCBI): domain Eukaryota; kingdom Metazoa; phylum Chordata; class Lepidosauria; order Squamata; family Chamaeleonidae; genus Furcifer; species Furcifer pardalis. The sequence continues at coordinate 58,131,614 of CP126896.1, forward strand.
TTATACAGTTGCCATATGTCACGGTTTTCTGGAATTTTCCCGGATTCAAGCTGTCCCATCTGGTTCAAAGAAAAACATGTAAAAGTCGTGGGAGGGAGGGAGCAAGAAATGCCCATGTCTATGGAGGATTCCTTCTTCACATGACTGCAGAGGGTTACATGCATAGAGTCAGCATTCATAGAGAGGATAGGAAGTGAAGAATTGTCTCTCACAAAGGACCTCCTCCAAAATAAGTCCCTTCCTTTTCTCCTTCTGAAGGGAATCGGGGACTCCAAGGGCTACAGTTTACTGAGGAAGTCTGGGAAATGTGGTCATTGCCGCAAGGTCCCTAACATCGTGGACTTCAAAGACAGGACACAATGAAAAATTTTTATAAGGCACCAATCCTCTTTGCAAAAGACATGAGCAACCTGAGGTTTGGCTCCCTGCAGCTGCAGCAGATCTGTGGGCTGGGCAGGGTGCACCACGAGAGAAAGCGGGCAGGGAGGAATGAGGGCAGACTGAGCAGAATAGGGACAGGTGCCATGGGAGGGCAGCAAGCCTAGATGGGGGCATTATGGCAGGAAAAAATTATGTCCCAGTTTGGTAGAAAAATTTATGGCAACCCCAGCTGCTTAGGAAATCTTGAAGAGAGTCTCTGTGGAGTCAGATCTGATTCGGCAACACACTGTTATTCCTGCTCTTATGTGTTGTTAAGTCATCTCCAATTTATGGTGCCCATATGAATGAGTGACATCCCAAATATCCTACACTCAGCATCTTTTGTTCATCTTTTGTATACCCAAGACTGTGGCTTTATTTAGTGAGTCTTATATTAGGTCTCCTTTTCCTCATGTTTTCAATGCTTCCTAGCATAATGGTATTTTCCACAGAATCCTGCCTTCTCATGATGTGCCCAAAAGTAAGTCATTCTCTGTTTTGTCTTTTGCCTCTAGAGCAGTGGTTCCCAATGTGGGGCACATGCCTCACAGAGGGACTTCAATTCGCAGAAGCCAAAGTCAGTACATTGATTGATCAGTGCTCTGGGGAATTGACATGCTTCTGGGAACTGAAGTCCAAAAACCAAAGGTTGGGTAACATTGCTCTAGAGATAGTTCAGGCTTGATTTAATCTAGGACTCACTTGTTGTCATTCTAGCAGTGTGGAGCTCTCCTCCAGCACCATATTTCAAACAAAACATTTTCCCCCTGTCACCTTTATTCGCTGTCTAGCTTTTATACCTATAAATGGCAATCAGAAATATAAGACTCATATTGTAAGTTGTGTCACTGACGATCTTTGCCTAAAACAAACCATTCTGTCTCTTCATATTCTGTCTTCCTGTCCACAATACAGGTTATACAATAAGAAATTCTTGCTCTGTATCTAGGCCAGATGTGAACCTGGCAAAAAAAAGCTACCTTTGGGTGAATGTATTCCATAGTTCTTCTGACTGACCTAGTGTGAGAAAAATTAACAGGCACAAGATTGGCATTCAAAAATACAGTACCACAATCTTTGAGGAGGCTCTCTCCATGTACCCCTACCATTAGAACAATTGTGCTCTAATGCAGGGTGTTCCCAACCCAGGGCCATAGCCAGGATTCTAGATGTGGGTGGGCAACTATTTTTTTCAGGATGGACAACAGTGTCTCTCTCTCTCTCTCTCTCTCTCTCTCTCTCACACACACACACACACACACACACACACACACACAAACGTGTGCACGTGTGCGCACGTACGCACACACACACACACACACACGTGCATTCATGCTTGTGTGTGAGATATAATATAAGCAGTCAGGAGTTTGAGGGTGGGCAAACTTCTAACTCAGGGTGGGCAACACCCACCCTGGCCACCGCCTGGTTACAGCCCTGCCCCAACCTCTGGCTTTTGTACTTTAATTCCCAGAAGCCTAAGTCAGTACATTTGCTAATCAGTACTTTGGGAAATTGACTTAGGCTTTTGGGAATTGAAGTCCAAAAGCCAAATGTTGGAGAACACTGTTCTAATGCAAAGGACAAGTTTGGCAAGTGGAAAATTGATCTCTTCAGCTTGACTCATGCCATTTGCACTTTGGAGAGGCCTGCTTGGTTCAGAAGGAGCACTGTCTGACCTGGCTAGAGTCAGCCCTCCATTCTCCCATTTTCCCATGCTTGCTTGAAAGTGGTACTGTCTTGGTCAGAGGCTTTCATATGGCTTTACCTTCCACAGACTGTAATTGCATAAGTTGAGAAGCAGAGAGAGAGGCAGAGGGTGTCTGTGAGGAAATTCCTCAGGCTGCTCCAAAATTTTGTGGATGGCAAAGGTTGGATAGCAATGAATTCCTTGAGTAGCAAAGCTTTTTGTTTGTTTGGGGGGTGTACATGTCCTTTCTCCACTGTTCCAATCACCAGCAGCCCTGCACGTACTTTTCTGCACATGCTTTTCTGCATTAGCAGTTCATGTATTTGCATGAAATTGTACACCTGAACTGATGTAAATACATGAATGTCAAAAATATAGAAGCCCCAGTGGTAGAGAAAAAAATACTACCAACTAGAGAAGGAAAATCCGGACTGGTTTGCACTTGTGTGTACATTGTGTATCAATGAAAAAGAATGCAAAACTGATTGGCTCAATCTCAGAACAATTCTCATATTATTTGTCAATGTAACCACTCCTTTATTTACTACTCTAGCAATGAATATTGTTTTCATACAAATTCTCATCATGAAGTCACAATTTCATACCCTACTAAAGACATTCACCTGTAGGAAATGCATGCTATAGTGTTATTTTTGACTTCTTAAACACCATGCAAATCAAACCAAAATCTTTATTTAGTAGCCGTCATAAATGTTTGTATTCCATTAGGCATCATAACTAAAAAAGAACCCAGCCCTGTATGGATATTTCTGGTGGTTGTACTAAACATACAGCATAATCTTAAGCATCTTTATTCGGGAGTAATTTATACCATATAATTATGGCTCACCAGCCTAATAAGTGTGTTTAGGAGTGCAGCTTTAGATGTAATTTCAATCATTTAATAAAAAAAAATCTCAATCTAAACATTTTGTTCCAACATTAAAGTCCTCTCTGGGCACTGTATGCATGAAGGAGCATGATGTCTTCATAAGCTAGCTATATCCTTGATGTCTGGATACCTTACTGGTTGACTGGACTGAAATGGACAAGCAATTTCTTTACTATCAGCACAGTCTGTTGAATTTATGAAAAGAGACAATATGATTAATGATACATACAAAGCGACTATGGGTTATGAGAAGGACTTGGAAGTCTTCTACTTAAATTATTTCTCATGATCCGTCAGAGAAAGAAATAATTTGAATATTTTGGGAATTCCTTCCTTGATACTCAATGGTATGAACTTCAGGTTATATTTTAATGATATGCTAAGGTTCAATGAACTCTGTCATTCGTGCATATCTACCTCATCTAATTTTCTGTCTGAGAGAGCAAGTTCACATGGTGTGCCTGAATTCTGCTATATCTGTCTCTCTGGGTTCATTGCAAGCCCTGCTTCTGATAAATTGACAATACATTTATTGTCTACATGCAGGGTGACAGCAGGCTGTATTCTCATGTAGCTCGCTATATTTACTGACACTCCTAGTGGTTTTAATGAGTTTTTCATTTACCAGCTGCAAAACAACCTGTCTTGTTGGCACTTAGCAGCACCTACCAGCCAATCATATCTATCTTCTCCTTTTGCTTATGTTAAGAACCTTTGGCACAATAGTATCAACAGGTGTGAGGACACCATTGGTGCCAGTGATTTTGAATTGGACTAAAGTAGAAAGGGTTATTGCAGAAAGAAAAATACATGATGATGTAAGTTGGTTTGACCTCCAAATCGTATCTTTCCTTGTTATCACATGGGCCATAGGCACATTTTCCTATCATCATTTCCAGTGCTTACACAGACACCAAGCACCTGTTTATATTTTGTATCTTTCTAGGAATATTAAAGAATATATCTTATAATAATAATTTCATGTCAGAAATTATTCTGGGTTGAAAGGATTTTTGTGGAAGAAACTCCACTCACGGAATGCCCAAATGAGGTTTTTTCATGTCCCCAAGAGCCCCCTCAGAAATGGACACTCAGTCTGTCATGCAGTGCCCGGGTCTCAAACTGCTGATTTGCCAGCCTTCCAGCTAGCAAGGCAAGCTTCTTAACCACTGAGCCACCAAAGTCCCTTAATAATATACCTTAACAATGATTTAGTAACTCTATGGCTGATATCCTCTTGTTTAGTGTAATACATTACACAAGAGTAGGCTAACTAAATCAATGGGGATTTAATGAGTTAACTCCATAAATAACATAGGTTCGAACAGGCCTACTCTAACTGCAACATACTATGCTAAAGTAAGTCACAGCTAGAGTAGGCCAATTTGAATCAGTGGAACTTAGGAGTTAACTTACTAAATCCTCACTGATTCAATGGGCTCATCTAGTGCAACTTACAACTCCACACAAGGGGATTTCAGCATTTGTTTGATTTGTGATAATGGTATCATATGAATCTCAATGTAATTAGGTATGTTTCAGTGACAGCTTAATGCTATCAGCTAGCCTCCATTTTCTTGAAGACCATGCTTGCAGCCCAAATCTAAACTAGTTGTCATGACACTAGTCAATGAGATGGAACTTATGAATTTTTAATATATATATATTCATCCTCACAAAACCATACAACTTTCAAAATGTAGGCACAAGTTTTGTAACCTGGAGAGTTATGCATGTATAGCTGTTGTGGCCTGGGACCTCAGGTGCAAGGAGGAGGAGGACAGTTGGCCAGCCCATCAGCCTGCTGCAGGCTCCAAACCAGAGTCAGAGTCTGGATCTGGACCTGCTGCCAGTCCCTCAGGCTGCTGCTGGCCCAGATCCATACTCTGAGGACAAGGAGATGGACCTGGCATCAGCCCTGCAGTCTACTGCCAGTTCAGAGCTGGCTCCTCATGGTCAAGCCAGGAAGGCTGATCAGGGCTTGACAGGATAGCCAGATGTCAGCACTCTGGAGAACCAAGCAGAACACAGCACTTCCAAAAGGAGCAAGGCTCTTAACACAAAACCAACAGCTGAGACGAAGAAGGGCTAGAGCACTGCTCCAGGGACGACCATCAGCTGTGAACCCTGAGTCTCCTTAAAATAAAAAAGGGGCATGCTGGCAAACTCTTTTTGGACCAATCCATCTTGTACCCCAACATTGTGTTACCTGAACCTCTGATCTTGGAAAACCTGAACCTTTACCTGTGACCCCAATGAAGTCCCTGGAACATCCTCATATCTACAGTTTGCTACAGAACAGCTTCTGATCTTGGCTACCCATGACTACGGATTTGCTTATACAGTTGTACCTTGCTTAAAGAGCATAATGTGTTCCACAGGATTGCTCTTTAAGCGAGTTTGCTCTTTAAGCAAAACACCATTGTAAGTGACCAATTGTGGCTTCTGGTAGGGGGGATTGTGAACTCCAATTTATTAAGCGAGTTTTTGGTTGGTTTTATTTGTTAAGCGAAGCGAACTTTCAGAAAAAATCTTGCTCTTTAAGTGAGTTACTATTTAAGCAAGGTGCTCTTTATGCTAGGTTTGAATAATGGAACAAAGAGAACAGAAAAAAATAGACTCATTTACTTGTGAGGGAATGCGTCATCAATGTTTGCAAATGTACTTTTGTTGAATGTTTAGAAGAAAAATAGATTGACTTTGTTTTTGCAGTTTTATGAAGACCATATCATCTGAATGGTCACATGACCACCAACTTGTTAAACCTTCCCTATTATATGTTTTTTTTAAAGTAGACTTTAGCATTTATTTGCTAAGCTCTTTTCTCACTAACACCAGATGCATAGCAATTTGAAGAATTATCAGCAGGTATACTGGCAAGGTAGAGAGGATAAATTGCACTCATATTTTTCTCTCTACAGTGATTTGGCTCATAAGCAGTGGTGGGCTTCAGCAGGTTTGCACCAGTTCACCAGAACCAGTAGCAGAAATTCTGGCTGGCCCCTCTGCCCTTTCCAAGTTTTGACATAAAATAGTCCTAATTTGGTTGCAGCACAGGACTTCCCCCCCACCCCCTGGCCATGCCCACCATGCCACGCCCACAGAGTAGGTAGTATTTTTTAATCCCACCACTGCCCATAAGGGTGTGAAGCCCGTTATCAACTGAGATTCAGAAATGGTCCTATGCATACTTAAAACTTTTCCCAACAGCTTGGGATAGATTGATTGTCCATTTACACAAAATTCTCTCTATGGTCATTATCTTATGTCAGGAAACGACATATTTCCTCATGTTTCCCTAGGCTTGAAATTGCAGTTTCTTAGCTAGGCCTCATAAATAGGCCTCATAGAAATCCTTTGTCCCTCTCTGTCTCATAGACTCATGTCACGAGACAGCATGTTTTCCAGCCAGTGTCCCTGTGTTATCTTTCTAGCTAGCTGAGTTTCATGTTTTGACTCCACATGTGTGAAAACAATCCATTGTTTTGAGAATGTTTCTCTCTGTTACCTGATTGGCTAAGAGTAACCCACCTGACTGCAAATTCTCCATTTTGCAGAGAAGTTAGTTAGTTCGTTTCTGGATCTCAATGGCTTAAGACCCTGGCTATGGTGTGGAATTATGCTTTTCTTTTTACAATGATTACGTAATGACCTGGACTGTTTGCTGGACTGATCTTATTTTTACTGACCTTTTGATCTATGCTTTTCCATGGCCTTTGCTACATGAACCTGAAGAATAAAGCAGCTGCTTCTCTTTGAAGATTGGCGTTCTTTTTATTGGCACACACACACAAAGCTACGCTACCAGATACCTCCCTTTGTTTTGCTCCACTGCCAGAGCATAGTAAGAGTTCCTTTCTAATCTCCTCTGCTCTCCCAGAAGGTGAGGCAAGGGTTAAAGGTTCCAGTTAAATGGGCAGGAGGCCCAGGAGCTAATGGGAGGGACCCATGTGATGGGATGGCCAATGTGTGATATCTTATACTAGGCATTCTCAACCTACGGCCCGCAGGCCAAACCCGACCCCCAATGGCAATTCATCTGGTCTCCAACGCCCTCACCAATCCAGGAAGCGGAATTAAAATACATACTCTGCAAGACCAGCACACATTTTACTTCCGCTTCCAGGTAGGAGGAACCACGTGATTGGCACAATCAGCAGTCCAGGATGTGTGGTCAGGCTCGTGACCCGAAAACCTTAAGAAAGCCAGTCTTATACTGTTAGTCTCTGCATCACAGCTGTTTTCTGTCTTGCATTCATCAGTAGGCAAAGCACTCACCAGAAATAAAATCTGTTTACAGGAAAACCAGGGAGACAGAGAACAGTTAGGCTCCAATCTACCTAACTGTTCCTGCAGTTAGGCAGACTGGAGCAATTGCCTCCAGCAACAGATGCTGAGGAATGCCAGTCATGTGGTCTTGTGGGTCCTCCTTAGCTCACTGGCCACAATCCCTTTCACAGGACAGAACCATCTTCGCCATGCAGCCTGTTCTGTGCCTCATAAACTAGTCTGCTGCCCTCAGACACAGAAGTGGATGCTGCCCTTTTACAAGTATTGAAGTAAGATTCAACTGCCGAACCTGTGACATCCTGTCTTTTGCTGCTGGCAGCAAAATGTCTCAAAGCCAGTCCTGGATCAGATTTCATATATCAAGAATAGAATGTGAAGTGATTTCTCATTAAAGAAACAGACAATAGTCACTGGGCCAATTTCAAACATCATTTTTCAAATGCCAAAATATACATACAATTTTGGACAATACCTCTCAAAGGGGAAAACTCATTTTAATTCTTATCAGCACTGCACATTTTACAAGTCAGAATAATTAGAATAACAGATACCATATGTCAAAACTATATTATTCTGCCTGAGCTTTGTGTGCTATCTGTTCCAATATTGCCATTTTGTCATTGATATGATACCATGTTTTTCTCCTCTTTGGAAGCAGTTTATACATGCCCTTTCTTTGGAAAATATATACGCCTCATCAAATTGCCTGATATTTTGCAGTGGGGAAAATCTGAAATGGATACATCCTTGACGTCTTGAAAATATGACACCCAGTTATTATGTATTTAGAAAGGGACATGTCCCCATTAAAAAAGAGAGAAAATAAAAAGGAAGAAAATAGCACATTAAAATGCATTACTTTTGTTGTTCAGTTGCACACTCATTTCCGACTCTTTGCAACCCTATGGACCATTGCCCACCAGGCACCTCTGTCCTCCACCATCTTCCTCAGCCCACCCAGCTCTGTGCCCATTACCTCTCCAATACCATCTAGCCATCTCATTTTTGACTGCCCCTGCTTCTTTTGCCCTCCAACTTTCCCAGCATCAAGGCTTGCTCAAGTGAATCCTCTCTCTTCATTTGATGTTCAAAGTACTTTAGCTTCATCTTTACTATTTGACCTTCTAATGAGCAGTCAGGGTTGATTTCTTTTAGGACCGACTTATTTGTTCTCCTCGCTGTCCAGGGTACTATCAAAACTCTCCTCCAACACCACATTTCAAAAACATCTATTCTTCTGCGCTCAGGTTTCCTAATGGTCCAGCTCTCACAACCATGCATTACCACCAAGAATACCATTGTTTTCACTATGTGAATTTTTGTTTGTAAGGTGATGTCTCTACTTTTTACTATGTTCCCCAGGTTTCTCATTGCTTGCTCCCAAGCATCAGTCACCTTTTTATTTCATGGCTGCTATCTCCATCTGCAGTGAGCTTTGATCCTAAGAAAGTAAAATCTGTCACTGCTTCTACTTCTTCCCCATCTATTTTCCAGGGACTGATAGGGCCTGTGGCCATTATCTTGGTTTTCTTGATGTTGAGTCTCAAGCCAACTTTTGCACTCTCTTCTTTCAACAGCAGCTTCTTTAGGTCTTCCACACATTCTGCCAGTAGGATAGTATCATCTGCGTATCTCAAGTTGTTGATGTTTCTCCCAGCAATTTTGATCCCAACTTGTGATTCGTCCAGCCCTGCATTGTTCATTATGTGCTCTGTGAATAAGTTGAATAAGCAGGGTGACAAAATGCAGCCTTGACTTACTCCTTTTCCTATTTCAAACCACTCTGTCATTCTGTATTCTATCCTAACTGTTGTTTCTTGACTCTCAAACAGATTTCTCATGAGGCATATAAGGTGTTCTAGTATTCCCAGCTCTTTAATTACTTGCCACATTTTGTTGTGGTCCACACAGTCAAAGGCCTTGGTATAGTCAATGAAACAGAAATAGACTTGTTTCTGGTATTCCTTTGTTTTCTCCATGATCCAACGTATGTTGGCAATGTGGTCTCGAGTCTCTTTGGAACCCAGCCTGCACTTCTGGTAGTTCTCTCTCCATGTGCTGCTGAAGTCTATCCTGTATTATCTAGGCCAAATTTGCCACCCCCTGCGCAGGGCCCAGGATACCAGTGGTGGTGGAGGGTCCCAGTGCGCATCCCCGCAGCGGCCTCTTTGCCCTGGCCTCTAGGAAGTTCAGGGGCAGTGGCGAAGTCCTATTTATTGTGAAATTTTGCCACCCCCTATAAGTGCCATGAGGGGCTTCTCCCCTGGCCCTTCCCACGTTATGCCACTGGCACAATTGTTTGATAATTTTAACATTCTTTGGCATTACCCTTTTTTGGGATTGGAACATATACTGATTTTTTCTAATCCTGTGGCCATTGTTGTGTTTTACAAATCTGCTGGCAAATAGAATGCAATAATTTGATTCCATCATCTCTTAGGGCTTTGAAAAATTCGGCTGGGATACCATCATCTCCACTGGCTTTGTTGTTTGCAGTGCTTTTTAGGGCCTTTCTGACTTCACTCTCTAAGATGTCTGGCTCAAGTTTTATGTTCTCATCATTGTGAGTATCAGGGGCGTTGAGGTCCTTTTATAAAGTCCCACTGGGTACTCTTGCCATCTTTTCTTAATCTCTTCTGCTTCAGCTAAATCCTTGATGTTTTTGTCCTTTATCATGGTCATTTTTGCTTTAAATGTTCCCTTGATTTCCCCAATTTTTTAAAAAGATATCTAGTCCTACCCCTTATGTTGTTTTCTTCTATTTATTTGCATTGTTCATTTAGATAGGTTTGCCATCATATTGTAGATTAAAAAGAACATAGGAATGTAGGTAGCAATATTACACTGAGTCAGAACATTTTTCCATTTAGCCCAGTTTTATCAACATTAAATGGCAAAGGCTTGTTAGGGTTTCAGGCCAGAGCTTTCCCTAGCCAGGCTGGAGATCCTTGTCAATACTAAAGCTAGTATTTTCCTCATGGAAAGTATGCATTCCCCATTCTCTTACAACCCTCACCTTATATATGAAAATAGAACATAATGGCCCAAATATTCTTGCCTAGTTACCCCACAACAAGGGTTCTCAACTTACAGCCCGCAAGCTGGCCCCGGCCCATGGCACCATTTCATGTGGCCCATATCACTGACACTTCCAGAAGCAGAAGCAGATGTGTTTACAACAGCCACATACATATTTTATGGCAGTGTTTATGGTGGAAGGAACCACCAGTCTGGTCTACTCAGCTGTCTGAGGGGGCATGATCCAGCCTGGGGCTTTAAAAGGTTGAGAACCCCTTCCCTACAGCATCATAAATAATGTAACTTTTGGGAACATATAGGCTCAAGGTAAGAAATCTCTTTAGATTTTGTTACATATTGAGTTGTGTGATTCAGTATGTTACAGGTAATTTTCTATGGTGATTTCTTAACTTGAACCAATTAGCCTTCAGTAATTATGTCTTTTGTGTAGCTATGCAAAAGAGCTTTTGTTAATGCTATGTCACAGAAATGCTCATTTTTCAGTATTGAAATTTTATATACAGTCATAAATTATTAGAAAAATTTTGCTTATACAGTCAAACCTCGCATAAAGAGTGCCTCGCTTAAAGAGTAACTTGCATAAAGAACAGAATTTTCTCTGAATGTTTGCTTTGCTTAACAAATAAAACCAACCAAAACTCGCTTAACAAATAAACCGGGGTTCGAAATCTCTCCCCCCCCCCCACACACACAATTGGTCATTTACAATGGTGTTTCGCTTAAAGAGCAAACTCGCTTAAAGAGCAGTCCTGTGGAACGCATTATGCTCTTTATGCGAGGTACAACTGTACTGTATTTCTCTCTCTGTGTGTGTGTGTGTGTTTGGGGGATTCTAAGGGTGTCAGACAGCTTGTTTTAACACAGCAACTAATTAAAACAGGGGTTTCAGGCTGTGAATCTCATACAATATGTTTCAGAGAACTTTGACAGTTGTTTTGCTTTTCAAGAAGAATCTTAAATGAACCTTTGAACTCTTACAAACAAAACTGAGCATAAGTACAACATTTCTGCTCTGCTAAATTTCAAGTTTTAAGCATGAGGTGAAAAACACAATTCCATCCCCCTTTTTTGGGTGCTGTATGCCAGAATGCTTATGTTTCTAATTTCACAGTCTTGTATGTGATAGTCTTAAAACAAGGTCTGGAATATTTTTTTAAGGATTAACACATTTTGTATTGAACAAACTGTATTTTGATCAACAGTATGCATGGAAGGTGGTTGCACTTGTAGTTAAAATACATTTATAAGATAGGAGGAAAGAAGCAGATAATGTTTTTAAAAGTTAATTGTCTGGTGCAGCCTAACTCCAGATCTGACTAGCCCTACTGCTAGATCAAAAAGAACTGGGTTAGGCAGAGGGCAGGGTCAAGGTGGCTAGTAATTTCCTGTAAGTCTTTGGATCACTGGAAAATAGTTCAAATGGCAACATGCTACAAGCACTCCAAGTTATTACCTGGATCTCCATCTAATTGCACCTCCCTTCTCCAACACATGTTACTGTACACAGAGCAGAATGAATGCTCTGAGTTAAAAATTGGGGAGGGGGGGAGATTGACCTCAACATCTCTAACTGGGTGCCATTTGTACAGAATGAAAGCCAGAGGACACACATCACCAAAGTAAAGGACAAGGGAGGACAATGATTTGCCCAAATCTGTACATGCAAATTTATATGTAGGAAAGCAAAATTAGAATTGATTTTCATAACTTAAATGTGATTATAGTGCAACCTGCTTGAATAAGGAAGGCAGTGACTGAATTAGTTGGAGACCTTTAGATAATGCTCTCCAAGTATGTTAATAGTGGAGAGTTCAAGATGCTCACTCTCCCTCTTTAAATTCTTCATTTTTAAGCCAGTCCTTCAAGCAGAAAAAAACGTTCAAATGGGAATAGTTCTCTAGAAGCCCTTCAAATGGAAGGCTATCCTCCCTAAAGTAGGACACATGGCCACTTTTCTGCTGATTCCTGTTAGCTTATCTTTGCCCTAAGAATCTTGAGTATGTCTTCTCATCAGTTTGTGGATGGCCCATTTTGACTTGAAGTACTAAATCAGTCAAACACTGAAGTGAGATTTTCAATATCCCTCACCATCATGGTGGTATGAGGGAGCTCCACCAGACAATCACCCCTGATGATCAGAGTGCAGTGACTAGGGTCTGAGAGCTGCTCTCCTCATGTAAGAGCAATAATATCTAGGAAGGGTAGCAATCCTTCATCTTCTAGGTACCCTTGGGTTCTTACTTTCTTCTTTTTGCTTGGGGCAGTCCCACCACAGTACACTTAGAAGACAAGAAAGCAAGGTTTAAGGTTTGACAAAAATATAAACAAATATTATTCTCTACCTCATAAAGACCCACATCTTAGTTCTCACCAGTGGAACAGGTTTTTCTCTACAGTGGACAAGGCAAACAGCACAAATGTGGAGCAACCATTTTCTAGATCAATGAGGGAGAGTGGAGAGAACACTGGATATTACCAGATTCTGGTTGCTGTCATGCTCACTATATTTAATGTGCTTAACCTCTGAATGTTCTCACATGTTTCTTGTTCTTATATTTAACACTACCTTATGAATGATCAAAAATAGTTGTAGGGAAATTTTCTGTTGATGTAACATTATGCTGATATGATATTGGTACCTGCAATAGCAATCTGGCAATGACCTGGCTAGTAAAGCATACTGTCCCATTTCAAGACTCCCCAGTGCATCTCTGGGACACAAGGGAACCCTGAGAATCATCAGGACCTGAAATTTCAGGGGTGGGGGGCTAGGAAGCTTTCAACTCATTTAAATTAAATCTTACTCATGCTGGATGAGAAGATCATCTGGCTCCATGGCACAGCTTTACAAAAATAGGTTTTCAGCCCTTGTATATGCAGGAGAGCCACTGAATGTAATGGTCAGGATTCCATGATGTCAAGACATTCTCTAGATACTCTGAGGTATCTGTGACTCACTACAGAAATGGAACTCGGTTTTTTCAATGGCGGCAGCCACCACCACCACTGCTGCCGGTTTCCCCAAAGAATGAAACAATCCATCTATATTCAAATAAAAGTGGAAAAGCAATGTCTCTGTCCAAGCAAGGTTAGGTAGAATAAGGGGAAACAAAGATTGCATCAGCAGCTGGCAGAATGTAGCTGCATTGTTAACACAACAATCTCTGTGTTTTTAGCTCTTAAAGAAAGGAGGATGGTAGAGAAATCATTCGAGGCTATGATAGAAAAGGGAGAAATGAGTAGAATCTCAACAGTGTCAATGGGTGGGAGGCCACAATGAATCTGATAGCCAGTTAACATCTTCATTTCACCAAATGTTTGAGACACTGGATCTGACAACTGTCAGGCTTCATTCTGTCAATGACACTGATGTCTTGTGGCCACACAATAATCAAGGGGCCCTCTGTCAGTTCAGGTTGTCATTTGAACAAGTAACTGGAGCATCTTCAGCTCTTACTGTCTCTGTTTCCCATTTTTTTTGCTTGTGTTTAAAATCTTGGTGACATTGCACTGAAATGAACAACATTATACCAGTGTAACTATTACAGAGGCTACAGACTCAGTTCCTGTCCTGAAGCACATGGATCAAAACCTTTCTAGCAAATAAAATATATTCATTCAAATTTACTGTAGCACAAGGTTCAGAATCACATATTATACCAGATGTACTGTTCCAGAAAAGCTGTATGAATCACCTGACATCCTTCATGGCCCAAATAAAAGAAGATTGAGGCTAGGTATTGCAGAATAAAGAATGAAAGGGGGTGGGGAGAGAAATGATTGCTATTCACCCTCAGAGCTCTGTTCCTTTGCCACTATTTCTGGCACTGATGCTTTAAGTCCTGGGTTGGCCACATTGGTCCCCCAGTTCAGTAGAGAATTGTGGGTCAGAAACTCCAGACAGAGGCTCCCAGGCAGCGGGCCATCCAGACCCCATAGGGCCAGATCACAAGCTGCTACAGAGATTTGGGAAGGTATCAGCTGAAATGCTGTAGTAAGTCACAATCAGAGTTGGCCTACTTAATCACTAGTCAATTTCTCCACAAATTCCACTGATTTAATGAGCCTATTCTAGTTGCAACTTACTATAGGATTTCAGCCATTATGTGAAATCCAGATATTGCCATACACTGACAATGGAATCTTTGCAGAGTATAACCCCACCCCATCCCCTCACAATTCCTGTGCATCCTCAAAATTTGCTTTGATGAGTGGGAGACCTTCAGGAGTGGATACTAGGTAGGCATGGGAATGCAAGATAGAATAATGACAGAAAAGTACTTCCCTAGAGCCAACCTCCTTTCTATATATTGTTAACAGCAACTATAAAGCCAGAAGTTGTCTTTATAACAAAACAATGCCATAATTGTAGCAGAGATAGGTGAAATGGAAAGTGGTAACTCAGAAACTGGCATTTGTATTACTAGATAACTTCCCTGAGTGCATAGCCCATATTATGTTATCAGTATGAGGAAACATGCATTTGATTATTAATTATGACATTTAGATAATGGCCTTTCTTGCTAGCCATTTTAAAAGTCTATCTGAATTGCATGCAAAAATCCAGCAGCTGAAAAATGGTTAAATTTTACTCTTGATAGAATTCTGCCATGTGTTGTTTAATCTGTTTTTCAAAATCTCTAGAGACATATTGATTTTTGTGGCAATGGCATTAAGAACAGTTTATTTGGAAGTACATAGTGAAAAAGGTAGATTTTTGCAAACATAGCCAATGAAACTGTGACAAGAGAAACCTTACATAAATATTTATGATTCTAATTACAGAATTTGCCCTATTTAGCAATGGAATAGTCTAACAAAAACTGATTAGAAAAGCAGTAAAGACATTTAGGCAGGAGCTTATTACTGCTATAAACTAAGGTTAGTAATTTGCACCAAGATTATTTTTAAATTGTGAGATAAATTGCCTGTTGAAGTATTAACTAAAATGAAAAAGCTGAATGCATAAAAACAAATGTAAACCCTGACATACTGCAATTTTCAGCCACTAATTTCTAGAGTGCTTCATTAAGATGCTGTTGGAGATTTGTATTAACCATGCCATGTACTGTGATGTTTTATGTAATTTGTTAATAATATCTCATTTGAGTGAACATGTCATGGAATGTTCATGGGTTCTCCTATAACACATGGGCAGAAAATGCTGATAAAATAATATATAAGGGAGACATTTTTTCAGGTTTAAATTAGAATCTTTTGGAGGCTAAAGAAAAGGGAGAAATAAAGGCATACCATCTTCAGCAGAGGTGAAAACTAATTTGATGGATTGATATTCCAAAGAAGCATCAAATGCAAATTTTAACTAATATAGTAAATATAGTAAAGCTAATAGTTTATTTCTACATTTCTGTGATTAAGTAGCTTTAGGTTCAAAGGGACTTCTAGTAGACATGCATAGAATGGCACAAAAGATTGCAAAAAAAAAAAAAGGGTTAGGATCCTAATAGCAAGAATATACAAACTATTGAAGAATATTCTCATATAACCAGAAATGTAAATATGGAAGAAGGATGAGACACAAGAATAATACATTGCCATCATTTTAGCCTGACTGTCAGCTTTTGTCTTTGATTGTCTTTAAACTAAACCTATAACTACACAACGTATCACTGAAATATTTGGAAATGACTGGTGCGTAAATGCAAGTAAAGTAATAAACAACAATGGAGGGTTGAAAGTGCCTGTGAAAAAATTGAAGTCAGAAGGAGCAAGAAATGCAGTCCTCTAGGGAAGTAATATTAAAGCAGAGCACTGTCCTACAATGCTTTACAGAGCTTCTAGTATTTCAATAATGGTTCCCTTGAGTGTGCCTTTGGCACAACATTTCAGCATTTCTCATATCTTGTCTAATCCACTCATTTTGTGTATCATATCTTGTCTAACCCACTAATCCAAAGACAGACAACTTATTTGAGAAGAGATTTTAGTGCAGTATTACTAGTTTATTGTCATTAAGCATAAGACCATATTCCCTTCGCAAAACAAATCTATAACTGTTTAAGACCTCATTTTGAATCTTGTGCTTTCCCACAGAACAACAAAGATATTAAAATAAAGCTTCCTTGAAGATACCTCCATAACCTAGTTAAGGTAAAATACTCTTGTATTTATATTTATTTAAGATTGTAAAAGACAGTACTTTGCCAGTTGAGCTGCACCAGGTTCATTCCTTTTTAAAGAGGCTTTTAAGAATATACTGTATTGCCAATGGCAAAGTGTTAGGTATTTTATTTTATTTCTTTCCATCACCAATAGGTTTCTAGTTTCTGGCATTTTCTTCTTCTTAATGTGTGGGTGTTAGTTAATGTGTGAATATAGTGTTGTAAGCTACCCAGAGTGGAAAAATATTACAGATGAGCAAGGTATAAATATAACTAATCAATAATAAAAGTATGGCACTTGAACAATACTGTCAGAGCACTACAAAACTTAACACTCCTTAGTCATTTGATTCTGTGGTTGCCTATCTCAGCAAAAAGTTCTCCTTGGAAGGGTTAAACACTGGAGTAAATAAAATAATCAAGACAATCATATCAGGTTCATATGGGTATCAAGATATAAGCTATTTATTTTCTCCTTCCTGGTTGACTATGTCACGAGGAATGTCAAGGTGTAGTAATTAATCAGTCTGGTAAACTAAATGTCTTATGAGGATTGCAGCTTCTAAATTTACTTCATCACTTCTTCAGGGGATTAAAAAAATCACCATTTCTGCTTATGGTGCTGTCAACCACAGGTACACCTGCTTAAAATATATGATGCCTGAACGTAAGTTGTTGGTAAATACTTAAGGCACACAAATATAAGAGCTTATAGCCTTAAAAAGCAATGTTGTACAAAAATCAAATTTATAAAAGTAGAAATACATTTCTTAGCATATGGGTGAACTTGTCAGGAAGCTTACAATGTGAATTACACAACTTGTTCTGCATGAGGACCATGAGTTTACTAGATAGCCCACTTAATTGGGTACATGACTAAAGAACCAGAGGTCAGGAGTTCAAATCCCCACTTTGCCTCCCGGGAGAAGACCCAGTTGGTGTGGCCTGGGACAAGTATCACCATCCCAAAACATTCTAGAAGAAGGGAATGGTAAATCACTTCTCAATACCTAGAGGGCCTTGGCAAGAGTTGCCATAAGTCAGAATTGACTTGTAATTAATATTGTGATGAAAATGTAATCACTATTACAGCATCACATGTATCTGGAGATCAGTCTGGTACATTAATGCTGTGTGCCAATAACTGGCATGTGATTAAAGTTTATTTTTATTTTGAAAATACGAGCCCAGAAGGCCTTTACTCTTCAAACATGACATCATTTCAAGGAATGTGATCAGATGGTAGAGTAATTTTACATTGACAGACCCTACCTTATGAATATACAATCTATTCTGTGCTTGTACATACTGTACAAATGTACATAACAAATGCATGTAGAGATATCAAGCCTGTAGCAAGGAAGTCTTCCCAATTACACTTCCAGAACCTATACATGTACCATATAGTCAATTAGCATCTCTTCAGGTAACCAAATGAATGTGCACAGCTGGGCTGGGTATGCGACTGTCATTTTGATCTCTAGTTCTCGTTTTCCCAATTTACTTGCATGTTTTCTGGGCTATTCTCAGACAATGCAGAAAATATGCCACATTAACCAGTCCTTGAAAAGGTTACAAATAGATCTCTGAGCAGAACATCCATCTCACATTGGGGAGGGCAATGTGTCATAGTGTATCCTGAGTTTCATAATCTGATACAGTATAGCTAAAACATACTATTCATGGCAATTCCTATTCAATATTTTCTCAGTTTTCACTGCTTCTTTTAAAAAGCGACTAAACCACAGCTTGCAAAAGTTGTGTTGTTGTTTTTTTACACAGCTTGCAGAATTCCTCTGTCAACATTGCTGTTAATGCTGGCTGACATCTTCTGTGAGTTATAATTCCAAAAGGCCAATAAAATAAAATAAAGTGAAATTAAAACAATTAGTCAAACCTCGCATAAAGAGCGCCTCGCTTAAAGAGTTACTCGCTTAAAGAACATAATTTTCTCTGAATGTTCACTTTGCTTAACAAATAAAACCAACCAAAAACTCACTTAACAAATAAATTGGGGTTCATATTTCCCCTCCACCAGAAGTCACAATTGGTCACTTGCAATGGTGTTTCGCTTAAAGAGCAAACTCACTTAAAGAGCAATCCTGTGGAACACATTGTGCTCTTTAGGCGAGGTACAACTGTAACTTTATATTGCTTTGAATTAATCTAGGACAGATTAAGCAGTTTAGGTCCATTGAAACAAAAAGGATTTACTTTCACTCCATTTTGGGCAATCTCAGTGCAGCTCCCCTCTCTGCACAGCACCACCATGTACCCCATTCTGAAGGATTTCCCAGCCAGTATGTGTTGGGGGGATTGGGGATACCACCAGGAGGAAAAGGAAGGAAAGTTCTTTCCAGCCAGCCTAGTTTTTTGTGGCTAAATCTGGATCCTTCCCAATGCACTTAAGGTTGCACTCCTATACACACTTGCCTGGAGACCAATCCCAGTCATCATCTATAGGACTTCCTTCAGAATATACAATGTGTAGATATGTACCAAAATCTTAGCTGGATTGTGTTCAGAATGGGTCATGTCTAATAGAGCTTCTCTTAGGGGTACTGTATTTTCCAGCAAATAACTTAGAAGCCCAATCTAACAATGTTGTTATCTTTAAGAACAGGTGGTGAACCCCAGTCATACTCAAGCTTCATTTTCTTCCCAAGCTTTATCTACTCCCACCCTTAATCATAGCCCTTTAAACTTACTGTATTTCTTATGTATCACATGGTACTCATTGAGAGGGAATGTCATAAGGGTTTTTTAAAAATTGAGTTGGAATTAAAAACAATAGACAAATGTTTTTATATACATGAAATATACCCTGGAGCGACGTGTCTGTTGTATGTAGGGGGACAGAACCACATCGTGGTGATTTATTTACATGTACAGTTGCCTTCAAGGCTGACAATCATCCATTTGACAGCCAGGCAGCTTGATCTACCAAAGATGAATATTTCATAGGAAGGGGAGGGAGGAATCCCACAGCATTTACTGACAAACAAAGGAAATGGGATGGTGGCAGGACTGCCACTGGCCAACTGCTGTCAGAGCAAAAGAGCAAAAAAATTGATTTGAGTGATGATGATTTTCAAAGCACATAAATGGGAAATGCACTAAACCAAAGATTTCCTAGTCTTCAGTTTTGTGATCTTTCATTTCTTCATCTGTGTTCTCCCATGATGAAGAGGAAACTGAGACAGTTCTTGGAGAGTGACTTTATTTTTCATTTTTTATTTTACATTACATTAAAAATACAATACAAAACAAAAACAAAAAAACTATACATATTACAATACACAAATACATTAATAATCCTTCTCCCAACACCTTCTTAGGAGACACTCTATTCTACATTTTACATTTGTATTAGTCTTTAGTTGATTTTTTTGAAATCGATGAGTGACATTACGTGACTGAAAATACATACAAGGTGACCAGGTATATTTACCTTGCACGTGGGTGTTATGTAAATATGTGTATTTGCCTTATACTTGAACAGAAGGGTCTTGTGCAGCTTCCTATCCAGGCAGCTTTCAGTAGAACATTACTGAGGGGTGACCCAGCTCTATATTTGGATGTGTGTTTTACTTGGTTTCTCAGTTGCCAGGGATCATCTTCACTTTCTTCTTTCAGGAGATGTTCCCAGAACTTTTTTGCCCTTACGGCAACTTATTTATTTTTTATCTCCCCTCCCCCCCCCCCAGCAAAACACACTGATTCCTCTCAGGTACACTGACAGATTTTTAAAAATATACTGGAGTTAAGATAAGAGATTATCTGTATCATTTGTTCTCTTTGATGAAGGTTCTACATTAAAAGGATATCATTTTTATTATTCTTGATCTTAATATTTATTCATTTTAATGCTATAAGAGGCCTTGGACCTTTTTGAAGGAAAAGTAATATAGTAACTTAAAATACTACAATTTTTTGGAATAGTAGCCATTTTAGTCTGGGGTTCAGGCATATCAGAAAACAAAAACAAAAAAGGAATAAAACAAAAATACTATAGCACTTTAAAGACTAACTGCTATATTTTTATTGTTAGCTTTCGTGGATCAAGTCCACTTCTTCAGACAAGGAGTAAAACTTACATGCATGGTTTATATACACCAAATGCAGGGGTTAAAGGGACAAAGGTTTGCTCAAGCAGAATGACAGACAAGCAAGCATAACAATACAGCTTCCTACAGCTATCAGTAACAATAGATTATTCAGATTAGTTTTAAATGTCTCCCTTTCAGTCTCAAAGATATGAAATAAAGCCCTTTCTGGTTTCTGATCTAACCTCTCACTTGTTTACTGCCACTTGGCCATTTCCTGTTCTGCTTGTTGTAAAAGAGAATTGGCAGTAAGGTTGTATAATACACAAAAATATAATATATAAAATATCTATCAGCATATAGCAATCTGTGTATCAAATTTGATAATGTCCCAGAAACCCTTGGCTAATATTTAAGCCTCTGTGATGGGTGTCCAACAGATGGATGTATTTTATTTCTGTTGTCTCTCTCTCAGTCCTAGTCTTGTAATTTCTCTGTTCCAGAATTGTAACTTTCAGTTCTTGGATAGAGTGTCCAGGTAGATTGAAGTGGTTTGAGACAGGTTTCTCTGTATTGCCATTCCAGATGTCTGATTTGTGTCCATTAATTCTTTGGTGTAAAGATTGTCCTGTTTGTCCTACATAAAGCACAGAAGGACATTTTTGGCAGATGCCATAAATCACATTGTCGGAAGCACAAGTAAAACTGCCTTTAATGTTGTGTATGGTGCCATTGGGTACAGTAATCCTGTTTCCAGAGCGAATGTGGGGGCATAGTTGACATCTGGGTTCGCAGCAGGGTTTAGTTCCCATCTCTGTTTCACTCTTGTGTAGTCTGTTGTGTGTGAATAGTTGTTTAAGATCGGAGGGTTGTCAAGCAAGTAGGGACAGCAGAAATAAAATACATCCATCGGTTGGACACCCATCACAGAGGCTTTTGTCCACTCTATCTCACTGTGCAGAAGTAACCTGGCAGAAGCAACCTGGAACCATATTTATTTATTTATTTATTTATTTATATTGCTGCCCAACTCAAAAGACTCCGGGTGTCACACAAAGAATAAAAACCAGCAGCACAGTTAAAAACTCTAAAACCTATAAAAACTCTATTTAAAATGACTATCAAAAATTACCCCAACCCTTACAAATTAAAAGAGAGAGCAAGTTCTTCCTAGATCAGTCAGCAGGCAGGGGTTACCACATCATTGGTGCCCCCACTCTTGCTTTGCCAGCCAGGCTTATAGGCCTTTCCTGAAGGGCAGCAATTCCATCTGGAGACACAACTCAATTGGCAGGAGGTGCCATAGGGCCAGAGCAGACACTGAGAAGGCCCTCTTTCTGGTGCTAGAGAGATGCGCCTCTCTAGCAGATGGAACAATTAGAGAGCCTCTCCAGCTTGGCATAATTTAGAGATCAAAAACCTTGTCTGGCATAAATATGTAAGATTTAGGTGATCTCTCATGCATACATATACAGTAGTTGGGTGCTCACTGAGATCAGATGGAATCCTCAGTGTCTGGGTAAGCAAAAGCTCTTAGCCCTTGACAGGCCATCAGGTTATCGGGGGTGAAATACTTTTAACAAAAGTAGTTGGAATTCCACCTTTTTGGGGGGGGGGATCCAATTACATCTGGTTCCAACTAAGAGATAGCACAAGATCTCAGTTTCTTGTTTTGGCTCATGTGTGTGTTTTTATGTCAGAGATTACTCTGGGTTGAAATGATTCCATGGAATAACTGACTAAGATAGTCTGAAGTTATCTGCCTCACCTCAGAGTCAATGGACTTTGGTTTTCTCCATGAGCCTTGGTCTGGATGCTGGCAAAATATCCTGTGTCCAAGCAAGCTTGAGGGACAAAGTTAGCTGCAATCATGTTTGTGTTCTCACAGATAGACAAGGTTGTGTTTTGGGTTTTGTTTGTTTTTTGCTTGAAAGCAGTGGTATATCTAATCCACTAAGGATATAAATGGCAAGAAGCCATTACTTAACTGACAGTAAAATGGCTTGACAAGAACACCCCCTAAAACAGTATAGTTTAGCCAAATAAATTCCTTATGGTGCTGGAATTTTAGAGATTTTTGAAACTAAAGGGATGTTCTGAAAACTAAGCAATGAGGTAGATATTGTCTTTTACATACATTTAAAACCAAACAATTCTCAATGTTCCTCACTACTCTAGAGCATAGCATTTAGATTAGGTTACCTGTGGAGCAACATCTAACCCTAATTTTATGTAACTGCACTAACAGCAAATCATGGGGAAGTTGTTTCCGCGGACCTAGATTGTAATTTGTGCAGTGAGCTGGTTGCAAATATAGGCTGATGAATGTGCCTGGATTAGGGTTACAGGCTCCTATTTCCTTCCAAACACACTCATTATACATGGTTGAATGCCTGAAAGAAAGGGGGAAATCCAGCTATTTCATAATAATCAGAGAGATGGGGAGAAAATTGTTCAGTACTGTTGTATACAATAATGTTGTAGAGATTTTTATCATTTTAGTGTGCTGTCTCATAATTATATATTCAGGCTTTAGGAACAGCACTTAATTGTTTAAAAACATCTGCATCCAATTTCACTTAAACCTCATGGGGACTATACAATTTTCTGTATTGTAAACCAGAACTAAACAAAAGTGTTTTCAACTTCTGGTCTGCTTTATTTTCATCAACTCAGGGGGAATGCCCTTTGCATCATTTTGTAAATGGGCAATCACCAGCTTGAATTTGGCAAACAATACCTCTCTCTCTCTCTCTCTCTCTCTCTGAAAAGTTAAGATTTTGGCAGGCACACAAGATGTTGTGACAATTTCAGTTTCAGTCTTGGTCTGTTCTGATAGCAATTGCTTAAAACAACTCTCTTAAGAATGGCTCTGTAAATTTAACCCAAAACACTCTGGTTCATGAATGTGGGATATTGTTTCTGTATTCTTGATTCAAAATATAAAGAAGTGGTCTAAAATCCAAGGGTTTGGCTTTGGAATATTATGTACTCATTGCCAGCAGGAAAAAAGATGTCAAGCTTTACACAGCAAATGCCAGCCTGGATGTTGATGATGCCATTGACCAGTAATCAAGATGATCTACAAGATCCCTTCTCGTACTGTACATAATAATCAAGCAATGTAAAAGAATCTTATTATCCATGTCATCATGGATCAATCATCCACAGCACATATGTGTGTGAACTGGCCCTTCAACTAATGTCAAGGGCATGGAGAAGGATAGCCTTGACTTCATCTGGATCATGGATTTTGTGCATTCAAGGTTCTCTTCCTCATCAGGAACCTTCTTCTCTTTGTTTTTGTTTTGCTCTCATTTTTTAACCTGATATATTGTCAACATTTGAAACATAAGGTGATGATTCATAAAATCTCAAATTAAGGAGGAAGCAGAGATTACAGTTCCATTCATATTGATAAAGAGTAGCAAGTCAGCAAAAACGGGGAGGTAGGGAACATCAACCTTCATGAGTAGTTTTTTCAATCCAAAAGACACTGCCAACTAGTTTACTTAATTCCAGCCATTTCAATTCCCAAAGGTTCAGGTAAACCACCAATAATCACCATTTTGCAAGGAAAGACCCACACTTCACATAACTTAAAGAAATCACATTTTGCAACACATATCTACACTTTTCCTTTAGCCTTCTTTATACACACAGTTTTCAGATATAGTCACGGATTTCCTGATCAAGAATACAATTTTGATGACCTACATCAGCCCCCTACTGTTGTAAATGATCTAATTTTGTACTCTTTTAGGTGAACAGAATCCAAATAGTTGGAGATGGAGAAGCTGCAACTTTTCAAAAATATGAAATTGTTCATGTTTTGCAGTTTAAAGGATAGATTTGCTGATAGCCTATGAAAAATTTCAATCCAGTCACTAGGGGAAAAGAATTATTGGTTGCAGGTGCTTATTTTATACTTCAATTTAACCTCAGTTATGCATTTACACATTGCATGTTGTCAAATTGCAAAAGTATGTGAAATGTTTAAGGAGGGACTCCAATGCCACCCCCTAGTGAATTCCTGTGGTTGAGTAGGGTTGAGTAGGGATTTGCACCAAAGGTCCCTGAATCTTATTGATCTATTGTCTGCTCTTTGGGGTGGGTTTGATATGGGTTGGTCCAACTGTGTGCACATTTATGTCCTAACCAACCCCATTTTCAGACCCAATCAGGAGGGTTCAATTTAATTGTGCTGCAGTATTTTATCCCTCCATCAGTTGGGAAGCAGCTGTTACAGTCTTGCTGCCACGCTGCAGTAGCCCCATCTTGCTACTTTGGAGTAGTAAAATGCTATCTGGAAGCAGGGGTTATACCAAACTTTTAAAAGCTGTGGCACACCATCCCACCCATGAGAGCCAGCATAGGCAGGCACTTAGTATCTTGCTTTATCCACTGCACCACACTGGTTCCCTCAGTTATGTTACTAATTAATTAAGAGATAAAGTAAGTGGGCTTACTCAGCAACCTTGAGATTGAAAGGGAGTCATTTAGAGTTTATCTGAATAATCTATTGTTGCTAATGGCTGGGTGAAACTGCATTCTTGTGCTTGCTTGTCTGTCATCTTGCTTGACCACAACCCTTCTCCCGTCGAGCCCCTGAATTTGGCATATAAAGAACATGCCTGTAAGTTTCATTCTTTGTCTAATGAAGTGGACTTGATCCACGAAAGCTAACAATAAAAATATAACAGTTAGTCTTTAAAGTGCTACTGTGTTTTTTATTTTATTTTATTTATTTTGTTTTGTTTTGTTTTCTGAGATGCCTGAACCACAGACTAACACGGCTACTATTCCAAAAAATTTAAGAGATAAAAAATGCATTCTGGAAACAAAATAAAAATTCTTACTCCATATGTTATAGACTCTGAGCCACCACAGCAAAACATATCATGAACAAGTTTTAAATGTCTTTATCACATGATGGATTATTTCCTGAAAATATGTAGACTATATGAAAATTATTATGTAGAACATTACCTAATAAACATTTAAAAGAAACCAATTGTCTTTCAAAGGTCCTAAAACCAAACTAAGTATAATATAGGGATGTCTCTAGATTTATGTGGCAGTTGCAAAGTTATTGGAAAACTGCCACCCATGTAAGCAAAAAAGGCATTACATTCTTACAGAAACTAGACATTAACCTTCAAACACTAAAACAAATGTAGTGGAAAGCATTTTAATCTGCCTGTTTTATTTCTGTTTCTATCTGTAGACAACAGTATGAAGGTATTTAATGGCACTGTTCAAGAAAAGGTTAGCAAACTAATAAATACCTGAGCTCAAGTCACTGGTTAATTAACGTCACATTAACAGACATTGATACCTAAGCAACCTTGTTTTATGCAGCTGTTATGAGAAAATATCTTTGAATACAAGTTGCTTTTTTGACTAACTTCAGGGATCATTAATGCTCATCTGTAAGAAAAGTAGAGGCATTATACAGTCAGGCCGGCAAATGACAGCCCCAGTA
Source organism: Furcifer pardalis (assembly GCA_030440675.1). Taxonomy (NCBI): domain Eukaryota; kingdom Metazoa; phylum Chordata; class Lepidosauria; order Squamata; family Chamaeleonidae; genus Furcifer; species Furcifer pardalis. Next base: position 58,157,598 of record CP126896.1, read on the forward strand.
TTTACTGGAATTATGGGTTCTATTACTTTACTTCTTAACTGGAACACTCGTGTCATATTTCCTTCAATAAAGATAAGCCCTGGGTACTCAAGAGTCAAGTGACAGATTTAATTCTGTACATTTAGATAAAACTGTTTCTTACCAATCCAAATGGAGACAGCAGCCAAAAAATAATAATCAGAAAAAACAGTTGAGAGGAAAGGATTGAAGGAACTAGAAAAGATAATTAAGTTTGAGGATATGTTACTGGAGACTAAGGACAAAATTATCCACACTATAGTATTCCCAATTATTGTGTAGTAGTAGTAGTAGTAGTAGTAGTAGTAGTAGTAGTAGTAGTAGTAGTAGTAGTAGTAGTAGTAGTAGTAGTAGTAGTAGTAGTAGTAGTAGTTGTTGTTATTTCATGTCAGAGATTACTCTGGGTTGAAAGGATTTTTTAAAAATCAGATAATTAATATTAATTCAATTCAATTCATTTAATTTAATTCATTTGAATCCAAAGTATTTTTATGATCTGTTAAATCAGAACTCTGAGTTTCTGTTTAACTCCCACAATTAACATCAAGTTCAGGCAAGATTTTCTTCTAGTTCAGAAAATGCTAGTGTTTAATGACTCTTGAGGAAACAGATGTTCACTGGAGAGCATCAGTCACCCCAGTAGACTCCCTGGGATAGTTTGTGTTATCATTTTGCCAGCTGCATTCATACATGCACTTCACATTCCCATTGATATTAAAATCTTATTTGTCTTCATAAGAACAATGACTTTGTGCTAGCTGGGGGATTTTGAAGCATGTAGTCCAAAAACAACGTCCAAGTTTTCTTTCAAACCACAATTTAGATCCCCCTTAACATAGATTCTATATATGGTTTATTTATTTTGGCAAATAGCCCTCAATCTGTAGGATAGTCATGTACCATAAATTCCCAGTCCTTCTGAAGCTGGATGGTTCAGAGAAGAAGAATTAGCAAGCACTAGTAATGGAAAATAAAATGTGACACCCTGATGCTTCTCCATGGTCTGACAAATCCTTGCCTGATAAAAAGCAAATATAAACATTTCTGAACTATTTGTTGCATGTCGTACTTAAAATAAATAATTAGATCTTTAGATGTCACACTCCCAAAAATAAACTGGCAGTTCTGAAAGCTCCTTAAAAAACAAAGCAAAACAAAAAACCATTCAGCATGACGATTGCTCTCCTGCACTTCTAGAATAAGCACTTGCAAAATATCTGGAGTCAAAAAATAATTAAATGAAATGATTTTGCTATTGTTTAGTGGTACTAACGATCATGCTACTATAGAGCTACTATTTCATTCCCAGAGAAAAGCACACATAGCTTGCCCACATGGAAAGGATAGTGTCCTCTTGTTAGTCCCAACTAAGAGCAAACAACTTAATCAACTACTGAATGTTAGGTCAATATTTATGTAAAGTCTGTTGAATCAATAAGACCATTCTGCTGACATTATCAATAGAATACCAGCTATGTTGAAACTTTGATTTATTTCTTGAGCATCCAACAACAACCATCAGTATTCTATTAATTAATTAATCCAGTGTGTATGCCATGGGGCAAGCTGCAGCAGCAAATTCCAATTAATTAGCAAGTCCCTTTGTGTCATGCAAGTTGGCATGAGACAAAGGATACAAGTGGCAACTTGTTAACTCAAGGCAAGTTGTCACCCCAAGTTTTGTCACCACCCTTATGCCAGTGTAACTAACTTGGAGGACTCTGCTACTGTCTTTTTCTGTAAATTATGTAATACAAACATGTCTTTGAAATTCCCTAGTAGTGTAGTAGTTTATTGGTGCACCATCAGTTAGACTTCAGGTCTTACAACTTAACAAGATAGATCATGAATCAAATAATTGTAAAACTGCAAATACCATAATAGTCACTGAGTCAATCTGCAGCTAAAGATTCTCTAATAGTCCCCCAAATCCTGGTTAGAAACCTCCAGTGAGGGAGAATCTACCATCTTCCAAGATACTCATTCCACTGTTGAACAGTTTTTACTATAACAAAGTCTTACAATCATGCCAATATTTTGTGGTCAACGTCATTCTTGTGTTCCATAGGTAAACAAAGGAAAGGCAAAGGTATTACCTTCCTCCTGCAATTTTTCCATTCTTGTGGTTTGTATCTACTGGTCTGGGTCCTTCTTCCTGGAGCTACAGAAAACAAACTGGTTTCATCTTCCATGTGTCAGCTATTCAAATATTTAAAGCTAGCCATTACTGTGCTTCTCAGCTTTCTCTTTCCAAAGCAGTTCCTTCAGTTGCACTTTATATGATTTGGTTTCCCTCTTGGTTCACATCCTCCACATCTTCTTAAAATCTGTGATGCCCCAAACTAGATATTTTATTCCAGATGAGTACTGATGAAAGTGACTAAACTGTTCGCTGTACTGTATCTAGACCCATTTTTCCTAATGCGGGAAACACATGCTCCACAGGGGGGGGGATTGATTTTTAAGGGGGGGATTGGAAGCTTGTTTAGACCAAGTTAATGGCATTTTAGGCTTGCACTATGTGAATAAGAGTTCACTTTTTGAATAATAAGAATTATATGTCACGGGGGGAGGGTCAGGATTTTAGAGATGCTCAGGTGGGGCATGGCTAAAAAAAAGATGGGTACCACTGATCTAGATACAATACTTCTGTGGATAAAGTCTAGTATTGCATTGGGAAGGCGGGTTTGATTTAGCACACTCTTGATTCATGCTTAGCTTGTGTTTTTTTACAAGCCCTGGACCTTTCTCACAGATACTATTGGCAAATCAACTGTAATCCTGTCTGTATTTGTATATCTGATTTTTTTTCCTGCCTGAAAACAGAACACATTTTGTCCTGTTGAAACTCATTTTTCTTGTCTTTTCCTTATTATCCAATCTGTTAAGAGCATCTCAAATTCTGGTTGTGTTTGCAATATTAATTACCTTTCCCAGTTGGTGTCATCTACAAGCTTGATGAACATTCCCTGTATGTGTCATCCAAATTATTCAGAAAGATGTTGAACAACAGCAGTGCAATGGAAGAACTATGTGGCAGAGCACTCGTCACTTATTTCCAAAATGATGAAGAACCATTGGTAAAAACTCTTTCTGGATATGACATATTAAATATCTACAAGTCTACCCAAGAGTAGAAGCAGACAGCTCCAAATTCTACCACATTAATAAAAATATATGATAAGGAAGTTTTCAAAAGTTTGATGATACTAAGATATACGACATTGACTGCATTCTCTTCCATCTATTATGTGTCTGGATTTTTCAAAGTAAGAGATGAGTTTAGCATGGCATGAATTGTTTTTAACAAATACAGGCTGTGTATTGGAAATCACAATTTTCTTTTCTAAGTGCCTACAGACTGTTTAATAATCTGTTCCATAATCTTTCCTAGTAACAATATCAAGCTGACCAGTCAGTAGTTGCCCAGAGCTTTTGTCTTCTTCTTGACAACAGAGGCAACATTTAGCCATTTCCAAGCCTTCAGGGACCTCACCTTTCTCCAAGAATTCACAAAGCTTATAGGCAGAGGCTGTGAAATTACACTGGCAAATTCCTTTAATCCCCTTTGATATAGCTCATATGTTCATGTAGATTTGAATTCATTTAAAATAGCATATTACCTCTTTATCTATCTTAGTCAGAATCCCACATTACCTCCTTTATTCGACCTCCACTAGATTGCAAATTATCTTCCTTTTGGATGAAAAAACAGGTACAGTAGATATTTGCCTTTTTCTCTGTCATCCATTGGTATTTTCCATTCTCTTTACCTAGTTAACCCACCTTTTCCTTATTTTTCTTTTGCTAGCCCTTCCTGGAAGTCAGCATATTAACCCTCCTGACTTTCGCTCTATAAATATTGGCTACTCCTTTCATATATATGAACCTTTTAAATCTCAGTTCATCTGAAAGTTTCTGATGAAGTCACTTTGGTTTTGTCAGATGTCTCCTACTTTCCCCCCTTCAAAGGAATGGTTTCTTATTATGATCTCACATTTAAGAACTCCATCCTTTGAGTATTCCTTTCTCCTTGGTTATTGGATATGACCCAGTATTTCCTTAAACATATTGATATCATTTGTCTTAAAGCCTAGAGTGTGTTTTATACTTCTCCCATAATGTTCTTTCCTCAGATTACCAAATCCAAAAATGGCATGGTTGTTTGCACCCAAAATTCCCACTATTTCCACCTCACTGTCCTGTCCTTCTTTGATGGTAAGGACTAAAAAGCCTCCACCACTTCCTGGGAGATGAAACGATAATCAGGTAAAGTGAGGAATTCATGGGACCTTGCAATTTGGATCAAGATGGGCTTCCAAAATATATCTGGGTTGAAGTTTCCTGTTGAAAATAGTTGATGACCAGTGTGGTATAGTAGACACAATGAGAGATTTGAACTCAGAAGACTTTGATAAAATTCCCACTCAATCATGGAAACTGGCTGGTGACAAGGGTGATAAATATCTCACATATATATTAGTTAATGCAACTTGATGGCATCTAATATAAATAACAATGAAGGAATGGGACACTTGTACAGGAGGTATGGAAACTGAAAATATTTGGATACAAACAGATCCTCTCTTTCTACTTCCTACCCTTGAAAGGTGGAGGTAAGTGGCCAGGCCAGAGCCTGAGGGATCATTCTGTAAACAGTTCTGGCAACAACAGTTTGTGAATGACTCAGATAAGACATAAGAATTATTCTTATTGTCCAGAACTTGCTTTTGCCTGTGGGTTTAACATCCGAAGAAGTATTATTTTCCCAGCTTGTAGCTCAATTAAGCAAACCACTGTGAAGGGGAAGTACATTCAAAATGGAATACAAGAAAGAAATTAACTCCAGTGAATGCACTGAAAATGTTACATTTAGTACGGAAACCGCTGTGTTGGCAGAACTAAATAAGCCAGAGTAGGTGCATCGCTATGAATTCAGCTTGGGTCTAACTAAGATAAAGGCAGGCAGATTTGATCATTCTGAATAAGCTGGAGAAAAATATAGCAAACTTTTTACTTCATTAGATTGCTCTGTTCTTTCCTGTGCTGGAAAGAAACATTAGTCAACAACTTTAGTTACCCATATAAAGGGGAGGAAAGTGAGGAATGAGTAGTGGAAATGTTCTCTTGATTTTACCCTAAATAACAACTCTTCACACACTGAAGACATCCATGTTAGCACAGACGTTTCCAGAAGAAGATCCTACAAACAGAACAGCTGCCTCGTGTAAGTTTCTTTGCCATCTGGACTCCAGCTTGTACAGCAAGTTTTTTTTCCTACAACTGTTCTCCAACCCCTAATATGACCATGCTACCATGTCACATTAACAGAGAGCTTGTTGAGAAGGAACAAGAAATGAGAGAGATATCATATGAACCCATTAGTCATATGATGCTTCCCTCCACTAAAACACTGCAAGAAAGACATAAGATCTACAACAGTTTTAAAAGAACTGTTTCCATGAAGAAAACAGTTTTTCTCTATAGTGCTAGTCATAAAAAGTATGCATGCATTCTTTGGGATCTTTGCCCTAACCATAAATAAAGAAGTGAGACAAAAGAGATGTGATTTTTAAAAAGTCCACAGCTTTATTATGCTATTTAATTCTCCTATCCTGCAATGGTATCATAGATAGAGGGTTTTTTAAAATCGTTTCAGAAGCACACAAAGGTGCTTTCTAGGTTGAAAGGATTTTTTCTGGAGGAACTCTGCTCAGGGGATGCCCGAATGAAACTCCTTTCATGTCCCCAAGATATTTTCCCACTGAAGTGGTCCATATTTATCTACTTGCAATTTCTTGCTTTTGAACTGCTAGATTGACAAGAGCTGGGACAGAGACGGGTGTTCATTCCGTCATGCAGTACTTGGGTCTTGAATTGCCAACTTGTCAACCTTCCAGCTAACAAGGTGAGCTTCTTAGCCACTGAGCCACCACAGTCCCTATGGATACAGTGATAGTCGAGGACACAAGAGACCTGGGTTTGAGTCCCAGCTTGGCCATGGAAACTCACTCAAGAATTGGAATTGATAAAACAATTTCTTAAATATCTCACCTATCAGAATCACTGTAAGTCAGTTCCAATTTGATGGCACACAACAGCAAGAACAACATCAATATCATCTTGCATTAGGGACTGAAGACAATACATGACCTGAGTCACAAAACAGTTGATCTGTCCAGGCTTCTTCTCCTGTCCCAACAATATTGACCCCAAAGCCAGGTTTCTTGCCAGGTTTGCCCCAGGCAGCTAATCTTGAAGAGGCCTTCTTGGAGCTATATCCAACTCAAGTCTCAAAATTTAAGGCTGGTCACCACCAGCTTCAGAAGATGTTCCTTTGTGATTCAAACATCAAAGTCAAACAATTATTTTAGGGTAAAGAGGTTGGCTGATTTTTTTTAGGGAACAGACCTGTCTTGAAATCCTTGAATTTCTCTCCCTCCCCAACTTGAAATATGACAAGAAAAAGAAAAAATCTTTATGTGGCTGGCTACTAGCTACAATTGTTGGCATGACTGGCATTATGTCTTGAATGAATCAAAACTCAGTGCCCTCCTAGCAACATTTGGGAGTAGAGTAGCAACAACCACCTGCCAGCTGTCCTAAAGAACATGCAGTGTCTTGTTTTGGGAAGAAAAAAAAAGCATTTTTCAGACAGAGTGGGGAGACGGATAAAGAAGATATTAAAAACTAAGCTTTAGCTTCACTAAACAATTAGGTCTGAGTTAATTCTGTTCCTCAGTCACCTTCTAATTAAACACCATCTTTGCCTAGCAAAATTGCATTGGTTTAAACTTCAGACCACTTGGTTAGACTTCCCAGAACTCAATCAATCTGAAATGAAACAATTGTCTAAGTCAAATTTAATTTGTTAGCAGAACAGGCCATAGCTGTTCCAATTCAACTTTGAAGGAATTTCTCAGCAGAAGGAACTAAGAAATGGAAAGGACCAGTGGTGGGCACCAGCAGATTCGCACCAGTTCACCAGAACGGGTAGCAGAAATTCTGGCTGACCCCGCCCATCCAAGTTTTGAAATAAAGTAGTCCTAATTTGGGTGCAATGCAGGACTTTCCCCCTGGCCAGGTCCATCATACCATGCCCACAGTGTGGTAGTACATTTTTTGGAGCCCACCACTGGAAAGGACATATTGTTACAACTAATCATTCAAGGTAGAATACATGGGGAAAGAAGCACTGGAAGGAGAAGCTCTTATTGACTGAAAAACTTTGTAGAATGATTTGGATGGCACACAATATCATGCAGTGACATCCGATATCAAGAAATAAGAAACTGTATGAAGAAGTGAGCCTGAATATTTCCACAGTAATGATACTGAAAAGAATTCCAAAGAAGAGAGAAGATACATACAATAATATTTTTGTGACCCCCTCCTCAAGACACTGATCGAGGTCATATGAGGCAGAAAACTCAAATAAATTTTCAGCCTTTCACTCACTACCATGGACTTCACCTTCCATTAAACTCAGTGCAACTGTCATAGTTTTAAAATGTTCTTGATTATATGAGCGAAGTGCCTGGTGCACTTTATTAACTTTTATAAAAGGAAACCAGTATTCCTCTGAAAAGTAATAATAATAATCAGCAGAGAGGGTTTTTAACATCACAGATAATTGCTACAGAATCTATTCACTGTTGTTTTTTTAATTGAACAAGTTTCATGGTATTTTGGGGAACCAGTGTAATATAATCATGTGACAAGCCAAATATAAACTAGTTCAATGAAAACACCCTTGTAGTTTTATTGATCAATTGATTTAAAGCAGTCTAGACAGAACTGAAAGATGGAATCCTTCAATGAGTTTCTTGAATCAAATGCAAAAAACACACATACCCCACAATGGAAGCTCAATATCTCTACTGTTTTGTCTAAACACAGAGAGTTAAACAGACTCAGGTCTTGCTTGCTAAAATATGTTATGGAAATCTGTTTCTAGCAGCTGCTCACATGAGCAAAAAAAACCAAAAACTTAGCTGCCGAGTACTTACAATCTCACATTCAAGTTGGAATAAAAATTGAGTCAGTACTTGTGGGGATAGACAAAACAGGGGACTACCTATTAAGACTGGAATCTTATGGGGTTTACTATTCTAAAAAGAGTCTGTTAAAAATGTCTATTATTCCCTCAGATCTTCAAAGCAATGAGTCCTTTCTCCCCTGGTTAAAGTCATTCAAAGGTCATACCAAATAGTTTGTGGCCTACAGCCAAAAAGCTGTTCACTACCTCTGATCATTAAGTTCATGCAACATGTTTACTGAAATATCTGTCCTTAGTCAGCATCTACTGAGCTCATAACAATCACTACTTACAAAGCTTTTACCAGCCATAGATCCTAAAATGCTACATAAATAATTTATTTGAAGATTTGGGAAGCACGCTTAAAGAAAAAACACAAAGTGATTTGACCATAAATGTCAGGATACCAAGTTAATAATGAAAGAGATATAAAACAGTCTGATTAGCAATAGACCAGACTGTAACATAAATTAAATATACATGTTTTCAATTACATTGCCAATTAATCCAATCTAAGCAGTGAAATGTTTTCAGATGTCAAATACATCTAATAGGTACTCTAGCGTTTACCATTAGTTACAGCTTTGCATGTGCAGATGAAAAGAATAAAATTCTTCCCAAGAGCCAGGACTAGATGATGAACTGACAGTCAATGAACAGCATGGGATGTCTGGACATAATATTAAAAAAAGAAAAAAAAAAGAGCGGTATTAGTCTGTCTCAGCATGTGCAACAAAAAACAAACAAATCCAAAACAAAAAAGTATTGTAGCATTTTTCAGATTTTTAAAAATTTCAGCACAGGTTTTTGTGTGTTACTTTTTCCGACTCAGAGATAGCACCATTCGGGTTTACATGAAGGTGAAGGTGAAGGTTGCCCTTGCTCGAATGCCAGTCATGTCCAGCTCTAGGGGATGGTGCTCATCTCTGTTAACAGCCAAAGAGCTAGTGCTGTCTGAATCTGCAGACATTTCTGTGGTCATATTGCAGGTATGACTAAACACCAATGTGCATGAAGTGCTGTTTTTCTTCCCACCAAAGTGTTATCTATTTATCTACTTGCATTTTCTTGCTTTCAAATTGCTAGGTTGGCAGGAGCTGGGACAGAGAACAGGCGCTTACTCCATCGCTCAGCACTCGGGTATCGAACTGTTGACCTGTCCACCTTCCAGTTGTCAAGCTAAACCTCTTAACCACCAAGCCACCACAGCCATCATACACAGAGTATAAAGTACATCAAGGTAGGATCAGGGTCATGGAATGCAAAAACACAACAAAAAAGACAATTGCATAGTCAGTTGTATATTGGCCCTCATACATTTACCATTAGCCTACTGATAGGATATTTATGCATGTTATACTTCCACTTCCAGGAGCAGCAAGGGCAGTGTGGGCTGTATGAATTGGTATCAGGGGGCCAGATTTGGCCCACAGGTTGTAGTATGGGCATCCCTGACATAATCTCTGGAGTGAACCAAATAATTCCCACAGCATTCCTATCCTGCAGGTAGGATCACTCTATTTTTGTTTCCAGTTCATGTGACCACTGGGAATTGGCTAAAAGTGATCTTTTCTTTTATATGTCAATATTGTGAAAAAGGCTTAAAAGAGAGCCACTTCATGATATTGACAAATTAATCATTTCCTTATCTCCATAGAGAGGTCCCAAAGAAATGGGGGAACATTTAAATGTGTATTGAGTAGCAAATGTTTACTTAATCACTTTAAAAACCAAGACAAATGGAAAGCTTCATCCAAGAAGTTAAAAACTGGATAACGACGAGACTTGTGGAACCAAGTGTCATCGTTATCCGAGGTACTAGTGTATTAGAAGAAGGCTGCTGTGGACTAAATAGAATCACTCCTGTATAACATTTAGATGCAAGAATTGCATCAGATGGCATATCAGACCATCAGACATATCAGACATGTGTGTGTGTGTGTGTGTGTGTGTGTGTGTGTGTGTGTGTGTGTGTGTGTGTGTGTGTGTGTGTGTGTGTGTGTGTGTGTGTGCTGAATGGATAGATAAGTTTGGTCTTTTCCTCTTCCCCACTCTTAAACAGGCAAGTTGACCCCTCAAGTTTCATGTTTCTACTAAATAGCTCATCAAAGAGTACTTTTCCTTCAAAGTATCTTTTTTGATAGTAGACCTCCTCCTCCTCCTTCAGCTGCCATATCCGTTCTCGATATTGGCTATCATCATGGCAACCGCCTTCCTGTTCTTAACTCCTCAGAACAGTTATTCCGAGGATAGCAGGCCTGGTTCCACCTAAACTCTGTCTGTATCCCCTCACTTTCCAAACAGAGGATAAAGATCAATGGGGTGGGGTGGAGAGATAGACCCTGGAAGCTGCAAAATGGTTGGCTCACAGCATGGGAGGTGTCATTTGTAATTGCTAGATTACCTGTTCAACTGGGTTTCCTGAAGATTTTAGAGACATCTCCCATTGTTCAATTGGCCTTCCAAGCTCTTAATTTTTAAAAGAAAATAAGTCTTTAGCCCTTATTATTTTCATTCCCCCCCTTTATACCAGAGTTTTGCACAATTTTAAATCAGTACGGGTTTTTTTTAGATCAGAAGCATCGGACTTCTAGAACTGGGTATATAAGGTAAAACTTATCAGAGTTTTCACCTGTTATTTACAAGAAACAAGCCTACGATTAGCCAATTAATGAAACCATCTATGATTTCACAGACTTTCATAGAAAAATAAATATTGATAAATCAGAAGTGCCTGCCCTGTTTCTATGTGAACACTGCATAGAAACTATTTAAACTATAGGTAAGAACGCAGACTGGAGGATTTTAGGTGCTGTAGCCTTAAAAAGGTACTTATCACATCTCTGACATTATGTGACTTGCCACATCAGTTACTTTGGCAGGTGATGGACTTGACAACCCAGTTCTATGTGTGAGTCTATGACCCTGTGGTCTTCCAGAAATGTTTAGTGTCCTTCCTTCCCCTTCCAGCTTCTGGGAGCTTAGCTGAAAGCTTATCTAGGTGCTATCCTGAGGAAAGGTACAACTGGAAATCAAATGTACATAACAAATTTATTTATTTATTTATTTATTTATTTATTTATTTATTTATGTCAATGCACATGTTTGTAACATATGGAACTTTCCTCCTCATTTTATTCTGGAAATGACCCTAAAGTAAGGTTTAACTAAGAAGTATGACTGGCCCATTTTGAGAGTACATTGGACAGCAAAGAGAACAAATAGATCGCTCTTAAAAGAAATCAACCCTGACTACTCCTTGGAAGGTCAAATATTGAAGATGAAGTTAAAGTACTTTGGACATCAAATGAGAAGAAAGGATTCACTTGAGAAAGCCTTGATGCTGGGAAAGGTGGAGGACAAAATAAGAAGGGGGTGGCAAAAAATGAGATGGCTAGATGACATTGCTGATGCAATGGGCACAAAGCTGGGTGGGCTGAGGAGGATGGTGGAGGATAGGGGTGGCTGACATAGTCAATGGGGTCTCGAAGGGTCAGAACTGACTCTGCGACTGAACAACAATGACTGGCCTTTGTAACTAAGAAGGGAATTGAACTTTCATCTTCTTGATTCACTCTAACTTTTATTCTATACTGCTCTCTCAGATCAGTAATTACAGTATAAATGATTCCAAGAATAAACCACATAGGCACGGAAAATGGCAACAGTTAATATGCTTAATTTGCATAATATGAAAATGTTGTGTGATGTACAAATTAGGTTACATGGTTTTGAAAACTTGAGTATGGCAACCCTTGGGTAGTCCTATGGAGAGGTGTTGGTCCAGCACGGCAAAGTTCTTCAGAAGAAGCATAGGCAGCAACAAGCACACATGTAACAACTAGATGTCTTTTGCACCTACCTACTCCTGCCCTGGAAGATGTTTAGAGGAATTTCACCCTTTCTTTATGTAGTAATGAAGGAATACTGCTACAAGATTGTTGACAGGATGGTTGGCCAGAGGCACTAATGGTATGCAGGTGATGGAAGGGTAGAAAGCAGTGCTACTCTAGAATTTATTATTATTATTATTATTATTATTATTATTATTATTATTATTATTATTATTATTATTATTATTATTATTATTATTATTATTATTATTATTATTATTATTATTTCAAATTTATATTGCTGCCCACTCGCCACATTGTCAATCTGAAAAGTGGGAGTGTTTACAATTTAAGATAGTGTCACTCTACGAAGAAAAAGAGTGGTCTGTAAATAAATGATTTTGTGTCAAATTGCAGTGATGAGAAGGAAAACTTTAATTATTTTTGGGCACCACATAGCAGAACAAACAAAAATCAATGTTACAACATTAATAATTTGGATTATGCTCCTCTTTTATTGAATTGTGCTTTAGCATGAAAGCAGATGTGCCATGATTAGGCTTATAAATATAGAAATTTATTGATCACTTAAATAAAACTGCTTTAAATGTTCCCTACACTAGACGGACGTAACTCTTGAAAGATGGAAGACTAAGCTGTTTTTTGCCACAAACCTGAAAAGCTTCTGCCATTGACATCTCAATAAACTTATTGACTGCTTCATAAACATTATATGATGCTTCATTGATGGGCATTTGCAGATATAGACCAAATCATTTGATTCTGGCAGCCTAGGCACAAACTATGAAAAAATAAAATGGGCAGCATGAATTGGAATGAAGAAACAGATACTGTAACTACATTTGATTGCCAGCTCTGGGAGTTTCTACAGCAGAGTTTCCCAACCTTTTTACACCATGGGCCTGACCATGGCCCCTGGACAGCTGAGTGGGCTGGATCACACACACCAGAAGCGGAAGTAAATGTGCTCACTTCCACATTTATGATAGCCGTGGGTGCATTTATGGCTGACGTAACCACATTTATGCAGGTGCAGGTGCATTTTATGGCTGTCATTAACATGTCCACTTCTACTTCCAGGTGTGGCAGTGGCAGGCCACATGAAATGGTCTGTTCCATGGGTTGTAGGTTGGAAACCCTGTTAGGGTCAGATGTTTACAAACTCTATGCTTTCCATTTCCTCTATATCTGCATTCTCCATGCTGGCATATTTAAACTAACTTCTCTTAGGATAGAATTCCTTATTATTTCCTTTTTAAAGGTATGTGGGCCTACATCCATTCATACTCATGAAATCTTTCACCTTTACTTCCTGGTTTTTCTGAAATATTTCTCAATGTTGACCCTAAACTACGTGTCCCATAGAAACTGTAACTGCAGGGAATCCTGCACAAATAATGTTTATACCATAGTTCTTTGTTTCACCGTGATATATTAAGTGACTCTTCTTTTTTTCCTTAAGAATATTATGTGGATTGCTAGCTATAAAATGTAGTATTAGCAGAACTGCTCTCTCTAATGCTTGTGTATGGGTATGATTAAATGCAATAGTAGCCACAAATTCATTCTATGCTGGAATTTGACATCCAATCCCTTAGGAAATATAACAGGAAAAGCAGATGCTGTAGCACTATATTATATAGCCTGGAAGTTCCATTTGAATCTGTACAAAGCTGTTCCTTCATTTTATAGCAAAGAGATGGGACTGAGCAGATTTTTGGCAATGTTTTTGAACATTACACAAAAATACATGCAGATGTGCAATGCCTTCTGCTTGTGTAACATGCATGTTCATTGATCTAAATATTCTGCACATGCCTACAAAGTGCAAAATGAACTCTTCTATAGCAGGCAATAGCAAAATATGCCTTCACATGTCAGCATATGAATAGCAAAGGCTTTGAGAGAACGACACATGTTAGGTAAGTAAAGGTAAAGGTAAAGGTAAAGGTTTTCCTTGCTCGAAAGCCAGTCGTATCCGATTCTAGGGATCAGTGCTCATCTCTGTTTCTAAGCCGAAAAGCCAGCGCTGTCTGCTTCTACAGACGTTTCAATGGTCATGTGGCAGGCATGACTAGACACCGGAGAGCATGGAACACTGTTACCTTCCCACCGAAGTGGTCCCTATTTATCTACTTGCAATTTCTTGCTTCCAAACTGCTAGGTTGGCAGGAGCTGGGACAAAGACGGGAGCTCATTCCGTCCTGCAGTACTCGGGAATCGAATTGCTGACTTTCCGCTTCCCAGTCAGCATCTTAGTGACTTGAGCCACTGCAGTCCCTTGAGTAGGCAAAGGGAATTCCATGTGTGTTCTATTACCACACTGCATGCCTTGTACCTAGAATAAAACTGGGCACTGTGAGAGCTACACCACACTTATGGTTCAATTCTAGCCCTTGTAGAAATAAAGCCAGATCTTCTAGGCCAGACAGGAACTTTCATGGGACCTCCAGTGACACCAAGAATGACAGTTTTTATAACATGACAATACCCAGAAGACACTATACAAATTTAGGAAATCAATTTTCACTTACCATATTTATTCTGTTAATCTTGCTTAGCTTCATTTTTTTAAAAAACAACTTTTTATTCATCTTGGGAAAGTGAATTGTTTTACCTAGCAGTTCTGATTGCTGCAGCTGGAATCATATTACAAGTAATATTTGTTGCACAGTAATAGTAAAGTAGGTAACAGTAATCTACAGTATTCCAGTTAAGAAGCCAGCACAAAGAAGGGAAAGCCTGATCTTTTTCTCTCTTATGAAAAAAGACAGTGAAGTGTAGATTGTATCTCAGCACAAATGGGCTTACTGTCTCATCTTCTGCTCAAATTACCCCCAAACATATTCCAGTCTATCTGCTTTCCTGAACTGGAGGGGCAAGAACTCTCCCAGCTTCCTCTTCTACTGTTTCACTATCTGAGCGCTTGTTTAATTGTATGAACATGTGTAAGTGTGAATGCTTCCAGCATTGATTGTGTTTATCATCACTGCCTACAACCATCAATGCTGTGCCTTTCACCCCACAAACCACAATAGACAGCAGCCACCAGTATTGTAATATATTCATGGGTGACTTTAGTCCAGGATGTTTTTGTGACAGATGAGAACTATGGGCCTATTATATTTGAGTCTATCTGCCTTACCATTTGATTCTATCACCACCATCTGAAGATCCATGTTCCCATAAAAAAAAACCCACAGGTTGTCTACATGGGCATAATAGACCACACTTTGAGGTGTTTGGGGGTTGGAGTGGGTTGGTTTCAGATTTTAAAAATTATGTGTACATGTCTTGTGTGACAGAGTGATCATTTTGCACACACACACACACATGTGCACACGTGCGTGTGCACGCACGCACGCACGCATGCACGCATGCATGCACTAACAGGTGTTTCAGACATGTCCTGAACAATTTTTTCCATCATCCATCTAGGATCCCCCCCACCGAACTATAAGCATAGTCTTTTTGCATGCTTCCCTAATCATATCCTTGATTTTTAATCCACAGTTCCTCTGGTTCATGGTCAATAGACTTTAAATTCGTGAGATATGCTATTTCAATTATACTTTAGTGTTCTTTTTAAACTTTACTCTAATGTTTGACATTTTTTTAGCATTTTTCCAACTTTTGTGTGTGTGTGTGTGGGGGGGTTTGGGGGGATTGTGGTAGCACAATTTGCTCCTGGATTTTTTTTAATTTATTTATTTTGGTAGAGAGACTGTAGCTTCTCCATCTTCCACTTACAATTATGCAGTCTATTTGATTTCTTTATTGGGCATCTCATTATATTCACATGTATAGTTGCCTGTTCTGTTGAGTGAAGTACAGTATGTATTTTCAATAAACAGATTTCCATCACAGAATTCTTTGAGTCATTCTCCTGTTTAATTTCTGACTCCTAGCCCAAATCATCCAACAACATTTGGTTCTACTTTGTTTCCTAATTTTCCATTATTTTCCATCATGTCTTGTTTTGAAATTTGAGCACTTTCTTCCTAGGAGCTTGCATAAAGCTTTTCTCTCTCTCTCTAGCAACTGTAGTTCAAGCAGGGACTTAAATAATGGTTATGTTGATTTTTCAAGAAATTGGATGGCTTTTAATGCATCCTCTTGTTTTTAAATCTGGATGCTGCTAATGTTTCAAACATAAGTTGGAGGTTCATACATTCTGGTATGAAAGAGAAAGCTGACAATATTTGACAACATTTATCTTAAGGTAGAGCAGCATGTGAACCAATACAGAAAGGTGGGGGTGTTGAGCTCAAAGAGGCTAAACTCGATGATTCATAGGGTCCCTTTCAGCTCTACAGTTCTACGATTATTTTAACAATCCAGTTTCTTTCAGCTGCACAGACATGTACTTGAGTGCACACAGTTAATCTGAAAGGTATACTTCTTCTCGACATTTTGGTCATTTTGTGTTTCCAGGCAATATATGACTAGACAACTTGTTGGAAAATAGCCCTGACAATAGGTTTGGGCTGTGGTGAAAATTTGTTAGCTGATGAAAAAAAGGAGTTAGATTCTTGGATCTTCCCCTGATTGATGTCTTTGTCAATGGGAGTGAATACAGGAGGTATTCTGTAGATTGCCTTGTTTACTGGTATTGGAGTCATCAACATTCAGGCTGCTGTTAGTTGTGTAAAATTCAGCATCCTTTTTCCTGCTGGCAACATGGGCATGATATTGCACAACAAAACTGGGGCATTTCTTGGTATTTTGAATCATGGATAGAGAAGCACAATATCCCACATTAATGAACTTGAGGGATTTTTAAATTAAAGAACTGAATTAAGTAACCCTGTAAATGTTGGTGAACTATCATTATAAATCAATCTGCAGTATGAAAAAAAAATCATTATGTAAAGCTGGACAAATATGAGGACTAGCATCCCAACAGGTAAATTAAGGAATATTACACGTATTACATCTTTAAATTCTAACTTGGGTCTATGTAAGTGCCTCATATCAGATAACAGATTGATTAATTGTAGCTTAATACATGTCCATATTTCATAGATTAATTCTTTGGTAAAGGACATTTATTTGCCATAAAAATCTATACAGAACATAGTTGCCCTTTGACCAACCAACAATTCTGTTATAGACCATCCTTGGAAGTTTAGCTGAAGGTAAAATGTAAAAAAATGACCTTTTGAGCCATGCCAAATGGGGATCCTGGCTCTCTTGTCTCAGTGGGCTATTCTCCAGTATTAAATCATTTAAGAAGCTGCAGTTTGCTGAGGTGTACTTGTCACATACTGTACAGGGACTTGAGTACGCTGCAAAAATCAATGAAAAAAGGCAAGCTCAAATCTAATGTAATAAAGGTTTCTCAAGTAAAATGCGGGAGGAAGAGAGGAGAATTCTACTTTAATTCACCTTTTACAATTTGTAGGCTGTAGATCTTTCCCACAATGGGACTACATTTTATGCAAGGAGATTGAAACAGGGACTACTGCTGCACCAATACAATGTGGGATGAATTCTGTATGATAATTACAGCAGCTGTGCTTGGAGAACAAGTGATTTTTAAGAATGAGTTTGTTACAGTTCAAGGTCTTCTGTGCATGAAGTTCTAGTTTCAGAAAATTCTTCCAATTACTCAGGTTTTTTTGTTGATCATATATTGCCTCTGCCATTCATTTGTTCCTTTGTCTCCCACTATCCTACCTCAATGTGGGAATGCCTCCAACTCATCACTCAGCAAGTCCAAAACATTCTAATGAGATTTCCAACCATGCCTGTATGTGAAGAAAAAGAGATGTGGAGCACGTATCATTTTCTTCTGAAAAGGAAACAGAGGGTGGTGGATTTAAGCAGCATCTGCTGGGAGTAGTGGGTTTATGGGCAGTGGATCTTTCACTTCCAGTAATTTGATGGAAATTTGCCATCTTGGCTGCTCAAACTCTCCATCTAGGATAATGTCAAAGCCCTCTAACTGAGAGCCTGTTCCTTTGGCTTGTTACCTTGATATATATTTGCACTGCTGGATAGATTTCAAAATTGTGTAGTAGCTAAAAAGTGAAGTTCCAAAGAACTGTTTCTACACCTGAAGACTTTCACATTGGCTGATATTTAACAGTAGTCTCCATTTCTTCATTAAACCTGTTAACTATTTATTCTAACTGTTTTCAACAGGTTACTTCATTGCTCTCTCATAAAAGTTTAGTGACCAAGTCAGCATTTCAAATTAACACATTGGACTTTACTTTCCTCAAAATCCAGAATGCCTGCTAATTATCCGAAAGGTTATCAAGAACTTTTGAATAATGATTCTGGCACTTCAGCTATTTGAGAAGTTTAAATGATCCAAAAATAACAATAGCAAACTAACATGGGAGCTATGAATGACAGTGAGGTAAAAATACAGTTTACTCAAATTGTTGGTCAATAAATCACCAAAGAATATTAAACGTATCAGTGCAAAACCTCTTGGAATTAAATGGATGATGTTTTCATAACATAGCAAGATGTCTCTAGTGGTATTATAAATCTTAGATTTATCTTTCCCAATCCTAGTGAACACATGTACTTTCTAAATGAAGTAAGGGGAAAGATGGCATGCTAGCATGTGTGTGCTGACCCACCCCAGCGGGCATGATCCCCACACAGTGGCACTACATAGAGAGTCTATTCGAGGAGAGTCCAGATAGCAAAGTCCAAATAGCAAACTGAGGTCTGGTTACTGGTAGTTCAAGTAAGAGTCTAGTCCAAAGGATGGCCAGGGGCATCATCAGGGTTGGCAGAGAAGTCACGGCAGGCAGATCATGTTCTAGGCAGGCTATCCAAAGTCAAGCAGGGCGTTGATCTATGCACTGAAGAATTGTACCGAATCTGGAAGACTGCAACAAGCTTGTTTATAAGCCTTCCAGCTAATAGCTGGGAGTCTTCTCTGGTATTTGGCAATAGCTTGCCTGTGTCTCAGGTGTCGCTGCCTTCTGCACTTTGCCCTGACTGCAGGCTGATCACTGTCATCTGCTGTGGAAAACAGACTTGGGCCAGATGCAGGCTGAGATTCCTGGCTCAGGACATTGTCAGGTTCGGGTGCAGGCAGAACTTGGCTAGGCAAAGGGAGTACCCCCTGATCCAGGTCATCTTCAGAGTCCAATGAGGATTTGATCACAACAATGTTGTGCATTCCATTTAGGAATCTCATCAAAACATCACTTTAAACCAGCTTGACTGTGACCTCTATCCAGACACATTTAGCTAATTGAAATAAGTAAATAATCCTCAGTTAAAGTTACAGAAAGATGAGAGAGTAAACAAGGTTTAATAGATTTTAGCCTTCATAATGGGCAAATATAAAAAGGTTAACAAAAGGGGAAACCACTGTCTTTTATTGATACTTTCAGGTGAAATCAGAATACATATTAATACTAAATGTAGCTGTCCTGGGAGAAAGACTGAACTCCATTTAGCTTCCAGTTCAAAAAGAAAGTTGTTTCCAAAGCATGCTAGATGTCTGTAGACATCTATCAATTGGGACTCCAAGGGGGGAAAAGTTGGATATGTAGTATAAATAACCAAATGCCATGTTTTTAGATAGTTTTATAGTATTAGATTTTAATTGGTATTGGGCATGTTTTTTGGCTGATGTTGTGAGCTGCCTTGGGTCACTTAGGCGAAAAAGGTGGTTATGTAACAAATAAAAATAATTAAATAAATAAATATTCCTAGCATGCAGTTTCTTTGAAGAAAATAAGAGGAAGTCTCCACATCCTAAGGTAGAGTGTCCTGGCCAATGGATATCAGTGCTTTGTTTGTAGCCAATAAAATGGTTGTGATTTTTTTTCCCCTTTTGTGTTTGGATTTGTGTTCCTGATTACTCAGCCTGCTTTCCCCTTGCATTGCCCTGTGCTAGTACTTACATAATTACCTTGTCTTGAGTAATACTGATTTACAGCCAAGCCATATTGATCTGTGGTAGCTGAAGTGATACAAATACTAGGTGTGCTGCTGTAAAAATATTGCAGAACACCCTGTACTTGGCTGTCTCGTTTAGCCCTTGGGACTTATAATCTTTCCTCATAAGCTTCTTACGCCTTGCTTTCAGATCGGAGGTCAGATGTGAATGCAGCACTATAGCAACAAATGATAGCCCTTTTTTAATTGCAAGGATAAGAAAAAAACAAAAAATTGAAGTACTGTGGCAACATAATGATCAGCAGATTTATTTGGTGTGAACTTTTTTTGTTTCTTCAGACACATTGAGTGAAATAATTAGCTACAACTTCATCTATAAATATAAAAGGATTCAGGCACGGAAAATGAAATTGTAACATGACAATGGCATTATTAGCACAAGTAATATATCACAAGTAAGTTGATTAGGTAAGTATCCTGCCAATGGCTAGAGAAGTGTTTCCCAATCTTTGGTCTTTGGACTTCAATTCCCAGAAGCCAAAGTCAATTCCCCAAAGCACTGATCAGCCAATGTACTGACTGAGGCTTCTGGGAATTGAAGCTCTCCGGTGGGGGGTGGGGGTGTCCATGTTGGAAACCACTGGGCTAGAGTGTTTATCTATTTATCAGGTCAACTATAGTCATGTCTGAAATGAAGATATGTTGACTGAAGGAGGACTTCATTTTTATTTTTTTACTTAATTAATGTTTCTCATCTTCACCAGCTGTGAGAAAGATGCAACTATAGCTATTGACTGGGGAAGAATTTCCCAATATTTGCAGATTTCTTCAGAATTAGAAGAAATACAGTAAAACCTTGGGTCATGATTTTAGTCCATTCAAACAGTTTTGTCGGAAACTGGATCAATCGTGAACCGAAGCACATTTTCCCTTAGGAATGCATTGAAAATTTAAATGACATTCCCAACGTCCCACAAAAAACCCCAACCCCCCCCCCCCCAAAAAAAAAATTAAAACTGAATAAAAGACAACGCAAAGCTCCCTACCTTTTCCACTACTTGACTTTCCTGGGTTCCAGCACTTTTTCCTGGTGATGGGCATCAGCCGTGCTGGCCAAGGACTCACCCCTCCTTCTGGCCAGGCCTGTGCTGGGGAGATAATTTAGCTCTGCTCTGCTCTGTGAGAGAAAGTCAGAAGCACTTTGGCAGCTTTGGGAGAAGGGCCGCACTGCCCCTTCGTTGCCTGGATCACTGCTGCTCCTTGTACCAAAGTCCAGGAGGGTAAGAAGGGGCAGCATGATGGCAGTGGTGCCTGCATTGGGGGAACTCAGGAGGTGCCCAGACAAAGGGATCCTCTTTCTTGCCTCCCGGAACAGCAGCTTACAGCTGTTTTTCCTAGCCCACTGTAGAAAAAATTAGACCACATGTGTCTTTCTACTCAACATCTTCCACCATGCAGACAATACACTCAGTTCCTTTTTTGTCTCCCTATGTTCCTTCGGTAATCTTCTCATATCTTTTGTTGTCTAATAGCCCAATTGCTTCACTAGAGGCTTTTCTGAGTTTGATTTATTTCAATGAATTTTGTTGCTTCTGATGTTTCTAGCAAGATATTCTTTCAAAAGGTATTCCATCTGCATCCTTTTCTTTATTGTCTGCTTACATTGGACTTATTAGCAATTTTGCTCTCTATCGTCTCTTATTTGGATGATATTTTTACTATTAACTGAAGCACCTGTAACCTGTTATAGTATCCCTTGGCTCTACTTTTCAAATGTAATGGATTCTTCTTGGACTTGTTTTGATATTTCCTCATACTGTGTTACCCCCACCTTCCAAAAATATAATAAAATTCCATCACATTAAAATTCATTGAGAATTTCCCAGTGGCCAGCCCAAACCATAGGGCTTAAAATGTTTTAAAAGCTGTTCATACGTGGGCTGATACATAAAAACATAAGAAAATATTCTGTTATCTATACACAAAGGTGCATTTATAATTGAAATTCTTCTCTTTGATTCCAGAAAGAATTGGCAACATTTTCTGTAGATAAGCCAAGTATTTTATTCTTTTTCCAATCCATATGCATGATCAGACTCCAGAAACCATTATGGCTGCATGGAATTCCCTCAACACTCCACTCATGCATAGGTCATTTGGCTATGAGCCATCAGCAAACATCCTGAGAAGTTGTCAAGGGAATCTCTAGCTATTGGCTGACCCAGCTTGTTTGTTACTGCAAGTCTGAACATAGCCATCAGTCTTGAGATGAAGAGGAAGCACATGGAAAGTAATGCCAAGAATAGTTCCAGCGAAGCAGAGGGAAATTCAAAACTGCTTCAAGCAAAGAAGCCAATGGAGCTGCAGATATGAAAGGTACAGTAATGTTCACAGTTATCTCACTAAATCAAGAGGAATCACTCAGCTGAACAAATGACTATTTTGGCATGTGTGAGGTCAGCCTGAGGCCAGCCTGATGTATGCCAATGAACAATTCCTAGGACTCCATTATCCCTTGGAAACATGACAGTACCTTACATCTCACTATGTAGCTGGTTAAATGATCTGCTATGGACAGAATGGAGCCACAAGGAAAGAATAGAAAGGGTTTGACCGAGCATTAAAATATTCACAGCCTGTCTCTTGCTGACTGAATTGATGGATAATGCAAACTCCAAATCAAATAAGCTTGTTCATTTTATCCATCAGTAAATTTCATCCCTCTCTGTACAGGTTTATAACAAAGGATGTATTTGAAATACATCCACTGCAAATATTTTATAGAGTTCCCCTTCAAGGATATATTCCTTGATGAAGATCCAAGGTTTGGTTGTAGTGTAGATGGGGATAATCAAATGGTGCCATTTGTTTAGGCCGGTCCAGCCTGGCTCCTCGCACCATCCGGGGACGTTTGTCTGCCTTGGCATTTGTGGCCAAGGCCAATGGTGTCCCTGATACCCTGGGTGACATTTGGATCTGCAGGGTTTTGGAGGGTTGGGCCAGGGAGCGCGGCCTGTGCGATGACTCACGGCATCCCATCTCCCCGGGGGTCTTGCAGTGTTTGGCTGCAGCCTGGCCACGTTACTGCTCCGACCCCTTTTAGGCCTGTCTTTTCCACACGGCCTCTTCAGTCGCTTTCTTTGCAGCCCTCAGGATGGGTGAATTGGTCCCTACATCCAGGACTGATTCCTCTGGCTGTGCTTTGTTGTTCTCGGATGTTGCTATGTTGGCTTCTTCTGTCCAACTTACTATTAGGTTGTCAAAGACTGACCAGTGTGGCCTTGGGGCTTCGCTCCTGCTACTCCGCTGTTCTATTGCGGACATTTGCTCTGTTGTTCGCTGGAGCGCTATTTGCTTGTGCATCCTGCTGGCCCTGGCCACCTTTTCATCCACGCCGACGGTTCTCTCCTGACCCATTTCCAGTTTTGGAGGGTGACTGGTGCAGTGCTTGCTGCGGAAGGGTTTTCTGGGGTTCGTTATTGCACCCATTCATTCCGCATTGGTGCGGCGTCCACTGCAGCCTCATTTGGCTACTCTGCAGCTTACATTATGCAGATGGGTCATTGGGGTTCTTCCTGTTTTTGTTCTTATGTGCATCCTTTTGATGCTTGATCCTTTGCTGCCGCTTGTTTTCTCTTCTTCTATTTCAGGTCGTACCACTGCTCTGGATGTGGCCTGTGTCTGGGTGGTCGGACACAGTTACATTTACTGGGCGGCTCACCTTGCTGAATCGGCTCTTTGTGGAATTCATCTCAGACTGGGCCACAGAGCCTTTCTCATGTGGAGGGGGTTCCAGGGCATGGGCTGGAGCCAGCTCCTACAATTTTCAGTTGAGTCCCGGCGCTCAGTCCCCCCTGATATTCTGCTGGTCCACCTTGGGGGTAATGACCTGGGCTGGCGCACTGGTATCGACATGGCCAGGGCTATATGCCATGATTTTTCATTATTACACCATCGCTGGCCCGGGACCAGGTTTATATGGTCTAGTATTGTCCCTCGCACTGTTTTCCGTGGGGCCGGCGACCCCAGGAGCATAGACTGTGCCTGGCGGGGTGGCATGGTGGTGGAGCACATGGAGCTCCATTTTGATGCCCCGCACCTCTTTTGTGGGGACGGCGTCCATCTGTCCTCGGACGGTCTGGCCTTGTTCCTGGCCGCTCTGCAGCAGGGCCTTTTGACCGAATTATCGGTCTCGGGGGTTGGGGCAGTGTGTAGTTTCACTCCCCCCCTTGTGGCAGGTAGCACTGGTAAGGACATGAATCTGATCCCTATAGAATCTGATTGGAATGCATTTCATCAGTCATTTTGGCTGTCATCCCAGAAATAACAATTGGAGGCCTGATGAAATGCGGACCATGAACTTGGGAATAGCAAGCTTGGCAGCTTGCAGGCCCAATTAACAGTTTACCCGATTTTTGGTCAGAAGTGAAAGATGCAGAGGGACACTTCTGACAGGGATCTTTAAAAGTTTTAAATTAAACCTAATTAGTTTAATGGCAGGCAAATCTTCGGTTAGTTGATTATGATATCATAGAGCCTTACCAGTGCTACAGCAGCCTGCTGCAGAGCAAGTTATAAAAGTTAATACAGTTGATCAGTTTAATTAAGTTACCAGTCAATAGAGTGGCCCAATTTTTCAACCAACAAAACTGTTGTCTGTCTCCTTTATCCTGGCGTCCTTGGGGCAATACATTGTATCAAAATCCCACACATTCACAGTCTACATAGACATACTACATATATGCAATTTGTATAACTTTTGACACTACACACAGAGAGCAAAACAATTTCCAGCAATTGGGAGAGGTTTCTAGCTCCTGTGGCCACCATAACTAAGTCACCAAAGTCCTTTTGCTTAACATAGTAAATTACAGTAGCCTTATTGACTCAATGGGGATTTGGTGAACCAATTACAGTATTTCATAAGTTTGACTGTTTGAAATAGGCCAACTTTAATTGCAACAGTTTGACATAGAAAGTTGCGCATTAGGCCTTTACAACAATAATGGAACTTACAGAAGAGTTGACTAAAGGTTTGACTACAGTTTATTAAATAAATTAGGAGGTACTTCTGGGTTTTTAAAAATGTTGATTTAATGTCATTTGGTCATTGTGTCAGTGTAGAACCTTTAATCTGACTGTATTGTAATTTGTGCAACATATTGGTTCAAGGAACTACACTGCCTTTACAACAGAACTGGCATTTTGGTGCTATGGGCATAAATTGTTTTAATATTTTAATATATTTGTTGAATTGACATAGCAGATTACCGCTTAAGCGATGCAGTACTGCAACTGAAATAGTGAAAAATGTTGCAAGATTGCTGCCAGCATCACAGATATTTCACCATTCCTCTTGGTGGTCTACATTGCCTTTTTAATATTTTAATAATTTGTTTTATATACAGATAATTTTAATGGGGCATAGCACATTAATGCTTAAGTGATATAATGCTAAAAATTGAAATTTATATATATATGTATGCATATGTATAGTTTACACAGAGAGAGAGAGAGAGAGAGAGAGAGGGAGGGAGAGAGAGAGAGTATAGTTTTTTAGTGTCCAGATAATGGGATTCCAGACTTCAGGATACACTGCAGGATACATATATATTTATATAAAGTTATGAATTCAGACTGCAGTGTATCCTGAAGTCTGGAACCCATTATCTGGACACTGAAAAACTTACCAAACCCCAGAGACACAATTTACTCCAACACAGCAACTGCACATGCCAAGATGTGATTGGAATAGATTCAAAATAAACAGTCGCCATAGGCCTGATTAAAATAAACTTGTTTGGGGGGGTGGGGGTGGGATGTAAGCTTTGGTGTGCATTTGTGTAGTTCCTGATCTTTGAGTTGATTTCATGTGTGGCAAACCTGATGCAAAAGCAGGAGTATTATGTATAGATCAGCCCTTCCTAACTTTCCTTTGATTCAGTGGGTCTACTCTAATCTGATTTATTAGATTATTATGTTCAATTAATGTGATTAATATTTCCATTAACATAAAAAATGCATTTGGAATTTCAGAGGGATAAGAGGAATACCTTGGATACTTATGTGTTAATGCTGACAATTTTCAGTGTTCAGAACCTGAAATCGTTTATGATTAATTTCAATATGATTTATACTATAGAAATGCACTATAACTAGCCAAATGCAAAAAAAAAAAAAAACTGATTGTGTCTGAGATATTTGTGCAATTCTGGGGCAACTATAGACAGAAAAAAGAGGTCAGGGACAATTATGGAATGGTACGGCACCTTCCAAAGAGTCGGAATCAACTGTGCGACTAAACAACAACACGGCACCTCCCACTGGTACTGTGCATTAAAACTTAGTACTTGTATGGTTTGAAATATTAAATAAAAAAGGCATGCAATGTTTTAAATGAGGAAAATGGGGATGTAAGTTATCACCTACCCAAAAAATAGGTCTTTCAAAAACATGTTGACACTTCTACATTGGAGGAAATGTAGTGACTTTTTAAATGAGAAGAAATCACAGTACACTGGGACAATTGTATATGACAAATTCTATCAAACAGACAGCAGACATAAGCCAAGAAAGAGTTGAATGTTCTTGCACCCATGAACATCAATGTGCTCAATTTAATTGCTCCAACAAGAGTATGCCCATTGAGTCAATGAAACATGCAAAATTCTTAATTTGTTCATTCAGCAGGTATTCAGTAGTTTGGGAATAATAACTGGGGTTAGTCTAATGGGTTTAAATGTTCTTATCTCCATTCTATATCATGGTCAATAAATGGAAACAACTGCACAAGCAAATGCAAGTAATAATAATATTTAAACTATCCACCTTTTGCATCAGATCATATGAGCAGCATAAATGTAAAACCTGGTTCTATATCAGTTCCAAAAGTAAACGTAAATGGAGTGAAATAATTAGACATATGCTACTGCCTTAAAGCAAAAATTGTACTCTTTGGACCCATGCTACCCAAGTGGTGTCTTTGGTTTATTTTTAACCACCCTTTTTAGTCCCTAGTACACAGATTCATCCTTAGATGACTCTCCTTTAATTAGTCAGCTTATGTAAGCATACCTGGAGGAAAACCATACTAAACTATTTAACTAGGGAAGACGTTTAATGTCACAAATATCTGACCTTCAAAACTTGCTATTGGGCTTTGTGCATTAAAATATTTCATAGAAAACTGGACACATTCATTATGATGCTGTTTTAAAAGCTGTTTTGTCTAGTTGCAGATAAACCAGACCATTCTCCTACCTAGTTCATATATTGATTAAGATTTTTTAAAAATGTCAATGCATAAAATCAAACATTTTTCTTAAACTTTTAGAAGGGCATTTCAGCTAAAATCCTCATTTCAGTTAAGATCAATTGGAAAGAACTCAAAATCAAACAGTATTCATTGATTGAATAGCTTATTTATGGTGGTTTCATGTCATACATATCAATGGCATTGAATTCTTGCTCCCAGATTTTACAAAACACCTGTTGATAAAGGAGACTTCCTTTCTTAGATCTCTTCAAAGTAATCATGAACAATTCAAGAAGAGCCAACTTTGGTTTTATACTCCATGGAACCAGGCAAGGAAGTCATTTGTAAAAATTGTCCAATGCATTACCTTTGTAAATAGGAAGCAAATGAAGAGGCAGAAAAGTACAAAATGCATATATAATTATTTAAATCCTGGAGAATAATTTGGCAGGACCATTACTTTTACAGTATATCACTGAAGGTGGACATCTACTGTTGGTTGTTTTCATTGTGATTTAAATTTCTTCTCTTCAAAATATTTGGTCTTCAAAAAACCTCAGGTTTATGAACATGAGATACTGATTATGTCTCCACAATTATAAACATCAGGAAATGGTCCAACATTGTCTTGGTATGTCATGCTTATGTTGAAATCAGGAAAAAGAATGCAAAAGCTTTAAATAGCAATGGACAGCCTGAATGTTGGGAGTGCCAAGGTCAGTGTCAAGATGTTCTATAGCATCCCTTTTTGTGCTTATACCATTCAAGGACACCAACTAAGGGAAAACCACACTTTATAGAATTGTTCCACATTTACAAAATTGTGTTATATGTAACTAGCCTAATTTTACTTGTTTGGTCTTCCTGTTTTACATGGATGGCAGTGGCAAAGACCTATCCATGTGGAGGGAAGTGAAGACTGCAAAATGTAACTGTGGATTTCTTCCACATCTCACAATCTGTATTTTATTTTGGACCTGGAGTGTGCATATTCTGTTTTGTATTGGAAGACTATACTATGATTTTCAAATTTTGTTCTTCCTGTTTGCACAATGCTATTTTTATTTGTGCAATCATAATTTTATGATAGACAGACAGATAGATAGAGTAATACCTCAGATAATGACTGCATTGGATAACGCTAGAATCAGATAACGATGCAAAATTTCTAATTTTTTTTTTTGCATCAAATAATGATTTGTTAGCGGAAGTTTTTTTTCACCCATTTCAGGCTCTCTGACACCCCTGCCGGCTCCAGGAAGGTCGGGGGACCCGATCAGCACTGTTCCCGATGTTCCCCGACCTCCCTGGCCGCTGCAGTAATTCAAAACACCAGGATTCAAATACCAATATTTTGCCTTACTGCAGCGGTCAGGGAGGTCTGGGAATGGTGGGAACAGTGCGGATCGGGTCCCCCAACCTCCCCAGAGGTGGTAGGAGTGTCAGGGAGCCCAAAATGGGTGAAAAAATTGAAGGTTTTTTGCCCATTTCAGGCTCTCTAACACTCCTGCCGGCTACGGTGAGGTCGGGGGACCCAATCCGCACTGTTTTTGAAGTTCCCTGACCTCCCTGGCTGTTGCAGTAAGCCAAAACATCAGGATTCGAATCCCAACATTTTGGCTTACTGCAGTGGCCAGGGAATGGCAGACACATTGTGGATCAGGTCCCCTGGCCTCTCTGGAGCTGGCAGGGGTGTCAGAGAGCCCAAAATGGGCAAATAAATGAAAGGGTTTTTTGCACATTTCGGGCTCTCCAACACCCCTGCTGGCTACGGGGAGGTTGGGGGACCCTGGTTCAGCCCCCCAACCCAAACAGCTGATCCCATGCTGTGATCTGCCTGTCTCTTTGGAAAGGGCAGTGGGGATTCCACTCATGGAATTGCCCTGCCCTTTCCAAAGAGGCAGGCTGATCATCCCCCTCTTCCCTTTCCTCTTCGGAAAGGGAACAGGGCTTTTTTTTTATCATCGTGAGATCAATGCATCACACAACGTTAAAAACTGGATAACGACGAGACTTGTGGAACCAAGTCTCATTGTTATCCGGGGTAGGTAGGTAGGTAGGTAGGTAGGTAGGTAGGTAGGTAGGTAGGTAGGTAGGTAGGTAGGTAGGTAGGTAGGTAGGTAGGTAGGTAGGTAGGTAGGTAGGTAGGTAGATAGATAGATAGATAGATAGATAGATAGATAGATAGATAGATAGATACTCTATTTCAGGATTAATGGTGAATGTACCATTTGCATTTTCCTGACGCAAATGATTAACTAAGAACCTACATTTTCTAGAAGAAAAATCTACGATATTTTTATACTCTCCAACACAAATCACATTATATTACCTATATGTTTCATCCATTATTTAGAACAAATGTTAGACCATCTATTTTCAGCCTCTGGGCTGCCTCATTAAAATCAGAGTGTTATAAATTATTTGATATTGCTTTGGGAACAGTTGCCCTCCCACCTTGACTGTTAAATGGTATTGAGTTTATTATTTTTCTTTTATGCTGTGTTTCCTCCTCTGCTATCTTTCCCTTGACCTCTCATGTCCTGCTGTCCCTAAAATCAACTATAGTCAAACTGTTCCTTTATAAAATTAATTCCTGGTGTACATTCCACAGATAGCCTTTTGATACCAAACAGATGATAGGAATCTCTTAAGATTAGAACTAGGTTTACATGGTAAGTCCCCTGAAGAAAAGAGAATGGATTTAGATTGTTTAATAGAGATGTTGTTCTTATTAATTGGTATCATACTGTTCATTAATTATAGCTCCCAGGTTTCAGGGCACCAGGTGAAGTCTTTGGGAATTGCTATGCTTCTTTAGATCTCAAGTGGAGAGGCAGAGCTCAAATGTTTGTGAGTGGCATCTCAAAAGTCTGGGCACAGATGTTCACACATTCCTAATTGGTCCCTATTTTAGGAGTGTTGTGAACATCTGTGCACAGACTATAGGGACTGTAGTGGCTCAAGTGGTTAAGACACTGACTGGAAGGCAACAGGTCACCAGTTCGATACCTGGGTACCGCATGACAGAATGAGCTCTTGTCTCAGTCCCAGCTCCTGCCAACCTAGCAGTTTGAAAGCAAGAAATTGCAAGTAGATAAACCACTTTGGTTTGAAGGTAAACAGCATTCTGTGCACTCCAGTGCCTAGGCATGCCTGCCACATGTCCATAGAAACATCTGCAAATGCAGACAGCAATGGCTATTCAGCTATGAAACAGAGATGATTACTGAACCCTAGAGTCAGATATGACTGGTGTTTGACCATGACCTTTATCTTTAATTGATCCTATGGTGCATTGTCTGAAAACAAATGAGTCTGTATGTATTTTGTGCATACATTTTTCTGGGTCCTTGTCTGCCCCATATATATGATATCCCAAGAACCCCACAGCAAAGGCCAGGGGGTGAAGAAGAAGATGCAGGAGGCTGAGGATTCACCTCCCCTTGAGCCCACACCAACGGCCAGTGGGTGAAGAAGAAGGGGGAGGCTGAGGCTTTGCTGCCACCCCGAACCCCCACCAACATTGCTTGATTGTATTATTATATTATTATTATTTTATTGATTGTATTGTCTGTAAGCTGCCTTGAATCACCATGGCAAGTGGGTGTCAATATAAATATGAATGAATGAATGAATGAATGAATGAATAAAAGTATATGACACCAGAACTGTTAAAAAATTGTATAATCTACAGTGACAGTAGGAGATGTGTGTGTGCGTTAGTAAAGAAGCACTGGGGGGGGGGGTTGCACAAAACTAGCAATGCTCAGAACATCCTAAGTATGTCATGAACCTGTCTCGGGTGTTTTGGCCTCTGTATCCAGATAAGAAGGGGTCTCCTAATGTTCTTTGTTACATAGAGAGAGGGTCCATTCACTCAGAGAGCTTGAGAATTTTGTTTTTATTGGGGGATTTTTGGAGATGGAGGGACTTAATCCCAAGAGTTTGTCTTTATGCTCTATTAAACATAAAACCAAGGTGGAACATTTTCACAGAAAGTAATTTTCTGCTGAACCAGGTGAATAAGATTCTCTTGATATTGGAGGAACTAAAGTGTGTGATCTCTTCTGATATAGAACAAAACATTATATATATTTTTTCTTGGTACTCAAAACCCAACCTGCCACAGTGAAACTATCTTGGATGTATTTCTTATTTTTATACTTTTATACTTTCTATATGAGTAGCACAAAGAACAACTTCTTCAACAAGTGTTATGGATGAAACCCCCACAGAAAATGCCTGTTATTCTTGTATAAATAGTGTGAGAGATAAATTTTGATTCATATTATTTGACATAAGTGCAGCCATATTATTTAAAAGTAGAATCAGAATGATATAAAGGGAGTCACCATGTGAGTAAGAATGTTCTTTGTGTTTAGATCACTGCGACCTGAAAGAAAAGAGGAACCTCAGCAGGTGGCTCAGGACAGGGTTACACGTGCCTCATAAAGACCACAACACGTGTCTCACGTGTATCTTGTTAACCACAAAATGTGACATGACATAATGTACTAGGGAAAAAAAGGCAGTTTTAGAAGGTATATAAGGGAGGAGAAAAGACAGGCAGTCAGGCATTGCAAACAAGGGATCTTTGGGAAACCTGTCTTTGCTTTGTTCCAAATTTCTATATTATTGGCCAATCTTACTATTACTTGCATCTCTTTATTATTAAGGTATTGTACTTTATAGAATGTTTTCTGATTTTATTTGGCTTCTGCATGCAATAAATTAATTAATAATATTTTAAGATATTGTGCCTAGAGTCCTTTTGTCTATAACAGCTGGGGAAAATAGAAATAAAATTTCCATGACAATAGAATAGAAACAACACATTTGTGATTCTAATATTCAGCACTAGCATCCAGGAAGCCTTGACAATGTAGATGTTCTTTTTTTAAAACAAACAATCAAACCCAGATTTTCTCCTTTTTCTCGAAAACAGCTAGACATATATGCTTGCAATTTCTCAATGCACATATCGTCAACCTGATGAAACAGTTCCATGGTATACTTTATTAGTGCCAATGATAGTTTTTTCCTACTGTACTTATCTTTTGTTCCAGATTTTGGTCAGAAGATTAAGGTATTTTTTTCATCTCTTCAAAATGCACTACTACTACTACTACTACTACTACTACTACTACTACTACTACTACTACTACTACTAGTAGTAGTAGTAGTAGTAGTAGTAGTAGTAGTAGTAGTAGTAGTAGTAATCTATTATGATATTGATATTTTAATGTTATGTGATATTGATATTGATTATTCATGATTTATTGACATGTGTTTATGAATTTGTAATTTTACATGTGTTGTGAACTGCCCTTAGTCGGTTCTGCTGAGTAGGGCAGTGCAGAAATATAATAATAATAATAATAATAATAATAATAATAATAATAATAATAATAATAATAATAATAATAATAATAATAATAATAATAATAATAATAATAATTTGCAAATTGAAGCCTAGCATCCATGGCAGAAGAAATCTGTTGTTGTTTTCATAGTAATCGGACCCCTTGGAGCAGTACCTAAAGGAACCCCTAGATATTTGGAAATTTTGGACTTATCTGATTTGAACATCCTAAGTCTCCAAAAAACAACTCTACTGGGAACTGCATATATATTCAGACATTACCTTAACAGCTCTTAGGTCCTTGGATAGGGCTTGAACTGTTAATTTTAATTGAGTCCTCGACTGTGAACCAAATGGTTGGTTTGTATTACAACAAGAACACGAACAGGAACATGACCACCACCACCACCACCACCACCACCACCAACAACAACAACAACAACAACAACAACAACAACATCAGCAACAACTCATTGATAAGGCTATGAGACTTTGTTATAGAGTCTTTCTGAGCATGCATATATTGCTTTTGACGTAGGGTGTAACAGCCACGATGAGAATTCAGAATTCCTGCAACAGCAGGAATACATAAAATGACTGAAGTCAATAACATCTCTCTGCCAGCAGAATAAACAGAACTGTTATAATGGATTCCTCTCCTATAGTTTTCTGCAACAGATTTGAAGGGACAGGATGCAGGACATTAAGAAATGAAAGGGAAGATCTCTTGAATTGCATAACCCCAGTCACTTGTGATTGAATGCAGCCACATAGTACCTATAAAAGAAATGTTTTGGTTTTATGCCAATTCAAATCAGATGATTACTGAAAAGTATTCAAAGAACTGTTATTCAGTTGTGAATATGAAGAAAATCTTCTGTTCAAGAACTCTAGCAGTCTTCTAGTGCCTTAGGGGAAAGTGATGGCTTTTAAGTCATTTTTAGTCTGTAAAGTTAATTGTGTAGTCTATCCCATGATACTGAGATGCTGCAAATTTTCTCCAAAATTCATCTCCCACATTTCACTGTCTAATGCTCTTCCAATGTTTTTATGGAATATTTCTTATTTGTTGAAAATTTACCCAGTTGATACAATATAGTTTATGATATTTTACTGTGCCAGAAGCATGGTGTGTGAGTGGATGTGTACAAGACTAAGGCAGGATATATCAAATTATAAATGCCTAAAACTGATCACAGTTCACAGAGTTTGATATAGAATAGGAAAAACATCAAGTCATTGAGCAACCCAATTTTTAGCCAATACAATCATCCTGGGCTTTATGCTGTGCTAATATACAGGGTGTCCCAAAAAGTTACATAACAACAGATAACTTGGAACATGTTTGTCATAAGGGAGAGAGGAGACTTCATGTATATGTAGAAAGAGATGGCCAAAAAGGTGAAAATATTTTGTACATATTTTGTAAATATTTGGGATGAGTATTTTCTACATAAAGGTATATTTACCTATAATTTACCATTTTCACTATGTGTTGAAATTTTGGAGATATCCTGTAGATGACTTTTTTCTGGATAAATTTGTTCTAGACAATTTCAATCTTCAAAATCCCAATGAGTACTTTGAACTAAACCAGAAACAAATCTCTATGTACAGTATCTTTTAAAAAATGAATGCATTTGCTGAAATACTGTTGTGTAAGTAATGCTGTTCATGGCTGATGACATCATCAGCTGTAGAGGTTTTTTTTTTCAACAGTTAAACATTTCTAATTTCTCTCTAAACCTACAAATTAATCCAGTAAGTGAGGTTCTGTCAGCATGCAAGAATTGCTTCTATTGATTTGGAATTTCAATCTTTGCTTCTCCTACATACCAGAATTGCAAAACTTTTCTCCTCACTTCTTGAAGGGCAAGATATTTCCTGCTGATATACACTGGAAATCTTTTTGCTAATTGTTTACCTTGTGCAAATTGAATAGCATACACAATCTGAGCAAGTCTACGTAAAACTGCAATTGCTGCTCTCCTAATGCATGGGCTTTTAACAGTCAGCCTTTTAAAGAACAATATTCTATATTTTGTACTTGCTGGATTTATGGATGTGTTCATGCATGCACACATGCATGTTTTCTTTCTTAAAGGGACAGGACATTAGATTTACAATACCACTACAGAGACATTGGCTACTGATTGCAGAAATATGAAGAAAAGAATGACACCTCGTTTTTAGAATTTGGAGGCTTGCAGTGTTTGGAAATTTCTCAACAAGTGTCTCACAGTGCTGGGACAGCCCAAATTAGAGGCTGTCAGAGTGCAATCCTCCAAGGCTCTTTTAGTATACACCCCAGTCCTATCAGACTTTGGCAGTCCCCCCAAAACACAGTTTTCTCTGTCAATAAAAGAACAACCTCCTTGAGCAGTATTTGACCTTTTAAGTAGGCCACAGGGCCTTTTGGCAGTGTCTTAATGTAAAAAAAATAATTTGCAACCAGATGTGGGCTTCTGCTCTCTTCATTTCATTTTTTCACATTGTTGGTGGTCTCTACAGCACCTGGAGGATCCCAGGAGTTGAAAACTAGGCCCCAGATGTGCCAAAAGTTGCTCAATCCTGGGCTAAATCAATGAGAATGAGAAATGCAACAAATATTCTTCACATCTCTACTATTGACTTAGATCATTAGCTGACCTAGCCTACTATTGTCTGCTCTGTGCATTTGGGATTCTGAGACAAAAGCTCTTCCCATTACTCCAGCTGTTTAAATGAAAACGCAAACACTTGAACTTAAGCCCTTTTATATACAAAGCTTGTATTTTAGTACAGAGTTGCTGATTTCTGACTAAATGGTTTCCCATCTGTTTTCCAGATGTTTGGGGGCACAATTCCATTAGCGTCTGTCACTGCGGCCAATAGTTAAGGAAGTTGGTATCTGCATTCTAAAAATCAGGGGTGATTCTAAAAGAAGTTGAGATTTTTCTATTTATTTCTTTAGTGATTGCATACTGTGTCTGGGATTCACAATATAAAACAGAAAGAAGAAATAGTTGAATATTTGTATGCTACCTGCTGTCAAGTCACTTCCTGCTTATGGTCACTCTTAATAGGGTTTTCCTAGAGGAGCATGTTAATTCTCTGAGACCCTGAGGCATGGGAATAATTCTGACTGAGTAACATTGTTTTTCATTGTTTTAATTGTTTTAGATAAGGCAAATTGGAAATATTTTAGTAAATAAATGACAACAACTTAACATTTAATAATTGGTTTACACTTAATACTTGGTAATTATTGGATGTATATGTATATTTTCTCAAATGTATAAAAAAATCTAATAAATAGACACATATCCTGACAAGATGGTGTTGCCATAATGGGAGAAAGCATCCATTCCAGTATTAGGTATACATCTTCTTTTGGATGAAAATTTACTACTGCATAAGATTTGGGTTCATGCCTTAGGATAGCACCTACTGTGCTACTCCTTAGGTACCTAGGCAATAGCAGTGGTAGTAGTGGTAAGAGGGTGACTTAGTTTACCTTCTTAGCTCCTAGTCTGAACTCTTGTAGTAGGCTATAAGCAAAACAAAATAAAAAAACAACTTTAGGAACAATAGACATTTATGAAAAACACTTCTAATGTCCAATCATTGTCATACAAGGGAAGGAGGACTAGAATAAATACTAACTTTCAAGAGTTTATCTTTGTTTGTACTCTTCTCAAGTGCTGCTTCTTTAAAAGAAACCTGTTTTATATCATGAGATGGTTGTCAAAATGAGTTATTTGTTTGCAGTCATGTTTTTATGCAAGCAGACTGGCTAAATTATTTCTTTAGGAATAGCTACAGTCCAATAAACACAGTGAAGGAATGGAATAATCAATTTATTTTGCTTCCCTATATGTTTTGTATGTATTGAGTCTCAAGTATGTGCTATCTAAATCTGTATTTCTCCATAAAAGTTTTTAATACCAAAAAATCACACTTTTATACAAGTTCCTCTCAAATATAGTTGTTCAATGCACCTTTTCCAAAGATATACATTTCTGCAAGCCAGCTTTGTTAACACAATTTGTGTGCAGATTGCTGAAGTATATATATTCTAAATGCATTTTTCTTATATAAAAACTTTTGTGGACACTTATCAAGCGGTGAAATTGCATCACAGAATTCAGGGAACTATATAATCCATGAAATAACTGTTTTCTGATCTCCATAGCAGTCTGGAATTGTGAATTTGTTTGGATGTGGACCAAATGAAATCCTATCATTTCATTAAACAAGGGACTAATCTTGTCCTCCTTTTGGTTTGTCTTTCTTTAATTTTCTTGTATAAAGTGGCAGATGAGACATAATTAGTTTCAACTGCTGAGAAATAACTCTTGTCATAAGGTTAAACAGCACAGTAGGATAAGACTGAAAGCTTTATTCCATAAAATGTAATGAGAAGTACACAAGAAATTGTGTGTAGTTGACCAGTTTACATGTGCTGAAATAAAAAATACATAAAAGATTTGGCCTGGTTTTGATTACAAGACAGAAGGTATAATAAATCATTCTTTAGCCATCTCTTTCGCCATGTACCAAAATGTTTTAATGGAACAATGCATGCTTGAATCTCCATAATCAATGGGAATTCTAGAAATGATACCTGTTCATTATTTCTACTCACCAAGTCAGAAGGAATAAAATTATCCTTATCAGGCTGAACAATGCCAGCTCCTGGCATGATTTGGAGTTTCCTTTGAATCATGAAATATCTGAGTTGGAAGGGGCCTTTTAGGGCACCGAGAACAACCCAACACTCAATGTAGGAATCCAAATGAAAGCACATATGGCAGATGGCTGTCCAATTCTCTTTTGAATGCTTCCAGTGTTGGAGCGCTCACTACCTCTCAAAGCAGTTGGTTCCACTGTCATACTGCTCTAACTATTAAGAGGTTTTTCCTAATAATCAGCCTACATCTAGCTTCCTGTAGTTTCAGCCCATTATTACACATCCTACACTCTGCGATGATGGAGAACAAATCCTTCCCTTCCTCTTTATGGTTATCTGTGAAGTATTTGAAGAGTGTTATCATATCCCCTCTCAGTCTCCTTTTCTCAAGGCTAAACATGTCCAGTTCCTTTAGTCTTTCCTCATATTGCTTGGTTTCCAGTCCTCTGATCATCCTGATTTATTTACATCTCTCTTAAGGTGTGGTGCCCAGAATTGGACACAGTACTTTAGATCTGGTCTAACTAATGCAGAATAGAGAGGGACTAGTACCTCAAGAGTTTTTGAGACTATACTTCTGTTAATGCAGCCTAAAACAGTGTTGGCCTTCTTTGCAGCCACATCGCACTGTTGACTCATATTTAACCTGTGATATACAATAATTCCAAGATCCTACTTGGTTGTAGTATTGCTAAGCCAAGTATCCCCTTATTGTAGCTCTGCATCTGGTTTTTGCTCCCTAGGAGTGAAACTTTGCACTTAGCCCTGTTAAATTTCATTCTGTTGGTTTCATCTTTTTGAATTCTGCTCCTGTCTTCCAAGGTACAGTAAAACCCCATATAACGATTTTAATTTGTTCCACGGGTCTGTTTGCTATGCAATTTATTCATTGTACGATTTTCCTATGGAAAAAAATCATACAACATTTTTTTTCCGCTAAGCAGTGTTTCCCACTGAATATTTGTTAAATTATTTTTTCCATAGGAAAAATTGCTATGCAAGACACCAATTTTTTTTAAAAAAAACTATTTGTTGTGCAATTTTTCAGTATAAGGGGCGTTTGTTATACGATGTTCCACTGTATCAGTTATTCCACCCAGTTTTGTGTCATCTGCAAATTTGGTAAGTATTCCCGTCACCCCCTCATCCAAGTCATTTATGAAAATGTTGAAGAGCATAGGGTCCAGAACCAAGCCTCGTGTTACTCCACTTGTTACACTCTCCCAGCTTGGGAAGGAGCCATTGATAAGAACTCTATGAGTACAATTCTGTAGCCAATTGTGGTATCCAGGTCACACCCAGTTAGTTTGCTAATTAGAATATCATGAGATGCTTTGTCAAAGGCTTTGCTGAAGTCAAGTTATATTACATCAACAACGTTCCCAGTGTCCACCATGGAAGTTACCGGATTGAAAAATGAAATCAAATCAGAATGGATATGTTTGTGACAAATCCATGTTGGCTTCTAGTTATTACTGTATTGTCTTCTATAGTCTGCTCCAGAATTTTCCCTGAGATTGATGTCAGTCTGGCTGGTCTGTAATCCCCTAATTCTCCCTTTTTGCTTATTTTGAATATAGCGACATTAGCCCTCCTTCAATCATCCTTGCACAACTAAAAATAGGATCTTTTGTTTAATTCCAGTTACTTTATTTTTGTCCCTTCTTTTTTGCTTTGTGGATAAAGTTTAAAAAAATATTTCCAATAGTTCCCACAATCAGATTGAATTATCCACAATGAAATTAGTATAAAATTAACAGTTTAGGAGCCATCTTTGCTTTTAAGTATGGCTGTGCACAATTTGTGAAAGTATGAGGAAGCAATACTAGGTTACAAATAACAGTGGCAGATGGGTATTCTCAGTGACAGAATGTGCTCAACCCCTAACAGCCTATACTTGCTTCTACATTCTTTGCCTTTTCACAAAACTAGGCCTAGTTCATGTACATGAAGATTTCAAAATACAGGAATAACCCACAGACAGATGTGAAAAATATCACCTCACTTACCGGTAGGCCCAATTGCTTTTTATTTCCTTAGTGTGCATCTGTGTTTGGAATAATTCTAGGAGTTAAGATGGAAGGTGGCTTCCAAGAAGCAAGCCACCCACAGCTTTTCCCACATGCATGCTTGTCATAGGAGGTTGAATTAAACCCAGATGGTGAACATTTCAAATTAACATCTGTGACATCTAAAATAAAACAAAAGAGTAATTCTAATTTATAAAGGCTATTTGTATAAAGACTATCTTGTTTGGGTGTTGGGACAAGGGTTCCACTGCAATTCAATAGTATAAGCACATTTCTTTAAAAATTGCCTCAGGATACATTAATATGCCACTAATCTGCTATATCTGGCTATACTTAAATTACAACCCAACAGTTTCACATGATACCTGATCTCTTTCTCTCCCTTTCCTTTTTTTATTTTTGCTGTATACTAAGCCTGACCTTTAAATCAAACACTATCTTGACTCTACTTTGTATCTATCCTTGTTGAAGACAAATTACTCTATAATGGATGTGTGGTTATTTTTCTAATGCTTCTGTAGGCTCAACTTGTGTCTTCTTGGGAAGATTAAAGAGCTGTTTTGTTTCCATGTTCATTTCCTTTCCTCCAGTTGGCAAAGAAGCAAATCTCCTCTGCATACATTGATTAGATTTTTGTTGTTTTTTCTTTAACCTTTTTTCCTTTACAGGGAAACCAAAACAACATTTTGATCCTTAGCTACCTCAGGGATCTCAGATCTTTCCAAAACTGCTGCAGAGAAAAAGGACATCCACATTGGTTGCTTTCCCTGGCTTTTGTGTTCATCTGATTTCACAGTAATGACATTTCTACTTCTGATGATTTCAGTGGTTTCTATGTTTGCCATCTTCTCATGGTTTCCTTTCAAGGCTCAAACCAAAGTGAACCACACATGTGTTGGTGAACTGTTCTAATCTTTTTCATTAATTATATGGATTTTAGATTTTTCTTTCTTTCTACTGCTTTGACCAGGGATTCTCAACCTGCAGCCTGTAGGTCGGATGTGCCCTGCAGCACCATTTCATGTGGCCCACCACCACCTCCACCACACTAGGAAGTGCCATTAGGTGGAGGAATGGCAAAATGGCCATCTGGCCCCCGAAGCTATCTGAGGGAGCATGACTCAGCCCCTGGTTTTAAAAGGTTGAGAACTCTTGGCTTTGACTATCCTCTGGCAAGTCATTCTCTTCAGATGTGACAGGCTTGAGGAAGAATCCTTTGGCTTCTGTTAAGCTCAGTGCCTGGCCTATTGAGAGTGGGGGAGATGACCTCTGGCTGTCAGAAATGAAGAAGAAGATGGAAGACACTTTCAGTATGAATATCCTCTCAGGCATTACTGTTTGTTCCTCTGCCATAAATCATTTGATTTAAACTAGAATTGAAATAAACAAGAACAATAAGTTTAAAATCCAGGAAGGAAATAATTAATGTTATAATACAGACAAAGACGAACAAGAAAAAATATTTAAAACTGTGAACATTGAATGTTTTAATTCCAAATCACTTTTGTCCAAAGTGAATTGCTTTGATTAGTTTTTGGAGGATAATGTGTTTGCTTTGTTGTCAGTCCATCCAGGACACAGCACAGCACTTTCATCAATACAGTAATACCTTGGATAATGTTTACCTCGGATAACGCTAAAATCAAATAACGTTAAGTAATCTGGGGAGGAGAATTGGATGGAATAATGTTAAGGTCCTATGGGATGGATCGGATAACAACCGCTAAAGCCTGTGCAGTTACAATGTATCTCTATGGAGCTTTAACCTTATCCGATCTATCCCATAGGATTTTATTATTATTATTATTATTATTATTATTATTATTATTATTATTATTATTATTATTATTATTATTATTATTTATTTATTGAATTTATTACCCCGCCCCACTCGGGAAAACCCGACTCTGGGCAGCTTACATCATGATAAATAAAAGTAGAAGATAAAAACATATAAAATCGTAAAAGTTTAAAAGTTATCTGAAGCTAAAAACAGTGCAAACTGCACGCCAGTATTCCCATAGATCATGGATCAGCCCCCAAAGCGGCACTCCTTAAATGAGCCACTTAGTATGGGAACCCATGTTCCCTAGTCCCCAGATATGTCCTGCCAGCCAGGTTTTCAGGCCCTTCCGGAAGGGCAAGAGCTCCGTCTGCAGGCGCAGTTCGGTGGGCAGGAGGTTCCAAAGGGTCGGGGCGGACACGGAGAAGGCTCTCCTCCTCGTACAGGCGAGGTGCGCCTCTCTCGTCGAAGGAACAACAAGGGAGCCTCTCCGATCCGCCCTGGTGGGCCGGACAGATGTTCTTGGGGTGACGCGGTCTCTTAGGTATCCTGGCCCACTACCATATAGGGCTTTAAAGGTAATAACCAGCACCTTGAATTACACCCGGAGACATACTGGCAACCAGTGCAGCTCCCGGAGTAGCGGCGAAGCACGAGCATAACGCCCACACCCCACCACTACCTGGGCCACCGCATTTTGGACCAGCTGGAGTCTCCGGATGGTCATTAGGGGCAGCCCCATGTAGAGCGCATTACAGTAATCAAGTCTGGAGGTGACCAAGGCATGTGTGACCATGAGCAAGGAGTCCCGGTCTAGGAGGGGGCGTAACTGGCGTATTACACGAAGTTGTGCAAAAGCCCTCCTGGCCACGGCTGCCACCTGCTCCTCGAACAGTAGCCGTGAGTCCAGGAGGACCCCCAGATTACGCACCGGGTATGTTTGGGGCAGAACTGCCCCATCCAGCACCAAAGATGGCAACTCCTGTGTTAGCACAGGACCCCGTACCCACAGCCACTCAGTCTTGCCGGGATTCAGCTGTAGCCCGTTGTCCCCCATCCAGACCTTAACAGCCTTCAGGCACCTGGAAAGGACTTCCACCGCACCGCTTGGGTCCCCACGGGCCGAGATGTATAACTGGGTATCAACTGAGTAACATGCATCGGATAACACCAAGACTTGTGGAACCAAGTCTTAGCGTTATCCGAGGTATTACTGTATTTCTCTTCCCCCAGAGGGTCACAGTTTAAAATTTTCTGTTGAAAACAAGACACCAGAAATTATGCCTATTAAAAAATTAGGTACAGTAATTGAGTAAATGTTGATGTATCTCAAGTATTACATTGAATTAAGGCAACAAGTTATAACTTGAAACTTGAATTGCAGTGATACATATTTATGATACTCAAACATACCATTGTCCTAGAAGAGCTGTGTTTTCTGTGTGAATTGCTTTTGATATTTTTAGAGCTTTCTAAATAACCCCCTTCAATAAGGATCCTTGTCCAAAGTGCTGCCATAAATGGCTGTCTGTACATGCATCTAGGCTGCAATTCAGGAGTTGCCACTTCACTCCCACACATACAATTGAAGTTGGCATTCCACTTTCAGTCATCACAAGGATAAGCTTCTCATATTGTGCTCACACAACTCCATTCTTCACAGTCAACAACAGGATTGTTACTGCAAACCAGTACTTCCTTTGTAGCTCGTCCTGTATTTTCTTAGACCTAACCTGTGGCATTCCTTTGGCCAAAATCAAGAACAAGAACAACCAAATCACATAAAACCTTCCTCGTCATGTGTTTTAAATAGTAAGAGTGAAGAAAATCTATTGCATATTGTAAAGTTTACTGTACATTTCTAAAAAGGTTCCTCTCTGAATATAAAGTGAATAATGTGATTGGTAGTGTAACAGGGAAAACTATTATACTAAACAAACCATCTGATCTTTTTGAACTTTTTTAAAATGGGGGTGAAAGGTAGTTATATTAATTTACTTTAACTTTTCATGTTCTATGAAGTCTTACATTGTATAAAGGATGAGGAGTAGTGGCATGGTTTGTAGCTGAAAGGATGTTTGTAGCTACTCCTTATGAATTCAGCCTTACGTAGGTTAAGCAAGATGTGACCCTCAGCTGTAAAAACAAATGGATGACTTCAATAAATCCAACTACCTGCCCGTCACACAGCTGGCTTGACTTATGGCTATCATGCATCAAACTGTAATCCTATGACCTTTGCAGTCAGGATATTTCCCAGAAAATGTTTTTGATGTATAAAAGCATATATGATGACCTTTGGAACATGCTTGTCCAACTGGAAGATATTTTTTACATTCATTTGCTGCTGGATAAGAAGATGAGGTACTACAATGAATTAGATAATTTCTAGAACATTATGTCTTGCCAATGAGTTCTTCTATGATCTTGGACAGTAAATGGTGTATTAAACAAACATAAGATAGATCTCACTGTCCTCTTAGCAAGGAGTATTTTTCTCATTTGGAAAACATAACAAAGGAAGAATATGGAAAAACTGGTCAACCTAACACTTACTTGAAATGTGCTAGATTATAATTACTATTTCTGCCAGGCAAGTTTCCTTTCCCTCCTATGCATTTCCCCAGCAATTAGCAATTTTGTGACACAAGACAGCTAATGGAAATAGATATGTCAGTGGCATTGTAGGATGAAAGCATTAAAGATAAGAACTTCCATCATGTGCAACACAGCTCAGACTTATATCCATTTTCACCTTTTCCCTGAGATGTCTGTAAATTGTAAACAACATCCACAGAGTTGTCATTGGGCTGTACAGTATCATGCTAGTTGTATTATAATGTTAGTTTTCCTCTCACCCATATTAAATAACCTTGTAAGACTCCTAAAGAATAATGAGTCAGGTTATACAAACCCTTACAGTAAACTAGGAGGGAATCGCAAAAATCAGACAAGAGAAAAATACAGAGTACTGTACCTTTTTGTTAAATGCTATCGCTAATCACTTTTTAAAATGATTAAAAAATAAGATTGACGAGAGCTCAAGACTGAACAACGGGCTAAATGATTTGGCTAATGCAATTTCAAATACACATTCTATGACATGGCCATTTGGAACTTCTGCTCCAAACATCGTATGTGTGTTTTATTTACTAATATTCCATTTACATAAAAACACAAAGGGACACTGTTATTTCATTATAATTTTTTTTTAAAAAAATCCATAATCTTTACAAAAATATATGAGAAGTTAAAGTTGACTAGTAAAGTAATGAGGGATGATTTATTACCAATTCCTTAACAATACTGAAGAGGAAGCAATAAAATGGGCTGGCCCTTTAAGAAGACAGCTCAAGTTAATGTTTCAGGGAATCAATGTTAAATGAGACTTACTTAAACAGACATTAATTACAGAGAGTTCTTGACTTAGGAAGGGTGCTGATGGTGTCTATTGTATGGTACCATGCTACTGCTAGGTGGAATAACTATTTTAGTTCCACATCTAATTAAAAGTAGTAACATTATGTTGGCAGAATTAAAGATTGCGGAAGCCATTCTTAATTTCTTGCCTCTAGTGAGTACATTTTACCAAGGAGATTATCCATACTAAATTGCATATTGATAAGACAATTTGTATGAGTTTTATACAGAATAGAACATTCATATTTTATAATGATAGAAAAAGGAAGTCACACCCCCACAGCTGTATAAAACAAGAGCAGAAAGCAGAAATGAATACAGAAATGTATCTGGTAGAGTACAAGTAATATTTTAGTTTTCCAAATGCTTCATGTTGAGTACATATGGTTGTTTTTGCTGACAATACAATAGAAAGAAGAATGTTCCTCAACAGAGAACAGTAATGCTGCATGAATGCCAAATATGTAATCTGCACTGCAAATTTCAAAT
Source organism: Furcifer pardalis (assembly GCA_030440675.1). Lineage (NCBI taxonomy): Eukaryota > Metazoa > Chordata > Lepidosauria > Squamata > Chamaeleonidae > Furcifer > Furcifer pardalis. The sequence continues at coordinate 58,202,397 of CP126896.1, forward strand.
GCTAGAGTAGCTGGCAGTAAGGGCCTAGTTTTATATTTTCCTTGTAGTTAAGTATAGCATCCCGCGGTGAGGAAACTATTTCTCACTGAAAGAAAACAATTGAAATAGGAAGCTGGTAAACTACTTATTCTCAGGACTTGTTCTTCCCTCTAAAGCAGGGGTTCACAACCTACAGCCCACAAACTGGATCCGGCCTGCAGTGTCAAATGATCCAGCCCCCAAACGGCGGCGGCTGGAATTGGCCACAGACTAATTTACGGTCATGGTAAATGTGTTTGCTACAGCCATAAGTGAGTCCATAGCCATCACAACTGTATTTACTACTGCCATAATCGAGTCCACAGCTGCCATAAACACATTTATGACAGCCATGGACCACATTTTATGTCAGCATTTACAGCGGGGGGGGGGGGGACTACCAGTCAGGCCTGCTCAGCTGAAAAATGTTGAGAACCCCTGCTCTAAATGCTTCTGCTCTGTTGTCCTGCAGGGACAGCTCACTGAAATGTAATAACACATTAGAGTACCTTATTCATTGAACAGCATGGAAATAATCTTTTGCCAGGCATAATAGACACAACTGGGATCATTCTTTAATGTAATTAAAATCAAAATCAGAATTGCACTTGGTACAATTCATATATGCATCATTTCAGGATAATGATGAATATCTCCAAAATTGTTCCAGTTAACTTCTCTATATTAAGGGCTAACCCAGGGAATTATGAGGAAACTGTTCTTGTTTTGTTTATAATTCATCAGTGCCAAGGGACATTCTCCACATCATTATTATGCACTCAAGCCCCTTCTGTTTGTTTGCAAAAATTTACACCAAATGGGAATGGAATTACACCAAATGGGAATGGAATTACATAAATGGATTAAGACACACATTTTATTGATTTTTCTCATATTCTATATATCATGTTTAAAACATTATTGCAGCAATTGCCACAAGCAGAGTTTTGAGAAATCCTGTTGGCCGCTATTGTTTTGTCCATATCTCCAACAATACCTGTTTAACACAATAAAGTAGGATTGTTCCATGGTGCATTCAAGGTAGCAAATGGAAATCATGTATGTTGTAACATTCAGGGGGAGAAAATAACTGTGGGGGAAGAGAAAATAGGCAGCTCCCTGTAACTCTCAGTAATTTTAATTCCCAGTCTGGAAAATTATCTGAAAATTATCTGAAATATGATGTACAAATAGAGTGGTTAAGTATTTCTGTCTTAGTTATATCTCACAGTACCAACACAGTTTTTAAAAGCTTATGAAATTATAATAAACATTAAATCAGCAAATATGGTTGAAAATTTACAGTATCTATATTTATCAGTTCTAAAAAACAACAACCAATTTTTTCCACATTTCACCAAATTAGTCCTGAACCACAAAAGCATGCCCAGAAGTTCTGCATTACAAAGCTTGCTGTCAGGTTAAAAACGGCTAAAATCTAGACCTCTGCTTTGTCCCTGCTCCTCCCACTATAACATATTGTAGTGCCAGTGAGAAAGACTTTTGTTATAATGGTAGGTGTGTACCAATATTATCCTATGGTCAACCTTGTAGTCAACCTTCCAACTGCTGCTTGGGCTTTTAATTACCATTCTTAACTTAAATTCTTCTTGAAGCTTACTTTGTGTACAACATTGCTTGTTTACTCATGCCCTAAGCCTGACCTGACTGGTGATTATCTAGGAAAGGCATATGTTTATCTCCACACCAGTAACTTCAGACACCTGGATCTGGGAGAATATGGTATAATCTCTTAGCTCATTAGTCAGGTGCTTTGAAGACATCTGTGTCATCATTTAGCCAATTAATGAGATATTTTCTTATAACTGTTCCAATTAGTGAGTTACTCTTCTATCATTTTGCCAATTAAGAAGGAATGTGTTGTGGTTCTGGGGGAGTGCAGGTGCTAATGTATAAAAGGTCTCTGAAATGATTGTTTGGAGAGCCCCAGTATAGGTCAGTGATGGTCAACCTTGGCACTCCAGGCGTGCTTGGACTTCAATTACCAGAAAACCAAGTCAGCACTCCTGCTGATCAGGGCATCTGGGAATTGAAGTCCAAAAACACCTGGAGTGCCAAGGTTGTCCATCACTGGTATAGGTCATCCCTGTACAGGTGATGTACACTTCTTCAGATGGAGCAATCTGCTGCTGTTTCCTGGGCTTCCTAGCAAACACAAAATGTTCAAGTTGTAGCTCTTGCTTTGCTTTCATTTTAGCCTTTGTGTTTTGATTACTTTTCACCAGATTATTTTAATGCAATTATTTTGTATTCCATGGTTGATGCTGTTGCATTGCTTTACGTACTCATTTTTGCTAGAAATTTCCTTCGTTTCCTTTTAATAGAGATTTTGTAACCTTCCTTCAATGATTATGTGCTTATTGCCTTTTGGGTTTGAAATAAACTATTGTTCCCAGGCAAGACAGATATTTTGTTATGTCCCCTTAAGTAATATCAATCAGAAGTACTGTGGGATTCTCTTAATATAGCTCAGGTAAACATGATATGTGCTTCTGGCTTTCATAACTGACTTTTGGAACCTTGGATTAGACAACACCGTAAACCATTTTAAAGAAAGATACTGTGGTGTTTTATATTTCAGACAAAGAATGTTTTGCTCTCCATGTTCTCACTCTCCTGTGAGAAGATAATGTCTGCCACAGTTTAAGTAATTTTACTAAAATATTCTAGAATGGTAAAGAAAAGTACACACCAAACTTGGTGAAACATAAGGACCACTCTAGAAGGCAAGATTTATTTCTTTATTCATGTCAGATGCACTAGCACCATATAATGACATACAAAGATAAAAATAATACATCTTAAAACAAAATAGAATTAAAAGGACTAGATGACATCCACCCAATATTAGGCCAGAAGCACCAGAAGTAGAAGGCAAGCTAAAAGAAATGTAGCACTCAGAATTATACTTTATGTATATGCAGTGAGTATTTCAAAATTCCAGGCACATTCCTCTAAACCAGTGTTTCCCAACTTTTGGGTTTTGGACTTCAATCCCCAGAAGCCTAAGTCAATTCCCCAAGGCACTAATCAGCCAATGTATTGACTTCAGCTTCTGGGAATTGAAGTTCCCCTGTGGGGCATGGGCCCCACATTGGGAGCCACCGCTTTAAATGAACAAAAAAAAAGAAAGAAAGAAATTCTCTAATGTGAAAGAGTTACAATGAGTTACTATAGTCTAGCTGAGATTGTATGAGAATCAGAAACCAAGTAGTAGTACAGCTTCAAGTATTCCAGATATATCAGTAGAGATATAAAACTTTGTTGTATCCAGCTGTCTTGGTCTTCCCATCCTTTTGCCCTTGTTGGCCCTCCTTCAGAAATGAAACAGGGATACAGTAATACCCCGGATAACGTTATGACTTGGTTCCACAAGTCATGACGTTATCTGATTTTTAGCATCGAACAACGCTAAAAAAAAAGCCCCGATTTCAGGGACAAACCGCTTTAAAGGCAGGTAGGGAAAGAAAGAGACCCAATCGGGTCTCTTTTCCTCCCTGCCTTTAAAGCCACCCCCCACCCGCAGCATGCTCTGTGACTGCAGTAGGGTCAGGGAAAGGTGCGCCTTTCCCCGACCCTACTGCAGTCGCAGAGACTGTTTGTGTCTCTTTCCCTCCCTGTATTTAAACTACAGGGAGGGGGAAAGAGACACAAGCTTAAATACAGGGAGGGAAAGAGACACAAGCAGTCTCTGTGACTGCAGTAGGGTCGGGGGAAAGGCGCGTGCTTTTCCCTGACCCTACTGCAGTCGCAGAGACTACTGCAGGTGGGGAGTGGATTGGGTAGTTCTGTTTTAAATTCTTTATTTATAAATTTTCAGTAAAAAATGAAACAATAAAGAAAAACAAATATACAATACAAAAAACATTTCACAAAAGTACTACACTTGATATACATTGAATACAGAAAATAGAAAGCTATAATATATTTTTCAACTTTTATATCATCTCTCTTCAGTCAATAATTCTAATACCACTATTATCTCTGCAACATGTATTCTTCATTACTTAATACACCTCTGTGCTATGTACAATGTCCAGGAGGGTTATATCCGTTTACACTTTCCAAAAATTAATTTGCTCTGGTACAGGATTAACTCCTTTATTTTCCACAATCACATATTCCACGAATTTCCTCCAGATTCCCCAGAATCCATTTACTTGAACTATGCCTTTCTTAACATTTAATTCCCATGTCAATTTATCGTTAAGAGCTAATTCCCACATTTCCTTGTACCAATCTTGTATATTCAATATCACGTTGCTTTTCCAATTTTTTGCTATGCATTGTCTGGCTGCGGACAGCATCACAGCCATCAGCTCTTTACCATCATTACTTATCTTATATTTATCCACATTTGTTATTAATGCCGTATCTGGTCCCAATTCTAACCGCATATCCATTATATTTTCAATTTCTTTTTCAACCTTGCCCCAAAATTCTGATACCACGTTGCAATTCCACCACATGTGTAGATATGTCCCAGTTGAATGCTTACACCTTCAACATTTGTTGCTTATTTCCTTATTTATTTGATGCAGTCTAATTGGGGTCAGATACCATCTCCAAAGCATCTTGAAATTGTGTTCTTTTACTCTTACAGACATAGTTCTCATTATTCTTTTTTTCCATTTTCTATGCCAACTCTCTTCTGCAATTGTCTTATTCAAATCTTGTTCACAAATATTCTTTAAAGCTTCCTGAATTTTCCCTCGTTTGTTCATTATCTTATAAATTTTGCTGACTACCCCTTTAATTCCCATATTTCCTTTTCTTATTTCAACCAAATTTTTTTCAAAAGTTGTAAGTTGTCTATCTAAACTATTATAAGATAAAAATCTCTTATTCCAATTATTTATCTGGAGAATCTGAAACCAATTTAATTTCAATTGTGAAAAAAGTGCCTTTCTTTTCTCTAAATCTCTACAAATCTTCAACCAATCTTTTAACAGTGAAACCCCATTTTCTAATAGAATTGCCTTAGAATCTCTATCTAATTTAATTGGGAAGTTATTAAAATCTTCTAATTCTACAATTGGCGAAATCCCTGGAGTAAGATCTTCTCTTACTCCATTCCATTCTTCTATAGTTGTTTTTATCATCCTATTCTGTATTCCTTTGTATTTTTTACCATCAATTTTACTTAAAAATATAGCTTTACCCACTTGTGAAAAATCTTTCTTTTCAGTTTTTTCCCATATCGATTCTTCCCTCAAGATTTTTACCACATTTCTTACTTGAAAAGCTCTATAATAATTGTATATGCTTGGAATTCCCAGTCCTCCTTCTTTTTGAGATATATACCACAGTTGTTTAGATATCCTTGCTCTTCGTTTCCCATTACAAAAATTGTTTATAATTTTTTGATATTCATCCAATTCTTTTTTGTTATGTTTTATTGGTAGGACGTCGAATAAAAAATTTAATTTAGGCAATAACATCATTTTGCTTAGGGCTATCCGGCCGAACCATGATAAGTTTAATTTGTTATATTGTGTTATTTTCCTTTCAATATCTTTCTTTTGCTTTAGATAATTTAACTTTTTGAGTTCCCCAATTTTGCTTGAGATCGTTATTCCCAAATATTTTAAGTTAGGTTTAACTTGTATCCTATATTTTTCTTTAATATTCTCTTGTTCCTCTTTTTCCCCGTTACAATATATCATTTCTGATTTTTCCCAATTTACTCTCAGACCAGTTATTTCTTCAAACATTTTTAGATGCACATATATTCTTTCCAATGCCTTCTTTGGTTGTTTTACAATTATAAGTGTATCATCTGCATATAAATTTATTTTATTATCCTCTATTCCACTTATTTCCTCATCTTGACGTATAGCATTAGCTAAGAACTCCATTGCCATTATGAACAAGATTGGGGATAAAGGGCACCCCTGACGGGTGCCCGCTTCCCATTTTATATCCTCTGTATATATATCATTGATTTTAACTCTAGCTATTCCTTGTTGGTATAATTTTGTAATTACACTCTGAAATTTATTACCAAATCCATAAAGATCGATCATTCCATGAATTGTTGCCCATTGTAACGAATCAAATGCTTTAAATATATCAAGAGATAAAAATCCTACTTTCTCTTTTTTCCTTTCTGTAGAATCCAACAGGTCCAACACTCTTCTTACCAAGTCTGACATATAACTATTTTTCACAAATCCTGCTTGATCTTTATTAATATATTCATCAATAAAACTACCCAATCGCTTAGTCAGTATTGTAGTAAAGATTTTTGCGTCTTGATTAATTAATGAGATCGGCCTGTATGATTCTACTTTCTCCAAATCTTTTCCTGGTTTAGGAATTAAAGTAATGATCAATCTGTTCCATGAGTTTGGAATTGGTTCACCTTCCAAAATTTTATTAAATAATTTACATAACTTTGGAACAATCACCTCCTTAAATTCCTTATAGAATTCGGGCGGTAACCCATCTTCTCCTGGCGCTTTGTCTGCTTTTAGTTTTCCAATAACTTCCCAAATTTCATTTTGTGTAATTTTCTCCTCCATTTTGTTCTTGTGTTCTTCTGAGATCTTATTTATTTGTTGTTTATCAAAATATTCTTTAAGTTTTGCTATGGTTACATCCTTTTTTGAATATAGATCTCGATAAAAATTTTCAACAATTTTAACTTTCTCTATGCTCTTATTACACCTTTTTCCATTTTTATCTATCAGTACACCGATCTGACTCTTAACTTTCTTTTCTTTAGCTGCTCTTGCTAACAATTTCGAATTTTTATTACCAAATTCAAAATATTCTCTTTTTAGAAAAATTAGGTCTTTCTTAACTTTTTCCATGTCTTTTCCTTCTAATTCCTTTCTTATTTTTTGAATTTTTCCAAATATATCATGCCTTTTGGTCCTTGCATGCTCCAATTGATATTCTTTTAGTTATTTTTCCAATTCCTGATATCTACTTCTATTTTGTTTATTTCTTGTACTTGTGATTTTTATAGATTCACCTCTAAAAACCGCTGTCATAGTATCCCACACTGTGCTGTAGCTAACCTCATTGTTATCATTCCATTTCCAACTTTCTTCCCATTTTTCTATTATGTAGTTTTTAGTAGCTTGATCCTTAAAAATTTTCGAATTATATCTCCAGCTGTACATTTTCCTTCCAGGACCTTCTAATTTTATATCCATTATTATTTTTGCATGATCTGATTCTTTAATTGTTCCTATCTCTATGTCTTCCACTAAACTGTTCAGACCTTCTGTAACAAAAATATAATCAATCCTAGAATACATATTGTGCACTTGGGAGAAGTATGTATATGCTCTTTCCCTACCCTTAATTTCTCTCCACACATCCTTTAAACCCATTGCGTTGATCCAATTGTCCAATATGTATTTTTTGGCCTTTCTTTTGTCCCCTGTGCTATCCATATCAGATCTTATTAAATTGAAATCCCCCGCTATTATCATATTCATACTCCCTTCTTTATTAATAATGTTTTGCATTTTATTTAAAAATTGCTCCTGATTATAGTTTGGTGCATAGATATTAACAAATGTCAATTCCTCATCATCTATATTTCCTTTAATTATTAAATACCTCCCCTCTGGGTCTGAAATGCTTTGAGTCATATTGTATCCTATTTTATCAGAGATCAGTATCGCTACTCCTCTAGACTTGGATGAACCAAAAGCCATTTCGTAAATTTACATTCCTTTCAAAACTAATTTGTTTACATCCGCTGATTTTTGATGGGTTTCCTGTAAAAAAATAACATCCGATTTGTCTTTCTTAAGCGCTAACTGTAGTTTCTTTCTTTTCAATACATTGCCTGTACCTTTTACATTCCATGATACTACTTTAATATTTTTAATCATCTATACTTAATTTATTTTGACCTGTAGAACCTTCTCTGGACGTGCAACCACAACCCAACACTGAAAAATCAATAAAAAAAACTATATACCTACCGTTAACTAAACTAAAAAACTTACCTATGTTGTCAAAATCGTAGAACCTCCCCACTCTTCTTTTCAGAGTCTCACCTTCATCTTCTAAAGAGGGGAGGTGGGGACATGAAAAGGATGGCATGGTCTTATGACGGTCCCCATATTTGCCCTCCTAGCTCCACTCATCTCCATCTTCTCCTTCCCCCCTTCCCTCCCTCCCCTCCCCCCCTATTTAGTAAAATAGAAGAGAATCATAAGGCATAGAAAAAGGAAAAATAACAATTAACCAAGAGATAATGATAACTGCTCACTCCACTACTACCACACTCGTAGAATCATCAGTACCTCCCGTAGCTCCCTCCTCTTCTTCCTCTCCAGCTCTGTCCCTTTTTATAGCTCCAGATTCCAACAGATCTTTTCTTAAGGACATCCATTCCGGTGTTCCCACCTTAACCAGGCCAATGTGACACAAATATTCTAGTACATCCATTTTTGAATCAACAACGTGCAATTTCCTATCATAATAGAAACATATTTGCTGTGGAAATCTCCAACTATAAGTAAGCCCTCTGTCTCTCAGAAGTTTTGTCATTGGTTTCATTTTGTATCTCCAAACACGTTCTTCTGGGGCAATATCATTGTAGACTTCCACAGCAGACCCATCAATTTCCAGAACGCCAGCACCAGCCTGTTTAATAAAAGCCATCACCCTAAGCTTATCTCCCCAATTTGCAAACTTGACCAAAACATTTCTTTGAAAGTTCTTACCTCTTCTTCCCCCCACCCTAAAGACACTTGCTATATCTTCTGCAACAAAGTCTTTTCCCATTTTAAGAGAATTTAGCCAATGAACTACTCTTTCCTTCAGCTTGTCTGGCGTTCGTTCGGGCATTTTTCGGATTACAATATTTTGCTTGCGCATACCTTCTTCCACCATATCTAATCTTTTTTCTTGTGTAATCACTTTAAGATCAATTTCTTTTGTTTTAGACTCCAGTTCTTTCACGTCAAGCTGCAGTGCTTTTACATCCTTCCGTGTGTTCTTCATCATGCTTTCAATCCTCTTTGAATTATCTTTGACTTCCCTTGATAAATCATTCAAAACTGTAGCAAGGTTTTGAAAATTAGTAGTTGTTATTTCTCTGTCCTTCCTCAGTTCTTTAAAGTTCTCTGACATCGATTTTTCCATATTTTCAACTTTCTGCATAAATTTCCCAATTTCAAGATGAAAATGCACGTTCTCTCCTGATGAGCTCTCAGCCGTTGGTGGTGGTGTTTGTACTTCTCTTTGTTCTTTTTGTTCCCTCTGCTCTTTTTGCTCTTTTTGATCCTTTTGCTCTTTCTTCTCCTTTCTTGTCTCAGTCCTCTTAGGTCTAACAACTTCTTCCTCCTCTCTACCCTTACCCCCCTCCATAGTTTGTATCAACCAGTGTGCAAGACCATTTTTTGATTTTTTTCCTTAATAAATCCTAATTAAATTTATTTATTCAACCAAATTTCAAGGTGGTATTGCACACTAGCAAAGACAATTCTTCTCAGACCTACAAAATCAACAATTAATAGTCACCTTTTACCAGTCAATTTAATTCCTAATAAGTAAAATTTATAATACGATTCAATCAATTTAATCAATATATATACAGTTTAATTCCAACAATTTATCCGATTAATATTAATTATATCAATTAATTATCAATACTCTTCAGTAGTTTGAATTTTATGAAATAATCAATTTCAATTACTTCAAATTTAATTACAATCAAATTCAAGACAGTTAATTTTAATAATTACTCATGAATCAATATATGAACTCCAATCAAAGGATTTAATCTATATTATCCCAAATTAATTCCAAAAAGGAATAAAATTTATATCCTAATTAGATTAGTAAATTGATTAAAACAACAATGTTTGATCAAATAACAATATTTGAAATGTACCTTTTATAGCTGATTTGGGGGGGGAGGGGACAGAGGAGGAAACAAAGGAAAATGGAGAAAGAAAAGAATTCCAGTTCCAGATTACAAACTTATCTGAGCAGTGAAATTACAGCAATATATAGATATGTTCATACAAGGGACAGAGCTAAGAAAAGACAGAAAGAAAGGGATTGCTCAGGAGGAAAAGAAGCCTTTTAATATAGAAAAAGAAAAACAAAAAAAGAAAAGAAAGGGAAAAGAAAAATAAAAAAGAAAAAAGAAATGAAGAGAGAGAGAGAAAGAAAAAAAAGAAAAAAATTGTCGCTTTCTTCCCACTCCTTCCCCCAAAAAGAAAAGAAAAACCGGGGAGGGGGGGAGAGAGAGCAAAAGAAAAAAAAAGAAAAAGAAAAAAAATCGCTCAAACCCGGGTGATCGTACTTTAATAACTAATTCCAAAAATAGAGACTCTATTTGTTTATTCTTCCTCTCATCAGCAACATACAATCCACTTAAAACTGTAGCCAAGTTTCATTTCTTCCTCACTTAGTTTCGATTCTCTTCAGTGCATCGGTGCCATTAAAAATTCAAAACTCAGACCACTATTCTTACTAAAAAAGAAAAACACCCAATCACACCGGTAAAAGAAAAACAGATCCAAGAATAAAACAAAGAAAAAGAAAAATCTTCTTTTATAAGAAACAATATTCTTTACTAAGCTGTAACTTAAATTTTATTTTCCTCTTTAAAGTACGATCCCCTTCAAAATGGCGCCGCCATTACCCCCCTTCTACCCCTCACGGAGGAGGAGAGCAAAAGAAAAAAGGAAAAGGGAAGGAAAAGATACTTGATGATTTCACTTTAATCCCTTTATTTCAAAGTCCCATATAATTCCAACTCTCTCAATCGCCACCGGAGTCCGCCAGCTCACCGCAAGCTATTCTCGTTCCCCTCCGTTCCACACTTTCGAGCTGCTCCTTCCTCAACATTCACACCTCACCTCCATTCCTCTCCATTACACGTACTGTGCAGCCGATGTTTGATCTCACGAACTCATTAACTCACGATCTCTGGCTCCTGGATCGACCTCTCCGAACAGATCTGCTAGAGCAGACACCCCCGTCCGAGGCCCCTGCTCTGCTTCTCCGCCCGGACCGTGATCCCTCCGAGCCCCGATCTTCCACAATGTAATTAAGCAGCGGTTCGTTCGGCTTCCCCTCTGGTAGCGCAATCTCTCTTTACTTTCTTTCGATTTTTATTGTCTTAAGACCTCATTATTTTTGTGAAAATCGCATTTTTTGGTGGAGCTAGGCACAATGGTGTCCGCTCCTAAGCCATCCTTAGCCACGCCCCCGGATTGGGTAGTTCTACCCAAACCACCCCACACCTGCAGACCATTGCCTCGGATAATGCTAAGAATCATTATCCAGAATCGTTATCCGATGCAAGTTTTTTCTGATGCAATCGTTATCCGGGGTATTACTGTATCTTAATAGCTGTCACCAGGTTATAGAACTCCCCTTAAGGAAATGTTAGGCTGGCTCCCCCCCGCCACCCACACACTTTTACTTTTAATCTTGATATCCTTCTGCCCAGTCTGCCTTTGGGATCTTGATATCCTTCTGCCCAGTCTGCCTTTGAGTTGTTATCTGATTTCTCAGGACAAGACATTCAAACAAAAGGTGCTATATTTTCCCTATTGCTTTTAGTGACTTTTAGTGACAGTATTGCTTTTAGTGACTTTTAACCAGTCTTAACACTACTACATCATGCTGGATACGCCACCGCGAGTGGGCGGCAATATAAATTTGAACTAATAATAATAATAATAATAATAATAATAATAATAATACTCATTTTATCAACTCCAGGAGGATGGAAGGCTGATTTCATCAGGATCGAATTCACAATGTTTTGGCAGCAGTACAGCAGTTTAGCCACTGTGGCACCAGGGTTTTTTTAATATTAGAATTTTAAATATATATTCTCCTTGTATCTTTGGGAATTAGTCTTGTAAGATGCCTTGAGCCCCAGTTTGGGGAGGAGACTTAGAACATAAAGTCAACCAATAAACCACATAGGAACAGGTAAAATAAACTATTGAAACACCGTGTGTCAGGAACAAGTTTACTCACGAGTAGAACTTCCTGCCCACAAGTGGTTGGTTCCTGCTTCTGAACAGCTGCCCTCCTAGCAAAGCAACCCAGGATATCAGATTAGCGTAGATAAAAGTATATTTTAATCAAAGTTTGTTGCAGAAGAAAGTTTATCAAAAGTTCAAAAAGCACATCATAGAAAAGAGAGTTTCTCTAATTGAGGAAGCCCAATGCCCCCCTTTTCTGGCTTAAGCTCCTACATGTTTCTAAATTAACAGCTCACTCTTAGCTTGAACCATCTGATCAAGAGAGCATCTTGGCCCCACCTTCTGGGTTTTATCTCCTCACACGTGGTCCATCCCTTTCCCATTCCCCTAAGGAGATCCAGCCAATGATCATACAGTATAACATGTTCATCATACATTAGGTTTTCTTTTTTCCAACCCATGAGGCCAACATGTTTATATATTCCAATCCCTCTAAGGTATGTGCTAAAGGTTCTCCCACGCATGGAAATCTCCATCTTGAAATGAGGCTGAACCTTGGCATAAATCGTGCCTTGACACCGTCCTACATTAGTGGTCAAAGGAGAGGTGGATTTCTCACATTCACCCTGTGAGCTCTTGGAATCTGGTTCTACACATCTGGAAAACTCTCCAGAGCAAGTGGTGTGGCAAGATGTATTCCTATTGTTCACCAGCGCCATACTGAATTTAGGCCAATGGGATTTTCAGCCATCACAAAAAGTATGCAGTGTATTCCCAAGATTTATCTACACATGATCGTATAGAATAATTGCAGCCATTTAAAAGAACATTGACCCTTTCGTCTGATTTCTCCTTTTCCTACATGTGCTTATACATTCAAATTATTCATAAATTTCATTGGTGTCTGTGCAAAGCTATGAACATGGAAGCTGGATGTGTGATTTTCCTTCTTGTAAATTATACCACTGTAGCTTTGGTGATTAATACTCCATAACACAATGTGTGTCTCAAATTATATCTTATATTGTCCAAATTATAAATCAAGCACATTTATGCAAACTAGGCAAGCAACATCGAACAGATCCTGACTAGTGCATATATGAGAGCAATATGCAAAACACAGTTTTTGCTGGTTAAGGATGCTGGCAGGATTTGCAGCAATGCCTTGGAGAAGGATGCACTTTCAAGCAAGGACAACCTTTACTTTTACCTAAACAAAGATAATGTTTCCTGTCCTTCTGCAGGCATTAATTTAGATAGCCAGAGATGGCACTTTCACCATCTCTGGCTAACTAAATTAATGCCTGCAGAAGGACAGGAAACATTATCTTTGTTTAGGTAAAAGTAAAGGTTGTAATTGCTTGAAAGCCAGTTGTATCTGACTCTAGGGTTCTGTGCTCATCTCTGTTTATAGCCAAAGAGCCAGCACTGTCTGTGTCTGCAGATGTTTCCATAGACATGTGCCAAGCATGACTAGACACTGGAGTGCATGGAACACCCTTTACCTTCCCACCAAAGTGGCATCTATTAATCTACTTGTAATTTCTTGCTTTTGAACTGCTAGATTATCAGGAAGCTTACTCTATTGTGCAGCATTTGGGTCTCAACCTGCTGACCTTCCAGTCGTGAAGTTCAGCATCTTATTTTATTTATTTATTTATTTATAATTTAAATTTATATAGCTGCCCACTCACCACTTCATAGCAACTCACCACTAAGCTACCACAGTCCTCATATCTTTGTTTAGATGCACATAAAGGGCATTTAAACTTATTATTAATTTTATTTCAGCTACTTCTCATGAGAGGAAAGGTTCAGCCTATGAACACTTTCAAGAGTTTCCAGTCTGGAGCCTGGCAGGAAGCCAGCAGCAGCACAACATCTAGAAGAGGTTCAGGAGCAGTACTGCTGGCTGTGCAATCTAGAATGGTCAGCATCATTGCTAGAAGGAGCTTCTGGCACACAGAATTGTGCAATAAATAAATGTGTGCTATTTAAATATCCACCCACTTTATTCTATCCCTGGCTGAAAGCTTTATTTTTCCTCTGATTTTACATATGATCATTTTGTGAGAAGGAAAGTAGCTGAGTCCTGGAGGGACTTCCCAACCATTTGTGAGTTCAAACCATGGTAAAAGTTGCCCTTGCTTGAAAGCCAGTCGTATCCAACTCTAGGGTTCAGTGCTCATCTCTGTTTATAGCCAAAGAGCTAGCACTATCTGCGTCCGTGGACATGTGGCAGACATGACTAAACACTGGAGTGCACAGAACACTGTTTACCTTCTCAGCAAAGTGGAGCCTATTTATCTACTTGCACTTTTTTTGCTTTTGGACGGCTAGGTTGGCAGGATCTGGGACAGAGATAGGAGCTGACTCCATCATGCAGTACTTGGGTCTCAAACTGCTGACCTGCCAACCTTCCAGTCATCAAGTTCGGCATCTTAACCACTAAGACACCACAGTACTGCAAAAGGGTTCATTGCTTTGATCTGTTCCTTATCACTGTGATCTGCATCTTTAACATTTCAACCTACAATAAATAGAATCCACACCTCAGATATTCTCAATAAGGGAGGAAGAAGATGTGTTTGCTATATATTAAAATGTAATTTTGTCTCTGAAATAAAATTTGCAGGGGCAGAGATTATTGGCCTTTTCCTGTTGTCATAGACATAAGCAGCAAAATCTTATATGAATTTGTTTTTGAAAACTTTGCAAAGCCTGGGGGGGAATAAGACATGTTGATATTCCAATCTTTGTTAGCTCCAGAGGGAGGGTGACAGGCTGCAAATTGGAAGAGAGTAATCCCTAGCCTTTACTTTGCATTAATACATTCAAAGCATAGAAACAGGTTATGCTCTAAGCTCATTTGCAGGTCTCTAGCTCAGCAGTCACACTTTTGAAAGTGGGTGACAGGGACAGAGATAATAAATGTTGCCTTTGATGCTGCACTAAACAGAAGGAAAAGAAATCAAAGGTTTTAGACACAACTTGTGCTTGCCGGTTTTAAATTTGATCATAACAAAAGTGTTTTGACAAAGGAATTCTTAATTTATATTGATTTAATAACATACACATTATTTTTGCTGGGAATTTCAGTGAAAGGTTGACTCTCACTCGAAGATAGGAGATTAGCATGCTCAAAACACATAGGCTTTTGCGCAGACTACCCTAGGAAAAAAGAGTTTTATGTTCTTTTTGTTTTCCGGGCTCCTTGTCTATTGTTAATATATGGCTTAATCTGCCACTCTATTGTTTTAATAGAATTTTATATTATATTTGTTAGGAGGGAGGGTAATAGAATCAAGAATTATTTCATTCCTAGAATGGCTGAATCATCTACTTCTAGTCTAGTTTACATTCCTGGATGTTCATTTGCAATCTCATAGATGTGTCATGTTTCTAAATGCATCTGCATTTTAATTTTAAAGATCACATTAAATTTGCATTGACATATGTATGTTGGATGAATTTTTCCCATCAAAATTCCTATTTGCAGGTTCCAGAAACTTATTTTAAAAACATAAACTGATAATTTTATCACATGCAAGAAAGAGCCTTAAGAGAGATACTTAAGTTCCAAGCATCTTGGTCTTGTGGTGAAGATTAATTTGTTTCATACTGGTGATTGCAAAGATCAAATTCCTGAACCATGCTCACTCCACTTTGTGAGAATTTTGCTAATGGCTAAATAAAACAGGGTCACTACCATAGCCATGGATTAAATATCTATATTCAAATCACACAATTATACTTGTGCTAACAATATAACAAGATGACTAGTAAGTGAAAGTTTTGTTTTTATTGTTAAAATTTGGTTATAAGTGTTCACTAAAATTTGCAAGATTTCCATATTTAGGGAAAAGAAGTTGTGTCTCCTGTAGGAAGGCCAAGCCTGTATAGCACTGGGCAATCTGCACAGTCCCATGGTATGCCCCAGAAGAAGGGAATGGTAAACCACTTCTGAGTAATTTCTATCTCAAAACCCCTGAGAAGGATCAATATAAGTCAAAATCATTACTATTATTATCAAAAGTGTACACATTCCACAATAGGTTCAGACCAGACTTTTGGAATGCTACTGCTGGGGACCTATTCCTGGACCAAAGAGTAATGTACATTGACTGGTAATGTAGCTGGTGCCTAGTAGTGCTACTCAAATATTTTTAGCCAGGTGTAAATCCAGCTGCATAGCAGCATCAAATGCATTTTTATAATCTGTCCATGCCATGTTAAGATATGGTTTTCAACTTTTTGTGTTCTTTAGTATCATCTTGTCAATTAGCAGTTGATCTTTTGTGCCTCTTGACATTTTAAAGCATCCTTTTCTGTTCATTTTGATATAGTGGATTTTCAGTTAAATAATCATATATTGATCTTGCAAATACTCCTGTGAATAGCTTGAACAATGTTGGAATGCATGTAATTGCACAATAATTACTGGGCTCATTGCCCTTTTCTTGATCTTTTATTGTCAGGAATATGTGACCTGTCTTCACTGTAGAATTTTGAAGCAGGTGATTGAATTGCATTGCAATAAATTGTAAAGATGAAGCTAAAGTACTTTGGACATCAAATGAGAAGAGAAGATTCACTTGAGAAGGCCTTGATGCTGGGAAGGGTGGAGGGCAAAAGAAGAAGGGGGCGGCCAAAAATGAGATGGCTACATGGTATTGTGGACGCAATGGGCACAGAGCTGAGTGAGTTGAGGAGGATGGTGGAGGACAGAAGTGCCTGGCGGACAGTGGTCTATGGGGTTGCAGAGGGTCGGAATCGACTGTGTGACTGAACAACAACAACAAAACATTTCTGGAGACTTTTGAACATTTTATCCAAAATCTGTGAAACTCATCTGGTCTAGCTGCATTCCAATATTTCACAATCTTTGCTTGCCTCTTAACCATTTCAGTTGGTATTTCACTATCATCCATATGTTTCCTTTTTGTTGAGAACATTTTTGTCAAGGTCACAATGGACCCAGGATGGAAAAAATGCCCCCTATGCAAACTGCAGAGCAGACACTGTTCTCTATCCTTCAGAGTCTAGATTCTTTTAACAATTTAAAATCCACAAAGGAAAAGTGGAACTTTTAGACTGTGAGTTCCCAGCACCTCTGCAAAAAGCATTAATTAATATGCATGTCCCTGAAATATCAAGAGACAATAGGCATTACAAAAGAATGCCTCCTTAACAATTATTTAACATGATTGACCGGCATGGCTAGTTATTTCAAAAGTAAGGCTTCACTTAAATGACAAGCAAAATTATTTAAAAGTATTTATTGCTTACATAAGTGATAGAGAATGAAATAACAGAAAAACAATGTGAATATGACATATTTAAGAAAGAGTATTTCAAATACATCAATAATGTACACTGAATTGTATTGAGGCTCCTTAGTTACACATTTAAGAAAAAGTTAATACAGCTTCTAAGGCACAAGATAAGGCAAACTTTGATATCTAAAGTGAAGCGAAAGACAGAATTGTCCTTTCTTAATTGAGACAGTTGAAAAAAGGCTTAATGAGTATTTGGCAACTTATATGCACTTCTAAAAATACATAAATACATCCTAACCAGAGTGAAATGCACTGATATTATAAATTACAAATTAATGAGAAATAAGCTATAAGGCAATTTAAGTTGCACATTTCTGTTTTCAGCAAGTATTCTTATCTATAAAAGGGAATGAAACAATTACAGGCAAGCAAGCACATACATTACCCTGTGGTTTTGCTTATCTTTCTGTCATGCCTTCATGACCTGCTTTGTTGCTCTTTGAGTAGTGGTATCTGCAGCCAAAGTTCCTGACTCCTGGGAAAGGAGTTGTATTTATAACTTGGAGGATAACATAAATCATCACCTTTTTTGTACTTACTAGAGTTTAGCTCACCAAGACTCAACAAAGTCTTGGCCAGTGTGGCATTCACTGGTGAGGAAGGACCCCCCCCCCCATCCGATTACTGTTTTTACTGCATTGTTAAACAGCATCTTTCTAATTTCAGATTACAACCATTGGTATATAAACAACAAAGCTTCATAGATTACATTTACAGCTTAAATAATTTCATGTCACCTTTTAATGAATGAGATATGACAATTATGGCTGGAAGAGGGAAGTTGACGATAGGCATTGATATGACATTGTTGTTGTTAATAACAGCAGCAGCAGCAGCAGCAGCAGCAGCAGCAACATACAGTAATACCCCGGATAACGTTATGACTTGGTTCCACAAGTCATGACGTTATCCGAATTTTAGCGTTGTCCGATGCGTGCATCAAACAATGCTTAAAAAAAAAAAAGCCCTGACTTCAGGGTCAAACCGCTTTAAAGGCAGGCAGGAAAAGAAAGAGACCTCCCTGCCTTTAAAGCCCCCCCCCCCCGCTGTGACTGCAGTAGGATCGGGGAAAGCGTCTTTCCCCCGACGCTACTGCAGTCTTCCCTCCCTATATTTACCAGTCTTCCCTCCCTGTATTTAAACTACAGGGAAGGGGGAAATACAGAGATGTGATTGGTTCTCTAGAAGAGAGAGGCTTGAATACAGGAAGGGGGGAAGCCTCTCTCTCCCTGTAGTTTAAATACAGGGAGGAAAAAAGACGTGAGGTTTGTGTTTTTTTCTTTCCCTTCCTGCATTGAAACCACAGGGAGGGGGAAAGAGAGAGAGGTGATTGGTTCTCTAGAGAACCAATCACATCTCTGTATTTCCCTCTTCCCTGTAGTTTAAATACAGGGAGGGAGACTGGTAAATATAGGGAGGGAAAACTGCAGTAGCTTCGGGGGAAAGGCGCTTTCCCCGATCCTACTGTAGTCACAGCGGTGGGGTGGGGGTGGGGGTGGGGAGTCCCCAAACTGCTGGGGAGGGAAGGAGGGAAGTGGCAGGGAGAGGAGCTTTGGCCTCCTTTACTTCTTTATTACGATGCATTGGATAACACTAAAAAGAACTTTCTCCGGTGCAAATCTTCCCCCAAAATTTGTCGTCGTTATGCGGTTTTAGCGTTATCCGGTGCAGTCGTTATCCGGGGTATTACTGTACTAGTATTTTCCTTCAGACTGGTTGTATGTCAACCATACTAGCTACATTTCTTTATGATTTCTAGAATGAATAAAGCTGTTATCAGTGGATTTGCAAACATGCATGGTCCAGTAATGTATTTCTGAATACATTTCCTCAACACTAGAAAATTAATTATAAAATTATCATCTTTTCTCCAAGTTCTATTGGTGGGAAGCAATACTTAATGTACACTTGAATGAATCCATAGAAGAGTAAGTGTATTGTTTGCACAGCTGCAATAAAAGGCAGCTTCCAAATATACATTATATAAAATTGTTCCATCTGTGATGCTTAAGAATGAATCAAAAGAGCTACAGACAAATCCTACCCAAGGCAACACATCCTAAGGCAAATGCCTGGAGCAAAAGCCAAGTATCCAGACAGATTCTATCCAATATTTGTTATTTTATGAGTTTCTTTTAAATGTACTTAAGCAGCCACCTGTAAATCTTAATATGACATTCAGATATGAAATGTGACAGTGCTTTTCAAAATTGTCCCAGTTTTGCAATTTCATATATATCAAATGCTTCCTCCCAATTTTAAGGTATCTCTTACCTCCCTCTGGACAGCTTGCTCAACCTCTGTATGAAATGTTGAAGATTGCCTATAAAGTTTTCCTTTGCCCACTCTGTGGTACATACTAAAAAAATCTAAGCCAATCTTTCCCCACAAAATACACAGGGGAATATAAATTACATAGACCTGAATCATACATCTAGTCTCAACTAGAGAGTCAATCCATTGAATCAATGGCCAAATGATAAATCAACATACAGTGGAACCTCGGTTAACATAATTAATGTGTACTCTGGGAAGTTTCTTAAGCGAAAATTACTTTAACTGAATTTCTCATAAGAATGCATTGAATGCAATTTCCCATAGGAATGCATTGAAAACCAAAATACATTAACTGAAAAATAGTTTCCCATAGGAATGTATTGAAAACCAATTAATCCGTTTCAAACAAATCTGTAAACCGAGCCTCTATTTTTCTATAGATTTCCTTTTGTTATGCAATTTTTGTGTTAACTGAGCCTTTTGTTAACTGAGGTTCCATTGTATATAAATCTCATTGAGTCACATCTGGACTAAGAATAAGATGCTATCTTCAACCCATCATTCTCGACCCATGCACTTATGTCTTGATGATCCATATGCAGAATATTGGCTATCATCATGGTGAACAGCCATGAAGAGTTTCCTGTGAACAATATGAAACAGTGGCCTTCCACTTGCCTTCTGGATCACAGTGTGACACCCATACCACTGATCCAGTTCTGTGAGTCACTTCCTAGTCCTCAGTCCTTTTGGCACACAAAGTCCTCATCAGCCCCAGGCCAGTACAGTAAAACCTCGGATAACGCTAAAACTTGGTTCCACAAGTCTTAGTGTTATCTGATTTTTAATGTTATCTGATGCATGTTAAAATCCTATGGGATGCATTGGGTAACTTTAAAACTCCATAGAGATACATGGTAACCGGCAGAGGCTTTAGCAAATGTTATCTGATATATCCCATAGGGTCTTAAAGTTATTCGATGCAATCCGCCCCCCAGATTGCTTAACGTTTTAGCTTTATCTGATGCAAACATTATCCGAGGTATTACTGTATTGATGAAGTTGCTGCCCTCCATCAACCATCCTTCTGAAGTTGGTAAAAGGAGTACCAAGCATGTTGGAGGCAAAAATTCTAATTACATTATGAACTGCCAAGAGGGACCTCTAAGTAGTGCGGGGTGGTTGTTGTTCAGTGACACAGTCAAGTCCGAGCCTTTGTGACCCCATGGACCACAGCATGCCAGGTCCTCTGATCTGCCATCCTCCAGAGTCTGCCCAGATCTACGTCCATTTTGTCAATGAGTGTAATTGCTATTGCCATTGTATGCTCTTGGGCCTTTCTCTCTCTCCCCCCTTATCCTACCTTGCAGTGTTGCTGGGAAGCTAAGGAGAAGAGGACAATTATGCATATCAACATGAACTTATTGGAAGGTAACAAATATGATGAATCAATAACAAACTTTTTAACATTGGTATCATACTTTAAAATATTGAAACCATTTCACATGCATTATCCAGCAGTAATATTATCCCACCTACCCATCTGTAGCTGATGAGGGACTGCACCTGAGAGGGAGTGGTTTGCCTAAGGCCATTGCGTAAATTTCTGGAACAGAAGAGAATTGAACTGGGAGTTCTTAGCTTGTAGCTCAGTTCCGTCGCCACTATAATTGCTTCCAACATCTTTTTTTTTATTATTTTTGGTTTCTCTCCACCACATCTTCAAAAATGCAGGGGAAATTGCATTCTGATTTCCCTCTGGCAAAATAAACTGGAGCTGAACCTTCATGTGATTATCTGAAACTGAGTCACTTGAGCATGGAACTGGTTCATAAACTTCAGAGACTAGATTTGCATGTGAATATTGATTTTTCTCACATGAATGGCTCATCCTTTTATGTTGCATGAATTTTGCCCACAGAGAATTGATATGTTTCCATGATGGTGTATTTTCCTCCCTCTTTCCCCTGTTTCAGTCAGAAGCACTTTCTTGAACTGAAACAAATGAAGCAGTGAGATGGTTGATTATCTGTGGTGGTTCTCCTCTGAGGCAGAAATGTTTCCTTCCAAAGAGTGAACATCTGACCTTTGTTAAGTCATAAGATAAGCAAGTGAGAGAAACAGGAATCCATCAAAAGAAATTAACAAATGGTGCAATTGCAGAATATTATTTCAACTATTTCTATTACTGAGTCAACAAAAATATTGTTGCTATAACATGGCATTGTATAAAATCAACATGGCTTGAACTCGTTAGGTAAAGATAAAAGTTGCCCTTGATCAAAAACCAGTTGTATCCAAATCTAGAATTCATTGCTCATCTCCATTTATAGCCAAAGAGCCAGTGCTATCTGCATCTGCAGATGTTTCCATGGACAAGTGACAGGCATGACTAGACACTGGAGTGCATGGAGCACTGTTTACCTTCACACCGAAGTGGTACCTATTTATCTACTTGCAATTTCTTGCTTTTGAACTGCTAGGTTGGCAGGAGCTTGGACAGACATGGGAGCTCACTCAGTTCTCAGACTACTGACCTGTTGAACTTCCAGTCATGAAGTTCAATGTCTTAACCACTAAGCCACTGCAGTCCCTTGCCAGTGCACAATTAATTATTTATTTGTTTGCACTGACAAGAACACAAATTGTAAAAGCTAGAAGTTTCTAGTTTGAATGTTATGACGAGGACTGGTACATGTACATATATACATACAATTAAATAACCGTAGAAAAGGAAACTTGCCCTTTCTTTGTGCATTCATATAAACCATCTGACCATGTTAAGAGTCAAAATCTGAAGTATCTGCCTTTAATTTATCATTTTTATTTCCTCTCCCAGGCAGATTATAATAAAATATTTCAAGACATAATAAACAGGTACCAAAAAAGAGGTCCAAACAGCAAATACATAAAAGCAAAGTTAAAATAACAGTGAAGTCAGGACAAAACAGATCATCAACAGTTTAAAAAACTGAGCAAATAAAATATCTTCATTAGATCCCAGATTAGGGACCCTTCTGTTTTTTGTTTAAAATCATAAGAAAATAAATATATACAATTTATATCTAATTCTTCATGTTAACTGGGGTAAGAAAAGTATCCCAAAGGTTAAAAGAAAAGAAAAGAAAACCACACTACATTTGCTGGAACATTTTTCCTTCCACCAAATTTTTTAAAATAAAAGCAAAACTTTAACTTAATATATGATTGAACCATTAGAGACATTGTTAATAATTGTTCAAGTGGCAATGGTATAGAATGGTTAATGTATAGTTCTTTTTGATATGGATTTTGCAAGAAAATATGACTCTGAGTGGACTAGAATTGTCCTTATGGAAGTACTGTATAAAGATTAATACAGTCACTTGTAAGTTTATTTCATTAAGATGAATCTGTTCAACACTGAAGTTTATAGATACATAGACAGAGCCTGTGTTGCTGATATGGTATTATGTAGTAGTATCTGACAGGAGCATTGTAAACCATGAACCTATAAAACAATGTACTGGTCCATAAGAAGAATACAGTTGTACCTCGCTTAAAGAGCATAATGTGTTCCACAGGATTGCTCTTTAAGCGAGTTTGCTCTTTAAGCGAAACACCATTGAAAGTGACTAATTGTGTGTGTGGGGGGGGGGATTGTGAACCCCAATTTATTTGTTAAGAGAGTTTTTTGTTGGTTTTATTTGTTCAACGAAGCAAACATTCAGAGAAAATTCTGCTCTTTAAGCGAGTTACTCTTTAAGCGAGTCACACTTTATGCGAAGTTTGACTGTACTACAAACTGCTACAACATACTACAAGTTGAACAATATCCTTAATAGAAGCCACAAAGATGACATATAATAGCACGCAAGCTTTAGGTCCTCAATGTCTATGTGTAAAGTTGATAGTACCAAAAGGAAGGATGTTAGAGAGAGGAAAGGCAAAAACAAAGTCACAAACATTCAACTATCCAAGCATATCAGAAAACAAAATAAAATAAACAAAATAAAAATAAAATAAAAAACACTGTAGCACTTTAAAGACTAATTGCTTTATTTTTATTGTTAGCTTTCGTGGATCAAGTGGACTTGATCCACGAAAGCTAACAATAAAAATAAAGTTAGTCTTTAAAGTGCTACAGTGTTTTTTATTTTATTTTTATTTATTTTATTTATTTATTTATTTATTTAGATTTATATTGCCGCCCACTCGCCAAGGCGACTCAGGGAGGCTTACAGTCAAAATAACAACAGTACAATAAAAATTATAAAATGCAACCACATAAAACAACCAAACCAGAACACAAACTAACTCCCGTCAGGCCATTGTTGTGGGCCCAGAGGAGTGGGCAAGGTTCCCAGCCACTGCTAGGCCTTCACATCTTCTTCCTCAGGCTGTTGTTGTGGGCCCAGAAGAGAGGGGCGATGTTCTCAGCCACTGCTAGCCCTTCTAGATACTTCTAGAATCTACACATGACTCAGGTTGCACCTGTAAGAAGTCTGTTGTTGCTTTTCTGACAGTGGATTTTGTTTTGTTTATTTTGTTTTGTTTTCTGATATGCCTGAACCACAGATTAACACAGCTACTATTACAAAAAATTCAACTAACCAAGTGTCTGATAGGATTCTGAATTTACCCTTAAAGGAGCAAAAAGAAATAAAGTAGAGTAAAGTAGATTTACTCAAATTTGGAAATAATACTTGCTTTTGGATCTTCATACACACCAGATATTTTTTATAATTAAGGAGGAGGGAAGCAAATCTTTAGGCTTGGGAGTTTTGCTTACTGAGTTTTTAAGTCACAGGGAAGGGAATAGACTTCCTCCAAGAGATATGCCCTTCCTTAGGACAAAGACAACGTTGGTCAGGAAATCTTTGGAAGAAGCGGAGAAGCCCTTTTAAATGAAAATAAATACTGTGTTATGGTGGTGTTTTTGCACTGATGAATTATGGCAGCATAATCAGCAATGGCACACCTGATAGGGGATCCTTGAGAGTCTCCAAACAAAGAAAAGGAGCTTCAGGTGTGTCTTGGTTACCCCTATCTTACAGAAATTAGAACTTTATCTCTGAATCTCTCGACTTATTTGTTTAAACTGGAGATGTGTAGAAGAATTTCTCAGCGGGTTGTGTCTGGAATGTTTTCCTCTAGTTCTGTTGTTACACAATTTAAATTAAAAAATGTATGGATATTTTCGTTTCACTCGTCCTTAGTCTTGAATACTCATCCCTTAAATACTATCCAACAGGAAGTCAATTCTTCTAGTGTTGACAATATCTACTTCCATGGCTTCTTATGATATAAAAGGGATATGAATTCTTATCAGATGTTTTAAGCAGTTGTTTCTCTTGAATGCTCCTTAATCATCCCAAATAAACAGTAGAATCAAATCTTATATGTTCTATTAGGGACATGGTGTAATGCTCTAATAAGAACATCATGTAGTTGACATTTTTTCACAGTAATCCCAACAGTTCCAGCAGGGCTTTACAGAGCAAGATAAACTCCCATGCAGTCAACCTCTCATGTCAATGTAATACCCAGTAAATAGGTAGAGGTAGAAGAGATTAGAAGGTATAATCTTAGTTGGTAAAACAAAATGTTAACTTCAATAGAAGACTCTTTAGGACAGCAGGGGGGAACATAAATTCTGTTACTAGTACCAACTAGAATAGAGCCACTGAATTAGTTGCTTTTAGTGAGCACACATCTTTTTTATTTATTTATTTATCATATGATGAACTTCAGCTTTCTATATTAATGCTGATATATCCAGTGAGCACAAATTGACCATCTCAAGTTCCTAACTAGAGTTCCACATCTAGGTTTGAAATCCATTGAAAAGCTTCATCTGAGGCACTATGCAAGTCCTCCAATATGCCTCTAAACACGCGTAAGGGACATTTAATTTTAATGTGGTCCACAGTTTGGTCTTATTCTCCACAATCACATTGGGAAGAGGACTTCCATCCCCATATGAACAGAGTGGCTCCACATCTACCACAGCTGGTCCTCACTCCGACTGGCCACTCACAGGGGTTCTTGACTATGTGGTGGTGATGATTTGGGGATAGATGTTGCCAGAGTTCTATCCAGGCATCTGAGATATTGAAATGGTTATTCTGTAAGTTAATTGTAGTACGCCAAGCAGGGTGTCTAGATTTTAATCGTTGGGCAACAGGGGCAGCTATATTGGCGTGAATTGGAGAGGGTTGTTTACTATTTTTATCCATAGGTTTAATAATGACAGTGATCTTCTTAGTGGTGGCGGTGGAATATGGCTCAAGACGGGTAGCCAGTGGACGTTTGTTGGTCGAATACAGCCTGTGATGTTACGCATTGTCTGATTCAGCTGTGTGTCTATTAGTCCTGTTTGTGCACTACTAAGCCAAGATGAACAGCAATATTCAGCAGCAGAATAAGATAATACTAATGTGGTGGATCTAAGAACTTGAGCACTGGCACCCCAAGAAGTACCTGCTAGTTTCTATAAGATATTGTTTCACAAATCTTATTAAATCAGTTGGTCTACTCTATTTGTCTTGGAAACTGAAAAAAGAAACAAAAAAAATCAAAACTGCATTCTTAAATTCAGCAAGTTGGTGCTCATACAAAGGCTTATTGGACATTCTTTTATATTATTGGCCCATATCATCAGGGATAGGAACTAAAGCTTGTTGTACTTATTCAAGTATTTTTGTTATGGCAGAAATCCAGCTAAATATTTTAACAAGGAATGTTCTGGAATGCACGAATCACAATAATTTATTCCTACTTATTCCTACTATATATAAGTCCCTTCTATATTGGTAGAAATAATTTTGATAAAATATACCATGTGTGCATATATGCCTCCAAAGAATAATTTAACATTTTCACTTAAAATGAGCACCACCTGGTTAACATTCATTAAAATATTTTTAAAGATTGTATTATGTTAATAAACAGATGCCCAAAACATATTACAAGTAATTAGGTAGTGGAATTATCTGCAGAAAAGCTGGTAATAATTAAACAGATGGCTTGTCTAGAGCTACCTGCCATGCATACTGTAATTGAATTCATGCAAAAATATCCATAACATTTAACATATTCTAGACAGTCTGGGAAAACCCACTGCTATTTACATTCTGGAACCCTATTTTGATTTCAGCAAGGCATTGTCAAGATGCTTTCCTTATAAATGGTTTAGAAGTTAGATAAGTGGTACAGAGTTATAACAATGACTTGAAAGCTCTAACTTGTATGACAGTATTTAAGGATTACCACATCTACATAAATACATCTAACTACTAACAAACTATTCATTAGGGATAAGTATTGGGGTTCCAGTTCAGTCTATGCTCAGATAACAGCACACAGATCAGGCCCATAGAATACAAGAACAAGACAACCAGGAGACATCTGTTATGACGTTTGATAGAGGTGCTACTAGAGCAGCAGGAACAGAAATAACCAAAGTGAGGTGAGGAGAAAGACAGACCCTAATGTTCTACCTATTCAGAACCCACACAATAGAGGAATTGCTCAGCTGCATGTACACATGCTCACATACACTCCCATAGCCCTAGTAGTACAAATAAATTGTTGCAGAAGTAGAAGGTGATACTTTTTCTGGATCACTACATTAAAAAATCATTGCAAGTTTTTGTGACCCAAGGTCACTTCTTCAGGCAAACTTCATGTCATGTTCTTCAAGCCAGGTTGTTTTCTTCAGGCATGCATTTAAATGTTCATGGCATAATGGTCTGTATGCCAGGCCCTGTTCTTAAAAGCAGCAGTTGATTTGATACTCTGCTCCCATTTTTCAACTGTAGTGACTGTAGCAATGGGTATATGCAAGAAAATCCCTAGACATCAGTGGGAGATAAAGTTGTTGGCTTCCTTGGCTTTTGGTGTAAGGTCAACACAATAACAGCTCATTATGAAACACTTCTGCTGGAATTTTGGGATCAGGTAACACCCATCCTGTTTCTCAAGTCACTTACAGCTCTGCATCTGTCTCATAAGGTACTCACACTTTCAATTTACTTTGGTCAGCTTTTAATGTTGAGTTTGTTTTAACAGTCAAAGCCCCACAAAATTCCAAGAAATCTGTTGCCAACATTACTAGGCCCAAAACGTTTAAGCAGGGTCTCTCAGTTTTGGTTCCCTGGGCTTGGAACCCTTGCTCATCTCTATGTATTCCTTGCTGGGTAAAGATAGTTTTATTCACACCAATGCTTTTTAGCATATAAATAACGTTTTGTTTCTATTGGTTCTTGTTATCTACCACTCATGTCACATTTTATTTGTATGGAGTTTCAATATTATTATTGCCGCTAACATTTTAAATTTCTTTGACACTATAGTGGCTCAAGTCACTAAGATGCTGACTGGGAGGCAGAAGGTCAGCAGTTCGATTCCCAAGTACTGCAGGACGGAATGAGCTCCTGTCTTTGTCCCAGCTCCTGTCAACCTAGCAGCTTGAAAGCAAGAAATTGCAAGTAGATAAATAGGGACCACTTCGGTAGGAAGGTAACAGTGTTCCATGCACTCCGGTGTCTAGTCATGCCTGCCACATGACCATGGAAACATCTGCAGAAGCAGACAGCGCTGGCTCTTCGGCTTTGAAACAGAGATGAGCACTGACCCCTAGAGTCGGATACGACTGGCTTTCGAGCAAGGGAAACCGTTACCTTTATAAGACTGATGTTCAAACAACTAAGTACACATTTCCTATAAAGAAGGGTGTGATCAGACACAGACATAATTCACTTTTTGAACCAATTTAACTTTAATTCTTTTGTTTACAAATGGAGAAATGGAATGAGGATTGGCTAAAGAAATATAAACAAGGAAGGAATTGACAAAGTTTGAAGAACTGATAAAACAATTAGAACAAAATGTAATTCCAATAAAAGTAGTAGCTAGTAAGGTGTATGGAACAGCTCAAAAATTATTGAGAAAAACATGGGGATTAGATTTAAAGAGTAAAATTTGAGGAACAGATTGGAATAGAATATGGAATCAAAGAATTATGAAAAACATGTCAGTAAGAATTAAGGAGTATTGTTATGAAATACTATGGAGGAGGTATATTACTCCAATTCAATTAAATGACTATGATCCCAATTATAAAAAAGAATATTGGAAGTGTAAATAAAATCCTGGGACTTATTTTAATCTATGGTGGGAATGTAAAGAGTAAATAAGATTTGGACAAAAGTTTTTGAGGAAATTAATAAGATATTATCATTAAAATTACAGATATGCCCTAAGACTGTGTTACTAATGGTATTGGGAGAAGTAAATGTGGAAAAACATAAGAAGGATTTTATTTTTAACATGGTAACAGCTGTGAAATTGTTTTAATAGCTAGGAATTGGAAACGTATAGGTATTTTGGAATGGAGTGATATAAAGAATATGGCTATACATTAAAACCTCGCATAAAGAGTGCCTCGCTTAGAGACTAACTTGCTTAAAGAGCAGAATTTTCTCTGAATGGTCACCTCACTTTACAACTAAAACCAACCAAAACTCACTTAACAATTAAATTGGGGCTTGCAATCCTCCCCCCCCCCACTGCCAGAAGTCACAATTGGTCACTTGCAATGGTGTTTTGCCTAAAGAGCAAACTCGCTTAAAGAGCAATCCCATGAAATGCATTATCCTCTTTAAGCAAGGTACCACTGTAAGTGATAAACTGACTTGTGAATTAAAATTGAAAAAGGTGTTAAAAAGAAAAATGAGTTTATGGAAATTTCTGAACATTTTATTGAATATGTGTTTGATAAATCTAAAGGAGATAAGCCTGGTCAAGAATATACAGCATTTTGGAAGTAGGAGATAGGGTAGGAGATAGGGTATATATAAATGAACTGATTGGTTTGTTTAAAGAGGTATAGACAAAAATGCAGGGTCCCAAGGTGGAGGGTGCACATTGTATATGTATTTTTGCCTTGTAATAAGTAGAACGATTTAAATGATGTGATTTATTTGTACAGTATGTATTATGTTTTAATAAATTTGTAAAAAACAAACAAACAAACAACAACACCCCCACCTTTCAGATTCCTCCTTTCATGGTCTGGTGTAAACTAATTTCCAGGAAATCACAATTCAGACCAACTCTGCTTCAAGATCAGTTGGGACCTTAATCCAGTGGCAGGGTCACTATTTTTTTTGACCCAGGCAGGAATGATTCCTGTGTACATGGAAGGGTGGCCTTAAAGGAAATCTAGTGAAGTGACACTTTCCAGCACACTCAAACATTTTATTTATTTATTTATTTATTTATTTATTCATTCATTCATTTATTCATTCATTCATATTTCTCCACCTCCCTTCTCACCGAACTGACTCAGGGCAGTTTACAAGTAATTTTAAAAAAATGAAAATAAAACACAAACACTACCTGAAAACCTCAAAACTGTTAAAATTAAAATTTAAAATTCAAATCTAAAAAAGATTAAAAGCACACCATATGCTACATCTTACTAATTAAAAAAGTAGAGGGAGAGAGGGGATCAGATCATCCAGTGAGCTGAGGTCACTATACCTCCTGCACCCCATACCTGCCCCGCCAGCCATAATCCTATATTACGTTTTAGTCATAGCCTTAGTAAAGAACAGATAATACTTCACAGGCTATTCTACATAGTTCATTGAGATATAATGAAATCCCATTGCTTTGCATAGTACATTGTAACTAGAGTAAGCCTTTGAATCGGTGGGAATTTGGCGAGTGGATTCCTTACTAATCCCACTGATGCAATGGGCTTATTCTAAGTGCAACCTACTATGTGAACAATAGAATTTCAGCCAGTCAGTTGTGTAAAATCATTCTGTATTTGTTTACAAGTATCTGACAGCCATGTTGATGTGTAGCACAATCCCTGTCCCAGTCTATTCTTCTTTCCCTGAGTAACATTTGTACTGCTTAGGATTTGCCAGGTTTTATTTTAGCATTTAGGAATGTGGGAAGACTGCATAAATGATAGTTGTCACTGAAGTGCAGCTTTTCATGGAAATTAGGCGGAGGCAATCTATTATGAGAATACCTCCTGCCTCACATTAGAGAACATTTGTCCTGTAGGCTTAGGATCCCCCCCCTCCCAATTCATGAATGATCATATTATAAGAAACGAATTAGCATAATTTATATCAATAATTTGCTTCTGTGAGGTGTGAAGCAAATAATCTTCTACTATAAATGGCTTTTTTGTAAATCATGACTGCCTTCTTTTATCAGCTTATTTACCTTTCTTTAAAGCAGTTGGCTGCAAAAAAAACAACAACCATCTTAACAAAGTTAGGTAAATCACTGAAGCAGGAGAAGGCACCAGTGTTTATGTCTTATCACTTAGCCAGAATAGCCCTTTCCTATCTGTTTAGCCTGAAACAGCTTCAAATGGAGCATCCTATTCATTAGGAAGAGAACATTTGGAGTACTGACAATTTATTTCCCAAGTCTGACCTGCATACAATTGTGGTTAGGACAAAACCTTTGCCAGAATTGCCTATGTGAACAGGTCAATAACTTTGCCAACTCGGTTCCTCTGCTTTGCCTTTTGAAGTGACCTTTGGGCTTGCAATCATTACATTCTGCTCATGCTTTATTTCACTTTATTTTACCGTGGAGCACTTTGGAATGTTTGTCATGAAAAGAGCTACATAAATATTAATGTGTTGATGGTGTTATGGCTTTTCAAGTCTATTTTTCATTTCATGGAGTTTAAGAGCTACAAAATTTACTGAGTGCACAGAAAATATAGGTTATAATGGACTTTCTGAAATGCTCCGAATGAGATAAAATGTATGAATTATTAATCTCAGCAAAGTTAGTGCAGTCCTGTTTGAGCCCAACCTTTTCTGGGAGGCCCCTGCCTGGAATTTTTATCCCCCAACCCCTCCGCTATATACACCAATAAATGCCATCCTAATGCTAATGAACCTTTTCAACCTGCTGATTAATATGAGAATCTGGATCGTTTATGGGGTATGATTTATTATGATTTATAAGGCAGGTGAAGTTAGTAAATTTGTGTCAACTGCAAAAGAAGTGGAAGCTGAAAAACATGCAGTGCAATTCATTGTATGTGTTTTATGGGATTTTGAACCTTGGGAAAAACAATGATTGCCTCGATAAACTGTAGCACATCATTTCTGAAACAGAGATTCTCCAAAGGAATTGGTTAGCTTTCTTAAGAAAACACAAAGATAGTCATTTTAGTTAAGCTTCTCATTATTTTTTCTGTTACTATTGGAACATTAATATAAGCATCAAACCCCACCTCTAAACAATCTTGTACCTGCTTCACAGAGTCCTTGACAATCAGGGATCACATAGCAAGGTTGCATGCTTTCTTGAAACAAATGTATAAATAAGGACCCAATCAGGGATGATAATGAGTGTTCTGGGAAATTGTGGGCAATGCAAAGAGCCTATGTGCCTTCATAGAGCAGCACCTTTATACACACATATTCCTGGTGTTAAGTCCAGCATTTGTTGGGTTAAAAATGTTAAAACAAAAGATTCTGTTCTTGTAACTTTAAAAAATTGTGTCAGAAGCACACAAAGGTGTTATCTGGGTTCAAAGGATTTTTGCTGGAGGAACTCTGCTCAGGGGACACCCAAATGAGGCTCCTTTCATGCCCCTAAGATCTTTTCCCACCAAAGTGGTCCCTATTTATCTACTTGCAGTGTCTTGCTTTTGAACTGCTAGATTGGCAGGAGTGGGGGGTGTTAATGACTGAAGATTGCCACCATAAGAGAATTTATTTATTTTATTTTATTTATTTATTTGATTTATATGCCACCCTCCTCGCAACAACAACCCAGGGCAGCTAGTAAAGTCAGACAACACCATAAAAAGTTCAAGGTAAAATTATTAGAAAATTTAAAAATCAATTAAAATTAATCAAAAAGTGAATGCGTTAAAAGTTAAAAGAGTTAAGAATGAGAGGGGGATATTAGATCAACCAACATGCCTGGGATATAGCGTTGCCGGTGCCCCAGACCTGTCCTGCCAGCCAGGTTTTTACACCCTTCCAAAAGGGCAGCAACTTTGTCTGGAGGCGCAGCTCAGTTGGCAGGAAGTTCCATAGGGCCAGGGCGGACACAGATAAGGCCCTCTTTCTGGTGCTAGAGAGATGCATCTCTCTAGCTGATGGTATAACCAGAGAGCCTCTCCAGTCTGCTCTGGGGATGGACAGATATCCCTAGGGCAATGCGGTCTCTTAAGTATCCTGGCCCACTACCATATAGGGCTTTAAAAGTAATAAACAGCACCTTGAATTGCACCCAGAGGCACACTAGCAACCAGTGCAGCTCCCACAGCAATGGTGAGGCGCGAGCATAATGCCTGTACCCCATCACAACCCGAGGAGCCACATTCTGGACCAGTTGCAGCCTTCAAATGGTCACCAAGGGCAGCCCAATGTAGAGCACATTACAACAGTCAAGTCTGGAGGTGATCATGAGCAAGGAGTTCCAGTCTAGGAGCAGGCATAACTGGCGTATTGCATGAAGTTGTGCAAACCCCCTCCTGGCCATGACTACCATCTGCTTTTCATGAGTAGTTGTGAGTAGTCGTGAGCCCAAGAGGACCCCCAGATTACGCACTGGGTCTGTTTGGTGCCCTATCCAGAAACAAAAATGGTAGCTTCTGAGTTAACGCAGGACCCCTGACCCACAACCACTCAGTCTTGACAGGATTCAGCTGTAGCCTGTTGTCCCCCATCTAGACCCTAACAGCCTCCAGGCACCTGGAAAGGACTTCCACTGGGCCGAGATATACAGCTGGGTATCATCTGCATATTGATGATGCCTCACCCCATGGGAACGGATGATCTCACCCAACAGTTTCATATAGATGTTAAATAGGAGAGGCAAGAGCACCAAGCCCTGAGGCACCCCATATTGAAGAGGCCTATGGCTGGATTTTTCGCCCTCCAACCACACACACTGGGTCTGCCCCTTCAGAAATGAGGAAAACCAGAACCACACAGTTCCCTGGATCCCCAATTCTTGGAGCCTTTCCAAAAGGATACCATGGTCAACTGTATCAAAAGCCGCTGAGAGGTCAAGAAGAGCAAGGAAGATGGATGTCCACCATCCCGCTCTCTCCAGAGATCATCCACAAGTGCAACCTCAAGTCTGTTGGCTCAGATCCAGGAAGAACTTTATGGCAAGAACAAACATTCTTGAGGGTACACAAGAGCAAAATCAAATTAGAAGATGGAGGAAAGAGCTCACTGGGCAACAAACATCATTAGAGGAGGATATAGCTGAGGAACTCAACCTCCCCTATATCTACTTGCAGGATCCTGAATAGGCTGAGAGTTGGAGTCCTTAAATGCAAGACCAACATGTTCCAATGGGGGCTGATGGCAGACAACAACACGTAATGGGAATGTAGAGAGATACAGAATTCGGCTCATTTACTGGACTGCCAATTACTACCAGAAGAAGATTTAATTATGACAAACAACAAAGCCAAGAAAGTGGATTCATTTTGGCAGTTTAAAGTTTGATCTGGACACAAAGGACAATAATTTCTTATCACCAGGGGTGCTTAAGAAGCACATTTTTCCTCCTAAGAATCTCCATGCATAAATTTTGAACAGAGTGATTGCCTTTTATTGGATTATATTATTGATCTGTTTACCCCAGTATTGTCAATTGTGACTCAAAGGAAAGCCCTGGTTGCTGATCTTATGATACAGGCAGGTTTGTGATAGAAGTCTCCTCTTAAACTATAGGATCCCAAGTACTAAAAATCTGTATAGATTAAATAATCCACTTTCCATTGTTCACTGACATGTATCAGCAGCCAATGTTGCCAAGGTGGGATAGCTAGTATATGTTTAGCACCTGGTTCGTGTGACAAATCTGAATGCTCCATTCTACACTAGTTACATTTTTCAAGCCTTCTTGAAAGACAGGCCCATATAAAACATATTCCAGCATTCTAACCTGCAGGTCACCAGATTATAGACCTCTGAACCTTAGAATACCCCTCTTGGAGTAGGAAAATGGTTGGAACACCTGTCTATACCACTGAGGTAACCTGTCTCTCAAATGATAGTAATGGATCAATGAGAATCATTTTAAAAATGGCTGAGTTAAGGGATTCCATTGCAGCTGAGATGCCATCTAATAAATCTATTAAAACAATAGGTGTCTATCAATGGAAAAACAATAGATCAGAACTGGTATAAGATATCTAGTTTAACAGATGGAGCATGCTGGTGTAATGGATCCAGTTATAATTTAAAAAGAACTATTAAAATTAAAGAGAATGAATTTAGCTGTGAATGATATTAATGGCTCCTCACCATGGTTTCCCAACCTTTTAAAGTTGGGGGGCTGCATCAAATTCTCTCAGTCATCTTCGAGGGCCAGATGGCCATTTTGCCCAGCCTGCATGATGTTGGTGGCCATTTTGTCCCAACAGCTTCAAAGGGATGTCAATTTGGTTTGTTAAATGCCCTTGGATGGGTTGGGGGCCACATGAAATGGTGCCATGGGCCAGACCGGTCTATAGATCTTAGGTTGGGAACTCCTGCTCTACACTAAGTGTGGTTATGTCTAGATTCAACCCCATGTTTTCCATGTAAAATAATTTTCAAAGCACATCTATCCCCCCCACACACACAACAGTCTGTTATCATCTTTAAAATGAACAGATTTATTTCATTGTGATCTTTTGCAGCTTACAATCCATTTCTTAAAACACAATGAGGCCAACTGTGAGGCTGTGAGTTTATACACAGAGCCTCACAACCACAAATACTGAATATGTAAGCATGCTGCTGCTGCCGCCACCACCTGACTCTTCCCTCGGTCAGGTGAAACCTTGAGGGAATGGAGAGCAGCTGTGTGGTGAGGCCAGCCAGCATAAGAACACCACTCCCACCGACTCTGCCACCGGACTCTTCCCTTGGCCCCGGCTTTGAGGGAATGGAGAGTAGATGTGCGGCCCTGCCAGCCGGCATAAGAATGCCGCTCTCACCACAGCCGTCACTGGACTCTTCCCTCAGCCTTGAGGGAATGGAGAGCAGCTGTGTGGCGCGGCTGCCTGGCAATAAGAATGTGTTATATTGTGCTGATATTGTGTTCATGTGATATTTTGTAACTGTAATTTGTAGCTGATACTTTGGTACTTTGTTTCTTTGTTAGTTGCACAGAGTCACATTGTGAGTGGGACGACATGCAAGTTTAATAATAATAATAATAATAATAATAATAATAATAATAATAATAATAATAATAATAATAATAATAATAATAATAATAATAATAATAATAATAATACTCTGAACACTGTATTCTATGTATCTGAAGAATAGACTCTAATCCAACACTGATCTCACAGAAACTTAGGGTTTTCTTTCTTTCTTTCTTTCTTTCTTTCTATATATACAAAATGGAAAACAAGAAGATAGTTTATCACACTCCCCCTTCTTACATCATCTTTTTATGACACTCTTTTTTTTAAATCACATTTGTTAACATTTAAATTGGAAGGACAGTCTTGGAAAATGATGCTATGGAAAGGAAAAATTTCCCAGCTTCATGGTATTGCTCTTGTACATGTTATGTACAGAAGTAATGGGCAAAAACAAATAAGAAAAACTCACATTCCCATATGGATTTTTTTTGCTTTGATTATGAACACAATATGGTATCTTTAAGCAATAAAAGTGAATAAATTGTTATAATTAATATAAAATAGACATTCTATTATTTACAAACTCTCTTTATTCTGAAAAAAAGCACAGTTATGATCATCTGCTTTTGGTCTGTACTGGTCTTTTGAGTATCTATTAAATATCAGACACCAGAAAACATCAAAGTGAAGCCTATGGAATAATGAAAAGCATGTGTTAGACATATCTAAAATTTATAGTCAGGGTGGACAAAGTGTAGTCTTTGAATCACATGTGACTCCAGGGCTTTGAATCACATGTGACACCATGAAAATAAAAAAAAATGATGAAAAATAAGATCTTGTGACTTTTAGAGCACTGATGAGCAAATACTTATAGTTCTCCAAGACTTTACAGTCACCAGCCTTCTCTTTCCCCAGCAAAAATGTTGCAACTTCTGGAATCTACCCAGATAGACAGTTCATCTTCTAAATAAATGACTAAATAAATGCTCCATGTGAAACCAAATGTAATTTTGGGAACACTTCCAACCTCTGTTCTGAAGCTTCTGTAGCTCCTGTGTAGCTGCTGTCATCGTTGAGAAGCCATGAAAACTTTGGGATGGGAGAAGAAAATATTTAATTACTGAGAGTCACTGCCACTCAGATGAAGGGTGAGAGGTCCAGCCCAAGGCCCCTCCAATATGGGGTGCCTCAGAGCTCAATCCTTTCACCTCTCCTATTTAATATCTACATGAAGCTGCTGGGTGAGATCATCCATTCCCACAGGGTGAGGTATCATCA
Source organism: Furcifer pardalis (assembly GCA_030440675.1). Taxonomy (NCBI): domain Eukaryota; kingdom Metazoa; phylum Chordata; class Lepidosauria; order Squamata; family Chamaeleonidae; genus Furcifer; species Furcifer pardalis. Next base: position 58,239,401 of record CP126896.1, read on the forward strand.
ATATGCTGATGATACCCAACTGTATATCTCGGCCCGTGGAGACCCTTGCGATGCAGTGGAAGACCTTTCCAGGTGCCTGGAGGCTGTTTGGGTCTGAATGGGGGACAAGGGACTACAATTGAATCCCGGCAAGACTGAGTGGCTGTGGGTTGCTGGTCTTGTGTAATCATGGGAGTTACCATCTTTGGTTCTGGATGGGGTGGTTGTGCCCCAAACAGACCTGGTGCATAATTTGCAAAGTTTGTGGTCTTCAGCAACAGTGACAAAATGTAGTGCTGCCAAGGGTCAGTCTGTCAGAATAGCTGGAGCGATTTGCAAACTGAAGGCCACAATCAAAATAATAATTTCATGTCAGAAATTAATCTGGGTTGAAAGGATTTTGCAGGGGGAACTCCATTCAGGCAACACCCAAATGAGGCTCCTTTCATGTCCCCAAGAGCTGAGACAGAGGTGAGTGCTCAATCTGTCATGCATTACCCAGGTCTTAAACTGCCAACTTGCCAGCCTTCCAGCTAATAAGGTGAGCTTCTTAACCACTGAGACACTGCAGCTCCAGATGCCACAATGTGGAAAGCACATGCATTGTGGCAAAGAAAAAGAACAAAGTTATCTAAACCATCCCACTTTCCCTCCCCCCCTCCAATTAACTGGCATGACACAACCTGTAGAAGCCACAACCTTGCCCTGCCTGTCCCTCTTCAGGAGATGTAATTGATCTGCCCATTGAAAGCTGTGCAGGGTTGTGGATACTTGCCAGAAAGCTCTCACACATTTCATCTGAATGCCAATCCATAATGTATACCTTTGTTCCATCTGCCTCCACTTCCCCAGGTCTTTGCATGGTTACCAGCTGATTTTTGTTCTCTGCAGAGCTATAGAAATATTTCCAGAAATCCAGATTTTTTTGAAGTATCCCCATTTTCCTGACATTCTTCAATTTTTTTGAGTACCCATCAATATTTTGGCTTATACTCCTGGAGGGTGTGTGTATCCCAGGCTGGGAACTGCTGCTGTAAGTGTCAGAATGGAGGCTGTTGTTTATAAACATTATCAAGTAGTAGACAGTGTTTTACAAAGCATTTAATTTTGTTCTCTGTTGATGTATATTTATTTATTTGCTCATATTTACTATCCCGCCCCAATCGGGTAGACCCAACTCTGGGTGGCTTACAACACAGATTAAAATCACAGGTTAAGTCTAGTATAATAGTGATATTTAAAACCTTAAAAATTCATAAGAAAAATTAAAACAGCGCAACAGATAAAACAAGAGCAGGAAGGGGTGGCAGTCCCTTAAATCAGCCAACCTACATGGGATCCCACGTTCCTGGGTCCCCACATTTGCTCCGCCAGCCAGGTCTTTAAGCCTCTTCGGAAAGGCAGGAGCTCTGCCTGTAGGTGCAGCTCAGTTGGGAGAAGGTTCCAAAGGGCCGGGGCGAACACAGAGAAGACCCTCTTCCTAGTGCTAGTGAGGCGAGCCTCCCTAGTGGATGGAATAACAAGAGAGCCCCTCCGATCCGCTCTGGTGGATATAAACAGAGATGAGCACTTGACCCCTAGAGTCGGATACGACTGGCTTTCGAGCAAGGGAAACCTTTACCTTTACCTAAGGGCATTACTGTATATAAATTAAGGTCCAGTTTACAGAAACACACAGCCTCTCCTTCCCCCTTGTGTTTAGGTACACCAGTTGTTAACATATGCACCAATTTCCATAATCATATTAACTGGGAATAGGAAGCCATGTTCACATCAATGTTTGCAGTTGACCTTGTGTATAAAAAGGGCCAGTTGCCATTTACATTTCTCCACAGGGTCATGGATGTCTTGGGAAGATAAATACCACTCATTTGTGTGAGTTCATTGTTAAGTTCATGAAGTTCTGGCTGCTGTTTTGCAATGGCTAAAAAGCACAACTAAAAACCATAACAGTCACATTTTGGAAAGGCAGAAACAATGTGGTATGCACCTTGGAAAGTCAGCTGGGGAGATTACAGAATCTTTGCTGATATAGTGATTGCCTCTTTTAGTTATACATTTTTGTTATGGCCCAGTTATCCTGCTATGATACTAGAGTAGACCATACTGCCAATGACTCAATACTGATCATCACTAACCTGACAACCCTGAAAACTAGTAACCTTGGGTGGCGATGTCCACAGGGAAGGATGATGGTCCCCATGTGGATTAAATCCCACTTGAATTCATCTTGATGGAGAGCAGCGTTTCATCAATACTGGCCTGGTGCTGAGGAAGATTTTGCATGCCAAAAAGGGCTCAGGACCAGAAAGTGACTCAAGGGACAGGCTCAGTGGTACGGATGTCATGCTGCAATGTGGAAGGCAAATGGAAGGTCATTGCATTATATTCTCAGGACAGTCTCTATGGTTGATCACCATGATGATTACCAATATTTGGAATCAGATACAGCACAAGAAAAGGAAGAAGTTATACCTGCTTGCTTCAGACAAAGGTGTGCCAGATTTCACACACACAAGATTCTCCTCCTGCAACATCGCTACCTAGAGATTTAGAGGAAATCAATTTTCTGGGGTTCATCTAGGATCCTGAGACCTGGTAACTATATTTCCTAAAGCTGAAAGAAGTTCATCCACAACAGGAAAGCAACAGTTTCCCAAGCCTTGTTTCAAAAGAAACAAGGATTTCATAGAGATGCTATTTAGTAAATTGTTGCTTTGACTGAAAGTGTCAGTCTCCTAGGAAAACAAGGACAACTTGTACTCCTTTCATCTCTCTGACTTCTTTTCAGCTCCTCAAGGAATTCTGCCATAGTTTGAACTATGAGCATGTTTTCTGTCCTGTTGCATGGGATAAAGGAAGATCAAAGTGTGGAATTTCCTCACATCATTCTGGTCTCACCTTTTTTTCTGTTTTGTTTCACAAATTATACCTTGAAGTCTCCTGTGGAGATTTCCAGTCAACTGATTCCTCCTGGATAAAACTAATCTGTTTGTAACTATCCTGCTTTAACCTTTCTGGTCCTTGACTCTGACTTTAGGATGTATCTGTAGCAGGAAATATCAAAAGAAGAGACAGTCAATTAAGCTGTGCAGGGCATTTTATGTTTAGAGATATGATCTGGCAAATTGCAAGCAAAGTGATTATATTTTTCGTTAGTAAATTTTAGTATTTCTAAAGAATCACTAGGAATTCTAAGTAAACTGGTCTTTAATCAGTAGGTTAACAGAAAGCAATGTTCTGTAGAACATTGTTATAGAAAAATTTATTCTGTTATAAGGTGATTGTTTATGTGGGATGTCTTGAGCAATATGTACTCTTAAGATGTAGAGAATTTTTACACTGAAAAAAGGCAGGTTTTACAATCTGATCATCAGTTTTAAAGTTGTGTGGACTGTTTTCCTCTAGGTTGTTCAGCACTTATGGAAGGTATATTTGCAATTTCTCATACTATTTAGCTATCCTTGTTATTGGATTTAGCCATATTATTTAATTGCTTTCTCATTCTGACGATTAGATTTGTCTGGGTTAGTAGAAAAGTTCACACAAGATTCCAAATGTATAACAGGAGGACTTGTGTGCAAAAGGGGCTCAGGACCAGAAAGTGACTCAAGGAACAGGATAGGTGGTATGGGTGTCATGCTGTGATACAGAAGGCAAATTGAAGGCCATTGCATTATATTCTTAGAACAATTTTCATGGCTGGTCGCTGTGATGATCACCTATACAGTAAAACACTGGATAACGATTGGATTGGATAACGCTAAAATTGCATAACGTTAAGTAATCTGGGGAGGAGAATTGGATCGGATAACGTTAAGGTCCTATGGGATGGATTGGATAACAACCGCTAAAGCCTGTGCGGTCACAATGTATCTCTATGGAGCTTTAATGTTATCTGATACATCCCATAGGATTTTAACATGGATCGGATAACACTAAAAATCGGATAACACCAAGACTTGTGGAACCAAGTTTTAGCGTTATCCGGTGTTTTACTGTATTTTCAATCAGATACAGCACAAGAAGATGAAGAACTTACACCTGCTTGCGTCAGACAAAGGTGTGCCTTATTTCACACACACAAGTTTCTCCTATAACAGATGAAGGAATGTCAGAGCTTTTAAGTAATGTGGTACAATTACCAGCATTGCCTGTTGTATATTACTACTTGAGATCATAGTCATCGGCTGCAACTCAATCTTAGTACAGTATATGATTTCTTTTCTGACCCAGGGCACTGGAAGGCCTGGTCTTGGAGGTCAGCTTGTTATGGGCCACCTTTGCCCTCTGAGGCAAGAAGGAAAAATGATAGTGGCATGAATTTGTTTAAGGTGGATCCCAGCTTGCCATTAAGTGACTCACACACACACTGTGATTTCAGAGCCATCTCCTGTGGCACATATGAAATGAGACATGCAGGATTTAACACCGGGACTGAAATGGATTGCTGCAGCCTTGAGGATATTAACAAGGTGCACCTTCAGAGCCAGTCCATCTGGCATGACCTCTTCCATCTCCATTACCATTGGGAATCAGAGTAGTAAAGTGGTTCCTCCTCCACTCATTTTCCTGTTGGGCCCAATATGATGGTTTTCAGTGGTATTTCCTCCACTGAGGGTCCCATCAACACACTAAAGGAGCTCATCTGCTCATAGGCATTGGTCCCTTTAGGGAGTCAGGTTATTTACTGCTGCCCAGCATTTGGCATTGAGTCACTGGCTGTATTGTCTACTCCATTACCATAGCGGGATGCCTGGCCGGAACAGACAGTATAATGAAAGCATAACTACAATCATTTATTATTTTTGTAGTGTAATAAATAATATTTACTGATTAATTTTTCTCATTGCTGTCTTTGAGGAAAATGATGTTTTCTTGGGCTATTGTGATATTTCCTCCTCCTCTAATTTGAGGCCATTTCCTCCACTGAGGGGACCATCAACACACTAAAGGAGCTCATCTGCTCATAGGCATTGGTCCTAAATGCCTAAAGAAGAAAAAAGGGGAAATCTACTAGTAAGGACATAAGTACCTAAACACCTATTCCAATGGTAATGATTTACTTTTAGAGCTTTGGTGGGAATTGCACAATGAATTGCATTATAGAAATACTCTTCTTCTTATCTCTTGACTCTTTTAGGGGAAATAATCTGTTCACTTGATGGAGCAATAGTAAGGACCATGGCAAGGAGTGAGCAAATTGTGGGCTATCTGAATTGATTTCTGCCTCTCTGTCGATGCAGGCTTCCAGATGAGGGAGGCAGGAATCACTGTCAGGCTTAGACAGTAGCCTCATAACCTTAGCTGTATCTTGTGAGATGGACAAATTTGGGATAAAACCAGCATAATGATGGGAGACGTAGCACCCAAGGAAGCAGTAGAAACAATTGCAGTAGTGGCACAATAGAGCATTCTGAAATGCGTCGCAGGCTGCAGAGATCACTGAAAATGCAATAAAATTTAAGAAGCCAGAAAAAAACTGGTCAGATGTCAACTACTGAATTTAAATTTTTTAAAAAGATGTTACATGTTAAACACTGTAGTAGGCCTGTGCCTTATTTCAAATATTTTCTAGAGCAACAATTCATCATTTCTTGCTGAGGAAAACTATCTGTTTGGGAAGGCAGTGGTGGACTCTGAACAGACTGGTGCCTCTCAAGCTCACATAGCCCTAACACATCACTTGTGCACCCCTGTATTAGACTCATTGTGGTCAAGCTTCAGGAGAGCAAGAACTACTGACAGCAGTGGGAGGAAAAAGTCTATTGTGGCAACAAAACATGGTTTGTCTTGGAAGGCTTGCTACCTTTTTAGTACAAATTTCAACCTTCTTACTTCTTCAAACTAAAATCTGGAGTTTCAATTAGCTAGCAAAAAGTTTTTCCTAGTTGAAACTGACTCCCTACTATAATTCATAGTAACATACATCATATTAACCTTCACTATGGCCAGCTATAGCTGTATTTTGAAAATCTTCCAAAATATAATTTATAATGGCTTCCTGTTGGTCTCTCAGAAGCAGAAAATGGGAACAAAGAAGAGCAGGAGAGAAACAAGAGAAGGTGCAGATGTTGGAAATAATGGAATTTTGTCCCATAGCAGAGGAGAGAAGAAAAATAAAAACTAAAGAAGTAACCCTGCATTGTCAATTTGCATTAAAGAAGACCAGCCGAGGACCAACTGTAGCAAAGAGAGAGAGAGAAGTTAAATATATGGGGGAAATGATGAGGTCAACCAGCAGGCCTGTCTTAAATGCAAACACAGGCCTCCTTTCAAGAGCTTTAACTGGCCAGTTGGGATTATTGGCCACTGAGATGCAAATGTTATGCAACACAAGCACCTGCTCTTCTTTTTCCAAACTGAGATCTGTCTACAAAAATTTCTTGTAAAGTCTCAAATAAGCATTGAGAGGCAGACACGGTGTCTTGGTCAGTCTAAAGAGTACAGAACATGTAAAAAATAGATAATTACTGTACAGTGCTGGATTTTTAAAAAATCGAGTCTGCCTGTCATTGTAAATACCTAAACTTTACAAAGGAACACCAGGGAAGGATATTATTCAAACTAAATAATTTTATGTTTAAGAAGAGTTTAATTTTCTGTCTCTATAGGGCAGAGTGGAATGCTGTATTCTTCCACTAAGCCTTTGTTTTTTCCTTTTGTTTTTTAGCTGCCTCAACTCTTCAATGGATTGGGAGTGCTTCATTTTCATTAAAATCTACGCCGTTTCCTGTTTTTAGCTTGGGCTCCTTCAGCTGAATTTTGTGGCTGCTTAGCTCAAATACAAACCACTCATCATGTTGTAGCCAGTGGTACTAAAAACAGTACCTTTGGGGCAAATTATTTTTAAGGATTTTTCACACAGCCACCGGTTTAAGAATGACTGGATATTTCTAACTGTACAATTGTGAATACGGAGAGCCTGGAGCATGAATGAACAAGTAGAGAATAAGTGGTAATTCCTATTTATTGAAGTGCTTCGCTGAATATGAGTTTACAGAACTGAAGAAAATGGGATTACTCAGGATTTCTACAGTTCTTCTGTTTTCTAAGACACTATTATTGTAGTGATTAATGCATTCATATCGAGATTCCTTTAACTAACCTTTATCTACTAGGTCTACTAGAAGAGAGTGTCAGGAAACAGATTTACTCAGAAGTAGGACTTCTTGCCCACAGGTGGTTGGTTCCTGTTTCTGAACTAACCACCCTCCTAGCTGGGACTCCTTACTTATGGTCACTCACACACTGATCACCTTCAGACTGGATGATTGTAATGCACTCTACATGGTTCTGTCCTTGATGACCATTTGGAAACTTCAACTGGTTCAAAATGCAGCTGGTCATGTGGTAATGGAGTGTGGGGATTATGCCCATGCTTCACCTCTGCTGCAGGAGCTGCATTGGCTACCAGTGTCCCTCCGGGTGCATTTGAAGGTGCTGATGATGGCCTTTAAAGCCCTACATGGTCGTGGGCCAGGGTATTCAAGAGACTGCATCACCCCAAGGATATCTGCCCGTCCCGCTAGAGCAGACCAGAGGGGCTCTCTAATCATGCCATCAGCTAGAGAGGCTCACCTCTCTAGCATGAGAAGGAGGGCCTTCTCTGTGTCTGCTCCAGCCCTGTGAAACATCCTACCAACTGAGCAGATGTTCTTGGGGTGACGTGGTCTGTTAAGTGTCCTGGCCCACTACCATGTAGGGCTTTAAAGGTAATGACCAGGCATGTTGGCGGCATGCCTCTGGTGACATCATGTGGGTGCACTTGCACACATGCCACTTAAGGCATGCCAGTGACATCTCATGTGCACCCGCCCCTGTAGGTGCTCGCTCCACAGGTGGCCAGACCCCTGCAGGTGCACCTGTCTCCTAGGAGGGGTGGGGCGTCTGTTCACTTCACCTCACCCTGCTGCCTCCTCCCAGGGTGATTTCAGCTTCCCCTCTTGCCTCTCCTTTGCTAGAGGGAGAGGGGTGGTGGGGAAGCAATGCCTGCTGGGCTGGGGGCGGGGCTTCCCCTTGACAGTGCATGTGCCAACAGAAAGGCCTTTGCATGCCACTTCTGGCACATTTGTCATAGGTTCGCCACCACTGTGCTAGATCCTTAGGAAAACCTGGACATCCTTAGACACAGTGAGGGCAGCCAAAAATTTTACTATCACACTGTGGGCGGAACCAATGTCATGGGCGGGGCCAATGTCATGACATCATGACATCATGGGTGGAGCCAATGACATGGGTGGAGCCAAAGTAAAATAAATAAATAAAAATATAGTACAAATAAAAATACACATAAAAATACATAAAATACAAATTAAATAGGCATTAAATAGACATAAAAACACATAAATACACATAAAAGGACACTACATATTCTACCCACCCATTCACTCCATCCCCAAACACAAACCCAAGTCAGTTACCCTGGGGAGTAGGTGGAAACAGCAGCGGTGCGCAGCCTGGCCCAGGAGCACAGCCTGGCCTGGTGGAAGAATGACCTTGTGCAGCCTAGGTTGGTGGCAGCGCAGCCTGGCCTGGCAGTGCGCCGTGACCAGGCCTGCCACAACGACAGTCGGTGTCTGTGGTCGGCAGTGGCAGTTGCTGGTTGGCGAGGTGGTGGTTGGCGTCGGTGAGTAGCAGCGGTGGTCATTGGTGATGGCCATTGGTGGTGAACTGCTGGTCAGGTCAGTGAGTTGTGGTGGCAGCCGGCGGCCACTGGTCATCATAGTCGAGCCACTTGTTGGCGTGGTGACAGTTGCTGACAGCAAGCCACAGCGGTGGTGTGGCAGCGGGTGGTGTGGTGGGTGGCAGTGGCAACTCACAGAGGCATGGAGGCGGCAACTCGCGGTGTCAGTCAGTGGTGAGTCACGGTGGTGGGTGGTGGGCATTGAGTTGCGGCAGCACAGCGGCAGCGAGTTGTGGTGGTGAGTTGTGGCAGCGAGTTGCTGTGGCATAGCACAACTTACTCAAGGACCGCCATCACTGCCGCTGCTGCCGGCGCACCTCCAAGGAGGCCTCTGAGGGCCTCCCTGGCAGCCCCACTCTGCAGCCCAAAATGGCCACTGCAGAGTGTGCATACATGAAAGTATTAATTGATGCTGGAAGCTAAAAGACTGGGTCGACCAGGAAGCTATTTTGGCCGAGGAACAGGCTGGGTTCAGGACAGGAAGATCAGTCATGGACAATTGCCTGATCCTACAACACCTTCGTGAGAAGTATCCGAGTTCACTGTATGCCGCCTTTATAGACTTAAGATTTGCTTTTGATTCCATTTCACGGACCAAACTGTGGGAGAAACTAAAAGCCACCTCAATTGATCACCGCCTTTTGGCCTTGATCTCTGTGGTGCATGAGAACTCAGCTTTGAAGGTGCGCTGCTCCCCATGGGGTCACTTGTCCTCTGCAGTTGCCACCCAGAAAGGTGTGAGACAAGGATGTATATTGGCCCCACTTCTGTTTAATTTCTATATTAATGACTTGGTCAATCATTTGGCAAATCCAGACTTCCATCCTCCAAAGTTAGCAGAGAGGCATATTAATTCACTGTTTTATGCTGATGATACCCTCATTATGGCAAGATCACCGGTAGGCCTCAGACGGGCACTCAGAGCATTAGTTGCCTATTGCACGGAAAACCATCTAGTTATCAATTATGCCAAAACCAAGATCATGGTCTTTGGCAGGAAACCCAAACTTTACAATTGGGAAATCAAGGGGCATCCTATTCAGCAGGTCCCCAGCTTTAATTATTTGGGGGTTCTTTTCCATGCCTCAGGCTCTAGGAAAACCCATATTGACCATGTAGTTCAGAATGCGCAGAGGAGTGCATCAGCAATCCTTAGGTTCTACTGGAGCAGGGGAGGGCGTTATGTACCAGCAGCCATTAAACTGTATGAAGCTAAATCACTTGCCCAGCTCACATATGGTGCGCAGCTAGGACCCTTAGCCAGTTATCAGCAGGTGGAGAGAGTTCAGTCAAAGTTTCTTAGAGCTGCTCTCTCGACCCCCCGCTGCGTTTCCAATGCCAGATTAAGACTGGAGACGGGCTTAGTGAAGGTAGAGGCGAGGTGCTGGATGCTGATGATTTCATATTGGCTTAAAATACACAATTCCCAGGGCACCTTGGTGTTTCTTACACTTCAAGATTCATTTCGCTCTTCCTGGAAATGTTTTATACTTAATAAATTGGCTTCTTTGGGCTTGTGTCCAGCTACCCTGCTTGCAATGGAAGCACAACAAGCCAGGGAGCTAGTGAAACAGAGAATAAGGGACACTGAACGGCAGGAAGATGTGGCCAAGTCTCCTGGTTTCTTCTCCAATGTTTCCATCAGGTACCAGCTTGTCCCCGCAGCTTATCTGCAGGAATTAGATCTCCCAAAACATAGGCTAGCATTCACCCAGGCCCGCTGTGGATGCCTGCCTTCAGCTGTCCTTGAGGGCAGATATAACGGGATACCCTATTCAGAACGATTATGTCCATGTGGAGATGGGGATGTTGAATCGATTGAGCATGTTCTCCTTTTCTGCTCATTCTATAGGGATGCCCGTGCAGAATTAATAATCCCCTTGCTGCGCCAATGCCCAGGAAAATTGCCGGCCCAACAAGCTTCCTTCCTACTCCAGGACAGTAGTATTGTTATCACGCGCAAAGTGGCGGGTTTTTGTGCACAGGCTAGTAGGATACGTCGGCTGCTGACTAGGAAGTCTAGTGTGGCTCTATAGTTTACTGAGATTGCTCCCGCACTGAACAGCTGACCTACACTACTTATTATGTTATCTCTTCACCCTTATCATTATCGGTCTGGCCATAAATTACTGAGTTTTAGTAAACTACAACTCTATTAGAGAGTATTTTATATCCTTGTAATGAGGCTATCCCTCTTTTTCTTGTAAATATTAGTATTGCATTTTATTTTCATGACACTAGGTTTTAGTAATTATTGAGGGATTTTAGTAATATTGTTTTTAGATAGGCACCTGTTGTTTTATGTCGATTCCCAGTAGGTTTTTAGTATTATAGTACCATAGTTTCCTTTTATTACCCGTGTCCAGACTAGTTAGGATGTGGTATTATGTTTTTGTGTGTTATGCTGGTCATGGACTGTAAACAACTTGAACTTGAATTTGAATGTAAGTCACTAAATATTTCTACTTTTATTGATAGTACAATTTTTTATTAACATTGTCTTAGCATTTTTGCACATTGTAATTTTAGTAGATATTACATTTTACATCACATCCTTCTATATCATATTTTTAATATAATTGCATATACTGTAATGTGATTTCAGCTGAATCCTACTGCTTGAGTCTGATTAGAGCATTCAAAAGTCTCCTTTGTAGTCCTGCTATAGTTTGGTCAACCATGTTTTGGATGCTTTGTTTTTTATGCTGGTCTTTGACTGTAACAATAAATTGAATTGAATTGAATTAATTGATGCATGTGCACCTCCAGTACTCAGTGTGCATGTGTCTATTAGTACATTCACACATGCGCACTCTGCAGCGGCCATTTTGGGCTGCATAGTGGGGCTGCCGGTGAGGCAACCGAACCAGTCGCCTCAAAAAAATGATAACTACCCCAGGTCGTCTCCCGGGGGGTTACTCCCCCCTTCGGGAAACCATCCGGGATTTTAACTACCGGTTTGATAGAACCGGGACGAACTGGCCCATGCCCACCACTGCTTAGACATCTGCTACATCCTTGGGGAAACTTGGACCTACTCTAATTTCAGTGTAGACCTGAAGCCCTCTCTTGCAAAGCTCACTGAGAAAGTTGCATTTGACTCTGGCCTGTTTAGGAGAAAATGGTAACTGCATTGAAACTGTAAATCACCAAAACACAGTAAGATAATGTTAAAGACCCTATCATGATGACTTCCATCCTCACATGGTGATAAATTGCCAGTCATTGATGAAGTACTGGTTGAGTTTTAGGACATGCACCCATAAAAACAACCCACATTTCATTAATGAGTGATAATTTGCCTCCATGGCTGACATAATTTCTTTTTCGGAAGCATAAAATTAGCAATAGAATTCTGCTCCTAGAATCAGATTAATTTTAAAGTAAAGTGTGTGTGAGTGTTTATGCACCTTTCTCTGGGGTGGGGGGTGGGAATATATGAGCCTATGTTCCAGAAATACTTTTTTAAAAGCAATGCAAGCAGGCTTCTTCCCCCTTGCTTTGCTGATCCAAGAGGAACAAGAATTTCAAACTCTAGACATTCTGTGAAATCTAAAGATAACATACTCAACATTTTGCTTTATGATGAATATTTTATACAGATACTGGCTGGAGTGTCCAGTTTTGAAACAAAAGAGTTATTACTCGCAGCGAAAACTTTAAATATTATTTTACTTTTGCTCTCTCTCCTTTATACTGTAGTATTAAATCAGGGCTGAAGAGCTTTTAGGAGAATCAGGACAAGGTTTTCATCTTACAGGCATAAAGACTTCAAACAAAATGTTCTTCGTTTATTATCATTCGAGAATTGTTGCCATAATGCAATTATGTAAATGCAATCACACTGAGTATTTGTTCTCTTTTAAGCATATATTTATTAGATCAGCGCTGCTTTTTGAACACACACACACACACACACACACACACACACACACACACACACACACACACACACACACACACACACACACACACGTAGATTGAATTCAGGGTATGTGACAGAGCATGAGAAATTCCCCTTGGAACGGTTCCTAATTCATTAAATAAATAAAGGTAGAGAAGGCCTGTGTGTGATATGTGTGTGGGGTTTTTCCCCCCTGTTGGGATATCTTCAAATCTGTCTGTCTGTGCACTTGCTTACACTTTTTCTTCAGCATTTTGTCTTTAAAAAGAAGGCATAGCTGAGAAAATGAAATATTGCTGAGGCAGTCAGGAACACCTCTTCCATCCCCGTTTCTGTCTCATTTCCCCTTTCAGGCCCACCAGCTTTCTCTCACCCTCCCACAAAAGATCTCCAGTGGAGAGCAGCTGGTGCCTTGTTTTGGCAGCTTTCCACAGTCTCTGAGCCTTTCTCGGCAAATCAATGGCTGCTTATTTTCCCCGGTACTGGGTTTTTATGTGTGAACTGACATGGCCTCAACCATACTGACCCATTCTGTCGAGCTATTTCCATTCAGATGTGCCTCTTTACAAATAACGGAAATTAGTTGAGGGCCAGTGTCAAACTGCTTGTCACATCTTGTTTTCGGTCTGTAGAAATCAGGTTTATAGTATCCTATTCAGAAGCCTAGACAGCTTTTGAAGCCACACAATGCATTTCAGGAGTTCCATCAGGCGGTAAATAACAGAGTTCCACATTGCTATTAAAAAATAATCAAAATGATTAGTCTTTTGAATTTTTCTGAAACTGCATATTTGCATGGAATTTGTTGTTGTAATTGTACAACATCACTTGTTTCTAGGAATTTGTCCTTCCAGTGTTTAAAATCATTTGTAGCTGATGTGCCAGTGTTGCAGCTATAACATGTGAATGTGTTTTCCCATTGAGCTACCAGCAATGAATGAAGGAAGCAAAGAATGGATGAATGGATGAATGAATGACTAATTAGGGAGTTGCTAGAGTGAATGCAGTCAAGCTGGAGATGTTTTGCTTCAGGCAGACCTAAAGACTATGTCTCAACCTTCAAGAATGTAGTTAGGTTCACATTCTGTGTGAAGCATTAATTAAAGCCAATGAGGTCATTAGTTAGAAAATGTGCTATTTGCCAGACTTCAAAAACCAAGGTATTTTAATGTGTTCAAAAAGATATTTGCTTTTCCTCAGCTTGCCAGGCTACTACTAGAATGTCTGATAGAATTATACAAAAATCTGAGCAGCTTTATTTAAAAAAACACACTTTAAAGATGTTCACACAGGTTGATAGTAGCTGATTCAAAGGACTTCATGTTTGGGATGAGACATACTAAAATAAAACAAACATTTTTTCAAATCATTTTCAAAGCATATAAATTGGAGGGCGGGAGAGAAATCACTAGCATTGACCTTCCGAGTCCTAGTCCATCATTCTGTTCATGAAGATATGTTACTTAGCCAAAAAGGAAGGTGAAAGATAGGCAGGGCCATAGCCCCTGGGGGGGGGCAAATACCCTCCTGACCTATCACCCTGCCCCCCAACCCACCCAAGGATGCCAATGTTATATATGTGTGTGTGAGACTTGTTGTCCCTCATGAATATTTCCCCCTCCCCCCAAATCTAGAATCCTGGCTATGGCCTTGAATACAGGAGATAAGAGTCTAAAAAGATTTAAAAATTGCATTCCTGTGGTTAAATGTTTTAAAGGAGGTCTTTTAATTGTGGAACAAGAAAACTCTGGAAAACAACCTAACATTATCCAAAGTCATGTAGGAGGAAAAATTGCTTCCTAAGCATAGGAGCTACAGTAATACCTTGGATAACATTTACCTCAGAAAATGCTAAAATCGCATAACGTTAAGTAATCTGGGGAGGAGAATTGGATCGAATAACGTTAAGGTCCTATGGGATGTATCGGATAACAACTGCTAAAGCCTGTGCAGTTACAATGTATCTCTATGGAGCTTTAACGTTATCCGATCCATCCCATAGGATTTTAACATGCATCGGATAACACTAAAAATTGGATAACACCAAGACTTGTGGAACCAAGTCTTAGCGTTATCCGAGGTATTACTGTATAGGGTAAAAAATATTTATTTCCACCTCTGTTAAAATGGAGAATGGATTCCACTTCCAATGTTCACTAATGTGGTTTAAAACATGTTTGTCCTTATTTGTTTGTTTATTATGATTTGCTTTTTGTTTGTTTGTTTTCATGAAGATATAGTTTGTCTTTCAAACTAATTACCTGAGGTAGTAACATGCCTCAGAAGAAGAGAAATCTATAAACCCACCACGAAACTATCTAAAACCATGTGCTAAAAGTACTAGACCTAACAAAGAGAAATAAATGAGAGCAACAGCAGTAAAATGTGAACAGTGAAAGCAGTGTGATAGAAGACTCGGTTCGGTGCTGAGAACAGCTTCCCAAAATTAACTACCGGTTCTTTTGTTTCTTGTGCTCGGTTCTCTCTCCTCTCTGGACTTTCAATCCTGTATGGCTTTTGACTTATTACAGAACTTTTTAGCTTGAAATGTTGCCTCTGTCCTGAATTTATGGCAATATCTCCCAAGCATATTAGCCAGGCAAGACCCTGGATTCTCCTTTCTTAATTCTCACACAGTCTGCACACATTGTGGTACTGAGTGCTTGGAGTCTAAAAACACAATACTGTACTTGAGTTTTAAAAAGAGAGAGAAAAGAAAGCTTCCCTTGAATTTTACATCTTCCTTATCCCCACTTGCCAGTGGTAGCAAAAAATGGCCCAAGCCAGAATGTGTCCTGTCTTTAATATTTTAGGAATTTGCCAGAAAAGGTTAAGTAGGATATTGTAAAAGCAGAGTCAGTGAAGGCAAAAACTTTATTTACATTCAGATTCAAGTGTCAAATAGGTTAATGGCAAATTACATGTCTGTTTTAGAAACTTTAATTAATGTGAATTATTGAAGTTGATGATACCTGTAAGTTTTTTCTCAGTTTTTTTTGTACAGTGACAATTTACAGCAAGAGTGAATGTGTTTTTTATAGCCTAAGGTGAATTATTCATGTAAATGGAGTCTTTTGCATGGTAGCTGGATGGGTTGAAAACTCAATTTTAAAGCAAAAATTCAATTATTTTGCTGGGCAATGCACTTAAGCAGTAAAATTATACCAATCTAGCTTGTATGTATTTTAAAAACTTGCATTTTTGACAATGATTAATGTTATCAGTTCACATGCACTTTAATCTGGATTGCAGCAAAATACAAAAACCACTAAATTTAATTGTTAATCAAAATCCAATAGAGTAGACGTTGATTGAATGTGTTCATTAAGGCAACACTTAAAATGTGTTGATGAATCTACTGTAAATGGTACCAGTCACTGGATTTAGCATCCTGGACTTGCATACATATTGGCTAAAATCCCATTGTGCAATTTATGCTGCACAGCTTCATATTATCAGGACAATTTTGTGACAATTAAAATGTTTCTAATCTTCCCCTACCCCTAGGCTCCAGGAAGAAGATAGGGAATGATTTAAAGGCAGAATATTGACCTCTGGAGTTCGTAGTCCTACCAAGGTACTATGAACAAACAAGAAAGTCTTCTCAGTTGTGGTACCTCACACATGGAGCACCTATATTGAAATCATGTTGGTACTAGGTGAAAACTTTTTGTTTGTCTATCTGCTGCTGCTGCTGCTGTTGTTGTTTTGAGGGGCTGCAGTGGCTTAGTGGTTAAGACACTGTGCTTGATGACTGGAAGGTGTGCAGTTCGAGACCCATGCACTGCATGATGGAGTGAGCTCCAATCATCTGTCCCAGTTCCTGCCAACCTAGTAGTTTGAAAGTCGATAAATCAGTATTGTTTCGGCAGGAAAGATAACAGTGTTCTGTTCTGCTTGTTATGGCATCTAGTCATGCCTACCAAATAACCACAAAAATGTCTTCAGACAGAAGACAGCACTGGCTCTTTTATTTATTTTATTTTTATTCATTTATTTATTGCTGCCCAACTCCGCAATGACTCTGGGTGGCTAACAACAATTAAAAACAACATCAAAACTAACTAAAAGCCCTTAAAACCCCTTTAAAATTTGAAATAATTTACCCACTCACTCCATTCATTAAAAGAGAGAGAAAAATCTTAATTATATGGGTGTAAATGGATGTGAGCACTGACCCTTACAGTCGGACACAACTGGCTTTCAAGCAAGGGAGGCCTTTACCTAATGCGATTATACAGTGTTTTTAAAATTGTGTCAGAAGCACACAAAGGTGCTTTCTGGGTTGAAAAGATTTTATTTATTTATTTATTTATTTATTTATTTATTTATTTATTTATTTATTTATTTATAAGTCACATTTGTATTGCCGCCAATCAACAAGCGACTCTGAGCGGCGTACAACAATTACATCATAAACTACATAAATCCCACTAGAGAACTATAAAAAACTTAAAACCAGTAAAAACCCCAATTAAAAATACAATAAAAAATTAGCCCAACAACTAAAAAGAGTGAGGGAGCGATATTACTATATCAGCCAACAGGTGGGGGTCACCACATCACCAGTGCCCCACACTTGCTTTGCCAGCCAGGTTTTTAGTTCTTCCCTGAAGGACAGCAGTCAAAGCTCAATTGGCAGGAGGTTCCATAGGGCTGGAACAGTCAGAGAAGGCCCTCTTTCTGGTGCTAGAAAGGTGAGTCTCTCTAACAGTGTTTCCCAAATGCTAGTGTTTGGACTTCAATTCCCAGAAGCCTAAGTCATTTCCCCAAAGCACTGATCAGCCAATGTACTGACTTAGGTTTCTGGAAATTGAAGTCCACCTGTGGGCTGTGTACCCCCTGTTGGGAACCACTGCTAGCAGATGGCACAATAAGAGAGCCTCTCCGGTCCGCTCTGGTGGGATGGACAGATGTTCTCAGAGTGACGTGGTCTCTTAAGTATCCTTTTTGCTTGACTTTTTGCTTGAGGCTCCTTTCATGTCACCAGGATCTTTTCCCACCAAAGTGATCCCTATTTATCTGCTTGCAATTTCTTGGTTTTAAACTGCTATGTTTAGATGGCATTACCTTCACCTATCTGTTTTTCTGTGTATGTGATGTTACTCCTTCTTTTATCTTGATGTAATACTTTAAATTTTTGTCCTCTTAATTTTTAAATCATTTCAATTATGACTGTATACAGCCCTGATATCCATATATGAATGATTTTTTTAAAAAGTTATAATACATTTAAAGAAATGTTAATTTATTCCCATGGCTCTTCATGTTATGTGCCACATTCCAAGGTTCAGGTCCTTTCATTATAAAAATATTCTTAGCATCACATGTGAAAACAGCCTCAGCATGAGGAAACTTTGGGCTGTCTGGGACGTGCCAAAATGCCAGATGTTTATATTTGACAACAGATTTCAATGGCAGCCTCCAACTGAGTGCATTACCTCACACTTTCACATATGCTAAAGATATGCATCAGAAGTAATTGCTCTAGAATACTGAGGCAATCCAACCAATGGCCCGATGTAACTGGAATCTGTTTTCAGATATGAAAATATGGTTCATAGCCACAGCTGAGCTAACCAAAACTATGCCTAATACAGGGTTGCATACTGTTTTCACATGTGATGCTAACAATACACCTGTTTGAGATCAATCTTGAGCAATGTGAATTGTAGATTACATAGCTGTGAATTTCCAACACAAGAATTTTCTTGAAACTGTGGAACCCATGCAAATGTTTACTAGCATATTGGAAAAATTGCTATTGGGAGACAAAGTAGTTGGGAGCACATGAACAGCTGTATTCTAGGTCTATCTGCATTTCACACAAAGATCAGCCAAGGGTTCTGCTTATATGGTTAGATGGCTTGATCATGAGGGCTCTGTGAGAATATTCAGCCAGATATAGATACAGAACATTTTGCTGACCTTCATACTGAATGCACAAAGATATAAAACACATCTGGGCATATGGAGAGTGGCACTTGCAGGTCCATATCCCATCTCTGCTTTAAGTCATCTCATTCATGGGTGAATACCTGCATAGGGATTCTGTGTAGCTTAAACAAGAATAATAAAGTACAGAAGTATTCAGTTTGAATGGAAAATGATGCCTTTGTGAGTTGAATACAAGACTAACACATATATTATTCTGACACACATATGATTTACCAGTCAAATTATTACAAGTTATTACTCTATCACAGTTCCACAACCCTAGCTGAAATTATTTATATACTTATAGGAAGGCAGTGGGGTCTGAGACAGAGAGGACGGGCCTGTGATACTTGTGTGGAGCTGGTGTGAGAACCACAAGTTTTGGTGGCAGAAGCTGTCTTTTTAATGCATTCTTCAAAAACACTTCCTGACAGCATACACTGAAAAATTAACACACTTACTCTTCACACACTGCAACTGTCTTTCAGGGTTATATGCTTCAGTTTATTGTTTCAACACTGTCATAGTCTTGCTCTTCCACAGCATGCATTTATTGCATGGAGATCTCTCAAAGCCATTAATTTGTCTGACACTGCTATGAAACATGAGCATAGACTAGGAAGCACAATGTCATGTCATCATTTAAGCTGAAATTCCATTTGCTTATTTTTAACCAAAAATTTGCTTTTTCTGGTTGTGCTGAGGGTGGCAGTATATGAGTTGAGCAGAACCTATTACTCACTCACAACCATGATTTCACGTAGAACACTGTGCCACACTCAGTATTCTGCTCGCTGAGTGCTCTCTATTCGGCTGCAAAAACAATTTCATTGAGTTATGTTGTTTGGACAACACAATTTATTGACCCTTCCTTTTAGCCACTGGTTGCATTTTGAAAAAGGCTGGATGGTACAGTTACTTTGCCATCTGTGGCAGCAGTTAGAAAACATGGAGATGATGGTCATAATTCTTAGTGACAGCCTATATCCTCGTATCTAATAACAGCTGCCAAAAAAAAACCACCTGCCGATGCTCCTTGAATTCTTTATGTGTTACAGATTGCAAACAAAGAAATTGCTGAATAACAACAACAAAAACTAAAGCAACAAAAACAAAGCTCTGAAAGGACTCTGATGTGCAAATGTTATTTACTCATGTTAAGGGCAAGACAAAACTGTAAAAAGCTACCCATCAAAAAAATCTGATCAGCCAAGACACAGTCAGAACCACTGTCCCTGACGGGCCACGTATTTCAAAGTTCTGCCAAAGATGAGAAATGAAATAACATCAAATATTTTCTTTCATAGAATTCCTTTGGGTCCTAATCCTGCAGTATTTATCAAATTCAAACAGCACTTTTCAACAACTCTACTGTGAGTAACAACATCTCAGTTCATGAAGTTTCATGCAGATGCTGTCAGACCAGAATGGTAAGAATCATAAAATGGATCGAATCAAAAAGAAAAGAAACAAAAACGAAAACAAAACAAAACAAACTCCCTGAAAATCAGTATGATATGATTCATATTTTACAGCATGTAGCATTTCTCCCTGAACTCATTTCAGGGAAAGTCTTCCAAGGAAGAATGCAATAGCAAGGGAGACTTGTTTTTCTGCAATATTAAAGTGCAAATTTAAAGATGTATTTTTTAAAAGAAAGAATAATCATAGCTTTCATTAAGTGCTACAGTATTTTTGTTTTATTACTTTTTTGTTTTTGTTTTCTGAAATAGCTCTCATTAAGTGTCCTTTGTAATGGCAATTTATTACATATAATTTAGAGTGAAGGTGTTGTCATGCATACAAGGTTGCTATCTCTCTGCTTATCCAAGATGCTTAATGTAGCATAGGAATCTTTCCCCAGCATTAAGATATTTTTAATACAACCTTGCAAGGTAAGGGCAGGGCACTTCTTGTAGCATATAATTTTATTTTATGACAGTTCTCCTCCCTGGCCATTTAA
This sequence comes from Furcifer pardalis, assembly GCA_030440675.1. NCBI lineage: Eukaryota > Metazoa > Chordata > Lepidosauria > Squamata > Chamaeleonidae > Furcifer > Furcifer pardalis. The sequence continues at coordinate 58,259,870 of CP126896.1, forward strand.
AATCTCATTTTTCATAGTGATTTTGTGGAAAGACTACTATCAGCTGTCCCTTTGAATTTTGCTAAATGGTTTCCCAAACATTCCACTGGAAGCATAAATGAAAATATTATTATTCTGGCTTCAGAGAAGGGCTTGGACATTTTTATTTTGACTTAAGATTTCAATAGTTAACTTATTAAATAAACTGGCTTTCCAATGCCAAATTGGCTGTTGAATATCAACTAGAGATAAAAAGGTGTTTAAATTAAGAACAAATAGAGCTGGGCTATCAGTGTTGTTTGTCCATTTGTTTATTGATTGAGTTATCATCCAAATCCTGCTCTGAAAAACTGCTGAAAATCAAGTTCTTCATTATAGAAGTACAGTAATACCCCGGATAACGATTGCATCGGATTACGCTAAAACCGCATAACGACAACAAATTTGGGGGGAAGATTTGCACCGGATAACGTTCTTTTTAGCATTATCCGATACAGTCGTTCTTAGTAGCAGGGTGGCTGGAAAGCTGAACGGGGTTCTCCGTTCAGCTTCCCAGCCACCCTGCAGCTACGGAGTAAGTGACCAATTGTGTGTGTGGGGGGGGATTGCGAACCCTGATTTATTTGTTAAGCCAGTAATTTGGTTGGTTTTGAACATTCAGAGAAAATTCTGCTCTTTAAGCGAGTTACTCTTTAAGCTAGCTGCTCTTTATGCAAGGTTTTGACTATATTCATACAGTATATTTATTAATACAGTCATACCTCGCATAACAAATTTAATCTGTTCTGCAAGGTTGCTCGCTATGTGAAAAATTTGCTATGCGAGTCTGACTCACATAACGAATTTTTTGCTATGCGAGTCGGACTTTTCCCTATGGAAAAACTCGCATAACGAGCGTTTCTATGGGGAAAACTCGCATAGCGAAAAAATTCGCTATGCGAGTTTTCCCCATAGAAATGCTCGCTATGAAAACCAATCACGTCTCTCTCTTTCCCCCTTCCCTGTAGTTTAAATACAGGGAGGGAAAGAGAAAAGGAGTCTCTGCGACTGCAGTAGGGTCAGGCGGAAAGGCGGGTGCTTTCCCCTGACCCTACTGCATTCGCAGAGACCGCTGTCCGTGGGGGGTGGATTGGGTTGTTCTACCCAAACCACCCCACACCCGCAGACCATTTCATCGGATAACGCTAAGAATCATTATCCAGAATCGTTATCCGATGCAAGTTTTTTCCCCAAAAAACTTGCATCGTTATCCGATTCTAGTATTATCCGATGCAATCGTTATCCGGGGTATTACTGTATACAGTTTCTATGGCATTAGATTTAGTTGCATGTCAATAGAATTAGTGATTCCCTGTTGTAGAGCTGTTCTTGTTGGAAATTTGTAAAATATATGTTTAGTCTTATTTCCTAGTGGCTTGTTCTCTACTTTTTCATTTCTCCTAACTGTTCATTCAGACTTTACTGTTGGACAAGAAAGGGCACAGAGTTATCCTGGCAATTAGCTTCCTTATGCCCTAAAAAAATCACAGAGTGCCATAAGGAAAGAGCTATATAGTAGAGTTATGAATTAATAAAATGAAAATGCTAATGTTTTGCTCCAGTTTCCATGACAAAATGTAGGTTTTCAGGTGACTGAAGTGAAACTTGGCAATAACATTTATTTTAGCAGAGAAATTTCCCTTTGAGGACCGAGTTTTATGCATCAAACATTTTTCTCAATGAAAAGGATATTTTGGTTGTTTTAAAAAAAGATTTCTCTGTAATTTCTATCCAGTTCTGTGAAGTCTCAGTAGAGGTCTAAAAGCTTTTGATGCATGAAGCTGAGCGTACAGCACTGTAGGAGCTGGCTAGGACAGAGAAAGTGTTATTTTTAAAACATTGTTTGAAACTTTTTTTTTCTAAATCTGTTTTCTTTAGATAAGATAGTTGTAAATAACATTTCATTTTATACCTTTCATGGCACTAAAACTGAGTGAAATGTGAGCTTTAAACACAGGAGTCATTATGAGCCTCTTTGCAGTAGTTTCCATTCCCCGTCAACTTGGCAGTCTTTAGGTTTTGCCATTGATTTATTGAGCTTCAGTGCCTTTTTTGAGCTATGTTTTCAAAGCTCAGAATTAAACTATCTGTCCTATGTTACGACACTAAGAGCTGCCTATGATTTATTCCATGACTTATTTCTTATTTATTTATTTCCTTATTTATCTGTTACATTTCTATATCACCCATTTGCGTGGTATCCCACAATGGGTGGTGTACAAGCAAATATCAAATAACATGACAGACTACACAACAAATCAAAACAGACAACCGACAAATGTCTCAAAATAAAATAAAATAACTGTTGTCTGAGGGCACAGGTCAGGAGTTTTCAACCTTTTAAAGCATGCTCCCTCAGACAGCTTAGGGGGGCCCGGATGACCATTTTGCCCTTCCTCCACCACATGACACTTCCTGGTCTGGTAGAGTGGTTGAGGCCACATGAAATGGTGCCATGGGCCACATCTGGCCCATGGGACACAGGTTGAGAATCCCTGTCATAGGTGATCAAACTGATTGACAAACTAATTTATAGCTAAATTACTTTGTATTCCACAAACTTAGCACTCATCTTCATGCTTTACTCTGACATTTGGGATAGCATGTAAGATGATTTTTTTGCCTTGTTGTTTGTATTTTCTATTTAAAAAGAGTGCACTGTCACAAACATTTTATTGACATTAATTTCTTTTTTTATATGTTCACCGGATTTGTAGTTATCAAAATACATGACATTATGTGTGCAAATGAAAACAATTTGAATATAGTGGAACCTCGGTTAACAAATGGCTCGGTTAACATAAAAATTGCATACCAAAAGAAAATCCATAGAAAATACTGGCTCGATTTACAGATTTTTTTTTCCAAATTGATTAATTGGTTTTCAATGCATTCCTATGGGAAACCACATTTCGGTTAAAGTATTTTGGTTTTCAGTGCATTCTTATGGGAAATTGCATCCAATGCATTCATATGGGAAATTCAGTTAAAGTAAGGCCAGGCTAGGCCGCCCCGCTGCACCACTGCCACCTACCTGCTGCTCCCCGAGTCCCCAACGGCCCAACCCCAGCAAAGGTAAAGAACTAGAATTTGTTTTCTTTGTGTTTTGAGTGGGGGGGGTATTTTATGTAGTGCGTGTTTACATTATTTTTATGTGTACTGTGTCTTTATTTTATTTTTATTTATTTGTCTTTGGCTCTGCCCACAACGTCATGACGTCATGACATTGGCTCCGCTCACGACATCATGATGTGATGATGTTGGCTCCACCCATGACATCAACTCCACCCACAGTGTGGTAGTAAAAATTTTGACAGCCCACCACCACTGTACACACACATTATTATTGCATAGGGCATGTGTAGGGGTGCACTTCACAAAAAGATATGCCCTTAGCAAGAGACTTCCTGAAACTTTTTATCTTCATCGCAGAGTTGTGACATCCCATAATGCATAGATTGCGACCAGCATTCATGAAGTTACTCTCTAGGAGTAATTGGGTACAATTACAGTTCCAAACTCTCCAAATAGTTTTAAACAATTAACTTTATTTTCCCTTAATTAAAAAGTAATTAAAGAAATGTCATTACTTGTTTTAAAACTGCATGGTCAGTTGTTGACTTGTGATATAAAGCACACTTAACTAAAAATAGCCCCAGTTGCCTGCAGAAGGTTTGTAATGTTACAAACATTATGTAACTTAATTATGGCTTTCTTTCAAAAGTGACACAGTTACAAGAAATCCATTGACCAGAATACTATTGTTTAGCAGTAAAAGTAGGCCCATTTGAATCAATGGAATTTATACAGTAGTTGACTCACCAGATCTCCTTTTGTTCAATGAACCTACACTAGTGCTATTTGTGCTAAGCAATAGGACTTTAGCCCTTACCTGCAATATGTTACATCCAAGTTCTGGTGTCCATTACCATTTTTGGGAGCACTGGGAAGGAAATATAATCACAAAATTCAGGGGAATAGTGTTGTTATCACTCCAGTGCAAAAATATGCAGCAAAGCAAGGTCTTTAGGAGGGAAGGCTGATTTTCTACTTTATTTCCCATTTCAGTTGGTGTTAAAGCAGCAATGTGCTCAAAAAAATTTTTACTACCACACTATGGGTGTGATATGGTGGGCATGGCTAGGGGGAAAGCCCTGCATTGCACCTGAATTAGGACTACTGTAATTTATTTCAAAACTTGGATGGGCGTGGACAGCCAGAACTCCTGCTACCGGTTCTGGCGAACTGGTGCAAACCTGCTGGTGCCCACCACTGGGTTAAGGGCTATTTTCTTCACTATCAGATCTAAAATCTGCTTGTTTTCTGCAAGTATTTGTCATTTTCTCCTGTGATGTATTGTTCTTGTCATTCTACGCCCACCTTCTGCTTCTCTCCTATGCCTGGAAGAGAAAACAAGGCTTTAGTCTGGTACCTGATGGCTTCCTGGTTGCTGGATCCTCTCCTCCAAAGTCAGTCATATTTATGCTGAAGAGTCAAATCCCTTTTGCGGCAACAGTTGCATGAGCAGTCTGACTTTTTCCATCACTTGTGCCAGGAAGGATTGATAACTTTCTTGAATATGTCTGAGCTGAGCAGGAGAAACCGTAATCACTGGTTGCACCATGACACCATCAACAGGGGATTTAGTGTGGTAACTTTTTCTTCTTCCATGTCTCAGCCAGACATGAAACTGCCAAAATGAAGCCACCTTTGGGGAGTTCATTGTGTAGTTCCTTTCACCTTAGCTAGTGTGAGAAAGAGTAACTGGCACAAGGTAGGGTGGAAAAGGGTTTCTATGTTTTTCTGCTTCAGGTACCAAAAATAGCTTACAGATTTCATTGCATTTATTGATTCACTATTTATTCTATTTTATTGATTTATATTGTGTTATACATTGCATTAATGTACATCATGCTGAATCTTTGCTGTGTAGCTGCCAACTAGTTGAATAAGAAACTTATTGACTTATTGGTTCAGGAATTCTCAACCTTTTTAAGCTGGGGACTGAGTCACGCTCCCTCAGACAGCTTCAGGGGCTGGACGGCCATTTTGCCCTTCCTCCACTACATGGCATTTCCTGATGTGGTGGAGGTGGTGGTGGGGCCACATGAAACGGTGCCAGAGGCCACATCTGGCCCTTGGGCTGCGTTGAGAATCCCTATATTGGTTCATATCACTCAGTGACTGACAGCAGCTATCTGGAGTTTCAGATGGAGATCTTTAGCAGCATTACTGGGAAATGCTAAAGACTAAACATGGCACGTTTTGCATGCAAAGTATGAACTGTGCCATTAAGGAAAATCTTATTCTGGATGGAATACAAGAGCAAACCAAAAGAAGAGATACTGTACTATGAGTTGTAAGCCTAAAAGCAACATATCTAAAGTTTGCACAAAGCTATGGTACTTCCCGGTGGTAAGCATTGAGAAAGTCCAGGGACCTCTTATGTACAGCTATACATCAGTCCCAAATAATGTACAATGGTACCTCACTTAAAGAGCATAATGCGTTCCACGGGATTGCTCTTTAAGCGAGTTTGCTGTTTAAGCGAGACACCATTGTAAGTGACCAATTGTGACTTCTGGTGGGTGGGTGGGGATGGCAAACCCCAATTTATTTGTTAAGCGAGTTTTTGGTTGTTTTTTGTTGTTAAGCGAAGCAACCATTAAGAGAAAGTTCTGCTCTTTAAGCGAGTTAGTAGTCTCTAAGCGAGGTACTCTTTATGCGAAGTTTTACTGTATCTAGTTTTGGAATATACCACTTCAGACTACAAGTGAGAAAAGGTTTAAATTCTCTCCTACACACTGGCACAAACACAGTCTCTCTCTCTCTCTCTCTCTCACACACACACACACACACACACACACACACACACACTCTTTGTACAGAACCATAATAGTCCCTATGTGAGATTGTTCTAGTCCAATCTTTTTTTCGTGAGTACTGTATTTTGAAAGTACACAGTGACATGAGTTTTTGTTTGGATTTTCAAACAAATGAGTTTTTACACTCAGATATCCAGCCTTTATCTAGAGCAGTCACCTTTACAATGCAATAAACATCTTTACATAGAAAGAAAGTCACAAAGGCAGAAATCTTCAACTGACAAAAGCAGCAAGATTGCTTTTAAAGTACAGTAGAACCCCGCATAACAAAAAAAACTCCATTCCACAGAGCTCTTTGCTGTGTTTTTTTTTTTTTGTTATGACCCAAATAATGAAAAAAAGTTCATTATATGGGGGTCCCATTAAGCGGGTATACCTCGGTTACCAAAAACCCTGCATAACAAAAAAAGTTTTTTTAATTATGCAGGGTATCACCATTGCATAACGAACCTGGCAAAAAACAAAGTAACCTTTACAAATTTACCTTTTCTGGGATGAAATACAGGCATTATTATCTCAATAAATCTGAAAGATGGTAGGTGACCCAGTCACCCAAATGAGCTGTACAGTTGAAGGAGATTTGTTTGTTTGTTTGCTTGCAGTAAGGTAACTCCAAATATTTACTCCAGTCTTACAACAGAAGCACTAGGGACTGCAGTGGCTCAAGTGGTTAAGGTGCTGAATGGAAGGCAGGAGGTCAGCTCTCGTCTTTGTCCTATCTCCTGCCAACCTAGCAGTTTGAAAGGAAGAAATTGCAAATAGATAAATAGGGACCACTTTGGTGGGAAGGTAAACAGTGTTCCATGTTGTCTGGTGTCTAGGCATGCCTGCCACATGACCACAGAAACATCTGCAGAAGCCGACAGCACTGGCTCTTTGGTTTTGAAACAGAGATAAGCACTGAACCCTAGAGTTTGATATGACTGGCTTTCGAGCAAGGGAAACCTTTACCTTACCTACAAAATAAGCGATACCAACCAGCACAAAAAAAATGTTTTTCCAGACTCTGTGTCTTGCTTCTTGAGGAAGTATGTTTCTACACCACCAGCTTGTGGTGATTATTCCCACCCCCAAGGCATTACTCTCCTACTATGGAAGCTTGTGCAACAAGAAGTCTCATGAGTTATGATGCTGCCATTCCATTCACTGCTTTGCTCTAAATGGCTTTCTCCCAGCCCTCTCTCCTCATTTTTGGTTTTTTGGTGCACTGACATTGAATAAGCAGAAGACACATGAAAGCAGCTTTATTCTGCATCAATGAGGTCTGGCTGTGGCTGGGAATGCTCAGAGGTGGGTGACCAGATTGAAAGTCACCTCTCCCACACAAATGTGTCTCCTTCTTCAGAACTGTTCCGCCCTAGGTTTATCTCTCCACCTAGTGATTTAAATGACCTGGAACAAATCATTATTTAGAGTAATGTGATTGGTCCCAGTTCTGTTACATGTTTGCAATGTCTCTAGATTCATCCTGTACATCAATGGTGCCAGATGGATGAGTACCATGGGCCATGGGCCAGACATAACTGGTGTCATAAAAAACTATCTGATCCTTTGCAACCATTTCAATAGAATTTAGGATCAAAAAGTGATGAGATAATGCTCATTAGACAGTTCTGGTTGCCATGGAGATTTAGGGAAGTTATTTATTTATTTATTGCATTTTTATACCACTCACTTGGGAAATTTTGCACTCTGAGCGGTGCACATACAAATAACAAAATACAGTCATACCTCGCATAAAGAGCGCCTCACGTAAAGAGTAATTCGCTTAAAGAACATAATTTTCTGAATGTTCATTTTGCTTAATAAATAAAGCCAACCAAAAACTCGCTGAACAAATACATCGGGGTTTGCAATCCCCCCCACCAGAAGTCACAATTGGTCACTTATAATGGTGTTTCACTTAAAGAGAAAACTCCCTTAAAGAGCAATCCTGCGGAACACATTATGATCTTTAAGTGAGGTACACCTTTAACATAATAAGTTGAGAATAGGTGCTGAGGCAGTACACATAAGGAAGTAATAATTGATCAAAAACCTACTTATCTATATTTAGCAGGATTGATCTATAAGCAAACAGTCTACAATGTGGCACAACTACATCCTCACCTGCAGAATCACTTTTTCAGGTTTCTGTGCTAGAGCTTATAGGAAATACCTTAGAACATATCTTAGTTGTCAAGCAACAGGATCATCATCAGGGACTAAGTATCATCAGCAAAAGTACTAAGTACTTCTTTCCATCTCTTGGTAGATAGCTTTGCCCAACACCTGGTTTCTTTTATTGACACTACTATATAATCTCCACTGACATATCCAAATATGTTAAACTACTGCTATTAAATATGCTTCAAAAGGAGAAGCCAGTAAGGTACAAAATGATGAACAGTTTCAATGGGATTCCTGTCACTTCAAGGTGGTTAACAAACATTTGCTTTATAACTCTTTGCAGTATATTAACCTCTCATGAATTCTGTGTAGTCTACTTTAATCCATTGATATTGATTACTCATTTATTCAAAATGTATTAACCATTTATCAGGAAATAATAGGCTAGTTTAACATTTGATGTTCATAGAAAAATAAATAAAGTATAATCAGTTTTAATTAAACTTTCCATCAGCTTCCATAATATAACCCTGGGTAAGGATCCTTTAATTTAGCCTCAAAAATTGGTTTGGACTGAAAACTGCCAGATTTATTTGAATGCAGAAAATGCACTGCCACAATTAGCTTGGAAATAGGGACCATCTCTATTTGCATGTTAATGACCTATTCTCTTCCAAGAATTGTCAGAACTAATAAAAAACTCTAATGAGATTTTATGTGAACCAACTGCTGACCATTCTTGTTTAAATCAAACCTTAGATAACAGTGTCTATGGTTCATATGCAAATGTATATTATCATCAATAATTGGACAAAATATGGAACAAAATAATGGGACAGAATAATGAAAACTCAACTTCATTCCAATTTAAATGTGCAGCTGGTTCATCTTAATATGTGGTTGAGGCAGTGTAAAAAAAATTTTTTGTCAGTATACCAACAATATTCAATAGAATGGTGTCCCTCCAACACAAAATATTTATCTAGGCAATCATTTCAGGATGAACTAGGCTAAAACATGAAGGAAATAGTGCTAAAGGCTTAGACATTGTTTAGAGATTGCTTAATTTACTGTGAAGATTTTAAACTTTGGTAAAGTTTCTGATTTAAATGTGGTGGAGGACAGAAGTGCCTGGCGGACAGTGGTCTATGGGGTCACAGAGGGTCGGAATTGACTGTGTGACTGAACAACAACAACAAAAAACCAAATGAAAGTGTTACCTTTTATTTCATTTTAATATTTAATTGGTTAAATATGTTTTTTAATGTTTATGTTATATTTTAGGACAATTGTAAGCTCCCTTTCGGTCTACTTACTCGTGGAAAGGTAGGCTATAAATGTAATTATTACATTTATTAATTAATGGTTGGATCATGGAAACAAGTTATATTGTCCTCTTACTTTGGAGAAACATAAGAAATATATCCCATTTGTGTAATGTTTAGTGACAGCTTCCCTTTACTACCGTAACATTCCTCAATAAAATTGAAAAAGCAGAGCACATGAAATTGTTGCATAAAACTCAGTGGTGGATTATTGTAAATTAAAACTTCAGCATAGGCATGAGCTGCATCATGATAAGTCACACAGCGCAGCACACAATAGAATAAACAAATGATTTCTTAAACTGAAGCAATTGGAGACTAAAATTGATACTAGTATTGTTACACATAAGGTTGCCATATGTCCTGGTTTTCCAGGATTTTCCCAGATTCAAGCTGTCCTGGCCATTTCAAGAAAAAACATGTAAAAGTCCTGGATTTTTAAATTTGAACAAAGGAAGCAAGATCACCATGTGATTTTAGTAAAGAGTTAATTCACTGCCTCCCTGCCTTTCTTTCAATTATCCTGCTTGAAAGCAGTGAAGGCAAAAAAGCACCCTGAGAAGCCTGCTGGGGATGGGAGACACTTACAAGCAAGATAATTGAAGGAAAAAAAGAATGGAGGCAGTGAAATAACACTTTGCAAAAATCCCTTGGCTCACCTTGTGGTTTAGGGGATAAGGAGTCATCCTCAGCCCTTTTCCTCAAAAGCCAGGAGGGAGCAAGAAATACCCATATCTAAGAAGCCTCTGGAAATAGGGAAATAGTATAAGAAGACTCTGACGCCGGCGCGCCTTGCACCCTCCTGGCCCCCGCCACCAGCCAGGAGGATAGAGGAGCCTCCTGTGGCCAGGGGAGGCTCAAAGACTCTGACGCCGGCGTGCCCTGCACCCTCCTGGCCCTGCCACTGGCCAGGAGGATAAAGGAGCCTCCCATGGCCACAGGAGGCTTGAAGACTCTGATGCTGGTGCGCCCTGTGCCATCCTGGCCCCACCACCAGCTGGGAGGATAAAGGAGCCTCCCGAGGCCACGGGAGGCTCGAAGATGATGACGATGCCATGCCTTGTGCCCGCCTGGCTATCCTACCTTAACGAACTCCTTCTCTCACCCGGTCTGGCCCGGGGAAAGGAGACACAGCTGTGGGAGGGGGGCTGGTGGCGATGAGACCTGCCCCCCCCCAACAGACTCCTCTTGCCCAGTGGAACCTTGCGATTGGACTACAGATGCAGGTGGACATTTTTGCATTATTATATTATTATAATGTTTTCTACTATGATGTGTGTTGTTCTACTGTATGATATTTATTGAACCTTATTGCTTTGTTGCACTACATGCTATGGTATTTTGATAGTACTGTAATGTGTATTGATGTGTAATGTGTACTGACCTACTATATGATATTTATTGTACTTTACTGTTTTGTTATATTGTATGCTATTGTATTTTTGTTTGCACTTTAATAGTGATATTAGGGGACTTTGTGAGCCACTCTCAGTCGGTTGAAACCAAGGAGCGCGGGATACAAATCTAAAAAAAAAAAAAAGCCAAACCTCCATCATACACTGGGACGGAGGATTCCTTCTTCATGTGATTGCAAAGGGTTAATTCAGAGATGGGCAGCAACAGGTTTGCACCAGTTTGCCAGAACTGGTAGTAACTTTTCCCAATGTCCTGAAGAACTGGTAGCGGCTTTTGGCGGGAACCACCTTTGGGGCTTATCTTTTTGCCGGTTCCCCCACTGTGCATGCATAATTAATAAGATTTTGGCCAATATATCTCACCATAGTGAGGAAAACAGTTACCAGATAATCATGATTGCCTTTAAAGATCTTTAGTCCTTTCTCTTTCAACCAGACATGAACTAGACAGTGCTTCAAATAGAGATGTGATTAAATAAAGGGGCATCTTTTGTAAGAAAGACATGTTGGATATTCCAAATAAAACCTTATGTCAACACAGAGTGGAGGTTTTTCATGGAGAAGGTTCAATTCTTTTTTTTTTTTTTAAACCCTCCAGTTTATGAATGTGAAAGATTGGGCTTCTGTATCCATAATTTAAAATGCCATAACGAAATACGAACAAATAAATAAATGCCCAAATATTGCTGTGCAATACAGTACCTGCCTTACCATCAGGAAAAAGAATGCCAAGCTTTACATAAAAAAGATTTGCCTGAATGTTGACAACATTACTGGCAGCAGTCCAGTAGGTATACATTCACACAGAGAGTAGTACCATTCATGTAGTATTTTTCACATAGAAACTCTAAGCAAGAGAAAAATCCCAGAAGCTGAACCTTTTAAGGGCTAGCAATTTACCTTCAAAGTATGCAAGATGGGTTTAATCTGATCTCTTTACAATCTAGTGACACATAAGAACCCTTGCTTAAAAGCTTTATCGTTTAAACAGTCATAATTTGAAAACTGTTCACATTTCCCCAAATCTGGCACAGTTTGCTAAGTTTGATGCTGATTTGAAGCACAATTATAATTTTTTGTTTGGGATGCTCTCTTATGTTAGAGTTGCCTTGCAGGACATTGTTTTACTACACTAGCAAAATATTATCACTGCTCTCCTCTGTAGTGCTAATCCTTAGAAGATGACCTTAGCCATTCATCCACTCCCTGTCCTTGTGAACAGAGTAAAGCCTGATCATTCCTGTCAAAAGTGGCTGAGGTGGCTCAGTGGTTTAAGAAGGTCACCTTGTTAGCTGGAAGGTTGACAAATCAGCAGTTCAAAACCTGGGTACTGCATGATGGATTGAGTGCCCATCTCTGTCCCAGCTCTTGGGGACACGAAAGGACCCTCATTCATTTGGGCGTTTCCTGAGCAGAGATTTTTCTCAAAAAACCTTTCAACCCAGAATAATGTTTGACACAAAATTATTATTATTACTGTCAAAAGAAGAACATTTAATTCAACCAATCAAGTCAGGGTTTCTATTAAGGAAAATATATTTCTTTCAATTCAGAACTAATCATTTTCACACTCAGTCTTGCCTGCTGCCTCTTAATATTTCAGCCCTTGAAAGCCAGGATTTATTTTAATACTATCTTGTGGAATTAATGCTGTTTGGCAAAACAATATACACAGTTTCCCATTTTCAACATTTTCTCACTCTCTCTTTTTTTATTTAAAAACACTATCAAGAGAATAATTAGGCTGATTAGAAAAAAGTTCATTACACATTCAACATATTAAAAAGGTACTGTATATGCAAAATTACTAGTCTTGCACTAGGCAAACATTTGTCAGAAGGTAGATTGCAAAAGGAATGATGGAATTTCCAGATTCAAACTGCAGCAAGTTTTAGAATAATTCATTGCGTCTCATAAGCACTCCAAGTCAGAATGGTTTTGCATTTAAATCCTGTGAAATCACTAAATACATTGCTTTTTTTCTGGTGATAACAATGATGTTGGTGGTGTTATTACTACTGCTGTAACTGCATCTGTTTGAAATGTGAGCCATTTTGAAGTGCTTTACTTGAATCAGTACTTTTTCAGGATATACAACTGCCACTGGTAATAGAAATGTATACCTCTTTAACAGGTTGACTGCCAGAGATGGATCAAACATATAAAACATAATATAGCCATGGAATGGCACAGCCGGCTATGAAACTACATAATAAACTGTGTCAGATGGAAGCAGGCTTTGATTCTCACATTTAATGAGAAATTTAATTATCTGTGCCAAAACATAATGCAATTAGTAGGGCCAGTTGGCCTACCTCAACTGAAGATTTTTGCTTTCCATTAAAGAGAATTCATTTGCCAAATAAAACTAAATTATAATATTTTTACCGTCATGTGGAGGCACCATTTTGATTTTCTACCTTAGAACCTGAATGTCATGTGATGTCAGTGCTAATACGCAACAGGCCTTCTCTGGAACAGCATCTCATTTATCTGGTGCTCATCCAACCATCTGTTCTATTGCTATTTGATACATACTGATAGACTTTTGCTCCTCTCTGTCACAATACCTGAAGCTCATCCAGTTTACAAAAGGAAGTGCTTTGTCATACACAGCATAGTTGGCATCATTAGTGATTACTAGTACAGATAGATAAAAGACAGGATCATATCATTCACAGAGAATAAAGTTATCAATCACAACTTTGCATGATAGGCATATGCAATCTTTGGCATATGCAAAGAAGTTTTGAACGGATGGTCACCAACTGACTATTTTTTTAAAAAACCTTCACCTTATAACTGTAACTAAGCTCCATATATTAATTGGAGATCTATTGTCTTTGTTTATTTGACTAAAATTTCAATTCCTTGTGGTCAAACTGCATATGACATTAGAAACACCCACTGAAATCAAGTAGTAAGTCACAAGTTGAGTAGAACTGTTGAATCATTGGGGACTTGGTGAATCAACTCCTCTATCAGTTCCATTCAGTCAAAGAACTAGCTTGAGTAGTAACTTCTGGATTTCAGCCATCTTTACATAACAGATTTACATTAAATTGCCACTAATGAATCATTTTCTTTTAAAATAAGTGCTAGCTTCAGGAAAGAGATTATCCTTAGGACCACAACAAGGAAAGAAAGGACCTCCCCCCCCCCCCGGCTCTGATCTCACACAAGAATACATAGGCCAAAAATAACAAAAGGTGAGTAAATGTTGGCCCACTTAGGATAAATGTAGATTTCCAATCATAGATTGTAAAACTAAGCCTAAAACAAAGTTAAGTATAAGCTACAGGTTTAGAATATAGTCATGGATAATATTTACATACTCGTTTATTTATTTATTTATTTATTTAAATTTCTATACTGTCCTCCTTGCCGAAGGCGACCCAGGGCGGTTTAACACATCCTAAAACACATAAAAAGGCTAAAATTCTAAAAGTTCTCAAAAATCCACAGTTAAAACCAGTTAAAACTACGACTAAAACGTTATATGATTTAAAACTTAAGAACTTAAGGGAGCAGGGGAGGAGGTCAAACCAGCCAGCAGGCTGAGGTCGTTGTACCTCCAGTACTCCAGACCTGCCCTGCCAGCCAGGTTTTTACACCCTTTTGGAAGAGCAGCAGCTCTGCCTGGAGGCGCAGCTCAGTTGGCAGGAGGTTCCACAGGGCCGGAGCAGACACAGAGAAGGCCCTCCTTCTAGTGCTAGAGAGATGTGCCTCTCTAGCTGATGGTACAACCAGAGAGCCTCTCCGGTCCGCTCTAGTGGACGGGCAGATGTCCTTGGGACGATGCGGACTTTTAGGTATCCTGGCCTACTACCATATAGGGCTTTAAAGGTAATAACCAGCACCTTGAATTGCACCCGGAGGCACACTGGCAGCCAGTGCAGCTCCCGAAGCAATGGTGAGGCACGAGCATAAAGCCTGCACCCCATCATGACCCAGGCAGCCGCATTCTGAACCAGTTGCAGCCTCCGAATGGTCACCAAGGGCAGCCCCATGTAGAGCGCATTACAGTAATCAAGTCTGGAGGTGACCAAAGCATGTGTGATCATGAGCAAGGAGTCCTGGTCTAGGAGCGGGCATAACTGGCATATTACACAAAGTTGTGCAAAAGCCCTCCTGGCCACGGCTGCCACCTGCTCTTCGAGCAGTAGTCGTGAGTCCAAGAGGACCCCCAAGTTATGCACCGGGTCTGTTTGGGGCAGCACTGCCCCATCCAGAACCAAAGATGGTAGCTCCCGTGATAATGCAGGACCCCTGACCCATAATGAGTTATTTAGTAAATAAATGTATTAACTACAGACTTTATACATACTAGTTGAGAGGGGTAATGCCTTGAAAAGCAACATGGAGCTGATCAGGACACAGGAGAATCAGGAAGAAAAATTAGGCCATTGGGCAATAGTTCTAAATTCTAAAGAGTGACTTTAGGACTCAGTAGTTCCAATGGGTCAAACCATCTTGTGATACAAAGAGGAATACTGTAAATAAATAGGCTGCAGATAGGAATATTCCCATTGGTAAAAAGGGTGAATTAACACTCCTGCTATTGGAAAGCATGGGTAAAAGTATGATGAGAGCAAGTTGTTAGGATGATTTTAAATTAACCTAGCTTACTTAGGTGGTGTCAGTTTGGCTTCAGAGAAATATGGGTTAAAAGCTATAACCATGGTAATGCAGAGGGTCAGCTTCAGCTAGACGCAGGAGTTCTCAACCTTTTAAAGCCATGGACCGGGTCATGCTCCCTCAGGCAGCTCCAGGGGCTGGATGGCCATTTTGTCCTTCAACCACATGGCACTTCTGGGTGAAGGGAAGGCAGGGGGCACATGAAATAGCACTGTGCATCAAATCTGGCCCATGGGCCACAGGTTGAAAATCCCTGAGCTAGAGGCACCTTCTTGGAGCTGATAATCATCTTACTTTCACTTGGAAGTGTTCTGTCTGCTCATGGTGTGCATGTTGAACTGTTAATTCTTATAATGCCTTATCTTATTTCTGTAGAAATGGTCTTTAAAAATAAACTTCTTTAACTTACCTGGACTTCTGTTTGCATCTCCAAAGTTCTCAGAAGGAAGATCAAAGATCCAGCCCTAAAACAAATGGACAAACTGAAGTGAGAGCTCCTTTCAATGAGCCAACAATTCAAGCAAAGAGCTAACTCTGGTCTAATTCCAAAATCTTCACTGAATTTTCTACATACTCCGAACTGACACAATTTACATTGAAAATGCAGTTAACATCATGTGCTCTTTTGCCCATAATTATAACATGACATTGAATTTTAACATGTTTGTCATGATTTCCATTAATGTTTGGCATTTTTTGACATTGGAGTACAGGACTGTATACAAATGCTTGTCTGTGTACTCATAAACAGTCCCAGAAACTAGACAACTTTTTAGTTATTTGTGCCAACAGTTCTGCCCTGCTTTTGTTTATGACTTTGCAGATACAGTACCTTATTTGGTGGTATAGCAGTAGAACTTATACTGGAGTTCCTTGTATTACTGGAGACAAAGGACATCATCCAGCATAATAGGTAAAACTGTCTAAAGTTTGTCTACACTAACTTCTTTTAATTTATATATTCCATTAACTGAAATTAAGACTCTGTTGCATTGACAAAGAAATCTGTGTGCCCTGATAGGATGCATTCAGCTTTCAGTTTACTGTGAGCATGTATTTTGTATAATAAGTAGAGCCAAAATTTTCCAGCTTTACAGCCTTCTGGAAGTTTATGAGCTAGCCAAGATGAAATCCAACACAAATACATCTCTTGGTGATGCATTTGGCCTTCTTTGGTACCACTCAAGACTACAGTCTAATTAGAGTTCTACCCAGGCATTGTGGAAATCAGTGCTGTGAACATATTAACAGGAAAGTGACTAGTCCCACCCACTCCATTTTTACAGTGGCCACAGTGATGGGCCTGAAGGGAAGAGTCCTGCTCACATGCAGGCCCAGATTTTACAGGATTTTGGATTACAAACAGAGTTTATATGTCAGCAAACTCTCCTCTTGACATACTTTGAATTAACCATAGAGCCCATGACATTGGAGACGCCAAGGCTAGGCCTTCCTTCTGAACATGTTCATAGTGTTGGGCTGAGTTAGACCTGCATAGGGTTTAAATGGACTTAAAATCAAACCACTCTCCATCTTCCTGGTTATTTTGTAACATTTTGTCTGCTTAAGAGGTAGTCCTCCTGAAAACATACACACTGTTGTGTGCTTTTTATGGTTGGTCTAATAAAAATATTATCTCAGTATGGTTTTGGGAACTTAACATGTCATGAAATGGCTCAAAAGAAAATGATCCAGTGTTTTCTTAAGACTGATATTTCCATTTACAAGGCTTTTCTTATTGTGCAGATTTTATATGCTGACCCACTGATGCGAATTATGTTTCTAGATGGTCACAAAATTGTAGTAGAGGCTCTGAACAAACAAAACATGCCTCCCCCAAGAAATTGTCATCTTGCAATCAAAGATATCAAAAATTCTTTTGTCACTGAAATTTGAACAGCTCCCAAATATGGGAAAACATATTCCATACCTATAGCCAAATATATCTAAAAAATTTAAGTACGTTCTCAGAAAGAAGCCGCTTATATGAGAAATAAGATTTGCAGTCAATACATCTCTAAGGCTATAAAGCTCTTATTAAACAATAAGTCATAAGGACAAAGTAATTTATATCTGTAATAATCTTACAGAAGGTTATTATGTCTACCACCTATATTTCCATGTGGTGACCTCCTCATATCAACTTTTATGTCTCTAAAACACCTGTGATATCTGTTTTATGAAATGCAATAAGAATTTGTCTGTGGGTTTGGGTCTCTTGCTTATGCACTCTGTACAATTTAATATGATCATAATTTCATCTGTTACTACTAAAGGTGTGCTCTGTTATTAAAAACAAATAAGAGAATCCTTGATATTCAATGCCATCCAGCTTTACGAGTCTTAGGTCCCACACCGGATTTACAGTCCTGGGCTGTTCTTGTGTCATAATCAAATTCCTAAATGGATCATAAATTTTGAAACTGGAGGTGATCTGTGTACAACAGTAAATGGTGAATGTATATGGTTTGAAGAGGCATGGGATTTCATTTCTTTTTTTATTACAAATCTCAGAAATTGCTAGGAATCCTTCCAGCCATATTTTGGGAATAATTGCCAACAAATTAAAGAACTAACAGGAGCTTTTAATTAGCTCCATTTGACCTCTCTCTCTGGGAGAGCCACAATGTTGCTGTGAAGATGGGAAAGAGTTGGTTGGGTGAACTAAGATCCAGAAGAACTGCAAGACATGGTACTAATAGTCTTCTTACTGATTAACCTGTATTCAGGATTCTTCTCACAACATTACTAGTCCTGTAATGCCTAGCAGTCCTTCTGGCACTTAGTTCATTCCCTGTATTCACTTCAACATCATGATTTTGAAAGAAGAATGGGTAATTTCAGTCAACTCACCTTAGGGGCCCAGGTTACAACTTGGAGAGGTCCATAGCACACGAGTGGGACACAGTGTTGTAAGGAATGAATGTATTTAGAGTAGATGGATGGATAAGAGCATGTGCAGAGTGTTGGGTATGAAAGTAGCCATGGTAAAAATAGTGCAGGCAAAGACATAATGAACTGGGATTGGTTGAGAGTGAATGATTGATGGAGAAGGTTCAGGAGAACCCTGAAAAGAAATAGAGTAGAAAATGGAGGGGTTTTGAGATAGAATCATCCGGGGTAAGAAGGCTACCCTGGAGTAGTAAGGGAGGTTTATTAGATTGGCCCAGGAGTGGGTCATGTGCTGATCTGTTGCCTGAAGTGTTTTATTAGTATTTAATGAAGCTGCCTTTTGTTTTCTCCTTTTTGACATCTGACTGTTGATTTTGTAAATACCCCAGTGTTGTTAAATAAACCTTTCTAAAATCTCAAACCCTTGTTTTTCCACACACCTGTAAAGGGAGTTTGTTTCTTTTTAGTTACGCACTACAAAAATAAACCAAAACACTGGTTATTAGCCAACCCTGGGTAGAGGGCAGGCTGTAATTTGTCAAGGCAGGCCAGGGTTGAGCAAATGAAGATTCCAGGGCTTGTCTGGTGTTAAGAAAATCCAGGCCAGACTTCGCAGTTAAAAGCGGCCTGGCCTAGCGTGATCCCTGACCAAGATTTTATCAGGGAAACGGGATAGCGATTGTTACAAGCGTCCCTCCTGATCATGTGGCCAGCTATTTCCCAGGCTACACTGTGCTGGGGAGACAACAGTGGGATAGAAGGTAACCAGCCAATAAGGATTGGGCTGGCCAAGGCAGAAAAGCCACCGTTTCCCTTGATGTACCACAAAGAGGAAATTTTCTCTTTCAGTCTGCCAGGAAAGTACAAAGGAACACTCTGCCCTAAACTCTAGCAGCCAGAAGTTGATTTTCACT
This sequence comes from Furcifer pardalis, assembly GCA_030440675.1. Taxonomy (NCBI): domain Eukaryota; kingdom Metazoa; phylum Chordata; class Lepidosauria; order Squamata; family Chamaeleonidae; genus Furcifer; species Furcifer pardalis. Next base: position 58,279,066 of record CP126896.1, read on the forward strand.
CATTCATCCTCCCTCCCTATTATTTGTCCATAATAATGTCAATTTCTGTTATTGTGGGGTGCAACTGAGTGTTGTATTATACTGAATTCATCATGGTGTGATTGGTTGCACTGAAGTGGCGATTTTGCCCATATGATTGGATCCCAGATAAGGGAAATGGATGGTCAGCTATATCCTAGACAAGGGAAGTGAGTTGGATGTCAAAATGGATCTAAAGAAACTGAAGGGGGGGGGACTAGAACGGTTACACCTGCCACTTAGTCATACTGCCTCTATCTGCCTGGATTGGGAGAATACCAAGGCAGACAATGTCTTAGGACATTATGGAAAAAGTTCTCTATCCCTCTCTCACACACAATCTCATACTCAGACTCTTGGTGTTTCAGAGAGACTGGAGCAATACCTGCCATAGACTTGTGTTCAATGTTTGCACACCTCCCCTGGAAAGCAGAACTTGCAAATCCTTCCCCAAAATATACTACTGGTAGTTAAGCAAAGGCAAGGTCTGGATTTAGTGTCACACAGTACTGTTGGCATCGATAAATAAGACTGCCAACATTTTTATGTAGTTTATTAGAAATACAAAAAGAAAAATATTCAAAATAAAAGCAGCTTCAAATTGTAAAACTGTAAATTTAAGTTCAAAACCTCTAAAACCAAATCTACAAGATGAAGCCACTGTATCTTGACTTTAAAGCAGATTCTTCTTCTTCTTCTGTGTCTAAACCAAACATGAAACTGCCAAAATGAAACCCCCTTTTGGTGGGTTCATTCTGAAGTTCTCGTTGCCTGATCTAGTGTGAGAAAGATTAGCCGTCAACACACGGTTGCCATTACCAGGGTGTGCCCAATTGTGGGAGAAAAATACCACAATCTTTGAGGAGGCTTTTTCTGTGTACCCTGAAGTACAGTTGTACCTCGCTTAAAGAGCATAATGTGTTTCACAGGATTGCTCTTTAAGCGAGTTTGCTCTTTAAGCGAAACATCATTGTAAGTGACCAATTGTGACTTCTGGTGGGGGATTGTGAACCCTGATTTATTTGTTAAGCGAGTATTTGGTTGGTTTTATTTGTTAAGTGAAGCGAACATTCAAAGAAAATTCTGTTCTTAATGTGAGTTATTCTTTAAGCAAGGTGCTCTTTATGCGAGATTTGACTGTAGATAAGAAAACACATAATCTACAGTCCCCAGAAAACAAATAAGCTAGCTATCCTACCCAATTTAAATTACCATAGGCATAAGTAGCGTTCCAGAAGGGAGAAGCAAAATGCACAGCCTAGTAACAAGTCATGGGTCAATCACCATATACTCTCCTGCAGATCTTTTCCACCAACAGAAGCTTCCAGGAATGTTTCAGAAAGTAACATCTACTATATCACCACCCCTTCTTATCCAGCTGCCATCAATCTTCTTAATTAGCAGAACAAACACTTGCTGGAATGACCTTGAATTGCTGAGTCTTCAGAAGGATACCAGTCCAGTTGCACAACATTTTAGGCAATCTCACTCTTTCACATCCCTCCTTCCTTTTTAGTGTGCAGCTGAACTAATCATGCCTTTTAGCAAAGCACAGAATGGCAAAACAACTGCACGCTAACTTATTAGAACAATTTCTTCACAATGGGGAGTTAATAAAGCTGGCTTGCCCAGTCTTACTGCTGAACTGTGTTCCAGTCAAAGTTTTCCAATGGACCTTGAGATGAGAGGGTGGAACAGTTTTGAAGTGCAAATTGATATCCCCATGTATTTTGGCTACTATGTTTCTTTACAAAAATCCTACATTTCCAAATTAAATTCATCAGGGAAATTGTCCTCTTGTTAGATTTCAAATTTAGTCCAAAGCTATTCCCCTCATTAAAGATAGCCAGCCTGAGGGTATGCAAGAGGTATGCAAGAATCCTTCCCTCCAGACTTTAAGAAGCTCTTTGAAACTGAACTATTTAAAGATGCCTTAGATTAGAACAGTGATGGCAAACTTTTTAGAATCCGAGCGCCCAAACTGCAACCCAAAACCCACTTATTTATCGCAAAGTGCCAACACAGCAACAGGGAAGGAAGGAAATGATCCCATTGGCTGCTGGGCATAGGGGCAGGTGAACTTTGTGCTGGGGGAGGGAGGAAGCATTCCCATTGGGCTGCTGGGCAGAGGGGTTTGCTGAACTCTGTGCTGGGGTGACTGCATGGGTGCCCACAGAGAGGGCTCTGAGTGCCACCTCTGGTACACATGCCATAGGTTTGCCACCACTGCCTTAGAATATCTACTCCATAGATAAAGCTTGTGACCCTTTTGTTGTTGTTGGTATGTGTTATGAGCTGTCTCTGTTTTGTTATATTGTTATTATTTTATTAGTATTCTGTATTTTCTTCATTTGTACACTGCCCAGTGTAGCATATCTATCTATCTATCTATCTATCTATCTATCTATCTATCTATCTATCTATCTATCTATCTATCTATCTATCTATCTATCTATCTATCTATCTATCTATCATCTTTTTATGGAGGTTCTTTCCAGGGTTTTCAGGTAGACCTGTTCTCAGAAGTGGTTTGCTATTTCCTTCTATGGGGTAGAGGGGTTGCTCTGGGACTCTGCAGCTTGCCTATAGCTACAGAGTCTGGCTTTTCCCCAAGAGGCACAGTGGGGACTCAAACTGCCATCCTTTGATTCCATAGCCAAATAGATCATTAATCAGTGGTGGGATGTCAAAATTTTTACCACCCCACCATGACATCATCACAGTGTGGGTGGAGCTAACATCATGGGCGGAGCCAATGTCATGACATAATGATGTGGGTGGGGCCAAAGAAAAAAATAAGCACACACACACACCTCTACCCACCTACCCACCCATCCACAACACAAACCTGTAAATAAATTAAATAATACATTAAAATACACCCAAACGCCCACCCACAAGACAAATCAACCAGAGCTTTTAAACTAGAGCTTAAAGCTTATTCTGGCTAATCTTTCTCACACTAGGTCAGATGGAAAGAACTACAGAATGAACTCACCACAAGATGGCTTCATTTTGGCACTTTTCAACAGTTAAAGAAGTTAGGTACTAAGTCTTTGCCTAACAAGTTCTCTAGGATAATATCTAGGGGAGCAGGCTATAGAGAGCTTCAGGTTAGCAGCTTCTCTTCCTCCTCCCCTCTTGGGAGGACAGCAAGGAGGCTGTGCATACGTGCCAAGCACTGTAGGCGTCCATGCACACCAAGTGCTTGGCGTGCATGTGCAGTGGAGGAACCAGTGAAAAGGTAAGCCCCGAAGGTGGTAAAGCTGCAACTGGTTCTCCAGGACACTGGGAAAAGTTACTACCGGTTCTGGAGAACTGGTGAGAACCTGTTACATCCCATCACTGTCATTGATATATGGGATATCATGAAGCAAATTAAGATGGCCTGTGACCCTTTTTTAAAAGAAAGGGAGATAAAAGAAATAGAAAATTTGGACATGGTGACCACTATCCTACTACTTACGTGCATCAGCATAAATTCACTGGGATTAAATCACAGTGACTTGACAGTACTGAAGAAGACAACATTTTTATTCCTTGTGATTTGGTGCGTGATGAGGCATACAAGGCTTGACTTCTTAACTAGTGGCTATAAACCTCTGAAATCCATGTCATCTGACTTATGCTGATGCACATAAATAATAGGCTTCACCAGTGAGTAAAACACAGAACCTTTTATAGTTGACAATGGCAGTGAAAAGAGAGATGCTACTGGGGAAAAGGGTCTGTATCAGAGGGCCCATCCTTTCTTTAAGGACTCTTGGTTCATTCTCATCCAGGCAGAAATGGAGGTGTTTTAGATCTTATTCTTCCTCAGTTTTTAAAAAATCTATCCCCCTATTAGTTCCTTTTTCTTCTTCGGTTACGAGTATCTCTATAGGTGTTAATAAATGCTATGAGAGAATATAATGGCTAAAATATCTTCTGTTAGCATATGCATGCAAGCTTTAGTCTGTCACCTTTTTTCTTGAAACAGAAAGCATTGGCCAGCACCACACTGGCTCCCGGGAGACATTTGAGTGTACTTGCAATGCTTCCTTCCTTCCTTCCTTCCTTCCTTCCTTCCTTCCTTCCTTCCTTCCTTCCTTCCTTCCTTCCTTCCTTCCTTCCTACCACATCGTTCTGCGGCATTCACCACTCAGGGTGGCTTACAACATATAAAAACATCTATCTATCTATCTATCTATCTATCTATCTATCTATCTATCTATCTATCTAATCTCTATATAAAACAATTAAATAAACCAAAACTAAGAATATAGAAGTATAATACCAACAAGCATTAAAACATTAAAAAGAAAACCGTGAAAACTTTTATATCAATAAAAAAAACCTACAGCGTCAGAGAAAATATCATTTGAATATAATGTAATATGTGCTGAATTCAGTAAATTGTATGGCCTATGGAAGGTCCTCCAATCTAAAAAAAATCCCTACAGATATTAGTAAGTTTTCTTCTCACACAAAATATAAAGATGAAATTCATTATCATTACTTTGTTGTATGCCTTAAACATATTTTTGATATTCTAGGTGACCCTACACATTGACATATATTGTCAATTACACTAGTACCCCGGATAACAATGAGACTTGGTTCCACAAGTCTCGTCGTTATCCGGTTTTTAACGTTTTGCGATACATTGATCACACAATGTTTAAAAAAGCCCTGTTTCCCTGGAGGCTGCAGCAAGCCAGAACGTCGGGATTTGAATCCTGATGTTTTGGCTTGCTGCACTTGCTGAGGACGTTGGGGAAGCCCAGAAAAAGCTTGGATCAGGTCTTCCTACCTCCCTGGACCCAGCAGGGGGGTCAGGGACCCCAAAATTGGTAAAAAAATGGCCTTTTTTTTTACCAATTTTGGGGTCCCTGACCCCCCTGCTGGGTCCAGGAAGGTGGGAGGACCCGATCTAAGCTGTTTCTGGGCTTCCCCGACATCCTCAGCAAGTGCAGCAAGCCAAAACGTCAGGGTTCGAACTCTGACGTTTTGGCTTGCTCCACTGGCTGGGGATGTCGGGGAAGCCCAGTAACAGCTGTAGATCGGGTCCCCTGCCTGCTCCAGAGAGATCAGAGGACCCGATCTACAGCTGCAGGGTGGCTGGGGAAGCTGACGGCGACTCCCTGTCAGCTTCCCGCCCTTGCCTCCGCAGCTGTGGGGTGGCTGGGGAAGCCGATGGGGGAGCCCCCCCCGTCAGCTTTCCAGCCACCTCACCCCTGCCTCCGTAGCTGCAGGGTGGCTGGGAAGCTGAACGGAGAACCCTGTTCAGCTTTCCAGCCACCCTGCTGCTAAGAACGACTGTATCGGATAACGCTAAAAAGAACGTTATCCGGTGCAAATCTTCCCCCAAATTTGTCGTCGTTATGCAGTTTTAGCGTTATCCAATGCAATCATTATCCGTGGTATTACTGTACACTAGAGTGCACAATTTACTTCTAATTAATGCAATCAACTGCTGGAAGAGATGGGATTTATAAGTTTTCATTAATTTACATGAGGTGTGTGAGTGCGCGTGTGTGCGTATGCGTGCACTGCACTGAGCTGAAAGGTGGCTTTCTTTCCTAACAAATCACAAGCAGTATTCATATTTGTTTAATCTGTGTAATGATGAAGTTACTTGCTCCTGGATCTGTGCCAGCACTCTGAATGACAGCTTGTTTGCTTTCGTGATATCCTTGCCAAGGAACATGTACAGAACAAAGATATCTAGCAAGGACGCAGATGTTGCTGAAGAGCAGTCTTATCTTACTTGCTCATCATGGGGGGAGGGGGGAAAACCACACTATCTGTTTCCTCATTTATCTGTCACTTGCAAAGTGATACTGCAGTTTATCATAGAGTTGACAGTCGCAAGCAGGATGGACTTTCATTGATCTGAAGTGCCAGTGCTGAGGAGAAGAGTGAGTATGGCTTTAGCCAAAATTAAAATTTTGTTTCAAATGTTCAGGATACCATAAAAAAGGGAAAGGAGCTGTTCTTCCACATCTCAAGTGGTTTAGTAAAGATTCAGGAACAACATATGCCACCACCCATTGTGTGGTTCACAAACAGCTCAAAACAGTGGGCTGGCAACTATTGTGACTGAGGGCTATCAGTATATTCAGTTCCAGCCTAGTGTTTCCAGGTAATTTCATACATCATTGCAACATCTATGTAGCCACCTCAAGGCAAAGCAAGGCTACTGTTGGACCTGCAACCAAGGGAACATCCACACATGCCATTTGCTCCTGTTCAATTGATCCAGGTTCATTTCACAGATCTATATGACATTGCTTGAGTCCCAAATCAATCCAATTTTGGATTATCTCTTGATTGGGAAGATTATTTTTTCTCACTTGGGAAGTGATGCTTTGCATCCCCTTTCTTTCTGGATTGTCAACCTTATTATTTTGTTCTGCAAAAAGTCTACTGCTGCTGTTGGCATCCCTCTCACACACTTGCACACAAGCTTTTTTCCCCCAAAGCAAAAATCCTGCAAGAACTGGAACAGCGCCAGTCCAGCCTGCCAGTAGAAAGGAGGGAGAGGAAGTGGGCAAAGGAAGCAGAAACCAAGGCAGTGGCAGTGCAATGAAGTAGGTCTGGGATGCATGTGCCTACTCTCTGCCCAGTCACTGATGCCAGTGGTGAAGCTGGTGGCAGATGTCCTTGCACCACAAACTTCCAGAAGCCTAATTGCCACCAGATCTGGGACTGGCTTGCTCAATACTTCAGGTCATACATGCAGAGAGTAGGGGGGAAAGGAGAGGATGTTTTCCTTTCTCTAAATATATGGATGGTTTTTTCCCCCTTTTGCACAGAAGAGGAAAAGGGTGGAGATACGGCAGAATATTGAGCAGGGCATGAGAAAGAAGGAGCAGAGAAAGGTGAAGGAGGAAGAAATGGAATGTTTTTTAGTGTGGAAACTGAAGTCAGAAGAATCAATTTTAAAGTACAGAAAATTTAAAATAGTTATGAAGCTTGGAATGAGTGGTTCTGAATCTATTTGTTCCTTAATCTGAGCCATGCATTAGAAGTAGGACCGACAGGTTAACCCAAATGGGGAAAAACATAAAAGAGCCATCTCCTCCTCCTGCCATGTCTGACTCCGAATATTGGCAATCATCATGGCAATCAGCCATGAAGATTATCCTGAGAATATAATGTAACAGCCTTCAATTTGACTTCCACATTGCAACATGACACATTGCAACATGACTGATCAAGTTCCGGGAGTCACTTTCTGATCCTGAGCCTTTTTGTCACCTAAAGTCCTCATCAGCCCCAGGCTATTGATTAAGTGGATGCCCTGCATCAAGATGGATTCAAGTGGGATTTAATCCACTTGGGGACCATTACTCTTCCCTGGGAATTTTGCCAACCCAGGCCATTAGTCCTCAGAGTTGTCAGGTTAGTTTTTCTTCCGTGTCTAGGCCAGACGTGAAACTGTCAAAATGCCTGTCCTAGTGTAAGACAGATTAGCTGGCATCACAAGGTTGCCATTACCAGGGTACACCTGATTGTGGGTCAAGAATATCACAGTTTTCAAGGAGGCTCTTTCTGTATTTCCCATCAGGTTAGTTAACCATGACCGATTGGTGTTGAGTTGCTGTCATTATGGTCTACTCTGTTACCATAGCAGAATAACCTGGCCAGACTGGATTATTCTTGTTGTCTTGCCTCAAATATACACTTTTTGGTTCATTTTCTTGAAAGCTCCTAAAATTACTTCAAAAGTATGCTCATAAAATAGTGTCTAGAGAGTAATAGTTGATGTAGTCTAGAGAAATAAATGGAAATAAGTACTTTGGATAGATTATGGAAACTACAGTGTGCTTTGATAAAATAGGTTGGAAAAGAGAAGAGAATGACAAAACTCCCAACAGTTAGAAAAAAAAACAAAATACAGATTTCTGATATATGTAATCCATGTTCTCATCAGCTGTTTTTTAACTTGAGATCATCCCACAAGCTGGTCTCCCCTTTTGGGGCACATTTTGAGAAGGAAAATGGTTGTTGTTATGCACATCATTGTCTTCCATTTCCTCCATCAATCACTGCTTTCCAAGAAGGGGAAGCAGCAGCAGTTGTTAGAGAAGTGTTCACAGAACTTTCTATAAGATCCCATTTTGACCCTTGTAAAAACATTTACAACAAGTAACCTGAGATTATCACTTCAGGAAAGTAAATCCAATCTAGTTTGAGAGCCACTGAATTGAATCAAACTATCGGTATAACTGTCTAATTTGAAAATCCAATTAGCCAATTGGATAACCTTCAGCAGGAAGGAGAACAGAATCTGATTTCACTGTGGTTTTTAATTCTTAATCTTTCCTGATGCAGTTCCAGGCAATGTGGGCTGGGATTCAACACAAGGACACATGTACCCAGTGAAATTGGTATGTTCATTTTGTTTATTGGTTTTGGACAGAAGACCTTAATACAAACTGACACTGAAACTATTCTAAGTTTCAAAAGTGTTTTTCGTGCAGCATGATGAAGGTGATATACCTAGTTCTTTGCTTGAATCTTGGTCCTATATTTTAACCTGATGTGTTGCAAGGTTGTTGTTCTTCAGTCGCAAAGTTGAGTATGACCCTTTGTTACCTCATGGACCACTGCATGCCAGGCTCCGCTATCCTCCACCACCCTCCGCAGCCCACTCAGCTCTACACCCCATTGCATCAACAATGCCATCTGGCCACCTCATTTTCTGCCACCCCATTCTCCTTTCACCTTCATTCTTTCCCAGCATCATGGCCTTTTTAAGTGAGTCCTCTATTCTCATTTGGTGGCCAAAGTACTTGAGCTTCATCTTCAGTATTTGTCCTTCCTAGGAGCAGTTAGGTTTGATTTCCTTCAGGATCAACTGATTTGATCTCTTTGCTGTCCAGGGTACTCTCAAAAGTCTCCTCCAGCACCACATTTCAAAGGTGTCTATTCTTTATATGAGCATAAACACAATACCACAATTACTATTGTCTCTTCCACTCTTCCTGGTATGACAAAGCTATAGTAGAAGAAAAGTCTCTGTAGATACCTTGATGCAAAGCTTTCCTTTCCTTGCTAACTAGAATGCTACAAAGAAAGAAAGAAAGAAAGAAAGAAGTATCCAAGAACGTCATGAATTTCTGCTAAACATATTTCTTTGTATGTTGTATATTCTTGAAACCTTTCCTCAGAGTGTAGACTGTACTTGTATGAGGATGTACAAGGAGGTTTCAAATCAGGAGAAAGTGGGAGCAGAATTTCCCACTAACTTTGAATCAACACAAAGATTAGCAGAAGGCTGCATGATTTTGCCCCCTCCTCCCCCCAGCATTTGTGGGAAATTTAGCTATTTGGTTCCACTGTAGCAAATAAATCAATGTAGAAATTGTTTCTCCTCAGCATGAGATGGGAAGAGGTGTCCTCTGTGAGATTTTTGGCCTTTGTGGAAGTTCATTGGTCATATCTGGGGAAAAAAAGTAGTATCAGAAAAGGCAGTAAATCTTAGCTTCTTGCATGAATTCAGTAGCATTGGATAGGTTGTTTTGTGTCATTCTGAACTATCGGTCTTCCCTTTTATACTTACTCTGTGTAAACTCACCCTTGCAGGTGCCTTCATTTCCCTTTCTGAGTGCTTCCTAGCTCTTTATGTTCTTTTTTTAAAATTTTATTTATAGTTTTCAAACAGAAAAAAGAATAACAAAAAATAATAACAATACAATACTACAATGTTACAAAACTACAAATACAGAAAATCACAACTTGAATTTTAGTTCTTGTTACAATCTTACTAAAATATACATTGACTAAAAGAAAAATCACCCTTGTGCTATATATAATGTCCAGAAGTTACATCAATTCATTTTTCCCAAAAGTAAGCTTGTTCTGGTACAGGTTTTATTCCTTTGTTTTTAACCATCGCATGTTCCACAAATCTTTTCCAAATTCTCCAGAATCTATTTTCATGAACTATGCCTTTTCTGACATTCAACTCCCATGTCAATTTATCGTTAAGTGCTAGTTGCCACATTTCTTTGTACCAATCTTCTATTTTTATAGTTAACTCATTTTTCCATTTATTTATTTTTTGCTATACATTGTCTAGCTGCTGACATCGTTATTAACAGTAATTACTTGTCATCAATACCCATCATACATTTTTCTAAGACTGTTAATAGCACTGGTTCTGGACCCAAGTCAAGTTTCTGTTCAAATATGCATTTAATTTCTTTTTCTATTTCCCCCCAAAATTCTTTCAACTTATTGCAATTCTACCACATGTGTATATATGTCCTCGTTGATTGTTTACATCTCTAACAAACATTACTTGACCTATTATCTATTTGATGTAGCTTGACCGGGGTCAGATACCAGCGCCACAACAATTTATAATTATGCTCTTTGACACGTACTGACATAGTTCTCATAATTCTTCTTCGCCAAATTCCTAGCCATTTTTTTCTGGAATTATTATATTCAATTCTTGTTCCCAGGTATTTTTAAAAATTTCTTGTATATTTCCTGTTTTGTTTAAGATTTTATATAACTTGCTAATAATCCCTTTGATACCTGTCTTATCTTTTCTAATCTGAGCTAAAATTTCTTCAAAAGCTGTCAAATCTCTTTCTAAACTTCTTTCATATATTATCTTCTTATTCCATTTATTTATCTGAAGAATTTGGAACCAATTTAATTCCATCTGTAAAAAAAGTTCTTTTCTTTTGTCACTATCCTTGCATACTTTTACCCAATCTTTGAGAAATAAAACTTTTTTGTCTGTTAATATGTTTTTGATCCTTTGATCTATTCTTATTGGGAAATTATTGAAGTCTTCTATTTCTAAGGCTGGTGAGGTACCCGGTGCCATATATTTTTTAACCTTATTCCATTCCTCCATTGTTATCTTTAAAAGCTTATTTTGTATGCCTTTTTTATATGTTTTCTTCCCATCGTTACTTAAAAACGTTGCCTTACCCAATTGGGATATCTCCTTCATCTCTATTCTTTCCCAACTCACTTCTTCTTTCATTAGTATTTTAATAACATTCCTAATTTGAAAAGCTTTATAATAATTTTGTATATTTGGTAAGCCTAAACCTCCCTCTTTTTGAGACACATACCACAGTGACTTAACAATCCCCAGCCTCTTATCTCCATTGCAAAATTTATTTATCAAATTCTGATATTCATGAAGCTCTTTAACACTATGTTTAATTGGTAAGGCATCGAACAAAAAATTCAATCTTGGTAATAACATCATTTTTGAAAGGGCTATTCTACCAAACCAAGACAGATTTAAGGTTTTATAATATGTTATTTTTCTTTCTATTTCTTTCCTCACCTTCCCATAATTTAATTTTTTAAGGTCTCTAAATTTCCCTGTTATTATTATTCCTAAATATCTAATTGAACTTTTATCTTGAATTTTGAATCTCATCCTGATTCTCCATTACAAAGTATCATTTCTGATTTTTCCCAATTCACTTTCAGGCCAGTAATTTCTTCAAAAGCCTTAAGATGCTGATAAATTTTGTGTAATGTCTGGATTGGATGTTTAACTATTAATAATGTATCATCTGCATAAAGATTTATTTTGTTACTTTCTAGTCCAATTATTTCCTTGTCTTGACGAATGGCATTAGCCAAGAATTCCATTGCCATTATAAATATCGCTAGAGATAATGGACAACCCTGTCTAGTACCTGCTTCTAATTTTATCTCCTCTGTATACTCCTCATTAACTTTGACTCTTGCAGTACCCTGTTGATACAATTTAGCCATAACTCCTTGAAATTTATTCCCAAATCCATATAAACTTATCATTTCCTGTATTGTTCCCCACTGCAACGAGTCAAAGGCCTTGAATATATCTAGTGCTAAAAACCCAATCTTTTCTTTTTTGCATTCTACTAGATCCATTAAATCCAATACTTTCCTAATTAAATCTGACATATACCTATTTTTCAAAAAGCCTACCTGATCTTTGTTAATATAATCTCCAATAAAACTATTCATTCTTTTTGCCAATATCATTGTAAAAAAATTTGCGTCTTGTTTTATTAAAGAAATTGGCCTGTATGATTCAATTTTTTCAACATCCTTCCCTGGTTTTGGTATTAATGTTATTATTGTTCTGTTCCATGATTTTGGTATCATTTCCCCCTCTAATATTTTATTAAATAATTTATGAAGCTTCCCTACCACTATCACCTTAAAGTCCTTATAGAAATCTGCTGATAATCCATCCTCACCCAGGGCTTTATCTAACTTTAGCCTTCCTATCGCTTCACTGATTTCATTTTCTGATATTTCTTCTTCCATTATATTTTTATGTTCTTCTTCTGTTCTTTGCTTCTCAAAGTATGTCTTAAGTTTGTTTAAATCTACAATTTTTTTGAATATAACTCATTGTAAAATTTCTCCACAATTTTTAGTCTATCTGCACTCTTATTACATCTCTTCCCTGACTTATCAACCAAAATTCCAATATGACTTTTGAATTTTTTCTCTTTAGCTGCTCTTGCCAATAATTTAGAATTTTTGTTACTATATTCAAAATATTCCCTCTTTAAAAATATTATATCTTTCTTAACTTTCTCTATATCTTTACCATCTAACTCTTTCTTTATTTTCATTATTTCCCCCAATAACTTCGGTTCCTTGCTTCTAGCATGTTCAAGGTGGATACTTTTCAACTGTCTTTCAAGCTCCTGATATCTGTTTGTCTCCTGTTTTTTCTTTATACTTGCTAATTTTATGGTCTCACCCCTAAAGATTGCTTTCATAGTATCCCAGACTATGCTATAATTAATTTCATCATTATCATTCCACTTCCAGTATTTTTCCCATTCTTTTATCATTTGTTTTTTAGTGAACTGATCTCTAAAAAGTCTGGGATTATACCTCCAATTACAAAAAAATTTCCCAATTCCACCCAATTTTATTTCCATAATTATTTTTGCATGATCTGATTCCTTGAAATTACCCGTTTCAATTTCTTCTACTTTTTAAATTAAATTCTTTGTAACTAGAAAATAATCAAGTCTGGAATACATATTATATACTTGTGAGAAAAAAGTATATGTCCTTTCATCTCCTTTAATTTCTCTCCACACATCTTTCAACCAGTGATGGGATGATAAAATTTTTAGTACCCCACCCTGACGTCATCACAGTGGGGGCGGAGCTAACGTCATGACGTCATGGGTGGAGCCAACGTCATGATGTCATGACGTTGTAGGCGGGGCCAAAAATAAAATAAATAAAATAAAACACACACACCCCTCAACCCACACACACAAAACCGTTAATAAAATAAATAAATAAAATAATAATTAAATAAAAATACACCCAAACACCCACCCACCCCAAACACAAACCCCACTTACAATGGGGACCGTTGGGGCTGGCCCCGAGCCTCGGCGCCCAGCGGCGGCGTGCCTAGCCGGGTGGCCGAGGGCCTCCCGGCCGCAACCCTCCATGGGCAGCCCTGAACCTCGACACCCATCGGCGGCACGCCTAGCCGGGCGGCCCAGGGCTCCCGACCGCAACTCTCCACAGGCGGCCTCGAGCCTCGGCGCCCGCGCGCATAGCCGGGCGGCTCAGGGCTCCCGGCCACAACCCTCAACGGGCAGCCCTGAGCCTCGGTACCCATCGGCGGCGCGCCTAGCCGGGCGGCCCAGGGCTCCCGAATGGAACTCTCCACAGGCGGCCTCGAGCCTCGGTGCCCGGCAGCGGTGCACCTAGCCCGGTGGCCCAGGGCTCCTGGCCACAACTCTCCATGGGCTACCCCGAGCCTCAGCGCCTGGCGGTGCTCCTAGCTGGGCGGCCCAGGGCTCCCGGCTGCAACTCTCCACGGGCTGCCCGTGGAGAGTTGCGGCCAGGAGCCCTGGGCCGCCCAGCTAGGCGCACCACCGGGCGCTGTGGCTCGGGGCTGCCCGTGGAGAGTTGCGGCCGGGAGCCCTGGGCCACCCGGCTAGGTGCGCCGCCGGGCAGCGAGGCTTGGGGCGCCCGTGGAGAGTTGCGGCCGGGAGCCCTGGGCCGCCCGGCTAGGCCCGCCGCCGGGCAGCGAGGCTTGGGGCGCCCATGGAGAGTTGCGGCCTGGAGCCCTGGGCCGCCCGGCTAGGCGCGCCGCCGGGCAGCAAGGCTTGGGGCGCCCGTGGAGAGTTGCGGCCGGGAGCCCTGGGCCGCCCGGCTAGGCCCGCCGCCGGGCAGCAACGCTTGGGGCGCTCATGGAGAGTTGCGGCCAGGAGGCCCTGGGCCGCCCGGCTAGGCACGGCTCCTCCTCCTAAGCCCTCCGCCACTGCCGGAGCCACTCCAAAATGGTCCGGCTCCGGCAAAAACAAGTGTGCATGCGCAGAAACGGAATCTGACGCATGCGCAATTCAAAATTGCAGCACGCATGCGTCAGATTGACTTCTGCGCATGCTCACTAAATTGGAGCCATTTTGGCTCCAATTTTAAAAAAAATTCTTTTTTTCAGGCGTCCGGAACCGGACGCCTTAAAAATGGACTACCCTCTCGGAGAACCCTCCGAAATTGTTCTTACCGGTTCCAGGGAACCGGATGGAACCGGGGTCATCCCATCACTGCTTTCAACTCTATCATTTTAATCCAATTGGTCATTACCTCCTTTTTATTGTCCCTCTTTACCCCAGTACTATCGATTTCTGACCGAATTAAATTAAAGTCCCCCGCTACTATCATATTTTGTGAACCTTCCTTTCTTATTATCTCAGCCATTTTATTTAAAAATTCTACTTGGTGGTCATTTGGTGCATAAATATTAACCAACATTATCTCTTCATCATCAATATTCCCTTTTATGATTAAATACCTCCCTTCAGGGTCTGCAATGCTTTGTGTGAGATAAAATCCCAGTCTATTTGATATCAAAGTCGCTACACCTCTAGCTTTAGATGTTCCCGGTGCTATTTCATATATCTGCATTCCTCTAACATATAGTTTGTTTGCTTCAGGTGATTTTTGGTGAGTTTCTTGCAAAAAAAAAAAATCTAAGTTATCCTTTTTAAGCGCTAACTGAATTTTCTTTCTTTTCAGCATACAGCCTGTACCTTTTACATTCCATGATAGTATTTTAATTGCCCTTGACATTTTTAATTTTTATACATGTTATGTTGTTCTTCCTGGACATGTTATCCCCTACCCTACATAAAGCTACATTAACAGAAAACATAATAGAAACAAGATACAAAAACTTACCCACACAGACTTTGCAAACTCTCCTCCCCACTCTTCTTTTTTGAGTATCACCTTTGGATCCCAAAGAGGGGAGGGTGAGGCTAGTGGAACATGGCATAGGTTTATGGTCTTGCTCTCCATCATTTCCCTCCTCCCCCACCAAAATAAAATTTATTCTAATATTACTAAACTCCCCAGTTCCAGTGGATCCGACCCCAGCTCTTTATGTTCTATGGAAGGTCCCTCCAGAAGACACCTCCCACAAGGAAGCATTGCAACAGAGAAAATGGCCTAAAAGGAGGCTTCAGCCTTTCTGCAGTCGAGTCTTCTTCTGTGTCTAGGTCAGACATGAAACTGCCAAAATGAAGTTACCTTTTGGTGAATCATTCTGCAGTTCCTTCCACCTATGAATAAACTTGCAGGTGTAATTTTGGAGTCAGAAACTCCCAGAATTCTGCCTTGGGAATTCTTGGAGAATAGAATCCATCCTATATTCATTATTTTTAATTAATACATCCAACCTTCCTAGGACCACAGTCCTGGAATGTGAAACACTATATGTAGCTATATTTATAGAATATCAAGTCTATGTTATAGTAAGTGTATTTTGCAATTTTCATCTGTATCTCTTAACATGAATAAATTTGCATTTCATTACCTGGTCTATGTATCTTCTCTTATCTCATACACATGTTTATTTATAGCATCTGAATACGGTAGGATAATCTTACTGCAGAGAGGCAGTTTGCTTGCCTATCATTTGCTTAGCTTGATTTTTCCTCCTTCATCTTCGAAGAGCATTTGACAATTGCTCAGGTATGTGCTACCATCTGCATTAATATTATCTATCTGTAAAAGGTAGAAATTGAGCATAGCCTAGCCAGAGTATGATATAGCTTTTTCATGGTAACCAAGGAGCTACACAAATGTCCTGTTGTGGCATGTATTAAAATTACTGTAAAATATACTTTAGACCAGTAGTGGCGAACCTATGGCATGCTTCCTGCTCAATTTGAATTTGTTACCTGGCTACTTTTTCTAGGTGTATCTGATGAGGACTCATGGACTCTAAAATCTGCTGAAGAAACCTTATTTAATTCCCTTGCTTCTGTCATTCTGCTGGCAAACAAAGATATTTTTTCTTTGGAAGAGAGCATTTTATTTTTTTATTTTTTAAAATTTGTTTATCACCCTCCTCCCAAAAGGGACCCAGGGAAATTTACAACAATTATAAAACCATTTAAAAGAATTAAAAAACTTTTAAAACTTTAAAAAAAACTTAGTATTAAAAGCTAGAAAATGTAACATAGGCATACTGGGGTCAAACCAACCAATTGGCTGGGGAAATTGAAACATCCACTCCCCAGACCAAACCTGCCAGCCTGGTTTTCACTCCTTTTCTAAAGGGCAGCAACTCCGTCTGCAGGCGTAGTTCTATTGGGAGGAGGTTCTAGAGGGCTAAAGTGGACACGGAGAAGGCCCTCCTTCTCGTGCCAGCAAAGTGCACCTCTCTGGCTGATGGCACAACCAGAGAGCTCCCTTCGGTCCACTCTAGTGGGATGGGCAGATGTCCTTGTGACGATGCGGTCTCTTAAACAGGCTCCCACTTTTTAAAAACTATTTTATTATTGTGTCTATTATTGCATTGTGTTTCTAAAGTATTTGGTTTTTTCTCTAATGCTTTAATTTCATTTTTAAACTCTTTTATTTTTATTCGGTATGTGGTGAGCCTTTTGGGGAGAAACGTAGAGTGTAAATTAAATAAATGAATAATGAAACATCATCTGTATTTTACTCCTGCCTTTCCATTTGCACTAAAGGTAGAACCGTTGAAACAGCCTAGGATCATGATGGTGAACCTTGGCACTCCATTGCTGAGGTTCACCATCACTGGCCTAGGACCTAGGTTTTGAAATAGGTTCTGTTGCCCTGTGGCTGCATCTTGCTGGTTTTTTTAAAAAAACCAATGAAGATATATCAGCTTCTGCTTTAGCAAAGAAGGGTAAAGAAGAAGAACATGTTTTTGTGGCTTCTTTTGTATGCATGGCACACTGGGATTAAGGGGAAATAAGGTGAGCCTCCACAAACTGAAAGAAGCACAGATCCTCAGGCTGTGTCTGTGATCTCAACTGTGCACAGAGCCATAAGAAGTTGTGAGGAAATCTTCTACAGTTAACACTAACAGAAACTACTCTGGAGTCTGGAGTATTTTGCAAAGCTCACTGAAAAAAGTGACACATATTTACTTTAATGGTCTTTGTAGCAGGCCTGTGTGTTGTAGGGGCCACAATAGCAAATATAAAAGCTGCCAGAAGAAGAATTCAAAGTGTTGTCAGTGTATGCAATCTGCATTTCAGACAGTGAGCCTAAGGCATTTGGTTTTTTGTTCTGGAGCTCAAGAGAAGAGCCTGTGTTTTATTCTAAGGAAGGATTAGAGATCTTCTCAGGGCTCATTTGTTTCTTAAACCTATCAGTTTTATTTCTGCTCAGTGGCTGCTACTTAAAAAATCATCTGGAGAGATAATCCCTGAAGTTGTATATTTTTTCCCTTTACTCTCACTTTTTCAAAAAGGAAAAAAAGGGGTGATTCTTAAATCGGTCACCTAATCCTTCATCTTGTTAACTAACAATGTAGCATACTGAAGACCCGGAGGTCAGTTTCCCCATGGTTTGAGCTCTTGTTTCTTAAAAGAACTAAAGAAAGAGACATAATCCTCCTCCTTCAATTGGCAATTTCAATTGGCAATTTTAGTGCCAAAGGATACACAAATCTTATTTAACTGACTTCTCTGTAGGCTTCAATTTATCCTCAGTGTTGGAAAGGCAGAATAAATTTGCTGAAGTTAAGAAAATAAGGATGATTTTGTGAATTGCATGGTTGCAATGCTTTACTGCCCCAAATTCAAGAGACCTAATTAGTATATTGTGCAGTTTGTATCAACTTTAGTTCAATATGGGTCCTGTATAAAATTTTAAAATGTATTCCTTGGCTGGTAGTAAAACTATAACTAGGAAGGTTCCCTAACTAGGAAGGTTCCCTTTTGTAGTTTTCATTGTTTTTTCTATCTCTGCTCACAAAGTTGGTGAGACAGAGAACCATAAAAGGCTTGACAGAGGCAGAACCACATGAAGAAAGGATAGGCATAGGCAGTAGCACTAAAAGGAAGGAAAGAAGGGAGGTTATGGGCTGAAAACCCAATCACATCCCATTGAGTGTGAACACTGAACTCCTGATCCAATCTGCCAGCTCAGTGAGAGTTCCGATAACAATTTCAAATGTAATAAAGGCTCTGACTCAAACTTCAGCAAATGTACCTACCAGTGCAGCCACATCCTTATTATCTTCTCACTGTGGGAAATTAGAAATTTGAGATTCAGTTACCATAAGCTCCATAACAACAGTATAGAAAAGAAACAGAAGAATTGTTCAGTAACCTTTACTCCATATGCTTCCACCACTAGAATCAGCCTCAGATTATTTTATGGCTGTCATAAATGGATTTATAGCTGTCATAAATGCATTTACGGCAGCCATAAATGGTGGGGGGACCCCCAGTATGGCCCCCTCAGCTATCTGAGGGAATGTGACCCAGCCCCTGACTGAAAAAGGTTGGCAACCCCTGTTCTATACTAAGCAGCTTCCTAAATATAATAATTATAATATGCATGACATTAATCTGAACAACCTGTGGATAATATTTTGTTTTTTTTATGTTGTGGAAGCCACATTAACCATAAGGCAAATTCCAAAATCCATGTTGTGGTGTGTGTTTTTAAATTAGGGCCAACCCAAGAGGCACAAAAAGTGTATTTTGTTGCTTTCTTTTGAATTTTACCCAGCTTCAGGAAGTTCTATGCCTGCAAGAATATGATTCATCACGAAAAGCATAATATATGATTCATGCAATGCTACAAGCCTGGAGGGTTCTTCTTTAGAACCACTAGCATGGTTCAGAATGCTGATATAGAATGTAGCCCTACACATAGCCATGAGATGAATGGATCTGAAATGGTCATATTAGACTATATTCTCCATATTAGGCACATTTTTAATTGAAATTTGTGTGTATCCTCATAAAAAACAAATGAGGACTGGGGAGAGAGTTTAATTTTGAATTATTTTCAGTCAAGAATATGGCAAAGACTGGTCTTGGAAGCGCCATACATTGCTGGCACTCTCACTGTCCCACCATTGATCTTCTTTTCAATAAGCATAATTTAATGGTTTTTAAAAAGTTATTTTGTGACATGGGTAAGTCTATCTTAGGTTGGCATAAACTGCACAAAGCCAGAACATTGGGCTGATTTCTTAACAGAGCAGCCCTGTGATATGCATTATTACAAACTATGCTTCCTTATAATTTAGGAAGGGCCCGTGCAGCTTTTTTTCTGATCTTCCAAGTGCAAATTACACAGCTTCTGAGTATCTAGTTATGATACTTGTAACAGAAAACCAATCTACACTTTAAAAAAACTGTTCCATTTTGTGCTTATCTTTCAATTTTACTTCTTCCTCTAGAAAGCAGAACCCTAACTTTTGGCTTTCTATAGGAGTAAGGTTTCCCTTGCTCAAGAGCCAGTTCCGTACAACTCTAGGGTGCAGTGCTTAAAAAGTTGATTGTAGTATCAGCTGCCTGGCAGGGACTTTTTAACATTGGAACAAATTCAAGAAACACCAGATCACTTGATAATATTTTAATTGCACTTTGATTTGACTGCAATTGGCATGCATAGTGTGTAAACCAAATTGAGACCACTGTTCCCCAGTGGAAAGCACATAGATTTTTTTTATTCCCTTTGTCTGGCCACAAAAGGAAGCAAAATGCTTCAGAGAGGGCCATGTGGAGAGGAGCAAATGCCTGACTTCCGGTGGAAGTGAAGTGACAAAACCCAGAAGCCTTTGCTGTTGTTCTACATGCAGTTCTAAGATGTGTACCTGCCACAAGACATCATGCCATGCCTGATGAAGAGATTTTGGATCTCAAAAGCTAGTGCAACATAATTCTTCCTCTTGTCTTCTTAATGAGATAATTTGCTATATTCTTCCTTAATAAAAGCCAGGGCACAAAAGAAGAAAATATAAATAAATAAATAAATAAATAATTTAAATTTAAAAAATCTCAAGCTTATCATTTGAAGCCTGTATTTTGCTGGAAATCTGGGAGAATTCCAAACTACCATCTAACATAGCTCTATTTCTATCCATCCATCAACAAAAAAGCTTCACACTTCAATAAAAGGGGACATTGAAAAGATCTATATTTCAAAGACCACAGATTGCTATTCAACAGGAGATTTATGAGAGAAAAAGAACACAAAGTAGATGAGGGACTACGAAGCTTTGCACTAAAAGCTGCAGGATGAGGTCTACCTACCAGTTCTTTCTTTACTCAGTAGAGTGAAAATAGTTTATAGTACTGAAGAAAAAAATAAATAGTTGTTCTTCAATTTAATTTACTTTCAGGAATATCTTTCATGGTTATTTGGAGTCTGTATTTCATTTATTCAAAGCATTTTTCCATAACTCCAAATCTATGCCCAGCTCACAAAGTGTTAAAACAAACAAATTTCCTATTACCTAGTTGTACCTCACGTAAAGAGCATAATGCATTCCACAGGATTGCTCTTTAAGTGAGTTTGCTCTTTAAGCGAAACACCATTGTAAATTACCAATTGTCGGGGAGATTGTGAACCCCGATTTATTTGTTAAGCGAGTTTTTGGTTGGTTTTATTTGTTAAGCGAAGCGAACATTCAGAGAAAATTCTGCTCTTTAAGCGAGTTACTCTTTATGCGAGGCGCTCTTTATGTGAGGTTTGACTGTACTGTCTAAATCAACAGTAAAATCAGCATTCAATAAAGAGCATTTGGAAGGACAAATACTGAAGCTCAAGTACTTTGGCCACCAAATGAGAAGAGAGGATTCACTGGAGAAGACCCTAATGCTAGCAAAGCTCAAAGGCAGAAGGAGAAGGAGGTGAGGATGAGATGGTTAGACAGCATTGTTGACACAATGGGCTTAGATCTTAACTGACTCTGGAGGATGACAGATGACAGAGGAGCCTGGGTCCACAAAGGTTCGGGCTTGACTGTGCAAATGAACATCAACAAACCTTAATATTAAAATAACACCAGAACTAGTGGAATGAAGGAAGAGTTGGAGTATAATGATATGGCCCAAGGAGCATGAAGCACAGAGTGCACTAATGGATAATATGGGGGTAGACAACATGGAAACTTGTGGATCCATTAATGCCATTCCTAAGGACATATCTGCACATTCCCAGGAACACCATAGAGCACTCCATTAATTGATTCCTGGTAATTTTTGCACTTATGGCATGGGATGCAAGTCCTAACTACTGTCTTCCACATCAGTGTAACCAAGTTCTGTCATTTTCCCCAGCCTCACTCTTTCTGTCCTCTGTTTAAGCAATAGTACTGCAGTGAAGGAGAAGCAAGGAGGGCAGCCGCTATCTGCTGCTCGCTCATGGTTCCATCTTCCATTTTATTGGTCTCCAGAAAAGCCATGTCTTAACTTAAAATGTCCACTCTCCTTTGCATACAACCTACCCCAGTATTTATAGCTTTATGTTTGAATTGGGTAGAGAAGGAGATTGGAAGCTAGCACAGGTAAAAAAACATTGACATGTAGTGACAATTGCGTCAGCCAGTCTTTGAGTGTGATTAAGGTCTCTCTTGCTCAAAAGCCAGTTGTATCTAACCATAGGAGGTGGATCTCATCTCTGTTAGCTTCTGCAGATATTTCTGTGGTCATGTGGCAGGCATGATTAGATGCTGGAGCTCACAGAACCATGTTACCTTCCCTGTTGAAGTGGTACCTGTTTATCTGCTTGCAATTTCCTGCTTTTGAAGTGTGATTACACAGCAGGAAAAAATAAATTTTGATTTTATGTAATTCACAATTTATCAGATTGGGCTTCCAAAGATATCACTGTGATGTTTCAAATACAATTTACAGGACTCAGGAAGGATAGAGGCAAACAGCTGTTTTTGCCCAGATCTCCAACAGTAGAAGCTATTTTAGGCAAGGTGCTAACAACATGCTAATTGGCAATTTCCAACTCTCAATTTTAAAATATAGTATTCCTAAATCCTCTGTTTGGAGGTAAAGGGTATCCCACGAGCATCTCTTTGCACTGGATCTGATGATCACACTGGACAGAAAGTAGACAAAAGTGATGTCAACATAAATGGAATAATTTAAACTACTCAACCATCTGAACAAACAAAGATGATTCCCCACTTAAAAGAGGAAATTCACAAATGGATTGAGCTTTACGTTGTGTCATTGCTGGGTTTCAATTTGACTCCATTTGTGATCAGTTCAAGACAAACTGTAGAATGAATGGCCTCCGTTGTCACCCTCTTAATCAATAATCCCATGCTGTATTTTGATCCAAACGAAATCTCTGAAATGACTTCGATGTGTATAATACATTGCAGCAATTCAGATAAGAGGTTGTACAGGCATGGGCAAGTGTAGTGAGGCTGTTTCTGTCCTGATGGAATCACAAGTGGTATTATTGGCTTAAGCCAGCTGACTAAGGAGAGTATTGTGGTGTTTAATGCACATGTGCTTGAAAGGCCACAGGGGATCTGCCATTCTAAAAATGACTATTCAGTTATAGGTCAGCCTGGAAGACAATGCCCATCACCTGTGTTTCTTTGCTAGAAAAGGCAAATAGAAGCAGGTACTCACCTTTCTTTCCTAGTTTGTGCTTTGTTCATTACAGGGCTGCTCAGAAAGGGAGATCCCCCCCCCAAAAAAAAAAAACCCTCTACAAAGTGTGCAAAGCTAATTATACTCTTAGGAGTATTATCATCTACAATTCAAATCAGGATTTCCCTAAGTAGGATTGAAAATTTTGCATATTGCATGTGCTGTACTAACCTTTATCATAGACACCAACCAAGAAAGCTAGACTTATTTCCATATCAAAGGCATTTCCTACTATACATTTTAATTCATCTGTGTATTTTATGCTAAGTTTTGCAGAAACTGGTGCCATGGAGGCTTTTCCTCAATTACATGTTTGACTTCATGAAATGGGACAGAAGCAATTTACAAAGGTATGAAGATGAAAAGAAAATGATTGGTCAAAGATCTGCTCACATACCTGCATGTAGGCATCCATCATGCATGTTTATTAGGGAAGTAAGGAGAAATTGAGGGAAGAACTTCTTAATACTAACTGTCCACAGAGTCACAGAACTGAAGAGCTGGAAACAAATCTGTGTCATCAAGTACAACCACCACAGCAAATCAACAGCTAATCTGTCCTTGATCGGTGGCCATTTAACCTCTGTTTAGAAATCTGCAATGAAGGAAAGTCCTCTACCTTCCAAGCATCCCAGTCTACTGTCAAGTAGCTCTTATTGTCAATGTATTCTTCCTAATGTTTAGATTTGGAAAACACAGCGATGGCCAGAGGATTGGAAGATATCAGTATATATCCCAATCCCTCCAAAAAAGGCAATGCTAATAAATGTTCAAATTATCAAACAATTGTGTTCATCCCACATGGTAGCAAGATAATACATTATAGGCTTCAGCAGCGTGTGGAGAGAGAATTACCAGAAGTGCAAGCTGGGTTCCAAAGAGGAAGGGAACTAGAGACCAAATTGCCAACATACATTGGATCATGGAGAAAACAAAGGAATACCAGAAACAAGTCTATTTCTGTTTCATTGACTACACCAAGGCCTTTGATTGTGTGTATCACAACAAAATGTGGTAAGTAATTAAAAAGATAGGAATACCAGAACATCTTATATGCACCATGAAAAATCTGTACAAGAGTCAAGAAGCAACAGTTAGGACAGAATACGGAATGACGGAGTGGTTTGGAATAGGAAAAGAAGTAAGACAAGGCTGCATTTTATCACCCTGCTTATTTAACTTATATACAGAGCACACAAACCGTAATGCAGGGATGGAAGAATCATAAGTTGGGATCAAAATTGCTGGGAGAAACATCAACAACTTGAGATACGCAGATGATACTACCCTAATGGCAGAAAGTGAGGAAGACCTAAGTAAGCTGCTGCTTAGGTTGAAAGAAGAGAGTGCAAAAGCTGGACTGAGACTCAACATTAAGAAAGCAAAGATAATGGCAACAGGCCTGATCAACATCTGGAAAATAGATGGGGAAGAGGTAGAAGCCATGACACTGAGCTTGATTAAGACACTGAGCTTGATAACTGGAATGTCATCAGGTCAGTAGTTAGAGATCCGAATGCTGAGTTCCCATCATCTGCCCAGATCTGCCTACATAGCAGTTTGAAAGGAAGAAATTGCAAGTAGATTGGTGGGGAAGGTAACAATGTTCCATGCACTCCAGCATCTAGTCATGCCAGCCACATGACCAAAGAAATGTTTGCAAATGCACGAAGTGCTGGCTCTTCGGCTGTAAACTGAGCTGAGCACCACCCCATAGAATCAGGCATGATTGGATTTTGAGCAAGGGAGACCTTTATCTTTACTAATGTTAGAATTAGCCTCACCTATTGGGAGGGAAACTCACACTTGGATGGGAGCCATCTCAATAATCTCAATATTGTCATTGCTGCATTGTTGCCAACTAAATTGATTAAAATTCCCACTAATGGGAGCTCCATGAATGTAATGGAAGTAAGCACAGAATAAACTCTGCTCCTGGTGATAATACCCTTTTCTCCTGGCAAGGTAAAGCAAAGCAATTACAGTCAAATCTCACATAACGAGTATTTTGCTTAGTGAAAAACTTGCATAACGAGCAAGTTTTTTGCTAAGCAGTCTGACTCGCATAATGAATTTTTCACTATGCGAGTCGGACTTTTCCCTATGGAAAAACTCGCATAACGAGTGTTTCTACGGGGAAAACTTGCATTGCGAAATTTTTTCACTATGTGAGTTTTGCCCCTTGAATTGCTCGTTATGCAAGTTTTTCCATAGGGAAAAGTCCAACTCGCATAGCAAAAAATTCATTATGCGAGTCAGACTCGCATAGCGAATTTTTCACATAGTGAGCAGCCTCACAGAACGAATTAAATTCGTTACACGAGGTATGACTGTACACTTATATACCGCAGTTCACAAGTTAATCAGCATTTCCCCCAACATGCTGGGCAGTCATTTTTATCCAACATGAGAGGCCAAAGAACACACTGACCAATTTTGGGGGTATTCGAAAATATAAGCAGGTTTTTCAAAGTCGTTCTTTTATGGAACCCATTGGAAGCATGGAAAGCTACTGACTGATTGAAAATTTTATCCAGTTCTGTGTGCTATCCAAAAGGTGCAGAACTGGGCAAATCTGTTGAGAAAGAGAAGGAACAAATACTTGATGGAGCATCCCTCCCTGAGCTCATTTAGAGAAGATATATGCTTCCAAAAACGCCTTGCTGTGTTCTTTTGTTTTAAGCAGTATGAGCACACAAATGACAGAAAGTGCTAGTTGCAGGCTTTTACGTAAAAGGTACACTTAGAGTCTGGCTTAAATATTCACAGTTGACCAATTTTCTTCAAATGTGTATTTTGAGGCTCTTTCAAACATGGGCTGTTGACACAATGGACAGTAATGGCTGCAGAATTTATCATATGCACACAGCTCACTTAGAGATTTCTAACACAAAATGTTGCATTTTAAAATTTTATGACTATGTATGGCTCAGAAGCAGCAGCTACTCCAGCTGCGTGAGGCAATGTTAAAAAAAAACTGAGCCTGCAATAAAGTTTCCCCTGAATTCTTGCTTCTACACTGAACAGAACTTCATTCAAAATATGTTATAACTACATTCAGCCAATGTCTAATTGATGTCAATGATGCCTACCTCTAATTAGATATTTCCCTTTGCCTACCAAGCTGATGCAGGTGATTTTCCTTTGTCCTAACAAATTGCTTCTAGCTTCTAGCAATGTTATGAATAAGTGGCCTCCAAAAGGCACTACCATAAATACTCCTGTGCATGTCTTGCAAATTCAGTACCCTGGCTTTGTTTAACAAGTCAACCCATCTTCTGTTCACACCTCTTTTACTGAAGCATTTAACTCTTTTTTAGCATTATTCTCCTTTATAGTGAGTCTTACTTTCATATGATAGATACAGAATACGATGAGTTCAGTTTAGCTATGTTAGCTTCCTGGAATTGTTCAGATTCAGTCTCATATAACACCCACCTGTTTTTCTTTCTGGCAATCCATGGTGCCTATAAAACTCTTCCCCAACACCACATTTCAAATGAACCAGTTTTTTCCTCTAGCTTTCCTCTGTCTGGCTTTCATACAAAGTAATCAGGAATGCCATATTGTTGATGATCTTGGCCTTGATTTACACTGTGACTACTAATTCTTCAGAATTTTCTCTCACAGGTAAAAGAGAGTAAAACCAAGCCAATCTCACCCTTTGTCTTGCTTTGCTGTTGGATGCCACATACTATTTCACATTTTACTGTATGACCTTCATATTTCAATACATATATATCTTTAGCTGGGAAATTACACAATATCACACAAAGTGTACAGAGGTGCTTCTCCTCTGTACATTCAGATTTACATCAGAGAGTGATGTCATAACAAGCTTGGGAGAGAGTGCAGAACTTTTTTTAAAAATATGGCCCTGAAATGTTTAATGAATTGTTTGATTTGACTGAACACTTCCTTCCTAACTTGGAAGGAAATGTACAAATGATATCAAGCTACACACACCAGTCATTTCTTATCTGGCAAAGCTGGACAACACAAAATGAAGTCTGCCATGTTCCTCGGATTCCCATGAGTTTTGTGTCAACTTCAGGTGGCCCAAAAGGATTAAAAGTCAGCCAATCAGAAGAGGGCTGGTGAAGATGTAAATTGACAGGTCAGGTAAATTGACAGGTAGAACACAGGTTTTGATATGTTATGTAGGAACTCTCCTCTCCCTCTCCGTTATTTCCATATCAATAGGAATAGGACCTTGCCCCCCACCTCTGTGCCCACACCAACAGCCTGAGGGAGAAGACATCATGACCTGACAGGTCACTGAGGACCTTGCCCTCACCTCCAGGCCCCCATCAACAGCCAGGGGGGAGTTATTCTGTATTCTGCTTTGGTTGTTTTGTGAGGTTGTATTTTATGATTGTTACTGTACTGCTGTTGTTTTGACTGTAAGCCGTACTGAGTCACCTCGGCGAGTGGGCGGCAATATAAATCTGAACAAATATATAAACAATAAAAATAAATATTTCAACATCTCAGGAATGAAGAGGTATCCGACCCATGCCCTGCTTCTGTTTAACACAATATGCATATGTGCTTGATCCCTATCCTTCTTCTGACCCAATTTGCTTACATGTCCTAGTCAAAATGAGGAATCTTCAGCCTCACCCATGAGCTTACATGTCCTACACAGAAGCAAGGGTATTGACCAATTATAGAATGACATCTTAGCTTAAGGACTCAGTCTGTATTTGTTCTAGCCAATAATCTAGAAGTAGGACTGAAGAGTGAACCATTCAGAAAGTTTATGTCCAGTTTGAAACCATATATGGAAGTGTCCACCTGTACATTTGTCTGACTGTTTGTAGTTTATGCCTATGAAAGGTTTGCCTGAGAACTGTTAAATTGTTACTCCCTTTGAGAGATACCCACCTGCAGGTGTGTTTGTACCTGAATAAATAGCTTTTTTCATCTTCCAAAGGTATTGAGGAAGATGGGTATTCACTCTCTTTCAGGTTAGGCATCTCTCATTGTTGGAAATCAGTCAGAGTGTGTGTGCATTTACATGTGCATGCACATGCACATGCACATGTTGCCCTGTTCTGGAGGGCCATCAGAGCCGCCGCCGCCCCCCTGCCCCCCCCAACATCTCCCATTGAGTCCCCCTACAGTCTTGTGCTGAGGGGTGTATGTCCAACTCTGGTTGCCAAGCTTTGGAAAAGTTACCCGATCCAGGGATGCACTCCATATTTTGCATAAATACTATTTGCTGCAACAAATTGAAATTGTGGCCATTCAATATATCCACAAAGCCATCTTTCTTTGAATAAAATTGTTAAACTATTAACAATGGGTTGGTTTATTGTCAGCTAGGGACGGGTGGATGAGTTTTCTCACCTGAGCCCAGAAGTAGATTCCATTGGCAATGATACCCTGGGAGACATAAATAGAATTGTTCTCCTTGACTTGGAAACTTCTCTAGATTATTTGGCACATATCTAAAATGAAATTATGTAAAATACCAATTTTTAGCTATTCAGATATTAAATATAAATCAAATACTACATTCTATAGCATGATGCATATCAAATATTATCAAATGTGAAGTTAATATATGATGCCAGCTATCAAATACTGTTAAGTATTTACCGTGAAATGCAGAATAGCAAATATCAATCAAGTGTGAAATATAAAATCAAAGGTCACCATCTACCAAATATAGAAAGCAATTAATTTTTAAAAGACTGGTAAATACTTGTTATCAAAATTTGCATCGGATCTTTTTCAAGAGAGTTCTGGGAGGAAAATTCATTTTAGTTTTAACCTTTCATATACAAGGCTGTAGTCACATCTTAAAGTCCATGCTAGGAATATACAATGTTTTTCAGCAAATGTGTAAATCAATACCATATCAGAGTTGCATATGTGATCCCATGAAAAACCCCATGCAAAGCAAGTAGCTCCAGTCACCCACAAGGTGGTGTTTTGTTGTTGTTGTTCAGTCGCACATTCAAGTCTGACCTTTTGTGTCCCCGTGGACCACAGCACACCTAGCTCCTCTGTTACCTGCCATCCTCTGGAGTCTGCCCAGATCTACAACCACTGTGTCAATGATACCGTCTAGTCATCTCATCCTGTGCCACCCCCTTCTCCTTTTGCCTTTGATCTTTTCTAGCACCAGGGTCTTCTCCAGTGAGTCCTCCCTTCTCATTTGGTAGCCAAAGTATTTGAGCTTCAACTTCAATACCTATCCTTCCAAGGAGAGATCAGGGTTGATTTCCTTTAGGATTGACTAATTTGATCTCCTTGCAATCCAAGGAGATTTTCAAAAGTCTTTTCCATCACCACAGTTTGAAGGCATCTATTCTTCTACATTCAGACTTCCTTATGGTCCTCCTCTTATAGCTGTGAATTACTACTGGGAAGACCATCACTTTAACTATGCAGAATTTTGTTGGCAAGATGATGTCTCTAGTTTTTCTTATGCTGCCTAGGTTTGTCATAGCTTGCCTCCCAAGGAGCAACATCTTTTTATTTCATGGCTGCAGTCACCATCTGCAGTTATCTTATATCCTAAGAAGGTAAAGTCTGTCACTGCTTCCATTTCTTCCTCTTCTATTTGCTAGGGAGTGATGAGGCCAGATGCTGTGATATTGGGGAGGTTTTTATGTTGAATTTGAATCCAACTTTTGCACTCTCCTTATTTAACCTAATTAAGAGGCTCTTTATATAGTACAGTATCTTCTTTATTTTCTGCTATTACAGTAGTGTCATCTCCATATCTCAGGTTATTGCTATTTCTCCCAGCAAACTTAAATCTGGCTTGTGCTTCATGCAGCCCAGCATTACAAATGATGTACTCTGTATACAAGTTAAATAAGCAGGGTGACAATATGCAGTCTTATCATACTCCTATTCCTATTCTAAATTAATCAATTCCTCCATATCCAGTCCTAACTGTCTCTTCTTGACCCGCATTCAGTTTTCTCAGTGGACAGGTGAGGTAGTCCGGTATTCCCATCTATTTAAGGGCTTGCCACAGTTTTTTGTGATCCATGCAATCAAAGGCTTTGGCATAGTCAATGAAACAGAAGTAGATATTTTCTTGCTTTCTCCAAGACACAGCAAATGTTGGCAGTTCAGTCTCTAGTTCCACTGTCTCTTTGGAACCGAGCTTGTACTTCTAGAAATTCTCAAACCAAGTATTGCTGAAGCCTAACCTGTAGTATCTTGAGCATGACCTTGCTAGTGTGTGAGCCGAGTGCTATTGTACAATAGTTTTAACATCCTTTGGCATTTCACCTCTTTGGAATTAGAACGAATTAGAACGTAAACTGAATTTTTCCCATCCCATACCACTGCTGCGTAATTTATGGAGAACAATTTCCCCCAATATCTATTATGTGTCATCAAGTCAGAGGGACTGTGGTGGCTTAATGGTTAAGACACAGAACTTGATGACTGGAAGGTTGGCAGGCCAGCAGTTTGAGATCTGAGTGCTGCCCAATAGAGTGAGTTCCCATCTCTGTCCCAGCTCTTGACAACCTAGCAGGTCAAAAGCAAGAAATTGCATGTAGATAAACAGGTACTGCTTTGGTGGGAAGGTAATAGCATTCTGTGTACTATGGTGTCTAGTCATGCCTGCCACATGACCATGGAAATGTCTGAAGATGCAGACATCACTGGCTCTTTGGCTGTAAATTGATATGAGCATCAAATCCTAGAGTCAGATACAACTGGCTTTTGAGTCGTGCCTTTACCTTTACCAAGTCAGAACTTATATTTAAGGCATAGTTTCACCAGTTCCATTCCCAGGTGATTTACCATGGCAGAGCCGAGGAAGTGAACCCACTACATCATATTGAGTACTCAATAATTTTTTAAAATAAATCTGTGTAGTGATTATATTTTTCTGGTAGAGCAAGCCAATCATAAAAAAACAAAAACTTATAACTTTGAACTCAGGCTTTGGATGAGTGCCAAACTTAGCTCATAATTAGCAGACAATCTGCCCCTTCTTTGTGCCAAATGTTGGAAAGTTGGGTTAAATGGTTTTAGAGTTGTGAATGTTTAAATTTTTTAAATTATCTGTCTAAACGTTTATGTCCCCAGATTTTAAACAAATCAAATAAGCCGAAAAGACTACTCTTGCTTACCTAGAAGGAAAACAGTTGGTTCCACCCAGTTGTTGTTTTTTTTTAATTTAGAAGGATTCTCAGCTCCAGGAGCTGAAATATTGATCCTGTAAAGAGGACTTTCAAAAAGGGTAAATCTGACTGTTACAAACTGTGTGGAAGAGGATGAGCAGCATGAACAATTGTTGCAAGCTCACTGAGCTCTGGGGGTAATATGAACTTTTGACACTGCCAGTTAACACCTGGTTAGGTAGCCTAGGTACAGAAGAAGAAGAAGAAGAAGAAGAAGAAGAAGAAGAAGAAGAAGAAGAAGAAGAAGAAGAAGAAGAAGAAGAAGAAGAAGAAGAAGAAGAAGAAGAAGAAGAAGAAGAAGAAGAAGAAGAAGAAGAAGAAGAAGAAGAAGAAGAAGAAGAAGAAGAAGAAGAAGAAGAAGAAGAAGAAGAAGCTACTAACACTCAATAACATTTTACCTCCCTCCTAGCCAAATACATATTAAAAAGGGATCCTATTTCTGAAAAGTATTCAGAAACATACTCATTTAATTTCTGTTATTTCCTTTGTGGCTGGGGATGGGCTTACTTGATACACTGGTGCTTATTCCACTCTTGTTATTATACAATTGTTCGGTAGTTAAGGAAAGATTACCAAAGATACTGTGTGCCTTCAAGTCTCTTCTATGTGTGGTGTCTACATATGTGAATTAAATACTTCCAAAAAGTCCTATCATTAAGAGATCTGCTCAGATCTTGCAAACTAATAGCATTTAACAACATAATGAACATTTTGCCCAGAACATGCAGGGTACTCATTTTACTGACCTTGGAAGGATGGAAGGCTGATTCAACCTTGATTCCCATCAGGATTAAACTTACAATGCCAGCAGTTTGGGCTGCAATAGAGCAGTTTAACCACTGTGGCACCAGGGCATTGATGTTATATACAAGCATAGCACACATGGACATTTTCTGTTGGGAATAAGTACGGACGGGGCACCAAGTCTTCAACACTACCTCAGTATTGAAACTCATATAGAAATGACTTCCCCTTCCTGGAGAGTACTGGTCTACATATGTTACAAATTGCAGTAATGTTTAAAACATGAAAAACGAGGAAGGAAAAAACATCTTTTATTTTAGAAGAAACAGTCTTTTTGCATTTTTTAATTTTAAAGCTCAGTTCTGCATCTAACCCAGCAGAATTTGTCTGTTTCTAATATTTACATACAGAAATTGAAGGAGTAATTCACAGTGCAAATACAATGGAACCTCAAGTTATGAATTTAGAGCGTTCCTCGGGATTTTTCATATTACAAAAAAATTGTAACTTGAAAACAAATTGATCCATTCTGAAGGTCACAAAAAAGTAAAAAAAAAACCACCTCCAACCTCTCCAACACACACAGAAGGCATGCAAATGACAAAGCTCAGTTCAGTGGCGTAGCGTGGGGGGGGGGCGGGGGGGGCGGATGCCCCGGGCAGCGGCTTTCAGGGGGCGGCAAAATGTCCTCACCACTTTGGCCTCCTCCCTCTGCCTGGGCTTAGGAAGGAAGCAGGACTTCCCAGGCGGAGGGCGGCCCTTTTGCTGGTGAGCGCTGCTCGCCTCCGTCCCATTGGCTTGGGTACTCATTTAACCGGCCTCGGTCGCCAGCAACCGAGGCCGGTTAAAGGAGTACCCTAGCCAATGGGACGGAGGCGAGCAGCGCTCGCCAGCAAAAGGCTCGCCCTCCACACACCTGGGAAGTCCTGCACGCGCGCAGCGCGCGCTGCCCACCTCCTCCCCCCCACCCCTAGCCACCCAGCCAGCTTGCCGTCAGAATGGGCGCTCGTCGGGGGGGTGGCGCCGTAGCGGGGAGCCCCTGGCTGCTGGCTGGGTGGCTGGGCGGGAGGAGGTGGGCAGCGCGCGCGTGCAGGACTTCCCAGGTGTGTGGAGGGCGAGCCTTTTGCTGGCGAGCGCTGCTCGCCTCTGTCCCATTGGCTAGGGTACTCCTTTAACCGGCCTCGGTTGCTGGCGACCGAGGCCGGTTAAAGGAGTACCCAAGCCAATGGGACGGCCACGGAGGCGAGCAGCGATCACCAGCAAAAGGCTCGCCCTCCACCTGGGAAGTCCTGCACGCGCGCGCTGCCCACCTCCTCCCCCCCAGCCACCCAGCCAGCAGCCAGGGGCTCCCCGCTATGGCGCCACCCCCCCCCCCCCGACGAGCGCCCAGTCTGACGGCAAGCTGGCTGGGTGGGTGGGTCGGCACCCCCCCCCTGCCAGCCCGCCGCCAGAAGTTCGAAAAAGGTAAAGATCGCGGCTCGACTGCGGGGGTTAGCTGGGATCCCGAGGGTTTTCCCCATCGTCGCCTAACCCCCGCAGAGCTGCCCACGCGCACGCCCGAGGATTCGAAAGGGTATTCCTACCCTTTTGAATCCTCGGGCGTGCACGCGGACGGCTCTGCGGGGATTAGGCGAGGATGGGGGGAACCCTCGGGATCCCAGCTAACCCCCGCAGTCGAGCCGCGATCTTTACCTTTTTCGAACTTCTGGCGGCGGGCTGGCGGGGGGGGTGCCCACTATTCAGCAGGGGAGGGAGCGCCTTCTGCCTGGGGGGGGGCGAGCGGTGGGGGGGGGGGCAGCGAGCGGGGGGGGGGGGCGGGCGGCGATTTTCTTCTTCGCCCCAGGCGGCTCAACGCTGCGCGACGCCACTGGCTCAGTTTCCTACCTTCCAAATGCTTGAGAAATAGACCCAAAAAGTCCAAAAACACTGCAAAAAAAAACCCCTCCAGAATGGCTCCAAAACTTGGTGCAGACTGCTCTAAAACCTCCACACTCAACACCACATGCTACCCACAGACTCCAGCACTCACGAGGTCAGTGCTATAAACCTCCCACATGCAATGTACTCTGGGGAAACTTTTTTGTAATGGAAAAAGAATTCATAACTTGAGGGATTATTTTCTATGGATTTTCATTTGTTTTTTTTTTTTTTTAATTTTTATTGGGTATATAAAGTAATACAAAACAAGACACATACATAAAACAAAATGAATTACATAACTGAAGAATATAAACAGAGAATTCAGAAAAAAAGTAAAATCTCTCATATATAACAATACAGCATTGTTAACATCCATCAAAAATTATTACCTCATTATAAAACACTATTTACTACATCAATCTCCAAACTATATTTCCATCTATCACCTCATAACCAATATATGTTATTCTCTATCTCAATTTTTCTTCTTATCTTTAAGACCACCCTTGTGATATATACAATGTCCGGGGATTTATGTTTACTTATGTTTTCCAAAAGTCATTTTGCTCAGATACAGGGGGTATGCCCTGATTCTTTACTGTTACATAATCAATAAAAGGTTTCCAAATCCTCCAGAAGTTGTTACCAGTTACTTTACCCTTTTTAAAATTTATCTCCCAAGTGAGCTTTTCGTTGAATGCCAAATCCCACATTTCATTATACCAATTCCTTCTTTGTAAGTTTTCATTATTTTTCCAATTTCTAGCTATACATTGTCTGGCCGCTGATAACATTATCGCCATCAATTCATTTTTATCCTCACTCATTTTATATTTATCCATCTCAGTTAACAAAATTGTATTTGGGCCCAGTTCAACCTGCAAGTCCAATATATTTTTAATTTCAACCTCTATTTTTCCCCAAAAGTCCTTCAAAGCCTCACAAGACCACCACATGTGTTCATATGTGCCTCTATCTTTTTTACATCTCCAACATTTCTCACTCACATCTTTGTACATTAGATGCAGTTTTACTGGGGTTCTATACCATCTCCAAATTAGTTTATAATTATGTTCCTTCACTCTTACCGACATAAATCTCATAATACGTCTTCTCCACATTTTCCCCCAAGTCTTCTCATTAATTGTTATGTTCAGTTCTTGTTCCCAACTATCTTTCAATACTTGTTGAGCCTTCCCTCCTTTATTTAAAATTTTATATATTTGACTAACTATCCCTTTTAAACCTATGTCTCCTTTTCTCAATTTGACCAGCAATGTTTCAAATTCTGTAAGCTCCCTATCTGATCCCATTTCAAAAAGAAATTTCTTATTCCAATTATTTATCTGGAGGACTTTAAACCAATCCAACTCCAGTTGCAGATAAAGCTCCTTTCTCCTCTCCAAATCCCTACAAATTTTGATCCAATCCTTCAACAGAGAGACCCCATTTTTTAATAAGATATCCTTAATCCTACCTTCTATTTTTATCGGAAAGTTGTTAAAATCTTCTAATTCTGTAACCATTGAGATCCCTGGAATAAGTTCCTTTCTTACTTTGTTCCATTCTTCTATTGTTGCTCTTATCATCTTGCCCTGAATCCTCATTTTTTTATCCTTATCTCCACATAAAAAGAATGCCTTCCCTTTCCTAGAAAACTCTTTTGATTCTAATTTTCCCCATATCGGCTCTTCTCTATTTAGTAATTTAATAACATTTCGTAATTGAAAGGCTCTATAATACTTGCTAATATTCGGAATACCCAGTCCCCCTTCTTTTTGTGGTATATACCATAAAATCTTGGGTATCCTTGCTTTTCTTTTCCCATTGCAGAATCTATTTATAGTATTTTGATATTTTTCCAATTCTTTTTCTGTATGTTTTATTGGCAGAGCATCAAATAAGAAATTTAATTTAGGTAACAACATCATTTTACACATTGCCACCCTGCCAAACCACGATAAATTCAACTTATTGTACTGTAATATCTTTTTATCTATCTCTTTCATTTGTTTTCCATAGTTCAATTCCTTAAGTTCCCCAGTTTTTCTAGCAAGTATTACCCCTAAATATCTCACTTTATCCGGAATTTGAATATTAAATTTTTGCTTTATTTCTTCTTCGTCCTTCTTACTCCCATTGATTAGAATCATCTCGGACTTATCCCAGTTCACCCTTAAACCTGTCATTTCCTCAAAAGTTTTCAGGTGTTTATTAATCCTTAATATTCCTTGTATTGGTTGTTTAATTGTGATTAGTGTGTCATCGGCATACAAACTTATTTTATTTCCTTCAATTCCAACTATTTCTTTATCTTGCCGTATTAAATTCGCCAATAGTTCCATAGCCAAAACAAATAATGTGGGCGACAATGGGCAGCCCTGCCTAGTTCCAGCCTCCAATTTTATTTCTCCTGTATAGTTATCATTAAATTTCACTGTTGCTATTCCCTGTTTATATAAGTTCTTGATAACTTTTTGGAATTTGTCCCCAAATCCATATTGTTTAATTACCTCATGTATTGTTGCCCATTGCAAAGAATCAAATGCTTTAAAAATGTCCAGGGCTAAGAAACCTACCCTATCCTTTTGCCTTTCAGCTATATCCAATAAATCCACTACCCTCCTTGTAAGGTCTGACATATACCTACCCTTTATAAACCCTGCTTGATCGTCTTTTATGTATTTGGCTATGAAGCTATTTAGCCTGGTCACCATTATTGTGGAAAAATTTTTGGCATCTTGGTTAATTAAGGATATCGGCCTATATGATTCTATTTTATATAAATCTTTCCCTGGCTTAGGAATCAATGCGATAATAGATCTATTCCAGGATTCGGGTGTTGATTCTCCCTCTAAAATCCCATTAAATAATTTATGTAATCTCGGAACAACCCAAAACTTAAAATCCTTATAAAATTCAGCGGGAAGCCCATCTTCTCCTGGAGCTTTATCCAATTTTAATTTATTGATTACATTCTCAATTTCTTTTACAGATATTTGTTCCTCCATCATATTTCTATGTTCTTCTGTTATTAAAAAAGTGTTATATTTTTTGAAGTGATCCTCCAATTTGTTCAAATTTACCTGCTTCTTTGAGTATAACTCCTTATAAAAAGCCTCTATTATTTCCACTTTCTCTTTCCTTTTATTGCATCTCTTCCCCTTCTCATCTACCAATACTCCTACCTGGCCTTTGTTCTTTTTATCCCTCGCTGCTTTTGCTAATAACTTTGAATTTCTATTACTGTGCTCATAGTATTCTCTTTTTAAAAATATCAAATCTTTTTTTACCCTTTCCATGTCCTGGGCTTCCAATTCTTTCTTTACTTTCTGTATCTGCTGTAATACCCTCTGATCTTTACCCTTTATATATTCCCGGTGAAGTTGTTTTAATTGTGTTTCCAATTCCTGAGTTCTGTTGATGTTTCGTTTCTTTTTCCAACTACTCAGTTTTATTGATTCTCCTCTAAAGATCGCTTTCATTGTGTCCCATACCCCTCCTAAGCTGACCTCATTGTTATCATTCCATGTCCAATATTCATCCCATTTCTCCATAATTTGTTTTTTCATGCTATCCTCTTTGTATAATTTTGAGTCATATCTCCAAACATATCTTTTGCTATCGCCTTCATTCAATTTTATATCTATACTTATCTTGGCATGATCTGATTCTCTAAATGTCCCTATTTTAATATCTTCTATGTTTTTCAATAACCCTTGCGTTACAAATATATAATCTATCCTTGAATACATATCATAAACTTGAGAATAGTAAGTGTAGTCCCTTTCCTGTCCTTTAAGTTCCCTCCATACATCTTTTATATTCATTAATTTTGTCCAATCGCTTAGAATATATTTATTACTCCTCTTCTTAGTACTTGTGGTGTCAATCTCGGAACTTAACAAGTTGAAATCCCCCCCAATAATCATATTCCTCGTTCCTTCTTTCTGTAGAATTATTCTTAATTTTTCTAAAAATTCTGCCTGATTGGTATTCGGGGCGTATACGTTTAAAAGAGTTATCTCTTCATCTTCTATCCTCCCCTTAATTATTAGATATTTCCCCTCTGGGTCAGCTATGGATTTTATCACAGTAAAACCCAATTTTTCCGATATAAGGGTTGCAACACCTCTTGCTTTTGATGTCCCATAAGCCATTTCATAAATATCAATTCCTCTCACAAATAATTTGTTAGTGTCTGCCGATTTTTGATGGGTCTCCTGTAGAAAGATGATATCAGATTTAGATTTGTTGAGCGCTATCTGCAACCTCCTCCTCTTCACGGCATTCCCTGTCCCTTTCACATTCCATGTTAACAACCTTAAATTCTTAACCATTTATGTTTACTAATCCCTCCCCTCCTTTACATTCCTCCCCGGACGTGTTGTCCCCATCCCCTACTAAAAATCTAAAAAAAAAGCTAAGAAAAAATACAAAAAAATGAATACAATATAACGACAAAAAAAACAATTGTGCATTCTCAGTACAAAATAACTCAGTAAAGTAAAATACTTGAAAAAAATTACTTACTACTACTACAGAAAAGAAAAGAAAAAAAACTTACCTACTCTTTCATTTTCTGCAACCCTCCCCACACCTTGTTCCAAGATGTCGCCTCTATCCTTCAAAGAGGGGAGGGGGGGACCGGGGGAAAAAAGCATTGTGTTCTTCTAAGGCCCCCCTCCCTCCACCATTATAATTTATTCTGCAAGTTATTTATTCAAAAAGCTCCGCACTCGATGTTCCTGATACTTCCACTCCTCCCACTGCACCCTCCACCTCCCCCTCCTTATTCAGAACCGGGCCCATCACCCCAACTGCGTACAAATCAGTTCTCATAGC
Source organism: Furcifer pardalis (assembly GCA_030440675.1). Classification (NCBI taxonomy): domain Eukaryota; kingdom Metazoa; phylum Chordata; class Lepidosauria; order Squamata; family Chamaeleonidae; genus Furcifer; species Furcifer pardalis. The sequence goes on from CP126896.1 coordinate 58,317,662, forward strand.
AATCCATTCTGGACTAGCCACCTTCATGAATCCAAGTTGAGTCAAGTACTCCAAGACATCTGTTCTGTCATCCAAAATATGCCATCTTTTTTCATAAAAAAATCTCAACTGTTGTGGAAATCTCCAATTATACTTAATATCTTTTGAAGCCAAAAATTTCGTCACAGGTTTCATCATGTATTTCCATTTTCTTTCCTCCGGCGCTATGTCATTGTAGATTTCCACATCAGCCCCCTCAATCTTTAGAACGCCAGACCCCGCTTGTTTGATATAAGCCATCACTTTTAACTTATCCACCCAATTTGCAAACTTAACCAAAACATTCCTTGGTGATCTCCTATCTCGCCTTCCCCCCACTCTATATATAGCTCCAATGTCTTCTGCCACAAAATCTTTTCCCATTTTCAAAGAATTCAGCCAATCTACTATTCTATCTCTAAGCTTGTCTGGCGTTCGTTCGGCCATTTTGCGTATCACAATGTTCTGTTTTCTCTGCCCCTCCTCCACCATCATCATCCTTTTCTCTTGAACAGATACTCTTGAAGCAGTCACATGCTCTTGAATCAACATCTCATTCATAGAAATCTTTGCTTGCTCTAGGTCCTTTTGCATTGTGTCAGTAATCACATTAATTTTTCTTGTATTCTCAGTAACCTCCTTCTGCATATCAGTCAGAGTCCTGGCCAGGCTCTCATGTTGTAGCCTGGCCAGTTCTCTGTCTTTTTTCATTTCTTCACAATTGTTCTCCACCATTTTATTCAATTTTTGCATTGCAACCTGATTATCATTTGCATTTTTAACCAATTGTTGTAAGATAGCACACATATTGTCCATCCTTTCCGGTAGGTCTGCTAGTCGTCCTCCTATCGCTGCTTGAGACTCCATTGGTACTGTTGTAGTCTCCATCGTTGGCGATGGTGTGTTCCTTTCCTTGTCTTTTTGATCCTTCTCTTTCTTCTCTCTCCTCACTTTTGGCTTGGCAGACTCCTCCCCTCCCTGCATAATCTATCTAATTAATTTTACAATTCAAATTTATAATGATTTCACCACCTAAATCAGTTCTGTTTCAAAATTATGCCTACAATCAAATATACTCAATATTTTAATACATATATACTAAAATCCCCCTATAATTAAAGCAGAGATTTAATTTCAAAGATCAATAACCCAGTGTCGTGTTGTATAGAAAAAAGCCAATCAATTGAACTCTTACTATCTATAAAGTACAAGCCAAAAAGTAAGGAGGGGGGGAGTACGAAGGGGAGAGAAGGATAGTCCACTTATGATAATATTAAGACCGCTGCTATTACCTTCTTCAAATGGGCAGATTAATTGTCTCCTCTTTAAGGGAAGTCTAATCTAAAAACATAAGTCAATCATCAATCTACCACACAAAGAAAAAGTCAGCCAATGTTGTTCTTCTCTTCGCTTCGCTGTTGCTCTTAGTTTCGTTTCCGCCCTCAAAGTTAAATTAAGTTTCGATTAGATCCGCCATTGTTGTTGCTCCCTTTTCCACTTACCCTCTGTTCCAACCCCAATCACCAAACACAATCCACTTTCACACTCTCCAAGCCTCAGTTCAAAAGTTTTTTTTTTAATTAAAAAAGTATTGTTAATAGTATCTCAGCGCCAAGAAGAATCCGAAGGCAGACCTTTACTTTCAATTATACTCCAACCGCTCCGGCAGCTCCGCGATGTACAATCTCCAATGTCTTCCCTTATCCCCTCTTCCTCTCCTCTTCTCCGATCGCCTGCCTTCTCAACTCAGCTCTCCTGACCGGCTCCCAGCTGGCTCCCTCTCGTCACTCCTCTTCTTTTCGCGTCCCCCCCGTCCCCCTCTCTCTAAAACTCTCTCTACCACAGGACCACTCACAATCCACAATGTCTTGGGGTAGACTCCGGGGGACGCGCTTCCTTCCAACCGCCAGCCGATCTCTCCGCTCCAACGGCTCTCCCGCCTCCGCTTCAGATCTCCGCTTGCGGCTTTTGCAGTTTTTCTTCCAGCTCCGGAGCCGGCTCAACAGGCGACGGTGGGTGCCGGGATACTCTTTCGAGTCTCCCTGCCCCCTCCACCGACCGGAGCTCGCCTCCCCAGGCCGCGCTCACCGCTCGCGCCGATCCGCCGCTCTGCCTTTGCTGTGTTTTTTTTTTATTTCCGCCAGGTCAGGAGCACTTTAACCAAGTCCAGCAGTCTTTCCCCTCCAAAATCCGCCTTATTTTTTTTATTTAAATCGCATTTAAAGTCTCAGTAATGGCGGAGGAAGGACAAGCCGCTGTTTCTTCTACGCCATCCAAACCACGCCCCATGGATTTTCATTTGTAACTCAAAAATTTCGTAACTCAAACCATTCATAACTCACGGTTCCACTGTACATGCACTACATCACAAGCCATCCTGGTCTCTAAGGCAGAAATGGAAGCATCATTGCCCTCCCATGATGCCATGCTAACACCAACCATGAGGATGGTGGTGGTGGCCCTTTGAAGAAGAGGCTGCTGCTGATTATACAGCAGAGAGTGGGTGGCAGTAGCAGCTTTGCCAATGCTGATAGTATTCTACTACCTGAGGTGACTAATGGCAGCCCAGCCCAGGACATGTGATAATCTAACTAGGATGGCTGTCAGAAACTTTAGGTCAGTGAGATCCATTCATCCCCGGTGAGCTAAATCCAGCATCTTCCTTGCTGACAGCACTGACTGACCATCTGCTGTGGAGGCAGGGATGTCACCTACAGTAACTGCATCTCACGATGGATGCCAAATAACAATTTCATGTGCCTTAAAACCCCAATTTAGTTTACATTGGACTTCCTAATTTTACAGGGTTAAACTGTCCTTAAAAGTGATCCATGAATATGCATTTAAACCATAAACATTAAATGCCATGCTTCTGTTTTCTAATCTGGAGCCATTTTAGATAGAGCAGCTGGCAACTGGCTATACTTCACACAGCTTGCCAAGTAATTCAGTCACTGGTGTATTCAAAGGGGTGGAATTATTGCTGTACTCACCACAGAATGCATGTTGTTGCTTGACTGCGAACTGATTGGTTTACTTGGCCAAGCCTATGTTTATTTTATTCCTATCTTCTCTTATATTTATTTGACAGGCTCTTTTTCCAAGCAAAAAAAGCCTGGGAGATATGTACATGTACATGTAGAGAGAAAGAGAGACAGACAGACAGACCTGATTTGTTACCTCTATCCACTGTCAGAGAGAAGTGACAAGTAACTATAGTAGGTAACAAAATGTAAAAAGCCCAAGAACCAGCCCTTTGAAATCTATGGCTAAAATTCTGGTGGTGGAACTGTCCCATACAACAAGGATGACATCATCAGCTGTGTTTGTGCCATGGATGTTTCAGGGTACTAAAAACAACTCTCCAGAGCCCTACCTCAGGTTTCGGGAATCTCTAGGGATCTCCATTATCCTGGACATCGGATATCTCTGTTTGGGTCTGCTGCAGGGATAGGCTGGTTTGGTGTCCTCCTAAAGACAATGATCAATTCAATCCATCAAAAAAGACTCCAGTTTATAGACTTGGGATGCATTGCTTCTGTATCCACAATTTAAAATGTGAGTTAATGCATTGATACTGCTGCACAATATCATACTTGCATTGCCAGCAGATAAAAAGTTACCAGGCTTTACTGTGGAAAGGCCAGCCTGAAGATTGATGAGTGTTTTTGTGTCAGAGATTACTCTGGGTTGAAAGGATTTTTGCAGAGGGTGCCCGAATGATGCTCCTTTCATGTCCCCCATCATGCAGCTCCTTCCAGTCTCCAAGCACAGTGCTATTACCCACTGAGCCACCAGGGAGCTAATGTTACCAAAATAGATTGATATCACCAAAATAGCAACAGAGCAGAAGGAGAAGGAATTGTGGGACAAGATAACCAGTCTCCATTAGGACAGGAAAGATGGAAATGGGAACCAAACAATATTGCTGCAGGGTTTGACTTATATATTTAAGGAGGACCCCTGGAGTGGTCTGCCTCCATGTCTCCTTGAAGAACTTGAATGAAGCACCACAAGTCTTCCTGTTGGGGTGAATGTTAATGATAGGAGTGTTGGCAGTCTGGCAGCAGAAAAGTTACCATGAGATGGAAACTCCTGGAGATATACCCTATTCAGAGGATCTGCATAGCCACCAGTCTCCAGCACATAGCTTTTTCTTAAGGGCAGATTGAGGTCACCTGAGTCAGGGGTTCCACCTCCATGAGTGGAAAGTCTTGGGTTAGAAAGAAAAAAGATACAAAAAGGCTTTTGGTTCATTCCCAGTGATCACATGCACTCAAAACAGACCAAAAGGAAGCAATTCTACCTGTACCCCCAAAAAAGTAGAAGTCCTTGATTGAGGCCAGAAAGGCATTGGTGGGAACACTTTAGGATAGGCTGGTTTGCTTCAGCAAATATGTCATTTGGCAACTGTCTTTAGGAGGAAACCAGCCCGTCCCTATAGCAGACAAAACAGAGGCCTAAGTGCCAGTGCAGTCAGTCTCATGGTCTAACTCCAAGTCTGATCATCCCAAGGATCAGGATTATTATCATGCTTCTGGTCTTCCTTGAGACAACTGAATAGTAGCCATGGTAAGAAATGGAATGTGGATTGCCTGGATTTATGCTCTGCTCCAGCAGGGCTCTTCCTGTGGTTTTATGAAAGATGTAGTATGGTCTTTTGAAGAATAGATCTCATATTTTATAATGTTCTGCTTCTGGTCCTATGATACCTTTTGTGTGATTGTGGGAAGGGCTTTGCCTTTTGTGTGATGGGCGAAAACTCAACAGCTTCTGCAATACATCAGTTAAACTTTCCTCTCTGTAGGTAGTACCTAAGCACTAAACTCTCAGAATTTACTCCAGGTTTCAAAAATTTGCATTTCCTTTTGAAATCAATGAATCAGATTGGCTTCAGCAAAGCTAGCAGAACCTCTTCAGCTCTCCAGAGATTATAAAGATCTATGTGGCATCAGGGCCATACCCAGGATTCTAGATGTGGGTGGGTGATATATATATATATATATCACACACATATATATAAGCAACTGGGAGTTTTAGGGTGGGCAACCTGCTAACTCAGGGTGGGTAATGCCTACCCTGGCCACTCCCAGGCTACAGCCCTGTACGGCATACTCCTAGTTTCTTCAACAGCCTCTTGTCAGCAGCATCTATTTGAAACATAATGAGATATCAATTTAAAGGGAATTTGAAGATCAACACAGCAAAAGGAACAACTCTCATTAGGTAATATTCATCACTGACTTTGATTTTGACTGATCTGGACTAATTTGTCATGCCTAGTGGGTAAATTTATTGCACAATCCTGGAGAACTGGGTTTGAATTGCACCACCATCCTAGCCACATGGAGAGCTACCAGCTTCAAGGACAGCCATTTTGGGGAAGGAGAATGTGCAAATCCTATTTCCTGCTTCTAAATTGTAAAAAGATATAAGCTGCCGTTTGTTTCTGCTGGTCTCCCATTTTACATCTAAGACTAAGCCTGGCTTGGACTACATACTCCATGCCACGTTAGCCTGAAGAGGTAGCCATGAGCTACGAAAGCTTGCTAAGTTTGGTATTTTTAAAGTGACCTGGAAAAGGTATCAACTCCTTCCTGCATTTGTTTCGATTTAATGTTGTTATTGCGATTGGGGGAGGGGTTTGCAAATTTAATAAGCAATTATAAGGGTCCCACCCCCTGTTTTTAATTTTTTATTGTGGTGCTATTCAATCTGAAGCTTGAAGCAATCATGCCCTCCAGAATGCTTAATTGAATGAGACCATAATTCAAAGCCACTTCTTCTGACTGCATTTCCCCCTTTCTTGATTTATTGGATTGAATGATACAATAGTCACACACATTAGATTGAGACTGCACAGGGAAAATTCAAATCAGAGGTGTCAGCTATAAATATTCAGCACTGCTATACTCATCAACTCAGTGGAATCCAGTCCATCTAATTCTTTACTCCCCTCCACTTTTCATTAGGATATTGCTCTACATTTTAAAAAATTATATACTGGAACAGGGAGCTGTCTTCTACACAATCTATAAATGTACAGCATCATCTTCTATGCAAAACATATAGCTATCTGTGTCACTCATATATATTAGGAGAGAATGTTTGGAGAATCCAAGAATGGCTAACTGAATTATTTTCATTTCCTTTTCAATTTCCTTTCCTTACCTTACCTCTTTCACAAACTGGTAACTGTCTCCAGAATTTTAGTAATCTAGTATCTGGAAGTAGAAGGCAAACTGTTATTAAATTTGTTACCATTTCTATCCCCCCCCCCCAACTATTAAGCCAGAAAACCTATTGCCTATCAAGATTAAGTTTGCATTAACAGCTGAACACGAAACATCTCACAGACACATTCATATCATTGCATAGTAGGGTTCATTTGCACAATATTTTCATACCAACTGATTTTTTTTCTTCATTTAATGAACTTACATATGCTTTTTGCCCATTGCAGGAAATATTGTATCAAAGACTGCTAAAAAAATAAGCAGTAGTATAGAGTGTGGCACACTTTCAATATGCCATTGACTACTTCTCTGCTATAAACAGAGATGAACACTGAACTCTATAGTTGGATACTATTGGCTTTCAAGCAAGGGCAACCGACCTACTTCTCTGCTAAATCAGTTGGACTTCAAATAGTAAACATTGTCTTGATATTTCCAATTCCCAGTCAGCCCCAAAGGCCTTGACTAAGGATCCACTGACAGGATTTCAGGCTGGTAAGTGCAAGAAATAGTCCTATTTTTAAAAGGGGATAATAGAAATATAGCTATCATCTCTATTATTTTATTTTTTTAACAAAACATGGACATTTTAATTTCATTTTGTTAATATATGATGGACTGAATTATTTGATTTGCCATTTTTATTTCACAAGGTGGTCCACCAGGTAAATGGGAGTTAAGTCCCCTTTTACGTTGGACCCATTGATTCAATAAGTTGAAAGTAGTTGGAGCTACAAGTTGGTTTAGCCTGTAACTCTTGTGACTACTTTGTACCTCAGACCTAAGTGATGTCAGGTGATGTCAATTACAGCCACACCAGCAAAGAGACCTAACTATTGGCTAGAGCAGGTTATTTTATTATTACTTGCTATAATCATTTCCTTTCTCTTTCCTTCAGTGAGCTGGGGCTGGTGCATATGATTTCATCTTCCCCACTGCATCCTCACAACAGCCCTATGAAGTAGGTCTGACTGAGAGTGTCCGATTTGCTTAGGATCATCCAGTGTGTTGCATGGCTAAGTGCAGACTTGAATTTAGGTCTCCTAAGGACTGCAGTGGCTCAGGTGGCTAAGACGCTGACTGGAAGGTGGCAGGTCACAATTTGATACCCGAATACTGCAGGATGGAATGAGCTCCCATCTTTGTCCCAGCTCCCGCCAACCTAGCAGTTTGACAGCATGAAATTGCAAGTTGATAAATAGGGACCACTTCGGTGGGAAGGTAAACAGCATTCTGTGCACTCTGGTGTCTAGTCATGCCTGCCACGTGAACATGGAAACGTCTGCAGAAGCAGACAGCGTTGGCTCTTTAGCTATGAAACAGAGATGAGCACTGAATTCTAGAGTTGGATACGACTGGCTTTCAAGCAAGGGTGACCTTTACCTTTAAGTCTTAGTCCAATGCTCTAATCTGAGTCTGTCATACATCCTGCAGCTAAAGAAGTGTCTGGGTCAGTATCACTCAGTGGTCTGCAACATACACAGTACTTTTCATACTGCCAGTGAATAGCAACTCATGCAGACATAAAAGAAAATCAGTCCCTTTAACGATTGGTGTTTTTTTTAATATATAAAGATCAGGGACTCAGTGAGACTTCAAGCATGCATCAATTACTGGTTTTACTGACCCCTTGAGAAATTCTTGTTGGCTTATATATGCTATATTCAACATCAAAGGACATGGTCTCATCAAACACTTTTTATTTGAGAGCACCTGCATCGGCCTCCTTTCCCTTCAATTCACAGGCCAAAAGCTGACAGTCACAATCTGTTAAACTATCACCTGGCTAATTTGCTAGTCTCTCCTGAGAGCTCACTTCTGTAAGGCTTTACTGAAAACTACTAGCTGATAATGGCTATATGGGGGGCAATTTGTGGTTAGCCCTGCTGACAGGCAGGAGGTTAAATCTACTGCTGGTTTGTGCTAAATTATTTTGCTGTTTTCCTGCTTGTTTCACCCTTGCCTGCTTTTGTTGTATTTGCTGTGATATCAAAGGAAGGTTGTACATGTCATTTATTCCTTACTACTTAATGGCCTAAGCTGACTGTAATAGTAAATATCTTCAGTGAGTAAGGGAGGAATGGAGAACCTGTGATCATCCAGATGTTGCTTTACTCCAGTTTATGTCAGCATTAGCTAGGATGGGCTGTGATGTTAGTTGGAGTCCAGCATCATAGAGAGGGAGGTAAGCTCCTTGCTCCTGCACCAGTAGCTACAAATCTGCCTCTGAGTAAGAAAATCATACATTTGTTCTGTTATTCTTGAGTCATTGATTGACCCACACACAACCTTTGATTTCTATGATGGTGGGGATATGAGTTCAATCATGAAAGACTAAAGTTGACTTGGCGTTTCATCTGTCCAAGATCAGGAAAATGAGTACCAGTACGTTGGCAGCAAAATCTAATTACCTTGTGAACTGCCCAGAGAGTATTCTAAGTGCTATGGGGCAATATATAAGTGTAATTGCTATTGCTAATTGCTATTTCTTTGGATGAAGTGTGTTTTAGGATATAACTAAGCACACAATAAGTAATATATGCTAGCCTTCTAATGTGTTCTAAAGGGGCCAACTGTAAAAAAAAAATAGCATTTTTAAAATTAAGCTCAGACTGTATGCTTCAAATACTGTTATTTGACGAAAAGAAGAATATACCAAAAAGAAAAAAAGACCAATAATAAAACCAGGTGCTTTTCCACATTCCCATGAATGCAATCTTGTTTTGACATATGTACTCTTTCTTTTCTAAAGGAATATTGGAAACTCGATGATCACTTCATGACAAAGTGCTGTCAAATTTATAAGATTAGAACACACTACTCATTCAATTTATTTAATTGATTTTAAGAAACATACAACAACCACTATGTTGACTGATTCAAAACAGTTAAAAGATCTAGTCTATTTACTACCAACCAGACAGGATAAACAAAAACAATATATTGATTCCTCCTGCTTCATCATGTTATTTTTAACTTGAGTAGTTTTTCTTTTTGTTCTTATTCAGCATCATACTATGAACAAATACAACTGTAGTAATAAATTTCCACCTTGGCTAAGATCTAACGACCCTATTTATGTGCATGAAAAACACTGATTTTGTTAAGCAGTGGAGTTTCTTCTTTTTCAAAACAATAGAAACACAAACACTGTAAATCATTTCTTGTGTTACTGAAATAACATAGAATTATGTTCCAGATGGAGAAATGGACTATTCCTTCTTTGATTATATCAGATTGTTGCATAAATTATTCTTCACCAGAATTGGGCTACTTTAATGACATTGTCTCAGCTATTTGTTAGATCTTATTTGTACATGTGACAGGGGAAAAACTGCAGGCACATAAATGCTGCATTGATTGAATTTCTCTACATTCACAGAAAATTTATTCTTTATCCAAGTAGCCCCAGTTTACTTGATTATGCCTTGATATTCCTACTTCACTTTAAAGTCCATTAAGTATTTCCATATGGTCTAGCTAGAATGTTGTCATGGTAGGAGACACTCTTTGGCTGTCATCCATTTGTAAAGGTGTTGTTTTTACTTCCATAGGTTTAGCCTTGTCTCTTCTGCTTTAATAATTAAAACTTGAGAGATGTGCAAAGAACCTCTCAATTTTAGCCATTGTCTAGTGCAGTGTTTCCCAACCTTTGGTTTTTGGACTTCAATTCTCAGAAGCCTAAGTCAATTCCCCAAAGCACTGATCAGCCAATGTACTGACTTAGGCTTCTGGGAATATAAGCCCCCCTGTGGGGCATGGGGCACACATTGAGTACCACTGGTCTAGTGGATTATCCATGAAGTGGATAAATGTGGTGCTGTATTACCTTATTTTGTTCATTTTTTGCTAGCACCTCTCAAAGTACTTCTGGAAGGACAATGACTGCCAACCAATAGGCTTCTTATGTGATGGTGGGTTTCAGGCAGGTAATAATAATCCTGCATGAGCTGCATCCACTTGTTTGGCATGTGTTAATTTATGCCATATGGTGCTGGCATATTCAGAGGTTCCTCTCTGCTTTTCTGAACTTTAAGTGGGAGGCACAGATGTAAGTTTTCAAAGAATTTGCTTTCAACTGCTTTCAACACCAGATGAAAATTTGAGCTATAAGGAAAGATTTTCTAAGCAGAGGTTAGCTGTTATTCAATGGAATCAAAGATTTCCCCCTCAACTATCAATGCAAGATCATTAGCAGAGATGAAATTCCTGGTATATAGGAACATTGGTTGATCATTTATATAAATGTTAAAAAGTAATAGTGCTAGCATGCTATCCTGTAAGTGACTGTTCATTTGATTTCTCCAGCAACTACTGATTTCTCCAGTACACCTTCCTTGAAATTCAAGAAATAATCTTTTGAATTAGAATGGTAACAATTTTTGTTAGTTCATTGGTTTTAGTAAGTAGCAATTGATGGTGAGCAGTAAGATCAATAAATGCTGTTGTTTTACATATTTTAAAACCATTTTCTATATCCTGGGTTAGAGTTAAGATTTGAGCCACACAGCTCATGCCAGGACTAAAGACTACGTATTCTTGCTTACTGACATTTAAAAAGCAGCTAAAATGCCTTCTGTTTAGGGAGGCATTTGAAAGGGGGTTGTCATCAGCCTAGTCTAAGACTCTCTGGCTGTTCTCACCCACCCGGGTTGTTAATTTAGGCCCGGATTTTCTTCTCCTTTTTTCTTCTTCATTTTATGATTGTGTGAATTTTAAGATGTTTTTAATATATTGTTGGTAACCACCCAGAGTGGGGATGAATCCCCAGATGAGTGGGATATAAGTAAATGGTGATGGTGGTGGTGGTGGTTGTTACATTGATTTTAGGTAGGGGTTAGATAATTTAATATAATTTCTTCAAACACTTTGTATAATTGCCATAGTAGGAAGATTGGCTTATAGCTTGTAGATAGACTGTGTAACCATAATTGTAGATGAGCTATGTATATGATGAGCTATAATTGTTTTTAAAAGGTAGTAACACCAACTACCTTATGTGTCAATTGTTTGTTTTGTTTGTTCTCAGTTTAGTTTGTTTTGTTTTCCACAAAAACACTTGCAAGTATAACTACTCGGCCATGAAGAACTGCCTGAATCAGATGTCTTCACTGGTGTGCTACATATGCCATAAAGCTTGGACCTAACAGCGCAATCAGGGCTAGAGAGAACAGGAACAAGAGTAAGGCATTTGGAGCTAGGAGGCATAGAGAGAAGCAGTGGGGGAGTCCTGAGACAGAAATTTGAGAGAGGGGCAATAAACAGAGACAGCAGTGGGAAAGAGAGAGAAGAGGTAACATTAGAAGATAGATTGGTGGGAGAACACGTTGACTTCCATCTCAGGCAGTGTACTACTTTATGAGACCTGTTGAATGTAGGTTTTTAACAATGCTGTTTTTATATTTGTGTTTATATGCATATATAGTGCCATTTTTTATAGTTTTCAGAACACTACTTTTTACGCTGAGTACTTCAAATTTTAGAGAAGGCTTTTAACTTTAAGGGTGTGAAGAATGGTTCCTGTACTTTTGTATAGCACCACAGGGACTGATATCTTAAATCCAGGTGTTAGTATGATGGTCCTTTCAACACCAGATAAAAATTTGTTTCATTTTCTTGGGCATGTTAGCAACTGTTTGCATGCTTTTACACCTTTGGACTTTTATCTTGTTGCTGGTTTTGATTCTGATTTCTAAGTCAAAGCATTTTGTTTTTATAAAATTATCTGCTACCAGCTTTTGCCTTAGTGTTTTGTATTCTGCTTCTTTGATTGTTCTTTCATTGCATTATTGCTGCATTTTATACTTTTAACAGACTATAGACTTTCCAGAAAACATTTGGGTAGTGTAAGAATTAACAATCCAATAAGCAAATAAATAACAATTTTTGAGCAGAAATTTATGACCGATTGGCTGTTAGAATTTAATTTGCGGAATTTAGAGATGACTAGAAACTTGGACAACTTTAAAAGGATGAAGGATATAGCTGTGAATCTCTACTACTTAATGATGTTTATATATTACTATCATAGGGGCTGTGGTGGCTTAGTGGTTAAGTAGCTCACTTTGTTAGCTAGAAGGTTGGCAAGTCGGCAATTTGAGACCTGGGTACTGCATGACAGATTGAGCCCTCGTCTCTGTCTCAGCTCTTGGGAACATGAAAGGAGCCTCATTGGGGCATTCCCTGAGCAGAGTTTTCCCCGCAAAAGTTCTTTCAACCCAGAATAATTTCTAACATGAAATTATTATTATTACTATCATCAGCACAAGATGCACAATTTCTCTGAATGGAAAATGCTGATATGGTCATATCTTGCTTGCAAGGTTGTCAACAGCCTCCCATTCCCTAAGATCTCAGTACAAAAGCCTGAGACTTGGGAAAGGAGGATCAGAAGACTGGAAACCAAACCACATGAGGAAAGATTGAAGGAACTGGGCATGTTTAGCCTTGAGAAAGGGAGACTGAAGGGATATGATAGCACTCTTCAAATACTTGAAGGAGGGGCGGAATCTGTCCTCAGTCATTCCAGAGAGCAGGACACATAATTACAGGCTCAAAGTAAAGAAATTCAGATATAGGCTGAATATGAGAAAGCACTTCTTAATGGTTAAAGTAGTATGACAGTGGAACCAATTGCTGCAAGAAGTGGTGCATTCTCCAATACTGGTAGCATTCAAGAGAGAATTGGACAACCATCTGTCAGATCTGCTTTGATTTGGATTCCTGCATTGCTCAGTGGTTAAGAAGCTCACTTTGTTAGCTGGAAGGCTGGCAAGTCGGCAGTTCAAGACTCAGGTACTGAATGATGGATTGAGTGCCCATCTCTGTCCCAGCTCTTGGGGACATGAAATGAGCCTCATTGGGGTGTTTCCTGAGTGGCGTTTCTGCCACAAAAATCCTTCCAACCCCCTCGGCCAGGGGAGGCCCGAAGAAACGCCGCCGCCGCCGCCGCGCTAGACGCCACCGCCGCCGCACACTCCCGGCCCCCGTCACCGGCCGGGAGGAAGATAAAAGGGGCCTCCCTCGGCCACCCGGCCTCGAAGGGAGAGAACTTGGGGGTCTTGGGCGGCTATAGAGGACTCAATGGGGGGGTTGGTTGGTGGGATATTGTTTTGTTTTGTATGGAAGCCGCCTAGAGTCAGGTTCGCCTGAGCGAGGCGGGGTATAAATTTGAAGAATAAATAAATAATAAATAAATAAATAATTTCTGACACAGAATTATTATATTGAGCATTGGGTTGGACTCAATAGCCTAAAATGCCACTTTCAATTCATTTATTCTATGATAATTGGAAATGCTTCTGGACCAGATGATTGTAAATAAAGTCACAAGATTAATTCAGGTAATGACCTAAATATTCAGGTAAAAGCCAGCTGTCTAGATGATGTGGCAACTAGACCTGCAAACACATTTTCTTTTTAGCACCTGGCAGGTAACAAAACTCACTTTGGAAACTTAGTGATGTCCCCTTCTCACTAGAGCTCACCTCACACACAGTCTTACTGAAAGTATGCAACTCATATGCAGAGCATTTCAAGGCCTTATGCTGCTGCTGAGGCTTGTGGAAGGTTTCCCTTCAAACATGGGGAGTCTTATTTGAGTTTCTACATCACAATTACTAAGGATGCTACAAGAAGACTCCTCAAGTTCTTCCCTTATTCTTCAAGGTGTGATGTGCTCAAATGTATACATAATTTCTATATCCTCTGGTGCAGCCTTGTGTGTTGAGAAATCTTCAGAAGGGACAGTTATTTGAAGATTTCTGTGAGATTCTTATTCCCCTGGAGAAAAATAAGGCCTTCACCACTTTGGTTTAATTATAAAAAGGGACAACAGAGAACATATAACATTACAATACAATACAACACTATATATATATATTACCACTTTGGTTTAATGTTTTAAGGAATATAGACTTAGAACTGTTTTATGTTGTGGATTCCCCTACCTTGGTCAATAAATAGATCTGGGAATTTGTTTCTATTTGGCTTCAAAAAGACATTTGTATTCTTTCTTGTTTCTTCAAGCAACTCCTGATCTTATGTTGGTGAAAAGAACTCAGTTGTGTATAAGTTGTAGCATCCAATTGTGGGCTCTAATTATATCACAGCTGGTGTTTAAACACATGTTTGCAAAGTCGGTGTTCGTAGAATTCTTTATAAAAATACAGTCCCATATAAAGGTCCATAGACACATACATTTGCCCATCTTTCCCCATCCCCTTCCCTTCCCTTACTTCCAGAGTTCAGATGTGTCGAAACATACAAACATTTTAGCACTGAGTCTTGTATCCAGCTGTACATGGGTAGAAATGGGTTTCCAAGTTGCAAAAGCCACCCTTCCTCCAGTATCACTTGCCACCCCATGCCCCCCCCCCACAACACAAGGACACAAGACAACTTTGTGGAATAAAAATTGGCCACTTTATTAAGTGACAAGTGTAAAATGATTAACAACCCTAAACGCAGGGGCCAGCAAAGCACGGGGGCAAATCTCCGGGGGGAGATTTGGGTTGGGCCAAATTAGCATAACCCCGCCCTAACCCAAACTCCTCCCCCTCCCTCAGGACTCACCCCCCCAAACTGCACCCCCGTGCTTTCTGCCCTACCCGTACAATTCTGTCGCCCCTAGACCCTAACTCATCGAGATGAGGCAGGCGAAAAAAGGTCACCAGCAAAGCCAATCAGCCGTGACCCCAAAATTCCTGCCCGGCCCAAAATATTGCGACCACATAAGCCACCTCGATTTTTAGGGTGGGTGGGCGGGCGACCAATTCCCAACCCACAAAGAATTATCTCGAACTCAGAACAACAACACCCCAACAAGACACGCCCCCCAAAACAAATGCTCCAATCCCAGGCTTCCACACCGTTGTCTTCCGACCTGACCACACAGGATGGGGCGGGGTGGCAAAGACCCTTCTCGAACAGCAGTCGCTGCCTCAAAGGTACCCTTCTCAGTAACCAATAAGAAGGTTAAGCAGGGGAGTGAAATGGAGCAGGACACAAAACACATCCCAGTGATGAGCCCCAGCTCTTACCTTACCAAAGTAGATCTGACAGAAGAAGAATATGCTGCTATTCTTACAGAGCTTCGGGGACTCTTCTTCAGCACCCAACCTGATTACATTCAATAAATCTTGCGCTCTGCTAATTGCATATCGGATTGCAGGCTTGCAGTGCCATCCTAATTCAAGGATGCCCTGGCTATAAAGGTTTACAATCTGGTAAAAGGCTCTTTAGCCAAGATAAATCCCCTCAAGTTGACAGAAATGCGAGTAAATAGCAAAGAAATCACTCCCAGTCCTTACATATGAGTAGAGTCATCCTCTCCCCTTCCCCCCCCCCCCGCCCATCCACAATTCAGTTTTTCAAGTAAGACTATGGTAAGAAGCATACAAGCTGTGGCCTATGGGAAATGTACTCTCAGCTCACATTTCTGATCCTAGGGATTTTGTAATAATCCCATTGCCTTAGCAGTAAATTCTCATGCATATCTACTCAGAAGTCAGTGTGACTAAGTTCAGTGGCACTTACTTCAAGATAATGCATATAGAGTTATTCCTCAAGCAACTCTGCTCCTAACCTTTGCACAGTGTATGTTGGCAGCAAAGAATTATGCCAAACCAAGATATTAAAAGCATATGATATGAGAAAGGAATGTAATAAGGGAACTGAAATACACAAGTGTGATTGCAAGACACATTTTAATTGCTAAATTTAATTACTGTGTAATTTTTTTAACATGCAGCTTTATTTCTGTTTCCATCTTACACTGTTCTTGTCTTTTTCTGTGCCCATTTTATCTGCTTCCTTTTTATTATCAGTTTTTCAGACACAGTAGGCTTTAAGTGTTATAGCTATAGTGCATGTGAGTGCCAAAGATGTGGCAAGATATTCAAAACTAATACATGTTCAGCTTCATTTCTATCATTCAGAATTTCAAAGCAAATGATGGGTAATAATTGTTAAAAAGGAAAGTGTTAAAATGTAAGAGACTGAAGATACTTCTACACTAGTGAGCAGGAGGGAGCTCTCTGCAAGCTAATGTGGACTGATTTGGAACACTGGGGTTTGATTAGATCGGGGTATCCAAACTTTTTGGCCATGGGCTGGTCATGTGGTTCAGTGGGCCGGTCACGTGGTTCCTCCCACCGGAAGCAGAAGTAAAATGCACCTTGCAATCTGTTTTGCAACAGGATGAGATAGATTTTAAGCTGCCATTTTCTCTGCTTTAACCAGTGGTGCCCAAACTACAGCCTGTATGGGTCCATTTTACTTCCGCTTCCGGGAGCGATGAGAGTGGTGTTTGGGGCTGGATCTGGCCTGCAGGCTGTAGTTTGGGCACCACTCAATTAGACCATTCTAATAAGTGGCCTAATAAGCTAGCCACTTCCAGATATAGGCAAATTAATCACTCCCCCACTCAATTAAAGCAGAAAAAGTGCAAAAAAAATTGTTTAGACTCTCGTTGATGGAGTAAATAGTATAAAATATTTACTTTACCTTGTTGGTAAAGAAACAGTGGTGGCTTCAGCAGTGGGTGGTTTTTTGACGGGCAAGAAAGAAAATTTTTAATTTTCTTGAATATTTTATTTAGTGCATCCATAAGAATCTTACACAGTGGGGAAAAACATTTTCCCTGCCCTCTCCCGAGCAAGGGAAGTGATTAATTGTCAATATCAGGAAGAAGCTTGCTTATTAAGTCACTTTATGGTAATGGAGAAGACCGTACAGCCAGTGACTCAATGCCAAGTGTTGGGCAGCAGCAGATAACCTGACTTCCTAAAGGGGCCAACGACTATGGGCGGATGAGCCCCTTTAGGAGAGGTGATGGCCCTTTCAGTGGAGGAAATGCTACTGGAAACCATCATATTGGGCCCAATGGCAAAATGAGTGGAGGAGGAACGACTTCACTATTTTGATTTCCAATTATCATGGAGGTGGAGGAGGCCATGCCAGATAGACTGGCTGTAAAGGTGCACCTTGTTAATATCCTCAAGGCTGTGGCAGTCCATTGCAGCCCCGGTATTAAACCCTGCATGTCTCATTTCATACGTACCACAGGAAATGGCTCCGTGATCACAGTGTATGGGTCACTTCATGGTAAGCTGGAATCCACCATAAAGATATTCATGCCAATGGCATTTTTCCTGTTTGTCATTATGATTTCCAGGAAAAATCGTATACTCATATATGATAGCCACTGCCAATGTTGATGACAGTATTTGATAACTCAAAATGGATTTGCTTTGAATCAGTTCCAACAAACACACACAGTGGAATCATTTCAAATCAGACCAATTTTGCCCACACTAGAAAATTAGAAGACCTTCAAGGGTTCAGAATGATGCAGCTCAAGAAATCTCTGGGGCAGGCTTGTGCATTCTAGCAAAGACATCATTTTATTGCCACTTTTAAGAGCACATTAGTCTGTTCCTGCAGCACCTCAAAAGGCAGGCTGAACAACTTGTGCAACAGCCTCTGAGATCTTGACAAAAATTAAGGACAATTTGCAGATATAACTAACTTATTTCCTGTTAATTTGATGCAATCGTTGCTTTTTGCAAAGGCATTAAACATGCCAACTCCAAAAATAAACTTATATGTGTTTTGTAAATGATTAAAGAAATAAAATAGTCCACTGAAGACTGCTGGGGATCATATCGTATACTTCTATAATGCAGATTCATTAGATATCCTGTCAAAGCCATAAAGATTTTCTTTATTGGATCATTAGGTTTGTTGTTTTCCCAATGTTCTTTTTGAGCTATATATGTCTGCTGATATTTCACCAGGTTGCTGCTTTCCTTTATGTCTAAAATATGGGTCTAGTTAAAATTCAGTACATTAAAAAGTACCACCTGTGGATTATCCAAACTGTACCAAAAAAAGTAGCTTGCATAACATACAGCGAACAGCTTTGGCTGTTGCAAAAGTGTTCAGAACGATCTAGAGCAAAATAGTCAATACTTCCAGTAGCATGAAAGTACTACGACAGTAAAAGGATGACAATTAGAATGCAAGACAGGAAGCCTGCAGTGAGTCTGATTTAACATAGGTTGCTTGTATGCGGCAAATGGATTGAAATGATGTGTCATTCTACTAATAAAATGTTACAAAAGTGGCCAGCTTTTGAGTTCTGCTGTTTTCCCAATGGTAAGGAAACAAATGGGATGTTAAAACAACCATTCTGATCTTTGCATTTGAGTGTATCCTGTCCTCCCCAGCTGCTCATTGGGCAAGGTATCTAAGACAACAATGGCATTCCATGTTAAATATATTGTACTAGAAAGATTAACTCCTGTATGTATGTTCTGGCTCTAAAACTGTTTTCTATTCCGTTGGTTGTATCAAATATAAATTTGAACTAATAAAGAAACACAAAAAGTGTACCCTTCACCATTTCACACTATCTTCACGTGCCTATGTTATCTCTTTGTGCACTTTTCCTACTCATCTTTCCCATCCAATCTGTTTTTAAACTCCTTTTCCTGTATATTTATGCACCCCACCTGCCTCTCTGCATTCTTCTTTCTATTCTTCTTACCCAACTTTGCTCTTTGCACCTGGCTCTCCATAGCTAGTTCATTCCACCAGGTATGAGTCTCTGCATCCTTTCCCACTGTTCTTTCACACCCCAACATGACCTTTCTCAATTCCAACAACCCCAACAAGGCCATTCCACTCAGTGGTGGACAGAAAAAGAAATTCTACCACACCATGGGCAGAGCCTACATCGAGGGAGGAGCCTACATTGAGGGTGGAGCCTATATCATGCCTCCCATATGGCCATGTATACATCTTCAAATATAGGCAGCATTGGCTCTTTGGCTGTAAATGGAGATGAGCACGGCAGTCCTACAGTCAGATATGACTGGCTTTTGAGCAAGGGTGACCTTTAACTTTACTAACCACTTACAGCTAACCATGGCCAAAACCTTAAAGGTAAATGTAGCCCTAACTTGAAAGCCAATTGTATCCAACTCTAGAGTTCAGTGCTCATCTCTGATTACAGCCAAAGACACACACACACACACACACACACTCCATAGAGGAGAAGGGCGAGTAGCCAAATTGGAGGATGGTTTTTAACAGCTAGTCTGCCCCTCGCGAAGTAATGCCTGACGACGGTTCTGTGGGGTGGCGGGGCGCAATGGGAGGTGGTTTTAGTGGGTAAAAATCCCACACACTGTGAAGCAACATTTGGGCTCCACAGTGTATTTTGAAGATTTCCACCTGCCCTTAAAAAAAAACTACCACTCTCTCTCTCTCTCTCTCTCCAAGCTCCATCCCTCTCCACAGACCCTCTCCCTCCTCACACACAAAGTCATTTACCTTGGGAAGCAGGGTGCTGGGCAGCTGCTTTCTTTCCTCCTCCTTCACACTTGGGCTGATGCGAAGGAGAGCGCTCGGGCCACTGCAGTGCTGGCGCGGCCATGCTACTGGGCCCAGCTACACTTTTTCCTCCTCCTCCCAGCATGGTGGCACATGCAGCATGGCATGCAGAGGGAGTGGGAGGGACCCCAGTCCCCAGGGGAGGCAGCCATACCAAGACCAAGCCACAGCCCCCAGGCATCAACTCTCACTCCACTCCGCAAGGCTGCCCAGACTTGGAAGTGGAAGAGAGGGGGTAGCCAGGGTGGGGCGGGGCAGGACAGGGAGGGGGCATGGCCACCCAATTCTACCACCTCTCCACCCGAAAAGCCACACAATTCTGCCACCCCCCTGCCCAATGACCACACAATTCCACCACCATCCCAGCCGGGGCAGGGTGCAGACCGGTCACTGCCCAGCACTGATTCCACTCCTTCCCTCATGTTCTTACTCTCACACTATTTCTGTATCCTTCCATGTTAGTTTTACTCACATGAGCACATGACAGAGTAGAAAGAGAGGATAGACAATCCTGGGGTTCAGCTATTTACATACATACATATGAACTGTTATGATAATCACAAGGGATGATTTCATATTTTAATTTTCTTTACATTTATTACGTGTTAAGATTCATATAGTATATTCTCTGTAAGTTTGAGGATAGCTAACTCTCAAAGGAAGACACTGATGTCATCTGCATACCAAACACATTCCACACAAGAATACATCACTAAGTATTTAGGTTGCTAAGTAGCAATGCCAGTTACTTAGACACCTGTGAGGGAGCTCACACTTGCATAGCAAGGGGGATTCCCAAGGTTACAATTGGTCAATAACCCACCACCTTAGAGAAAGGAGAAAGGTGACTTTCATACAGAAGTGGATTATGGGATATCCAACATCTGGGGACAGGGTGATAACACTACCTGTACAGACACCTGAGAATTTGAGGTTATGCCATCTCATGTCTGGGAATTTGGTTACATCATAAACACCTGTTTGGGTAAACAACACTTAGTCAAAACAATGAGGTAATCTCACATGCTTAGCATTCTGGAGGACCCCAAAAACATATTTAAACCACTAGTTTTGAGGGTTCAGCAGCACCAATTGGAAGTGGGCGTGAACCTACGTTCCTTTGGAAGGGGCACCAATTGAAAGTAGGTGCAAGCCTACGTCCTTTCACACCAGCTTAATGGACCCATAGGGAAGATATCCTAATGGGGGCTTTCAAGCCCATAGAGAAGAAATGCTTTCTTAGTGAAGTTAGCTATTTTCTTTATTTTTATTTATCTTGTTAAGTTAGTGTAGAATAGGTGACGCTATCACTGAGTCATGATAGTGTATATAGGGACTGAACATGTAGTTAGATTAATTGCTTTGATCTGCATTTTGATATATTTTTGGATGAAATTTTTTCTTCAATAAAAAGTCTCAAAGACATTGAGAAAGCCTCATCTTTGAACCAGGAGGGAGTATTTGCAGAGTTCTGCTGCAAGCCTACAAAGCAGAGCAGAGCTGAGATAAGGCCAAGCTAAAAGGTTGCATCTTCACACAGGCTCAGCCTCGAGGAGCAACCTTTCTCAAAGGGACATTTCAATTTGTGGGAATAAGGTGACCCAGAAGGGAGGAACACCTGCTTCAATCATTGGCCTGGGAAAGTATCTTTTTGAGACGTCTCTGCCTTTGAAGGTAAATCTATTGGAGGGCAGATCCCAGGGCCAGAGAAAAGCTCTGTCTGTGTGTGTGTGTGTGTGGGGGGGAGGAAGGTGGCAATATAATGGACTGTTATTCAGCCTTGCTACCATGCTTGCTACCACTTTTCTGCCTAAGGTGCAGAAGTGGCATCGCTCCCCATCCCCATTGCAGAATGAGGGAGGGTGTTTCCGGGGTAGGCCAGCTGCTGAACATAGATGGTACCCATGTGGGTACCCCATGTTAGGATACATGAGTTAGTGTTTGCAACAAGAGCAAACCGATGACTGTACCTTTAAGGCTCTGCATGTTACCCCAGCCAGGTGCTATCATTAAGGGTTTGTAGGTAGCATAAATTCAGGCAACATTCTCAGACACTTTGCTCTTATGCCATTTTGCCTGAATGCCGTTGCATCGCTTCGTGCCATTGTGTGCTTCGTGCCACTGCTGTTGCTGTTGCCTGCCTGCTGTCTGACACTGCTGTTGCCATCGTTGCCAGCCAGCTGTTGGACTGCGTTCGTCGTTTTCCTGGTATGTTTTGCCTTGCCGGACTGCAAGACATTTGGATAACATACCACTGCCACATTGTGGTGCCTTGATAAAAGACTCTGTGTTTTGAGGGAGAGCTAAAGGAACTGCTGACTATCTTCAAAGCCGACCTTGGAGGAACAGATAAGGTTTGGACTGTGTTTGCTTTGCTTTACTGAAGATAGACATTTGAAGCTTTCCAAAGACTGTTTGTAGACTTTGTATAGACTTTGCTGCAACACATAGTCTGAATAGAAGACATGTGTAACCTTGCACTTCGTGCTCAGTTTTGTATATAGTGTAAATAGAAAATTCCTACAACCCAAGCTGAAAGTTTGTTTTGTGCTTTACTCAACCAAACACTCTCACACTCTGGGGTGTGGCCATAGTCAGCCACTTCTAGCACTTTGCTATATCAATTCCATCTCAATGGTTATGGGCCCAGGTGCTGCTAATTGACCACACCCTGTTTGTAGCAGAGAGTGTTTGTTCTGTTTGCTTGGAGGAATTTTACACTCGAGTAGCAGCAATGACTTCTGGAGGCTTGAGTTTGGTTCCTCAGCTCACTGGCACGAACTATCAGGCTTGGGCTTTAAAATGCTCCTTATTGCTGAGGAAGGAGGGCTTGTGGAGTGCAGTGTCCATGCCCGTGGACTTGGCAGCTTTGGACCCTGATGATGAAAGTGACAACAAGGCCATTGAACAGAACTCTCAAGCTCTGGCAGTGATTGGGCTCACTGTTGCAGACTCCCTCTTAGTGCATATTAGAGGGGAGACTTCTGCTGCTGCGTGCTGGGAAAACCTGAAGAGACTGTTTGTGAGAAAAACCGTGGGTACGCAGATACAGCTTGCCAGGAGGCTTTTCCGCACTCACCTTGCTCCAGGTGGGAGTATGGCTGAGCACGTACAGCTTATAACTACCCAGCTCCTGGACCTGGAGGACAAAGGTCTTGGGTTTAACGAGCAGCAAAAGGCCTGTATCCTTTTATCTTCCCTGGATGAGAGCTACGAGGATTTTGTGGTTTCCCTTGGGGCTCTGCCAAGCCAAGACATGGTGTTCGATGAAATCAAGCCTCGGCTACTGGAGGAGTCACAGAGGAGGCTGGAACGGTCCCTACTTCGAGAGGCCAGCGCTCCCCAGTCCCAGAAAGGCAACGAACAGCAAACAACAGTGGGAGTCGCCCGGAGGTGCTTTGCTTGTGGGAAACCTGGGCATTTTGCCAGGTCTTGTCCCACCAAGGCTGGGAAACGCCCAAAGAAGCAAAGGAGGAGTGCTTCATCGAAGCCAGCTGGTGTATGTTGCTCCTCGACACCAGAGGAGCTGTGGGTGATTGATAGTGGGGCGACAAGATCAATTTCATCTATAAGAAAGAGCTTTAGGTATTTAAAGGAGACAGACACAGTTGTCTCACTGGCAAACAAAAAGGATGTGCCTGCTAGGGGTGTAGGTGAAGTATATGTTACCCCATTGGGGACAACTTTGCAAATGTTGTACATCCCTGGGTTCCTAAATATACTCTCAGTGAGAGAGTTGGATAGGGCAGGGTATGAGGTAACCTTTAAGAATGGTGAATGTGTTATCAGAAAGGAGTCGAAGTGTTTTGTAGCCCACCACAAGAACGGGCTATATGTGCTAGGACCCCAGTCCCCACCTGTTGTTAGTGTTGGAAATTACAACAGGCCTGTACACTTTAACTGCATACACCTGTTGCATAGAAGGTTGGGGCACTGCAGTTTTAAAGTTCTGGGGCAGACTGTGTCCCAGGTAAAAGGGATAAGTCTATCGCCTTGCAATAGATTTTTGCAATGCAATGCCTGTGGAGAAGAGAAGTCTAAATCTGCACCAGCAAACAGGATGCAGGGCTTCTCCACAGAGCAACCGATGGACCTGGTCTTTGCAGATCTTATAGGACCAAGAAAGCCATCTTTAGGGGGAGCAAAATACATTCTGAACATCATTGACCATCATTCTAGATATGGGTTTGTAAGGTTACTGAAACGGAAAAGTGACTGCCTGAATCAGTTTGCCCAGTGGCTTAAAGCCACCGAACGTAAAACAGGGAAACGCCTTAAATGCCTGGTCACTGACCAAGGGGGAGAATTTGTTAACAAGGCTTTCTCAGTTTTCCTGACAAGGAGAGGGATTGAGCACAGGCTCAGTGCGCCATACCGCCCACAGCACAATGCTTATGCGGAGCGCAGGGGTCAGACCCTACAGGGTATGGTATGGACTATTCTAAATGACGCTCAACTACCTGATGCCCTTTGGGGGGAGGCAACCCTTACTGCCACCCATTTGATAAACCTAACAGTGAACTCCACCACGGGGCAGGTACCATATGTACTCTGGCATGGACGTCAGCCGGACTTAGGTCATTTAAGGGTTTTTGGTTGTCCGTCGTGGGTCCACATACCAGCTCAGCAAAGGCGCAAGGGACAGCACCGTGCCCGCAAGTTGATATTTGTCGGTTATGAAACCAATCGCAAATGTTATCGCTTTTGGAAACCTGGCACTAGGGAAGTGTTTAACAGCGCCAGCGCAAAGTTCTTAGAGAACGTAGGTTGGGAAAGGTTGGAGCAGGGCTCCCCGCCTACGAGGACTAACGGTTACCCAGTACCTAGTGACGTAACCAGGGGATCTAGTAATTCTGATCCCGGACTGTCCAGACCGGACAGGAATAATATCAAAAACGAGAGTGAGTCCGATAGTGATCAGGATCGGGTCTCTGACCACTCTAATAGCGAGCAGAGGGTAATGGTAAAGTCAGAGGATTCTGAACCAGACTCCCAGGGTGAGACACCCAATGTCTCCAGATCACCTGCCATCGTCAGGCGGTCTACTAGGGAGAGGAGGCAACCTGACAGGTATCAGGCCTGCTCAGTGATAATAGAACCAGCCAGTTTCGCTGAACTGGCTGAATTACCTAAACCTGACCAAGAGCCATGGAAGGAGGCTATGAGCAAGGAGTTAGCCTCAATGAAGAGCCTGCAAGTCTTCCAAGAGGTACCCATACCTGCAGGGAAACAGGTCCTTGGGTGCAAGTGGGTTTTTAAGGTCAAAAACTGTGCTGATGGAAGTAGACTATGTAAGGCTCGCTTGGTCGCTCAAGGATTTAAGCAATGTGAAGGGGACTACGATGAGGTTTTCGCCCCATCACTGAGGGCTACCACGTTGAGGGTTGCATTAACGTGGGCAGCTAAACACAAGCATGTGATCAAACATATTGACGTGGCCACAGCATACCTCAATGCGCCCTTAAGGAATGAAATATATTTGAGGAGGCCACCAACGCTGACTAGCCCGGAAAGCAAGTCTGTGTGCTGGAAACTAACGAAGAGCCTGTATGGCCTTCGACAATCTGGGTACGAGTGGAATATGTGCCTAGTGGATTTTCTTAAGAGTCTAGGTTTTAACCAGGGTATTGCAGACCCGTGTCTGTTTAAAAAGGGGTCGGGCAAAGCAACAATGTTGCTCCTGGTGTTCACAGACGACATTGCAGTCATTTCTCCGGATGAGAAATCAGCTGCTGAACTGATAGAAAGGATTAAACAGAGGTTTGATATCAAAGACCTAGGTGATATCAAGGCATACGTAGGAGTGGATATAGAAAAGACAGCGAGGGGTTTTAAGCTGTCGCAGGTTGAGAAAATAGCACAGTTACTCAAACGGTACAAACTTGATCTTGCAAAACCATGCAACACTCCTATGACTCCTGGATTCCTTCAGGAGGTGAATGAAGGGCCAGAGTTCGATAAGGGTATTTATAGGTCATTAATAGGGAGTTTGACTTATATTGCTACATGGTCCCGGCCAGATATATCTTTTGCCATAAATCAGTTAGCCAGGTACTGTGAAAACCCGAGAGAAAGACACTGGCAAGCGGCAAAAAGGGTCCTGAGATACCTAAAGTATTCGATCAGGAGAGCACTGTATCTGGAGCCAAAAGGGAGCCTGACACTAGCAGTTTATGCCGACGCAAGTTTTGCATCGGACCCTGACACCAGAAAGTCCACATCAGGGATGGTTGTCACGTTAGGGGATGCACCGATAGACTGGAAGTCCTTGCGTCAGAAACACATCACATTATCTACTATGGAGGCAGAGTTCTCATGCCTGTCATTGACATGCACTGAGGTAACCCACCTAGTACAGCTTATTAAGGACCTAGGGGTAAGCTGTACCAAACCAATAGTTGTATATGAGGATAATCAAGCAGCAATAACCACTGCTAACAGTATAGGGGTAAAGAGCCGGTCTAAGCATTCTGATCTCAGATACCTCAACGTTAGAGAGTCAGTTCGGAAAAACATCATTAAGCTAGAGTATATTCCCACGGAGGAAAACATGGCAGATGTTTTTACAAAACCTTTACCAATGTTGAAACATAAATACTGTATTGAAACGCTTGGGATACTGTGAATGTGTATTCTGTATCTCTGTATGCATCTTTGTTGTAACGTATCAATCATCGGTTGAGTGCTCTCGTCGCAAAGGGGGAGTATGTTAGGATACATGAGCTAGTGTTTGCAACAAGAGCAAACCGATGACTGTACCTTTAAGGCTCTGCATGTTACCCCAGCCAGGTGCTATCATTAAGGGTTTGTAGGTAGCATAAATTCAGGCAACATTCTCAGACACTTTGCTCTTATGCCATTTTGCCTGAATGCTGTTGCATCGTTTCGTGCCATTGTGTGCTTCGTGCCACTGCTGTTGCTGTTGCCTGCCTGCTGTCTGACACTGCTGTTGCCATCGTTGCCAGCCAGCTGTTGGACTGCGTTCGTCGTTTTCCTGGTATGTTTTGCCTTGCCGGACTGCAAGACATTTGGATAACATACCACTGCCACATTGTGGTGCCTTGATAAAAGACTCTGTGTTTTGAGGGAGAGCTAAAGGAACTGCTGACTATCTTCAAAGCCGACCTTGGAGGAACAGATAAGGTTTGGACTGTGTTTGCTTTGCTTTACTGAAGATAGACGTTTGAAGCTTTCCAAAGACTGTTTGTAGACTTTGTATAGACTTTGCTGCAACACATAGTCTGAATAGAAGTTTTGTATATAGTGTAAATAGAAAATTCCTACAACCCAAGCTGAAAGTTTGCTTTGTGCTTTACTCAACCAAACACTCTCACACTCTGGGGTGTGGCCATAGTCAGCCACTTCTAGCACTTTGCTATATCAATTCCATCTCACCCCAAGTCTGGGGACCCCCTGATACCTGTGAGACACGCTTCCCCTGGTCATGACATGAACCACTTCTGATGAGGAGGAAAAAAAGAAATTTTTTTTTTGTCGAACCTGAAATCCTTACTTCTTGTTAACTTTGTTAAAGAAACCATGGACATCTCTGTCTTTTTCAGTAGCCCTCTAAAAATATTTCAAGCCTGAACAGATGTCCCAGGCATTTTCTTTGTAGGCTTG
Source organism: Furcifer pardalis (assembly GCA_030440675.1). Classification (NCBI taxonomy): domain Eukaryota; kingdom Metazoa; phylum Chordata; class Lepidosauria; order Squamata; family Chamaeleonidae; genus Furcifer; species Furcifer pardalis. The sequence goes on from CP126896.1 coordinate 58,344,937, forward strand.
CAGCAGAACTTATGCAGAAGAAAGTGCACAGCACTTAATTCTATTTTTGTCAACACAATCAATATATTTTTCTCCTTGAGGATTCTTCTCATGTTGGAACTTTAGATTCCCATTGAGTGTTCCAGCTTTGAGCCACTCTGGACAAAAGACCTTTGAGACGCTTTGGACAAGAGTTCCCCTTTTCTTTTCTTTGGTTCCTGTGGCTTGTTCTTCTTCTCTGATCCTTTATTTCTTCACCTGTCTGTGAAATATTTAGAGTTTGAGTTAGTCTTAAACAGATCCCAATTCTAAACAGATGGGTCAGTTACATTGTGACATAAGAATAAAGAAAATGAAAGAAATTAACAAATGCTATGTTCAACACAGAAAGCTCAAACATTGAATGTTGTCCAGGAAGATAACAGATCCAGGCTTCGACCCTCAGGAAACTTACCTAAAAGTAACTTGGTTGGACTTTCATCTAATAGAGTGAGTCAGAGACACAATAAATTGTTTAAATGTTAATACTAGTTTGAGAGACACAAACAAAGCAAGCTTTATTATATGATCCCTGGAAGTAATAAATGTAGATTCCTGGATAGATAAGGCACCTATATAAGTAACATGTGTCTAGCATAGAATACAAAAGGACCGTCAACTTTGGTAATTAATTAATTAATATACCACCAATCTAATAAAAGTTTTCACCAGACTGGCAATTTACATAAATGAAATACCCATAGAGCAGAACCAGCAGAGACACCCTGCCAACAAATGCCTGCATAGTCAAAGCAATGGTATTCCCAGTAGTAATGTATGGTTGTGAGAGCTGGACTATAAGGAAGGCTGAGTGCATACAAATAGACATCTTTGAAATGTGGTGTTGGAGGAGAATTTTGAGAGTACCCTGGACAGCAAGGAGATCAAATAAGTTGATCCTAAAGGAAATCAACCCTGACTGCTCGTTGGAAAGACAAATACTGAAGACAAAGCTCAAGCACTTTGTCCACCAAATGAGAAGAGAGTACTAACCCTGAGAAGGCCTTGATGCTGGGAAAGATTGAAGGCAAAAGGAGAAGGGGGTGCCAGAGGATGAAGTGACTAGATGGCATTGTTGAAGCAATGTGCGCAGAGGTGAGTGGGCTGTGGAGGATGGTGGAGGAGGATAAAGAAGCCTGGCATACAGCAGTCCATTGGGTCACAAAAGGTCGGACTCAACTGTGTGACTGAACAACAAAAGCTAGGCAAGAGTCAGAATGTTCAAATCTACTCACTCCAAATATCATACTGTCTGGAACTGTTGCAACTTCTGCATCCAGTACATGAACAACACTATGTAGAGAGCATTATCAGTCAATTCTTGAGACTACCAGTGCATGGATCAGTCTTGTCAGAGACCTACTATCCAAGAAAGGACGTAACTGAGCAATATGTTAAAGATGAAAAAAGGCTGATCTTGTCGCAGCAGCAACCTGATGATCCATAGTAAGTGCCAGATCCAAAATAACATCCAAACTTTGTCTGTCATTGGGCACCATGTCCAGTAGAGCCTCTGTCGCATACTGTGGCCTGAACTGCATGAGGATGTCTTCCATTGTTAAATACTCATACTTAATTAAGGCTGCAGCTTTATCTACTTACTTGGGAGTAAACCCCAATAAAATGAGAGTAGATGAGCAAGTGTTTGTACTCCCCATTTAGCTATAAGGGTGTAATTTAAAAACTAAGAAAACATCCCCACCTGCTTTTAATCAACTGGATATGAGCAGAATGGTTGCCAGATGTGTATCTGTACATCTCTTATTCTCAAACAGGAGAAAGACAAACTTTCTGAGAAAGACAGATTAAAATCTCCCCAGTTTCATCACCACAATTTCCTACATACACTGAAGAGTTCTCTATATTCTATTGTTGTAGGAAAAATCTTCCTCAGATTAGAAATCTTGTAATTAGTTTAGGATTGATGGCCACTAATTACAAAACCACTACCAGTTTTAGAGTTGTCAATTATCATATATTTTGTGATCAGACATGTTAAAGTTCTTCTGTTTTATTTTTTTTATATCCATATTTGTCCCACATCACCTCAGAAGTTCCAAATAAAAGGAAGTATATTTGTGTTCAAAATTGTTTTTTGCTTACTAGTTTAAGAGTAATTGCTTGGCCTATCATCGTCATTGTTCTTGCTGCTGCTACTGTTGATTGCTGTTGTTCCAGTTCTACACCAGAAATACTTTTTTAGAAGACCCTTCCTGCACTTTTATGTATCATTCAGTCCCTTGGCATTTTGTGCATTATATTGTGGTAAGCCTCTTTGGTTTGTGAAGGGATTTGTGATCCCTGAGTCAGACAAAAATCTGACACAGTATATTCTAGATAATGCTGCAAGAAGCTAGAAATTGATTTAGTAGTAAAATGTTCCTTACTGAGTATATGTCATTGATTTTCTTCATAATGGTTGGACATAATTTCTTCTGAAAATTTATTGTAGACTTCCCTTTCTTTCAACAGGTCTGTACTTCTGACACTTGGTGTTGATTGTGCTAACTTTTGTGTACAGCTTTATCAATTGGCAAAGTGAATAGCACTTTATCAGAGCTGGAAAGAACAGAGCTCAAACAGGGTAGGAAAACTGTTGTGCAAAGTTGACTGTTTATAGAACAGGTAACATTTTGGTCTTTAAGGCTGGATGGTGGTGGCTATTTTTAAATATCTGTGTACTGCAAATTGGAGGAGACTGAAATAAGAAAATTAGCAAGAATCTTTGGAGGCAGGGTTGTTTTTTCCTTTCCTGTTCCAATCAAATCCTGGACTCCCCCCTCCCCTCCCCGAAAGCCATCTTCTTGGCTTCATTTGTCCTCATCAGTGCATGTTTCTGGCAGTAATCTGCAGACTGGTAAATGTGGAGAGATACAGACAGGTTCTGTATCTCTCCACATAAACACAGCATGTTGATGTCTGCCAGCAGCCCTCACTTGAGCAGGTTGGTCTTGCAGTTAGGGACTCCAACCCTCAGCCTATTCAGGGACCTCCAAGTGATTTAGGGGAGGTTGAGTTCCTCAGCTATATCCTCCTTTAATGTTGTTTATTGCCCAGTGAGCTCCTTCCTCCATCGTCTAATTTGGTTTTGCTCTTGTGTACCCTCAAGAATTTTTGTTCTTGCCATAAAGCTTTTCCTGGATCTGAGCCGATGGACTTGAGGCTCACATCTGTTCAAAGGATGTTGAGGGTCATTCTCTTGGTTATTTCTTTCCATCTCTGGTGCTACTTCTCTCCTTATCTTAGATGGAGCAATACCAACAAGAGAGTATGTTTTCTCAACTGGTGAAGGTTTGGGGCATCCTGTCACTATATGCATGGCTTCATTTACAGTGATGTCAACTTCTTTTGCATGTGTGGATGCACTCCGTGCTGCAGCAGCATACTGTACTGTGGAGATGCTCAGAGCACAAGCTGGAGTATGCAGCATGGATGATTGAGTTCCCCATTTATAGTTGTGAATTTCCTGATGATGTTGTTTCTAACTTTGCCTTTGATATTCAGGCAGTGCTGCTTAAAATAGAGTGTCCTGTCAAGTGTCATACTGAGGTATTTTGGTACTGGACAATGCTGTAAATGGTTGCCTTGCCACATAACATCCAACTCAAGCCTTGCTGCTCAGTTTCAAAGGTAGAAAGCACACACTTGAGTCTTGCTTGGATTAAGCTTCAAATGGTTGATGTTGTAATACTGTCCTAATTCTTCAAATGCTCCAGTAAGTTTCCAGCTACCTCATCAAAGCTTGTTCCTTGAATGCTCATTGTTGCATTGTCCACATAGATCAGGGGTTCTCAACCTTTTCAAGTCAGGGGCTGAGTCAAGCTCCCTTACACAGTTGGTGGGCTGGACTGGTGGTCTAGCTGCTACCACCACCACCACCACCAGAATCAGCTGCGGACTCTACAGTGGTACAGCCAGCTGGAGAGACAGTAGGAGCTGGATTATTTGGCACCACAGTCCGGATCCAACCCATGCCCCATATATTAACAATTTTGTATTGTCAGATCATATTATACAGTGTTGAAGACAATACACTTCCTTGGGTTAGTCCATTCTTCTGCAACCTCCATCTGCTGTTCTTTTTATTAATCATGACATAGAATCTCCAGTTCTGAAGGAAGCGGCCAATGACCCTAGTAAGCTTGTTATCTTTAGTAAGATTATTTATTTTATGGAGCAGATTCCTATGATTTACAGTATTGCATGCTGTAAGGTCAATGAAAGCCACTCTCATAATTATCTTTTTTTCAAAGCCATCCTGTGCTGCATAAGGTTAAGAATTTGACCACAACATGACCTGCCCAGCCTAAAGCCTTCATGATCAATACATTCAGAGATACTATTGTGAATCTTCTATTGCCTTATAAAGGTGGCAAAGGAGTGACACTGGTTGGTAGCTTTTGGGGTCATCTGGGTCTTTGCTGGGTTTCAATAAAGCAACAACTCTAGCCTGTCTCCACAACTGAGGAACTTTACATTCATCTATGCAGTTGTTCATTAATTGCAGGAACCACTACAAAGTGTGAGGACCAAATTGCTTTATCTTCTCTGTAAATTATGTCCTTTCTAGTCAAAACCAACTTATAATGACTAATTGCACTTTCAAGAGAAGTGGGATATTTAAGGACTGTGTTACCAGTTCCACTCCCCTGCTGAGTTTCTATGGCTGAACAGGGATTCAGTCTATGAGTTTCAGAGTCCTAGTTCTTTACTCTTTCTACTATATCACATTAGGTACACAGTCCTCTTGGACCTCCAAATTAAATAGTAATAAATTGATATTAAGCAGTAGCTGAGGGAGGGGGGCAATCCCAGCCAACTTTGTATCACATGGAGCAGCATGTTCAGGAAGCACTGAAGAGTCTTTGGAGAAGGTCAAGGAAGCACTGAAGAGTCACACACAGTAGGAAGAAAACTAGTGATGTTCATAGTACCCCAAAGAAAATTACCAACAGCTGTATTCTAGGGTCTAAGTTCCTTACCTCTGCAACAACAGAGAAAGTTTACTAGACATATTCTTCATATGTGAGTCTGGAGTTTGTCCTGGGAGACACTAGCCCAGAGGAAGGTTCAGCTAGAGGCAGAGGCAGAAGTAGAGGCATACATGCAGGAATCCTGCAAGTTAAAAGAGGCTATTCCCCTATCTTACTGGGCTCAGAAGGAGTCTATTTGGAGAAATCTGGCCCAGGTGGTTGATGGACTGCTATCTTGCCCACTCCTCTATCTGACCTGTCATCTGCATTCCCAATGCTGCAGGTATTTCCTAATACCTAGGGACTCCTGGTAGATTGTGTACACTTTGTGTGTGTGTGTAATTAGAGGACACTGTAAAATCCTTTATAATATTTTATCTGTTTGTTTTTTTAAAAGGGGAAAGCAATAACTATAACATATATACTCTGTAGGGGAGCTCATGAAATCCTGAAATCCTTGTCAGATATTGAAATAGTGGTACTGAGTATGGCATAGGATGAATGTATGTGCCTATAGCTTTAAGATCCTGTATCTGTATTGCACAGCTGATACCACTGATATGGTTAGCCACAGTATTATGCTCTATAAATGAAGTGCTTCCAGAGAACTTATTTGGAGCAGTTATTGAGGAGTACTGGAGTAATCAGAGAGTTCATGCTGGAACTCACACCAATTACTGGAGCAAGAAGAGATAATACAGAAGGACTGTTTCTGCAACTCTTGCTGAAGTTGCTTGGGAGGAGCTCAAGCAGAAGCTCTTCTACAACTGAACCTGCACTGGAACTTGGAAGCATTCAGTAAGCACTAACTAATCTCTTTTGCCAGAGTGTGTGTATGTTTGTGCTTGAAAGAACTGAACTGCTTATGCCATTGAACTTGAAACCAGAATGAGTCTTGGTTTTCATTCCTGTTGTACTGCTGTGAATGAACAGCTATTCTGAACTTACCAAAAACTGTAAGCAAAATGTAAGCAAATCTACAAGCCTCTAATCAGCCTCAGAAGGACCTTGAGAGATTCTTGTCAAGGTGAGAAACTTTGACTTTGTGTAAATACCTTTTGTGAGAGATGCTATCTATATTTATGTTTTACACTGAAAGATAATTAGCACCAGAAAAGTGAATGTTGTTTGTTTTCTGTTGAACTATGCTGCCATTCTTCTTTTGTGTGTGGGCAGTCCAAGGCACACCGCTTCCACTTGCATTACGCTTACATGTTACTCTGCTAAACATGCACACACACAATAAAACTTAACAACCTTGAATTTTTTAAAAAATTGCACATCCAAAGGGGTGTAATTCTAAATTCAAATTCTGAATCCTAATTTTTGTGCTAGTGCACATCCCTACGTAAAAGGATTGCTGGGAATCATCAAAGCAGGGGCTTTGGGGACTGGGTAAAGATCAAACAGCATCAGATTGATGGGCCAGTGTGAGCACAGCACTGAACAAACTACAGTCTCCATATGAACACCTAATCTGTACTGAATAATGCAATAGGATGTGAGTCAAGCTATAGCAAAACCAAATTATTCTACTTATTGCCTTCTCTGTTGTCCTCACTTGACTCTAAAGCTTCACTTTTCTCCTCTATGGTATCTCCATTCACTACCACCTTAATTTCAATAGAGTGACTAGGTACACGACATTTGGGTTAATACTAATGAGAAAAAACAGATGCTGTTACTTTTGTTATCAGATGCTTTCAGTATTTTCTCATAGAGCACATTTCTTTCATTTTCTTCTGATAGAGAGCCTCTGAAATCTGACTCAGTTGGTTTAATCTAAGATGGTAAAGGTAAAGGTTGCTCTTGCTCGAAAACCAGTTGTATCCAACTCTAGGGTTCAGTGCTCATCTCTGTTTATAGCCAAAGAGCCTGTGCTGTCTGTGTCTGCAAATGTTTCTGTGGACATGTGGAAGGCATGACTAAACACCGAAGTGCTAGGTTGGCAGGAGCTGGGACAGTTACAGAAGCTCACTCCATTGTGCAGCATTAGGGTCTTGAACTGCTGACCTGCCACCTTCCAGTCATCAAGTTTAGAGTCTTAACCACTAAGCCACCAGAGCCCACCAATCTAAGAAAGGATCATGCAAATGTACGTTTTCTTCCATGTTCCTTCTGTGAGATTACCTCTTCTCTTTCCCTTCTGTCTCCTTGGATGAATGCCCCATGTATCTCCTTAGCATGCCATTTGACCCTTCTCATTGCTTTCTGCCTCCTCACCTCACAGCCACTGCTGATAGGCTCAATCTTTAATGCTTCAGTGAACTGAAAAACTAATGGGGGAAATGGACCAAAATAACCCAAAGGAGGTGCTCCAGTTCATGGTAAACCAAAGGAACATTACCCTCCCAAAAGGAAAACGAAAGCGGCACCTTTGAAAGAATCGGAAGCTAAACAGAAGAGAAAGTTTCTGTTATGTACATTCCTAGCAGTAACATTTTCTTTTCAGGATCAACATTTTGTTGAGAAGCCCACTCACTGGCCAGCACTAATGTGAATGAGTATTAACCATATTAATGTACCAGAATTTTTTTTCTTATTTAATTCTAAGGTATCACCATTGCTTTTTTTAGTCTACCCCAAAATACTTTCTCAAAGCACAAACATTTGTAAACTCAAGAAAAAATAATGCAGAGTAGAGTACGAGTCATACATTATATTTTCTGATATACAGTAACTATCCATCATGTCTAACTTGTGTGAGCACTGCATCCTAACATTAAGGCTATAAATCATAATATGTATAAAGTTATTTCCATTAACTCTCTAAACTATTAAAAAGCCAACTGTTCTATTTGTTTCAGGCTTGTCAGTTTTCATGAATAATGAGTTGAGCAGTGTTTAAATAAGTATTTGTTGGTCACTGAGCAGCACAAACAGAAATGCAAGGAGATTTAGTGAATTATGAAAGAATTCAGAATGTATATATTGACAACAAAATCACTGGTCGCTCCTTGGTGCCCCAACTCCACCCCAGAAATGAAATCTTTAGAAGGTCAAAACTTCGGTGAATAGTTTTGCCTTTTAAATGCTGTCCTAATATTATATGTGTATGTGTACATGTCTAATTCCTATCCTATGTTTCTCCCCAAAAACTGGAATCTAAGATGGGTTAAAAAGGAGTTAAAAACAAAGTAAATGAAGACCATCTTAAATTTGGTTGACCCCCAAAATACCTGCTGTTGTTGTTGCTCATACTGTAGCTATTGTCATCATGCCATTTCCAGCTTGCAGCAATCCCATGAACCTCCCAAAGGTTCTGTAATAAACACCTCTGACAAACTCCCAAAGGTCCTGTAATAAACAGCTCTTCTCAGCTGTATAATTTCAAAGTTGTGGCTTCTTTTACAGAGTCAATCCATCTAATATGTAATTTTCCATTTTCTTGCTACCTTCAACTTATCCCAGCATTGTTTTAACATATTATTGTCTCTTTATGATCTGCTCAAAGGATGATAGTCTCAGTTTAGTTTTTATTATTATTTTAGCTTTTAGAAAGAATTCAGCATTGATTTGATTTGGCAGCCTCTCATTCATTTTGCTGGTAGTCCAGGGTATCCATAAAGATTCCTTCCAACTCTACATCTCAGATGAATAAACCGTCCACCCTCCCCACGTCTTCTTTACTCACTGTATGGTTTCTATGTCATAGTATAGATGAGTTTGGGCTTAGTCTCCATACTCATAAGGAGTTTTTTTCCAAGTTCCTTCATATCTGCCCATTAAAGTCTAAATCTTCTTCTGCTTTTTCCACCTCCCCTCATTGTCAATTATTTTGCACTTTCTTACTTTGTAATGCATTTGCCAACTTTATGCTGATTCTCTGAATCTGAAGTGATACCATGTAGGTTCTTATATGTACTAACGGTATTTTTGAAATTAGGGCATCTTGTGTCTCCCAGTTGTTGCTGTATCCCCATCAGCCTTTGCTAGAAGACTCAATGTGTGAATATGGCTTTGAAATTATAACCAAATGTATGAATGTTGACTGAAAGTTATAGTTGCTCTGAATTGCCTCTGGTATCAGAGGTTACATTCTTTTGAATGCCTGGTCAGCAGTGACTGTAAGTTGTTGTGTTCATGTCTTGGTTGTGGACTTCCAAGGAGCATCTGATTGGTTACCATCCAAAGAGAGTACTGTACTAGGTTAGATGGCTCTTATGTCTTCCTTGCTGCTTCTGCTGCTGAAGTTGGCTTTGTTAAAGTCAGGGCTGCCAAATTCTAAAGAAAACAAATACTTTTCTAATAATACAATGATACATTTTAAAGTAAAAAATAATAGCATTGTAGAATGCTCTCTTTATGCAAGATCACAAAAGAAGAAAGGAAAATGCAGTGTATCATCTTTTGGTCTCAACATACCCAAGGGACGAATGTGTTGATTATGTAGCACATTAGGTGTGTCCAACATTAATTCTCAAGCACTCATCAGAATTCATGAATCATTATTAACATGACTTTGAAGTGTAAGCTAATCAGACCATAAGGTTTTTATTTAATGAGGCTTACTCTAGCTAAGATTGTAACTAATTAGAGTTTAAATAGGCTGTATAGTGACTTCACATATCTTTACTATAGTAGCATCCATACTGATCTTACCAAAAGCCAAGGGTTTATTTGAATCCCTGAACTGTCAGAGAGGTGACAAGACATAACAACAATGATTTAGTACTTGTCACATCTGTTCCGTATCACACATTAATCCCTGTTTAATCTTTGCCACATTTTTAGTCAGCACAGCAAGAAATTGGCATGAATATGGCATTATCTTGGTGAAAATTGATGCAACTGGGCATGGTTTCTTCTCTTGCTACATTTATAAACTAGTTTCACACAAGCTTACATGTGTGCAGATGTACTTACCTTGGATACCTTGGAGTTATTATTCAGTGAGGAGTCCATGCATTGGTAGACATCTTTGCGACGACATTCCGCACATGCAAATGGACCTGGGAAATCAAGTCCATTTGTATGAGATTTGTAAGCCATTAGGATATCATGTCACTCACTGGCTAGGTGGACCATGACACGTGCTCTCCGCTTTCACCTTGCCCAAGGGATCCAATGGAGGACGCTTTGGTGAGTTTTAGTCCCAGACTAACATCATTGACAAGAGATGAGCAGCACTGCCTAGTTAGACTACTCAAACCCCCGCACCCTGACAAGACTCTCACCTAGCAGGGGTGATATCCACAAAAGAAAAAAGTGGTGGTGATTTGTTTCATTTTGTAATCATTTGAAATTATGGGTACTTGTAGATAGAAATGAAAAAGGAAAGTGAAGAAATTCTGTACTGGAATATCAGACCTCCCGTTCTGGAAGAAACGGCTAATGAAAAGTAACACACACATTAACACAATCAGTGAAATGATAATTGATCTGCTAGTTAAGAACCCTGCTGCTTCTAAACAGAATATGCTTAATGTATTTCAGCAAAATTCTTCTGAAATTGTAATAGTGCTGTACATTTTATACAGATTATATAGTTAATAAACTATCTTCAAAATTGCATTTATTATTGAAAAATCAGCATTCCATTTTAAGGAAAAGAGTAAATGTTTCATCTGGTTCAAGTTTATGATGTCATAGCCCACTAGCAAGAAAAAAAATATTTAATAATATTTCAAACTGAATGCATATTCTATTTATGTTGCTGCCATTTTTAAGGGCTGATATTTTTCTGGTTAACCAAAATGAGGGAAAATTGAAAGCTGTTTGATGGAATTCCAACTGGTGAAAAAAAAAGATAATTATTTATATAAGCTTGCTTCTCAAAATGAAAAGCTTGCTTCTCAAAATGAATGAATGAAAAGCTTGCTTCTCAAAATTTATGTATAGTACTTAAGGATATAATGAAATGTCTGAAGTGGTAGCCATGTTAGTCTCTGCAAGCATAAATAAAACAGAGCAGGAAAAAAAAGACAAAATGTTGTGGCACCTTAAAAACTAACTTCTGTATTTAAACATGAACTTTTGTGGACCAAGTCCACTTCATCAGACATAAGAGTAAGGCCTCATGGGATCAATTTATACACACATCAGGTACACGGGCACACAATAATTGGTAGGCCTAACAGAATAGTAACGTAGATGCCAACTATGCCCCCATATTTACTCTGGTAGCAGCATCACTGGACCCAACAATGCCACACAACATTAAGGGCAATTTTACTTGTTTCTCTACTAATGTGATTTATGCAATCTTTTGCAGAAAAAAAGCCCCTCTGTGCTTTACATAGGACAATTTCTGTGCAAAAGAGTTAATGGACATAAATCAGGCATCAAGAGTAATAATACACAGAAACCCATTTCAAACTGCTTTAATCTACCTAGGCACTTGGCCATGGACTTGAAGGTTGCTGTTCTAGAGCAGAGGAATTACAAGACTAGAATCCAGAGAGAGAGAGCAGAAATTAAGTGCATGCGTATGCTGGACACATATCTCAGGGGTTTGAATATCAGCCAGGAGTTTCTGAGACATTATCAGATTTGATGCACCACAACTAACAGGTTTTTATATGTTGCAGTTTTGCCTGGCTCACTCAAACCATTCTCAAACCATTCTTATATCCTTAAGTACTATACATAAAGAAGCCAACTTGAACCCTACATCAGTTTACGTACATACTACCAAAAGCAAATGTTCATTCTGAAGTTCAGGGGTTCCCATCCTACAGCACCCCGCCCAGCCCCGGGCCCCGACACCATCCCATCCGGCCTGTCGCCACCTCCAATGCACCCAGAAGAGGTAGTGGGTGCATTGACATCAGCCATAAAACATGCCTACATGTGCACAAATGCTCCCGCAGCTGTCGTAAATGCAGAAATGGGTGCATTTATGGCAGCCATAAATGCTTCCACTTCAGCTATCTGGGGGCGTGGTCAGGGCCATGATGTAAAAAGGTTGGCCACCCCTGCTGAACATGGTTATTTTAAAAAAGATATCATTTGTTTTTCCCCCTTTTTTGGAAAAAAATCCCGGAGACAGCTATCTTAGCTTGGTGCCAAACAGATGGGCCACACATTGATATACAGATATTAGTGGTGAGGAATGGATTATTTCTTCTTTCTCGGAAATCATGCTTTCATCTGTTGGAATTCTCCCAAACCCACAATGCCCTACAACCATCCAGTTAATGCTGATGCAGTTGGAGGCCTGTTTTAGAGGAAACATTCCACCTAATTTAGGCTTAGTTTAGGAAATCTTTGATGAAAAATGGTTTGTAAACACGAGGAAGCAATACATTTTCAGGAATGTTGCCATGTCTTAGCTTCAGATAGAATTACCTCCAAATTAAAAACAAATGAAAATGATTTGTAGGAAAGATACATTTCTGTGCCATTGATAAGTAACATGTCGTCAGACTTTTGTAAAAAAAGAATCAAGCCTTTCAAAGTTCTAGAAAGATGTTTCTGGTGATATCAATAATATTGTAACTTATAAATAGATCTACTATTAAATAAGGTGCTTACTGACTTCGTTTTGCTTTGTTTCATCTGTGAATGGTTATCTTGTTCTTTGTCCCCAATTTCATATTATGAAGTATAATATTGGAGATAATTCTGTTCATTCCATCTGCTCATATGACACTTCACTGGGTGATTAACTGTACAGATTCCAGGTTCAAAAAATGTCCCACCATTCACACAACAAACTGTGTCATGAATGGAAGAAATGAACAAGATTCTTCCCACTGTTACAGTAATACCAAAGCTGATGCAAAATTATGGAATTTAAAATATATTTTGCATAACTTTGATATACTTTGGAGGAAATAATCGTAAAGTCATCACTGATATTTCCTCACAAAACTCCTGCCAATTAAGCAAATGCACACACTTAGCACCTCACCTAGTAGTTTTATCATAAGTATTATGTTGATCTCACATCAAAATGTCTCATAACACCATTGCATTCACAGGTTGGAAAAACTAAATTTGCTGTCAAAACAAAAATATTGTACTGCTTCTCCTGGCAGACATTTGTGGAATTTACATCCCATTCATTTCAATGGAATTTATGCACGAGTGCCTTGTGAGCTTGATTTATAGTGACTGTTGTATATCACAGCCTTTCAAATAAGTGTATTGTGATATAAGTGTGTTGTCATCACTTGTTAACTGCTCCTTTCCTGTTCTTGTTCTTATTTATTTAGAGATCTGGAGAAGAAAGAGAGGGAAAGGAGATTGTTTGTTAGTTTACATGGTCACCATCGGTCAATTGTCTATGTTTTCCTTAAATTTCCATCCTTTCCAAACCGTTAGTGATTTTGAAACATTTGCCTATGACCCTAACCTTATGTCCATCATATTTTAGGTGAGCTATACCATTATCTTGTGTAAAAATCCATCCCTCCTATTACTGTTAACATTCCCAAGTTAAGTTATTACAAATAATGAAGAATCTTCTGATTGCATAGCTGTTGTGTGCATTACTTCTTCTGTATAAGTATTTTCATTGATTAATCAAAACATAAGCATTAATATGCTATTTGGTACATTCAAAAATTAAGAATGCATTTTGCTCTGCTAAAGCAAATCCAATAGTCTAAGACCTCCAACAAGCTGAGTTAATGTGCTTTTTGAAGTTATCAAACTTCACTTACATTACTCGTATTTAATAACTGGAACTACATAAATTCAGTAAAACTTTTGAGTAACTTTCATCCATTCCCAAAAGTGCCACAACAACTTGCTATTGATCTGTGGACTAATGAAAGTTATTATTATGGGTTTGGCAGCTGGAGATATCCTGACTGGCTACTTTAATTAAAGCCAGAGTACAATCTCCGCATGGAGAAAAACCGAAGACAGCAAAAAATATTAGCATGATATACAAATAATCAATCAATTGTCTTGGCAAAAGAGCTAAGATAGTAGCTTTGGAAAGCTGATTCCATTCTACTCTTAAAGCTTCGTTAGCTAGTCAATAAGCATCTTGTACATTTTGGGTAGTGATGACAGACAAATGCTGACTTGAGGGAAAACATCAGAGTCTTTCCCACAGGACATGGTCTATATATATATTTTCTAGAAATGGAACACTCATTTCCATATCTTCATATGAGATACATTTCTTCAGAGACCTGTCCCCCTGCCTGGCTTATTCATTACTTTATGGGATACAGCTATTCTTATTCTGCCAGTTCTTCAAGCAAAGAGAGAAATCTTCAAGACATAACTAGGGAATTCTGCAACTATGGTAGCTTTGGTAAGAATCAGATAACAATTTGAGGGCTTATTTTGCATGATCAATATACAGAATTACATATTATAAGAATAAACCTGAATGATAAAAATATATATTTTTATATGTATGTTTAGTTGAATTGGTCCCATGTAGAGGAAAGCCAAAGAAGAATAGAGGGTCAAGTAATTTAAGGGGATTTTTTTTTTCAAAGTCACAATAGTGTCAGAGTTGCATAAGTAGAACTCAGGGGAGTACAATGAGAAATAAATATAGGCCAGAGAAAGATAGTGAGCAGCTTGTAAAGGGATCTGAATGTCTTTCTGCAGTGGAGAAAAAAAGGGCAGAATAAATTCATCTTCTTCTAAGAAGAATTCAAAATGGTAAAAATAAAATGAGTGGGAGCAATGATTGAGAATCATTTCTGTTCATTTCTTTATAAGATTTATTTAATTTACAGCAGGCATTACACTGCAGTGATAACATCACTAAGATAAATTAATAAATAAAATGATTTAAATAAATAAAAATATGTCAGAAAATAAAACAGAAATGTCTCTTCACATCCTTAAAAACAGCAAGAGTGGGAACTGATCATAACTTGAAAAGACTGCCTTCTACTATCTAAAAACAGAAAAAGAAGCTGTTCCTATGTCTTGACCAACCATATAGCCACACAATGATAACCTCAAGATGACCTCTCCTACAAATCTTTATTAGGTGGTCAGACTAATAAAGAGACATGAGGTCCTTGGACATTAAAACCAACACCAAGTCCTCAGTTCTATTTGGTGTTAGTGTGGCCCATTGGTCAAAGGACGATCTTCCTTTTGAAGATGTTCTCAATTTAAAAGGCTATCGAGTTTACATCTGATTTATAGAGAAAGACCCGTAAGAAAAGAGATCATGAGCCAGGAAGTTGCCAATCTACAGTTAGCACAACTGAAAAATAAGCAGAGCAGGCATGCCAGAACACTGGCTCACTTTCTTCCCAGCTCATGTGTGATCCATTGTAATTCTGCTAAAATTATAAAAACCAGTTCCTAGCTTGCAGCAGTGATGAATACATTAAGATACCTAATTTTATACACCTTTTTTGGGGGAATAATGTGTCACCTCTCTTTTGATGACATGTAAAGGCCACATTGTATTGGGGATCCTAAGAATCTCAGGGATCTCAACGGAGTGGAATTTTATATTATTTCGTATAGCAGCACTGTTTCTGACAAATATGTAAAAAAGGTTTTCAGAGAAGTATTTTATTGGAGATTTACTTTTGAGAAGCAAAACACACCCCTCATTCACATCAAAATGTATTACTAGCAAGTGTATCAGGCAATAATCCACCCAACACTCCTTTGGCCCAGGGTGGCAACTGGGTAGAGGGGAGCCTATTTGATCATAGGGATTAAAGGTACAGTAAAGTAATAGTATGACAGACATATATACATATTGGAAATTCAAATGAATTAAAAAAATTATTTGGATCTTCCTAAAGTCTGGCCAGGTTATCCTGCTATGGTAATATAGACCATACTGCCAGCGACTCAATGCCGACAGTCAGGTGGCGGCTAACTAACCTGACAACCCTAAGCACTAAGGGGCTTGAGTGGCAAAAACCACAGGGAAGGTTAATAGTCCCTAAGTAGATTAAATTCCACTTGTATCCATCTTGATGAGAGGAGCAGCTTCATCAATACTGGCCTGGGGATGATGAGGACTTTGCATGCCAAAAGGGCTCAGGACCGGAAAGTGACTCATGGAACTGGAAGAATGGTACAGGTGTCACACTGCGATGCAGAAGGCAAATGAAAGGTCACTGCATTATAGTCTCAGCACAATCTTCATGGATTTTGGTATCAGCTGAATGACATGATGATTGCCAATATTCAGAATTGGATATGGCACAAGAAGAATAAGGATCTTCCATTTCAGGTCTATAATAAAATTAAAGTATAGACTTCCTGCACAAATGCAGCAAAATAAAATTCATTTGTAGATCTAAGAAGGAAACAAAGAGGAAAAACACCCAGGGGGAAGGAATACAAAACTGGAAAAGGCCCCACAGGACAAAATAAATAATTGTACAAAACAAAAAGGTAACAACAGATATAAGTAATTTTGATTTGTAAAAAACATTACAAGGAAGTACAGGACATAAGGGAATTTTTTAATCATCTGTATAAAAAACCAAATAAATTAGATATATTCTTTTCTTTCTGCATGGCATTATGCAGTCCCAAAATTTAAAGGTCCTTATATACTTGTTCTTCTATCATTGTTTTTAAAATAATTTATTATATTCCACACTAGCAACTCACACAACATGACTTTTAGTGGTGTTTTTTTTTTCAGATTAAGAAATATGAGTAAAATATTATAAGGTCTGGAGCTCTCAGCATTGGCTCTGGAGAAGTGGGTCATTCAGAAAAAAGAGTCGGAACTATTATTTGATGGAGAACAGAATGAAAGCATATGAATATAAAGCTAAGGCTAAGCACAGGAAGCAGGAAGCAGCCAGGAGGGAACAAATATCCATCCATACATTAAGTTCCTCACCCTTTTTCATAACATATGGAAACGTGTGACACTCCAGATGCTGGGCAGAAATTCATATCACCCTTCAAGATTTAATTGTGGCTAGGACTGATAGAAGAAACAGCTCAGCAACATCTGGAGAATCACAAATCCTACACACTACCTTGTGTCACTTAGTTAATCCTGGTCAGGCCACTACAGCCTCAAAAGAAGCAAAAGCAGTATTCAAAGTAAATGCAAATAGCACAGTCACAATCCTGTAAGACATGAGTGTAAACTGAGTTGGGTGGGAAATTTCCAGTGGTTTTGGGGGATAAATTCAGCCTAGTCTGGACCTGCAAAGGACTACAGAGATACATCCACCTGTCTTGTGCCTTTTTTTAATAGTGGAGGGAGAAACATGTAGCCAGAGGATAAGTTGCTTCCCTTCAGGAAGGCCTTAAAAATGTGGCTCTGCCAGCAGGTATGGAGTACAACTGGGGTCACAACCCAGTGCCTTGCTGGTTTATTTAGCCAGCCTGGGTGTCCTTATTTAGTCTCGCCCAGGTGTCCTTTTTTAAAAGAGGATTGGGGAGGTTTTATAAACACTTTTAGATAGTTTTACAGTCTTAGTTTTAATTAGCACTGGGTATAGGTTTTAACTGATGTTGTGAGCCGCCCTGGGTCGCTTAGACGAAAAGGGCAGTTGTATAAATCTAACAAACAAACAAACAAACAAATAAATACTAAACAGTTGTTTAGCATGGTGTTGTGGACAGACTAGGACTTAGCGTTTCTGGGTTCAAATCTCCTTTGGCCATGGAAACTCACTGGGGAGTTGACACTAGCAGAACTACCCCTTAAATAGCTCACCCACATTGAAAGCCCTATTAGGGCTTTGATTCCGGCTTTGCGGCATATGACTCTCAGAGCATGCAAAGCCATATAGCCTGCCTATATGTAGTTGAGCCCTGGTGGTGCAGTGGTTAAATTGTTGTACTGCAGCCAAAACTGCTGACATCGTGATGGGACTCAAGGATGACTCAGCCTTCCATCATTCCGAAGTTGATAAAATGAGTTCTCAGCAGTTTTGGGGCAAAATGCTAACTACCTTGTGAATTGTCCAGAGAGTGCACTAAGTACTATGGGGCAGTACATAAGTGTAATTGATATTGCTATATGTAGCCCCTAGGTCCCTGGTGGCAAACCTATGGCACATATCCCAGAAGTGGAACACAAAGGCCTTTCTTCTGGCATGCATGCCATCAAGGGAAAGCCCCACCCAGCCCGGCTGGCGCCACTTCCCCACTACCCCTCTCCATCCACCAAAGAGAAGACAAGAAGACAGGATGAAATCCTGGCCAGGAGGCTGCAGCTGGAAAAGATAAGGTGGGGAGTACTCAGGGGGGTGCACCTATGGGGCCGGGGAACCCATGCATTGGGGTGGGGAGTACCCATGGAGGCAGGCATACATGTTGTGTTGCCGGCACACCTTGAGTGGCGTGCATGCTCACACTCCCACATGACTTCGCTGGAGATGTGCTAGCAACATCACATGGGTGTGTGGACACTCATGGTGTCTGCCTGCAAGCTGCCTTCTCCTTCTTGGCCACTTGGTCTCTAAAAGGTTCACCATCACTTCCCTAGGAGATGCATTGCCACTGTTATATGTAGTGTGAGCTGCTCTTTGCTGGGATCCAGCTAGGCTTATGAATATCATTACAGTAATACCTCGGATAACGCTAAGACTTGGTTCCACAAGTCTTGGTGTTATCCGATTTTTAGTGTTATCCAATGCATGTTAAAATCCTATGGGATGTATCGGATAACGTTAAAGTTCCATAGAGATACATTGTAACCACACAGGCTTTAGCGGTTGTTATCCGATCCATCCCATAGGACCTTAACGTTATTCGATCCAATTCTCCTCCCCAGATTACTTAACGTTATGCGATTTTAGCGTTATCCGAGGTAAACGTTATCCAAGGTATTACTGTATCTGAGTTAAATCCAACTTCTACTGAAAACAAAAGGATTATTTCTTCAACTTCATCTGGGGTAGACGAAGACTATAAATATTCTTGTCTAAAACAAGCCTGTTACAATTAGATTCCTTTTAAAAAGAGGATAGCAATCTTAGTTTTTCTTCCCATCTCTGTGCCGCATTATCATTCACTGTATGATGCACAGACATATTTAGACACAGATGCAAAGAGGAAAGACATACATATTAAAGAATAATAAAAAGAAACTGCATAGGAAACAGATTTGGCCATACTCATGCATATTGATTAGTTTATTGCTTTATCTCATCATCTTTAATTGGGGTTATATAGGACCAAACAGCGATACAAATAAAAATACAGCTTTAAATCATTGTAGACCTGGGGAAGTATTAACTCTCATGAAACTAAAGTGAACATTTCCAACTCAGCCTTTCAAGTTATACTTTTTGGAAGACTAAATGTCACAATCATTTATGCTTTTTAATTGAAAAATATAGAGCAGAACTCTATTGGTTAATTACACCAGCATAAATGCAACAACCTAAACTGCAGCAGCAAATAGACACTAATTAACAAGTCACTGCTTACATTTCCTTACCAAGTGAGTTGATCATGAAGAAGAATACAAGCAGCACCTCATCAGATATGGACTATTTGCTACTGCTATTCATATACTGTAACTGCATTACAATAGTTTAACTTACCAATAGAATTCGGGCCATAACAGATACAAATATGTATACACTATTGTGACCAGCGTGAAAAATTGTGAGGTCTTCTATGCAGCCATAATTCTGGGAAGAATTTCCAAAATATTAGATTATTCTTGCCACTATAAATCAAACTCTTCTTTTCTTCATAATGTTCACATTGACTCCTTCCACAGATGTCACCACCATGACCCTGGACACCATTTTTGTATTCTGAATAATACAAGAATGTCCCAAGGCTTTGCATACTGCTGTCATATACTTGTGCAACAAGAAGACTTAGACATCATAATCAGTGATGGGATGACAAAAATTCTACTACCACGCCATGACGTCACGGACGTCATGGGCGTGGCCAATGTCATGACGTCATGGCCGAAGCCGACGTCATGACGTCATGACGTTGTGGGCGTGGCCAAAAATAAAAATAAATAAAAAATAAAAATAAACATACACACACACACCCCTCCCTCTCAGCCCACCCACCCAGACACAAATAAATAAATAAAATAAAAACAACCACCCACCCAAAACACAAATAAATCACCCCTCGCTTACCTTTCTTGGGACCCAGCACCCCGACTGCGTCCACAGCTGCCGCCGCCACCGGAGCTGCCTGCACCCCTGTGGCCTCCTCCTCGGGCCGCTGGTACCTTTTTAGCCCGGCTCCGGCCATGGCCAGGGGCAGCGGGCAGCAGTGGCTCCAGCCGCGGCTCCAGCCACGGCTGCCGAGCCTCCCTGGGCCGTCCCCATGCCGCACCACCGCCGCCTGCATTCCTCCTCCGCCAGGCGCCGCAGCCGGGCTAAAAAGGGACCGGCCCAAGGAGGAGGCCACAGGAATGTAGCCAACGGCAACTCCAGCGGCGGCGGGCGGCGGTTGCAGGCACCCAGCCCACAGGCCGGCGGCCGGCGGAGGAGGAGGCGTCAGCGGTGCGCTGCGCCGGGCGTCCCCAGGGCATGGGGCTTGTCGGCAGCGGACAGCCCAGGCAGCCCTCAACGTGCCGCGGGGGAGGTGCCCTTCTCAGAGGGCTGGTGCCGCCTCCGCCGCCGCCGTCCTGAAAGCTCTAAACAATTTTTTAAAAAAATTGGAGCTAAAATGGCTCCAATTGACTGCGCATGTGCAGAAACTCAATCTGACGCATGCGCAATGTGTCAGATTGAGTTTCTGCACATGCGCAGTCAATTGGAGCCATTTTAGCTCCGATTTTTTTTAAAAAAATTTCTTTCGGTGAGGCGTCCGGAACCGGACGCCCCAAAAGTGGACTCCCCTCACGGAGAACCCTCCGGAATTGGTCCTACCGGTTCCAGGGAACCGTCTGGAACCGGGGACATCCCATCACTGATCATAATAGTGATGTTCCACTCTCTATGGTGAGTCTCTAACCAACGTTGGCACACCAAATAGCCAAGAATAAGGAGGGGAGATTGAGGAGACAGATGGTGGGAGGATGTGCACGTATGAACTTGGGCTATTTCGTCTCTGCAGCTTAGAGCGACACAGATACAAACATCTTTACACTGCACTATTAAACCCTGGTACAAGCTGGGAATGGGACAGTGTGACAAACAAAAGTCCCTCATCTTGCAGTATTCTGCTACAAAATGGGAGACTACCTCTCACCCACTCCTATCTCTCCTGGCTTTCTCTACGTTCCCTATACAGTACACAACAAGGAGGGAAAAGTTCATGATGCTGAGAAGGCAAGTGGCCTTTGCTATCCAATATTGCAACAGATGTGGTTCTGCAAACTGCTACCAATGATTCATCTGGGGAAAGATCAACATTTGACTAAGCTAAGGAAGAAACAAGAAAATAAGTAAGTCATTTTATGAAAAATCTGCATCCTCTCATCATTTGGTAAGTGTTAGCAATTTATTTTTTTATGCTAGTGAGCAGAACAACAGATATGAGAGCAGGACAGATGTACTTAACATAAGACTGGCAATATGGCCTTTGGTGTGGTACAGTGTAAGAATTCACTACTGGAAAAGATAATGGTCTTTTATTAGGGCGGGAGATAATTAGAATGAAATAATACTATTTAAAATAAATAAAATACTTTTATATTACTTTGGAAAGAATACAGTAGTCCTTCTGGTTTAAAGAATACTGTAGTAGACATATAAAATACTTCAGTAGTTGGTAACCCATATGGATTGCTTTCTTCTCATATGTGGATGACTTTATTTGTAATTGTTTCTCTCCTTTTAAATGTTTTTAATTAAACAGGAGGAAGCAAATGCATCATAGTATGCACACTACTAGACAGGATAACAGAATCACAGGATCAGATCTCTCATCCGTTTAAATTTTCAGGCAGCCAAATCAAAACTAAAGAGTGTGTGGTGTCATAATAAACTTGAAAGTGTGCTCATCCTGATAATCCAACAGCTACTCACACTCCATCCAGAAGACTCCAAAGACACTGGACTGGCCTATATTAGCAAATGAGGAGCAGATCATTTGCAAAGCTAATGATTCTTAATTGCCCACTGGAGATCAAATCACTCTCAAATGCTTTGCGTTATGAGAGGAAAAGCCAGCAGCAATACACTAAGCACAGAAAATTTCATTTTTCTCCCAGCTGCTTAAAGGACTGCAATTAAGTTCACAATGAAAATATAACTTAGGCAAGGGAGGGTGGCAGTCAATGCCATAATCCCTGCTAATTAAAAAGTCTTTGGGCTTCAACACTGAGCTCTGAGGCATGAATCTCACACCTCTTCCCTGATGTATATTCTTCTCTCCTCCCCTTGCTCACTCACTGCCATTTGCTTTGCAAAGGAAAAGGGATATATCTGCAGTGTGTAAGGTGAGAGGTCTGTAGTATGCACAAACATTAGTACCGTATATGCTGGGGTATAAGACGACTTTTTACCCCTGAAAAACATGCCTCCAAGTGGGGGAGCCGTCGTGCACTTCAGTTGAATAAAATACAGTAATACCTCGGATAATGTTTACCTCGGATAACATTTACCTCACATAATGCTTAAATATGGGTTCCCATACTAAGTGGCTTATTTAAGGAGTGCCATTCTGGGTCTGAACTATGGGAATACTGGCGTGCAGTTGTGTACTGTTTTTAACTTTAGATAACTTAAACTTTTACGATTTTATATGTTTTTATCTTTTACCTTTATTTTATCATGATGTAAGCCGCCCAGAGTCGGGTTCTCCCGAGTGGGGCGGGGTAATAAATTCAATAAATAAATAAATAAATAATAAATTGCATAACGTTAAGCAATCTGGGGAAGAGAATTGCATCGAATAACGTTAAGGTCCTATGGGATGGATCGGATAACAACTTTTAATATCACATGACAAACAGGAGTTTGAAGGCTTTTAAAGGGAAACTGTCACGCCAGCAAACTTGCTAGGGACTTGCCTGGCACTTGCTCTCTCCCTCTATTTGTTAACTTCCTTCTATCATTGACAGTTCCAGTTTGGTTAACAGATTAGAAAACAAACAGCATGGCAGCTCCCATAGGTTTATTGTTCCATTCAGCTTTAGTGAATTGTCTTTGGTGAATTACGTTTAATAAACTTGCGCTGGTTTATGTTTACTGTACATGTTTGATAACATACAGCCTTGTGACAGTTTTTCTGCATGTCATAACCATTTGAATATAAATTAACATGTTGAAATCAAATCTGATGTTCTTTTACATTTTATTTGGTGTGTGGAAGGTGTGCGGAAGAGGAGGTAGTCTTATACAGCAAGTATATAACAAACTCTGTATTTTGAGTGGAAATGTTGGGGGGTCGTCTTATATGCCCAGTTGTCTTGGTAGTTAGCCTTTTACACATGAGGAAGGATAGGTGGCCCTGGCACCTCTGCAGTATCATCTCTACCCCTGTCTTTGTTGCCCTTTCCCACTGCTAGCCTTATTATTAGGCATCCCCATTCCACTATTATTATTATTTTAAAAAAATAGCCTGTCCTGTACTCCCTAAACTAGATTTTGCCTTCTTAGTGTTATGGATGCCACTGAAATTAGAGTCAACTTCCATTTAGTTAACCTCTGTGAGGAGGGGTATGTGTGTCATTTTATGCTTAGCCTCAAGTGCAAAATTGTCTCCTGAGTGCCTGGACCCACAAGTAGAGGGTTTCCTGTATCTGAGAAAACTCTAGGCAGTTTTAAACCCTGATTTTTCAAGATTGTAAAATGTGTGGAAGGTTGCAATCAAGAGGTTCTTTGTAGCACACAGTCAGCCCCCACCTGTACAGTGTATTGTGAATGATGAGCTTGTTCCAGAGTTAAGTTATAGCTTACTCGATTAGTTGTCAGCCTCTGAACAGCAGATTTGTTGCAGGAGCACACTTCACCCCTGAAAGAAAGAAAAATCACCTCCAAACTTTGAAATAGGACAATAAGTTAACATCTATTATAGAAATATGCTCTGACAGGAAAGATGACAGGAATCTTGGTTCTAATGCTCTCTGCTGGAGATGCAAAGGGGCACGGTTGCTCCTGCCTCTCGGGAGTAAGGAAGGTGTCTTCTCTCCAAGGGATGGGAGGGGAGAGAAGTGTGAGGAGAAGGTGTCATCAACAGCCCTCAGAAATGTTAATGCAGATCAGCATAAATCAAAGCATGGAAAGGAAGGTCTAGAAAACCCGAGAGGACCCTTTGCTCTCTCATTCTCATGCTTTCTCTCCTCTTCCTCCTTCATCTCACTTTCCAAATACGTCACCACTAAAAACAGAGCTATATTAACAGCTCCAACAGAGCTAGTGTTCACCTCTCCATTTCTTCTCCTCATCTATAGAGACTACACACTTCCTAACCTGCTTACCTCACTAAGGTAAGTAAAACTACTCTTTATAGTTCACTTCCTTTGACTATTCTACTAGGGTAAGCGAGATGCAATCTGATGGCACATAACATAATATAGTGTCACGTAGCAGTTACTGATGGATATGTTGTATCTGACTATCACATTTGAGCTTCGATCTGATAACATAAATAATAAAACAGGACATATAAATTATGGGATAACAATTGAGTTTAAGCTCTGTTTACTTCGTTGAGCTTCTGAAGCGAATGAAGCTTTTCAAGCACTACTTAGTTTTCTAATAATTGTGTGTCATTAAATCAATTTGGACTTTTAATTACCCTTTTCAGGGATTCTCCTGATAGAGAATTCGCAGAAGTGGCTTATCATTTCCCCTTTCTGGGGTGTCCTGGTATAGGTTATCAATGACTACACAGACTGGCTCTTTTCCCAAGAGAAGAATCAAACCTCCAACCTCAGTAGCTATCAAGCCAGCTACTTAGTCTCTAGGTAAAGGTAAAGGTCACTCAATAAGGTTGTATCTTTTTGTACACATTTAGTAGTCTTGCAATCCTCTATGTGCCTCCTTCTTAACCCTATCAGTCTTATATATGTGCAATTATGTTCCTATTTATCCAGAGAGAACTAATTCTTGGGGGTGTTCAAGAAGGTTCTTTTTCCTAGCTGTTTGGAGATCTCTGGAATTCCTTGGTGGTCTTCCATGTACATGCCAATGAAAATCACCCTAATTAACTTTCAAAACCAGATAATGTTAGTTTGGGAAATTCAGTGGAATTTATGTGGATATGAAACTATATCTGAGTAGACATGCACTGGATTGTGCTGAAACTGATATAATATTGAAACACTGTTTCATCCATTTGATATTGGCCTTTCCTTACAGAAATCAAGACACAAGGTTGATTAAAATGTTTATTAATAATAGCAAGTAGATAAATAGGTACCACTTTGGCAGGAAAGGTAACAATGTTCTGTGTGCTCTGGTGTCTATTCATGCCTGCCCCATGACCAAGAAAACATTTGCAGATGCAGACACCACTGATTCTTTGGCAGTAAACAGAAATTAACACCATCACCTAGAATTGGATATGACTGACTTTCAAGTAGAGGAGACCTTTCAAGTCAATTCTGACTTATGGTGACCCTTTTCATACTCTACTCAAGAAGACAGTACTCAGAAGTGGTTACCATTCCCTTATTCTGGTTTATGTGTGCTACATATAGTTTATGTAGTGCTACATAGGATTGCTCTACTCAAAGGAAGCACATTGGGGAATTGAACTCCCAATGTCTGGCTCCACAGCCAGGTACCTAAACCACTGAGCTATACAAACAAGTCCCCTTTCCTTAGGATCCTCAAAATGCTTTTTCATTTCTGTTTTAGACCATGGATTAATTCACTGAATTGTTATGAAATTAGTATTTTGATTCTAAGGTCAGTTCGAGATTTTAATAACCATATGAAAAATTATTTGAATGGAGTGTATTCATCATTTACCGATTAGACACCATTTGGGAAGAAATAACCCTTTCATTTGTTGATTTCACATTGTAGTTGCCACTATCTATAAGATAGACTCCAGCTGGTGAAATCCAGTTTAACTCACCAGGAAAATGTGACAACAGTTGAAATGATCTCAAAATTATTCTTTTAGTACCAACTTAAAGTGCGTTTTGGAATCACTCCTGCACCTAACCTAAGAATGTGCACTGAACCAAGTCTGTTGATTACCTAGATGTTGCAGCATTTTGGTGTCAGAGCTGAGCTCTGAACAGTTAATGAGATGTTGCCTAACGAGTCAATACAGAGTGAGCTACTGAGCTTCAAAACTGAAGGCAGCCAATTTATTTCTAGTTGCTTTGGCTAGAACTCCCAGTAAGTGTACTTTAATGACAGCTTGACAGCTTTAGTAGTATTTTTAAATTGCTAAAAACAGGCTAAGCCTGTCTAAACATAGTTTATTCAGAAGCTCTCATCATAACAATTCAGTGTCTTTTTCCTCCTTTCTTTCTCTTTATGTGCAATGATCCAGCAGACCATGGAAGTCTGTGACACAGATGCTATTTATTTGATTCCAATACTAAGAGGCTGTAGGCTAGCAGTATCAATGTAAGTGATGGTCACATTAAACACAATTACTCTGTGTGACACTAAAACAGAGTTTCCTCTGGAGTGAGAAATGGTAAGTTGCTGTGTCAGCATAAGACATTCAGAAAGACCTCTAGTTTGTCACCAATTATGAAATACTAACGGAGTGGACCGTCATTGGATATGATCTTTCATGCGCAGGGGGCACAAAGAATTGAACAGTATAGCTGACACCAGACTCTGGTTGTTATCCTTCTTCAAATGGCAATTGTAAGAGAAGTCTAAGCTCAAGATGTGTTACACAGCGACCAGCTCTACCACGCACTTGATTTTGTTGTTGTTCAGTTGTACAGTCGATTCCGACCCTTTGCAACCCCATGGCACTTCTGTCCTCCACCATCCTCCTCAACTTGCTCAGTTCTGTGCCCATTGTCTCTACAATACCATCTAGCCATCTCGTTTTTGGTGGAGGGCAAAAGAAGAAGGGTGTGGCCAAAAATGCACTTCATAGAAGCAGACAACTCAGGCAGTAGATTTGAGGCACTCTTAAATGGTGGCAGTATTCATATAGTTAATTTATAGCTTCATAATATTGTGGGGACAAGGAAAGCAAATGTTATGGAATCATATTACGTGCCTCTAGCATAAAATATTTTAGACCAACCATATCTAAGTCCTTCAAACAGTATCTCGTCACTAGCTCAAGTAATTATCCCCCCACCAGCAAAACAAGACATTGCCCTAGACCTACTTTTATGATGTCCAAAACACTCACTTATTGAAAAAAATATTTGCTCAGATGTTCCTGGATGGCGGGGGTGGGGGAGGGACAAGAGAGGAAGTATATTTTCTCTAGAATCTAAATAACACATTTGGGGAGATTAGTTTCATGTCCAAACACATCAGACCTATAATCTGTGAGTTGTATCTTGATGAAACTACCATTTTGTACTTTTACACTAGGGTTTTTCTTAAACTTATGTAGTGTAGTAAGCTATAGAGTATTTTTCGACTACAGACAGAACTGACATATATTCTGTGATATATTAATGCACCATGTCTGAAGGAGTATTATAAGTGCAAAATTTACCCAAATACAATCAGAAAATACATTCTGGGTATGAAATAAAATAAAATGTTTCCTTGTTTTATATTGTGGGGTATTTTTCTAACACTTAACTTCTGATTTCCCCCAAGGGAATAATTTCCAATTAGCCCTAAATGAGAGTGAGCTAGTGACAAACTAGAATAGGTTACTCCTGCTTTGCTGCATTACATTTTGTGTGTGTGTGTGTGTGTGTGTGTGTGGTTTTTTGTTACATTGCACTATGTTGGTTGAACAAAATATCCTCCACTGACAAAAATAAATTAATTTGTCATCCTCTCACTCTGTCTCTCCATGAAAAGGATATAAATGGAAATTAGCTGAAATTGCTTACAGCTGTGGGGGTGACTGTTACAGAAAGCTTGTATATCAGAAAACAAAATAAACAAAAAACACTTTAGCACTTTAAAAACTAACTGCTATATTTTTATTGTTAACTTTCGTGGATCAAGTCCAATTCTTCAGACAAGGAGAAAGCTTGTAGGTATAGTTCTGTGTAGTGGACATGGTTGCTTAGTGATTAAGATGCTGCATTTGACAAATGCAAGGTTGGAAGGTCAGCAATACAAGACCTGAGCACTGTGTGACAAAGTGAGTGCCTATTGTCTGTCCCAACTCCTGCCAAACTAGCAATTTGAAAGGGGGGGAAATTGCAAGTAGATAAACAGGTACCAAACAGGGAAAGGTAACAGCATTCCACATGCTCCAGTGTCTAGCCATGCCTGCCACATGACCACAGAAACATCTGCAGATGTAGACAGCACTGGCTCTTTGTCTGTAAATGGAGATGAGCACTGCCCCCTAGAGTCATACATGACTGGCTTTTTAGCAAGGGAGACCTTTACCTATATAGTTATGTGTAGAGTTTGCACAAAATGTACTTCTGTTTTATCCAGTATTTGTTCATGAGAATTAAAGTTGCCTTGCCAAGTTGGACAAACCAGAGTTAAAACCAATAATTGCTCTCTCTTTGCATTTCTCCCCGTATGTCTATAACTCTTCCCTATAATAGTATTGTGTCTCAAAACATGGAAAGGACTATATGTTCTGGGGACATCAGGGTATCATAATCTGTGTCTCTACCACCTTAAAGTCAGCCAGACCTTGTGAACAAATAAGTTCTGAAATGTATTAAAAGAAATGTAAGTGTACTAATTAATTAATTAATTAATTAATTAATTAATTAATTAAATTAATTAATTAAGTATGGCTGCCCACTCACCAAAGCGACTCCAGGCAGCTCACAATGCAACTGCACTTCATCTTATACAAAAGACCCTACATGCTATTAAAAACCCTACATAAAACACATTATAAAATCTAGCAAAATAGACAAATAGACAGATAAAACCTAAAAACTGGGGTGACCATTAGCATATTTATATCAGCCAGCAGGGGGCAGCTGTTCCTTTATCAGCTCCCCACATCTGCTGGGCCAGCCATGTCTTCAGCTCTGACTGAAGATGAAGGTCTGTTGGCAGGAGGTTCCAAAAGGCCAAAGTGGTGGTGGTGGTGGTTATTTTCATTATTTTCATTATTTTCATTATTATTTTCATTATTATTTTCATTATTATTTTCATTTGTACCCCGCCCTCCTCCGAAGACCCAGGGCAGCTTTACAACTAAAAGCAATTAAAACATATTACATACAACAGGTTAAAATTAGTTTAAAAATTAAAAGTTAAAGTTAAAAGTTAAAAACAACGAGAAGAGAGGTGGGTTGTTCAAAAGAGCCAAGCGGCTGAATTGACCGTCTGGCCCACTCCCAAGAAGGCCCTCTTTCTTGTACTGGAGAGGTGAAGGATGGTACCTTTAGAGAGCCCCTCTGGTCTGTTCTCATGGGATGGGCAGATAACTGGAGGGCAATGCAGTCTCTTAGATAACCTGGTCCATTACCATGTAGGGCTTTTAAAAGGTGATAACCAGCACCTTGAATTGCACCCAGAGGCATACCAGTAACCAGTGCAGCTCCTGCAACAAGAGTGAGGCACAAGCGTACCGTCCACATCCCATCGCTGTGGGGGCGGCTGCATTCTGGACCAGCTGCAGCCCCTGGATGGTCATCAAAGGCAGCCCCATGTAGAGTGCATTACAGTAGTCCAGCTGGGAGGTGACCAGTGTGTGAGTGACCATGAGCAAGGAGTCCCAGTGGATTCATAAGTGGTATGAATTCACTTTATAGGAAAGTTGGAGAGCTTATTGAACTGAAAATTCCCTGTGAGAGGACACTAATCTCTAGCTTTACATTTTATACAAATTATCTCTCTCTTTGTGGAGGAGACTCCAGAGGATGAGGCAGCCCATTGCCCCTACTGACCAGGGTCAAGACCTCTAGCTCCCCAAAGGACTGGCATCAGGCTCTGAAGGAGCTGGGAGTTTTGCTTTTGTGGAAGAAATGTGGGAAAAGGAGAATGGAGCATGCATAGAAGGGGTGGAAGAGGAAAATGAGTTGACAGCTTTGGAGGAAGGGATGGAACAACTGGGACTAGTGGAGGAAAAAGAGTGCAAAGGAGAGGAAGAGATAAAAGAAGCAGAGACCAAGAAAGAAGAGGAGAAGCCAGAGAAATGCACCCAGAGAAAGAGGATTTGAGACTACTTGTGGGGAGGATCTTTATATTCAAGCAGCACCCATGGACTTGAGAGCTGGTCTAGATGAAAGTTTCTCTTTAGGCCAGGGCAAAGATACCTTGTAAAACCTCATATTAGGAGGGAAAGGAACATTGAGAGTGAAAACAAGTGGAGTATTAAAGAAGTCCAATGGGCAAGTTGGGTCAATGGACAATTGCATGCCAGGAATGTGACCAGGACATGCCCTGCCAGTTGCCCTCATTGTCAGCAACATGTTGTATGCCATTTCTTTCCTCTCCCTGTTTCTCAACCTCAGAGTAAAAGTAAGGTGTGTCTGTTATCTGATCTCAGTTGTGTAAACATATTTTGTGAATAGCTCATGAATAAATGGAACCTGCATCTTCTGAAGTTCTATGAAACTGAACAGTTCATTTTGCTACCAAGAGCAAAATGAATTCCTGCCAGATTCATAGTAGACATTTTTGAAGTGGTAGCCATGTTTGTCTGTACAAGCATATCATAAAATAAATGAAAAAGTGGACTTGATCCATGAAAGCTAACATTAAAAAACATAGTCTTTAAGGTGCCACAATGTTTTTTGTCTTTTTTTTTACTCTCTGATATGCTTGCCAGATTCAGTATCTGCAGAGGCAGAGACAGAGACATGTACCAAGAAAATTGCAATCCAGTTTGTGTCAGAACTGAAAAGCAACCAGTTTTCCACAATGGTACTTATATAGCTTGAAATTTTCTTGCTTTTAGACATGGTCAGAATATGTTTTCATTCATTATCATCTCACCTACATAAAAAAAAAAACCACCATGGTCAAATTAGGCTTCATACAACTTGCCACAATGTGAAGTAGCTTTAAGAAAGAAACCCGTAGGTAAGGAATGTTGCATTTATATATTGAAGAGCATTAGAAGATTTAAGATATAAAAACTGGATATTTCAACAAAGAATATCTCTGGGAGAAGCAAGAAGAAACCCAAAAAATTGTTACCCAGGAGCCTCAATAACATAGAAGATCATTATCATTAAGCCAGTCTCATTAGTCAAAATTTATTATAGTCATTGTGAAGAACCTGCCCTGAAAGGGTTAAGAGCAATATTAAAAGGAAGAAAGGAGTAATGGCCAGAGGTGTTAAATCTTTAGCTGGCTGAGAGTACTAAAAAGAGACCTCCTTATCTCCCCTCCATCCTAGAACCAGACTTGGGACCATATTACAGCTGGGGATTGATTAATGATGGACACCTGACTATGGAGAGAACTGCCTAGTGTCCCTAGCACCAGTGGTGGGCATCAGCAGGTTTGCACCAGTTCACCAGAACCGGTAGCAGAAATTCTGGCTGGCCCCACCTATCCAAGTTTTGAAATAAAGTAGTCCTAATCTGGGTGCAACACAGGGCTTTCCCCCTTGCCATGCCCACCATACCACACTCACAGTGTGGTAGTAAATATTTTTGGATCCCACCACTGCCTAGCACCCCAAATTCCCATTGGCTGGGGTAAGACCGGAAGATGGGACATGGGGTATAACCATCCTTACTAACAGCATGGAGTTTCTGAATGGATTGCATGGATTGCTGAAGTGTCAGGACACCCATCTGACCCAAGCTGCAGAGAAGCATCCTGCAAGGATTGGCCTGTGGACTGCAGGAGAGAGTAGGTAATAGGGGTCAGCCAACTTGGCTCTCTGGGTATTCTGGAGCAGGGGTCCGCTGCTGATCATGCTTCTGGGAACTGAAGTCAAAGAGAGCCAAGTTAGCTAACCCATGGTGTAGAGGGACATGATTGTTGTGCTAGCCTGGCTAATCAGCCACACAAGGCAGTTATGGTTCCACTCTTTTGTTCCTTTCACAGTTAGGCAGATTTTGTGTTGACTGAAAGATATGTTTCCAGCTTTTATTTGACTTATAATTTGGTCATTTTACTTTCTACCCCTGAATTCATGTTTGCGCAAAGGTATTTTTCTTTTAGGTGTGTGTGCATACCCAGTCAAGCCTTGTTTTTCCATCCTGTTTTGTTTTTAAGCAATAAAGTTTCATTCAAGCCAATTTTTAATGCCAAAACATTCACTGGATGTCCTGGGTTGCTAAGTCCAGTTCCTGGTTCTCCGACATATATCTACAGAAGGAGAGCAGCAATTGCTCAGGTCACCAACCCAAAGGAGGTGTGTCGAGGACATGGATTCTCAACCTGCAAGATTGATGCAGGCCATGGTGTCATTTCATGTGGACTCCCACCACCTCCACTATACCAGGAAGTGTCATGTCATGGAGGAAGGGCAAAATGGCCATCCAGCCCCCAAAACTGTCTGAAGAAGCATGGCCCAGCCCCTGGCTTTAAAAGATTGAAAACTCCGGGTCTAGTATTTAGTCCTTCTTTTTTTAGAACAGGGGTTCACAACCTACAGCCCATGGGCCAGCCCTGGCCCATGGCACAATTTCACATGGCCCTCCACCTCGCTCCCACTGCCACCGCCAGAAGCACCGGAAATGCCAGAATCGAAAACAGCCAAAAATGTGCCGTAAATGCACACATTGTATGGCAGCATTTACAGCGGGGGGGGGGGGACATGTCCTGCCCACTCAGCTGTCTGAGGGGGTGTGGTCTGGCCCACAGCATTAAAATGTTGAGAAACCCTGTTTTAGCAAGTGCACTCCTGGTACGGATTGGGAGAGGCAGACTTCTGGCCTGAGTGTGAGGGCAACCCATAAGCCAGCTTTGGGTGCCTTGGAGTGGTGCTGCAGGGAGCCAGAGATGTTCCTTCTTGCTACCACCATGGTCTATCTCTTCACAGTCATATGACATGTAAAAAGATTATTCACACACACTGTGATCCCAACCATCTTTATGATACAGGAAGTAAACGTGCAATCAGATAACTGCAAAATAGTGCGGCTGAGCACAACAGAAACTTTAATGGGAGCAACCTCCCTTTGCACTCCAGCCCAGTCTCTAAATGTAGAAGCCCTACAGCTTCTGCTCTAGCTTGAGGATGTATCAGGGTCAGGCTGGAGCACATTTCTTCATGTCTTGCTTGATTGCCAGGAAATAAATGGCACCAGACAAGCAGTCTAAACTGCAATCTATTTCTCCCTGTGATCACACCCTGCTTATCCAATTGCCTCCAAATTCTCTAGAAAGAAATAGATTGATTTAAGCACTCACAGGAAATACTTACCAGGCCTGTCTGACAAGCTGCACATACTAAAACTTCATTTACAAACCCCTCGTTACATTTGCAAGAGTTCTATTTTACACAGGCTCAAGGTAAGTTATTGCCACCTCAATCCATTTACTGTTGAAAAAAGGCAATAAAGGTTAGCCAATTCTTTATGTCTAACTCTACCTATACAAATATATTGCCACAACAACAAAAATAACTATAATTTGAAAAACAAAGTATGGTTGGAAATTATGGTCTCTACTGATTTAGAGAACGCTCAGGGTGGCTAAGCAGATTCAATTATTTATCAAGAAAATAAGAATATTGCTATGGCAAATGAGGATGAACATCTGTACCTCAATGAATTATCCATGTAGCTGCCACTGCAAATACTTTCTGGGCACGTTTTTATGAGATGCTACAATGGGGTATTTTTATCAAGCAGGGTCAATGCTGCCTAGCAGAACATATGGAACAACTACAAAACTAATGAGCTATTGTCTCAGACTCATAACATGTTCTGGTTTTCATTACCCTGAATGCAATAAGCAGAGACTAACATGCAGGACTGGCTGAACTTTGAATATTCATCTCTATTTCGGTGTTGAAATATATCTCTCACTTTCTCCAATATAATTGAGCACTGTAAAATTATGGAGAGATGGAAAGCAGGAGTTCCAATTGGCCAATCTCATTCCTTTTTTTGATTTGGTGATTTATTTATGTATGTATTCATTTGGCTGATATCCGTTTTGCATTAAAACTGAGACTCATAACAGCTCACGACAAGGTCAAACACAGAAACAAAAACAAAACATTGTGATGGTAAAACAGAATTAAGCATTTCATAATATTAAAGCATCATTAAATCAAATCACAATTTAAAACACATCAATAAATGAGCTAAGCTGAAAGCCAACTTGAGAAAAGAAAAGCCTTTGCCTGTTGGTGGAAGGACGTCATTCTCATTAGAAAAAGCTGGCAAGAATTATGTTTCATAAAGGCAATATGTAGTTAACAATGATTTACATAATCTACACACAGTAATAGTATGAGATTTTCTTTTCAGGTTAAAAGAAGGCTACCCTTTCATGCACCAGAACAACCCATTTGCACATGGAGTTATTTACTGTTCACACATGTACAGCTCAGCACAAAAATAATTTGCAACTAAGCACCCCTGACTGGTACGGCATGCAGTACTGACAAATGTTGGTAGCTGGTAAAATTTTCTGCAAAGAGATGGATTTATAGGAGTTCCTGGGGAGTTGCCATCTGCTATGTCAAGCATGCTATGACTAGCAAGTAGATCAGACATGGGTGAGTGCTCCAACTCCCATTCTACTGGCTCTGAAAGGAACATATAGTTGACCCATTGTTAGCAAAGTGTTGCTTGAAAGTATAGGAGGATGCTTGCAAGAAATCGACATAATGATAGAAAAGCTGACTGTTTCACTTCCAGAAATAATGGGGTGAAGCATCTAGCAGATATCAATTTGTTGAGGAGAAAGCTATCTGCAGCTTTCAAGCAGCACATTAAATAGCACAAAAACTATGAAAGATCTAGATGCAGGGATCTCTTTATATGCCATTTTTATATGGTTGCCACATTATACAGTCAAACCTCGCATAACGAGCATTTCGCTTAGCGAAAAACTCGCATAACGAGCAAGTTTTTCACTAAGCAGTCTGACTCGCATAACGAATTTTTCGCTATGCGAGTTGGACTTTTCCCTATTGAAAAACTCGCGTAACGAGCATTTCTATGGGGAAAACTCGCATAACGAATTTTTTTTGCTATGCGAGTTTTCCCCATAGAAATCCTCGTTACGCGAGTTTTTCCATAGGGAAAAGTCCGACTTGCACAGCGAAAAATTCGTTATGCGAGTCAGACTCACGTAGCGAATTTTTCGCATAGCTAGCAACCTTGCAGAACGAATTAAATTCGTTATGCGAGGTATGACTATACTGGCTTTATCTCTTATTATATTACTTGGTGCTTGTTTACACCAGGGGTGGCCAACCTACAGCCCGTGGGCCAGTCCTAGACCATGGCACCATCTCATGTGGCCTGTCGGTGCCCTCACTGATACCAGAAGCAGACAGCCATAAAATACACCCGTGCATGTGTAAAAGCAGCCATGACTGCTGTAAACGCTGCCGTAAATGCACCCACAGCTGTCATGAATACATTTACAACAGCTGTGGACGTGCATTTACAACAGCTGCGGAACCATGTGAATGGCCCACTCAACTGTCCAGGATGTGTGGAAAAGGTTGGGAACCCCTGGTTTACACTGTTAATAGGCCTAGATTTCTTCAAGATGCAAGTGTCTGGCCTCTGTCAAATCTGCTTCTTGCCCATATAGCCAATGGTGAGAGATTATGTGAGACGAAATCCAAAACATTAAACTTCTGCCCAAAACATCTCGACACCTATCTCCTGCTCTCCTATAAAATACATCTCTCACTATAGCTACAAAGGTCAATTTAATTCAACTGCCCTCTCAGACTCACTCCTAGCACTTGCTGAAGCCTCATGTTCCATACATATCATACACACAAATATGCAGTTCAGACAAGTTGTATTTTAGCCTCAGAAAAGTGTCATATAACTATCATGAGATTAGGCTAACAGACCCTTAAACTGAGTTTTTTGTCATTGTTTTAAAGCTGTTTCTCTCTCTAAACATCTAGGGATGTAACAAGTTAAATTGTAGATGGCTCACTAAAATAAGAGCCTGTATCTGACTATTATATGGAACACTAAGTGTATTTCTGTCTTCCTCAGATGGTGATCCAGGTACAAAAGAGGGCATGTCTTTTCTCTTTCTTCCCAGCTGAACCAGGTATCAATAAGTGGATCAAGATGAGACACCCCAAATCAACAACAGTGAGAAAAACTGTGAGTAGTCTTCACATCCCTATTGTAAGCTGAGGCTTCTCAAATAAGGAGAAAATTTATTCAGATTAATACTTTGTGGAGAAGTGAAAGAAGCAGGACCATGGATGTGTCCTATATACAGTAATTCCATCATTATATATGATCTCCCCAACAGTACTTGGGGTGGGAAGAAATTGTATTCTTCTTGTGTAGGAAATAAAGTGTATATTGGTTAACACTGAACCATGAAGTCATTCTTTGCGCATAACTCCCTTGAAAATATTAACATGGTGTGGGTTCCTCATTATGTAAACTGCTTATTACAGAATATTTCTGGCACAGTAGCATGAGGAGAAAATGAAGGAAGGCTCTGTGTCATATCGCTATTGTGTGAACCAATACAATGTGACAGAAAGAAGGTTAAGGCAGGGTAAAGATATTAAAATATGAATACCACACATTGATATGCAGAGTATGTGAGTGGTAATCTTGCACATTTTTCACTCTGTACATATTGTGGAAGATTGCCTTGGAAGCACTACAGAATTGTATATTTCTCATTAATTCATGACTGAGTCTATAGGAGCACATGTGCAGAGCTCTGATAAGGAGAGACAGTGTTCTAACAGATAAACATTTCCTGGGCCTAAGCACTCTGGAGCTACTAAGACTTTACATATATACCAATCCCCCATTTACTGGCAGTTATGGTTATGTCCTTCTTTTCCCCAGGTGAAATTCTAACCCTCTGCATATCTGGCCAACAGAACTAAGAGCAGCCACACTGGCATGGATGCCAGCTAAATCTGATTGAGGCAGATTGATCAGGGACCCAAAACAAACGCATGCATGCTAGCTATATCAAGGAGATGCACAGCTAGCCAGTGGTGGGCATCAGCAGGTTTGCACCAGTTCTGGCTGGCCCTGCCCAGCCAAGTTTTGAAATAAAGTAGTCCTAATTCAGGTACAATGCAGGGCTTTTCCCCTGGCCACGTCCACCATACCATGCCCACAGTGTGGTAGTAATTTTTTTCTGAGCCCACCACTGTAGCTAGCCCATAGATAGCTGACATACACAAAAAGAGCAAAAACACAATAAAAGACTAAACTTGGGATACAGTCCCATGAGGAGGCGGAGACCTCTCAAGAGGAAAGTAATGCAAGGACCACCACAGAAGGAAGTCAACATGTTACCTTACACCCACTTCAAGTGAAGTACGCAAGACAGTCCTGAGCACTACCCTCACAAAATGGACCAGCAGCTGTAGTACAACCATTAGCAACACCAAACATTACATTTTACAGGCCCTAGACTGGGGGCCCTGGTGCATCCAGGAACATCTCAAATCTTATCGGCTTCCAGCCAGTCAATTGTCCTGTGGTGAAGATATGCATGAGACGTTGGGTGATTACTAGAGGGAGGGAGCCCATGTTCCAGGCCACTTCCACTAGGCATTGCAAAGGGTCTGTTGCATCAGGTTGAATTAGGAAACATGTAGGACAGAGACCAAATAAATGGAGGGTTCAGGAACATCCTGCATGGACAACAAGGGCCCTCTTCCACATCCATCTCCATCATAAAGTGAACAAATGTGTTTCTGACAGTTACTACATCAATTTATTCACTCAACTAAGAGGGCTTTGGTGGACATGCAGGCCAGAGATGGTGCAGGCCAGAGATGGTGCAGGGAAGAAAACCCAGCAGCAGAAGGTATTGCTGATTGGTCTAGTGCAGCAACTTATTTATTTATTTATTTCATCACATTTATACCCCACCCTCATCCAAAGACTCAGGGTGGCTTACAAAATTAAAAACAAAGTTAAAAACACATTGATTACATTTAAAAATTTAAAAGCTAAAAGGGTTAAAAAGTTAAAAATATCAGGGAGAGAGGTGGGGATTATTCAAAAGAGCCAGCTGGCTGAACTAACTGTCCAGCCTGCACCCCATGCATGCCCCGCCAGCTAGGTCTTTACCTCCTTTCTGAAGGGCAGCAGCTCTGTCTGGAGACACAGCTCAGTTGACAGGAGGTTCCATAGGGCCAGGGCAGACACAGAGAAGGCTTTCCTTCTAGTGCTAGAGAGGTGAGGCTCTCTAGCTGATGGCACGACCAGAGAGCCTCTCCAGTCTGCTCTGGTGGGACAGACAGATTAACTTGGGGCTATGCAGTCTCATAAGTATCCTGGACCACTACTATGAAGGGCTTTAAAGGTAATAACCAGCACCTTGAATTGCACTCAGAGGCATTTTGGAAACCAATGCAACTCTCAAAGCAGTGGTGAGGCACGAGCATAATACCTGCACCCCATCACAACCCGAGCAGCCACATTCTGGACCAGCTGCAGCCTCTGAATGGTCACCAAGGGCAACCCCATGTAGAGCACATTACAGTAATCAAGTCTGGAGGTGACCAAAGCATGTGTGATCATGAGCAAGGAGTCCCGGTACAGGAGCAGGCATAACTGGTGTACAACACAAAGTTGTGCAAAGGCCCTCCTAGCCACGACTGCCACCTGCTCTTCAAGCAGGAGTCACGAGTCCAGGAGGACCCACAGGTTACACACTGGGTCTGTTTGGGGCAAAACCGCCCCATCCAGAACCAACGATGGTAGTTCCCGAGATAACGCGGGGGCCTTGACCCACAGCCACTCAGTCTTGCCAGGATTCAGTTGTAGCCCTTTGTCTCTCATCCAGACCCTAACAGCCTCCAGGCACCTGGAAAAGACTTCCACTGCATCACTAGGGTCCCCATGGGCATATTGATGGTACCTCACCCTGTGGGAATGTATGATCTCACCCAGCAGTTTCATGTAGACGTTAAATAGGAGAGGTGAAAGCATCGAGCCCTGAGGCACTCCGTATTGGAGAAACCTAGGGCTGGATTTCTCACTCTTCAACCACACCGACTGGGTCCAGCCCCTCAGAAATGAGGAAAACCAGGACCACACAGTGCCATGGATCCCCAATCTTCAGAGCCTTTCCAGAAGGATACTGTGGTCGATGGTATTGGAAGCCACTGAGAGGTCAAGAAGAGCCAGGATGGATGGATGTCCACCATCCTGCTCTCTCCAGGGATCATCCACCAGCATGACCAATGCAGTCTTCGTACCATATCTGGGCCTGAATCCTGATTGAAAGGGGTCCAGATAATACATTTCATCCAGGATCTCCTGTAACCACCCTGCCACTGCCTTCTCCAGAACCTTACCCAGAGAGGGCAGGTTGGACAAAGGCTGATTTGCCATTATTGCTGGGTAGAGGGATGGCTTTTTCAGGAGGGGGTGCACCAGAGCATGTTTTAGAGGTACTGGAAAAACCTCTTCCCACAATGAAGAGTTGATGATTGCCTCGACCCAACCGCCTGTCACCATCCTGGTAGACTTAATTATCCAGACAGGACACGGATCTAGCACACAGGCAGTGGCATGGACAGCTCCCAGGAGCCTGTCCACTTCCTCAGGGACAACTGGGTTAAACCAATCCCAGATAACACGGCCAGACTACACTTCAGTCAACCCCAGCTCTACATTTTCCACAGCGGGATTCAACTCCAAGTGGATCTGAACAATTTTCTCTGTCGGATAATCAGCAAAAGCCTCAGCCGACCCCTGACAACTGGAGCCCGACGCCCCCCCTCTACCTTACCTGGAAAGGGTCCT
The DNA here is from genome assembly GCA_030440675.1 of Furcifer pardalis. Classification (NCBI taxonomy): domain Eukaryota; kingdom Metazoa; phylum Chordata; class Lepidosauria; order Squamata; family Chamaeleonidae; genus Furcifer; species Furcifer pardalis. The sequence goes on from CP126896.1 coordinate 58,384,627, forward strand.
GGCCAGAGAAATGCAGGGGATGGATTATGATGAGACATTTTAAAAACATGCTGCCCACAGTGCTAATGCTGGATGAGATCTCATAAATGATAAGCTGTGGTCATCCCTGATGGGCCCACATGTCAAAGACAGTCAAAGTGAGAGAAAGGTTATGAGCTGAAGGAGGAAAGAGGCTTCAAAATGTGTTTGCTGAGAATGCAATATGGGAAAATGCCAGATAAAATGTTGCAAATTTGATCATGATTGTGACAGCTGCTCTGTCCCACATCTGAGAGTGTCCTGCCCCCCCCCCCATTAAGCAACCCAGATGTCATCCCAGGAAGACAGAACCAGTGGTGGGCAGCAACAGGTTCGCACCGCCGGGAGGAGGTAGCAAAATTGGGTAGCCTCTGGGCAGAGGGGTGGTGAAATTGGGTGGCCTTTGAGCAGGGAGGGTAGTGAAATTGGATGGTCACACCCACCTCCCTGCCCTGCCCCATCAGGTTTTGTCTCTGCAAGTGGTTCAAGGTCTCCCTTGCTCAAAAGCCAGTCATATCTGACTCTAGGGTGCAGTGCTCATCTCCCTTTACAGCCAAAGAGCCATTGCTGCCTGTGCTTGCAGATGTATACATGGCCATATGGCTGGCATGACTAGATTGCCCACGACATAGGCTCCGCCCACTATGTAAGCTCCACCCACAATATAGGCTCCACCCATTATATAGGCTCCACCCACACTGTGGTAGCGAAATTTTTTGCTGCCCACCACTGGACATAACCACTCCAAATCTAACATATGAAATAAGGGAGGATCAGCCAATGGGCCCACCTCAACCACTATTCCAGAATCCTGGACCTGAGGCCTCTTGGCCACAGGACAGCCTGTTCACCATAGTGACAGGGACAATATCTGGTATAATGTGGGGAAGAGTCCTTGGTTGATCTGTATTATTGTCACAACATTGTTGACAGTTTGGAACATTGGGATGGATCCAGATGGTGGAACCTGCTCATTAGTATGAATTTACTACAAACCCCATATGTAAGTTTATTCTATGACATTTTGGAAATTATGAACTTCACATAAAATGGCAGAGAATACATTCTGCAAAGTACTCTTTTCTTAAGACGACTGAGAAGAACAAAATCTCTGATTTTTTTTTCTCATGAAAAATATTTTCTACATGGAGCTGATTTTCTGTAGAGGATTCAGCTTCATTGTGTGTTCAAATATTTTAGCTCAGCCACAGATATAACAGTGTATGGTGACAATTTAATCTTTAAAGGGCAGATTGTTTATTCGTTAGATTAAAAAAGAGAGAGAGATTGATAAAATTTATTTGTCAAACAAACTTGGCTTCCCTGAAATTTCCTAAGGTTTATTTCATCCTCCCCAACACGACCTGCACACATATACTAATGCAACACATGCACTTTCTTACTCTTTTTCTGCAGATGGATTGATTTAATATTGTCCCCAATGGTTATTTATTCAAGAAAGTCAACAGATTATTCTGAATCATTTTATACACTACACTTAGAATTTCTTTATTTTAAGAAATCAGGATTCCCCCCTTTTTTTCCACAATTTCAATTTATTATGTATTACTTACATAAAATTGCATTTTTAGACTGACAGCGAACTCAATGGCTGAAATAGTGCTGGACCCTTTCCAGTCAGGATTCAGGCCCGGATATGGTACTGAAACTGCATTGGTCGCATTGGTGGATGATCTCTGGCAAGAACGGGATGGAGGTCATCCATCCGTCCTGGCTCTTCTTGACCTCTCAGCGGCTTTCAATACTGTCGACCACGGTATCCTTCTGGGAAGGCTCCAAGGATTGGGGATCCAGGGCACTGTGCTGGCCTGGTTCTCTTCATTTCTGAGGGGCCGGACCCAGTCGGTGTGGCTGGAAGGCGAGAGGTCCAGCCCTAGGCCCCTGCAATATGGGGTGCCTCAGGGCTCGGTACTCTTGCCTCTCCTATTTAACATCTACATGAAGCCACTGGGTGAGATCATCTGTTCCCACGGGGTGAGGTATCACCAATATGCAGATGACACCCAGCTGTATATCTCAGCCCGTGGAGATCCAATTGATGCAGTGGAAGTCCTATCCAGGTGCCTGGAGGCTGTCAGGGTCTGGATGGGGGACAACGGGCTACAACTGAATCCCGGCAAGACTGAGTGGCTATGGGTAAGGGGTCCTGCGCTATCTCGGGAGTTACCATCTTTGGTTCTGGATGGGGCAGTTTTGCCCCAAACAGACCTGGTGCGTAATCTGGGGGTCCTCTTGGACTCACGACTACTGCTCGAGGAGCAGGTGGCACCCCGTCGCCAGGAGGGCTTTTGCACAACTTCGTGTAATACGCCAGCTACGCCCACTCCTAGACCGGGATTCCTTGCTCATGATCACACATGCTTTGGTCACCTCCAGACTTGATTACTGTAATGCGCTCTACATGGGGCTGCCCTTGGTGACCATTCGGAGGCTGCAGCTGGTCCAGAATGCGGCTGCTCGGGTAGTGATGGGGTGCGGGCGTTATGCTCATGCCTCACCACTGCTTCGGGAGCTGCACTGGTTGCCAGTATGTCTCCGGGTGCAATTCAAGGTGCTGGTTATTACCTTTAAAGCCCTACATGGTAGTGGGCCAGGATACTTAAGAGACCGCATCGTCCCAAGGACATCTGTCCGTCCCACCAGGGCGGATCGGAGAGGCTCTCTTATCATTCCATCGGCTAGAGAGGCGCATCTCTCTAGCACCAGGAGGAGGGCCTTCTCCGTGGCCGCCCCGGCCCTTTGGAACCTCCTGCCAACTGAGTTACGTCTACAGACAGAGCTCCTGCCCTTTCGGAAGGGCCTAAAAACCTGGCTGGCAGGGCAGGTGTGGGGGTCCAGGAACATAGGGTCCCATGTTGGGTGGCTGATATGATGGGACAGCCACCCCTCCCTCACTCTTTTAAACTTTTAAAATCTTTTTAAACCTTTTAACCTTTTTAAATCTTTTAGATTTTTGTAAATTCATGGTTTAATTCTTTTTTAATTGACTTTTAAGTAATTTATGAACCTCAAGGTTTTAATTTATGAATTTTCTGTAAGCCGCCTAGAGTCAGGTTCGCCTGATTAGGGCGGGATAATAAATCTAAATAAATAAATAAAATAAATAAATAAATAAGCAAAAAAATCAAATGTTGCAGCATTCAGTCACTTCTAGTCAGCAATTAAAGAGTTCTTGCTGAAATTCTTGAGTGTATGCCAAGCCAGTAGGTGCATATGTCCCTGAGAATCACAGCGGCAACTTTTAGTTGCCAACCGAAAACATTTAGGCTTAGATGTAGAGCCTCACATGCTATGTAACATATCAGGAAGCAATGGATCTCCAGCAGTGTTGGTCTTGGGCGAGTGTTTCAGCATCCTCCATTGTCAATTCCAGGATCTTTAAGTTTCTCATGAAAGTTCTTCACCATGTACTGTATTTCAAGGGTATCCTCATTGTCATTTGCCATTAGGAGGGATCCAACCCATCGCCACCTTAGAGATCCTGTTTTTCTCCATATGGACAATATATCCTGCCAACTGGAATCTTATAAAGCACTGAGGCACACTCATTTCTTTCAGAATGTCCAATAGCTTCCACATAATCATAGGCTTTGCTGTAGCAAATAAAACATAGACTGAACTTCTTCTGAGATTCTTTGATGTACTTAAGTAGCCAACAGATATATTCAATATGATTGTGGGTGTTTCCTCCTTTCCAGATTCCAGCTTGAACATTAGACATTTGTTACTTCTTATAAGGTAAAATCTTTTGCTGCAATACCTTGAGCATCATAATTGTTCTTATACAATTGTTCATTCCTTGGCATCTCCTTTATGGAAAATTGAAATGTACATTCAGAGTTGCCATTCTGTGGGTCATTGTTTTGTTTTCAATATTTGTTAGCAATTTGACAGGCTCAGTCTCTATGGTTTGAAATAGCTCTCTCCATATTCCATCTACCTCTGGTGAATTATTTCTTCCAGTGCCTTCAGAACATCATTCACTTCACTTTTTAGAAATTCATGTTCTTCCTCATCGTCTTCCTTTTCAAATGTATCTGTTATTCTTTTATCTATTCTGTATAGGTCTTCAGTATAGTTTCCACTTTCTTTTTTATTCTCTCCTGGTCAGATAGTGTGCTTCCCGGTCATTCTTCCAGTATTCCTAATATAGGTTTAATTTCCATTTTAACAGCAATTTTATAGTAGACTTTTTTTGAAGAAATAACCGTAAAAGGGACCCAAATTGACCCATTGAGGATTGAGTGTACCAAATAACCACAGGTTATTTGATTGACTGTTGAAGGATAAACAAAGGAAAACTGGAAAGGGGGAAATAAAATAGAATACCTAATGAAGCTATAGCTCTCTTGCTAGAACTTTGAGCAGGAATGCAGCATTCTGCTACATTATGTTGTGGGCCCTATGTACAAATACAGAAGACTCTGATTCTGATGCAGAGATTGCAGCTTCATGTACAGTATTTGCCAGCTTCCTCTAATACTGTCAATAATGAAAAGTGGTAAATAAACTTTCAATGAGAGCATTCACCCTACACCCTTTAACACCAAGGATAATTTACAATGCATTTCAGTAACACTACCTCAGGATGAATGGTGAATTATACCTCTTACGTTTTATGTCTAGCCCTCCTAAATTTATTTTAGTACCTGGAAAGATGGGCACTGATTTTTCACTGCTGTCATTAACAAACTAGAGCTCTTCCACAAATGTGAGGTACCACAAACATTAAGCGGGAGACACAGAAATAAAGAATCTTCCAATTGCCTAAATGGAAGAATGACAATCACAAAATCACTGCTTAACTTTCAGAAAAATCCTAAATTTTACAGGACACAATATTCAAATGCTGTTGAAGAACAAGCAAGCAATCATTCTTTTCAAAAAGGCATAGAAATGAACCAGTTGTGCTGTTCCAAACAACAATTCTTTTCCCCTGAGAATTACGTGCAATTTCATACATTATCTTGTCACTTTTGTGTTTCTTTTAAAAACTTTCATCATGGGATTACCAGCAATTTAAACATAATATGCAAATTCCACCTGATTAGTTCTTCACTATGTGCTTCTTTTACTGCCCTAGAAAGCTAAATTTTGTATTGAAGCAGTATGAAATGTCTTTGTGCTAAGCAGGAAAATATTAGATCTAGTCTGGTATTTTCTCATACTAAACTCAGAAAAACAAATACACCCATAAGTAAGAGTTTAGGAATTTCTTGAATTGAGATTTTCTGGAGTTTTTAGATCCAAATCTAATATACTCTGGTGGCGCAGTGGTTAAACTGCTGTACTGCAACCAATGATGGACTGCAGTGGCTTAGTGGTTAAGACGCTGTATTTCATGGCTGGAAGGTCAGTAGGTCAGCAATTTGAGACCTGAGTGCTGCATGACAGAGTGAGATTTCATCTCTATCCCAGCTCCTGCCAACCTAGCAGTTTGAAAGGAAGAAATTCCAAGTACTGTACTGTAGATAAAGAGATATCACTTTGGTGGGAAGGTAAACAGCGTTTCATACCCTCCAGTGTCTAATCATGCCTTCTACATCTGCAAATGTAGATAGCACTGGCTCTTTGGCTATGAACAGGGATGATCACTGAACCCTAGAGTCAGATACAACTGGCTTTTGAGCAAGGACAACCTTTACATTTACCCTTTACTGCAACCAGAAGGTTGTGAGTTGGTTCCTGACCAGGAATCAAAGTTGACTAAGCCTTCCATCCTTCTGAGGTCAGTAAAATGAGTACCCAGCATGTTGGGGGCAAAATGTTAATTAATTTGTGAACCACCCACAGAGTGCAATAAGTGCTATGGGGCAGTACATAAGTGTGATTGTTTGCTTTGCTAATCTTACCTAGGAAAAGAGTAGTGGAAGTTTTAAAAACAGAGATGTCCTGCTGGCAAAGTAAAATATTTAACTAGAGCTTATTGATGGGAATGATCATTATCAATAACAAATTTATTTCTGAGTCAATGGGGGCATTTTTCTTAGTTCTGAGGGAAAATATAAATATTACTTTTGACTCCACCTACTGCTCTGTCCCTCTATTGCCGCCTTTTGACACAACTTTGTCACTTTCTGGAGTGACAAAGCTAGTTAAAGGGTTTTCAAATTGGAAACAAGCACATCATACATATACATACATATACAGGGAGGCAATATTACTGCCATCCATGCAATGAATAAAGTAATGCATGATTAGCACAACATAACAAGCTCCTTTTCCTCAAATCCCTTCTGTCCAAATCCATATAACAGGAACAGAAGAGAAATGTTTGCTACCTTACTGTCTTGTGATTTGGAGTAAGAACCCAAGTTCTGCCTTTAGGCTTTAAGTACTCAAAAAAAAAGTGCAGGAATGATGTTAGAAAAGTAAAAGCTGAGAATGATCTCGGATACCTCAGTGGTTCAATTATCTGACTGAGGTGCAAGAGGCTGGGCATTTGATTCCTCACTGGGCCTCCTGGAAGAAAAGCCATCGAGTGTAATCATGGGCAAGATTCACAGTCCCAGAGTGGCGGCTCCAGAAGAAAGGAATGGTAAAACACATCTGATTATTCTCTACCTAGAAGACCCTGGAAAGGATGACCATAAGTAAGAATTGAATTGACAAATAATTTATATCTACTTTCCCATTTCCCCTAACACAATGTTTTCTTAGTGAGTTGACTTCAAATCTTCCCAAACCAGTGGCTATTCAGGATTGAAATCCTCCCATCAGTCAGACTGAGGAGTGTTAATCTACATAAATATGAGCCTTCAAAACTTCCTCTTATCACTTCTAGGCCAGCCATGAAACTGCCATAATTAAAGCACCTTTTGGTGAGTTCATTCTGCAGTTCCTTTCACCTGACCTAGTGTGAGAAAGATTAGCTGGCAACACAAAGTTGCTGTTACCGGGGTATTACCAGTGATGGGATGACAAATTTGTCACCACCACTCCATGACGTCACGATGTCATGGGCGTGGCCAATGTCATGACATCATGACGTCATGGGCGGAGCTGACGTCATGATGTCATGACGTTGTGGGCAGGGCCTTAAAATAAAAAATAAAATAAAATAAATACACACACACACCCTCAACCCAACCCACCCACCCACCACACAAACCCGTAAATAAATTAAATAAATAAATAAAATTAAAATTAAATAAAAATACAACCCCAAACACAAACCCCTAACTTACCCCTGGGAGGGCTCGGCAGGGGCGGACGGCCAGGGCAGGGCAGGCCTCAACTTGCCTGTGGGGGCTTTGCGGCCCTGGGGGAGGTGCCCTCCTCTGAGGGCTGGTGCCACCTGCCCACGCCGCCGCCAAAGTCATTGCCGGTGCAATCTCCGCCGCCGCCATTATCATTGCTGCCGCTGCTGGCGCTGTCATCGCCGCTCCCGTCAGCGCCGCTGCTGCTTGTGTTGCCGCCGCCGTCAGTGCCGCCGCCGCCACTATCTCGTTCTTGAGGACTGCCGGTTTTGCCGATTTTTTTAAAAAAAAATCAGAGCTAAAATGGCTCCGATTTACTGCGCATGCTTAGAAACTCAATCTGTCGCATTGCACATGCATCAGATTGAGTTTCTAAGCATGCGCAGTAAAATTGGAGTAAAAATTGCTCCATTTTTATTGTGCATGTGCAGAAACTCAATCTGACACATGCGCAATGCGGCAGATTGAGTTTCTGCGCATGCGCAGTAAATCGGAGCCATTTTAGCTCCGATTTTTTTTTTTTTAAAAAAAATTCTTTCGGTGAGGCGTCCGGAACCGGACGCCTCAAAAGTGGACTCCCCTCCCAGAGAACCCTCCAGGATTGTTCTTACCGGTTCCAGGGAACCGTATAGAACCGGGGACATCCCATCACTGGGTATTACTGATTGTGGTTCAAAAATACTACAGTCTTCAAGAAGGCTCTTTCTGTGTCCCCCTCCTCTTATCACTACAGAGGAGCTAGTGGCTGTTTGAGCTGTCTGCTACAAAAGGAATAAGAGAAGACAATTCTTAGTTTGTATAAATCAACCTGGCTTTAAAATATACTGACGCTGCCTGGTGTTGTAGTATAAACTCTCTCTCACTCCCTCTCCATACATATTTTCTTTAGCTCTTTTTCAAAGCTGCAGTCTCAGATTGCCTAAGAATTAGGAAAAGCTGACAAATTCTGATACTCCTTTGGTGTATGCCTTGATATTCCTTTAAATATTATCTTTGACTTAGTTTATATCTCTACTGAAGTATTTATTCAGGTCTCACTTTAAGTGGATTGACTTAAAGTGTTTTGTACAAATTTTGAATACACATGGAAAATTTTAATTGGATTGATTTAATCTTTTATATGCCCCATAGCTGATCCTAAATATCCAGGAACAATCCTACCCAGAGTTTGTAGAGTGAATTTTGGATGTCATGAAAAGGGAATAATGTAGTTGTTTTATTGATTACTTTTGTATCTGAGAGCCAAAGTAGAAAAGGTGCCATATATTAAATAAATGGTTAATGGCTTTTAAATTTGATTAATAGTGTTTTAAAATTAAAGGGAGCAGATATAGCCTGGGAAAATAGAGGGTGTTCTAACCATTTGCCATATTTCGTAGTCCTGGTCTAATTCGACTCTTTCCCCCTTTTCTTGGATTGAAAAAAATTTCCAGAGCCATAATTTGGAACAATTTTTTTCCTGTCTAAACAACAGAAACAGGAGACATGGATGAGGGGGGCAGGAATCAAAACACAGATAAAAAAACACAGCCGGGTCTCGATCACAGTCCATCTATTCACCTGTAAAATAATAATCATAAAACAATTTTTAAAAGTGTAATTCTCATTATTAGCAATTATATGATGGTTTTCACCAAGGTTGGACTCCATAACATCTCACAGCCCCAGAAAAGTTTTAGATTTTATTTTAAATGCTCCTTCTCCAAATCCACATGAGAAATTAAAGAAATGTATTCTTTACTGAAGTGAACAAAATGACTTTGCACTTTAGATATATTTAGGCAGAAATCTGTTGACATACATAATTGGGGATATGTACCATGTAATTGGGGATTACGTACTATCAGGACTATATGAGGCTACAATATTGTTCTTTTAATGCTTTTTTTTTACTCCATAAGAAAGCATTTTGCTTTCAAACCCTGCCAAAGTATTGGCCTTACATTACAGAAACCCATATTTGTTTTGGGGAATAGACTACTGCAAAAGAAAAATATAGCCAAGATACTGGCTTCTGGTGGAGAAATCAATGATTGATTAGATCAGGGACATTAATATCCCCTAGCTCCAGTGAGTAAGTTGGCACACTCATTGGTTATAAGAATTATACTAATCATGGATCATATATACACCATTGCTGATGACTAAAATAAATTATTGCTTGTCCTATTACCAGCAAATCAACCTATATTAAAAGATAGATAACAAAGATGACATACTATTTATTACTTCCTCCCCACTGTTGCTATATAGAAGGTACATAAGAAAAAGAGCTTTCTAAATAACACTTTTTTTATTGTGTAGACCAGTTCCCTTATAGTGTTCATATTTATTACACAGTATAACTTATCCAGAAATGGAGGCAGTTCCCTAAAGTCAACTTGGTAGCTGGCTGAGCAACTTAATATGTCAGCATGTAGAAGGTTTTGATAGCAGATGACAGCAATGGATGCAATTTTCATTCTCCTTTTTAAAAATGAATAAAGAAACACAGGGGATCTGTGTCTATCATAGATCTTTTTTTTCCTAACCTGTACTTAGAGTTCTAAAAAGTGTCAAATGTACCAAGTTTATTATTTAGCATTTTGTCATAATTTAGATAACCTATCATTACTTCTAGTTCCCCTTCAGAGAACATAACACATGATACATCAACATCCTTGAAAAAATTTTAACAGCTCTGTAGATAATTCTTCTCATAAAATCCCCCCCCCCAAAAAAAAAAACAGATGCTGCATTGAAATACTAGAAAGTTGAATATTACTACACATTTCCATAATCACAGTGACCTACTTTTCTGGAGAACTCATCCCACTGATATAGTAAAAGGTCAACAGACAATGACAAAGAAAGCATAGAGAAGCCAACACTGGGAATCAAACCTGAAATTTCTTTAGTGTAAATATGAAACATATCCTTTTTTATTTTCACTGTACCAATAGACCTACGTTTGATTTTGTGTGTATGTGTAAAAATAAAGCAGATAATTCCTCTAAAGTCATAGAGTTTGAATTTCTAACCCAGATGCTATTGGGCAATATAAAGCACTATTTTTGCTGAAGGAACTTGTGATTATGTTAAAAACTGAGAAGTAGACTATAAACCATAAATCACAACACATATGATCTAAGATATATTGCAATCTGTAAATTTTGTAACCTGATTTGGAGACATCCAGAAGAAAAAAAGATTGACACATGTTCCAATGAAGTATAAAAGATTTGTGATCTTGGAGGTTCATACTCTTTGCCATTTTTAGTGCTCCAAGCCATTTGTGCACATATTAAATAAACAAGGTTGCTTGGGAAAAACAGCCATGTTTGAGGTTTATCATGGTTTATTATTTTAAAGACCCTCCCCTCTCGAGAAATCAACAGGACTTGCATAAGTATTGACTTAACAAGCCTCATTTAGTCAGTGGGCCTATTCCCACTGGGACCATCAATGGCTTTTATTTCTGATTCTCAATGCATCATAGCTCAATTCAAAGAATCCATTGATGTTCACCACATGATTTACTTTGGGTTCCCACTGGAATCATGAAGATATTTTTTCAGCCTCTTCCACTCTGCAGTTATTGTGCAACATATTGTATGACCAAGGGACACATATAACCATATTCTTTTGTAATTTTAAAGTATAATTTCCGCACCAAATTCGTGTATTTCCTTTTAGTAATCGTTTTTCTTCTTTTAGTAAAGGACAAGTAAAACTGTGCAAAATATTTGAAACGATGTCACTATCTCTAATAAAATCAGTTTCACCCAGGCACATTGCCTGAGAGTGGAATAGTATATGCCAACTTCTTTCATGTCTCAATCAAACCCTGGTCTGCTAAAATGAAGCCACATTCTTGGCTTTGTTGTTGGCCAAACTTAAGTCCTGATTGATGCATATTTCTGGCAGTAATTGGGAGACCAGTAAATTACATGCAGCCCCCACTTGAGCATGTTGGTCTTGCATTTAGGGACTTCAACGATGTAGGGGAGGTTGAGCTCTATCCTCAGCTCTATCCTCCTTTAATGTTATTCTTTGTTTCATGAGCTCCTTCCTCCATCTTCTAATTTGATTTTACTGTTGCGTACACTCAATAATTTTTTTTATTGCCATAAAGCTCTTCCTAGATCTGAGCCAGCAGACATGAGGCTCCAACTGATGTTTGTTTGTTTCTTTGCTTCCCACTTTGTAGAACAACATTCTGGGCAGTTTACAAAGTATCAAATCACATAAAACACAATATAAAAATATTGAATCATTCCCTCACAAAGCACACCACATCAATCAAAACAAACACATTTTAAAAGAAAAACAAACAGCATTAATGAATTAAAAAGGGAGGGTTTGGTGGGACAGAAATGTTTTTACTAATTTCCTGAATGTCAGCAAGGTTGGTGCAGATGTAATTTCTACTGGCAATTAATTCCATAAATTGTGGGATGATGGCTGAGAATGCTCAGAATGCAACCCTTGATTTTTGGACTTCAAATCCCAGACGCCTAAGTCAATTCCCCAAAGCACCGATCAGCCAATGAAATGACTTAGGCTACTGGGAGTTGAAGTCCCCCTGTGGGGCCTGCACCCCATATTGGGAACCACTGATCTAGTTCTACTCAACAACTTTCTCAGTTTTAAAGTGTAGCTGCATGAAGTCTGAGCATTTGGGATTAATGGGTATAATTCCTAAGAGAGAGGTGCTTCCTCAGAGTATGTGGTCCCAAATCATTAAGGGCTTTATAGATGATTAGCAACACTATGTATCTGGCACAGAATCCCATGGGATATAGGGTTACTATATCTCAGGATTTGTCCTGAGATTTCCTGCTCTAAAGACAAATCCTGAGATATGGTAACCCTACATGGGAAGCCAACGCAAACTAGCCAAGGGAGGAGTGAAATGGTCGAATCAGCTAATACCAACAGTTAGCCTGGCAGCTGCATTTTGTACCCACTGAAGCTTCCATACCAGCCTCAAGGAATGATAGCATCAGTGGTCACTAAGATGGCATGTCCCACATGGAGGGTTTTCATAAGACAGTGGATTTCTCTATGTTTGGCTAGTCATAATTTCCATACACATGTGATTTATTTTTTATGCTTGTAACATTCTTTCTTACATCCACTGGGCAATTCCCTCATACTCCCCCATGAGCAAGAACCCTAAACCAATTAACTAGTAATAAATGTAAAAGCAGGAAATGGTCATCATGCTGCTGATTTTTCTCAGTGCACGCTTGCAACCACCAGACATATCTTAAATGGAAATCAGCCAGCTGTAGCTCTAATTGCCAACCCTAATTTGAAAACCAATCTCAAACTTATCAGGGGTATATGCACAGACTTTCTTTGTGCACTTAAATAATCACATGATGTACTGTAAACAAGGTCTGATGATGAAGTCTCCACATATGCCAGTTGAATCAATGCCTGAATCAAACCCTCTTTAGCCCACTGTGCAAACCCACAAAATAGCACTGGGTGGGTCTAATCCAACCTCCCATTGAATTCAGCAACACTTTCTAATTATGTATACATAGGATTACAGGCTGAGGCCCTAATCTCCCCCCCCCCCCCAATAAGACACACCTGCCTTTTTATCAGAGCCAGACTGGCAATTTGGGGTAGAGGTGAGTATATGGCACAAGCACTTGGGAGATATAGTGGAATTAACTAGACATTCTTGGATGCACCATCACTCTTCTATAGCCTGACCTACCTCAAAGAGCTGCTGTGAGGATAAAGAGAAGGAAAAACACATATGCCACCATGAGCTCTTTAGAAAAAAGATAGCATTTCAATATAGCTACTAGTGAAATAATTAAAGAAATAAAATAATTAAAATTAGGGAAGGGGAGAAGTTAAACATGTTCTCCCTTTCCATCAGCAGAGAAAAAGTCTCCTTAAATCATTAGTGTCAGCCTACTTTTACCACCAAGGGACTGCTCAAGTGGTTATTTATTTATTTATTTATTTATTTATTTAGATTTATTATCCCGCCCCAATCAGGTGAACCTGACTCTAGGCGGCTTACAGAAAATTCATAAATTAAAACCTTGAGTTTCAAAATTACTTAAAAATCAATTAAAAAAGAATTAAACCATGAATTTACAAAGATCTAAAAGATTTAAAAAGGTTAAAAAGTTTAAAAAGATTTAAAAAGTTTAAAAGAGTGAGGGAGGGGTGGCTGTCCCATCAGATCAGCCACCCAACATGGGACCCCATATTCCTGGAGCCCCACACCTGCCCTACCAGCTAGGTTTTTAGGCCCTTCCGAAAGGGCAGGAGCTCTGTCTGTAGATGTAACTCAGTTGGCAGGAGGTTCCAAAGGGCCTGGGCGGCCATGGAGAAGGCCCTCCTTAAGGCCCTTCGCTCCTCGTTAAGATCCTGAATTAGAAGATTGGATGGTTGGCAGGTCAGCAATTTGAGACCAGAGTGCTGTATGACAGAGTGAGTTCCCGTTGTCTGTCTCAGCTCCTGCCAACCTAGCAGTTTGAAAGCAAGAAATTGTAAGTAGATAAATAGGTACCACTTCGATAGGAAAGTAACAGTGTTCTGTGCACTCAGGAGTCTAGGCATGCCTGGCACATGTCCACGGAAACATCTGCAGATTCAGACAGTGCTGGTTCTTTGGCTATAAACAGAGATGAGCACTGAACCCTAGAGTCAGATATGACTGGTTTTCGAGCAAGGGCAGCCTTTACCTTACATTTATCACCAAATGAATGGGCAGCTTAGACCTGGATGCTTCTCAGCTCTTATGTGGTACATTTCTCAGCCGCCCAGGCATAATATCATGTCTAATTGTGCACAGTACATCATGGTAGCAAATGCAGACATTATTTTAGCATATTGCAACTGTAACAATTAATGATCATCCCTATTAGATCTCCTTAATGCTTCTGATGTCTGCTATGAGGTGCAGTAGTTCCTATTTCACTCAGGTCACGGCTTCACAAGAGGACACCTATTGTACTCCCATAACACAGGTGCAAGATGTTGTTCCAACACCTGTTCAGCACATGGACAGCTTCCAACAAGAAATTTAAAAGGGAGGGAGAAGCCCTCCATGGGCTGTAGCCAGCTCCTGTAGTTGCCTCACTCCAAGAGGTCTTCCCTTCAGTCCGTTATACCTGGGAGGCCAGGAAGCCAAGCAAACTGTCTGCTTGACCACACTTGGGGCATCACGAAAGGGTAGCAAACCGCTAGCTGTTTTATTCATTATTATTCACCACTACCAGTGGTGAAGAGATGTGTTTGTGGACTTTTCTGCCTCACATGTCAAAATAACTTGGCTTCTTTACTTCAGGCAACAAAAACGTCTCTGAGAGGCTATGGAAAACAGAATAAAGACTATTTAAACTTCTAGGCCTTCCTTCCCTCCTGTCTCCATTTATTCTGGATTATCTTCCTCATTATGACAGCCTCCATCTCTCACCAAACACTTCCCATCTCACATGTCTTAAAACAGTGGGTAAAATTCCCCATTCTTCTTCATTTCATATTTTATATTTCCACTTCTGTTTTTGCAGCCAGCAACTGCTACCTGGCCAGTGATGTTTCATTCATCTCAATTAGTTGCCTCTTCATTATCCCAGTAGAACTCATCTCAAGGGAAGAATAATGGTAGGCATAAAGCAGGCAGAAACTCCCATCAGATAGACAGGCTTGTACAGAAACTATAGAATTACAGGCTCAGGCCATGTCTCAGCAGCATCAACAGCCATGCTACTCAGACAGCATCAGCAAGAGGGACATCTTTCCTGTGGTACAAAGATTGCCATTTAAATCACTGAAAACAATAAAGGGAAAGGAGGGAGGACAAATTTAAGGTCATATGAGCTAGGCTGGATCAGCCTAAATAGTCCAATACTCTGTACCAGCTGCCTATGAGAAGTCCACAAAGAGGAGATGAGCATGATAAAACACTCTGGCACTTATTCCCCACCAACACAAGGCATACATATTGCTCTTGAGCAGAATAGTGTCTCTGATATTAGATGCAATAAATTGCTATCAAAACTAGTAGCCAAAGACAGCTTAATCCTTCATGAGCCGTCTAATCTCTTTTGAAGGGCACCCAGGTTGGAAACTATTGCTTCATCTTGTGATAGCAGATCTAAGGCTGGCTCTGTGATAAATGGCACCCAAGGAAAGGAATGCCTTTGGCAAACCCCTTCCCTGTGATCAGTTTTGCACAGACATCCAGTGGGTTTTATGGAGCCTCAGCACAAAGGATATTGGGGTCTGTGCCACTGTTTGCATTTGTATCTGGTGGAAATGACATTAAACAGGAAATATTGAAAAAGGACAAACTCTATGTTACATAAGGAATGCTTTATGCTAATCAAAGATTTTTGGCCTATATGCTGAACAACAACAAAAGTTATAAACACTTACTTTTTGCCAACCCACCTGACTACAGAAAGTACAACAAAAGAAGAAAAAAACAGCGTAGAACACCTTCAGCTCAGTTTAATGCCCCTTTCAGCTCAGCTTGGAACACTGGCAAGCCACCAAATTTAAATACCCTTATGGACATCCCTGAGTAAATCCCACACTTTAATTACATACTGTGTGAAGTATTTCATTTTCTCTGTTCTGAATCTCTCACCATTCAACCTCTTTATACATGGCTCTTTTCAAGCTGGGGGAGGCTAACAAGTAGAGTACCACAAGGATCAGTCCTGGGTTCAGTGGTCTTCAGCATTTCCATAAATTCCTTGGATGAAAGAATGTAGGGAATATTTATCAAATTTGCAGATGACACAAAACTGGGTGGAATAGCTAATACCTTGGAAGAGAGGCACATAATTTTTTAAAAAAACTCTTAATAGGCTTGAACACTGGACTGAAACCAAAGGAATGAAATTTAACCGGATTGGGCTGGAACCCATTTTCCCAATCATGAGATTGCTAGAACATAGATCAGACTAGACCAGTGGTTCCCAACAGGGGGTACACAACCCATAAATGGACTCCAATTCCTAGAAACCTAAGTCAGTACATTGGCTGATCAGTGCTATGGGGAAATGACTTAGGCTTCTGGGAACTGAAGTCCACAAACCAGCATTTGGGAAACACTGGACTAGACCCCTCCACAACCAGACTAAATTTCAATCTACTTCAATTTGTAATAATAATTTCGGGTCAGAGATTATTCTGGGTTGAAAGGATTTTTGTGGAAGAAACTCCACTCAGTGAATGCTCAAATGAGGCTCATTTCATGTCCCCAAGAGCTGGGACAGAGACTGGTGCTCAATCTGTCATGCAGTACCTGAGTCTTGAACTGCCGACTTGCCAGCCTTCCAACTAACAAGGTGAGCTTCTTAACCACTGAGTCATCGCAGCCCCTTCATTTGTAATTATACCCTCTGATCAACTGTTATTGTAATTCACAAAATGAAATGGCTGAAATTCAGCAGTAAGGTACCAAGTATGGGGATTTGATGAGTCAACTCTTCTATAAGTTCCATTGATTCAATAAGTCTATCCTAGCTACAATTTACTACTAGATTTCAGGCAAGGACTCAAGGCTGAAGAACACATTTTGAGCCTTCTTTTTGTGTTATGTCTTTCTCCAGGCTAAGATCTCGCATTGTTTTTTGAGAAGTAAAAAATCTGGCAGGAGGCACTTTCGGAAGTCTGTGCCTATAGTAAACTGTCACACTTGTAAAGATGTAATGAAAGTGTGTATTATAAGACTGTTATATTTCCAAGTGAACTCGAGGTGACATTGCAACTGTTCAGCAAGACATATTGTTTTTATCTGTGCTATTGCGAGCTCTTAAGTTATAAACGCATACTGTCTCCTTGTTGGGATTTACTGGTTACATGACAGATTTATAGCTTGAAACAGATGTTCTTCCTCCATTATAGCTATGCAAGAGCTAAGACTATTGTAGGTTGGCAAAATTATCTCCCAAAGTAGAAAGGATACTTTATTATTAGAACCTGGTTCAATCCAACTTATCTTCATGTTGTTTTGTGTAGTGATTACACACACACACAAGGTATGTGTTCATGGAAGAAACTCTCAATTTAGAAACTATCACTAAGAAAACAAACTATTGCAGAAAGGCAATCACTCAAGTTTCTCCTTGTCTCTTCCATCTTTCCATTCCGATTTTATGAGAAATTAGTCTTTAAACATCCATCCATAGATAGGAGATAATTTCTGCACAAGAGCTCTAATTATTTTGTTGCACATTCCATCACAAAATGTCACTGGCAGATAAAATTATGATGCCCTTCTTATTTTATTTTGTGTTGGGATATCCAAGCACCGTACAATAAAATTTTGCATTAAGTTGACACAAAGGAGGTTATTTGTTTTGGGGATTTAAAACAGAATATGTGAAATACTGGTTTATTGCTATGATAAAAGGTATGAAAATTTATCTCACAAAGAAAGCACACTTTTAGGTCAGACTAGACATATAAGCCCTAATTTTGCTAAGTTAATATGGCCCTATCAGTCCCTGGAAAACAGATGGGGAAGAGGTAGAAACAGTGACAGATTTTACTTTCTTAGGATCAAAGCTCACTGCAGATGGAGATTGCAACCATGAAATAAAAAAGATGACTGATTCTTGGAAGGCAAGCGATGAGAAACCTGGGGAACATAGTGAAAAGTAGAGACATCACATTGCAAACAAAAATTCATATAGTCAAATCAATGGTATTCCTGGTGGCACTGTATGGTGGTGAGAGCTGGACCATTAGGAAAGCTGAATGCAGAAGAATAGATGCCTTTGAGATGTGTTTTTGGAGGAGAGTTTTGAGAGTCCCCTGGACAGCAAGGAGAACATATAGGTCAATCTTAGAAGAAATCAACCCTGACTGCTCCTTAGAAGGTCAAATAGTAAAGATGAAGCTGAAGTACTTTTGACATCAAATGAGAAGAGAGGATTCACTTGAGAAAGCCTTGATGGTGGGAAAGGTCAAGGGCAAAAGAAGAAGGGGGCGGCAGAGAATGAGATGGGTAGATGGTATTGTTGATGCAATGGACACAGAGCTGAGTGGGTTGAGGAAGATGGTGGAGGATAGGGGTGCCTGGCATGGGATGGTCCATTGGAGTTGCAAAGGGTCGGACTCAACTATGCGACTGAACAACAATTTTTTAAAAAAATGACTGCAGTCAACAATGACAGGGTCAACAGTGCAGTAAGGTAATGGAATTTGTTTCAGTTGATGATGGTGCACCTTGCTAAAGGTAGGAACTGGTGTTTCAGTAGCACAGGGGGATTTTAGAATTAGGTTCCAGCACAGAAGAACACCAGTTGAGCTCATATTCAGGCAGTAAAAATTTCTTAAGTTAGCACTGAATATGTTTTCATGTCTACTTTATGTCCAACAGATTCCATTTGTTGTCCTTCAGATTGATTTTCCAAACCTAAAAGAGATATAAATTGTTTGCTTAGCTAGCTAATATCCAGCTATTTGTATTATGCATAAATTGTTCAGATTCTGGCCTGGACCAAGTATTTATGGAATGGGCTTCCAGTACCACACAATGGCTTGCTCCCACCCACCTCAGCATTCTGCCCTTCAGCTATTCAAGTGGTAACGAAGCAATTTCAAAAGAGCCCCTTCTTCTCACTCTTTATCATTTCTCCAAGTCTCATGTATCACTTAAAATGCATTCTTTCCTTGCGCTCTGCACAGATTCAAACATTCCATCAAAATTGTAAAATGTGTAGGTGTTTTATGACTATTTTGCATTGTTTGCCCATGTATCCTCAAGGATGCTGTTCATGAATACATTATCCATGGTCTGTTGGCCTAAATTTATTATTATTATTATTCTACTAGATTTTGTTTTGCCAGGAATTCTCTTGAGGATATTTTGAGAGAAAAAATGGTTTCTCCTGAACAGCCAGTAATTACAGGATGGTCTCTAGATAGCCTAATACATCTTGCTAAGCCTTAATATATGATCTCCTGTTTTACTTTCTAGAAAATCTGCATGGCCAGTCAGCTTCATCAGTCTATTCCTTTCAAAGGAGGCATATTTTAAAACTGAGGAGCATATCTAAGAAGGATCTGATTGGATTCTCAATTCCAAGCCAGGAAACAGTGATTTAAGAAGGAAAGCCAGTCCTCAGTAGCACATACTGAATTTTTAAAAAAGAAATAAAACTCTAACTCTTACTTCTCTGTTCTGCCATGAGGCCAACAAGAGGTGGTATTTTATACTGTGACATTTTGGTGAATAAAATCTTCAGAATCCTTGAGTACTGGACATTGGCATCATTAGAGCCTTAGGGAGTCAGAACATTTTGAGAAATGCTCTGCAAGTTACTCACAAGGAGACCTAAATGTTTTAGACTGCCTGGGGGGACTCAGAAGTCTAGGTTCTTTCTCAGCTGACAAAATTATTTTATCAACCGGTTGCACCTGAGGGGTTCTGTGCTTTTGTTGTTCAGTAGTAGTTTAAAATAGCTGGGTATCAATGCTGCAATGACGCAAAGCAAAAGCAGCTTGACTGCTCTATAATTTTTTTTCGTCAACATTGCTTATAAAGTATTTTGAAGTTGTTGGAGATGTAGAACAGGCAAGTAGTTCAAAAGTTTTAACTTCATCACACAGTCATGAGGAACTGTAAGCACATACTTAAGTATAAAACTCGAACAAAGGAGCACAAAATTTAACAGAAATGCTTTGGATAAAATCTAATACATAAAGTGTTTCAAAATTAATGCAGACATGTAAAGACTCTTTAAAACAGTGAAAATATGTCATTTTAAAAGTTAAAAGCACTTCTTAAGACATTAAAATATATTAAAAGTTAAAATGTTAAAATAAAAGCATTCTTTGCCTTTAAAGATGGTAAAAGAAAACACAGAATAATTACATTTAAAGCTCACCCTAGCTATGCCTGTTAAATGTATGGATCTATGGAGGAAACTCCATGGTGTCCTCTTCCTGATTATTGGGGATTGGCATATTTATATCATTCTTATGCTTGTTATCTGTCCTCAGAAACTTATTTGTTTCCTTCCCACTGTTAAATTAACATAAACTTAACATGTAAGCTTATTGAGGTAAACTTCTACAGTATATCCTCATGGAACATTTTTTGCCTGTGTTTGGCACTCATGAGCTATTTCTTTACCCATCTTCATCTACTCACAGCACCTGTATGATTTCTCAGTCATAAACAGGTTTGGATTTTGTAGCACAAGGTTTCTTCTCATATTTTGACTCATAATAACCTCATATCCACCATAAATAACAATTTAATATCTTTATCCCCTTTTCTCATTTCAGCTATTTATTGCTCAATAAAGTTTGAGAAAGAGGTTGAGGATCATGGCTTGCACATGTTTTAGTGCAATAGGTTTAAAGTTTTCAATGTTTGAACGCTTACATTTTGTGTTGCTGCATTTTTAATCGTTTTAAATTTCTTATGTTTTAAATTGTTTTATACAGCTTTGTAACCTGTCCTGAAATCCTGTGGTATGAGGTGTGCTATAAACATTTAAGGTAAAGGTCACCCTTGCTCAAAAGCCAGTCCTATCTGACTCTAGGGTTCAATGCTCATCTCTGTTTATAGCCAAAGAGCCAGCCCTATCTATGTGTGCAGACTATTCCATGGACATGTGGCAGGCATACTTAGACACCCAGGGGGACGAAACACTATTTACCTTCTCACCAAAGTGGCCCCTACTTATCTACTTGTGGTTTTTTTCTTTCAAACTGCTAGTTTGGCAGGACCTGGGACAGAGACGGGAGCTCACTCCATTGTGGAGTACTTGGGTATCGAACTACAACCTTCCAGTCTTCAAGTTCAGCATCTTAGCCACTTGAGCCACCACAGTCCTTTATAAATGTTTAAACAAGTAAGCAAGTAAATAAATATTCATTGGAGATTCAGTTTTTTTATGCCTCCTTTTTGTAAAGGTCTTGGTACGAACAGAAAAGAGTATAATAAGAACTAGAACCCATATTATGCTTTTATGATGTTGTACACCGCCCTGGGTCGCCCCAGCAAGAAGGGCGGTATAGAAATGTAAATAAATAAATAAATAAATTTCCCATATTTGCTACCTTCTTTTTGTTTGTGTCATTCCCATCCTATAGAAGGAAACAGTAGAGCAAGTTTTATCATCTCAATGATGATGAAACTTGAAAGTGTGTAAGAGTGCTAGACTGATGGCAACATGGGGATGCAGGTAGGCACTGTCACTCATCTCCCTCACAACCAGGACTTGTGCAAATCTTAACATATTCTGAATGGGCAACATAAAAATATATTTAGCTGCACAGAGTAAACAATTTTTCTGTGATGTGCAGCCCTGATAAGGAGAGGCCAGTCACTAAAGCACTGTAAGCATGATCAGGGAAATATACATGCAAAGATCTACATGACTTCTAAATGTCACGGGGCTTATATGATGTCCCCTCTTATGAAATCTACATGATTTCAGATTTAACATCTGAATAGGGCTTATGCCAACACTTTTAGAAAGCTACATGAAGACATATGCCACAGCCATTCTGGAAACAAACACTACAAAAGGCATGATGTTGCCCAGTTTGATGATAAGCAAAAGTCCACATGGTCAAAATATTGTTTAGAAAATCCAGAAACAAGACAAGTTTGAAGCGGATTATATAGTTTCAAATTGTGCTATATTCATTCTTCTTCAAGTGCTGTATCTGATTCCAAATATTGGCTATCATCATGGCAATTAGCCATGATGATTGTCCTGGGATTAATATAATTCAGTGGTTTTCCATTTGCCTTCTGCACTGCAGCATGACACCTGTACTATTAATCCAGTTCTGTGAGTCACTTTCTGGTCCTGAGCCCTTTTGGGACAGAAAGTCTTCTACAGCCCCAGGCCAGTATTGATGAAGCTGTTGAACTCTATCAAGAACTTCTTTGAGTGCTATATTCATACATGATTAATTTTGTAACAGCTGTCTATTAAAAGAAGTGTGAATCCAAACACTGCCCTTTTTAATATAAGGAATACACAAGTTTAATAATCTGTTCCATGTTGGTCAGAACTGAGCTTTTATCGGAGAAAACAATAATTTTACAACCATATTTCAACTGTTTGGAACACTGATAACTGATATACACCCTCCCAGCTTTCAAAATTGTCTATAAGCTTCAGCAAATTTAGCTGCTGGACCCTTAATATTACCTCACTGCCTAACTCCCCAGCTGTTCCTACCATCTGTCTGTAATTCAACCCAATGGAAGCAGAAGGTTGCTAAAAGGGACATTCGCTCTCTGTATTTTAAGTTGTTTGTCATATTATTAGCTAAAAGGTCCATAAACAGAATACCAAGAAGGTCTAAGCAACAGACAGTGACAGTGGCTGGATGCAGGCTATAAAAATCCCTTTGCTTCCTGAGGGATATATTTTTTAAAATAGGTTTTGGTCTTTTAAAAGAAAGAGTGCATCTGGATACAAACATCAGATGGCTGTAATGTCTACATCAACAATTGGAGAAGATCTCAAGAGATAAACAGAAGTTAAATTTTCAAAATAAAACACACTTTATGCAGGTTTGGCACTTATATTACTATTGATGTATTTAAACCTGCTCATTGCAGATTGGGACAGTTAGCTCTGCTCTCATAACATAAGGCAATACCAATCAGCATAAAGAAACACCTCATCCAAAGAATATTCATTCCCACCTTATGTTACCAGTGCCAAACATGGACACTTACAACAAAACATAAATCAAAATTGGTTAACAAGAAAATATGATATCAGAAGAAGGCTGTTGGAGTGACAAAAAGAGATAAAATCAGGAATGAGATTATAAGGGACAGAATTGGAATAGGACCAGTTTTAAACTATATCATTGTTGGCTGCCACTCATATCCAAAAATGTGTGAATTTGTTTAAGGTGGATCCCAGCTTGCCATGAAGTGACACACACACTATGATCACAGAGCCATCTCCTGCAGCACACATAAAACGAGACATGCTGGATTTAACCCAGAACTGCTGCTGCCTTGAGGATATTATCAAGGTGCACCTTCACAGCCAGTCCATTTGGCATGGCCTCTTCTGCCTCCGTGACCCTTGGGAGAGTTCCTCCTCCATTCATTTTGCTGTTGGGCTAAATATGATGGTTTCCAGTAGCATTTCCTCCACTGAGCGGACCATCACCCCACATAGAGGGGCTCATCTGCCCATAGCCTTTCGCCCCTTTAGGGAGTCAGGTTATTTACCACCATCCAACACTCAGTGTTGAGTTGCTGGCTATACGGTCTACTCCATTACCATAGTGGGATGTCTGGTGAGACATTTTAAACTATATACACAGACAACAAATAAAGTGGTTTTCCCATTTGGAGCAAATGTCTATACTATACAAGGCATTTGTGAAAAGAGGAGAAGGACAAAGAGGACGAGGCAAATCCAGAGGAAAGTGGTTGTTTGTTGTTCAGTCGCACAGTTGATTCCGACCCTCTGCGACCCCATGGACCATTGCCCGCCAGGCACTCCTGTTCTCCACCATCCCCCTCAACTCGCTGAGCTCTGTGCCCATTGTCTCCACAATACCATCTAACCATCTCATTTTTGGCCACCCCCTTTTTCTTTGATAGCATAAATGAAATATTACAAGAACACCAAATAATGCCAGTAGAGGCCAATGGAAGTGCGAGAACAAGAATCCTATATTATAGCTCCCTCAACACCTGAAGGGGTAAAAGAGGAAGTAAAGAAGAAGAAGAACACCACAGATTGTTTCAGAGTTCTCACCAGCTAATTCTTTGCATAGAAGACTCATCTTGCCACCAAAATCTACTCAGGAGATTTTGGAGGGCTTAGTGTTAGAATAGGAACAGAAGACTACAGGGGAAAGGGTAGACAATGGTAAAAAAGTAACTTCTGAAAATCATCCAAAACTGTGACATTCCCAGTTGCAATGTATAGATGTGAAGGGTGGACAATGAAGAGAGCTGACAGAGAATTGATTAAAATATGGCATTGGATGAGAGATCTACAAATAACCTTGGGCTGGCAGAAAGAAAAATATATGGGTACTAGATCAAATCAAGCCTGAACTCTCTCAAGAAGCAAATATAGCTCAACTGTGTCTATTGTATTTTATGCACATCACGAGAGAACAAGACTCATTGGAAAAGGCAAGAATTCTGGGGAAACTGGAAGGCAGGAGGAAAATAGGAAGACCAAATATAAGATGGGTTGACTGAGTAAAGAGGGCAGGGCCTTGTGTTTGTATGCTTTGAACAGAACTATTAATAATAGGATCTTTTGGAGGTGACTAGATAATAATAATAAAAAATTGACATTTGGCAGTTATAGGCCAAGCTAAACAGGTCATTTGTTTTTGAAGGCATGTTAAGATGGCACCTGGTGTATGTCAACTGGAACCTAACTCCACAAGCAGAAGGCCACCATTGAGAAGGGACTGTTTGACACAAACCCACCTTATTACTCTCACAAGAAGAGAGACACACACACACAGTCTCCAGTGCTGATCATAAACAGACTGCTATAAGTGAATATGGTCTGTCAAATAATTTGGAGAGCTTTAAAAACCAGTGTTTTAAAAGGGTTTGGGAATGCACATGCAATCACTCTAGCTAGAACAATATTAGTATCAACTGATCTGGCTGTCTAGCTCCTACCAGGACTTGAGCAGCCACATTTTATACAAGATCAAATGTATGAAACATGCTTGAAGGCAACTTGACCTATGGAACATTATGGTAGCCTAGCCAGGATAATTGAAGCATGATTTGGTTTCTACAGAGCAGGTTGCAACTGGTGAATC
Source organism: Furcifer pardalis (assembly GCA_030440675.1). Taxonomy (NCBI): domain Eukaryota; kingdom Metazoa; phylum Chordata; class Lepidosauria; order Squamata; family Chamaeleonidae; genus Furcifer; species Furcifer pardalis. The sequence goes on from CP126896.1 coordinate 58,409,637, forward strand.
AGCCACAGGAAATCAAATTCATGCCAGACCAGGATGGTAAGCTGGGGCTTTCCCCACTTACCCTGAATACAGGAGACCTCCCAAGATGACATAGTTGGACACTGGGGGGAGGGGGGTTGTATAAAACCCTATCTATAACAGACCGCATGCTTTTATCCATAGAAAAGTTCTTAATGTTAGTTTGTTGGACCACATCTTCTAAATTCTGGTATCCAGCTTATTCAGTTCATGCTTCCTAGGGGCAGAATAAGTAAGGAGTGTTACAAGCTCCCTAACCACTTAACAGGAAGCAAGTAACCGCTTTTCCCACATTGGATTCAACAGCCAATGCATCCCCAAGTAAGGGGTCTGTTGGCTGCAAAATGAATTTACAGAAGTTTTCCTTTATACACTTATTTCTAGTCTATTACTAATGCCCTCATAAAGATATGATTTGTGGGCTTGAAAATATTGATTATGTATAAATATGGTGACAGCAGCTAAGTATTTTTTAAAAATATTAGCAAATTACATGAATTTTGCAAGCTTATCAGTAATAAATATTCCTTCAAAAAATCACTCTCAAATCTCATTTCTTATTTGCTATTCCTTGGTTAGAAATATTTATCATCTAGTCAGGGAACAGAGGGAAATATGTGACTTGAGTGACCAAACATGAATAGTGAAGATAATGAATAGTCAGTGGGAAGACTTTGCAAACATCATATAATGAGAAAATTATTCTCTTCATATTCCAAAGAATGATTCCCAAAAATATAACCCAAAGACTCATTCAGTAAAGAAAATATACTCAGCAAAAGGGCACCATAAATCTTATAACTAAGAAACTGCTGTTTTTCTCACTGAATATTTTCTCTCTCTCAAAAGGAAATCAAGGGAAATATAATCTTAACTATTCAATACTTTTTCTCCCTACAATCTCAGAAAAAACTGCAAATGGAAATATCAGGCCAAGGTGAAATGAACTTAATTGTGGCATGGATCAGATTTGTAGGGAGTGGAACAATGCCATTAAGTTGCTTGGGGGCTTATACATGTATAGTTGTCTTATTAATCATCTGAACTGCCCAGAATACCATCTATGCACACACACACACAGACACACACAGGAATTTCAAGACCACATTCTAGGGAACTGAATGCCTAGACTAAAGGAGAACATCAGTCTTCTTCACAGCAAGTGGTTTATGAATTGCAGCCTTATTACTGAGCTGTATCCATTTACTTGGGAATTATGATTTAGAACAAAAGTAGCATACATGGTTTTTAAAGCCTCTGTTTCAGTTAATCCAAGTCTGAACAGAAGCTAATTGACTAGGTCTAGTCTAGCTACAGTGTGTCTGTGTACCAATACTTTCAGCTGTTTATTTTGCCCATGGGAATTGTCTACTCACAAAAACAATGTGATATATGAGCAGGGTTTAGTCCTGAAAATTTATCTAAAGTTCTAAATAGTACTTTCTCAGCTTTTGCCTAAACTATGTGCTACGCATAGTTGATCTTTAGAAGAAAATAATCTATTAATGGCTGAAAGAATGTAATTGTCACAGTAGGAGTTTTTGAAACCTCAAATGGTTTGCAAATTAGCTTGCTTTGTCCTGTGACTAGCATTTGGCACAAAACAAGAACCTTGTCTGATTTATCAAACCCAAAAGCATCCTTTGGGATGCCTGTTCTATTGAAAAACATAACATAAAATGGGGAGAGGTTACTGATTTTAAGCAAGAAGTATCAAGACCTCTTCTGCAAACTTTGATGATTGTTTTACTATGAAGGAGGCTTTCAAGGTCACACTAAGTTCCAGGTTTTATAAAAACTGAATGAAAAACAATTGGAGAAGATTTTGGCCAAAATCCTGTTGTTTAGTGTAGAAAATCGTGCTAGAGTAAGCTCTTAGGATCAACGGAGATTTGGTGGGTCAACTCCTCCATAAATTTTATTGATTCCAAAGTGCCTATTTTAACTTGAAATTTACTATGTTAAAGTAAGTTGCAGTTAGAGTAGGACCATTTAAATCAATGAGGCTTATGGAAAAGCTAACTCACTAAATTCCCATAGTGACACTATGCAAAAAAATTTTGACCAATATGAGTAACCAATGTCATGAAATAGGCCCAGTTCTGAACGGTGCTTTTTCATGAGATTTTGTCCACTAGATTACTTTGTGCTTTGCCCTCTCACAATGGTGATTGTAGTATGTAGGAGTTGCTGTATGCCACATACCAAAGAGAGAGAATTTCATCTCCATTTGTTTCTGATCAAACTTTATGCCACAAAATCATGAGATTGAAATGTGAAAGAAAGCAAGACTGATAGATTGGCTTCTTTTTACTAGGAAAGATGGAAATTTTAGTTTCACTTTCTAGAATGGGTGGATATTTAGCCAATGGCTATTTAGCTAATTTAAATCAGAATTTACCAAACTTTATAGAACTACACAATGACTTACCGATGCCTATAAAGGATCAACAGGCCCAAAGATCATTCACCACCATTAACCATTAATAGCTAAAAATTGGAAAATTTACATGGAATTTACATGGGAAGAATGGTATAAACCAGGGATCTGCAAACTTGGCTCTCCAGGTGTTCTTGGACTTCAATTACCAGAAGCCCAAGTCAGTATGCCTGCTGATCAGGACTTCTGGGAATTGAAGCCCAAGAACATCTGGAGAGCCAAGTTTGCTGATCCCTGGTATAAACAACTGTGGAACATTGCCATATATAATTTTACTGTTGTATTGTTAGTGTTTTATTCTTGAATTCTGTATTTTTTAAATTTCTGTTTATAGTGTAGGAATATGGAATGTAAGATCTATGCATCAAGGCAAGCTGGAAGTGGTAAAAATGAGATGGAAAAAATAAGCATTGACATCTTGGGAATCAATGAACTAAAATTGACAAGGATGGGCAAATTTAACTCTGGAGACCATCATATCTACTACTGTGGTCAAGAAACCCTTAGAAGAAATGGAGTGGCCATAATAGTTAATAAAAGAGTGAGGAAAGCAGTAATGGGTTATAATCTAACAAATGAAAGAATTATCTCACTAAGGATCACAGGACTACCATTCAATACCACTGTAATCCAAGTCAATACACCAAGCACTGGTGCAGATGAGGCCACAGTTGACCAGTTCTATGAGGAATTATAGCACCTCATAAAACTGACACAAAAAAAATGATGTCCATGTTATTTTGGGAGATTGGAATGCCAAAGTAGGAAGTCAAAAAGTAAATGGAATAACAGGCAAGTTTGGTCATGGAACATAGAATGAAGCAGGAAAAATGCTAATAGAGTTTTGCCAAGAGAATGCATTGGTCATAGCAAACACCCTCTTCCAACAACACAAGAGGCAACTTTTACACATGGACATCACCAGATCGAAATCAGATTGATTACATACTCTGCAGCCAAAGATGGAGAACCTCCATACAGTCAGCAAAGATGAGACCTGGAGTGGGCTGTGGCTCAGATCACAACCTACTGGTTGCAAAATTCAGGCTTAGACTAAAGAAAATAGGGGAAACAATTAGGCTACACAGGTAGACCTATACAACATCCCTAAGGAATACACAGTGGAGGTGTAGAACAGATTTAATGATTTAGACTTGATAGACAGAGTGCAAGAAGAATTATGGACAGAGGTTCGGGACTTCATACAGGAGGCAGCAAGTAAAACCATACCAAAAGAAAAGAAGTGTAAGAAAGCAAAGTGGCTATCTGATGAGGCTCTTAAAATAGTGGAGGAACGAAGGAATGCAAAAGGCAAAGATGAAAGAGGAAAATTCAATCAATTGAATACAGATTTTCAAAGAAAAGCAAGGAGAGATAAGGAAACCTTCTTAAGAATGCCCAAATTATCGAACAATTGTGCTCATCCCACATGCTAGCAAGTTCATGCTCAAGATAATACAGGATAGACTTCAGCAGCACGTGACTAGAGAACTACCAGAAGTGCAGGCTGGGTTCCAAAGAGGTAGGGGAACTAGAGATCAAATTGCCAACATACATTGGATCATGGAGAAAACAAAGGAATATCAGAAACAAGTCTACTTCTGTTTCATTGACTACACCAAGGCCTTTGACTGTGTGGACCTCAATAAAATGTGGCAAGTAATCCAAAAGATGGGAATACCAGAACACTTTATATGTCTCATGAGAAATCTGTACATGAGTCAAGATGCAACAGTTAGGACAGGATACGGAATGACAGAGTGGTTTGGAATAGGAAAAGGAGTACAACAAGGTTGCATATTGTAACCCTGCTTTTTTAACTTATATAGTAAAGGTAAAGATTTCCCTTGCTCGAAAGCCAGTCATATCTGACTCTAGGTGTCAGTGCTCATCTCTGTTTCAAAACCGAAGAGCCAGCGTTGTCTGCAGAACACATAATGTGCAATGCAGGGCTGGATGAATCACAAGACTCAGCATCAAGAAAAGCAAGATAATGGCAACAGCCTTATCAGTCCCTGGAAAATAGATGGGGAAGAAGTAGAAGCAGTGACAGACTTTACTTTCTTAGGATCGAAGATCACTGCAAACGGTGATTGCAGCTATGAAATAAAAGGGTGACTGATTCTTGGGAGACAAGCTATGAGAAACCTGGGGCACGTAATTAAAAGTAGAGACATCACCTTGCAAACAAAAGTCCACATTGTCAAAGCAATGGTATTTCCAGTGGTTATGTATGGGTGTGAGAGCTGGACCATAAGGAAAGCTGAGCACAGAAGAATAGATGTCTTTGAAATGTGGTGTTGGAGGAGAATTTTGAGAGTACCCTGGATAGCAAATAGAACAAATAGGTTGATCTTAAAAGAAATCAAGCCTGACTGCTCATTAGAAGGTTAAATAGTAAAGATGAAGCTAAAATACTTTGGACATCAAATGACAAGAGAGGATTCACTTGAGAAAGCCTTAATGCTGGGAAAGGTCAAGGGCAAAAGAAGAAGGGTTGATGCAATGGACACAGAGCTGAGTGGGTTGAGGAAGATGGTGGAGGATAGGGGTGCCTGGCGTGAGATGGTCCATTGGAGTTGCAAGGGTCAGACTCAACTATGCAACTGAACAACAACAATTTTTTTAAAAAAAATGACTGCAATGGCTCAAGTGGTTAAGATGCTGAACTTGATGACTGGAAGTTTGCAGGTCTGCAGAATGAGACCTGAGTACTGCATGATGGAATGAGCTCCCATCTCTATCCCAGCTCCTGTCAACCTAGCAGTTCGAAAGCAAGAAATTGCAAGTAGATAAATAGGTACCACTTCCATGGGAAGGTAAACAGTGCTCCATGCATTCTGGTGTTGAGGCATGCCTGCCACATGTCCATGGAAACATTCACTGAACCCTAGAGTCAGATATGACTGGCTTTTGAGCAAGGGTGACCTCTACCTATATTAAAATATTTAATTAAAAATTAATTTAGAAAATACATCATTCACCACCAATATTATCTATTCTCTCTTGCACCAGTCAAAGCAGGGTGGGTGGGCAGATTTCACTTTAGAGACACAGTCAATGCTGATTTTTTTTTTAAAAAAAAACCCTTTAATAGGTTATGATCCATGAAAATTACTTTTCTCACATCATTCTGCTATAGCTGTGAAGCCTGTTGTAAGAACTTTTGATTGGCCCAAGAGGCCCCATGGAATGCTATTTCAGGGTTTACTATTGACATATCTACACCTACAAGCTTTCCATGGGTGGTGGAGCTTATCTGCTCAGTTGTCCCCTCTCATCAGTTATTGTATCAGGACTAGGACTGCATTTTAAATACCGGTACTTTATTATGCTCTCAGTACATTTTGCCAGGAAAATGTATTTTGATAATTTAATGTCATTGAGAAAATAATTGAGGTATGCTATCTTATTCATAATTGCAATTGAATAAGAATGTAGGACTCTTTATATGAGAGATACCATTGCTTAATTTCTTTTTTATATGATTTGTAAATGAGATTGTAATTTATGCTTTTTGCATTCCATTAAAGTAGGCTTCTCTATCTAGTAAGCTGGCATTTGTAGACATAAATCTTTACCTTTAACACTGCACATGAAATTATGTATCATGAAATTATTCCTTATAATTAAATATACAAACTCTACAGGTGGCAGCTCAAAGGACTATGGCAGTGATTCCCAACCTGCAGCCTGTAGGCTGGATGCAGCCCATGGCACCATTTCATGTGTCCTCCCATCGCCTTCACCACACCAGGAAGTACCATGTGGCGGAGGAAGGGCAAAATGGCCATCTGGCCCCCAAAGCTGTCTGAGGGAGCGTGACCTGGGCCCCGGCTTTAAAAGGTTGAGAATGCTTGGACTATGGAGTACACCAAGTTATATTATAGCAGTCTTGTGGGAAAGTATCTACAGTTGGTGACACATAATGGGCAATCTTGCCCACAGAATGACTTCTGCAGCAGGGCATAATGAAATAACGTGTCTCTTCAGATCCATGTGTCAGAAAACACCCTCCCCAATCTGAATCCTCCTGCCTTGCAAACACCCACTTGGGAACACCACAAATTCTTCTCCAGCTGTGGCTTAAATCTGAGCCAGAAAATATCTGGGGTGATTTAAATGCTTCCTTCTCATTTCAGACTGGCTATTAAGAGCATCCAGACAAAGTTTTTGAGCTAGGCTAAGACAACTTCATTCCAACAAGTTGCAAGAGTTCCTGACTCACACATCACCAAGTTGCTACATTAGTATAAAACTCTTGTGACTAAAAGCAGCCAAAAATAATGTTCAAGCCAGACTCTAGCAAAATATGGTTTGGGACAACTGAAGCCATCTTCGTAACTCTGTCCTGTTACATAGTGGTAGATATTTGTCTAAAAACAAAAATAAATAAATAAAAAATAAAAAAGGGGGGAAGAGAGCATTGTGTCTTACCTCAGAAATTATAGTTAGTTAAAAACCACACAAACTGATATTTTCAAACTAAGCTGTTGTCAGGCATCTGAGGAACTCCTTATTTCACATTCTAGTATCAGGAAAGCAGTCTTGTGACTCAGATTGTAATATTTGGGGTGGAGAAGCAATTTAATATGAATATGCTAGTTAAAATATATACTGTAAGTATGTGAAATATGAGATAATATGCAAAAATAATTTTTTTAAATCCAATTTCCTAAGGATGTGTGTAGGTAGAGTTATTATTTTGATATGTTGTATATGAATATTTTAATTGTATGTGTTTATTGTGATTAAGAATAAAAAAGAATACACTATAAGAGCATTTAGTGGTAAGGGTGGAGGGCAAAAGAAGAAGGGGCGGCCAAAAATGAGATGGCTAGATGGTATTGTAGACACAATGGGCACAAAGCTGAGCGAGTTGAGGAGGATGGTGGAGGAAAGAAGTGCCTGGTGGAGAGTGGTCCATGAGGTCGCAAAGGGTCAGAATCGACTGTGCAACTAAGCAACAAAAAGGTACTGAACAATTTCAAAGCACTATTAATCTCAATATTCTCCCAAAATTCAGTAAGAACTGCGAGGATGAGAAGTGGTGTTTGCCACAAATCAAAACAAGAAACTCCTATTTCTGAAATGAACTTTAGGACTCCGTGCTCTTTTCACGTATGGGTCACTACAGCCATTTGGCCTCTGTGCCATTACTACTCAATAGGCTTGGGCAAGCTATTGCAGCTCCATGGTCCTGGCAGTTTTCATGGAAAATGTATTTCCTGGGCAACTGAGTCCCCCCCTCCTCTAAAAAAAACCCCTTAGACTGAAAGAACTTTTTTGCATTATTCTATTTCCCATAGTACTCAAGATATTGTCATCTCTCTTTCAGTTGTGTAGGAAGTGAAAATGGCAGCCAACAGACTGTCTAGAGCCGTGATTGTGAACCTTGGCACTCCAGGTATTCTTGGACTTCAATTCCCAGAACCCCAAGTCTCTGTGAATCCACACAAATGGGTTTACCATTTGTGTGGATGCACAGAGACTTGGGCTTCTGAGAACTGAAGTTCAAGAACACCCGGAGTGCCGAGATTTGCCATCACAGGTCTAGAGTATCCCCAATTCTGCTTGATTATGTGCTGGCCACATCCACAGTCAGGAGGCCTGCGTGCCAGTGATGAAATCCTGGCACTGTAGTGTTTTTCAAGGGGTTGTCCTGTCATCCTGCCTAGAACTACCACTGCATGACCATCAGCATCAGAGTGCACAGAAGGTTCGTTGTTAGAATACCCACTCATAGCTGGACGTATAGTGGAGCTGACAATTGGTGTCATACACATTATTTGGCAATTCAGGTAATTTTGGGTAACCCACAAAGTGGCGGTGTCAAGATGTTGGGAATTAGACTAAATCAGGGGTTCCCAACCTTTATACACCAGAGGCCAGACCACGCCCCCTGGACAGCTAAGTGGACCACACTGGTGGTTTTCCCTAGCATAAACACTGCTGTAAAATGTGCACACAGCTGTCAAAAATGCATTTATGACAGCCGTGGGCACATTTACAGCTTCCAGTATGGCTGTGGCAATGTGGGCCACATGAAATGGTGCCGCAGACCGGGGCCATCTTGCAGGCCATAGATTGGGAACCCCTGGACTAAATAAATACATCATTATTTATGTGGCTGTTTCCCAGTTTGTCTCACTTCTTTCTAGGAGTAAGAACATTGACAAAATCAATGGGGGGAAATGCATTGAAACACAACTTTAGCAGCCAGTCACCTCAGACCATCCTGGGGTGACAGAGAGAATGTTTATGTTAGGTAAGGTCAGTTAAACGTTATAACAATGGTCAGGGGGAAAACAGTTCCAATGCAAAACAAATGTCACAATTGTATATGAAGCTACCTAATGCCAAACCCACATATCAACAACGGAAAATGTAGAAGAAAAGCAACAATAAAAAAAACAACAACCTGGATTCCCCCTCCCTGTTGATTCAAGCAGGCTGGGTGAACATTTTAAATATTTTTTTCTCTGTGTAATTAAATATGCTTATAGGTGACTCAGTGGTTAAGAAGCTTGCCATGTTAGCTAGAAGGCTGGAAAGTTGGCAGTTTGAGACTTGGGTACTGCATGATGGAATGAGTGGTGGTCTCTATCCTAGCTCCTGTCAATTTAACAATTCGAAAGCAAGAAATTGCAAATAGAACAATAGGGACCACCTTGGGGGGGGGGGATGAAATCTTGGGGACATAAAAGGTGCCTCACTCTCCAGCAAAAATCCTTCCCACCCATCGTCATCGTCATCGTCATCGTCATCGTCATCGTCATCGTCATCATTATTATTATTATTATTATTATTATTATTATTATTATTATTATTATTATTATTATTATTATTATTATTATTATTATTATTATTATTATTATTATTATTATTATTATTATTATTGATGGGGGACAATGGGCTACAGCTGAATCCAGGCAAGACTGAGTGGCTCCGGCTCAGGGCCCCCGCGTTATCTCAGGAACTACCATCTTTGGTTTTGGATGGGGCTATTTTGCCCCAAACAGATCCGGTGCGTAATCTGGGGGTCCTCCTGGACTCACGACTCCTGCTCAAAGAGCAGGTGACAGCCATGGCCAGGAGGGCTTTTGCACAACTTCATGTGATACGCCAGTTATGCCTGCTCCTAGATCGGGACTCCTTGCTCATGGTCACACATGCTCTGGTTACCTCCAGATGATTATTGTAACGTGCTCTACATGGGGCTGCCCCTGATGACCGTTCGGAGGCTACAACTGGTCCAGAATGTGGCTGCTTGGGTGGTGGTGGGTGCAGGCGTTATGGTCGAGCCTCACCACTGCTCTGGGAGCTGCACTGGCTGCCAGTATGCCTCTGGGTGCAATTCAATGTGCTGGTTATTACCTTTAAAGCCCTACATGATAGTTGGCCAGCATACTTAAGAGACCGTTTCATTCCAAGAACATCTGTCCATCCCACGAGAGTGGACAGGAGAGGCTCTCTTGTGGTTCCATCTGCCAGAGGGGCACGCTTCTCAAGCACAAGGAAGGGGGCCTTCTCAGTGTCTTCTCTAGCCCTATGGAACTTCCTGCCAATTGAATTGCGCCTCCAGACAGAGTTGCTGCCCTTCAGGAAAGGGTTAAAGACATGGCTACCAGGGCAGGTGTGGGGCACCAGTGGTACAGTGACCCCAACCTGCTGGTTAATTTAGTAAATATTCTCTCTCCCTTTAATCTTTTAATTTTTTTTATCTTAGATTTGTAATCTTTTAAATTTTTTAGTGCTTGTTAGTGTTGATAGGGTTTTTAGAATTTTCATAATAATGTTGAATTTTTCTATATTGCATTACTTGTAATTATGGTGATTGTCTAACTGTTATGTGAGCCGCCCTGAGTAGGGTTTCCTGAGAGGGCGGCATACAAGTGCAAAAAATTAATTAATTAGTTTATTATTATTATTATTATTATTATTATTATTATTATTATTATTATTATTATTATTATTATTATTATTATTATTATTATTATTATTATTATTATTATTATTATTATAGGCTAAGAAATGGGGGATTTTTTGTTTTACTTTAAGAACTTTTTTTCAGAGCTCGTATATTTTAGGAAATGTATTTTCTTTCATACATTTTTATTTTCTTAAGAACTTTAAGACCTTAAATGTTTGAGAGATGTGTTTGACAGATGAAATAATCTTTTCCTAAGGATTTTGGCCTAGTTTCAATGCAAAATTAAAACTAGGTAACAGAACTGCTCAGTCACTTTGGCAAAAGCAAATTAACTGACACTCAGTTTCTGAGGAATTATGAGACAGTAGTACATGCCTAGCATACAAGACCAATTATTTTTTATTTTTTTATTTATTGGGGGAGGTATCTGTAATTTTACTTTCTACTGTGAACTGCCAGAACTAACTAACAGAAATCTTAGCAACAGAAAAACAGAAAACTACACATACATCAGCTTTAGCCAGGGTTGGCCAAACTGCGCCCCATGGGCCGGTCCTGGCCCATGGCACCATTTCATGTGGCCCATCACCTCCCTTGCTGTTATTGGAAGTTGAAGCAGAAGTGGATGCATTTACAAGAGCCATAAAATGTGCCTGCACATGCATAAATGCACCCACCATAAACACTGCCATAAATGCACCCGGAGCTGTCATAAACACATTTACAACACCTGTAGATGTGTTTATGGCTGCGTTTTACAGCAGGAGAAACCATGTGACCGGCCCGCTCAGCTGTCTGGGGGATGTGGTCTGGCCCAAAGCATGAAAAGTTTGGCCACCCTTATTTTAAGCCTTCTTCTCACCTTTCCTAAATCTTGTGTAAATGTTGTGTAACTTCTACTACTGGTTGGCCCATCAGCAGCTATAGTTAGTTACACCTGTAACCAAATGAATTTAAAGAAACTTGCTTCAAAAACTTGCTTTTGTAGAATCATAGCCATTTGGATTTTAATTTAATGCATTGTGTGTAACTTCTAAATGTGAGAATTCTTAAGAGGCTTATTTTTTCTTTCAACAAGTTTCAGGAGGTACATAGACATTTTTATCAAAAGTTTTTTGAAATCCCGCAAAATCATCTTCCTACCTTAGCCTTCTTCACCACACATAGTAACCCTCTTGTAAAGGCATATCAGAAAACAAAACAAAATAAACAAAACAAAATAAAAGACACTGTAGCACTTTAAAAACTAACTGCTATATTTTTATTGTTAGCTTATTGGATGAAGTCCACTTCTTCAGACAAGGAGTGAAACTTACAGGCATGGTTTTTATACACCAAATTCAGGGGGTCAAAGGGAGCAGGGTGTGTTCAAGCAAAATGACAGACAAGAGGCAAGCACAACAATACAGCTTCCTACAGCCATCAGCAACAATATATTATTCAGATTAGCTCTAAATGTCTCCCTTTCAATCTCAAAGAGTGTGAGAAAGCCCATTCTGGTCTCTGATCAACCTTTGACCTGCAAACAAAAACACGGTACCTGGTTACCTCCTGTATAGGAAACTCAAGACTTATTCCCATGCCTTACTATGATTTCAGCCCACATACAGTGCAGCATGGGCTGGATGTAAAACATAATACCAGTTACCCTGGAAGAAGTTGCATGAGTTGCCATTGCTTATAGAGCTTTGGCTTTCTCATATAAGCATGTCCAGTAATGTCCTGGACATCAACATATTACCCACAATAAAGGGTAATTGTGTCTCTCCCAACATTGGTGGATTGCAACTCTCATCCTCCTTCACCAGCTGAATCAATGGTGAAGGTTGATGAAATATGCAGTCCAACAGCTTCTGAAGGGCCCCTATTCATTTTTAAAGTCTTTAAAGAAACTGCCAAAACTTTACTTTTAAGAGTTATATAAGCATATATAAGCTCCCTTGCCCCTTTATTTTTCCCCTATGACAAAGTGCCATGTTTAGAGAAATCATGTCTGTTTATGGAAAAGGAGGTAGCACTGTACTTATCAAAATGCATAGATAGACCTGAGACAGCTGCAAACGACCAAGAAAATCAATAATAGAATGTGTATGTAGTTGCCAATAAATCTCAAAGCTCTGACTACACTGCTAAATAACTTTATACTCATTTGGTAACAATGACCTTTCTCTGTGACACTTTTTCAACAAGCAGCCATTTGGAGGGACACTCATTGCCATAGGTGTAAATGAAATCAATGTGCTCATTTTGATGAATGTCTCATTGATTTTGGTTGTTAAATAGGTATGTCTACCTCCAGTTTCATTAAGTAAGATGATCACATTTAGAGTTAGATGTGGGCAGTGCTTTCAGGGCCCATCAGCTCCAGTGTAAAGTGAAGTGGAGGGAGGCAACAATGACATAAAGCATAATAAAAAGGGTAACAAAGGGAAAGTGCAATGGGATAAATGCAAAAAAAAAGATGAAGGATGTATTAGGGATGAAAGGTGATGGGGGGAAACAGAGAACTGATTCTATGCAATGGACCTTGTTTCCTTCAGAGGTTTTCTTCTGCCATATTTAGTTGACATTAGAATAAAACTGCTCTCTTACAACTGCTAAATTATCTGGAAAACAGCCATACTGACTCTCTAGCGCTGGGGTTCCCAGTTTATGGGTGGTGGGTTGCAGCCAGCCCGTTGCACTATTTCATGTGGCCATCCGCAACATCCACTGCACCTGGAAGTGAAAGCAGATGCATTTACACCAGTTGTAAAACATGCCTGTGCATATGTAAACGTGGCTGTCATAAATGTGGAAACGGGGGCATTTATGACAGCAGTAAATGTGCCCACTTCGGGGGCACGGTCTGGCCACACGGTCTGTCCAGGGATGGTGGACAGGCCCATGGCATAAAAAGGTTGGCCACCCATGTTCTAGCCACTGTAAACAGTTTTGAAAAGTTTCATTTAAATTGTAAAAACTATCTGGTTATATTCCACTCAGTTACATTTCAACTGCCTACTTAGATCAGTGGTTCCCAATTAGTGGTACGCGTACCCCCAGGGGTACGCGAGATTGCATCAAGGGGTACGCGCAGCAATTTCTTAACTAAAATATTAAATCCTTAAAAAGCAATAATGCAATAACAATTGCCAAATTGCCAAAAAATTATTCAATTTAATTAAACGATCAGTAGGTAAGTCAATTGTATGCATCAAGCGCTTTCTCCCACGGCGGTGGTTTTTCACACGCCTCCCGCGTCACCCGATCGCGGCCGCCCCTGTTCCCGCCTATTTGCTCATCATTGTCAATCAGTCAGTTCGATTTATGTCGCGTGAGCATGTCGCTGTGCTCGTTGTGCTGTTTTAATTATGAATTAATAAATATCCATCGCACCATGTCACGTCGATCAGCCTTATATACCTACCTCAGTAAACGGTAAGATAATGTTTTAAAACGGTGTTTAAATTTGCACTTTCACTATAAACTGCAATACAATGTAATGATGTTTAGAAAATAAAAATAATATTCAAGCTGCTTCAGTTGTAAGCATGTTCGCGGATTCTGTTTTCTAGATTTTAAGTTACATTAATACTATTTTCATTGTAAATTTCAGTACAAACCAATAATGTTTAATTTGTTTTCTACTATGTACCTACTTCAAATACAGAAGGACAAATTCAATTTTTTGCCTGTTCGCAGTTTCTGTCCCCCCCCCCCAGTTTTCTAAGCTTTTTAATTACTTACATTACAAAAATACAAAAGCTGAGTTAATAAGTCCCCTTGTTTTTTTTTTTAGATGGAACAGTGGCTGCTAAGGTGCCGAAAGGTTGAAGAGGAGGTATCAGAAAATACTGAACAGTCGCCTGCTAATGATCTGTCACCCTCTACCCTGCAAGCCTCTTTTCGAGTTAGTTATTTAATTGCCAAGCAAGCAAAACCACATACAATTGGGGAAAACCTTATACTGCCTGCAGCAAAAGAGATAGTGAAATGTATGTTCAGAGAAAAAATGGCCTGAGAACTTGATGTTATTCCTATGTCAAATAACACTGTCTCTCATCATATTGCAGACATGTCAGATAATCTGAAAAACCACCAAATTCAACACATTTTACAAAGCGATTACTTTGCCATACAACTTGATGAATCCACAGACATATCAAACTTGGCTCAACTTTTAACATATGTTCGTTATGTTCATTCCAAAAAGGTTCATGAAGAGTTCCTATTTTGTCATGCCCTTCCAATTCATACTACCGGGGAGGACATATTTCACATGGTCGACGGTTTTATAAAAGAAAACAAATTGGATTGGTTGAAATGCGTAGGAATATGCACTGATGGTGCCAGAGCAATGACTGGTCGTTTTTCAGGACTTGTGAAGTGAATACAAGATGTAGCCCCAGAAGCAAAATGGATCCATTGTGGTATTCATCGAGAGGCACTTGCTTGTAAAAAAATTCCAGCCTGCTTAGATAGAACTCTTAAAAATGCTGTGAAAATTGTCAATTTAATCAAGGCCCGTGCCACAAACTCAAGAATTTTTACAGACATTTGTAAAGAGCTTGGCAGCAAGCATGAGACCCTGTTGTTACATACTGAAGTGTGTTGGCTGTCCAGAGGAAGAGTTGTTTCGAGAATATTTGAGTTGAGACATGAAATTGAGTTATTTTTGACCGAGCAGGGACATGCCGAGTACAAACAGATGCTGATTTATCCTTTGTGGCTACAAAAATTGGCTTACTTGTCAGATATTTTTACAAAACTGAATGAGTTTCACTATGCAGGAGAAGGTTGAGTCAACAATCAAAAAAATGTCTCTCTGGACATCTTTGATCGACAGATGTAAATATGATCAATTTCCGAATTTAAAACTTTTTTTGGAAACTACTTCTTCATCAGCGAATGAAGATGTAAAATCAGCCACAAAATGCCACTTGCAAAATTTGTCGACTGCATTACGCACTTATTTCTCAGAAATATCGTCGCAATGGAACTGGGTAAACAACCCCTTTGGAAACTGTCCCACCGATCACCTATCCACCTCTGATCAAGAGGAATTAATAGACATCTCATGCAACAGTAGATTCAAAAGTTGTTTTGCGGAGCAATTACTGGTTAATTTTTGGGCTGGTCTTAAAGACGTTTATCGTGTCAGCAAAGTAGCAATAAAACATTTACTGCCATTTTGCACGACATACCTTTGCGAGAGCGGATTTTCCGCAATGACAAACTTAAAAACTAAACATCGTCACAGACTTCAACTTGAAGACGACTTGAGATTGAAGCTGATCAAAATGCAACCAGATTTTTCAGACTTGTGCAAAGAAAAACGTGCACATTTGTCACATTAATGAAACATGTGTTCTCTGTCATTAGAATTTCTTTTGATGATAATAAATATAAAATACACCTGATTTCATTTTTTATTTAACGTTCCTGCAATAAGAGGTACACAAGTTTGAGGTCTTTCTTGAAGTGGTACGTAGAAAAAACTAATTGGGAACCACTGGCTTAGATTCATGTTGCAATGCCCAAATAATTTCTGCTTCTAAATCTCCCTGGTTCTGCGCTTTATTTTGCATAAGGTGTATCCTACCTTTTATCCAAGAATGTAGTCTAAGGCAGTGAGCAATAAAAAATAAAATAAATTAATTTGAAGGGGGGGAAACAAATGCTAAAATTAAGTTGTAATTAGGGTTCTTGAGTGATGTAGATAGTGGTTTGTGAAAAACATCTGACTTGATTTGTACTAAAATGTTTGTTGTACAAATCAGGACTGACTCTCCTCAAATTGAATTGGAGATGATCTGAACCAATTTTTTTCTCCATCTTCTGCAGATATTTATATGTACTTCTATACTTCTGGATCATGATGTGTACTCTGAATTTCATTGTTTTTGGTGGTACAGCACAACAACCTAAAATTTTAAGCCAAGGGTTCTCAACCTGTGGCCTGCGGTTTTGTTGGTGTTCAGTGGCACAGTCAATTCTGACCCTTTGCAACTCCATGGACCATTGCATGCTAGGCACCCCTGTCCTCCACCATCCTTCTCAACCTGCCTAATTCTGTGCCCATTGCATCAACAATACCATCTAGCCATCTCATTTTCTGCTGCCCCATTCTTCTTTTGCCCTTGACCTTTCTGAGCATCAAGGTGAATCCTCTCTTCTCATTTGATGTCCACAGTACTTTAGCTTCATCTTCACTATTTGACCTTCTAAGGAGCAGTCACGGTTGATTTCTTCTAAGATCAACCTAATTGTTCTCCTCGCTGTCCAGGGGATTCTCAAAACTCTCCTCCAGCACCACATTTCAAAGGCGTCTATTCTTCTGCGCTCAGCTTTCCTTATGGTCCAGCTCTCACAACCATACATTACCACTGGAAATACCATTTCTTTGACTATGCAAACTTTTGTTTGCAAGATGATGTCCCTTCTTTTCACTATCTTTCCCAGATTTCTCATAGCTTGTCTCCCAAGAATCAGTCACCTTTTTATTTCATGGCTGCAATTTCCATCTGCAGTGATCTTAGATCCTAAGAATGTAAAGTCTGTCACTGCTTCTACTTCTTCCACATCTATTTTCCAGGGAGTGATAGGGCCTGTTGCCATTATTTTGATTTCTTGATGTTGAGTCTGAAGCCAGCTTTTGTACTCTCTTCTTTCAACCTAAGCAGGAGTTTATTTAGGTCTTCCTCACTTTCTGCCATTAGGGTATTATCATCTGCATATCTCAAATTGTTGATGTTTCTCCCAGCAGTTTTAATTCCAACTTGTGATTCATCCAGCTCTGTATTGTACATTATGTGCTCTGCATATAAGTTGAATAAGCAGGGTGACAAAATGCAGCCTTGTCTTACTCCTTTTCCTATTCCAAACCAAAGTGTTTGTTATGCAATGGTGATAACCCACATTAAGGAAAAATTGATTTCCCCCCTTTATACGGGGTATCTCCCATAGGGATCTGCATAACGAAAAAACCACATAGCAAAGAGTTCCATGGAATGGAGTTTTTTCATTATGCAGTTTTTCATTATGCAGTTTTCATTATGCAGGGTTCTACTGTACTGATCTTTTCCAATCCTGTGGCCATTGCTGTGTTCAGTAGCCCTGCCAAATGAGGAAAGCTGTTCATAAAATAGCCATACATAAAAACAGATATCTTAGAATACGTTCCACCATGAGGAGGAAAGAAGACTTCATGTGTATATGGAGAAAGAGGTGGCTAACATGTAAAGAATATTTTGCAAATATTTTGTAATGAACATTTTGTGAATAAAGGTACTTTTAGCTACAATTTCCCATTTCCCCTAGGTATCGCAGCTTTTGGGACACCCTGTACTTAAGTTCTGGCTGAGATGAGAACTTTGCAGCTTGGCCAAGACTATGTAGACTATTTCTTCTCCCTGAAGGAAGATTTGTTTCTTGTTTCATGAACTGAGTTGTTACTAATGTACTGTTCTTTGTTTAACTTAAACAAAACATATTTTTAGAGAGAAAGGATATAAGGAAGAAATTCTACTATAATATTAGTTTTATTCCTACATTTCTCCAGACACCAAGAAAACTGTTTGCCAAAGATGAAAATAACTAACTTTCAACATCTAGTGACAAAAACTATGTGAAGTTAAGAGTAATGCACAAAATTATAAATGGCAGTTTGGATTACAATGTTAATGGCGAACAATGATACCAAAATTGATAGTAGTGCCAGGGACTGAACACTGAAATGCCACTTAAAAAGTTAAAAATCATAGCAGCACACTGGTTTGTTATGCCATTGTAACCTTGCATCAACACAACTTCAGTATGTTTTGGAAGACTGTGTTGTCATATTCTTCCCTGAGCAGTCATAATATTGGAAAGGCAAGCCAACAAGATAAGATATTTATAAGTCAACCCTCCTATATTATTGTGGGTTAAATGTTCTCAATGAAGTTATTATGTCATAAAATTTCAACAATGATGTTGGATGGCTACCTTTGATAGTTAAATATTCATAATCAGAAGGATTTAAGTATTTATGACTTTACCTTGAAAATTAGCATAGTGTATGAATATTTTTTCAGCTTCCTTCTATAGCATTAAGTAAAGCACACACACACACTTTTTCCTATCCATATGTTAATGCAGGATCACTGACTATCACTAAAAATAGCCTAATCTGAAATGCAATGCAATTTGCTTCCAACAGAAAATTAAAGGAAAGACATGGAAGAGAAACCTGATTTATCTCCACTGAAGTGTTGCTGTTTGTGCTCTTTTTTTTGGCTGTACCTTTTATGACTGCAGTAGTTCTACCCATTCTGTGTTTATTTCAGAAATTAGTAACATTTTTTGAAATTACATTTTCTTTAAAACTACGAACCTTGCCATATAGAAGCACTTTACATTTTGGCTTTTCTACACTTACTATGTACTTCATTAATGCATCACCGGTCTGGTTATGTTCATGTGCTGTATCATTTCGTGGGCAATGTACATTAAAAATATTTTTTTAAAGAAAAGAGAGAGAGAAACTCATTTTTCCACCCTAAAGTTGGAGGAGAAGTCTCAGAAAGAAATCTAACTACAAAATAGTCAAGTCACAGCACTAAATTGTTTAAAACAGAGCACAACTCATACAGCAAAAATGCAATAGAATAGAAAAGGGAAGAAAACATTTGTCCCAGAAGCAGTTTCCAAGAACATTTGGTAGAAATCCCCCTGAAGCCTCAGGGAAGCCCTGTCAGGTATGGTAAGCAGACATGAGAAAGACAGACCAATTATCTGACTCTGTATAAAGCAGCCTCCTGGTTAGACTTTCTGTCTGTCACAAAATCTTTCACTAGAGTACATGTACAGGAATGGTAGGTAGAGTTCCAGTCATGTACATACAATTTTAGTGTATATCAAAGACCTTTACAAGCTTGGATGAGTTTACCCTCTTTTAAAAAGTGCATTACTTAATTTGAAATCCATTTCTGTGTTACTTGCAGGGTTTTTTTTTAAAATCAAAAGATTACAATTATGGAACATTTCTGAACTAATACTGGATCATTTGAAGCACATAGATGTCTTGAAAAAAATGAAACATGATGTTTGTCACAGAAACAATGCCGTATTTAAATTTAAAATGTATGGGTCACTATATGAACCAGGAGTTCTCAACCTTTTAAAGTCAGGGGTCAGGTCATGCTCCCTCAGATAGCTTGGGGGGCCGGATGGGCATTTTGCCCTTCCTCCACCACATGGCACTTCCTGGTGTGGTGGAATTGGGGGCGGGCACATGAAATGGTGCCATGGGCCACACCTGGCCCATAAGCTGCCTGTTGAGAATCCCTGATATAAACCATACAAGTGTAGAACAGATGTTCCAATAAGCTTTATTGAGTTGTTGTGAAGACATGATTAAAGAAATCTGTAGGAGAAGAATGTCAAAACCAAAAATTACAGAAGACAAAATGCAGCAGAAAGAGTTGATCAACACTTCAACATATGACACATGCAGATCAGTTTCATTAAATTTCCCAGGTTGCCATTTTTTTTAATATTAGCTTTTATGGAATCATATATTCTTTCTACCTGAAATGCCACATACACTCCTTCCCCTTTGCCTTAAATTCTGTTAACTCGATGCTGACATAGAGTTACAAAGTGCCCTGGTCTGCAGTAACATATAATAAATGTATAAAAGCATGAATATGTAAAATGTAGCAGAATGAAAAATTAGACAGGAGAGTCATTACAACTAAAATACATCAAGGAATACAGGTAAAGTTATCCTTGAAAATACATCTTTAAAAGGTTGGCTTCTGCATTATCTCCAGAGTAAAATCAATCACACAACCAATTCTCCTTTACCCAACACACCAACAAAGTATTTCTGTTTGTGCAAGTCAGTAAGAGTTTATGCAAGAACATAAATGTATTTTTATTCCCCTGGATTCAATAGAAGACTTGTATTTGATACCATTAGAAAGAGAAATGAGACATCTGAAGAACATGATTCAAAAGCCACTGCTAGCAAGAGGACATTTGCATTGATTTGAAGTGAAATCTTGGTCCTGGAAGAATTCACACTGAATACAAAAATTGTGATGAAAATCAATGGCTATTTGTTCAAGATAGCCCTAAATCCTCTCTAGAGTACTAATCTCTCTTAAACTAAAATGTCTTTATTGCTATTAAGGTCACAAGCTTCCATAAATTTATTTAATGTCCATGATTCATTTAAGTTCCAAGAAAAGCACAACACATGAAAACTGCTTCCAGTTCCAATTGTGTGTGTGCATGTGTGCCATCAAGTCAATGCTGACTTACAGCAACTCTTTGCAGAGTTTTCTAGGTAGAGATTACTCAGAAGTGGTTTACAGTTCCCTTCTTCTGGGGTCACCTTGGGACTGGGCACCTTGACTAAGACCAGACAGGCTAGTGGGATGCACAATGGGGAATCAAACTCCCAACCTTTGGCCCTGCAGCTAGATATCTAACTTACTGAGCTATCCAGCCAAATCCAGTTCTATGTACAATAGACTAACTGCACGATCCTGTACAATCTGATCTGATTGCAGAAATGCAGAACATTTGTATACAGTCAAACCTCACTTAGCGAGTAACTCGCTTAGCAAAAAAACTTGCTTAACTAGCGGGTTTTTCAAAAAGCGAGTTGACTCGCATAACGAATATTTTTGCTATGCGAGTCAGACTTCCCCTATGGAAACGCCCGCATAGCAAGCATTTCTATGTGGGAAAACTCGCATAACAAAAAAAAAATCACTATGCGAGTCCGAATCGCATAGTGAAAATATTCGCTATGCGAGCCAGACTTTCCCCATAGAAAACTTGCATAGCGAGTGTTTCTATGGGGAAAACTCGCATAACGAAAAAAAATTCGCTATGCGAGTTTTTCCGCTTAAAAAGCTCATTATGTGAGTTTTTCCATAGGGATTTTCACTATGCGAGTCTGATTCGTATAGCGAAAAACTCGCAAAGTGAGCAGCCTCAAAGAACAAATTAAATTTGTTATGAGAGGTATTACTGTACTAAGAACCACTGCTTAATTTTTCCATGCACACCAGATCCGTATGCTGCGCCATGTGGTGTACAGTGTTTTCCATTAACCTGGCAAAAGGTTTTCCTGTGCTATTTTAAAGCACACAGAAACTATTGGTAATTAACATTAAACATATGTCAGGAAAACAACACTGGGATCACCCCACACTTATATGACTCAGGTATGTGTGCTCTAATACAGGTTTCACTGTTTTCCATGGTTTGGGACATCTGTGAAATATATCTTGGAATATATCCAGCGTGGATATGCGAGGCATCAGTGGATGAAACTACAACATACATTGTTTCCCTTTTCAAATATATGCAGAAGAAATGTAGTATATGCTCATAAGCAAACAGCGTGGAAGCACTCAGGAGGGCTTATAAAAGAGCACCCCAAATACCAAGCAATAGCATTTTTGCTCACAAGCAAGTATGAGCAACATCTTTAGGTTACCCTTGCTCAAAAGCCAGTCGTATCCAACTCTAGAGTGCAGTGCTCATCTCCATTTACAGCCAAAGAGCCAGTGCCTTCTGCATCTGAAAATGTTTCCATGGACATGTGGCAGCCATGACTAGACACCAGAGTGTGCAGAGCACTGTTACATTCCTAGCAAAGTGGTACCTATTTATCTACTTGCAATTTCTTGCTTTTGAACTGCTAGGTTGGCAGGAGCTGGGACAGACAATGGGAGCTCACTCTGTCGTGAAGCACTCAGGTCTCAAAATGCTGACCTGCCGACCTTCCAGTCATCAAATTCAGTGTCTTAATCACTAAGACACCACAATTTCTCAAGTAATAACTTTGCTACCATGTGGAGAGGTCAAGCCTTTTCAAGTTGCCTTCCTAATATTATCTCTCTGACCTCCACTCAGAAACAAGTGTCTCCAAGACAGGCTTCAAAAATAGGAGCATCTTCCACATGCTCATCTCAAGCAAACAGCTGGTTGAAGGTAAGAGCTAATGCTGAAAATAGGAGCCCATTTTTCATTGTTCAGCAAGAACATCTTTCTTCTCTGCCTGTAGAAGGAGCTGGCAAGGGAAGTAGGGAGCTCCTACAGGCCAAACTCAGCCAATAGGTCAGTTACAGAATTTCTGTATGTCACAGACATGAAGACTGGTTGTGGGAGTTGCTAAGATTTGTTCCTGCACTTATGAGCAGAGTACAACACTTCCACTACATGGACTGTTATGCTCTGTATGATCCCTGGTTGCTTTTCCTGCAGCATTTTAATGACCAAAACAGCCATTCTACTAAAGAGCTCCATTGATTACGTACTGTGACAATTATCTACCAGAATTTTGGTGGACTAAATATACAGCAATGTATTATATCATGCATTCAGAATCTTAGTATCTCTTCATAGTCCTCTTTTAAAGACTGTACATAGCAATCTGCCCATTATAAAATTCAGTCATTAGAATGCCTTTGTAGGACAGCACTTACTCCACTGAAAGCTCTCTATTATTAATTCTACCTATGATGCATTATGAAAACAATGAATCATGGAATACTATAGTAGCATGAAAACCATGGAAGAGATGATTATGCCATTTTAAAAATTATGGTCTTTAAGCTACAAATGAGCCTTTATAATGAGCAGGAACACTTGTATTCAAAAATGTCTACTTGTACTCCTTTCAGGAAATGAGCAGACTTGTGCAACACACTATGTGTAGTTTAACATCTGTTCACTGACAATAATACATTGATATCACATGATATTTCCAAATTGGTTGTGTGCATGATTGTTTGGTTGCAGTTATGCATACCTTATAGAGCATTTCTCATATGGAATAATGTTGTTTTGTATTGTAATTGAAAATTGAAAATGCATACCTAGCAACACAAACATTAAAGGATTTTGTAAAAGTGATTACACCTATTACTGCATTTGGCTTCACTAACTTTTAAAATTAGAAAATGGAAGACAATTCCCTCCAGCCAACTTTTATGAACAATAAATCAGCCATTTATATATGAATGGTTTCTTTTTTTATCTTTACAATGTGCATCTCCTGTTTTACCATTTCACACAAGGATTCCCAAAGTTATTTTAATTTATTTAACTTTATTTAAAGAAGGGGTTCTTAACCTTTTTTGTACCATGGACCAGTTTCATGCTAAACAATTTTTCCACAGACCCGAAAGAGGGGGTGGTGGGATTGTACAATAAAGTGTATACTATATAATTTATTACATATATAATTCTTTTTCAACCTAGAGTATCTGTTCAGGCAGTAATTTGGTCATTTACTAAAACATTCTCAAAATATACTCACTGAGTATATATTTCAGTTTTGCTAAAATCTCTTTTTTAAATCTCTCCCATCTGCCAGCCACAGCTTGAATATGGGCAGTGTGATACCTCACTGTGCACAGATGGGGGGGGGGAGTGCCGCTGTAGCTCAAAACCAAAGAGGAGGGGCTCAGCCACCTGCCAGCCACACAGTTTGACTTGGGCAGTGAGGTATCACACTGTGCACATTTAAGCAATGTGGAGGACGATCCCAGCCACCTACCTATCTGCTGTGTCTGAAGCCCATGTTCTGCGAGGTCTGAAGTCCCGGGCAGACCTGGCAGAACTCATTGAAGGCAGAAGGCTGCAATCGGGGCTCCCAGTGCCACCCACACCTGTAGCCCAGTTTGGGACAGGTCATGGCCCAATACCGGTTTATGGAGTTCCCTGATTTAAAGGTAAGTTTGCTCATGGCAGAGGATTATATATTAGTCAATACTTTTTGTATATTTTATCTTTTATTTGTTTTAATTCATTTGGTGTGAACCATCCAGAGAATGTTTGCTCTATGGGGCAGTATGTAAATCAACCAACCAACCAATCAATCATTTTACGACTTGGAATTGGGACTTCCAACATAGTACAAAGTAAGCTTTTGGTCTTTTAACATACTGCTCATCCAGTCATATAAAAACAATTACCATAAATCCTTAGGAAATGAAATCTTACATCTAAATGCACCTTTATAAGTGGTCTCTGATGTTGATATTTGTATGAATAGAAGAAAAATTGGACCCAAGTATCTGACAAAATATTGCATGAAAATACTCTGTAAGAATTGCTCACAGAATGAGATATAAAATTGTTCATTATTTTGTCTGGACAGATGTCTAGTACTGTCCTGACAGAATTTTACTGACCTCGCATCATTCTGTAGGCTTCTTATGTAAATATCGCCATGACTATATACAATCTGATCTGATTACAGAAACTTGTCAGGCTTGGTTTGTATGCAGATAGGAGTCAATAGGAATGGAACTTTTGGATTTTCTAAACAACAACATAATTCTCCATTCTGAGATTTCTACTTAACTGACTTGCACCTTGCAAACCTCTGGATATGATGTACCTGGAAGAAAGACCTAAATTAAAAGACTTTGAGGCTAAACTTGATGAAGCTCCACCCAATTGTTTCTCAGAAAGAAAATGCCAAGCTACCACCAGAAAGGAGCAAGACAAAATTTTAATCTGAACAGAAACCCATTTATCTTGATGGTAGGAAGTGTCAATGTTAAAAAAAGACTCTGTCATGGGGCATCAACAAATCATCAGCACAATTTCATGGTAATTTATGGAACTTGTGTAGCCAAAGAATGGTAATTCACGAGCATGTCAACATGTTGCTTAGGGAAGCATGAAAAGTGAACAGAGGCAGAAATCCTATATTAGGAGAAAACAAGAAAGGCCAGAGAGTCAACATCTCCCCTATGCAAAAGACAATTAAAGGATTAAGGCCCAAAACATGTCCAGAGATTCTGAAACTGAATTCTACAACAAAATAAACAATGGAAAATAAATAATGTTATGGTCTGTTGGAAGATTAACATTTTAAAGATAGTGTCCCCCCAATTCAGCACATCTTTTCATCATCCTATTTGTAAAAACTTTCTGTAAGAATTAACTTCTGTGCCTGGTTGAATAGCTTGGCGGTTTAGGTTTCTGGCTGCAGAGCCAGAGTTTGTAAGTTCAATTCGTATTATCAATTTCTGTGAGTTAAGGGAGTGTGCAGAACATGCAAAACTTACAGTGAGAATTATTTATGTATTTATTTATTTATTCTTCAAATTTCTATTGCCGCCCAACTCGGCAATGACTCTGGGTGGCTAACAGCTATTAAAAGTAACATCAAAAACTAACTAAAAGCCCTTTAAAACCCCATTAAAATTCTAAATAATTTACCCACGCACCCCATCCATTAAAAGAGAGAGAGAAAAAAATCTTAATTATTTATAAAAGCCAGCAGGCAGGGGTCACCCCTCCATCGGTGCCCCACACCTGCCCTGCCAGCCAGGTTTTCAGTTCTTTCCTAAAAAACAGCAACTCCATCTGCAGCCATAATTCCATTGGGAGGAGATTCCATAGGGCCGGTGCGGATACAGAGAAGGTCCTCCTTCTTGTGCTAGAGAGATGAACCCCTCTAGCAGATGGTACAATTAGAGAGCCCCTCCGGTCCGCTCTGGTTGGACAGACAAATGTTCTTGGGGCGATGCAGTCTCTTAGATATCCTGGCTGACTACAATGTAGGGCTTTAAAGGTCATTACCAGCCCCTTGAATTGCACCCAGAGGCACAATGGTAACCAGTGCAGCTCCCAGAGCAGTGGCGAGACACGGGCATAGCGCCTGCACCCCATCACCACCCAGGCAGCCGCATTTTGGACCAGTTGTAGCCTCCGAATGGTCATCAAGGGCAACCCCATGTAGAGCACATTATAGTAGTTTAGTCTAGAGGTGACCAGAGCATGTGTGACCATGAGCAAGGAGTCCCGGTCCAGGAGTGGGCATAACTGGCGGATCACATGAAGTTGTGCAAAAGCCCGCATGGCCATGACTGCCACCTGCTCTTCAAAAAGTAGTCATTGAGTCCAAGAGGACCCCCAAGTCACATCCGCCCAACCTTGCTTTCAGATAAACAAATAAACAGGGAATGAGCAATGGTGGGTACTCATCTTTACATTTTTCAGGTGCATTCTTAGAGTTGCAAACATGGGAAGAAAGGTTTCTTGAGGCCATTTCCAATGTTGGCCTGGAAGTGATTTTGTTTTAGTTTAAGAGGCTTTGTTTTGGTTTAAGCAGCAAGGCACTTAAATCTAATGGAGGTCAGCCAAAGATTCCTTGCAACATTGAAGTCCTGAATATTTAACTGGCAGATGAACTAGGGATGACAGTTCATAATCAGAAGTGAAACTGCCTTCAGCAGTAAAGATTATATGACTATCCTACAGTAAGATTTTCCAATACCACATATTGTAAACTAAACTGCTGTTGTTTGGCTGTTGGTCACTAGGGCATAAATAAATTGGTGTGCAAACACAGCAGTGTTGAAGAAAATGAGCTGGCTAAGGCAAAAAAAAAGAAAATTTCTCTATTTCCATCAGAACATATCTTTAGTACACATACGCGTTTATGAATGCATTCTCCTGCCTCACGTTTCCTCTTTCTATCATTCATGTTGCATTCTGGTCCCAGCCATGGGCTAAAATAGCTACTTGGTTTGGAGGGAAGATCGGTTGGCTTGATTTTCCATCCCAATATTTCAGAGAATAAAATAGTTCTCTCTCCTCTGTCCTGCCAGGTTCAAGTCTGCATTTTGTAGACCAAAGAAGTGTCAAAGAGGAAGAGTAATTTTTTTAGCATGTGCAGAGTACTTTTGTTCTCACATCACATAATCACTAAAACATTCATTACAATGGGATATTAAAACCTTCATATATTTTACTGCATTGTAGAGACAATGGGCACAGAGCTGAGCGAGATGAGGAGGATGGTGGAGGACAGAAGTGCTTGGCGGACAGTGGTCCATGGGGTCGCAAAGGGTCAGAATCGACTATGTGACTGAAGAACAACAACATTTTACTGCAAATTATCAACCTACCTTATTCCATTCCCAACAATCTTCTCAATAAATGGCATGGAGCTTCTAAATGAAGTGTGAATTCTACAGGAGGTGACCCTAACCCTTTAGATTTCATTATGTACTACATTTACCTCTCTTGCATGGGCTGGCCTATTTGCCTACAGATTAGCATAGGGCCAAGGCTGTTCTTAGTGTTTGTGATTCTCTGCATCACCTCGCTCCCAATAGCTGTTCAAGTAAATTGTTCCTTGCAAAGACCATTTGTTTTGTATTTTGGCACTGTTTCTTACACACCACAGTAATGCTTAGGTATCTAGGGCAAAACAATGATCTGGTTGGATGCCTTTCTAGGTAATATGAAGTTTCCAAGATGCATTCTCAGATATATTTGAATCTCATTTTTGAGTCTTAGTGGGGTTGAGTTTAAGTTGATTTATATCATAAAAGGCACCCAGGTTCTTTTAATGCATCTATTAAAAGACATTCTATCACATGGAAGTTGTCTGACTGAGCAGCAAGTATGAGATCATCAGTGTAAATAAAACTTTTGATGCCTTGAGGATATGGTTGGTCATTGGAGCAGATGTTAAATAAAATAAGGGCAAGTACACTGTTCTGAGGTAGAACATTTCTGAGTCCTCCATCAGCTGTGTTGTCCTTGAAAAAAACTTATGGTATTGCAAAAGGGTTCCTATTATCTTGGTTAGCTTATTCATATTTGATTATGAGGTGACTGCGAATGAACCCCTCACCTTAAGAGGTGACTGTGAATGAACCCCTGTGATCTTCCCAGTTTCAATCTCATCCTCAATCTGTTGTGTTAAATATAGAATTTGTGCTGTGCAATTCTTTCCAAGTCTAAATCCAGCCTCTTATGGGATAAGGAGTGATTGTACTACTCACATGGCTAAGAATGATTCTTTTTAGGACTTTATATGACAGAATAATGAGTTTGGCCTGGAGTATTTCAAGGATTTTGAAAACAGGTTTCAAAATAGCAACCACACGTACCTTTTCCCAATTTTCAGATCCTGAGAGAGTCAAAACATTTATTAAAAACATTAAAGAGCCACTATGGTGTTACTGTGCTAAAGTGGTTTATTTGTTCTATGTATATATCATCTAGCCCTGCTGCCTTGCCATTTTTGTAGCTACAAATAGCTTTTTCCAATTCACTTACACTGAGTGATTCTGTAAGGTAACAGCTTTCATTTCTTTCCAGTTTAATACTGTATCTAATTTCCTACAGCAATGTTCAGATCTGCCATTAATAAGGGCTCTTAGTTGGGTTATTATTAACAGCCCTTTAGTTGGGTTATTGTTAAGTCACTTCAATAATCTCCAGGTCTTTGGGGGCTTTTTTGTCATTTTTATTTTTTCTATGAATTTTATCCAGTTTTCTCATTTTCTGTTACTGGAGAAATCAGTTGCTGCCCAGACAAAATGGTTTCTTTTCTCAAGAAATGTTGTGCAAACAGCTAAAAATAATCAATAATTTAGCTGACTGTTTCTAACGTTAGACTTGGAGATAGTTGGATGATCTTAACAAACATAGACCAGTTTGTTGTTTGCCTCAACAAACTGGTCTATATGGGTAAAAACACTGCTTTGCTTTCAGAGGTTTTTTTTTAAAATCTCATGAGATTTCTATAATATTGAGGACTTTTGCTGTTCAGTCGCACAGTCAATTCTGACCCTTCGCTACTCCATGGACCACTGCCCTCCAGGCACCTCTGTCCTCCACCATCCTTCTCAACCTGCCCAGCTCATCTTTGGCTCCCCACTTTTGGGCACTTCTTTTGCCCTCAACCTTTCCCAGCACCAAGGCCTTCTCAAGTGAATCCTCTCTTCTCATTTGATGTCCAAAGTACTTTATCTTCATCTTTACTATTTGACCTTCTAAGGAGCAGTCACAGCTGATTTCTTCTAAGATCAACTTGTTCTCCTCGTTGTCCGGGGTACTCTCAAAACTCTCCTCCAACACCACATTTCAAAGGCGTCCAGCTCTCACAACCATACATTACCACTGGGAATACCATTGCTTTGACTATGTGAATTTTTGTTTGCAATGTGATGTCTCTACTTTTCACTATCTTCCCCAGGTTTCTCATAGCTTGTCTCCCAAGAATCAGTCACCTTTTTATTTCATGGTTGCAATCTCCATCTGCAGTGATCTTAGATCCTAAGAATGTAAAGTCTGTCACTGCTTCTGCTTCTTCCCCATCTATTTTCCAGGGACTGATAGGACCTGTTGCCATTATCTTGGTTTTCTTGAGATTTAGTGCTATGTGTCTTGTATTATCTAAACTTTTTGAGAATTCCATTGTCCTTCCTGACCACCAGTTCAACGCTCGTGTGGGACCAAACTACTGGCAACTAGAAAACATGAGTTGCTTCTTAGTATACTTGGTCACGAATAAATAACATACACCATTTTAAAAAAAATTATGAGGTATTACATTACCTTGGGCAAAAAAAGGGGGGATCAATTTCATTCAGGTTTCAGGTCTGTATATATAACAAAAACAGCATTGGTAGCTTTTATGGATGAATTATACAGGTACCTGGGTAGTAGGAATGTCCCCCTCCCCCTTGGTTCTACTGCACCTCTTAATTGCTTGCAATACCCTTACAGGTCATTCTGTGGCAAGAGACTTGGTGGCATTGTGTTACACCAGCTATTAACTTTCTTTCATAGCTGACCTCAGATACTGATGCTGAGTGATACCTGCTCAGCACTGTTGCCTCCTAACTAAGAAGAATTGTCTGCATTTTTAGAATTTGGTGCTAATATGCTGATGACACCCAACTCTATTTCTCTTTTCCATCTAAATCCAGGGAATCTGTTTTAGTTGTAACACAGTACCTGGAGTCAATAATGGATGCGGGTTAAAAAGTTGAAGCTTAATCCAGCCAAAACTAAGATGCTCCTGAACAATTCAAAGGCAGATTATAGAACAAGGATTCAACCTAAACTAGATTGGGTTACAGTTCACCTGACGGTACACAGAAAGAGCCTCCTTGAAGATTGGTATTTTTGAATCACCTCGGCCATTCCCTGCTAACAGCAACCTTGTGTTGCCAGCTAATCTTTCTCACACTAGGTCAGGTGAAAGTAACTGCAGAATGAACTCACCAAAAGGTGCCTTCATTTTGGCATGTCTAGCCTAGATACAGGAAGAGGAGGAGGAAGAAGAGGAGGAGACGTTCCCCTGAAAACTGAGTTTGTAATCTTAGCATAGTTCTGGAATTATCCCTAAACCTGTATGTTCAAGTGTCACTATTGATCAGGAGTACATCTGCACAGTTTAAAGCGGTGTACCTATTCCAGGAGACATCTGACTTAACTATCATTACACACCTTAGTTACATGACATAGAAGTGTGCATATTTATATTTTTAAACTACAAACAATGCCAACAAGAAGACATATTTTCTTAATTGGTTTAGGTTTGAGATACCCTGTCACTATATGCATTTTTCATTAACAAAAATAAATGGTAGATTTGTTTCGATTGTGCAGCGTACTTTACTGAAGAGATGCTTTGGGCCAAAGCTGGTGTTTGCAGTGTTGATGGTTGGGCTTCCCATGTATAGTTTGTCAATTTCCTGATGATATTATTTCTTGAACTAATATTAGCCTTGGTATTCAGGCAGTGCTGCTTAAAAGAGAGCATCCTGTCAAGTGTCATACCAAGGTATTTGGGTGTTGAACAGTGCTGTAATCTATTTCCTTGCCACATAACACCCAACTCAACCTGTTTCTCAGATTTGAAGTTAAAATTCCTGCTGTAAACATCAATGATTATGGGGATGGGAAACTTCTAAAGTGTCGCCCCCTCCTCTGGGCCCACAACAATGGCCTGAGGGAGAATATTCCATGGCCTGGCAACAGGGCTGGATTTACATGAAAAGAGGCCCTAGGCTATTCCACTTATGTGGCCCTTTCACCTCCCATTTTTAAGTTTGTAAATTACATGAGAGATGATAAAATACATCATTACTGTGATATATATCAATATATAGGCCCCTCTTGATCTTGAGGCCCTAGGCTGAAGCCTAGTTAGCCTATAGGAAAATCCGGCCCTGCCTGGCAGGCGGCTGTGGACCTTGCTCCCTCCTCTGGGCCCACAACAACGGCCTGAGGGAGAAGATTTCAAGGCCTAGCAGGTGGCTGACAACATCGCCCCCTCTTCTGGGCCCACAACAATGGCCTGAGGGGAGTTAGTCTGTGTTCTGCTTTGGTTGTTTTGTGAGGTTGTATTTTATAATTTTTATTGTACTGTTGCTGTTTTGACTGTAAGCCGCCATGAGTTGTCTCGGTGAGTGGGTGGCAATATAGATCTGAATGAATAAATGAATAAATGAATAAATAAATATCATTTTTGTTAAAATATATAAAAGTAACCATATTACTCCAGATTACTTTTTAAAAAAATTTATGAGTAACAGCATTATTTTTCAAACATTAGTTTCAAATTAGTTACACATCTGATTCAATGTCTGGGAGATGACAGCCAATCTATTACCTGCAGTCATCTCCTTGACACAAGTCTCTTTTTTCCTATTATTTTCAGATAAAATTATTGTTGTTGTTGTTACCATCATATGCAGCACACTCAATAGACTGAACTTTAATCAAACCACACACAAGTAGAAACAACAACGTCCTTGTTTGAAAAGGGGTGGCATTTTCAAGGATTTAATTGTGAGTAACCAGTGAGGTATAGTAGAGAGACTGTTGGACTAGGATAGATCAGGGTTCAAATTCCCACTTAGTCATGGAAACCCACTAGGGCGGGAGTTTTCAATCTTTTAAAGCTGGGGGCTGGGTCATGCTCAGTGATGGGATGTAACAGGTCCACACCAGTTCGTCAGAACTGGCAGTAACTTTTCCCAGTATCCCAGAGAACCGGTAGCAGCTTTTTGGGGGAACCACCTTCAGGGCTTACCTTTTCACTGGTTCCCCCACTGTGCATGCTCGCCAAGCACTTAGTGTGCACGCACGCCTACAGTGCTTTGCGTGTATGCACGGCCTCCTTGCCGTCCTCCCAAGTGGGGAGGAAGAAGAGAAGCTGCTAGCCTGAAGCTCCCTATAGCCTGCTCCCCAGGGTAAGTGACTCACCTTTGGATGTGGTGTGTCTGTGTGTATTTTAATGTGTATTTAATACCTTTACCTATATTGACGTACTACCACAGTTCCTAAAAAGGCCTGGCGGCCGGCATTTCTAGAGGCCTGGCTTGGGGTTTTTAAACAAAGTCTTGGAGTTACCTCATCAACAAGCTACACCTGTGCTGTTCCAATTGCTGTTCCAATTGGAGAACCCTTAAGGAAGTACAGCTGTTTTACATATTATCCTTGAGAACTGGTTAGGCAAAGACTTAGTACCTAACTTCTTTAACTGTTGAAAAGTGCCAAAATGAAGCCATCTTGTGGTAAATTCATTCTATAGTTCCTTCCATCTAACCTAATGTGAGAAAGATTAGCCAGAATAAGCTTTAAGCTCTGGTTTAAAAGCTCTGGTTGATTTGTGTTTGGGGTGGGTGGGTGTTTGGGTGGGTGTGTGTATTTTAATGTATTTTTTTATTTATTTATTTTATGGGTTTGTGTTGTGGGTGGGTGGGTTGAGGTGTGTGTGGGTTTGTGTGCTTATTTTTATTTTTTGTTAATTTTTTTTTATTATTTTTCCTTTGGCCCGGCCCACAACATCATGACATCATGACGTTGGCTTCACCCATGACATCATGATGTTAGCTCCGCCCACACTGTGATGACATCACGGTGGGGTAGTAACAAATTTGACATCCCACCACTGGTCATGCTCCATCAGATAGCTTCGGGGGGCAATGGCCATTTTATTTATTTATTTGTTTGTTCAGATTTATATTGCTGCCCACTTTCTGACGCGATTCAGGGCGGCTTACAATCAAAACAGAAACAGTACAGTAACAATCATAAAATACAACCTCACAAAACAACCAAAGCAGAACCCAGACTAACTCTCCTTTGGCTGTTGATGGGGGCCTGGATGTGGGGGCGAGGTCCTCAGCCGCTTGCCAGGTCATGGCATCTTTTCCCTCAGGCCATTGATGTGGGCCCAGAGAGGGGGCAATGTTCTCAGCTGCCTGCCAGGCCATGGCATCTTTTCCCTCAGGCCATTGGTGTGGGCCCAGAGGAGAGGGCGATGTTCTCAGCCGCCTGCCAGGTCATGGCGTCTTCTCCTTCAGGGCATTGGTGTGGGCCCAGAGGTTTGGGCCCATCCTCCACCACATGACACTTCCTGGTGTGGTGGAGGCAGTGTGGGGGGCACATGAAATGTTGTCATGGGCCACAGGTTGAGAATCCCTGCCCTAGGAGATGATGAAACTACTCCTTAAATATCTCACCTACCTTGAAAGCTCTATTAAGATTACTATAGGTAGGTTCTAACTTAACAACAATTATTCCCAAGACATTGAGCTCTTCTACTTTTTAATTATCAGAATAAATTAGGCCAACTAGACAAGCCATGGATGCACTGCTGAATGTAGAATTTCCTATATTGCCCCAGATGGCAAAATATCTTGGAACAGCCTCCATGCCTGTAACACCAAATTGAGGAGTTTCAGCACTGGAGAGGAGGAGACTGCATTTGCTCATCAAAGAAAGCTTTGCTGCTTTCCATCCAAGATGCAACTTGCCAGAAAATTTCAGCAGGTGAAATGTCATTGGTGAATTTCTTTGTACATTTCACACAAAGAATTCACCACAGCTATGTATACCTATAGAACAACCATGGTTTTATAGGCTGTAATTCAAAGTAGCAGCTGGAATTTTATTTTGATGGGAAACGGAATTGATTGCATACATATGGAGCAGCTAACACTCAGCAAGTTACCCCCTTACAATTTGGATCATTATAACACAATTTAACGTTAATCTGTATTGGTATTAACACAGCAAGGGAACATAAGAAAAGAGACTCTTGCTGATTAGTTTCTGCATTCTCACAGTAAAAACAGGGACTTGAATGTCTATCTGAATGCCTCTGCAAGCCCAAAGATAATTCCAAAAATGCCCTTCAGGAATCAATCAAATCTTTGGAGTAATTTTCAGCTGTGACTCAAAGTAGATAAAATAACTTCTGGTTAGTCCTACATTTTTAAACATATTAACAGAGAAGTGATGGGGGAATCCTTAAAATCTGCATCAAGAAGAGGAATTATTTCAGCTTTACAAAGGGTCATCTGGTCCTTCAGGGGATGAGGCAAAGGGCAGGTAAGCTCCATGAAACAGCCATAGTTTGAGTGTTGTAGGACAGGTGTATTTAACAAACTAGGAACGAAGAGTAGAAGAGAAGGGAAGAATGCTGAAGCTTGTGTTCATTTCTGACCCAGTAGACTGTAACTCAGAAGAGTAGCGTGCCTTGGCGGGGCCCCGTATAAAAATTTCTTTGGGGGCCCTTAGGAAGGGTAAAGATTTGTTTTGCTGATGCACGTTGGGGGCCCCCGTGGCCCAGGGCCCCTGTATAATTGATACGGCAGATACGGCAGTAGCTACGCCTCTGCTGTAACTGCTTAGACTGGGAACATTATATCATTGTGGAGCTCCCTGCCTCTTTATGTAATAGTATATTAAATCAATTTCTGCCATTTGCAAAAATGGTCAAAATGGTATTTTAAAAAAATACTAAAATGTCCAAAGGACCCTGCTTCCCCACATTAAGCGCCACAGCTCATGGAACATCTTCCTTACACAAGTGAAATTGTTTGCAAAAGGCAGGTTTTAATCAGTGAGTAATAAGTATGCCGAAACATTAGCTATCCTGTTTTCAAGGGACAACATGCAGAGGAGTAAATCACTCCGAAGAGGACTGTTTAACATTGCAAGGCAAATTTGTATCTCTGTGTACCAGCAATACAGCAGTAAATTTAATTCATTAGCCTAAATTGCAGCATTCTTAATGTTAATGATACATCCACCTTGCAAAAAGAAGAGAAATAATATGATTTGAGCTTCCATACGTTATTCTGATAGGACAGAGTGATCAGAATTAAGTATGGTAATAAGCCAGTAATTAACAGCAATTTCTTTTAGCACTATAGGAATGGCACAACACAAAGTGCAATAGCCTATAATTTGTGTTGCACAAGGCCTACATCTGTTCACACAGCTGTAATTGCCCTTCCAGTCCCCCAAAACATTGCTTATCCCTTACTCAGGGGATGGAGGGAAGATGGCAAATGCTGATAAAACTATCACTTCTTTTATTTTAATCTATTGAATTAAAGGTCAGACTCACAGGAAAGGCTAACAAGAAGTGACAAGCATATTGAAACTGCAATTAGCTCTATCATTTCTTCTTTGATAAGCACTGGGTAATAGAAATGTATGAAAATGAAAATAATTAAAAATATTAAAGCTAATGTTGCCCTTGTGCTTTCATTCTTCCACAGTATAATTAAAAAACAGAAGAAAAAACATTGAACAAAGTGAACATTGGCTAATTTGCTCCACTAAATATGCAATGAGGCTCGTCAGCATTAGAAGTCGTAAGTGCACCACATTGACATAGATAATTGGTAATACAGTTTTTCAGTGAGAAAATATTCCCTGCATGATCCTGTCTTCAAGTGATGCCACTGAACAGGATGAGGTTGCCGTGAAAGCTCTTGGATGCTGTCAGACCAAAACATAAACCTGCACAGTCTGTCACTGTAATAATACAATTGCACCAACAATCAGCCACTGCTAGCAAAACACCACTAGCATAGGGAAAAGAGTTTTGGAAACAAGGGAAAGGTGCAATGATAAGAATAAGCTCAGTCCAAAAACTTGGAGAAATTACCTGTTGTTCTCTTGGTTTTGTGAAAATTCATAAAAGTATCTCTTCCACATTGGAGTAGTCCACCATGAAGCAATGAGATTGTCATCTCAGGCAGCAGATAGAGTGAGTTTACAGGAAGACAGCAGTGGGTACCTTAACCCAACCAGCTTTGCTGTTCCCTGCATGTGGTGAAAGATATTGTACCATTAGCCAATGTTGAAGCGTGGTCATCTTTTTCTGTTGGTAGAAC
The DNA here is from genome assembly GCA_030440675.1 of Furcifer pardalis. Lineage (NCBI taxonomy): Eukaryota > Metazoa > Chordata > Lepidosauria > Squamata > Chamaeleonidae > Furcifer > Furcifer pardalis. The sequence continues at coordinate 58,445,983 of CP126896.1, forward strand.
TGGGAGGAAGCATCATTATATCTTTCATCTCAGGCAGCAGCATATACTAGTCCAGCCCTGAAGGGGGAATTTGGTGGAAAGGTGTCCAGTTCTAGCAAGAAATAGATGAAGGGCAGTCTAGAAAGTGTTATCTTCTCAACATCACTAGTCCAGGGATGGCCAAACCTTTTGGGCCACGGGCAGGTCACATGGCTGAGCAGTCTGGTCATTTGGTTCCTCCCACTGAAAGTAGAAGTAAATTGTGCCTGTGCATGCACATGTACAAAACACTGCCGTAAATACACCCACAGCTGTCATAAACATGTTTATGACAGTCATGGGTGCATTTATGACAGTATTTTGTGCATGCACGGGTGTGGCATAGGCCAGATTATTATGCACAGTGGGACATATCTGGCCCATGGGCTGTATTTTGGGAACCCCTACACTAAGTCACTCTGCTTTAGGATTCAAGCAAAAATGTGTGTGCGCACACATACACACACATGCATGCACGTGCGCACGCACACACACACACACACACACACACACACACACACACACACACACACACACACACACACACACACACACACACACAAACTAGTCCAGACATCTGGAAGTACAAAACAAAGGAATTTTACAGAGCAGATAAATCACAGGACTATGCAGAAGTGTGAAGATCTCATCATGATTTGCTATATCACTACCTCTTAAACACTGGGTACAGCACTCAGATATACAAGGCCATACAACATTTTCCCCAAAATACATAGAATAACTATTAGTTACACAACTGTTATACAAAGTACACAACTATTTTATGTAATTGTAATTAAGCATGAGCTTCAGATTCAGACTTAATCATGAATCCAAACTGAAGCAGAGATATCTGTCAATTTCTAAACAAATCTGAAGTGAAGAAGTCCAAAATAGTGCTCAAATTAAATTGGGGTTCTCCAAAAGTGCTGATTGTTGTTTTAGCACTACATTGTTGTTTAGCACTGATACCACTCTCTGAAAACAAAATGCTATTTGCAATGTTTTAATTTTCCGAAAACAGGTTGACTATGCGTTGGATATTTATTTATTTTCTTTTAGGCAGCTGCAGATCTCAATCTAAATAATTCAGTGCCTATGTGTGTGAAATGTGTGTCAATGTATGGGATTTTCGTGGGTCAGATCATAGTGACATTAGAACAGAACATTAGATATCATAATAACATATAGAAGAGCTGTAAGTTCCCAAAAGCATGTGAACCACTAAGGAACTATGCTATAAGTAAAAGAGAACTGCAGTGGAATAGGGGGAAATACCCTTGAGCGATCTACTTTCAACATAGATTAGAGATTTTTCAGAGCCAACTCAAAGCATTTTGTTGTCTAAGGCAAATGACAAGATCATGTGTCTATTCATTCATGTACATAAAATGTCTGGATTAACAGCAGACCTTCACTTCAGTACTGGCACTAAAATACAATCCAACTGAGGGCCACTAGCAAGCAATTGGTGCACACCTCTAATATCCATTCCATATACAAAGAAAGGAGGGAAGATCAGAGGACTGGTAACAGGCATCTCTACCATTGTGCTCTGCAGCATTTGTAACCCATGGCATTCCTTCACTGTACATGACAGTAATGGTGGTACTAGAGATGGAAGCCTTATGGAAGTAGCTAAGAACTCAACCTCTTGTTTAATGCCTTAATGGTTGCTTATTCAGCAGAAGAAACTATGACATTTTCAGACTAAAGAAATCCAGATATAGGTTGAATATCTGGAAAAATGTTTTAATGGTTAGAGTAGTATGAAGGGTGGAACCAACTGGCTTCAGAGGTGGAGAGCATTCCAATGCTGGAAGCATTTAAGGGAATTGGACAACCATCTGTCATATCTGCATTGATTTGGACTCGATGGCCTAAAAGGCTCCTTCCAACTCAGTTAGTCAACTATTCTATGATTCTTGTGCCTCATGCAAATTAGTATTCTGTGATGCTTGGAGATTTGCAGCTTGCCACAATATCAGAGTCAGACGAACTAAGTTGTGTAAATACTCTGCTCTGTTGCAAATTATATTGCAGTATGTATCCCAAAGAGAAAGGTGTTTCTGCTGTATGTCTCAGAAAACTTGCCAGAGTTAACTGAGAAGTTGTCTAAATGGGCATAATAGCTCACTACGGGTTTTTTTTTTTTTTGGGGGGGGGGGATGGATTGGTCTGTGATTAGAAATCATGTGTGCATATCTTGTACACTGGAGCGGGTCAATCTATGCCAACCCACACTATTTTGATTCCCCAGCAAGGGATTCCCCTAATTTGCAGCATTTTCTTTTATTCTGTTCCCAGCATATGTGTACACTGAGGAAGGGATAAAAGAGATTGAAGCAGCTGTTGAGCTCCTTCCTCTGTAAACGTCTTAAACTTGCAGTAGCTTATTAGCTTGGGGCCGGAAATGTCAATTTAGACCATTTTTAGAAATGCACTCCGTTCAGTTGGGGAGGGGGGATCCTATCTCATGGTCCCTAATGCTAAAATAAAATACAGGGCTTTTAAAATTAAATTAATAGGTTGCCATCCAATGGGGGGGGGGGAGCAGTCCGCTGAAAAAATGTCTGTCCTGATAGAAGTGCATTAATTTAAAAAACACACTCACACACTCCTGAACAGAAAGGCAAAGCACACACCTGTCCATAGAGGTTCAGAATAGAAATTGTAAGAAATTTAAAGTTAATGTAAAATACAGAGTTCCAAACTGGGGATGCATGAAAAGTTTGTGCAGGCTACTAGCTGATTGGTAGTTATCAGTTCAGTTTCCATGGTGATTGTTCTGGGCTTGTGCTTTTTATTTTCATTTTTTCCATTATGGGATTTTCTCCCTTTAGGTCTGCTGAAGTCCCTCGCCTCCTGAGCTGAGAGGGGTTGATAGTCAACAAAGCCTCAACCAGCCTAAATCAGCCTAGCTAGTACGGATTGTGTCTGCAGTTCTTATTACTCCGTGACAAAAATAAAACAAAAACCCAAACCTTCTGGATTCTTTCTGGTTAGAACAAAAGTCCTCACCCATTTTCCTGATGACCAAACACAACATAGGTTTCCTTGAATAGTTTAATTATTTATTTTTCTAATGCCTTCTATTTTACTCTCAATAGCAATTTCAGTTATAATTCGTCCCACAGCACTTAGAGCATTCAGTGGGCAGTTCACAAGGTATTATTATTATTATTATTATTATTATTATTATTATTATTATTATTATTATTATTATTATTATTATTATTATTATTATTATTAATTCCTTTTGCTACCCCGTCCCAATCGGGAGAACCCGACTCTGAGCAGCTTACATCAAAATAAAAACATAGAACAATCTATATCAATAAAAAAATCATCAAAAGTTAAAAACAAAGCACAAGCTGCATTTTGTCACCAACATGCTGGGTACTCATTTTACTGACCTCAGAAGGATGGAAGACTGAGTCAACCTTGATCCTATCAAGATCAAACTCAGTTCATCAGCAGAGTTTTGGTTTAAAACTGCAATTTAACCATTGCACCATGGGAGCACTTTCTCTCTCTTTCTTATTAGCTGGTAGGAATGGGTGACAGAGATTTCTGATACCTATAAGTGCCACTTCATCCCCCTGGCAGACAGTGTTAATTAGAACAAACATTAGACTGTTTTAAATTTTGCCAAGGAAGAACTTAATGCCTAGATGCTTCCAAGAAATGGAGAAGCAAAAAAACGTTAGAACTGCCTTCCCCTCCTGAACTGAGCTGTGAGCTCTGTTGTTCAGCTATATAAAGGACTACACTGGGCCTAATTTACTCTCATTTACATAGGGAATAGCTGGGAAGAAACCATTAGAATTATAGTGCAGAAAGTAAAAGAGACAAGACTCAGAACTAATTGCAGCTTCAACCTACCCATTTTATGCTCATAAGGCCTGAAGATAATTCTTTGATTTATTTTTTCCTCCTACACAAGAACTATAATAATAAATAAGAAGGAAAGAGATACATCTTCTGTTACAAGGATCCATAATTTGTTGAAGCCTCTGCCCCCCCCCGCCCTGCCCCAACTTTGATGAATGCTTTAAAAGTTTTGTCATTTAATCACACCAATAATAATAGCACATAAGAGTCACTAAGAAAGGAAATGAACACATACTGTTGGCTGCGTCCAAATACTGTTTAATTTATTGTATGCAGCCCACAGTTGGAGAATATCCCAGATGGGTGGGATATAAATGAAATAAACAAATAAAGAGGTATCTAAAGAGACTGAAATGATAAGAAAGCATTCAAGTGTAAAAAAAATTTTTTTTTGTTCAGTCACACAGTCGGTTCCGACCCTTTGCGACCCCATGGACCATTGCACACCAGGCACATCAATCCTCCACCATCCCTCTCAACATGCCCAACTCTGTGTTCATTGTATCAATAATACCATCTAGCCATCTCATATTCTGCTGCCCCCTTCTTCTTTTGCCCTCCACCTTTCCCAGCATCAAGGTCGTCTCAAGTGAATCCTCTCTTCTCATTTGATGACCAAAGTACTTTAGCTTCATCTTCACTATTTGACCTTCTAAGGAACAGTCAGAGTTGATTTCTTCTAAAATCAACCTGTTTGTTCTCCTCGCTGTCCAGGGTACCCTGGAATAGGAACAGGAATAAGCCAAGGCTGCATTTTGTCACCATGCTTATTTAACTTATATACAGAGCACATAATGTGCAATGCAGGAATGGAAGAATCACCAGTTGGAATCAAAATTGCTGGGAGAAACATCAACAATTTGAGATATGCAGATGATACCACCCTAATGGCAGAAAGTGAGGAAGACCTAAAGAAACTCCTGCTTAGGTTGAAAGAAGAGAGTGCAAAAGCTGGCCTGAGTCTCTACATTAAGAAAACCAAGATAATGGCAACAGGACCTATCAGCACCTGGAAAATAGATGTTGAAGAGGTAGAAGCAGTGACAGACTTTACATTCATAGAATCCAAGATCACAGCAGATGGTCATTACAGCCATGAAATAAAAAGACAACTAATTCTTGGGAGGCAAGCTATGAGAAATCTGGGGAACATAGTTAAAATAGAGGCATCACCTTGCAAACAAGAATAGACGCCTTTGAAATGTAGTGTTGGAGGAGAGTTTTGAGGGTGCACTGTAAAATATATTCTAACAATTATTAGTAAATGACAACTTTGAAAATATTCAAGAAAGTTCTTTCTTAAACAGACAGGTCTGTTTTTAGCAAGGCTAGGAATGAACATTTTAGAATTTCTGAAAATTTAGAGCATTGTGTCCAGGGGTGCGGGAGCAACTTGTACAATGGGGCTAACCTCTCCCACCATCGTTCCAAAGTTACAGCCTCTTAACACACAACCAAAGCTGCAACTAATGGTCAAGAATCTACATAAATTGAGGAAATTATGAGAATTTAACCTTTCTACTCACACAAGACATATTTGGATTCAAGACCTAATGTTTTACTTTAATTGTTGTTGTTATGTACCATCAGGTTGGAACCAATTTATATCAAAATGAACAGGACTTTCAAGATGAGATATTTAATTTTTCCTCTAGGGTTTTGAGTAAAAGGGAAACAGAGCTTTTGAATCTGGGGCTTACTTATTTGCCAACTCCAAGGTATTGTTCATCCTGAGCGCGCCAGGGGCTCTCTTAGCCCCACGAAGTTTGACTTGCAGGAGACTCCAAAAATTCACCCAAGGCCGCAATCGGCTTCAGCACAGGTTGGTGAGAGGAAAGAATTGAGTGAGAAGCTGCTCAGAGCAGCCTGGAAGAAGCGCAGTCACTGCCTCAGTCATCACCACTGCTGACATCAAAACTGTCAGCAGTGGGACCAGCCTGCCTCTGGCCCCCACAGCTGTGTGTCAGAGGTGGGACTGGTCCACAGGAAAAAAAGTTTGGGCACCACTGCCCTAAAGTGCATAAAATCAAGGCACCTGGTGACCCAATTGTAGGCAGGCCCATTGTTTCAGGTGTTAACTCATTGTTGGAGCCTATTGCTCAATATGTGGACCACCATATTAAAGCATGTGTGAAGGACACTCCTTCGTATATTAGGGATTTACCTGACTTTATTTTGCAGCTAGAAGGCTTTAAAGTATCATTTGTATGGTTTAGAATTCTGAGCTTGTTGTCACTTTAAATAATCAAGCCATTTCTGCCTCCTTACTGTATCGTTAAAAGAAAAAGACAATTATTTTTCACGAAAACATCTCTTGACACACAATATATATTGCAAACATTGTACCATATGTTTTAACATCTTTAAGCTCATCATGATAGGATGTTTTCCTCCTTGAAGCTAGTAGACATGTTAAAAAAACCTCTTGGTATGTATTATGTTTAGATATCTTGGTTTAAGGCTCACAGCCAAACTAAAATGTGTTGTCAGAGTGTATGATTTTGTTTCCATTTATTGTTTACAGAAAAATACTTAAGATTATATCCTGATGAAGCAAAATTCTTTTGAAAAACTGGCAATACTGGAAGAGTTTTGATGATATTTTATTTCTTCACTCCTTCACATTCTTGCAGTAAAAGACTTGAAAGATACTCCTGCCTCAAGTGGTTTCTTTCTCTCATTTGCATCTGTACCATTTGGCCCTATTTTAATGTTAGATGTCTCAAGTTTGTTTAGATTATGGGTGCTGACATCTTCTTAACAGGTTAATGCTGCTATTTGTTTTACAGGATTATCTCAGCCTTAGTCAAGCATTGCTTTTACTTTACCAGCCTTCTTTATGTCTTTACATGATCTCTGATCTGTGATCTCTGATCTGTCTTTACATGATCTCTGATCCATATTTGAGCTATCAGAACTCTGTGTAGTACATCACAAATGTGATAGAGTTATTATTTATTCCTAGGGCTCAGCAAGCTGTTAAGAATACATTCATCCTAAACAGAGTACATTACACCTATGGAAGGGAAGAACTGCAGCACCCTATCAGGTGCCCTTTGCTACTATGAGGAGAAGACGATTCAGAGAGTTTTGCATTTGAACATTAAGTTTGACTTTCTTACATACACGAAAACCACCTCCCCAGCTATTTTGAATTCTTCACTGAAAATGGAATGCCTAGAGTCCTATGAAGATGGTGAAAGGTGTGGGCAGAGAAATTATATTGTCCCCAGGCCTTTGGGGTTGAACACACACCGACACACCTCAGATGACAGACAGAGATTATATTAAACAAAACCTATTCTTACACAAGTGTACTTTCTGCATTTGTGTACTTTTTATGCTAGATGAAGGAATATCCTTGCTTATTTGACAACTCAGCCAAAAGTTAAGTAGTTAGAATTCACAAGTTTGCAAATCCCAGGAAGCTGTTTGGCTGAACACATAAATGAACATCATTTTCAAGTATGAGTAAAGCCTGCTCCAGATGCTGCCACATCTGTTGTTGGAGAAGTTCCTGCTGTGATCAATGCATACAAATCAAAAGACTGAGCCAAGTGGCAAGCTGTGGTGGTGATTGTTTCAAGACACAGGTGACTAGCTTCCCTTCATGCAAAATTAACCTGATGTGTCCTGGAAGTGCCAGTGGTACTAAACAGTATAATTCCTGAAGAGAGAAAAGGATTGAAAATAAGAGACTTCTTCAGTTAAAAAGTCTCTGGGACCGCTTTACAAATTAATCAGCACCAATCTGCTGGAAAATAACATGAAAGAACAGGACTTCTAAACAAGCTAGAGTTTACTGTATGAACATCCAAAGGTTTGGAACTGCAACTCCTATTGTCTATGACCATTGTCTGGGCAAGATTTACCAGGAGTTGAAATGAGATTACGGTAAATACAGAAAAACCAACAGATGCATATCAGAATGCATTTTTCTCACTAGGTAAAAAGTGTTTGTGCATATTTTTATGAGGTATGCTGGCTTGAGACTCAATATCGAGAAAACAAAAATAATAGCAACAGGTCCTATCAGCACCTGGAAAATAGATGGGGAAGAAGTAGAAGCAGTGACAGACTTTACTTTCTTAGGATCCAAGATCACTGCAGAAGGAGATTACAGCCATGAAATAAAAAGGCGACTGATTCCTGGAAGGCAAGCTGTGAGAAACCTGGGAAGCATAGTGAAAAGTAGAGACATCACATTGCAAACAAAAATTTGTATAGTCAAAGTAATGGTATTCCCAGTGGTAATGTATGGTTGTGAGAGCTGGGCCATTAGGAAAGCTGAGCGCAAATTAGATGCCTTTGAGATGTGGTATTGGAGAAGAGTTTTGAGAGTCCCCTGGATAACAAGGAGAACAAATAAGTCAATCTTAGAAGAAATTAACCCTGACTGCTCCTTAGAAGGACAAATAGTAAAAATGAAGCTGAAATACTTTGGACATCAAATGAGAAGAGATGATTCACTTGAGAAAGCCTTGATGATGGGAAAGGTGGAGGACAAAAGAAGAAGGGTGCAGCCAAAGATAAGATGGCTAGATGGTATTGTAGACACAATGGACACAGAGCTGGGCAGGTTGAGGAGGATTAGGGAGGACAGAGGTACCTGGAGGACAATGGTCCATAGGGTCGCAAAGGGTCAGAATTGACTGTGCAACTGAACAACAAAAATGCTTTTTAGCCATCCACATTTTTTAATTGTAGGTGTGGTTTTGTACTTATTTTCTATATGAAGTAAGTGCATCCAAAGCCTCTGAAATATGCACTTATCTTAACCAAAATGAAGTCTCTTCACCTGAGTTTCTCAGGAGGTGCAAAATTGATATTTCCATATAGAAATGCAAATCCTATTATTTATTTATTTTGCCATAAGGTCAATGAGATGAAACAAAAAACCAAAACGAATTATGAGTAACCATAATTCCTACTTTACTAGTAAGTGTTCTGCCAACACACTGATAAAATCTGAGATATTAGAGTGTAGAACATAACTATTCACAGCATGTTTAGAAACCAAATGGGTTCATTATTATGATGGGGCTAGCTGGCTACATGGCTCTGTACCTCAGGGGTCTGGTTGTGGACTTCAGTTCTCCACTTTACTTCAGAGAAGATGCCTGTGTAGTCATGGGCAAACTGCATGGTTTTAAGGTACCCCCAGAAGAAGGGAGTGGTAAACCATGTATTTGCATTTGCCATCTAGATGATCATGGAAAGCCAGAATTGCCTCCAGGCCTAGACAGTGTGGACTAGCAATGATTATGTGCTGGAATACAAGGAGCTAGAAATTTCCAGTGTGGCTTTTTTTTTTCATTTCTTTCATGTCCAAATCAAACTTTAGACTGCCAAAATGAAACCACCTTCTTGGCTTTGTCATTTGTCAAAATTAAATCCGCTTCGGTACATGTTTCCAGCAGTAGTTGGCAGACCAGCAAATAAACAGATTCGATACCTCTCCACATTCACACAGTGTGTTGTTCTCCACCAGCACCCCCCACTCAAGCGTGTTGATCTTACATTTAGTTACTCCAACCATCAGCCTATTCAGGGTCCTCCAGGTGACATAGGGGAGGTTAAGTTCCTTAGACATGTCCTCCTTTAATGTTATTCCTTGTTCAGTGATCTCCTTCCTCCATTTTCTAATTTAATTTTGCTCTTGCATACCCTCAATAATGTTTGTTCCTGCCATAAAGCTCTTCCTGGATCTGAGTTGGTGGACTTGAGGCACACATGTGTTCAGATGATGTCAAGGTTCATTCTCTTTACTTAGTCCTCTCGGCGTCTGCTGCTACTATTCTCCGTGTCTTAGATGGAGTAATACCAATATGAGGATATATTTTCTGAACTGGTGGCATCCTGTCAATATACACTTTGTTTCATTAACAGCAATGTCAACTTGTTTTGCATGTGTGGATGTGCTCCATACTGGCGGGAGACACTTAGGGCCAAAGCTGATGTATACAGCATGGATGTTGAGTTCCTCATGTAGAGTTTATGTGGTATAATGAACAGAATGACAAACTAAGAAATCTTCGGGTCAAATCTCTGTTCAGTCATGTATGCACTTTGGGTTTGTGGAAATACCTCACTTACCTTGAAACCCATGTTAGAGGCCCTGTAAGTCAGTTCTGAATTAATGTCACATAACAGCAACAATTGTGATCAGATGTCTTGAAATTACATATACATATTGTCTTCCTGCATAAATTTTCTGTTACTTCTAATGCATCCAGGTATGTTTTACATTTTATCCCTCTAAGTTTGACTTGTAAATTGGGGTGGGGCAGAGATCATGTTAAAATGTACAGTAATACCTTGGATAACGCTAAGACTTGGTTCCACAAGTCTTGGTGTTATCCAATTTTTAGTGTTATCCGATCCATGTTAAAATCCTATGGGATGGATCGGATAACGTTAAAGCTCCATAGAGATACATTGTAACCACACAGGCTTTAGCGGTCGTTATCCGATCCATCCCATAGGACCTTTACATTATTCGATCCAATTCTCCTCCCCAGATTACTTAACGTTATGCGATTTTAGCGTTATCTGAGGTAAATGTTATCCGAGGTATTACTGTACTTTCCTCTTTCTGTTGGGGTGATGTGAGTTATTCACGAAGCTTAATGTTGATTAATAGCTCAAATATATTTTAAAAAGTTACCTTTGTTCTTGCCTTTCCTTGTTAAAAGCATACTTGACTCCAGACATTTCTCAAAACATTTGTAAAATAGAGATCCTGACTGCCTTCAAGCAGTAGAATAAATGATCCAAATGACTTATGAATAGTCAATATAAATATCCAAATTTGCCATTTCACTTTTCTCATTTGCTATTCTGCTTTGCATTTTTGGCAAATATACCTGTCTGATTCCCTGTAGCAAGCACTTCTGAAATGCTTCCAACACTTTCTGCCAGTTCATGCTAATGATTGCTATAGCTTCACAATACAAAATCCCACAGTACTTTTTTTAATTCCAGATTTCAGCAACATTTGCCAATTGCACAATAGATCGAAATGGCACTGCTGTTTCTGATACTTCTGATTATGCTACAACAAACTATCCAAGTTACATAAAGTATTCAAGGACCTGTATCTTCTTTTTAACTGTATCACTTATTTCCTTCACACTGGGTCTTCATGAACAAAGATTTAACAGTTCATACAAAGTGCATGGTATACCAAGCTGTTGTTCCCTTGCTTGAAAGCCAGTCAGATCTGATTCTAGGGTTCAGTGCTCACCTCTCTGTTTATAGTACCTCAGTGTTATTGTATGGTTATGAAACATGGACCCTCTATTGCCAAGACATAAAAAAGCTTGAATACTTTCACCAACAGAAACTAAGGTCCTTCTTGAACATCAAGTAGGATGACTATGTCACCAACATCACAGTTCTCGAGAAGGCACATGTAAATAGCATTGAAACTTCCATCATAGGCTATTGTCTTAGATGAATAGGGCATGTCCACCAGATGGACGGTTCCAGGCTTCCTCATCAAATTCTTTATGGGGAACTTAGCTATGGTACAAGAGTTTGTGGTGCTCCTTTGAAGCATTATAAGGACCAGCTGAAATAAACCATGAAGGTGTCAGGTATAAATCCACAAATCTGGGAGGCAGCAGCCATAGATCGCCCACTTTAGCACTAAACCATCTCTGCTGCTACCAATCACTTCGAAGGAAATTGCTGCAGACTTGAAGAGGCGAAGTGACAAGCACGGAAGGTTCATCAAACTCAACTACACTCTCCACCATCTATTCTAGGGATTCCCATGTCATGGTATGATTTATACCATGTGGTTTATCCCCATCCAAGATGGAGATTTCAATCCATGGGAGACCCCTTTCTCACATACCAAAGGCATCAGTATGTGTAAACATTTTAGCCTCGTGGCTTGGAAGAGATGGAGCCTAATGCGTGATGGACAAGTTATGCTGTAAGATCATTGGATGGAATCCTTTAGGGGAATGGCTTGGACACAGACCCTGAGGGAGGAGATAAAACCCAATGGTGGGGGCCGAGACACTCTCTTGGATCTGAACTGCAATCATGTAGATGCTTAAGCAGAAAGGGAGGCCACTGGGCTTTTCCTTAAAGAGCAGCTTTCTTTATTTTGATATGCTTTCTGAACTTTTGCTTGCCCTTTTTCTGTAACTTACTTTGATTTCAATATACTTTTAAAATCCCTGGAGACTGGAGTGTTTATTTAGCCACGCTACAACACCTATACTAATTTAATGAGCCCCTTTGTTCACCACCTAGGGGTCAGGAGTGAGAGGGCAAGCTTTTAGGAAAAGCCTGGACTGCTGGGCTAGAGAGCAAGTAGTATCAGGCTTGATCCCATCGTGAGAATGCCAAAGTACTACTTGTGAGAGGATTGTTACACCTCAAATTATGGCCAATGAGCCGGATCTGGCATGTGCCACCTAATAGTCCATCCCATGGCACCCTCACCACTCCCAGAAGCAGAAGTAAAACATGCCTACACATGCACAAAATGCTGCTGTAAAGCACCAACGGCTGTTGTAAATGCATTTATGAGAGCCACTGGTGCATTTACGGCACCATTTTGTGCGCACACGGGCACATTTTAATTCTGCTTCAGGTGAGAGGAACCATGTGACTGGCCCGTGGCCCAAAAACTTTGGGCACTCCCGATCTATTCAGTGCAATGTGTATGGTCGCATGTTTCATGCCAGGATCGGTTTATTGAGTCACCAGAGACACATCCATCAACTGTTAAAATGACTTCAAGGGAAAATGTATACTCTGATACAAGTAGCAGATGATGACAGTTGACTACATTTTTAGGTTTTTCTCTTAGAACTATTTCTGCTGGGCAGAAGAATTTTTTTTGGTTTATCTTATTAGAATAAGATAACTTAAAATGCCAGAAATCAATAGAACATTGTCCCTGATCCAGATTTTGGATGTGAGGATGTAGTAGAAAATGAGAACCAACTGACACTGGGAAATCTATCTCTGTCAATTTTTGAGGAGTTGAGGAGAAAGGTTGGGGAATATTAATTTAATTTTGAAAATTTCTCCTCTTCCAACACTACCACAAATTGAACAACACAGTCTGAACTGCTAGTGTTTATCAACAGAACTGTTGATTGTTCTGTAATATACATAATGTACAGCATCTTCTGTAATTCAATTGCCTTCATGATATCTCATTATCTATCTCTTTCAGCTCCCATTTTTAATTGACCTGCTTATCTCTGATACTCATTATTTCTTTATTTACTATTATGTTCAATGGATTACATAAATTTGTATATATTTTTGTGAAGAAAAAAGTCATAAAGGAAAAATGCATGTTTACTCTAGTATAAATATCCTCCTATAAAAAAGTATTTCTTCTTTATCCACACAGAGCAAGTGTTTCTTCTAAGATGGTGCACCTGCAATCTCTATAAATATTTTAATTAACACTCAATTAACTAATTAATTCTTCCAGAAGCTTCAGGCACAACAGAGAAGGCATGCTTCCAGACTATCAGCATATAGCAATCTGCAGGTCATGGAGTTGTAACCTAATATTCATCAAGGCATCCTTTGAACTAATCAGCGTGGTTTCAATTAGTTAAAAACTAACCAAGCAACTAAATACTGCATCTCTGATTAAAATGGATAAAGGCATTGGTTAAAATGCCCGTAGTTGTTGTCTAGCTTGGAACAGTCAAACCCACTGAATTTAGTCCTCAAGCAGACATAAAAAAAATTGGACTAATATGTATCAAATTATAGCATGTTTGTTCATTTTTAATTAAGCAACAATTTCAGAAGTAGCCAAATGAATCTGTGTGAATTTAGAACACTATCTCTGAATTTCAACTCTTATTGATAGGTTCACTCCAAATATTTATACATATATGATATCAGTGAGTTTAGAATACTGTATGTCTTAATTTAGTTGACAGATTACCGGTATGCACTAGTGTAAGATGAGAATTGGCTAATGGAAGTAAATGTCGGTCTAGGTCTAGTTCTACTTCTAGGAAAATAAATGGTAATGATCTAATGGGGAGTAGGGGTTAATTAGAAAATATGTTCATTCTTTCTGTTCATTCTATCTAGAGTATAGAAAGGGTACACAATGAAAGTTATATGTATAAAGAAAGAAATTACCATCGAGTTGAGTACAGTGACACAACATTATGGTATGTTTTCTTTAATACAAGGCTATACCAGGTAGGAATGTTATCTTCTCTCATTTTGCTTTCCAGGAGACATGACATTTGTGCAGAACAGGGTGGCCAATAAAAAACAGAAAATACAACACGTAAGGTTGTATAAGGACATAAACTGGGTCACTACAGAAATATTTGCATATGGAAAGCCGTAAGAAACAGGATTACATAATTTCACTAATTCTGAACCTAGAGATTTATGATCCTCTTAAAGCTTATGCCAAAATTTTATAGCAGTTTTGTGGCATATTATACTACAAAATCAGGTTTTGTTGTACTTCTGAAACTGGTGGCTCCCAGATCAACCTGGTGTCCCAATTAGTACCCCTTAAAATCCAACAATACATTTCTCCACTCAAAACATAACTAATAACTGATACACATTATCTAGGACCCTCCATTTGATCTGTCTTTTACACTTTTGTGATAATGCTAGGATAGTTAACGTTGTAGATAAAAAACTATAAAACATGGACATAGGTTTTGTATTTAAAAGACAGTCCTGGATGGAAAGCGAGTTAAGTAGGGCCCCTCCCATTCAACGTATCGCTACACAGTTTGGAGTGATGCTATAAATCTCAAAAAGATATGAAATCCCTACAAAATCTTGGCATAGACTTTGTGAATATATTATATTTCAGCATTCATGTTTAATACTGTCAAATTATAGTGCCTGTGACCTGGCAACCCTCCTTATTATTTGTTGTTTTCTAACAGAGTGTTTTTTAAAGAAATCAGATAAGATGCTCTGAAACACATTATGTAAAAATTGATTTAGAAAAGTGGCATAAAGGAATACAAAGCCCATTTTTGTAAATGTAGTAAACAGTAAGGCATCTAACAAAGCAGCAGTAATTTCACTAGTGGTGTATGGTTTTTTTACACACATAAAACCCCATCTTTCTACAGGTGAACTGTAGCACTCCACCAGAGGTGATCAGGAAAAGAAGCAGAGGTTGGCGCTCTTGTTGGCCTTCACAGCTACTCATTTCTGCCTTACTCTGTTGTGCTAGAAAGGAGAACTGGGTTATGAGGCACAATAATCATGCTTTTTTTTCCAGCAGGAATTATATAACTAGGCCACTGCACAGTAGCTTCTGGGATGAGACCATTTCAACCACTTCCTTTTTATTTTAGGCACTGGACTATGTGAAAAGTACTGGTCGAGTATGACTGGCTCATGTATTCCATTCCCTCTACCCAAATTGACCCTCACTTTGGGAAAATAAATGGGGCATGGAATAAGATTCTGACTTCTTTCAAGGCAAACAGAACCACTCAGATTTTAAAAAATGAAAGCCCTTACCATTTCTTTCAGTTCTCATCCTGTTTTCCAGGATCTTCTGAGGATCATGCAACAAAGCTAAGCAAGCTCATGTTCAGTGGGCTACAGCACATTACCTTTTACTATATAACAGCAAAAATTTCAAGCAAGTTTTTCAAATGTAAGACTGGGATGGGATCGGATGCTTATTTTTAAAAATGTAACCTTTTCCCCTTTAGTATTTCTTTGCTTGCTGTAAAATATACACCGTATAGCTTCTGTGTTTTCTAAACTTCATAAACATGGAGTATCTGTAGTCAGTTCCACCTTTCCTGTCTCCCCATCTGGATAAAATAAGATTTGCATTCACGTAAGATAAATAAATATGAAGCATGATTAATGTGTCTGCTTATCTCCAGAATAATGCAGGTGATTTACAAGAGAAGTAATAAAACGAGTGCAGGCAACCCAAAGAAAAATATGCTGGGACTCTGCATATAAAAATATACTCAAGTTAGGGAAGAAAAACAGAATTATTATTTTTTTAAAAAAGCTTAAATTAGTGCTTAGTTTTTACTCTCTACAAAGACTAAATATGAAGGTGGAGATGTTGGTCTTTCACCTATACATATTCAGCAGATGTTTTAAAATGCACTTCTGCATGCATACAAATGTCTGTGCATAGACTCTGCCAGGAACCGTATGCATTCAAGAAATAAACTAAGAGCCTTAGATCACAAATGTATTACAGGATAAGCTTACTTTGTCCATGGTCCAAGATGTGTGGAATATCATAATAAGTAACAGAATATAATGATTAGATTGCTGGATGGTTGGAGAGGCAGGCAGTGGAAGGCTGGACAAACACAATTACACAAAGCATTAGATAGGACAGAATTGTAGACACAGAGTCAGAGTGTGAAAAGTGCTGACATTGGCAATTTTACTACTGATATTAATGTTAATACTGTACTGACCATTCACAAAACTTTTGCTGATAATACACAACATGTTGGCACTAAAACATCCAACTCACACATATTGTCATTGGCTGCAACTCATATCTGAGAATGCATTTTTTTTCCTGAAGCAGGAAAAATGCCATTGTTGTGAATTTGTTTAAGGTGGATCCCAGCTTGCCATGAAGTGACCCGCACACTATGATCACAGAGCTATTTCTTGTGGGACATCTGAAATGAGACATGCAGGATTTAACACCCAGACTGCAATGAACTGCCACATTCTTGAGGATATTATCAAGGTGTGCCTTCACAGCCAGTCCATCTGGCATGGCCTCTTCCACCTCCATGACCATTGGGAATCATATTTCCTCCTCCACTCATTTTGCCATTGGACACAATATGATGGTTTCCAGTGGCATTTCCTCCACTGAGGGAACCATTACCTGACCTAAAGGGGCTCATCTGCCCATAGCCATTGGCCCCTTTAGGGAGCCAGGTTATTTACCATCGCCCAACACTTGGCGTTGAGTCACTGGTTGTATGGTCTACTCCATTACCGTAGTGGGATGTCTGGCTAGACATGCATTATATGTTATCACACATAATGTGGTAACAAACTGTTATTTCAATTCAGTCTCTTGGTGATAGATTAGAATTTGGAACTCATTGTGGAATTTCCAATGACATGAAGTAGGTGAGCTTGGAAAGTTCACTTTTGGGGGTTGTAGCTCCTATCCTTCTTGCTAGAACAGTTTCTGGGAGAGGTAATTCAAAAAAAGCTATTTTCTAACCTCTGCAAAGGAGGCATAGGTGTCTAAAGGGACTCTCAAAAAGGCTCTTTTCAGGCCTGCTGAATAAGCAGAGGTTGGGTCATCTAGCCAATAGATACATGGAGGCTGGGGAATATTGGCAACAAGTAGAATCCTGTTCTTTTCTACACACAGCACACATAGCAGGAAAGGTTGCACAGAGCCCAAGGGTTTCAGTCAAAAATAACAAAAAGCTTGTGGTGTAAGGAAAAGAGTTTACTTGGTCTTCTTGCCCACCAGTGGTTGCTTCCCTGCTTCTGAGTCAGCTAAGCAACCCAGGCAATTAGATTAGTGTAGATAAGATAGTGCGGGGCCAAGTAAATACTCCAGGCCTCTTCAGGTATTTTAAAAGTATATTGTAATCAAAGTAAGTTACAGAAGAAAGTTCATTAAAAGTTCAGAAAGCACATCAAAATAAAGAAAGCTGCTCTATGGGGAAAGCCCAGTTGCCCCCCTTCTGGCTTGAGCAACTACATGCTTGCAGTTCACCCTTCGCTTAGATTGTTTGATTGAGAGAGACTCTTGGCCCCCACCTTCTGGGGTTTATCTTCTTACACATGATCCACCCCCTTGCCATTCCCCTAAAGGAATCCAGCCAATTACCATACAGCATAAGTTGTACATCATACATTCAGTGGTGGGATGTCAAAAATTTTACTACCCCACCGTGATGTCATCACAGTGTGGGAGGAGCTAACATCATGATGTCATGTCATGGGTGGGGCCAAAGAAAAAATACAAAATAATAAAAATAGGAAGCTTCAGGCTATAGGGAGCTTCAGGCTAGCAGCTTCTCTTCCTCCTCCCTGTTTGAGAGGACAGCAAGGAGGCCGTGCATATGTGCCAAGCACTAGGCATGCATGCACACCAAGTGCTTGGCATGCATGCGCAGTGGGGGAACCACTGAAAAGGTAAGCCCCGAAGGTGGTTCTCCCCAAAAGCTATTACAGGTTATCTGGGACACTGGGGAAAATTACTACCGGTTCTGGAGAACTGTTGAGAACCTGTTACATCCCATCACTGCATACATTAGGCTCCATCTCTTCCAACCCATGAGGCCAGCATGTTTACACATTCCAATCCCTTTGGTATGTGAGAAAGGGGTCTCCCATGGATTTAAATCTCCATCTTGGATGAGGCTAAAACCAAGGCATAAATTCTCCCCTAACATGTGGCACCTCAAAAATTTAATTCAATACTCAAGGAATATGGTCTCATGAATTAGAGAGTCCATGACCTCTGACAAACTGGTAAAAGACAATGGGGAAGTGTGGGCTAGGGAGGGGATTTTATTCCTTTGGAATTGCATCTCCCAGAATTCCCTGAGAAAGAATCCTGGGAGATTCAGCCTAAACGCAGTAGTTTGGAAAAAGCCTTTTCTTACCTCCATTGCCATTATTTTGGCCTTTTTAAAAAAAAAAAAAAAAGAAACTGTTTTGGCAGAGCCTGGGAATAGCAAAAGTTGGTGGAAAGGGTAGTTTCACTGCTTACTATGCTCTGTAAGCCCTCAAAGAAGTATGTCTTCCACAATTTCTGTAGACACCCAGGAGGCCTTCACACTCCCAGGCTTCATTGAGGGTGATTTCTTTCTTCTTGAATGGCCAAAATAATGGCAATAGAAGCCCTCATGAAGTGAGAAATTTTTCCTCTTTAAACTACTGATTCTGGGCTGCATCTCTCTAGGAGAATTCCTAATGAATTCTGGAAGCTGAAACCATAAGACTTAAAAGTCCTAATCCTGTTGTTGGCTGCAAAAATATTCTTCATGGATATCATAAAATAAAATAAAAAACACTGTAGCACTTTAAAGACTAACTGCTATATTTTATCATTAGTTTTCGTGGATCAAGTCCACTTTTTCAGAGAAAGAGTGAAACTTACAGGCATGGATTTTATACACTAAATTCAGGGGGTCAAAGGGAGAAGGGGTGTGGTCAAGCAAGATGACAGACAAGCAAGCACAACAATACAGCTTCACACAGCCATTAGCAAAAATAGAATATTCAGATTAGCTCTAAATGACTCCCTTTCAATCTCAAGGTTGCTGAGAAAGCCCCTTCTGGTCTCTGATCAACTTTTGACCTGCATGTCAGAAAACAAACAAAAACACTGCACCTGGTTACTTTCTGTTTAGCTAAAGAGAATTGGCAAGAAAGTTGTAATATAATATATAAAATCAATCTGTGTATCAAATTTGATAATGTCCCAGAAACCCTTCACTAATATTTAGTCCCCTGTGATGGGTGCCTAACAGATGGATGTATTTGATTTCTGCTGTCTCCCTTTCAATCATAGTTTTGTAATTTCTCTGTTCCAGAATTGCAGCTTTCAGGTCTTAGATAGAGTGTCCAGTTAGATTGAAGTGGTTTGAGACAGGTTTCTCCATGTTGCCATTCCGGGTGTCTGATTTGTGTCCATAAATTCTTTTGCGTAAAGATTGTCCTGTTTCTCCTACATAAAGCACGGATGGACGTTTTTGACAAGAGATGGCATAAATCACATTGGCAGAAGCACAAGTAAAACTGCCTTTAATGTTGTGTGTGGTGCCGTTGGGTCCAGCAATACTGTTTCCAGAGTGAATGTGGGGACACAGTTGACATCTGGATTTGCAGCAGGGTCTAGTTCCCATATTTGCTCCACTTCTCTGTAGTCTGTTGTGTGTTAATAGTTGTTTGAAATTGTAGGGTTGCTTATAAGTGAGTAGGGGTCTGTCACCAAGGGCTTTGGAAAGTGAAGCACTCTTGTCCATGATGGGTTGGAGATCCCTCATTATGTGTGTGAGGGGTTTAAGTTGAGGGCTGAAGGTGACAACCAGTGGTGTGCGATTGCTTTCCCTTCTGGGCCTGTCTTGTAGTAGATCACTCCTGGGTATTTTTTAAAAAACCATATTCGATGGGTATTGTAGTTTGAGAAATGCATTTTGTAAGTCCATGAGCTTGGTATCTCTGTCTTGTGGGTCTGAGCTGATGCGATTATACCTGAGGGCTTGGCTGAAGACAATGGATTTGTTCTTCATGGAAAACATCTTCTACATACCTGACCAAAATGTGATCAAAAAGTTCTAACTATAACATTGATTAAGGGAATCACTGACTGTGGTTATGCACAGGAGTAGCCCTTTATCACATTTTGGTTGGCTTAAGTAAAACTGCATGGGAGATACACAAAATGCCAGTTCAACTTTCATAAGCCTTTTTGCAAGAGAATGTGCAAGTCTCTTTATAAATTTATAGCAAAAAGATAGGGGTGAGACTTGAAACACAGTTTGAGAAATATACAGTATGAAGCACTGCAGTTGTTTGCTGGAGATAAAACGAATTTAAGGGGGAAATGTGCAAGAAAATTTTATTTCATTGAGTTTCTTTGATCATGAAGTTGGATTGAGTCTGAGACTTCATTATTAATTGAGGCTACAATTATTCCTCTTTCACTAATTATACGAATGATAAACGCAAAATTTATTATTTATTTATTATTATGACTTATATGTTGCCCTCCTCAAAGAGACCCAGGATGGCTAACAAAGGTTTAAAAAGACATAAAATACAATATAAAATTCAATTTAAATTAATATTAAAATGTTTAAAACTAAGCAAAGATAAAAAGATTAAAAATTCATACTTTGAGAGAGGGAGGGGTCAGATTAGCTAACAGTCTGATGCTACTGTCTGACCCAAACCCCATACCTGTCCCGCCAGCCAGGTCTTAATCCCCTTCCTAAAGGGCAGCAACTCTGACTGGAGACGTAGCTCAATTGGCAGGAGGTTCCATAGGGCCAGGGTGGACACAGAGAAGGCCCTCCTCCTAGTGCTAGAGAGGTGTGCCTCTCTAGCCAATGGTACAACCAGAGAGCCTCTCCGGTCCACTCTGGTGGGACGGGGAGATGTTCTTAGGGCGATGCGGTCTCTTAGGTATCCTGGCCCACTACCATATAGGACTTTAAAGGTAATAAACAGCACCTTGAATTGCACCCGGAGGCATACTGGCAACCAGTGCAGCTCCCTGAGCAATGGTGAAGCAAGAGCATAACACCCGCACCCCATCACAACCCAAGCAGCCATATTCTGGACCAGTTGCAGCCTCCAAATGGTCACCAAGGCCAGCCCCATGTAGAGCGTATTACAATAATCAAGTCTGGAGTTGACCAAAGTGTGTGTGATCATGAGCAAGGAGTCCTGGTCCAGGAGTGGCCGTAACTAGCGTATTACATGAAGTTGTGCAAAAGCCCTCCTGGCCACGACTGCCACCTGCTCTTCGAGCAGTAGTCGTGAGTCCAAGAGGACCCCCAGATTATGCACTGGGTCTGTTTGAGGCAAGACTGCCCCATCTAGAACCAAAGATGGTAGCTCCCAAGTTAACACAGGGCCCCTGACCCACAACCACTTACTCTTGTCGGGATTCAGCTGTAGCCCGTTGTTCCCCATCCAGACCCTCACAGCCTCCAGGCACCTGGAAAGCACTTCCACTGCATCCCTTGGATCCCCACGGGCCGAGATATACAGCTGGGTATCATCAGCATATTGATGATACCTCACCCCATGGGAACGGATGATCTCACCCAGCGGTTTCATGTAGATGTTAAATAGGAGAGGCGAGAGTACCGAGCCCTGAGGCACCCCATATTGGAGCAGCCTAGGGCTGGATTTCTCACTCTCCAACTGAGTTGGTCCAGTCCTTCAGAAATGAGGAAAACCAGGACCACACAGTGCCCTGGATCCCCAATCCTCGGAGCCTTCCCAGAAGAATACCGTGGTCGACAGTATCGAAATCAATGAAAGTCAGCAATGCCTTTGAGCAGTACTGAAGTCCACGAAGTGTACTATTTCATAAGATGTGGAATTCACTGTTTCACTTTATGGTTTCATAAAATGGATACTTGTAATAAATCCATGAGTAGAGTTTAATTTTCTACTGTGTCTTAAGAACTCTTCCCTTCTTTGCCTCATTGAAGATAGGGGCTGAAGAGCAATCTAAGGAAATGTCATCATGTCCTCAATATAATATAATGGAAGGTAGGAACCAATCCCCACTGTTCCTTCAGAAAAACAGACGTGTCATTCAGTCCTCAACTCTTTTTCTCCAAAAGGCATGCAACCACAACTGTGATCCAGAGGAAAGATGGAGGCATTTGGAATGAAACCAAACCCCATTTTATAGATGATATTCTCAATTGCAGCAGAAAAAAAATAAAAGAACAACCTCTTCAATCCAACTGTTATTTACTACAAACATACTGCTTCTTTCTCTGGATATCATGAGTTCTGTCTTTGTGCTATCTGGCTTATACCTGAATATCCACAAATGTTTCACAGCTGTTCACCTTCAGTAAGATTTAGAAAGTGAATAATCATTTCAATAAAATAATATTTGTGAAGCTCTGACTCAATGGTCCTATCACAGCAGCTAAGATAAAAATGGTCATGAATTCTGCAGCTTGCATATATCATAGAACATGACTGTTCATCATTTGCAGTTTATTGGAAACATTATGTTTCTCTCAGAGTTTTTAAACAAAGTCCTGTGAATTCTGTGGGCAATGATCACCATACGGTAAAAACGTGGTTTATGGACGCCCTGGTTTACATTTTCCACAGTTTAAGACATCAAATTCCTTGAAAATAATGTCCCAGTTAACAATGGTTTTTCACCTTATGACCAGAAATTAGACCACCAGCGCTATTTTAGCGCTGGAAATCACAATTCATCACTTAACATGGCGGTGGGACTGTGGGACCATATCTGCTTGGTTCTGGTCTTTGTCCAAGCTCCCTACACAGTGCTACAGCCAGGAATGTGCATTTGGGCCCCTGGCACATAACCAGGAAGTTCCAGCTGTAGTGCTGTGCAGGGAACTCGGACAAAAACTGGAACTGAGAGGATATGGTCCTCACACTCTCCCACTGCCAGTAAAGTGGAGACTGGGCTCCCCCAGCAGCAGGACAAACTGCTCAGTAACAAGCAGCGGGGTAGAAAAGGTAGGGAGATCGCTTCGTCCCTTTTGTGTCTCTTTGGCCTGGTACATCGAAATGAGGAGTCAGAGAACATCTTTTGGTTTGAAAAACTGGGCCACTTTATTAACTTAAATCAGCTTAACTCATTTAACGCTTAACGCTTTTAAACTGCCCTGCAACGGGCCGAAGTAGCACTGGTAAGGATTGAATCGCTATACTTACCTTAATTTATTTTAATAACTTTTACTTAGTTTACCAAATTAATGATCCCGTTGTCCGAAGTCTCCGTAGAGCTTCGGACCTCCGAATCGGGCAAACAGTTTCTGGGATTGCAGTCTGTCCAGACTGGCAGTCCCTTGTTCCCGGACCGCATTTCATCAGCCAGTGCTGTCATTCTCTCTATGCTTCGCCCCACGCTGACTGATGAACTGCGTCCCCACCAGATTCGATAGGGATCCACGCAATATCATTACCAGTGCTACCCGCCACACGGGGAGGAGTGCGAACTACTCACCGCCCCCCCACCCCCAAGAGGGCGACAATTCCTCCCGAAGGCCCAGGTGCAGGGCTTCGATAAACGCCGCCAGCCCATCCGCCGAGAGGTGCACCCCATCTTGGCGGTACAAACGTGAGTTCTCCACCCTCAAACGAGGGTGCTCCACCACAGTACCCAATCCTTCCCTAGAGAAGAAGCGGGCCACCACGCGGTTCACGCCCCGCCGGGCGCGATCAATGCATCGCGGGTCACCAGCACCCCGGTAGACCACTCGCGGGATCATGGCCGACCAGATCAACCTGGTATACGGCCACCTGCCATGGAGATAATCTAAATCCTGGCAAATCGCCCGGGCAAGGTCGATGCCCGTACGCCTCCCCAGATCGTTGCCCCCCAAATGGATAACCAGGACATCAGGTGGGGGGGCCCGGCTGCAGGCCTCCACAAACTGGAGAAGATCGTTCCACTCCATGCCCCGGAAGCCCCGCCACAGCAGGTACGCGCGGCCCCGGAAACCCAGGTGGGTCCCACACCAGGAGGCAGCAGCATGTCGGGCAGCCCAGAAGACATAGCTGTGCCCGACGATCCACACCCGGGCAGGAACCGGCAGCGGAGGGCGATCTGGAAAAGAAGCAGAAACTGTGCCAGTGAAACCGTTAAACAGAAAGCAGTCGCACATAAGCCCGGAACCGAGAGGACCCCCACCGCCCCATCCGCATGATGTCCACCTCCCCATAACCCAACGCTGCTGCTGTGGAGTCAGCCCCGATGTGAAAGGAATGTGACCCATAACGCACCCCCGGGAGTCCTACCGTGGACAGTGCAGCCCCAGTTACCTTCCAGAATTGGAAGCGGGTCAATGGGGAGCAGTCCGCGTGCACAAAAAACGGGCCAGAGGAGGCCAGGCGGATCGCCAAATACAGGGAAACCGCCACCACCGGGCAGACATCAGTGAAACTGCACGAGAGCAGCAACAGAGATGTCCCCCGCCCCCGCTGGTCCGTCTTAGAAGAGCAGATAGTCAGCCTGACCGATTCCCCAGCCAAGCTGACGTCCGAAAAAGCCAGGGCTCTCCCCGACCGGTCCACCTTAGAGGTGACCACCAATTCCCCAACCCGGAGGGCCGTGAAAAAGGCCACCGAGGCAGCCGCGTGGAAAAGACAGCCCTCGTAGGGGTCCATACAGATCTGGGGCCAGGCCGCGGCCAGCCGCCGCAACACCGGCGGTGAAATAGGATGTCGGAAATCGACACTAGGGCACCTTTCCCTATTCCACCCCTCCAACACCCTACGGATGTGGAAGTCCCCCAATGTATCGCAAAAACCATTGGCCTTAGCCACAAATGAGAGTGCGGAGAGGCACCCCCCCGATGGTCCGGGGGCGAGGCCGTCATCGTGCAGGGAGACCATGAAGCGTAGGACATGGTCAACCGGCAACGGCCATAAGTTAGGAAGGTGAGAACGGGTCCGGAAATCTGCAAAAGACTGGCAAGCCTGCTCATATGCCCTGCGGGTTCAGGGCGACAGCGAAAGGCCCATGGCTCTGGTCACCTCAGCTCTCCAAGGTTCCACAGCGACTCTGGCAGTCGTAAGGGCAGAGCCTGCGCCCTGGGTGCCAACGCCCTGAACCGCGACATCTGTAAGCGGGACAGGGCATCAGCAATAGAGTTATCCACACCCGGGATGTGGCGAGCCCTGAAAACGATGTTGTGCCGGAGTGCGGCCAGGACGAAAGGCCGTACCAAAGCCATAACCCTGGGGGAACACGAAGTCTGGGTGTTCACAATCTGGACCACCGCTGCATTGTCACACCAAAATGTGACCACGGAATCAGACGACAACGGTCCACACAGGGTGATGGCACCCAGAATTGGAAAGAACTCCAGAAAAGTCAGGTCCCGGATGACCTCGGTGCTCTGCCAGCTCAGCGGCCACTCGCCGCAGCACCACTGGCCGTCAAAAAAGATGCCATATCCAAAGGACCCCGAGGCATCCGAGTGCACCTGAAACCTGGAGTTCAATGGCAGCTCGGTGCGCCAGAAGGAAACGCCGTTAAAATCCCGGAGAAACTCAAGCCATACCATAAGGTCGGCCCGCATCCCCCGGGTCATCCCCGTGCGGTGAAAAGGTTTATTCAGGCCCACTGTCGCATCGCAGATGCGGCACGAAAAAGCCCTACCCGGGGCCACCACCCGGCAGGCAAAATTAAGGTGCCCTTATAACTCCTGAAGCTCCTTAAGCGTAACCTTACGCCTGCGGAGGAGCCATCGGATCAGGGAAGCCGCCCTCTTGACCTTGTTGGGCAGAAGCTGGGACGTCTGAGCCACCGTATCCAGCTCGATCCCAAGGAACATGAGGGTAGTGGCCGGGCCCTCAGTCTTCTCAGGAGCCAGCGGCAGAGCCAATTCTGCCGCCAGCTCCTGGAAAGAGTGCGCCGGGGAGCGCACCGGTCCCCCCAAGAGGAAATCGTCAAGGTAATGTGCCACTTTGTCGGAGCGCGACCTGCGGACCAACGCCCAGTGCAGGAAGGTACTAAAGCGCTCAAACGCAGCACAGGAGATGGAACACCCAAACGGCATTGCCCGGTCAACGAAATACTGGCCTTCAAAACGGAAGTCCAGTAGTTCGAAGTCGTCCGGGTGAACCGGGAGCAGCCGAAACGCCGACTTGATGTTGCATTTGGCCAACAAGGCTCCCGGCCCACAGGAACGAACCATAGTCACTGCCTCATCAAACGAAGTATACCGTACAGAACAGAGTGTGTCCGGTATAGCATCGTTGACCGACGATCCCTCAGGGTAAGAGAGGTGATGGATAAGGCGATACTCCCCGGGGGCCTTCTTTGGCACCAGCCCTAACGGGGACACCTTGAGATTGGGGTAGGGTGGCCGGTCAAACGGACCCGCCACCCTACCCAAACCAACCTCCTTGTAAATCTGGGCCCTGGCCACGTGTTCGAGACCCACAAGTGACCGTAAGTTCTGCGCATCCTGGGGTGACCGGGGACCAACAAAGGGGATTCGGAAACCGCAGGCAAAACCATCCGCCAGGTAGGCCGCATCGGCCCGCCTGGGGTAGGCGCTAAGCCAGTTATTGAGAACCTCCAGCCGAATTGGGCTGGGCCCCTTTGGCAGTGGCTGTGTCAGGGGCGGGGCGCTTACCGCCAGGCTGGTCCCTGCCTCGTCCCCGGGACGCGCCCGCTTTAAAGCACGAGGAGGCCGGATGCGGTCCGGCGCAGACCGCACACTCGTGACGAAAGCGACACGGCTTTCGGTTACAACGTCCCGTGGATGAGAAGTCCCAACACAGCAGGCGGGCTGGAACCCCCTGCCCCACCAGCTGGCGGGGAGACTGTGCCGGGCCGGGCCGCTGAACCAAGTGCCCGCTATCGTAACGATCGCCCAGGGCAGGTCGGGACGGTGTCATCAGCTGGAGTCACAGCTGCGAGTGCTGCTCATCCCAGCGCATGGCCGGGCATATGGCCGCGCACATCCGGAACGTCTCGTCGTAAACCAGCCATGCCTGGCCAGGAAAATCGACATACGCCCGGTAGATGATGTCCAGGTACTGGAACAAAGGGATGGCCATATCCGGGTAAGCCTTAGTCAGGACCCCCGCATAAATCAAAAAACCCGGGAGCCAGTTAGCCCAGGTACGCGGAGGCTTCTTGCGCCGCGACACTTCCTTGTCACAGTCGTCCTCCTTGTCCCCCTCCTCCTTGGTAGAATCTCTATTCAAGAGGCTAAAGATATCCACGTACTCCCGGCGCCATATCTTATCCCTGGTCGCCGGGAGCAGGTGGTCGCCCAGGGGCAAGGATTGGTCCCCGAAGGGCATGGCGGCCCTAGGAACCGCGTTATACCCGGTATTACCCACCGTGCCATAGGGCCATCCCACAGGTGGAAGGGTCAGATGGCCAAAAGCACCATCCATCGGCGGGGGCGGGTAAGGCGCCTGCCACGCAGGAGCCTGCTGTACAACAGGCAAAGGCCATGGGGAACCAACGGGCAAAGTGGGCGGGACCTGCATCCCAGGGGTCCCCGGCCACGCCGAGGCCATAGGTTGTTGTGCAACCCCCGGGGGAGCCTGCTGGCCAGAAACCGCGGGCCACCCCGGGGTAAGGGGCGGGGGTGCACTGCCCAGCAACCCCGCCGGCGTGGGCCATGCCACCGCCGGAGTCTGTTGTGGCCACGGCCACTGCACAGGCTGGACAGTAGTCGGCGCAGGAGCAGCAGGGGCAGCAGGGGCGGCGCTGACCGTCGCTGTACACTCACCCAGAGCAGCCCCGGCCGATGCCGGGGGAACCGCCGGAGGGGCCGGGGCCTCCACCTGCCCGTCATCAGATGGTACCGCCACCGCAACCGGGCCGGGATCCTCCGCTGCTTGCTCCATGGGCGATGGTGCTGGAGCTGGAGCAGGGAGCTGGGCCGGTTGGTGTGCCGCCTCCATACGGTCCAAGCGCTGCAATAAAGCAGTAAGAAGGCTCCTAAGGTCTTCATCACCTGACTCCGCCGCTGTACGTGCCACCCGGCGGGCCAGACAGCGCGCAACCGGAGGTGGGGCGTGGCCTGCGGCCCCCTCCAGGGCCGCCACCTGCTCCACCAGTCCAGCAGTATTAATGGAAAGGGTTTCCACCCCACCCGATGGCGGGCCAGCCTGCCCTTGTGGTCTGCGTGCCGGCCGGCGAGGCCGAGGTGCGGCGGCCTTCTTCGCAGCAACCCTCTTGGGAGCCATGCCAGGGCAAACCCCCAGCAAATCAAGCCCACCCTCCGTAGGCTGGGGCCGGCTAGCGGTGCGTGGGCTGTGGTGGGACGTGAGGCTGTACGGCCTAAGCCGAAAAAAGGCCACAAGGGGCGGATCCGACAGTCTCCCAAATGGGGCCAGAGTGCCAAACGCGGCCCCCACCCCAACCACAGCAGAATCAAGCCTCACAGCCCAAATGGGGCAGCACGGTCCCGAGAAAGGGAGAGTGCCCACCAAGGCCGACCCCGGGACCGCCTGGGCGTCCCACCCGCAATCCCCCAGGAGCGCGAGAGCCAAACCGCCACGTGCGCTCTCAAGTGACAGGCCCTGTCAGGCTGCCACGGGGGAGAAGGCCCGAGTACGTCGCAGCCGCAGGGGCCGTGAGAAAAGCCTCGGAGCTGGGCCCAGGTAAGGACCCGAGAGGGAGAGCAACAGGAGGGGGTAACCACCCCCGCGGCACTATACGCCGCGACCAAGGAAGACCCAGGACCGTTGCGGCAGCCGAAGGAGGATAACGCCAACTCGCGCCTGCTTCGGCTATCGCCCGACGCAAACGCAGCGAGGCTCCGTGTGCATGCCGCCCCTTTTAAGGGCTGCGCCTGACTCCGCCCATGAAGCTCGCCGCCGCCACTTCCTCCCCCTTCATCGCCCAGGCAAAGCGCGCACCAGCAGGAGGTCCCGCCAGCGCGCGATCATTTTCCCTACACCTTGATCAATCAATCCCATACCTCAGTTGATTGATCTCCATCATTAAGGGTCAGCTATGGGGAAAGGAGTGGGTATTCTTAGGGGCTCCCCCTTTCTCTCCTGCACCTCAAGAATGCCCCCTCTTCTCCACCCCAGCTGTTAATCAGGTGTGGAGTTCAATTGATCAAGGTACGGAGGTGTGGGATAAAAAAGGGATAAATCCATTAATAGCACCCCCTTTTTAACACCCCAGTCCCTCACCAGCTGGTGGGATGATTGTGTCTGGCATTTAGTTTTTATTTTTTTGAGGGGGTCATATGTTTTTATTATTTTTTGTCTGGTTGGGACCAGTTTTTAATTTTTCAGTGCATTCCTATGGGAAAACATGCTTCAGTTTACAATTGATCCGGTTTATAACAGAACGGACCACAATTGTAAAACAGGGTTTTACTGTATTTTTGTTTTGCTTCAAACCATGATGTTTTGTGCTTTAATATGATGCATCATTTGTATTTATGCACACACAATAATTCCACTAATCCATTATTTGTTGAGACACTTCATATGTTGTTCCTCATATTACTTATTTTATATAGCTCACGGTGTTGTACCTTTCCTGCAGTTCCAATACCCTCCAGTTTCCTTCATGTCTTCAATGCCACCAACTCAGTTTCTCCAGTTAATGATCCTTTGGCATTTTCCCGCTGGTGAGGCTGGGGCTAGCATTTCTCAAGTTTATATCCATATGCTTTCAAGAGCATACAAGACAATTTGGCAAGAAAGAGTTTATTTGATAATTTCAAGCAAAGAGCCACCATATGAAACAAATAATTGTTCAGAAAAGTACATATAAAGTGCTCCTTAGGTTTTGGACGTGCAAAGCTATTTGTGACCATATCCATTGGTCACTGACCTTCTTTAAACTTAGAAACCATGCTTCTGGCTTCAGCCATATGCCCTGTATGAATCAGATGACTAGAGCCACTGACTTGACACATATAATACATTCATTTGTCATACAACTTAACACTGACTTTCAATCAAATTGGATTTGAGTTTGTAGTTTATGAGCAATAGCCTGAAGAATAAATATCATTACCCGGTCAATTCCTTCCTACAGAACTGTAAAAATATGAATTAGACTCAGGTGACACCTGACAGAATACATTTCAAACAAAGTTTTCCACATGATCCACAAAAATCTTTATGTTGAACAAGAAACTAAAACATGATTCTGAATGTCAAAACAGCCAACAGACAGAAGGTATATATTATAGGCTTATTTTTCCTAGAGAGATTTCTTGCAAATTTAGACTAGTATATTTGAGATAAGAGATGGTTATAACACAGGAAAACACAAAGAAGAGCTTAACCTTCAGTATTCCTATGTTGTTGACTGAATAAAGTAGAAAAATCATTGCATAGCCTGGTATTAGATGTGCTTTCATTGTAGCCATTTCAGATCTTGAATGACTTGAAGCCGCTGTCTTTCTCAGCACCAAAAGCTGAAATTATTGTTTCTGAATTTACTAACTTCCTAATAAATCCACCTCTAATGTCGCTGTGTTTCCCACCATATTTCCTACTTTGCTAATTCCAATGACCAAATTTTAAAACAAAAATTGATTGGGAGAGCAACTTCTAACGACATAGTGAATGTTTCTTGAGGAGCTTGATGAGTTTTACCTGCTCACACTTAATGCTAGTTCCAAATGCATAAAATCTGATGTCATAAACCTACTTCACAAACTGACAGATATCCCAGGTCAAGATTACATTCACAAAAGGCAGTTAGGACGTTTGCAGTCTTTATCCTCTATAGTAAAGAGAAACAAAATATGTCTTAGCACTTTCCAATAGTATCTATTATCAAAATGTAGTGTTATATTACAAATGAAAGTCCTACCAAAAAAAATGACTCAAATGTTTAGTTGAGCAAAAGTAACACATTTTGGTTGAGAAAAAGCAAACTGCCATGGTCATTTAACCAAATTTAAACAGATAAGGTGTTTTTTTGTGGGGTTTTTTTTTTGAGGATAGCTCTTAGGAAACTGAAGATTAAAACAAAAATTGAAGAGTTCTGCTTATATACAAAGACCCTTCATTAACAACTTTCATTTGTACATTTTAAACTATCAAGTATTTCTTGATCCACAAGCTGTCCCCACAGGCAAGTTTGTCTCTGCAAATCCTGCAGTCGCTTATTTGAGAGAAATTATTAGGCCTACATTTCAAGTTGTAGGCCTGTCAACACATTCAATGAAATATGTGACAAATTCCCAAAATGAGAAACATGCATAATGTTCCCTGTTTATTAGATGTTTCAAAATATACAAGAGATAGAAGTATCACATAACATAATTTTTGTAATACACAGAAAATATAAAAGACATAATATAGGATAGTGGTTACCAATTTTTTTTATTTTTGAAAACCTCTTCAGTGTGCTTTCTAAACATCTTTTAATTTTTTAAAAAATGTACCATAACCTAAAATTAAGAAAAAACGTGAAACTCAAGTAAATTATTTTAGATTGTCGCTGCAGTGAGGTATTTGAAATAAATTAAATTTATATGAATATTATTTTTAATACGAAAATCTCAGATCTTGCATTGTCCCTTTTTTATAAAAAAAATCTGTTTAATTTTATTGAACTACTTCATTTTAATGATAATTTGCTTTTGTAGCTATTTATTGTGGTTAGAGCTCTGGGTTCCATTTTGGTCAGACAGGTGGAATATAAATCTAGCAAAATAAAACAAGACAAGCTACATTTTACATTTAATGTCATGTCAAATCTGTCTTTTTTGCAGCAATTTCATTGCACCTATCTACTGTGGATCTGCATAGATTTATCTATGCCTAGCTATATTCAGGCTGATATGAAAAATATCTTTTTTTTTTCCTTAGATGGAACAGCCGAATAAATCAAAATAAAATTTGCAAAGTGACAATACCAGTTGGTCTGAACTAAGCATATACCTTTTCAAGCAAAAGTTTCCAAGTAGGTCAAATAGCCAAATAAAAAGCAATACAAGTCATTCTGGAATTGAAATCTTGGAGTTACACTCTTTTCCAAGTACAGTAATACCTCAGATAACATTAGTATCGAATAACACTAAAATCGCATAACATTAAGCAATCTGGGGGGAAGAATTGCATCGGATAACATTAAGATCCTATGGGATGCATCAGATAACAACCGCTAAAGCCTGTGTAGTTACAATGTATCTCTATGGATCCCAAAGGATTTTAACATGCATCGGATAACACTAAAAATTGTATAACACCAAGACTTGTGGAACCAGATTTTAGTGTTATCTGAGGTTTTATTGTATTGTAGTTTGCTACTCCCATTGGACTTACCTGGAGTAAAAATGATATTTTGTGACAAGACCCTTTCAAATAAATTCATTTTTCTGATCTTTGCAAATTGTGTGAATTTAAACTAGACCCCATTTATAAAACTGCAATAGGGTTCTTGTTGTTGTTTTTTTTAATTTGTCTTAACATTACATGAGAGCAAAGATGGGGTCAGCACATCCCACACAGTGATTTTCTCAAGTTTCCATGGCAATAAGGATACATTTGGACCATAGCAGTTTCTATTTTCTTTCTTAAGAGTTCTTGACCAGAGTCCCACGTATGTCTCAAATTTGATCATATATATTTTTGGCTGTCAGTTATAACCCTCAAGCAAATTATCTGGCTGTGAAATGTGAAAATGTGAAAATCAGTTATGCTGTTAGCTTCTGCTTCCTCCAGCTACATCAGCAGGTGTGAGATTATGACTCCCTCCCCCTTCACACCACCTCTGAGAAATAATTACATTATATTTTCTTAATTACAGCGGTACCTCACTTAAAGAGCATAATGCATTCCACAGGATTGCTCTGTAAGTGAGTTAGCTCTTTAAGTGAAACACCATTGTAAGTGACCAATTATGACTTCAGGGAGGGGGGGAGGGATTGTGAAACCCAATTTATTTGTTAAGCGAGTTTTTGGTTGGTTTTATTTGTTAAGCAAGGTGACCATTAAGAGAAAATTCGCAAATGATAAATATCCGTTTTGTTCTATATTTAAAACAGGATGTTCTTCAGTTTAAAGTGGGGGAGGAGGATAATTTCAAAGTTGGGGTAATATTTTTGACAAATGATGACAGTTTCGACAAATTCCAAAATGGTATGATTTTTCCCCTTAGGTTTTCATGGCTTGTGTATTGCTTGAAAATGACACAACAAAGTTCTTTCTTTCCCTGATGAGATGACTCATGAATGGGTGGGCTCCAGGCTGCTGAACCTCTGAACAGGCACTTTCTCTAAACTGCAGCCCATCGCCATAGTATCATGTGCTTGGAGTATGGCAGATGACTCTAGTTAAGGTAAAGGTCACCCTTGCTCGAAAGCCAGTTGTGTCTGACTCTAGGGTTCAGTGCGCATCTCTGTTTATAGCCAAAGAGCCACTGCCTGCATCTGCAGACATTTCCATGGACAGACAGACAGACATGTGGCAGGCATATCTAGACACTGGAGTGCACAGAATGCTGTTTACCTTCCCACCAAAGTGGTACTACTTGTAATTTATCTACTTGTAATTTCTTGCTTTCCAACTGCTAGGTTGGCAGGAGCTGAGACAGAGACAGGAGCTCATTCTGTCATGCAGTACTCGAGTCTCAAACTGCTGACCTGCCGCCTTCCAGTCAACATCTTAACCACTTGAGCCACCGCAGACTATAATCAAAGAGCCAAAGACACACAAACCTCCAAATAGTTCAGATAAACAATGAGTCCCCTACCCAACCACACAGCCTCACCTTCCCCCCCCCCAAGGCCTTGTTTACTTGCTGTGCTCATTCATTTTCAGGGACTGAGTGCAACTATTGACCTTACAGTTGTGAGATAAAATGGAAGTAGATGTTCATTCAAATAAATAAGTAAGCACTACTTTCATGATGTTCATGCATGGACCACTTGCTAGTGAGATCAGTTCACAGGCAAATATTCTTTACTCTAACAAAGTTTTTTCCCTAGCTAAGTGGGGTCTCCAATCAGATCTACAACAGAAGCCTGAAACTGCCAAAATGAAGGCATGTTTTGGTGAGTTTATTTATTTATTTATTTATTTATTTACTCACATTTGTTATCCCACCCCAATCAGGTAAACCCGACTCTGGGCGGCTTACACATAAATTAAAAACATAGGTTAAGCCCATAATAATACAATACCAATATAAAGTTCTAAAAACTCACAGAATTAAAACAGCGGGGAATAAAGCAGAGAAAGGCTGTCCTTTAGATCAGCCACCCCATATGGGATCCTCCGTTCGTGGATCCCCATATTTGCCCTGCCAGCCAGGTTTTTAGGCCCTTTCTAAAGGGAAGGAGCTCTGTCTGTAGGCGCAGGTTCCAAAGGGCCGGGGCGAACACAGAGAAGGCCCTCCTCCTGGCACTAGTGAGGCGTGCCTCTCTAGCTGATGGCATGGTAAGAGAGCCTCTCCGGTCTGCCCTGGTGGGATGGACCGATGTTCTTGGGGTGACACGGTCTCTTAATTATCCTGGCCCACTACCATGTAGGGCTTTAAAGGTGATAACCAGCACCTTGAATTGCACTCGGAGACATACTGGTAACCAGTGCAGCTCCCGAAGCAGTGGTGAGGTATGAGTATAATGCCCACACCCCATCACTACCCGGGCCACCGCATTCTGGACCAGCTGCAGCCTCCGAATGGTCGCCAAGGGCAGCCCCATGTAGAGCACATTACAATAGTCAAGTCTGGAGGTGACCAGAGCGTGTGTGACCATGAGCAAGGCGTCCCGGTCATTCTGCAGTTCCTTTCACCTGACCTAGTGTGAGAAAGATTAGGCAGCAACACAAGGTTGCTGTTACCAGGGTACACCCGACGGTTCAGAACCTCCACAATCTTCGAGGAGGCTCTTTCTGTGTACCCCATTGAGCCTGATGAGGACACAGTAAACATGGAAGAAGAAATCAGGCTCAATGTAGGTATGGTTTTTAACAAACCAGTGATCTTTGTGGGATAGATAATGGAGAACAATACCTTTGATTTTAAATTTGTCCATGGAAATCATTTAGAAAGATATAAGAAATGAGAAAACTTAGGTTATTCATGTAAAACTGCAGATTCAGCCTTGGATTTGGGAAGGAAAATATGCTACATTCAAATCTGTCTCTCTGATTTAATGTGATTTTGGTTTCAATTTCATTATATATATACCACATATTTCTACAGATGTAGATGGTAATAAAGCTACGCACTCAGATATTGTCATCAGGTGGTCTGGCTTCATTAGCCTCACTTAAATTAGCATAGGTGAAACAGCTCAAAAGATCAATTGACATTTTGCTACTAAATAAAATGATGGGTGGAAATGTGAAGCGTCCACCTTTATAAACATTTGAGCAAGTCATCTGTCAAATGAGTTGGCAATACAGTTGGTTTGCTATCTGAGAGCAAAGAGTTTATCCCAGCACCATTGATTGAATTGGTAGTTTGGGAATAATTAGCCTGGGCAATATATTTGCAGACAGAAATGAAATAAGTGATTTGTGACTGAAGCAGAGGAAGGAATATCAATAACATAGTTCCCTACAACTTAAGAAAATTAAAGCACAGAGAACTTATTCCAGGCATACTCTGCAGGCTCGCCTAAAATCCAGAATTGCCACTAATCTTGCCTTCCCCTATATTTCAGGCCAGCACTCCTGCACACACATGTGCGCATGCTTGCACATACATGAATCCAAAAAAGAAAGCAGAGCTTTATAAGCATATGACAGTGGCATGAAATAAACATATCACAATGGTGATGGCATGAAATGCAAATAGAGGTTGCTGCCAAAGTGAAAGAAAGCTGTTTTTAAAATATCTCTGCATTTCACAGTTAAGCATTTTGCCATTTTTGAGTGCCGGAAAAGCACACTTGGTCAATTATTAATGAATTAAATACATTCCTCACAATGGGATACAAGGTGGAAAAGACGAGGATAAGGAAGAAGACAAGTTAATTAATGATATGCTGTCTATGGGATGTATTGCTTCCCTGTATCAGCATCATAAATGTTTGAGTAGCCCCTGGAGGCAATCATCCAGAGACTAGTTTAACAACAGCTATTTAAAAAGGAGAAAGAGAAGAAAAAGATGTGGGATCCCCTGTGAAAGATGAAATTAAGACTGAAATTTATCTAGGGAAACCTTTGCTTGCAACAGGTGCTTTTCAGGAAACGTACGCATGCTGCCAAATCTTTTTCACCACTTTATCTTAATTTTAAGAAGTTAGAGAGAAAAGACCACAACAGGAAGAATATTGATCAAATCAAGCCAAAAATCATCTCCACTTAGAATGCATAATATAATGCTCTTGTACTTGATTCCTTGTAGAATCCAATGATGGGACCACTTTTTAAAAGAAAGAAAGAAAGAAAGAAAGAAAGAAAGAAAGAAAGAAAGAAAGAAAGAAAGAAAGAAAGAAAGAAAGAAAGAAAGAAAGAAAGAAAGAATGAATGAATGAATGAATCTTGTCAAATGAACAAACATCTGCTGGTTTCATGGTTTATGTATGAAAAACTGTATTTAAAAGTTTAAATAACCAAAGTAAAAAGCAGCTCTCATATTTGCACCCATTATTGGTTAAAAGGCAGACAAGAGGTGATATCATTGTCATAAATATTAATTGAAATCCTATTGCTCAGTTTTATGAAGCAAATTGCATAAATTCCTGAATTTCCATAATTTTCTGTTGCATCCTGAATTGTGCAACTTGGTGTTCAACAGATAGAGGTTTCTAGCCCTCAAAAAGATATGTTATGTACATAATTCTGGAAGAAATGTTCAGCCATTATGTAAAAGACAGAAAATTAGTGATGCATTTGGATGGAAGAAGGTGTAACAGCAAATGTGATGTGCTATATATAATGATGGAATTACTAAGCAGAAGGGTCATAATGAAGTCTGTGAACAAAGAAGATCCAAACACTTCCATGGATTCCAAGGGAATTTAGTGAAACAAAACCAAGCCAATAGGTTTTTCTTAACATCCCCAGAAGAATGGGGTGAAAATGTATAGCTGCATTATTTGCTTCTGATACAGATAAAATAGAGTGCAAGGCCTATTGTGATTTTCTTTGTAGTTTGTGCCTCTCCGTACTGAGATAACACTTTGCTTAGTCATAAACAGAGATAATGGCTTAAATCAAATTGCAGAGATGGGTAATACTTTTTTTAGAATCACTAAGATATTACAATTAGCCTTCTGGGAATGGATTTATTATCTAAGGAAGAGGTTCTCCAGTATCCAAGAGGGATTACAATAATCAAAATGACCGCGCGCCGGCGGGACATCCAGCCGGCGCGCGCTTTGCCCGGGCGGTGGGGGAGGAGGAAGAGCCGGACGCGAGCTCTGTGGGCGGAGCCACGCGCAGCCCTTAAAAGGGGTGCGCGTCCACGGAGCTCGGCGTCCTGTTGGCTTCCCCGGCGTCGGCTCCGGCTCCTCTGGGTGAGTGTACGGCGACGGCCGGCACCGCGCCCGCCACTCCTGCTGCGCCTGCGTTGCCGACGGCCCAAGCCGTCCAGTGGCCGTGGCCCCAGCAGACCCCTGCTGGGGCGTGGCCTGCGCCGTCGGGGCTACCGGCCGGTGCGCCCCCGCCCACGGCCCCGGGGTGGCCTGCGGTCCCGGCCCAGCTGGCCCCCCCGGGGGTTGCCCAGCAGCCCCCGGCCCCCGGGTGGCCTGGGGCCGCTGGGCTGCAGGCCCCGACCGCTTTGCCTGCCGGGTCCCCGTGGCCTTTGCCTGCAGTTCCGCAGGCACCAGCGTGGCGGGCACCTTACCCGCCTCCTCCGACGGATGGTGCTTTCGGCCACCCGACCCTTCCGCCGGCCGGTTGGCCCTATGGCACGGCAGGTAATACGGGGTACAACTCTGTCCCCAGGGCTGCCATGCCCTTTGGGGACCAATCCTTGCCCCTGGGTGACCACCTGCTCCCGGCGACTAGGGATAAGATATGGCGCCGGGAGTATGTGGATTTTTTTAGCCTCCTGAATAGGGATTCTACCAAGGAGGAACGGGACAAGGAAGACGACCGGGATAAGGAGGCGGCATGGCGCAAGAAGCCCCCGCGGACCTGGGCCAACTGGCTCCCGGGTTTCTTGGTTTACGCGGGGGTCCTGACGAAGGCTTACCCGGATATGGCCATCCCTTTGTTTCAGTACCTCGATATTATATATCGAGCATACGTCGATTTCCCGGGCCAAGCATGGATCGTTTACGACGAGACTTTCAGGATGCGCGCGGCCATACGCCCGGCGATGCGCTGGGATGAGCTCCATTCGCAGCTCTGGCTCCAGGTGATGACGCCGTCGCGACCTGCCTCGGGGGATCGTTACGATTGCGGGCACTTGGTTCAGCGCCCCGGCCCGGCACAGTCTCCCCGCCAGTCGGCGGGGCAGGGGGTTCCAGCCCGCCTGCTGTGCTGGGACTTCTCGTCCACGGGTCGTTGCAACCGAAAGCCGTGTCGCTTTCGCCATGAGTGCGCGGTCTGCGCCGGGCCGCACCCCGCCTCCTCCTGCTTTAAAGCAGGCACGTCCCGGGGACGGGGCAGGGACCAGCCCGGCGGCAAGCGCCCTGCCCCTGACTCAGCCGTTGCGAAAGGGGCCCAGCCCCATCCGGCTGGAAGTTCTCAGTAATTGGCTGAGTGCCTACCCCAGGCGGGCCGATGCGGCCTACTTGGCTGACGGTTTTGCCTGCAGTTTTCGAATCCCCTTTGTTGGTCCCCGGTCGCCGCAGGATGCACCGAATTTACGGTCACTCGTTGGCCTCGAACATGTGGCCAGGGCCCAGATTTTTAAGGAGGTGGGTTTGGGTAGGGTGGCTGGCCCCTTTGACCGGCCACCGTACCCCAACCTCAAGGTGTCCCCGTTGGGGCTGGTGCCTAAGAAGGCCCCAGGTGAGTATCGCCTTATCCACCACCTCTCCTACCCGGAGGGATCGTCGGTCAACGACGCTATACCGGACGCTCTCTGTTCTGTCCGGTATACTTCGTTCGATGAAGCGGTGAACATGGTTCGGTCCTGTGGGCCGGGAGCTTTGTTGGCCAAATGCGACGTTAAGTCCGCGTTTCGGCTGCTCCCGGTGCACCCCGATGATTTCGAACTACTGGGCTTCCGGTTCAAAGGCCAGTATTTCGTGGACCGGGCACTGCCGTTTGGGTGTTCCATCTCCTGTGCCGCGTTCGAGCGCTTCAGTACTTTCCTGCACTGGGCGTTGGTACGCAGGGCGCGCTCCGACAAAGTCGTGCATTACCTCGACGATTTCCTCTTGGGGGGGCCGGCGCACTCCCCAGCGTGCTTGCACCTCCTGCACTCTTTCCAGGAGCTGGTGGACGAATTGGCTCTGCCGCTAGCTCCCGAGAAGACTGAGGGCCCTACCACTACCCTCACGTTTCTTGGGATTGAGCTGGACACGGTTGCTCAGACGTCCCGGCTCCCGCCCGACAAGGTCGAGAGGGTGACCGCCTTGACCCGTCGCCTTGTTCGACGGCGTAAGGTTACGCTCCAAGAGCTTCAGGAGCTACTTGGGCATCTTAATTTTGCCTGCCGGGTGGTGGCACCGGGCAGGGCCTTCTCACGCTGCATTTGTGATGCAACGGTGGGCCTGACCAAACCGTTTCATCGCACACGGATGACCCGGGGGATGCGGGCCGACCTTACAGTGTGGCTTGAGTTCCTCCGAGATTTTAACGGCGTTTCCTTTTGGCGCAATGAGTTGCCATTGGCCTCCAGGTTCCAGGTCCATTCGGATGCGTCCGGGGCCTTTGGATACGGCATCTTTTTCGACGGCCAGTGGTGTTGCGGCGAATGGCCGCACAGCTGGCGGGGCACCGAGCTCCTTCGGGACCTGACGTTCTTGGAGTTCTTTCCGATTCTGGGTGCCATCACCCTGTGGGGATCGCAGTGGTCCGACTCCGTCGTCACCTTTTGGTGTGACAATGCGGCGGTGGTCCAAATTGTGAACACCCAGACCTCGCGTTCTCCCAGAGTTATGGCTTTGGTGCGGCCCTTTGTTCTGGCCGCGCTCCGGCACAACATCGTTTTCAGGGCCCGCCATGTCCCGGGTGTGGATAACTCTATTGCTGACGCCCTGTCCCGATTACAGATGTCGCGGTTCAGGGCGTTGGCCCCCGGGGCGCAGGCACTCCCCTTACAACTGCCGGAGTCGCTGTGGAACCTTGGCGGGCAGAGGTGAACAGAGCCATCGGCCTTTCGCTGTCAGCCCGGACCCGCAGGGCGTATGAACAGGCTAGCCAGTCTTTCGCCGCTTTCCGGACCCGTTCCCACCTCCCCCATTTATGGCCGTTGCCGGTCGACCATGTCCTTCATTTCATGGTCTCCCTACATGATGACGGCCTCGTCCCCCGGACCATCGGGGGGCGCCTGTCCGCACTTTCATTCGTGGCTAAGGCCAATGGTTTTCGGGACACGTTGGGGGACTTCCGCATTCGACGGGTGCTGGAGGGGTGGAACAGGGAACGGGGCCCTAGTGTGGATTCTCGACATCCTATTTCCCCGCTGGTGTTGCGGCGGTTGGCTGCAGCCTGGCCCCAGATCTGCATGGACCCCTATGAGTCATGTCTTTTCCATGCAGCTGCCTCGGTGGCCTTCTTCGGGGCCCTTCGGGTTGGGGAATTGGTGGTCGCCTCCAAGGCTGACTGTTCGGGTCGGGCCCTGGCTTTGGCGGATGTCAGCTTGGCCGGGGAATCGGTCAGGCTGACGATCCGGTCCTCTAAGACGGACCAGCGGGGGCGAGGGACATCCTTGTTGCTGCTCTCGTGCAGTTTCCCCGATGTCTGCCCTGTGGTGGCGGTGTCCCGTTATTTGGCGATCCGCCCGGCCTCCCCTGGCCCGTTTTTTGTGCACGCAGACCGCTCCCCATTGACCCGCTTCCAATTTTGGAAGGTCACAGGTGCTGCGCTGTCCATGGTGGGGCTCCCGGGGGTCCGTTATGGTTCCCATTCGTTTCGCATAGGGGCTGCATCCACGGCGGCAGCGTTGGGTTATGGGGAGGCAGACATCATGCGGATGGGGCGGTGGGTGTCTTCCCGGTTTCGGAACTATGTGCGACCTTTGTCTGTTTAACAGTTTCACTGGCACAGTTTCTGTTTCTTTTTCAGATCGCCCCCCCTTGCCGGTGCCTGCCCGCGTGTGGATCGTAGGGCACAGTTATGTTTTCTGGGCCGGCCGCCATGCTGCGGCCTCCTGCTGTGGAACCCACCTCGGCTTCCGGGGCCGCGCGTACCTGCTGTGGCGCGGTTTCCGGGGCATGGAGTGGAACGACCTCCTCCAGTTTGTAGAGGCCTGCGGGAGGGCCCCACCGCCTGATGTCCTGGTGATCCATTTGGGGGGCAATGATCTGGGGAGGCGTACGGGCATTGACTTGGCCCGGGCGATTTGCCAGGATTTGGAGTACCTCCATGGTCGGTGGCCGTATACCAGGTTCATCTGGTCGGCCATGGTTCCACGAATGGTCTACCGGAGCGCCGGTGACCCGCGCCGTATTGATCGCGCCCGGCGGGGCGTGAACCGTGTGGTGGCCCGCTTCTTCGCCAGGGAAGGGTTGGGCACTGTGGTGGAGCACCCTCGTTTGAGGGTCGAAGCCCCGCGTTTATACCGCCAAGACGGGGTGCACCTCTCGGCGGATGGCCTGGCAGCGTTTATTGAAGCCCTGCATCTGGGCCTTCGGGCGGAATTATCGCCCTCTTGGGGGTGGGGGGGCGGTGAGTAGTTCGCACTCCTCCCCGTGTGGCGGGTAGCACTGGTAATGATATTGCGTGGATCCCTGGTGAATCTGGTGGGGACGCAGTTCATCAGTCAGCCTGGGGCAAAGCATAGAGAGAATGACACCACTGGCTGATGAAAGGCGGCCCGGGGACAAGGGACTGCCAGTTTGGACAGACTGTAGTCCCAAAAACTGTCCGCCCGATTCGGAGGACCGAAGCTCTACGGAGACTTCGGACAAAGGGATCATCAATTGGGTAACTAATTAAATTTAATAAGTAAAAGTTATTAAGATAAATTAAGGTAAGTATGCGATTCAATCCTTACCAGTGCTACTACGGCCCGTTGCAGGGCAGTTTAAAGCGTTAAGCGTTATAATGAGTTAAACTGATTCAAGTTAATAAAGTGGCCCAGTTTCCAAACCAAATGACGTTGTCTGACTCCTCATTCCGCCGTACCGGGGCAATGAGTATCTCAGCTGCTTTAAAGCTCTGTGTAACATTTGCAATTTAGCTTCACCTAACTAGCTCTGCTGATACAGAAGACTGTATGATGCTGCATGCTTTTGCTTCTAGACAAATCAGTGGTCCTGTGAATTTCAAAAACAAATGGAGGAGCATTGCCAGATCCACAGCCAATACAGTGAGTGATGGGGGATTTTTTGCTTTCATTCTCTCTTAATTGTTATTAGGGCCATCCTGTCTATGAAATGTTATGGCTGGATGGTATTGTAGAGACAATGGGCACAGAACTGAGCGAGTTGATGAGGATGGTAGAGGACAGAAGTGCCTGGCGGACAGTGGTCCATGAGGTCACAAAGGGTCGGAATTGACTGTGCGACTGAACAACAAAAAACATCACTTGAGATACTTGTGTAATGTTCTGTGGACCTAATAAAGGATGCTGTCTAGTTTGGCATTTATATATGTATTTGGGCAATGTTGTTTTTATTTACTATCAAGCTCTCCAACTACTAATCCCGAGCAGAGTAAACCCGGTCTATCAGTTGTTGAATCGTCTTTCATTATTTGTATTAGAGTATTGAACAATTTAAAAATTGTTGATATTTACCTTTGAAATGTAGGAAAAATTAAAAACAAATTAAAATAATTAGACTTTTTCTTGACTGTTTACTAGATCTTCCTTTGCTTACATGGTGGGGCATAAATTGCATGCACATAAATTCAGCATTGATTGAATTTCTCCATAATCACAGAAGAATCATCCTGAATCCAAGTAGTCTTCCTTGATTATTTTTGATCTTCCTACTTTGCTTCAAAGTGTGTTAAGTGACCAGACAGAATCATATGCTGGTGGGAGACATTCTTCAGTATTCTCCAGGTTCCATCCCTGCCTATATTTTAAAAAAACAGTTAAAATCATTTCTTTTTAAAGAGGCTTTTAGGAGTATATTGCCAATGGCTGAGCATTAGGTGTTTTGTTTTCTTTCTCTCTGTTGCCAATAAGTTTTTTGTTCCTGGAATATTTATATGCATTTTTTAAAATGTGTGGCTGTTTTTAATGTATAAATTTTCTGTTGTTAGCCACCCAGAGTAGGAAAATCTCCTAGATGGATGGGGTATAAACATAATAAATAAATAAATATATTCATTTGTTCAGTAAAGTGTGTTGTTTTTGTTCTCCATTGGTTTAGCTTAGCATCTTCTAGTTTAATATTTAGAGCTTGAGATGTGTGCAGAAATATTTTCCT
Source organism: Furcifer pardalis (assembly GCA_030440675.1). NCBI lineage: Eukaryota > Metazoa > Chordata > Lepidosauria > Squamata > Chamaeleonidae > Furcifer > Furcifer pardalis. Next base: position 58,489,503 of record CP126896.1, read on the forward strand.
TTATTTTAGTTGTCAATTTTGGGGTTGGTGTCCATGAAATGGATGGGCTTGGTACTGTATTTTGTTCATTATTTGCTGCCACTTCCAGAGGTTTTACATTGTTGAATAGTAAATCAAGGCTTACACAAATCCCATTGTTTCCGTGGACCTGCTTTCAGTGGTGAGCTCCCAAAAATGTTACTAGCAAAACAATTTACTACCACATTGTGGTCGTGGTATGGTGGGTATGGCCAGAGGGAAAGCCCTGTGTTGCACCTGAATTAGGGCTACTTTATTTCAAAACTTGAATGGGCGGGGTCAGCCAGAATTTCTGCTACCTGCTTTGGAGAACTAGTGTGAACCTGCTGATACCCACCACTGGCTTCTTTTCTTTGGACAGGATTTTTAAAAAGTCTTCAAAGATTTACCAAAGACTTTCAAAGTGTTTGGGACTCTCCAGCAAAGAGAGAGGAAAGAAACACAAAATATTCTGATCTGATTTAGCACTCCCCAATTCCCTTCCCCATTCCTGAAACGCTGAGATGATTTTTCTTTCCCATGTGTTTGTAGTGCTTCCTTTGTAAAGCAAAGAACTTGGAAACTTTCATGTTAAAGCATGCATGTTAATTTTATTTTAGCACAAAAATTAAATGATGAATGTTGATTATTATACACTAGTACCTCAGATAACGATGAGACTTGGTTCCAAGAGTCTCGTCGTCAACCGGTTTTTAACATTGTGCGATGCATTGATCGCACAACATTTTTTTAAAAAAAGCCCTGTTCCCTTGGAGGCTGCAGCACCCAAAATGTCGGGATTTGAATCCCGATGTTTTGGCTTACTGTAGCCTGCAGGGAGGTGGGGGAACTTTGGAAACAGCTTGGATCGGGTCCATTATTTTTCTTCGCCCATTTCAGGCTCTCTGACCCCTGTCTCAGGCAGGTCAGGGGACCTGATCCAAGCTGTTTCTGGACTTTCCCCACCTCCCCGGCCAGGGCAGCAAGCCAAAACATCAGGGTTCAAACCCTGATGTTTTGGCTTGCTGCACTGGCCGGGGAGGTGGGGAAAGTCCAGAAAAAGCACAGATCAGGTCCCCTGATCTCCATGGAGCTGGCAGGGGGGTCAGAGAGCCCGAAATAGGTTTTAAAAAGTCTGGTTTTTTTCACCCATTTCAGGCTCTCTGACCCCACCCCACCCCCGCCAGCTCCGGGCAGATCAGGGGACCTGATCCAAAGCTGAAGGGTGGCTGGGAAAGCCAACGGGGACCCTCCGTCTGCTTCCCTAACCACCTGCCCCTGCCTCTGCAGCCGTGGGGTGGCTGGGGAAGCGGACGGGGGAGGGCCCCCATCAGCTTTCCAGCCACCCCACCCCTGCCTCCGCAACTGCAGGGTGGCTGGGAAGCTGAATGGAGAACCCCGTTCAGCTTTCCAGCCACCCTGCTTCTACGAATGACTGCATCGGATAACGCTAACAGATCATTATCCGATGCAAAATTTCTTTAGAAATTTTGCATCATTATCCAATTTTAGCATTATCTGATGCAGTCGTTAGCCAAAGTATTACTGTATTAGTAACATGTTCATTTTAAATGATGAAAAATACTAAAAATAGTTTTTAATGGGGGTTTCCTGTATCCAAATTTGATATGCAGCTGAATTAAAATGTGGTATTAATCATTACTTCCCCTCATTTACAACATTGGCATTTATTAACTTACAGAACAATTTTAAAAATAATTTTCTAAAAATGAATGAATTAATAATAATAATAACTATATGCTTTGAAGTCAATTGTGGTTTATGATTATCTTTTTTCAGGTTTTGTTAGGTGCAAAGTACTCAGAAGTCTACCAATCTCTTCTTCTGAATGCACTCTAGGACTGTGCACCTTGCCCAAAGCCACATAGGCTTGCATTTCTCCCAGGAGGCATAGCAAGAAATCAAATTCCCAGCTCCAAACTTTGCAGCCAGTTATTCCAACCCACTGAGCTATTCAATCAGCTAAGAAGCAAAAAAAAAATGTATCCAAGCTCCTGTCATTTGAAAACATGAAAGAAAGAGTCCCTGGATGGATGGGCGAGGGACGAGTGCTCTTCTGTGTCTGCCTAGAGAATACAGAATAGAATAGGTGTAATAGATTGTCTTAATTGTTGTTGTTTTCTGCACAAAATGAAAAATAAAATTTAGTTGGTACAATAAATCAGAATAGTAAATTTTGTGTCTGGCAAGACCAGAAGAAAAACAGTTGGAAACTGCATTTATCACGTTGTTTAGGTGGTGCCAAGCATAACTAAGCAATCTATGTCATGCAGAGAGACAAATAGCCAATATCAGTGGGGGAAACTGAGACAGAAACCATCAACTTCTGTGCAGGTCACTCTTCTACTCCACCAGAACACAACAGAACAAACAGTCTCCAAGAATTGTCATCAAAAACCCAGTAATCTTGTTGCAGGTGAACCTTTCTTAATGCTGATGCAGTGGTTTCCATTCTCTCTGTTGGAGAATGACACAGCAAATGACACAGAGAGAAGAAGAGTTTAGCAACCACAGTGAGTGTTGAAGAGTAATGTAATGATAGAGACTTACTCTTCTTGCTCACTGTTTGTGGTACACACAATATATATCAACCCCTGACTCACCTAACATATTCCATCCTAACTCTCCTCTCAGCCCTTCTCCATGTTTGGTGAAGTTTGGCATTTGGGTGTCCGGACTATTCCCCCACTCCCTCCCAACCCCCAAAAAACCACTAACTGGATTTTTCTCAAACCTGCTGGTGGTGGCCTAAGACTTTTATTTATTTTATTTATTTATTTATTAGATTTGTATTGGCGCCCCATCACCGGGGTGACTCTGGGCAGCTTACAACAACTCACAATCCCAACATAAAAACATCCCCACAATAAAAAACATAAAATCTCAAGTTAAAATCATCAAAAACTAAAAATCCTCTGCCCCAATTCTCACCTAACCAGCTAAAACTAAAATAAAATAAAAATCTAAAAAAACACCCCAGATAGCTTTAAAACAAGCAACCCAGGGGGGAGGGCACTGCCCCACTGACAGCCCCCCACACCTGGTGAGCTAGCCATGTTCTAAATCCCTTTCTAAAAGGCAGTAGCTATGTCTGGAGGTGCAACTCAATCTGTAAGAGGTTCCACAAGGCAGGAGCATAGTACAGTCTGTGTGTATATAGTACAGTCTCTCTGTCTCTGTCTCTCTGTTGCAGCAGGATTAAGTACTGATCACTTCACAATTTTGTGTATTTAATCTTATCTCTGTCAACTTATTGTTGTTTAAAATATGATTGAAATACAGTCCCATTGTGTATCTATACACCCAAAGAAAAAAAATGGTGCATCTGCAAATACTTAATCCCTATTAGGGTTGTTATAAATTAGTTCCAGTTTGACAGCAAATAACATAAAATGAGGAGGAAGAACAAAAATGATCTCACTAGTTCCTCACCTATCTCCATTTCAGGCACACTGGCTAGGGTCTTTTTCAATATTTATGTGAACAGTGTTCCAATTGCTGTAGCGATTTCATAAAGTGCCATTTATGTGCCTGGTCTGTGATCAGTCACATATGACTAGTGCCTTGTCAGATGGCTCTTTGCATGCAAAAATACTGAGCAGGATAGTGTTGTTATAGGTGCTCTGTCATCAGAAGATAAAATCTAAAGATAGGCTCCTGGTAAGGTATTTAAAGGTGTTTCAGACAGATCTTTGTGACTTAGCAATCTTACAAACAAAGCTTTTGCTTACCTAATGAGCAATCACAAAAAGCAATCTATTTAATTAACTACAGGAAACATGAAAAGCTCTTGCTGTGACCATCAGACCTTTGCATTTAAGAAATTTGCCCTTCTGGTGGCAGGCTATCTGTAACAAAGATTGGATTTTTAGTCATGCTCTGTGTGTAACAGGTGGCATGTTGAAGGTTAAAGAGTCTTTTTTCCATGGAGGCTTTCTCATGTTCAAAATCAGCTACTACTCAATGGTTCACCAGTAGGTGACTTTAATCTCAGCTTAGAAATGTTGTTCAATGTAGAATTCTATCATGGTGCTGTTGTTTAGTTTGTGGTTTTAAACGTGAGCAGACCTTCTTATACGTACATACATACATTATACGTACATTTCATACATCTTTCATAGTGCAGAATCTGATCAAACATTTAGTTGATCTCACATACACATATATGTTTCTGACATTTCTAATGGACTAAACAAGAAAAATGAGCAAAATATTCATAATTTTCAACAGACAAATTTGGCAGAAAAAGTTATCACCATGGAATGTATGAAAAGTGACAAGATAATTTGTGATGAGATGATAAAATGTTAACAGTAAAGCTTTGGCATGCATACACAATGCCAGTTTCTGGGGCACTTGAAACACTGTAGGCTAAAGTAGCTGGCGTATTAAATGTACAGATGCATTTCATGTGTCTTTTCCATTTGTCTTAAGACAGCACCATCACCATATCCAATCAGAGCCACGTTTGCACATAGAGAGGATTATCTTCTCCTTCAGCAGTGGTCCCGACAAAAACTGTGAACTGTAAGAGAGTACCCTAAGTCTCATTAGGCAGGCATGTTGTCTAGTTGAGTAGTTATTTTTAATACATAAGAGGGGGTACACAGAAAGAGCCTTCTTGAAGATTGTGATATTTTTGAATCACAATCGGGCATACCCGGATAATGGCAACCTTGTGTTGCTGGCTAATCTTTCTCACACTAGGTCAGATGAACTGAACTGCAGAATGAATGTACCATAAAGTCCCTTCATTTTGGCAGTTTCACATCTGACTTACACATGGAAGAAGACTACATAAAAATATTCATCATTGGAAGCAATTTACTACAGGCAGTAATAATCTCCCTCCAGTGGGGACAGCTGTTGCTTGGTATGATTTTTGTTAGGAACACAACAGAGAAGAAAAGTATCCCCAGCATAACTTATTCAACTTATACACAGAACACATAATGCGCAATGCAGGGATGGAGGAATCACAATTTGGGATCAAAATTGCTGGAAGAAACATCAACAATTTGAGATATGCAGATGATACCACCCTAATAGCAGAAAGTGAGGAGGACCTAAAGAAGCTCCTGATTAGGTTGAAAGAAGAACGTGAAAAAGCTGACTTGAGACTCAATATCAAGAAAACAAAGATCATGGCAACAGGCCCTATCAGTTCCTGGAAAATAGATGGGGAAGAAGTAGAAGCAGTGACAGATTTTACTTTCCTAGGATCAAAGCTCACTGCAAATGGTGATTGCAGCCATGAAATAAAAAGGCGACTGATTCTTGGGAGGCAAGCAATGATAAATCTGGGGAGCATAGTGAAAAGCAGAGACATCACATTGCAAACAAAAATTCGCATAGTCAAAGCAATGGTATTCCCTGTGGCAATGTATGGTTGTGGGACCTGGACCATTAGGAAAGCTGAGCGCAGAAGAATAGACGCCTTTGAGATGTGGTGTTGGAGGAGAGTTTTGAGAGTTCCCTGGACAGCGAGGAGAACAAATAGGTCAATCTTAGAAGAAATCAACCCTGACTGCTCCTTAGAAGGTCAAATAATAAAGATGAAGCTAAAGTACTTTGGACATCAAATGAGAAGAGAGGATTCACTTGAGAAAGCCTTGATGCATGGAAGGGTCGAGGGCAAAAGAAGAAGGGGACGGCCCAACATGAGATGGCTAGATGGTATTGTAGAGACAATGGGCACAGAGCTGAGCGAGTTGAGGGGGATGGTGGAGGACAGGAGTGCCTGGTGGACAGTGGTCCATGGGGTCGCAGAGGGTCGGAATCAACTGTGCGATTGAACAACAACAACAACACAGTAGAAGATCTGGTTAGAAGAAGTCAGGATTTATTTAATGGTTTCTGTAATTTTGGTGCAATAATTCCAGGTACTCTGGACAAAATTCTGAATAGCATTCTCCTAGTAACACATAATTGAGGTAAAATTGCAATGCAACTTGTAACTATGCCTACTGTCTATTTGCTATTTAATTTTGTATTACAATATCTTTACTGTCAGGTGTGGGAACAGGTGTTTTGAGGTTTTTCTACACAGCAACTGAAGTAACTGAACTGGCTTGCAGCAGTATGGGTCTATGAGAGGCATTCTTGCCATATGTCCTTTCTGTGCCTACTTCATTTCCAAATACAGTAATACCCCGTATAACACGAGTACCGAATAGCATGAAAACCGCATAACGTTATAAGATTTCCAGAAAAATCTTGTACTGAATAACGCGATGAATAAGCGATTTTTCACGTTATCCAGAACAAGTGTATGGGGGGGGGGAGTTGGATTGGGTAGAACATCTACCCAACCCCCCCCCCCAGCTCCTGCCTGCCTACCTTTCCCCCTAGGCTTCCCTCTGCTTATTTTCTCTCCCAACTAACAGCTGATCAGAGGCTTTTTTTTAAAACTAGGGAAGGGGGGGAGAAATGTTGTTGTTTCTATAGAGAAGTAAAAGAGGCCAAAGCTGCTCTCCCTGTCACTTTGCTCCTCCCCCCCCCCACCAGCTTGGGGACTCCACACACAGCCACCCCACTGCCTGCTCGGACAAAGAGAATACACTCCCCAACTTTGCTTACCTTCCCTCTGCTTATTTTCTCTCCCGGCTTTTTTTTTTAAACTAGGGAAACAAGGAAGGGGGAAAATACAGCGATGTGATTGGATCTCTATGTCAGCTGATATAGAGATCCAATCACATCGCTGTATTTTCCCCCCCTTCATGTGGTTGGATCTCTATGTCAGCTGATATAGAGATCCAATCACATCGCTGTATTTTCCCCCTTCCTTTTTTCTCATGAAGTTAGGTAAGCAGAGTTGGGGGGTGTATTCTATGTGTCCAAGCAGGCAGTGGGGTGGCTGTGGGGAGTCCCCAAGCTGGTGGGGGTGGGGGTGGGGGTGGGGAAGGAGCAAAGTGACAGGGAGAGCAGCTTTGGCCTCCTTTACTTCTCTATAGAAACAACATTTCTCTCTCCCCCCCTTCCCTAGTTTAAAAAAAAAAGGCTCTGATCAGCTGTTAGTCGGGAGAGAAAATAAGCAGAGGGAAGGCTAAAGTAGCGTGGGGGGAGGCACTTTTCCCCCTACTGCAGTCACAGTGGTGGGGGTAGCTTTAAAGGCACCCCACTGCCTGCTCAGTTTGTCCCTGAAGTCAGGGCTTTTTTTAAAGAGTTGTTCGATGCATGTATCGCACAACGTTAAAAACCGGATAACGTCATGACTTGTGGAACCAAATCATAACGTTATACGGGGTATTAGTGTATCTTAGTTTTGAGGCCCTTTCTTTGCAGATATTTATCTATTCAAACATGAGTTATCTCTAAAGTATTAGTGCAGAAAGGAAGATAATTTCTCCCCCCCCAAGCATTATATGAATGTGAAACATGAGATAAAATTCCAGCTTTATTGCAATTTGATCCTCACTTATCCAAATGTTCAAATGTTTTGCTAAAAAGAAAGAAAGAACAGATAATATGGTAGTACACATGTTTTGTGGATGATACCCTGTGCCACAGATGTATCAAAAATTAGCAGGATAAAAGAGGGATCCTTTGGCTAAAGTTTCTCAAAATGTTCCTTGGCATTTTTCACTCTTACCATGTCAAATTTTCTAGCTACTGGATATCTTAAGACATTTCAATATAGACATTTGGTTTAGTTCTAGCAAATCATGCTGAACCAACTGATATGACATGTGAAACTGATATCACAAGTATATATGCATATTTCCTGTCATTCACATTGGCAATTTCACATTTTCCTTTCATACTTTTTCCCCATTTTTCTTTTCTTCTTTTTTGCTAGATTGGCCCTAGGCAGTTAGTGAAAAACATTCATCTTTCATTATCCAAGCTCACTCTTTCAAATACCTTTAAAAGAAACCTCTCATCCTTGCAAATAACAAGATAATATTTTAAGTGCATCATCCTCAAAACACTTGCAATATCTAAATTTTAGCTCCTAAGCAATACCTTGAAGTAGGAACGGTTTCTTCAACACAGTCATGGTAATACTAAAAATATTTCATGAGCCAGAAGGCTGCAGTCGATTTCCTGTTGATCTTCAAAAGCCATGAAATTTGAATTGAAATATTCCCTTCTCAACCCTGATCAGAACAAAAGGTCTGTATCTCGGCTCAGTGAGCAGTGTTTTGGCATTATGGTACAGCTAAGCCTAGGTTTTGTATTTTCTCAAAGCTGGATTCTAGTCCTTACCAGATGTGCCATCGCCTTCTCTCTCTTTTTCCCTTTCACCTTGTAACCTTCCTGTTTTCTTAAACTGTTAAAAAGTGAGAAACAAACCATTAGCATCACTGTTGACAATAAACTAAAATAAAAAGTGGGAATATTCTGGATAATTTCCCATATTCTTTTTAATGTGCTAATATCAAAACAAGATGAAGTACACTATAGCATGACTCTGACTTTGACACATTTATAGATGAACATTTTTATGACTGCCTTGCCTCTGCATTAGCAAAAAGCCTAAATCAAGGTTGTGTTTTCAGATTTTCAGAGTCTAATAGAGTCCAGAAATAATGAGCACAGACCTTTCTCATTCTTCCATTTCTGAAGTCTCTTGAAATAGTGATTGTGGCATACACAACAATATTGTCTCTTGTTTTCCTTCCTACAGCCCTTCTTGTGGAAAGAGAAGACCATTGAATCTGAGATATATCAATCTCCAGCTTCAGAAACAATCTCCTTCTGAGTTCCCTATCTGATGTCTTCCACCCATGTCTTCCACCCATGTACTTTCTAGGAAAGAAACATATAATTGGAAAGCTTGGTTATAGACTAGAGTAACAAACATTTGGACTTTTGATCCAAACCAGGCTGGTTCTTCTTCAGAAACTACCATGCTCACTCAACCTTACTCACAAAAAAGTCAATTACTAATAGTGATTGGTAGTTATAGTAAAAAAAAGAAAGCCTTTTCCAAGCTCCAGCATCAATTGCACAACACTAATCTATTAGAGGCAGCTTCACAGAGAGAAAGCTTAAATGTATCCAGTCCTCAAACTCTTAGATATGCAGACATGAAAAAGGACAGGAAGAGGAAGAACATGATTTATAATATCTCTGACCTACCTGTAGTGTCATTTCATTTTCCTTCTTAGCCTAAAACCTAGGTGGAAAGTTAGCATAACATCTGATTTGGCATCATTTTCCACCCTGCACTTTTTAAAAAAAGTCACTTGTTTAAAATTACAGAAGGTAATTAAGGTAAGCAACTTCGTTGTGTAAATGAAGTGCGTACACTTTTCCATGATCATCTGTCATTATTGACTGGTGAGAATTGGATACCGCCAACAGTTTGTAGGGCTACAAGCTGTCAATCCTTGATCTGCACCACTGCAAATGTCAGGAAAAGAGAAACACAAAGCTCTGCATACTAAGTCCTTTTTAATATAACCTTGTGGCTTGCTAAAACATATGAAGTGATCAAAAGCTGTCTCAGTGTAACAGTTTTACTTGTAAACCAAAGTAAGACATTTAGCACTGGTTGAAAAATATTACTAGATTATCATACAGCTTGGGGGAATGTGGTTTGATGTAGCAGGGGTTTTTTTAAGGAAAGATAATTGCACTGACTTGTGATTAAATGGACACACATGTGTTTTTGGGAGGAGACCTGCTCCAGACTACTTTGGGCAGTGTCCTGCTGACACTTCTCTGTGGTCACAGTCCAAATTGAGCTGTTTGTTTTGGGAAAAAAAAGATTAACACATTTGATTTTGTAGAAAGCCCATAGTGTACTGTATTGCAATCTTTCTCAGCAACATGTAAATTTTAGTTCCCCTTTCAGAAGAACACTGAAAGATACTGCCCCATGTAACTTGTCCATTTTTTTCCAATGCAGCACAACTGAAGAAGGAGGAAGGGGGAAGAAGAAAACACCTACAGTAAAAAGCAGTGGAATGCAACCGCCTGTAAATTTACCTTTGTACTGCAAGAAAATCCACTGGATGGTTCTTACACCTCAATGCACCTTCTATTGAAAATGTCATGTTTGAATGCCTTAGGCCTAACTGTTGTCTCACTTGTCAAAAACGCTGGGAGTGCTGACTGAAGGTCTTTTGGCAAACCAGAGCAAGGGTATTATAGTTAGCTTGCCTTGGGCAGAAGGGACAAAGGTTTCCTTGTTTCATTCAATGTATGCCCTCTAAGTACGCATTGTCTCAAGGAGCCTATCAAGACAGAAAGATGACAAATAGGGAACAGAGAAAGCCTAATAAGTCAATTTGTTGCAGAAAATATACCAAGTGTAATTATAGCAAACTAATTTAGAATAAATCTTCTGTGTCTTGTGTTTCCCCTACACCTATCTCTACATAATTATCATCATCACTGCTTTCCTTTAATAGAGATGATTTTTACCACTTCTGGATATAGCTTCTGACAAAGATAAGGTTTTTGTGAAAAGAGAAGGCGTCTAAAAGAAAGTTGTAGGCAGTACGTGACCTACTTACATATTTCCTTTTTGTGAGGAATAAAAGGCTCAACCTAATCAAACTCTTCCACTGGAAAGTGGAAGCTGTCTCATATTGTTAATTCACAACTCTTTCTGTGGTAATTAAGCATCTAATGCTCCAGATGGCTAAGTGTTCAAATTTAGTAAATTTCAGCTCTGCTGAACACTTTATTTCAAAATGTGCACAATACTAACAACCAGCAGTTTTAGCAACTTTCAGAGTAAATCTCTTCAACACTGGGAGGCTTCATATCATTTGCCAAATGGGACAAGGTGGCTGCAATCTGTCTGCTTTGGATTCCTGGAGATGACATCAATTGTAAAACATGAAAAGCCTGTGGGTAACACAGGATGAGAAGGAAGCCAAAACGATGGGGAAATATGCAGAAATAAAATGGAAAGAGGGTTTTTGCCACTGAGGAGAGCTGGAAAACAATAACCACAGCATGTGGAACTATTCTTAAAAAGTTAACATTACCTCCTGTTACTTCTACCAAGCCTTGAAAACCTCCTTAGCTGAGCTCTGGAGTCTTCTATCTTCAGGTGTCTTCTAGTCCTCTATTTTAGGAGGATGTTTCTTTTCTCTGGAACCCACACTCATGTAGAGATGGTGGAGTCAAGGTCCTCTCTCTGGAGGGTAAAAGCTCTGCTTCACCTCCAGTGTTTCCAGCTACCAACCAGAGGCTCCAGTATCTCACTGGTTCTAGCTAGACTTTTCCAGCTGGAGCACAATTGCCCAGTTCTTTTTCCAAGGAGCCTCTTCCTTCAGGACACGACAGGAAAGAAGACCTTATGTACTTTTTCCCTCCACCCTTTCCCTTATATAACTCTAATAATGCCAACAAACTCTGATAATGCTGTGGCTTGAACATCTGACTAAGGCAAAATGACCTATAGTAAATCAGAAAATGGACAGCTAGTTGTGTACATGGTAAAAGGAAACAGAAGTAGGAGGACAGGTCATACTTCCATAACATCAGTCAACAGCTTGGCATTATGTATAAGGACATCAATAAAGTGGTGAGTATTTTGGTACAACTCCAGCATGCAGTGAGTTCCCCACAGAAATGAATCATTTAAGCTTTTGTTATGATTATATGTATCATATACAGTACATTAAAAAGATGCAGCAGTATAGATTATAAAATGGCTTGCAAAGATTAGTATACAGGTACATTTATTCCTCTAATAGAATGGAAAAGACAAATTACTCCATCAAAAATTTTCTGTATTCTACTTATTCCACATTTGCAATTAAGTTGAATAATAATATAACTTCCAATTGATTCCTTTGTGCATAATTCTCAAAAAATAATGTTAAGTAGTAGCAAATTTCTCTAGTTATTTGAATTATTAAATGTTAGAGATGTACAAGAGGAAATGGTTTCAGCTTCCTTTCCTTTACTCATTTTTGTATCTTTCATTTATCAGTCCTTTCATTAAACACAAAAGGGTCAGGCTCTTTCAGTCTTTAAAATTAGTTGTTACTGCCCCCATTAGTGTTACTGCCACTAATCCAAACTAGGCCCTACAGAACCCTTAAAAACTACTCCAAAAAAGAAGATACAAGAGAACAGACAATTATCTACTCCAAGAGTAGAAAACAGGAGCAGTATATGAGAAAGAAAAATCAGCCATCATCAAGCCTATCCAAGCAGTAACAGTACTTGAAAGTTCACATTCACTATCAGCACATTCTGCTCTTCTTCATCATCAACTCTTCATCAAGAAAAAGAAAGAAAAATCATCATGATGATGATCATCAGACCAATATAGGATGACACTGCTTTTATGCTATCCCACTTATTGTCACCGCCACCATCATCATCATGGCAGATTGTTGCTTTGCTTGCTTAGAACAGACTGCAGCCCAATTTATTCCCTCCCTCACATTAAATTCACTGTACATCAATACATGCTACCAGTGTCTGTCACCCATAGTGCCACCCACACCAGTGAGTTCATCCCACATCACACAGATTACCTTTGGAGAGCATGAGAGGATGCTGGCTGGTCTCAGAAATAGAAGAGGAGGAAGGGAGTTTGACTGGCTGGCACCAGGCACAGCCTCTCTTTCTTTTCTCTGCCCTCCAATTTGGCTGCTGCTGGCTTCCAGCAGGATTCCTACTGCTTGGCCTGGTGGCCAAACCGAAGTCTCATCACAGACCCTCCACTGCAACCACACACTGGTTGCAAAAACAAAGTCAATAAGAAGATTCAGTGACTGACCCTGCCACACGAACACTACACAGAAATATTACTGACCAGTCTCTCATGGTATCAGGCAGGTAAGTGTTGCCCAGGAGCTTCCTCCTTCTCAACTTCTTGTATAACCACTCTAGGCTCCATCCCAACCATTTCTGTGGAACTCCTCTAACAGTTTCAAATTCACACCCACAATTTTGTCCCACCACAGCCAATACGAATTTGCCGATGCTATCATCTACTAGCTATTATTTTTCTGTATCTCATCCAACCAACATATGGCAACAGTTATACAGTGGACAAAATCCTGTTCCATAAAGGCAATTTCTTCCCTCTAGTACTCCAATGTCATCTCACTAATCCAGCAGCACTGGCACAGTCCACAGAACATACCAAGCAGCAGAAAAAAGAGGAAAATGGAGAAATATTCTTCCCCTAAAAGAAAATCAATAAAAAGAGGGGGGAGAATTCAAAATGGAGGCACTAGGTAGGGGAGCAAGGAGTCCACAAATAAGAGGATTTCCAAATCTGACTGGGGAATCAGAGCTCAGCGGGACAAGAACAATCCCACAAGGACCCACCAGGGGGGGGGGAGAAGGCATTTGTGTCTTCCCACCCCACGGATTTTCTGAATTCTGACTGACAGCTGATAGTCACATTGTGAAACTTGAAACTATTTCATGGAAAAATAAATGAGACAAATTTATATAACTGGATCAAATGAAGGTAAAATGAATGTGGAAATCCAAATGAAACCCAAATCATTTATATTCCTTTCATTCATTAAAACAAATGATTCAGATTTTAGAGGCTCTGTTTAGGGAGATGAATGAATGGACATAAAGATGAAAGTAGGAAGCTCTTTCAAGTTTTTCCCCATTTGTGAAATGAAAGAACCATCCCTATTAAATATTGCATGTAAGTGGCATATGCTGCACAAAGGAACGCTGAGTGGAAAAGTCTAATAAACAACATAAAACGTAAATGATTCAATGTTAAAACCAAGAGAGAAAATCCCAATAAAAGGATATTAAATTAACTAAAAGAGTTCAGCACCTAAAGGGTTAGACTCCTCTGACCTCCTCACAACTTGTTAATGGTGCTCATTATTGGGAGAGGGTTATTTCTTCTGTGGTTCTTGTAGATATCTGTTTGGTCAATGTAGGTTGGTCAATGCTCCAAGATAGCTCTTCTTCTGTCTTTATATTACATTATTAGTTGAAGAGTTCTTTTTAAGTACAACATCCTTGAATGCTTGTCCACCTGTATCATTTTCTTCATTATCCAGAGAACACGAGGTCACACTTATTGTATTGTTATGCTCTGAGAACCAATAAGCGTTGAGGAAGACAGTTTTCAATTCTCTTATCATTGGTATCTCATAGGAAACCAAGAAGCAAGGCCATTGCCTCAATTAGTTTTAAGCATGAATCTGAGCTTTGTTTGTCTGGTCTGCAGTTTGTGTCTTATCAGCAGCTGTAACATTTGTAGCCAAAACAACCTTTGTTATTTTCTCTGTACCTTTTCAGCAGACCAAGGTCACAGCACATCAAGCTACAGGGTTACTTTTCCATCACAAGCCTGTATTTATTTTAGTTTAAAGGTTACCTTCAGGTCCTGACATACAGTTAAAGGCAGGGATACTGCATGTAGGTCTGAGAGTATAAATATTAATGTGATAACCTGGGGTATACCTTAGGATACTTGCACAGACCATTGAACCAAGTTGACAATTTACAGCTTTTCCACATCCACGTTAGCTTCTCTGGGACCAGTCTGACAATAGCAGTGACTGCTGACGTGAAGGTTTATTTTAGAGAGTTGTGCAATGACAGACATTATAGTTTGGGAAGATTAGAAAAGTATTTGCTTCTCATTTAGATTTTGTGGAAAATTTGTACAAACAAGGATTACATTGTAGAGTTGCCTCTAAATGAGTAAACTGGGAGTTAAGAAACAGAGATAAATTAATAATGATTTGACATTTCGTTTTTGCTCTCTGCTCAGTTAATATCCAAATGCAAGTTACTTCTACATCTGTTTATTTATGGGTTTATAATGGATATTTTTTCATACACTATTTCACAAAGCAATTTACATAACAAGATGTAGCTTACCAATATGTCACAGTTAAGTTGATCACAGTTACAGCTGAGGTGGGTTTTCATATACAGACTTAACCTCCAAACAACAATTCAAATCCTGGCAGGGACCTCCCTCCCTCAAGCACATCATTCCCCAAAGTACTCAGATTAGAACTACTGTATATTCGTAATAAAGTGGACGCTTTGACTACAAGTTACAAAATGCATACCCACCTTTCTCCTGCTTTTCTACCTGTCAATTTCTTTATAAAGAGTTTAAGGAAGCTATTGTCCCTATGGGTAACTGTCTGACCATGGCTCTTTTCAGGCAACAGTCACCCTGTTCAGCCAACTGGTGAGGAAGGAGCACACCTCTTCCACTACCAGTTTCCTTATATGGGATGAAGTGAGTCTGAAAAGAATAGAAGTATCAGTTTCCAAAGGGACTATGAAGGCTCAGTGGTTAAGAAGCTTGCCTTGTTAGCTGGAAGGTCAGCAAGTTGGCAGTTCAAGACCCAAGTACTGCATGATGGAATGAGTGCCCGTCTCTGCCCCAGCTCCTGTCATCCTAGTAGTTCGAAAGCAAATAATTGGAAGTAGATAAATAGGGACCACTTTGTGGGGAAAAGATCTTGGGGACATGAAAGGAGCCTCATTCAGGGATCCCCTGAGCAGAGTTCCTCCAGCAAAAATCCTCTCAACCCAGAAAGCATCTTTGTGTGCTTCTGACATAATAAAAAAACATAAGTGAAAAAATTATAGGGAACACTGAAGCTAAATTTAAAGAAGAGTAATACAATGATGGTGCACAAGGCAACCCTCCTCCCCAAAAATGTACAGATACATTAGTGATTGAAATTGTCAGTGACACTAGAGTATTATATTGACTCACAGAGCACAAGTGAGCCCAAAAGCAAATGCATCAATAAAAAATAGTTGTATTCCAGAAACTCAGGACAGATTAGATCTCAACAGCAGTACTGTCTTAGAATTTTGGTTGTTACATTGTTAAATACAAGCAAAATGTAGAGCAGTGATGCCCAAACTATGGCCCGGGTGCCGATTGTGGCCCCCGATGCCAATTCATCCGGCCCATGAAGCCCTCATTGCTCCTAGAAGCGGAAGTAAAATGTGCCCGTACTTCCGCTTCCTGGAGCAACGAAGGCTTCGGGGTCCAGATGAATTGGTGTTGGGGGCTGCACCCAGCCGCTGGGCCCTAGTGACTGGCTTCCTGAACCACATGATCGGCTCATGGCCCAAAAAGTTTGGGCGCCCCTGATGTAGAGGAATCAGAGGAGATCAAGGCAGCTGCTAAACAGGGTTAGAATAGAATGTGAACCTGAACAAAATTCACTCAGGTGTTAAAGAAACTGGCAAAGCAACTTGGCAGCACTTGTTCAATGTATTGCATTTCATATACAGCATGCATTTTTATTTTTATTTTGTTTATACTTCAAACAACTGCCAATATTAGTTTTCTTTTTCTTTTTTAACTAAATCTTTCCTGCCCAAATGGGAATAATGAGCAATCCTTCGTATTGTTCTCATTTCATATGGGACAAATTCATAATTTCCTTTTCAACATTTTCTTTTTCAAACATAATTGTAAAAAATCAAACCTACTTCCTTCCAAGTCGCAAATCATCACATGTTCTGCTTGGTATTGTACATCATACCAGTATATTCCTGAATTAATCTGGAAAGAAAAAAAGCTTTGATCAGGGACATCTCAAGACGTTATGCTTCCAGAAGCAAAGAACCAAATCCACCCACCCCATAATTTACAAAAGTGAGCTGGAGTTTTAGTTGCATTTTACTGCAGCCCAGAGGCTGAGGCAGATCCTTGCCCTGCACCCATGGGCAACCATTTAGTTTTGAGGACCACATCCAGTTCTGCCCTCGACCAGAGGAATATAGTTTGGGACACTGATGAGGAATAGTCAAAGGGCTGCTTCTCTTACCCCCGGTATCTGCCATTTCATTCCACCTAGCAGTAGGTCAATCGTGGCCACAGTACAACAGTACAATTCACAAGAGTTGATCTCACTGTGTAGGTACTGGTCTCCAATTTACCTTGATAACACCTTTGCTTTACATCGCATACTGTTCCCCAGTGAGTCCCAACATGTAGAAAGAGGGAATGGAGGATAAAGGATCCATTATACAGGCAAAGGTTATCTCACAATTCCTTGAATGCTCTTCAGCATGTATAAACTCAAAAATCCTTTGGTTGACATTTGAAACCGAGAGGCAAGGGCTGAGTTGGATGTTACGTGGCAAGGGAACAGATTACAGCATTGTCCAACACCAAAATACCTCAGTGGGACACTTGACAGGACAACCTCTTTTAAGCAGCACTGCCTGAATATCAAAGCCAAAGTTAGTACAAGGAACAATATCATCAGAAAACTCACAAGCTATAAATGGGGAACTCAACCATCTATGCTGCATACATCAGCTTTGGCCATCAGCAGAGAAATCTTTCATTTTAAAAATTAAAACATTGTTAATTAATACAAGGCATTTTTAAAAAAATCTTGAAGGAAAGTGCTGGTAACGATGTCACTAAAGGAACAAACAGGACAACATGGGGTTCCTTCCTAGATCCAAACAAGTAAGCCTTTGGTGAGATTTTAATGTAATTTGTCTATGTATCTTCTTTTAAAAATGCGAAGCAATGCTTTCATTTTAACATTTTTGCTTTTAAGATCTTTTGATGTTTCAAGAGGTGCTTCACACTTTTTTATCACATTTTTCAGGGTGTTTGTATTCCTGTATTTACCCTTCATATTTTTACATGCTTGCTTGGGTTCAGTTTGTGCCTGTCACATGTCTACAATAATTTTGAAGGAATTTATGTATGGGATTTTTATCCAAAGCATTTTGTATTCTTAATTTTGTGCTCCTGCATTCAAGTTATATGTATTTTAAGCATATGCTGAGACATTATAAGCCATTGTTTGTTATATTTTCAATAACATCGAACTACTTTAGAAGCAATATAAAAGAATCAAGTCAAGCTGCTTTTGCCTTGCATCATTGCTTCATTAATAATCAGATGAATTAAACATTTAGGTCTCTCTGTGAGTAGTATGCCAGTCTGGCCAGGTCATCCTGGTATGGTAATAGAGTAGACCATACTGCCAGTGACTCAACGCTGAGTGCCAGGTGGTGGTTAACTAACCTGACAACCTTGAGAACTAACAGGTACTGAAGTCCACAGGGAAGGGTGATGGTCCCCAAGTGGATTAACTCCCACTTGAATCCATTTTGATGTAGGGCAGCAGCTTTATCAATACTGGCCTGGGGCTGAGGAGGACTTTGCTTGCCAAAAGTTCTCAGGACCAGAAAGTGACTCATAGAACTGGATTAGCAGTATGGGGGTCATGCTGCAATGCAGAAGGCAAATAGAAGGTCACTGCATTATATCCTCAGGACAGTTTTCATTGCTGATTACCATGATGATCATCTATATTCAGATTCAGATACAGTGGCGGCGGCAGCAGAAGAAGTGAGTAGTATGCAAATCATCTCTCAATGAGTTCTGACAGTGGTGATCCAGTACTTAGGAGGGTGAGTCCACAAGTTGAATACCCAAAATAGGAGTCTGAGACCATTGCTGCTGATGGGAATGCTGCAATGTCATCAGAGGCAGCAGGCCAGCTAAAGGGCTGCTTTCCAAATGATGGGGGTAGTGCTCCCCTATCAATCAGGAAGCACTGCTGCTGCTGCTTCTTTCATGTCCAGATCAAACTTTGGACTGCCAAAATGAAGCCACTTTCTTGGCTTTGTCATTGGCCAAAATTAAATCTTCATCTGTACGAATTTTCAGTAGTAAGTGACAGACCGGTAAATAAGCCAGATTTTGTATTTCTCCACATTCACACAATGTGTTATTGCCCATCAGCAGTCCCCACTTGAGTATGTTGGTCTTACATTTATGCACTCCAGCTCTCAGCATGTCCAGGGTCCTTCAAGTAGAGGGAAGGTCAGGTTCCTCAGCCATATCCTCCTTTAATGTCATTCCTTGTCCAGTGAGCTACTTCCTTCATCTTCTAATTTGGTTTTGCTCTTGTGTACCTTCAATAATGTTTGTTCTTGCCATAAAGCTCTTCCTGGATCTGAGCTGGTTGACACGAGGCACATATCCATTGGAAGATGTCGGGGGTCGTTCTCTTGCTTAGTCCTCTTGGTGCCCACTGCTGTCACTGGTAGGGCTGTTCCAACCCCATCTTAGTATTTTGGAGGGGCAAAATGCCATCAGGACTTTGGCCTTGCTCCAAACAACATTTTTCTCCTCCCCCTCTGATCTCAAGTGGCTTTTTAAAAGTTGCACTACACAGGCCTAGGTGGGCCAGGGTAGACATGCCCAGAATCATTATGGCATTATCACTCATCTCTTTTCCGAGTGTTAGGATCCTTCTTGAACCTATTAAACAGGTAGCATCAGCTGGACAGAATTCAATGTCTCTGTCTCTCACCTGACTATCAGGCAGTTAAGCTCTATCAGGGTGCATAGCATATGCCACATCTCAGATTGTGGACACAATAGAGATGAATTGGGGGCAAGTGGTTGGAAGGATAAATGCAGCTTTAACCCTCTGCTCCCAGCTTTTGTATTGACACTAAAGTAAGTTTCTGTCCTAAAATCTGTTACACCACAGAGAATGTACTTTTTAAATATGGATATCTGATTATAGTCTACAATTCTAAATACAGAATATGCAAGTTACACTATGATTTAATTTGTGAGTGGAACATTTAATTTTTTACAAAGTCCTATACCACTGTGCTGGGGAGATGATATTTCATGAATGCCAATAGAAGGTAAGCTATGGCAGAATCTACCAACAGATTATTTGTCTGTTATCCAAGGACAAAAAGATTATCACCAGAAGGATGGCTACCAGGTAACATCTCCGTTATACCGTAACACATGCCTTAAGTGAAATTGATAGGATACTTGTGTTGATAAAACTATACATCTTCAAGGTTAAGAATGGCTTAAAAAGCAATAACATCTTAAGTGGCTAGGTCATGTCTCCAAAACAATTAGGTCCATACATATTTGAAAAGATTATCGCTACTTATGTGATATATAATTTACTGTAAATTGTGACAGAGAGACATCTGTTACAAAGAAAGCCGGCATGTCTGAACAAACCAGTAGGCCTCCAAAATACAGTGAAACAGCACTCCTTGTTAACACAGCTGTTGTGGAAGCATTTGTTGGCTTCTCATCCAAGCAAAGAGCTGATACCCAATGGGCTATAAATGCATTTTATATTCTAGGTCTGTCTCTGTTCCAGAACCTGCTAGAAACTCAGAGCATAGAGAGGCACTGAGCAGGGACACATTCTTCCTTCATGCTGGCAGCTTTGAGATATGGCCTCTAACTACCAGCTGCCCTTATCAACATGTCTGAGAAAGAAGCCCAATTGCAAAAAAAGGCCACATACACATCTGCATTTTAAAGCCAGCCCAAGAAAGTAGCCTCAAGCAACTTGTAAAAGCAAGAAATATAACAACCCCTTTGTGCCCAAGATAAGCAATGACATGAAAGGCAGAAAAATGTTACTTTTTGCTAATTGGTACAGATGTGAATGTAAAATACAAATTCATCAAGCTTGTGTTTGCAAATTTATTATGCTCTGGATCACTTTCCAGGGATGTATAACTGGCTGCAGGTTCTTGTTAGACATTTTCACAGGATTGTGTGAAATGATCCATAAGTAACCATTGTATTTTAATGTATGCTTTTCCCAGGTCTACAATGATGCCACTAGGAGTTTTTAAAAACACAAATCTGTAACTTACTTTGCTCTGGAATGTTTTAAGACCTCATTCGTGTTGGAGATGGAAATGTTTACAGGTTCTGTTTTTATCATATGAGAATACTATAAGTTTGCAAAATTCATGTTACTGACAATTTAAAAACCCCGATACATAGAGCCTTCTATGTTGCTGCTCCCAGACCCTAGAACACCAGACCAGGCTGGCCACATATTTGCTGTTCTCCTGAAAGCAGGTGAAGACCTTTATCTTTAGGCAAGCTTTCCCCCAAAGCAGAGCTATTTAGTATTTTCTAGTACAGTATTTCTTTTACATACTATTTTAATGCAATGTTTGTTTAGGTAAAGGTAAAAGTCGCCCTTGCTCGAAAGCCAGTCGTACCCAACTCTCGGGTTCAGTGTTCTTCTCTGTTTACAGCCAAAGAGCCAGCACTGTCTGTGTCTGCAGGTGTTTCTGTAGTCATGAGGCAGGCATGACTAGACACCGGAGCACACGGAACGCTGTTACCTTCCCACAGAAGCAACACCTATTTATCTATTTGCAATTGCTTGCTTTCAAACTGCTAGGTTGGTAGGAGTTGGGACAAAGATGGGCGCTCATTCTGTCATTTAGCACTCAAGTTCAACATCTTATCCAATAAGCCACTGCAGTCCCAGTAATGTTCGTTTACTCCTCTCCTAATGTTGTAAAAATTGTCTTGCTTTTTATATTGTCTGTTTTCTAATGATGTAAGCCACCTTGGTATAAACTTTTATAAGAGATAGAACAATCAGTGTCAAAGAATGTTTTAATCATCCAGCTTATCTAACCTCACTATAAGAGGACACTGCTTGGGACTGTTTTTAAGATTTTCTTCCATTAATATATCTTTCTACATAAGGACTAGCTTTCCTTTGAACTCAACAGTCTTTGCTTTTGTCTGAACTGATTATTGACCTATGTATAAATTCTTGTGGTAATGTCTTTCTTTGCATCATTGTTATGGTAAAAAAGAAATCAGTGGAGGAATAAAGAGATCATTATAGAGTGATAAAGCTTTTCAACTTAGCCTCAATCTCAGGGCAGCTAAATCTGAGATAATAGATATCTTTGACTTCTCACAGAGCATTTTATACCATTAATATAAAAAAATTCCTGTTTTAATACATAGACCATTGTTGAAAACTGTGAGCATCATTCTTCAAAATGTCCTTTCAACACACAATGATATAGAAAACAGTCAATTCTTATTCTTGAGCCTGTTGGCACACTGAATATCTGTCAGCTGTGAATGTTTCTGAGGTTAGTGTTTCGGTCTCTAAGGATCTCTTGTTTATGAAATATCAAAGGGGGAAAGATATAAAAGGCCAGACATGTTCAACTGTTTGAATTTAATAACAGCAAAATTAAGACTTTAAACTACTGTATTATATTTTGTTGCCAATACTCATAATAGTTTGCCAAGCTGCATGATAGCAATTTGTCACACAAATGTTGTATCAATTTAAACGAAGTGGTGGTTGCTGCAAATGAAATCCAATCAAGAAATGTAACTTAAACAAAAAAAAATCCATCTATTGATGTAGGATATGTAGAATAATATCTGTATTCATATGAGGCACATCTCAAGTTCATAATAGGGACAGAATAAATTAGTTTTATGCAAAAAAAAGCCATGCTTGTTAGAGGAGTTATGAAATTGTAGTCCAAAACCATAACTTTCATGAATTCTGCATATATAGGTGCATAGCCATCATGAAGCAGAAGACTTTGGATAAATGCTTAGATATATTGATTTCTGAGCTGCCTTTCTAGCAGTTACACTTATAAAATGGAATTAACCCAGGGTTGATCCAATCTTCTACTTGTTACCCTGAGGTACTGTATGAGAGTGGTATTGGATGAGAGTGGATCCTATGTCCATGGTGAGCCATCAGTTCCTGCCCCAATAGCTAAAGGGAGCTCTAGGAAAGGCATCTCTCCACAGTCCGGAGCCAGGTGAGATGTTCCTCCATGGGTAAAGTAGAGGCAGCCACTTGATGATGAACAGCTGCAAGAGCTTAAGCCAGCAGAGATAAGATGGTGAATGAGACAAAGTAGAGGCAAGACATCTTCATAAAAGAGGATGCATGAGAAGAGTCAGAGGAGAGTAAGTCACCCATCTTCTTTGCAGCTACAGAGGTGAGTGAGGAGGATCCGGCAAAATGGCCATTTTCAGCAGCAGCCATCTTGACCCAGCTTCAGTGTTGGGAAGGCAAGTCAAGGGAGACCTGGGAGAGCAGAACTACAAAAGCCCTGTTCATATCTCCCACCTTTATCAAACCTCTCTTAAAAGAACCACATACTGGCCCAGGATTCATCTACCTTGCCTGCTTCCCAGGACCTGGACTCTGGGGGATTCCAGTGAAGGCAACTAGTGCCACCAAGGGGAATATCATGCTCAAGGGACTAGTGAGGGGAAGTCAACTCTCAGGAGACATGTGGGGAAGAGCCTGATGAAAGTGATGCTATACCTTTAATAAACTCTTTTTGCAACAACAACACAATGCTAGAGACTATGGAATTATTCTCAGGGGACTATGCCACCATTGGACCCAGAGGTGAGGAGGCTAGCAGGCATCATAACTACCTTTTAGCAAGCTATGTCTGTTTGGGCCATTGTAGTTGCTATTATACACACTTTAACATTACTGTACTGTATATCCTTTCTGTGAATGAGGATCATTACATTGAATAATTATTCTGTATGTTCCTTGCTTTTTTCCCTAGGATAATTTTTCACTCTTGGGAAGTGCAGGCAGGAGACAAAACTACACATATGTATTTGATATTCTGTTGCTGACTGCATGCTATCATCTCCTCAGAACTAGCTGGGAGGTTTATGCCATGTTAATATGATAATTGTCAACAGACATTTCCCAGAGTCTATCAATGAATCTATAGCAAACCCAAATTATGAGAACTTCCACTGCTTTCTCCATTCACAGATATTATGTATGATGGACAGTTGGAGGGGAACTGGGAACAGGAAACTGATGAGCCCCCAATTTGGAAATTTAGACAGCATCGTTGATGGCAGATGCCAGAGGACCCTGGATGCAGTGGTCCATGGGGGTCGCAAAGTGTCAGACTTGACTGTGTGACTGAACAACAAATTTGGAATTGGGAATGTAGTGCAAGATTAAGGCTACGTATGCAAATAAACCTCCAAAGTGAAAATGAAAGTATATTGCCAAAGAAACAAATACTGTAACATAAGTTTGGCTCTTTAATAAGCTTCTGGTTCTTATTATGCCTATACTGTAGGAGTTCTCAACCTTTTTAAGCCAGGGACCGGGTCACACTCCTTCAGACAGCTTCAGGGGCAAGATGGCCATTTTGCCCTTCCTCCACCACATGGCACTTCCTGGTGTGGTGGAGGCAGGGGGGGGCACATGAAATAGGGCCGCAGCCACATGAAATGGTGCCGAGGGATGCATTTGGCCCATGGGCTGTACGTTGAGAATCCCTGCTATTCTGTATACATCAACAACTTTAGCTATGCAGGTGATACTACCCTAATGGCAGAAAGTAAGGAAGACCTAAAGATGCTTCTGCTTAGGTTGAAAGAAGAGAGTGCAAAAGCTGGCTTTCAGACTCAACATCAAGAAAACCAAGATAATGGCAACAAGCCTTATCAGTTCCTGGAAAATAGATGGGGAAGAAGTAGAAGCAGTGAAAGATTTTACTTTATTAGGATCCAAGATCACTGCATATGGCAATTGCAGCCATGAACTAAAAATGTGACTGATGCTTGGGAGATAAACTGTGAGAAACCTGGGGAACATAGTGAAAAGTAGAGATATCACCTTGCAAACAAAAATTCGCATAGTCAAAGCAATGGTATTCCCAGTGGTAATGTATGGTTGTGAGAGCTGGACCATTAGGAAAGTTGAGTGCAGAAGAATAGATTCCTTTGAAATGTGATGTTGGAGGAGAGTTTTGAGAGAGAAGCAAGGAGAACAAATAGGTCAATCTTAGAAGAAATCAACCCTGACTGATGATTAGAGGGTCAAATAGTAAAGATGAAGCTGAAGTACTTTGGACATCAAATGAGAAGAGATGATTCACTTGAGAAAGCCTTGATGCTGGGAAAGGTGGAGGGCAAAAGAAGAAGGGGGCGGCCAAAAATGAGATGGCTAGATGGTATTTTAGATGCAATGGGCACAGAGTTGGGCGGGCTGAGGAGGATGGGAAATAAAGCCAGATGGGCAATGGCCCATAGTTGCCTGGTGGGCAATGGTCCATAGGGTCACAAAGGGTCAGAACTGACTGTGTGACTGAACAACATCATCATCAACAACAACAACACTCCAATAGCCCTGTTAGTTTATTGCAGCAAAAACAACAGAACTTCATGGGGATTTAAGGAGATCTGTAAGGGTTTTTTGGCACAAACATTGAGGGCGTGCAGCTTTCTTTATAGATTGGCTGAAGTTCACAAAAGCTGGTGCTAGATAAAACTTTTTAGGGTAGAAAGAGGTGAAATACCTGCTTTCTGATTAGAAGTAGAGTCTCTTAAGAATTAAAGAATGTTTGTCTTACCTTCCAAGAGGTTTTGGAGCTAGCTCTACAAACTGCTAATCAACTTTATTTCATTCAGTGACTGGTCATCAGCAGATAAGCACAGAGTTCATTTACAAGGCAATTAAAAACATTGGACAGTTTTGGAAAACAAAGTGTCCTTCATGATTATTACCACTACTGGCTTTATTCCCCAGAGTTCTGTAGTTTGGGATTATGAGGCAATAAAAAGAGAAGAACTGCCTTCATATCTTTTTTTAAAGTTCCAACCAATTTGTTTCTTTATCTAAAACATTCTTTTATCTCATTGTGTATATACAGTATTTGAAAAAGCATTGGATGTCTTTTTTGATAAGCACTATTGTAGATTTAATTCCTGTCTGAATTTAGCTCTTTCAAGACATTTACAATAACAGCTCTGACAGTCTGAATATACTTTTTTTGTAAAAAGAATATGTAGATTCTATACACAGCAAGAAAACATTTTTACCATACAGTATCTCTTTATGCTTTCCACCGAGAGTCTTCGGAAACATCTGCCAATTGGAGAATATGCTGTAATGAAGTATATCTGTTCCCTATAATTTGTGACATTGGTTTATATAGCATGTTGTGCTCTGCAAAAGGCTTTCTTTTATCAAAAACAAAGTAGCAAATTTTCTCCAGATACATACAGTATTCTGTATTCATATCTTGATACAGAACAAGATTTCAGTTCTCCCTCCATCCTTAAAATAATGAACCCTGTAAAGAGTTATTTATAAAATGCCAAGTACATCCATTTGTTCAGTCACTCCTTTCATTAGGAATATTCAAGAAACACAGATCACAACTGGAAGGACACATGATATATATAAAATTTCTTATATAAAAAATGTGAACAGCCAGTGTTCAAATGGAAATCCCACCCACAACCATGTGTGGGTGAAATCCAATATTGTGTGCATGGACTTCCATCTACACAATGGAAGTCACCTACCTTTTCACCCACTTCAGCAACTCTAGGGCAAATCTGAAGGAGAATAGAGTTTGCTGCAGTGGGAACTGCTGGATACAATTTTATCCGAAATTGATGCCACCAGCTGATTGATGATCCTATGTGCCTTCAAACCATCTGGAACATTAAATATACAGTGCAAAAAGAAAATAAAAGCAATCACACTTCTATATCACCCCATGGTGCGTAATGCATTCTCTGGGCAGTTCACAAGTTAATTAGCATTTTGCCTCCAACATGCTGGGTACTCATTTTACTGACCGCAAGAGGATGGAAGGCTGACTCAACTTTGATCACTGGTCAGGATTGAACTCACAACCTTTTGATTGCAGTTTAACCTCTGTGCCACCACTAAAGTTGTTCAGTTTTGTGTCCCTCAAAATAAGAGTATAAATTTCTTTCCAAAAACCAATCCCAATACTGTTTCAGTGATCTTATGCTTTGGCTAATATCACAGGTTATTGAAGAAGTAGCATTCAAGGGGGCTTACATCTTCATAAAAGAATGGAAACAAGTAAAAACAAAAAATCAAAAAATCATTAAAACTGCGTAAAACCAACCCCACTATGTTGTTCAGTCGCATAGTCAATTCCGACCCTTTGCAACCCAATGGACCAATGCCCTCCAGGCACCCCTGTCTTCCACCATCCTCCTCAACCCGCCCAGCTCTCTGCCCATTGTGTTTACAATACCATCTAGCCAACTCATTTTTGGCTGCCCCCCTCTTCTTTTGCCCTCCACCTTTCCCAACATCAAGGCTTTCTCAAGTGAATCCTTTCTTCACACTTGATGTCCAAAGTATTTTAGCTTCATCTTTACTATTTGACCTTCTAAGGAGCAGTTAGGGTTGATTTCTTCTAAGATTGACCTATTTGTTCTCCTTGCTGTCCAGGGGACTCTCAAAACTCTCATCCAACACCACATCTCAAAGGCGTCTATTCTTCTGCGCTCAGCTTTCCTTATGGTCCAGCTCTCACAACCATACATTACAATAGGAAATACCATTGCTTTGACTATGCGAATTTTTGTTTTCAAAGGGATATCTCTATTTTTAACTACGTTCCCCAAGTTTCTCATAGCTTGTCTTCCAAGAATCAATCACTTTTTTATTTCATGGCTGCACTCTCCATATGCAGTGATCTTGGATCCTAAAAAAGTAAAATCTGTCACTGCTTCTACTTTTTCCCCATCTATTTTCCAGGAACTGCTAGGGCCTGTGGCCATTATCTTTGTTTTCTTGAAGTTGAGTCTCAAGCCAGCTTTTGCACTCTCTTCTTTCAACCCCACTATGGCAAGCATTAAAATAAACTAAGTGCACAATGGAAAGCAACACATGCCATTTTAAATGAATAGGGTTACAATGGCGACAGCGACGGCGGTGACGGCGAAAACAACAACCAACAACAACAACAAACAACAACAACAAACAACAACAACAACCAACAACCAACAAACAACAACAACAAACAACAACAACAACAAACAACAACAACAAGAAGCAGCTTTGTAAAAGCAATCAGAATGGAAACAGATGCAATCCTGGAAGTAATTTATACTCCACAGTCTGGGGGCCACACAGGAGTAAGCCATCTCCCAAGGTCCTTCAGTACAGAAGTCATAGGACTACATTGTTGTGTGCCAGTAAGCAGCCCAGTTGCTGAAAACTCTATCAATTGAACATCCAAGACTCTCTTCAAAGAAGTAGTGTAACTAAGCATGTATGATTTTTATTAAGTCAGATTGGCTCAGTAAAGGGCATAGTTGGGGCACTAGAGGAGTTACACAAAGACAGTCCATGTCCCTCCTGCCACCTAGGAATTCAGAACTAGTACAGAACGAAAGAGTAATCCCAACCCAAGCTATCTGAGGAGTTCAACCCCCTTCTAGAATGGTTTAAATTCAATTTCTTAAATATGACTTTCTAAGGACTGACTGCACCTCTGACCTGCTTAGTTTTAGCCTAATACAGCCTGTTATTGAACTCAGGTAATGGTCAATGGCCTGGCTGCTTCATCAGTATTGAGTGACAAGAAGCAGTAGAACTGGTAGTGTCTCACTACAAGGTTCTGACTGACTTCCAGTATTGTTGGAACCTCACTCCAAGTTCTGAATTACTTCTCCAGCAGCTTCATATCAATATTAAATAAGGTAAGGATTGTCAGAGTCCAGGACATAGGCAGGCCAGCTAGCAGCACTGGCACCAGGATCCAGGGCAACTGAGCTAAAGATCAATGGCAAACCTTATCAAAATCCAAGTCCAAGGTCAAAGCAAGGAACAGAGAAGAGAGCAAGACTAGTCCAGTAGAAAAGACACAAACCAAGAAGACAAGGAGATGGACAACCAAGGAAGTAATCAAAGAAGGTTATCATTAATGCTGGAGCAGAAGCAGGAAGTCCAAGAAGACCAAGTATCAGACAACCAAGGAAGCAACTGAAGTAGGGTATTTTTAGGGCTGGAGCAAAAGCAGGAGGTTCACATGAAGCTCCACAACACAGAAACCTTTGTTGCTGAGGCAGCTTCTGGGGAAGGAGTCAATTCTTATACAGTTGTACCTCGCTTAAAGAGCATAATGCGTTCCACAGGATTGCTCTTTAAATGAAACACCATTGTAAATGACCAATTGTGGGGGGGATTGTGAGCTCCAAATTATTTGTTAAGCGAGTTTTTGGTTGGTTTTATTTGTTAAGCGAAACGAACATTCCGAGAAAATTCTGCTCTTTAAGTGAGTTATTCTTTAAGCGAGTCACTCTTTATGCAAGGTTTGACTGTGTAGCTCTTTCCCTAGGGCTCTAGCAGGTGCAGCAGGATGTGGGTCTTATCAGAGCCGGAGCCCTAAAGCTGCCTCAGATCCTGACAGGTATATGGTAGAGCCCTGAGGCACACCACAGGCCAAAGGATATTGTGTTGAAGACTGTTCCATTAACACCACCTTTTGAGCATATCCTGATAAGAAGGATCTGAGCCACTGTAATACAATGTCCCCAATATCTAACTTCACCAGGAGATCCATTAGGACACCAAAGTCAATTGTATCTAGCAATAGCAATTATATTATATTTGTCTTGTTGCACTGTATTTTATTTTATTATTGATTTATTGTAGTACTGCATCTTGATTTATTTATTAGAATGTCCTGATGTTTTGTAATTGCAATTGTTATCAGAGATATATGTACTGTATATGTGATATTTGTAATTTGCTATGTAATATTTGTAACTGTTTTTTTATGCTATGAATGTGCTATGTACTGTAGCTGTTTCTTCTGTAAGCTGCCCAGAGTTGCTATGCGAGTGGGGCGGCATATAAGTCGAAAAATACAATACAATACAATATTTATATACCATCCCACAGAACTTAGGGCATTTTCTGGGCAGTTCACAAGGTAATTAGCATTTAGCCTCCAACATGCTAGGTACTCATTTTACTTACCTTGGAAGGATAGAAGGCTGAGTCAACCTTGAGTCCCATCAGGATCAAATTCACAACATTTTGGCTATAGTACAGCAGTTTAACCACTGCACCACCAGGGCTCCTATCTAATGGCACTAGTAGTTGAGGAGAGATAATACAATTGCACTAAGAAACCTAATGCCATGCACTGCAAAGGCCATCTTCCAATGCAACCAAAGCAGTCTCCATCCCATATCTCAGCAAAAAAGGCCAACTGAAACTGGCCCAGAATCAATTAAGGTCTTCCAACAGTGCCTGGTGTTTTAGAGCCATCACTTTCTCAACCATCTTTGTCAAAAATGATTAATATGAAATGGCCCTCTAACTAATAACAACTTTGGAGTTGAAGGCAGGCTTTTTAAAGGAGTTTTTACAACATCTTCCTTTAGATAGAAAAGAGCAGACCCTCCTAGAAGGATGAGTTTATTATCTCCCTTAACAATTGCATCAGTTCCTCCTTGGCAGATTTAATTAGCCAGGAGGAGCAAGGAGAGAGCAGGTGGTAGCCCTCAAAATTCCAGGGACTCTGCTCACATCCTTGAGATCTACAAACTAAAAAGAATCCCAGTTAGCAGCACAAGTGGCTACTTCAGTTAGAGCAATATGAAGGTTATCCCATATCAAAGTCTTAAGACAAGGGGAATCCAAAGGCCTTTGTCTGCAAAACACATAACAAACAGCTCATAGTGATTTATCTGGCTTTCTGTCCTCAAAGCCTTGTACCTCACCTTTTAGAAAAGAATCACTGCTCTTCTGTGTAGGGGCACAGTGGTAGGAGAGACATAGGCTTCTCAGATAATTGGAGAAACTGCCACCCATCAACTGAGAATCAGGTCCTTTATGCTGCCACTGAGGGAGCTGGGGCAGTTTCCTCAGTGGCAGCAGCACTTCTCCAGCCAGAAATAGGTTATTTACTGCCACCACTGCATAATCCTGTCTCTAGCATGCATATATACTGGAGACAGGTTAAAATTCTCAAGTTCTCAAAATGGGGGCAGGTTGGCCTGATTGATGTGCATATGCAGTTGGACCAAACTGCCCCAACTCAGCTGCAGCTGGACTGAAGGAGATATAGAGGTGTGTATCATCTGCATACTGATTGGAAGAAACCCAAAATCTCTAGATGACCTTTCCCAGCATCCCCACGTAGATGTTAAACAACATTGGAGAGATGATCAACCCCTGTGATACTCAATAATTGAGGACCAATGGAGATGAACCACCTTCATGAAGTTGAGCCCACTGGAGGTGACTCTTAAGGAAGGAGTAAAACCACCATAAAGTTAGGCCACCAATCCCCAACCCTGCAATTGGCTTGAGGAAGATACCATGATTGACAATATTGAAGGACACTGAGAAATTAAGGAGAACCAATATTGTCACATCCTTTCATCAGCTTCCCTTAAAAGGTCATCTTGCAGTGTGACCAATGCCATCTCAGTAACATGAGGCAGCCTAAACCCAGACTGAAAAAAATTCAGGCACATAGTTTCATCCAAGAGTGTCAGCACTTGATCAGTCCCAACCCTCTCTAAAACCAAACTGTCTCTCTAGCTGCTATTCCACCTTCTTCTCCCTTGTCCTTAGCTTGCTATTAAATCTGTAAATGAGGAAGGTGCACTGAGAAATAATAAAGTCAGCAGTCCTAGCTATTTCCATGTCCCACGGATCAGTTAGGGGTTCAGTAGTACCACTAATAAAAGAAGTAGGAAGCTCTCTATGTGCATTCAAGAAACCATCAGGAGGCACATGTGGCAAAGCATTATGTTACAAAGAAGGTTTGGGTGCCATTAAGTTTTGTTTCTTTTCCTCCCTAATGTCTCTGGTAGCGTTAGTTTTTGAAAACATGTATGTGTACTTTAAAAAACCTAATATGAGGTAATGTGACTATTGTCTTTAAAGTTTTCTTTCTCTGGCAAAAACTGTTCAGTGACATACAGTACACCCAAAGAAAAACTGAATGCAATGATGTCACATCACATGATCACTTTACTAAGTGTTACTGGAGAGATTAGAGCATGGAGGCTAGTAAGCGGTAACCATAAATCCTCTGTAATGTCTATGGTAGGCCCTTGGGCAGCTAACGAGATGTTATAGGCCCCTGGGAATTGATGTGAAGAAAATTTGATATAAAGCAGGTGTCAATTTTGCCATATGAAGCTCATTAAGTTGCAATGGCTTCTTCAATTTAACAAGAGGAAAAACAGTATAATATAAATGCAGCTATACTTTCTTGACTACATATTAAAGCTTGCTATAAATCAGAGTTAATCAATCAAATATTCTAGTTTTTATTAGAAAAGGAAATGTAGAACAAGGATTTCTCTGATGGTCAGCAAAATCAGATCAGGAGAAATTTTTTTAGTTTAATCCAAAATCAGTGAAATGCTATGGCTTATTTATGATTACTGAAAATGCTTTGTTCTCACTTGCTTTCTTGCACAAATTGTCCCATTCTGTCAGGTAGCCTCCTTTGGTAATAGCCTTTGGGATTACAAACCAAAGACCACAGCCCGCTCCCTTCAGAGTGGTCTCATTGATTTCAATAAGACTGGATGGCTGTTATGTGGCTTGCAGCCAGAATGAGTAACTGTACTGGTAATTCTGATCTAGCCTCTGTGGGTCTCTACTAACAAATACTGTACCAAGTTTTTCCATTTAACCGAAGAATGATTTGGGTTGCCTGAGTCATGCTGTTTGCTATTTGTGTTAAAAACAGAAGGGTCACTTCAGTTTTGAATTAAGTTGAATTACTGTCCCTGTGCTCTGTAAGGAAAAGAACAAAATAATTTGCAAACTGTAACAGCTTGCTGACAGCCAGAATCTATTATCTGTATCCATCAAGTTGGCCCATCTCTGCATTACCACAGCTTCATTTCAAAGAAGACCAATTGCAGCCAGGTGATTTAGCAGTCTATGGAACCTTCTTTCATGAACCATCAGTTACAGAGCAATCTTAGGCATGTTTACCGTGTAGTACGGTTCATTGAGTTTAGTTGGAAGTGAAGAATAGGTCAACAATGTTTTGTACAAAAAATAAACAAGGCCTCCAGGGAGCCATAGGGGTGCTGATAGATTGTTAGGGCTACCTGGGAGTCTACCCTCTTATTTATCCGTTCTGTCCTCTCTCTGTAACATGGACTGATATTATCACAGATGACTTCACATTCTTTCCATCAGTTCTTCTCCATCTCTCTCCCTCGCAAACAGCTACCTGTAGCTCTCTAAGCACCTACCCTCTTCTAAACAACAGAGTCTGTGGCAACTTAAAGGCTTCTTCTACATCTTCTTTCTTCTTATTGTTCTTATTCCTTTCCTACCAGAGATTACAAATCACCCTGCCTACTTTGACATGCAGCCATGCTAAACAGTGCTGAGTTGCATCCAACCAGTCTTGGAAGGTATTCTACCAATAACTTGTGCTTGTTTTCTCATTTATTTTATCCTGAAATATCCTCTGTAACAATCTGAACATTTCATTTCTCATTGCATAGCAAAAACATTCTAGCTTTTTTGCATTTGTAGTTTTTATTCATTCACTTTAGCTTTTCTTTGTTGGTCACACTCTTGATTCAAGAAAATGAGCATCCTGAGATAAATCAACAGATGAAATGATTACATCTTTTTAAAATAGTTGTCTGCTTTAAAGGCCACAATCCTGTGCCATTTCCAAGAAGCCAGAAAATATATTTCTGTAAAAGGTAGATCCTCAAAATCACACTGCTTATGTCTGATACATCTGATGAAGTAGGCTAAGTTACTTTTCAATATGCCTCAAGAGACTGTAACTTTTTGCTGCACTGAGGTAGTTGGAATACCACCCCAAGAAAATTAATCTTATCTTAGATGGAATTCCAATTAAACATATTCCTTTTGTTTATTTTATGATGGTTTCTGCTCATTAGATCTCACTCAGATCCCACACCTTTTAAGTTTAAAAGGAAATTATTCTTTAAGAAGAGCACATAAATCCTAAACTTTCAGTCCAACAAGGCTGCAATTCTAGATAAATTTCCTTTGGAGCAAATCCCTATTCAACACAATGGAAATCACTTCTCAATTATGTATACTGGATATAGAAAGCTCCTTAAAACTTGTGTTGCATACAAGTTGAATCCACAAGACCATCGCAAACCAATGCTGTAAGCAATGAACTAAAGTCAGTTAATCTATCTAGCCGGGTTATCCTGCTATGATAATAGAGTAGACTGTACACCCAGCAACTCAACACCAAGTGTTAGGTGGTGGTTAACTAACCTGTCAACCCTGAGGACTAATGGCCTTGGGAGACAAAGTCCATAGGGAGGGATGATGGTCCCCAAGTGAATTAAATCCCACTTGAATCCATCTTGATGGGGGCAGCAGCTTCAGCAATACTGGCCTGGAGCTGAAGAGGACTTTGTGTGCCAAAAGAGCTCAGGTCCAGAAAGAGACTCATGGAACTGGATCAGTGGTCATGCTATGATGTGGAAGGCAGATCAAAGGCATTAAATTCTCAGGACAGTCTTCATGGCTGATCACCATGATGATTGCCTATATTTGGATTTGGATAAAGAAGAAAGATGAGAAGGAAAAGAAAGACAACTACATCATTAACAGGCCAGTGATGGGAGAGCAGCTGCCTCAGACAGCAGATGCTGTGGGTCAAAGAACAGAGGGTCAATGCTGTTGAGGGTCAGTGTTGTGTGCCACACAAATCTTTACCTCACCCCATAAACTAGCATGTTTGCTACCCTCAGATGCTATGGAAGATACTATTACTGAAGAAAGACTCACGAACAAACCCTGTCAGCTTCAGCATTGAGAACTAAAAGCAACCATCTTGGTCTCTGCCTCAGGTGAACAAATAACTTGAGCCAAGCAGGATCATGAACGTTTCCATCATTGTGGTAAAGGGGGTGTTATGCTATTTCCACTGGACCTATGACCATCTCTCTCCTTTTCAGTGGGCATAATGATGTCTGTCCTAACAATATTCCTTTATTATTTATGTATTTGTTACATTTATATCCTGCCTTTCTTCCAGTGGCTTCAAAGTGGCTCTTCTCCTCCCCACTTTATTCTCAGAACAATCCTGCGAGATAGATACACCTGGCTGAATGTGACCTTACGCAAGGTCAACTAATAAGCTTAATGACTGAGCAAGGATTTGATCTCAAGCCTCCAAAAACTTAGTTTAATACTGCAGCGATGACACCATACTATTCTTTTTCTTAAGCCATTTCATGCAGTGGATATAGTTACAGCACTAATGATTAAGGCCACTATCCTGTTTAATGGCACTGAGCTATGCACATTTTAATAGCACATAAAGAAAAGATGGGGGGAAGGGAATGAAGAAGAAAAGGTTCTTGATGTTGCACTTCTTTAAAAACATTATGCAATTGTTTCACGCATATATTTTTAAAATACAGCTCAGAGTAGATTTTTACCCAGACTAAGAAACTATTGCAGCCAGTGGATTTGCCATTTTTACAAATTGCTGGCAATCATATTGCTGAGCCACAAAATCCACAGTGCCTTGGATACATCACACCTCAGAAAACTTTGATGTTTATCACAGTTTATGTAACTCAAATGACAGATTTCAAGGGCAAAGCTAGGATTTTGACCAGTCCTCCTTCGCTGTGAGGCTGGAGCAATTTAGGGTAGAGGAAAGAAAGTTCAATCTCCCAATTTCTATTCTAGCATTTCAATTATGGAGTGCAAATATTGATGGTTCTCAGTTTGATTCCCCCCCCCTCCATATTAATTTAACTCTCTCATGCTCCCACAGTTCATAATAATCCCAGATATATTACTACCTGGGCTGTGAAGAAATTTGATAAATTCCTTACTCTCTTGATCTGGGCAGTCTCAACACAACAATTTATCGAGACAAAGAATTTCCAAATCCTATGAAGTTCCTGACCTCCAGAGTAAGAGTTAGATAAGCAACAGGACACATTTCTGTCAAAGTTTTCACAGATTGTGCAAAATGTCTGAGTCATGATTTGTAAATCTAGTATCATTTTTCTCTGTGAAATACACAAGCATGCGCAAACACAGAGAGAGAGAAAAGGAGGAGGAGGAGGAGAAGAAGAAGAAGACCCATACAATGTTTATGATGTTTAGAAGCCCACACAACAAAACAACGATTCAAGCTTGGTGTAAATTGCAGAAATTAGACAGTTTTTGGAATTTCAGGGGGGAAACTGTTTTCATCAATGTAAAAACCCTCACCAGAGCACTAGAATATATCTTCGCCTTCCAGAAAATAAGGTTAAACAATAGGTCTTTGCTCCCATGCATTTCCTAAGTGTTACCCATGAGTTTTGAGGACCAGGTACATATCCACATTGGGAGATTTTCTGCTCTAAGTACCCCCTTTCCTGAGCTCGTGGAGTCAAGTTGGTGGCTCCCTATCTCTGGATTTCTCACACTGCGGCGCCAAGGGAGTTGGGAAGCTCCTTCTTAAACTCAGGTTTTACAAAATCCAAACTATCTTCTCCATCTGGTCAGGCAAAATCCCTTGTAATTTTTAATTGATTTTTCAATGGTAAATCTCTTTATAAGAAATTTACCTATGCACTTATCAAGGCATGGACTTCTGCTGTCGTATAAAATAGATAGGACTTGCTTTGAGACCAAGATTAAATCAATTTCTTTACTATAAAATAGATTGGAATATCAAGCAAGCATTAAACAGATTTGGAACACAGAAATACAAGAAGAATGTAACAGAGCATAACTTTATGCAGTCAAAACTTCCCTGTTTACCCACCACCATAGCACAGAGCTTCTCAGAGGTGTCTGTTGAACATCCTGGGGTTTCTCTTGTTTCATGAGCGCATATAGTGGTCTTTCAGAGCAAAAATGCACACAGTCAGCAATTTAGAACCTCACGTTCTTTGTTGAGTAACTGTATGAAGCACTTTTCAGTCCCTTTGGGTAGTTGCAGTAATGCCTTTTAACTTTCTACATGAAAACGGTTGATCTTTGAAGTAACAGGTGCCCTAAAAGCATATTTCAAGGGAAGGAAAATTGGCAGTTTCAAGCAAAACTATCACCTGAAATGTTGACAGCCTGAAGGAAGGGTATCCACTGGTGAATGTCCAGTGTGCAGAATTACATGTGCTCTGTAGAAAAATCCTCATCTTTGGTTATATGAGCGTGAAGGTCAGAATTCTCTACTAACTACACTAGTATTCGATTTATGGTTGTTAGGTCAAAAAGTTACCAGAAACTAATTATCTGTTGTGCCCAATATGAGCACCACAAACTTTTGCTTAGGATTTCGTGGGAACATAATCCACTTAGATCTTGAGCCTGGCAGTTCAACACAGCAAATGCTTATTCCCATATTAGGTATAGGATTTTTAAATTTCTTGGACTATAAATCCCATAATTCACTATACTAACAGATCCACAGCTACAATTAGCTAAATGTGGCTCAGCTGGAGAAAAAGTCTAACTATATAAGCTTCGTAGTTTACCTTAGCTTAGGCCTAGCTCTGAACTAACTTCCTATTCAGAAAAGCCTATTTGGGAAGGCTTCCTAACTTCCTCTTCAGAAAGGAAGGTCCCAACTAGCAGTGAGGCAGCTTCATGTCTGAACAGGAACTAATTCAGAGCTATGCCTAGGCTAAGTTACAACCCCCCCCCCCCCGGCACTAGACCTTTTCTTCAAGCGAACCACATTTAGTTTGGCTCTATCAGGTGGGAAATGTAGGATGAAGAATTATAGGATTTGTAGTCCTCAAAATCCGGTAATTGTTTTTTA
Source organism: Furcifer pardalis (assembly GCA_030440675.1). Classification (NCBI taxonomy): domain Eukaryota; kingdom Metazoa; phylum Chordata; class Lepidosauria; order Squamata; family Chamaeleonidae; genus Furcifer; species Furcifer pardalis. The sequence goes on from CP126896.1 coordinate 58,526,823, forward strand.
TGTCAAAACTATTCACCATGTTGTTTGCTTTACTTATAAACAACTTAAATGAGTTTGATAAATATAAGGAGGGGGGAAATCTTCAAACTTTCTTAACAATCACAAGTAGAAAGGTTCTGGGACATATGAGAGGTATACAGGACCTAATATGAGATGGACTGTACCGATAAAGTATCCCACAATCTTTAGTTTGCAAAGCTTCATCAGGACTGCTAACAATAGGATCCATTTTCATTCATTCATTCATTCATTCCTAGGGGCAATGTAAGTTGGAGGTGAATTGAAAGCAGTGGTGGGCATCAGCAGGTTCACACCAGTTCACCAGAACCAGTAGCAGAAATTCTGGTTGGCCAAACCCATCCAAGTTTTGAAATAAAGTAGTCCGGAAGCAACACAGGGCTTTACCCCTGGCCACACCGACCATACCATGCCCACAGTGTGGTAGTAAAATCTTTTGGCGCCCACCACTGCTTGAAAGTATATGAGGATCATCACTTAATACAGTAAAACCTCGGATAATGCTAAAACTTGGTTCCACAAGTCTTGGTGTTATCCGATTTTTAGTGTTATCCGATGCATGTTAAAATCCTATGGGATGCATTGGATAATGTTAAAGCTCCATAGAGATACATTGTAACTGCACAGGCTTTAGCGGCTGTTATCTGATGCATCCCATAGGATCTTAATGTTATTCGATGCAATCCCCCCCCCCCGATTACTTAACGTTATGCGATTTTAGCATTATCTGAGATAAACATTATCCGAACTGTACCATGATGCAGTACCCATCAGAGGTTACCTGTTTCCAGCTGTAGAAAGTGGTCATTTACATACTAAAAAAGACATACCTTCTCTTCCTGTTTTGTTTAGTGTTAAAATATTAGTGTTCGACCTATCATACTGCCACAACGCCCAAATTTGGCAGGACTTCCTGGGTTACAAAAACGGCCAGTGTGTGCATATGGTTCATAATCTGTATGTTACCATCCTCTGCCCTAAACTCCAGCTGAAATAAATTCAGTAGACAGCTTACAATTCCACTTCCCGCCTCCCCATGTGTGTGTATCAAATTATGAGATACACATACAGAGAGAGAAATCTCATAATTCGGTTCACTGGAAACAGTCCCAGCATCTTTCATGTGTGGCTTAAAAAGCTGAAATATTCTCCTTTCCCAGTAGAAAAGCTGAAAAGAAGCTTTCATTGATTATAATAGCCAGCATTTATCACATTAATTGCCTCAGAAAGTCCATACAATCTCAGCACGCAGCTGTGAGAACATGCTCACAGGTTGTTGTTAATGTTTTTTAATTCCTTAATTTTAGAGCTCGCTACATTAGCTAGGTTTCTATTCCTTCTCATTGCGTTCATCAAAAATGCAATTCAGACACTTTTTCAATTACCTGTATTTAATTCATGTAATTAATTTGTATTTGCCAGAATCCTTACTTGTAACATATCCTAATTGTTTTATCCCTAAAGCAAAACCATGAGATAAGTAAAAACTGTAACATAATGGCTTTCTTAAGGCCACATTATGAGCTTCAAACCTGAACAAGGGTTTTAACTTTTATCTCCCATTTATTTCACAATACCGGCCAAATAGTTAAACCTTTCTAATTGTTAGTGATAAGGTTAACATAACCTGGCTTTTTCTTGAGAGGGGTTGCGGTGGCTTAGTGGTTAAGATGCTGAGCTGAATGACTGGAAGGTTAGCAAGTCAGCAGTTTGAGACCCAAGTGCTGTGTGATGGAGTGAATTCCTGCCATCTGTGTGATGGCATAAGCTCCTGCCAACCTAGCTGTTCAAAAGGAAGAAATTGCAAGTAGATAAATAGGTACAGTACCACTTTAATGGGAAAGGTAAGAGTGTTCCATGTGCTTTAGCATCTAGTTATGCCTACCACTTGACCATGGAAATGTCTACAGACAAAGACAGTTCTGGCTCTTTGGCTGTCAATGGAGATGAGCACCACCCCTTGGGGTAAGACTTGGATTTTAAGCAAGATAAACCTTTACCTTTATATCCTTGTCCAATCCTGGGGGTTTCAATTTGTAAAAGATTCAAAGGTAGTTTATGATTGTGTTTTGTTTTGTTGGCAAAAGGACTGGTGGTGCAATGAATCCAGCAACTGCAGCTGTTACTCCTATTGTTGTAAGGACTTGCATTCCACACTGCCTTTATAACTCCCATGGACTTTTTGGTGCAGCCCAATGGGTGGAGAAATCCTAGGAAGGGGGTGTGATCCAGGATTTCACTTAGAAAGAGTGGAAGAGCTGGAGAAGCAGGAGTTTCTCTTCTGGAAGAGATGTAAAATATATGATCCTACAGAAGATTGGGAGTGTTAAAGTATTCACTTTGCTGACTGACAATGCCAGCAATATGAAAGCAGCTTGGGAGATCAAAAGGATGAATATCCACATATTGTAGTGGTACCTTGCTTAAAGAGCATAATGTGTTCCACGGGATTGCTCTTTAAGCGAAAAACTATTGTAAGTGACCAATTGTGACTTCTGGCAGGGGGGATTGTGAACCCCGATTTAGTTGTTAAGTGAGGTTTTGGTTGGTTTTAGTTGTTAAGCAAGGCGACCATTCAGAGACAATTCTGCTCTTTAAGCAACTTACTCTCTAAGTGAGGCACTCTTTATGCAAGGATTTACTGTACTGCAATAAGATGTGCAACTCATGGGCTAAACTTGCTTCTTAATGATATTATGAAACTGGACACTCTTCAAATGCTCTATAGATGAGCAAAAGAAGTTATAAAACATGTAAAAAGGTACTCATAGTTTAGCTGCAGTTTTTAAGAAGAAGCAAGCAGAAAAATGCAAATAATGAAATAGTGACATTAAAGCTCTGCAGTAAAATTAGGTGAGGTGGAGCAGTGATCTCCTTTGAACGTGTGTGTGTGTGTGTGTGTGTGTGTGTGTTGTTTTTTTTAAAGAAGCTCTTCAAGAGAAAGCTCCTCAAGAAATAGCTGAAGAAACATTGTTCTTGATGGTATATCTGAGAGCAGTGGTGGGCTGCTCCCGGTTTGGAATGGTTTGCCCAAACTGGTAGCAGCCATCTGGAGGGGATCGCCAGGGGGGTAGTAAACCCCCAGGCGACCGGTTCGGTCGCCTCTCCAGCCACCCTCTGGATGACAGTTCCAGGCAGCCCAAAATGGCTGCTCAGGAATTGCACATGTGACAAAACTCCATTTGACGCATGTGCTCTGAAAAATAGAAGTGTGCATGCGTCAAATGGAGTTTTGATGCATGCGCACTTCTGAGCAGGCATTTTTGGCTGCCCAGAAAGGGCGCAACACCTGGAGGAGGAGCAGCGGTGGCCTCTCCTCGGTGCACCGCCAGGCTGGGCGAGGCTGAGCCAAGCCACGCTTGATGTTGGCAATATGTCGCAGAATATAGAACATCCTCAGGGATTTGGTCCAGAAATCCAGCCTAGGATTCTGCCAAATATATTTGTCCTGTAAAATGGTCACAAGATATTTGCACAATGCAGGCTGACTTGTCTTGCTTCTCATCTTCTTCAGATTCCTCCATCTTCTGCAGTATGTGAAAGAATATGATCTATGTTTGGAAACCCTGATACTAAATCAAGAAATAAACTGACTTGTGAAAAGGTACTGAAACTTGTTTCAATCTGGGTAAACTTTCAGTTTTTAGAAGTCCATGATCTGTGATGATGATAAACATAATGAAGCAGCTGCAGAAGCAGTGACTGAAAGTGATGGTGACAACTGTAGCTGAGAAAACAAGTCTGATTAAAAATTGTGCTTATACAGTACATTGAATCTTAATCCATTCCACACACTCCCCCCCCCTCAATTCTTCCTATGGGGATGGGTGTTTTATATCTATTTTATACTGTGGAGAGGGAATATAAATAATTTTCTTTGTTCCTAATGTTGATGGTTTCTTCAGGCTTTTAAAAATGTGTGTGTTTGTTGTGCCTGCTCCACATGAACTAGCAAAAACCAAAGAGGTTCTTTCCATAAAGTTAAGAAGATTGTTGCTCCATTTGTTACAATTACAAATATTTGTTGTTTTTAAAAGTAAATTCTGTTTGTAATAATCTTTGGAATACAGTGTATTTTTAATATACCAAATGTAATAATTTTATGCCAAAACAAATTGTACACAGTCATATTTTATGTTGCAAAATCAACAGAGTGACTTTAAATCTGGGGAGGGGGGAGAGTGCTCATGTTGCATTTTTTCCCCAATTTTTCAAAAAAAAAAAAAATTCTGGAAAAAAGCAGGGAAAAAACCAGTTTTTCCCCATGGCTCCAAAATTTCTGGAAATTACATCTCTAGATAAGAACCAGTGGCTGTAGTTCAAAATGGAAGCTAGTGGACCCATTTTAAAACTGGTGCTGTAGAAGTGTGACAAGTAACAATTTGTCAACCATGTCTTTAATCTAAGCAAGTTATCAAGGTATGGATCGCTGCTGCTTCATTACATGGTCTTGCATCAATATCTTCAGTTGTCATGGGATGTATGGCACTGAAATACATAGAAAACTCACAACACTGGAACAAAGGAGGTATTTATTTTAGGAGAGCTTGTTCAAGAAGGGTTTGCAGTGAATTTTACTCATCACAGAAATGCAGATTTCTTTTAATGTCAGTGGTTGATGACGTTTGCTGTATAGCTTTCCAAGCAAGTATTTTCGGAAGAGAAGCATCCATACCTGAGGGAGTTTGGAAAGGTAAGCAGAAGATTGATCTGGAGGAAAGGTGAGATGTATCAATGTGGTGGTTTTTTTAAAACTCAGGATTTACTTGTGCCTGGCAGAAAGATATTCATCATGGGCTGTTGCTGTTGTTTTCCTCCTAGGAAATAGAAAGTAGTTCCAGGAGAAATATTGAGTAAATACCTGGCAGGAAATGGGAAAATGTCTCATAGCCTACATTTTCATTTTAAAGACCCTTTACAAAAAAAAAGAATAATACACCTGTATGCAAACAACTAGGATAGCTTTACATTTCTGTAAATTCCACCAAAACTAAAAGATATCAGCTTCTTTTCATCCTAAACATCACCACTTTCTGAATTCATGTCCATACCCCGTGTCCCTATACTGTCAAGTTAATTGTAGCATTGAAAGTCTTGTAATGTGCCTGCCACATTGCCACAGTTTACACCTAAATCAATCAACTTGGTTGAATACCCTCCACCCATTTAAGCTGTATAATTTCCTTTACTGTGCTGCATTTCCAAGACAGAAATAGTGAGACTTTTTTTAAAAAAAATCCATGTTGTATGACCTTTGCATTCCATAATGAGAGCAGTAAACATATATTTACAGTGTGTAAGCCTAGCAGCAGCAAAGCATAAATATGTTTATTGCAAATATAAGCAGCTTGAAAGCCATCATCTTCTAAATTGCTTTGTGAAATGCTGTTTCAGCAATATTTATAGTCATGCCTATCAAAGTGTTATTTATGGGTTCATCTTCATTTTTACCTGGCTTCGGTCTGGCTAAATCAAGGGTGCAAAAACTTTTCAGGCCACGGGCCAGTCACATGGTTCAGGGGTGCCCAAACTATTTCCCAGGGGCCAGATTTGGCTCCCAACACCAATTCATCTGGCCCATGCCACCCTCCTCGCTCCCAGAAGTGGAAGTATGGGCACGTTTTACTTCCGCTTCTGGGAGCAACGAGGGTGGGTGTGGGCCAGATGAATTGGCATCAAGGGCCGGATACGGGCCATGAGCCATAGTTTGGGCACCCCTGGCTAAATGAAGTTTTGCTGAGTCAAATAAGCCCTGTTACATTGTATTGCAAAATAAAGCATTATCCCCCTCTGAACTCTAACATTAAGAATAAATTTACATGTAGCTTGAGAGTTTAAGACCAGATGGATTATCAGAGGTTCAATTACCTGATTTCTTGCTGCAGGTTTCAGTAGTTAAAGGACTATGAGGTCTTCACTGTTGCTAAGCAGGTAAATATCAAAAGGAAGTGCTGAAAGACTCCTACTGCTGCTCCATGTCCTGAACCCCAGAATGTGGATGGGGACAGGGAGGAGTTATATCTCCCTGCAAATGAGCCGATCCTAAAATTATTGGGCAAAATTGGTCAGAATCCTATACAATTCTCACACACACCCCTTGGGTATAACACACACAGAGAGAAGATCCAGCAGAAAAAGAATGTGGTGGTGATTGAGTTCTGTCAGAAATAAGAGGAAAAGTATTGGCAGAAAAACTAAGGCTGCAAATAATCCTGTTCATACAGACTGTGGCTCAGATCACAACCTATTGATCGCAAAATTCAGGCTTAGACTAAAGAAAATAGGGAAAACAATGAGGCCAGACAACATCCCTAAGGAATACATGGTGGAAGTGTGGAACAGATTTAATGGCTTGGACCTGATAGACAGAGTGACAGAAGAATTATGGACAGAGATGTGTGACATTATGCAGGAGGCAGCAAGGAATACCATAACAAAAGAAAAGAAGCATAAGAAAGCAAAGTGGCTGTCTGATGAGACTCTTAAAATAGCAGAGGAAAGGACACAAAAGGCAAAGGACAAAGGGAAAATACAATCACTTGAATACAGAATTTCAAAGAACAACAAGGAGAGATAAGAAAATGTACCTAAATGAACAGTGCAAAGAAATAGAGGAAAACAACATAAGAGGCAGGACTAGAGATATTTTTTTTAAAAAAATGGGGAAATCAAGGGAACGTTTAAAGCAAAAATGACCATGATAATGTTACAGATGAGTGTTTGTGAAACAGGGCCAGCTATGTGGCACATCTGACACAACAAAATGGTCTCTTCTGTACAGTCATACCTCCCATAACGAAAACAATTCATTCTACAAAGCTACTCACTATGCAAGTTTTTCAATATGTGAGATTTTTTCGCATAGCGAAAATTCCTATGGGAAAACTCGCATAACGAGCATTTCTATGGAAAAACTCTCATAGCAAAAAATTTTCATTATGCGGGTTTTCCCCATAGAAATGCTCATTATGCGAGTTTTCCCATAGGGAAAGTTTGACTCTCATAGCGAAAATTTTCATTATGCGAGTCAGATCGCTTTTTGAAAAACCCGCTTGTTATGCGAGTTTTTCACTAAGCAAAATGCTTGTTAAGTGAGATTTGAAATTTTCCACTTCCCTAAGCTACATTTTCTTATTAGGGACATGTAGCATCTAGCTAAGCCCTTATCTTGTGTAATTTCAGCATTAACAGAAACTTTCCATTAGCTTTAATGAGTAAGAATGATAATGCACCATTACTGTTGGCATGTCTTTATATAATCTGGCAAATTGTGGATTGATGAAACTGTTTAACTATGTAAGCATAGGGAAGAACTGCAACTGTCTGATGAGCTTATTCAATAGGAGATACTATTTCTATGATATCATACTGTGGATATAGCAACCACATCTAACTTTGTGCTCTGTTTTATCTGCTCTAATTAGCAAGAAAATGATGGTGTCCAACTGTAACATTTTACAATTTATTTATAATCTCACGTGAAATCTAAACGCATTTCAAATTGATATTTAGCAAACTGGAAGGAATTGGCTGTTGGTTTTTAAGTATGTTGTTAAATATTAATACAGGTCACACACAAACACACACACACACACACACACACACACACCTCTTATCCATGGAAGACACTTTCCAAGAACTACCATAGATACCTGAAACTGCAGATAACAGTGAACCTCATGGTTTACATTGCTAAATCACCTCTTGTGACCAGCTCTGGTAATGCACCATAGAAATAAATATATATTATACATTTCAGGATTTGTATTGAATATTTTTACACTTGTGGATAATTGAAACCATGGATACCGAACCTGTAGATATGGGAGCAACCTGTATCAATATAATTTTGCATAATTTTAACTTACATTTCCATACTTTCCCATGTCTATTTAATGGCAGGTTGCATCTGCCACAATTTTTCATCATTGGATGCTCTCCTGGCTAGAACTGCTGGGAGCTTCTGTTCCAAGAACAGCTGGAGAGCCACAGATGACAGGCATGTTAAGTTTTACCTAATGGGGGAAATATATCTTGAACAAGAATTGTGATATAATTATCCTATCTCCATTAACCAGGTCCCCATTTTGGTCACTAACCTACCTATCACTCATTCCTCCTGTACACTGCTAACATTTGAAGAAACAGGAGAGAAGTATTCTGTCAATTCTGACTGATATTTACTCTACAAAGATTATTTCTTAGTGCTAACTGGAGGTACCTACTACTCTCTGTCATTCTTACTTTTCAAATACTAAGCTGGGTGAATACTGCTTATTTTCCAAAATCAGGCAATCTCAGTTTTGTTCAGGGTGGTATGGTTGTATGTATCAATAGCTTGCCACAGCATTTCCCCAGCCTATGTTGGGTGACAAGACCCACCAATTCCAGCCAATACAGGATGTCAAAGGAAGATTGCTTCCCCGGCAAATGAAGATTTACAGGATGATTTCTTTGTTTCTAGAACTAACATCATGTTTGTACCTCCCAAGGTTTTTACTGGAAGGGAGCATCAAAGGTTGTCTTAGGTCTGGACTAATGGGACCCTTTGAATTCCCCTTCCAGAATGGCCAAATCAACCCGGTTTTATCAAACAAATCAGCAATACAGTAAAACACCGGATAACGATTGGATCAGATAACGCTAAAATCGCATAACGTTAAGTAATCTGGGGAGGAGAATCGGATCGAATAACGTTGAGGTCCTATGGGATGGATCGGATAACAACCGCTAAAGCCTGTGCAGTTACAATGTATCTCTATGGAGCTTTAACGTTATCCGATCCATTCCATAGGATTTTAGCATGGATCGGGTAACACTAAAAATCAGATAACACCAAGACTTGTGGAACCAAGTTTTAGCGTTATCCGGTGTTTTACTGTATGTTAAAAAAAATCTCAGCTGCAGGTGTACTTTTTGGTCTCCTCCAGGCTGAATCTAATTCATACCCATTCCTAGGTTCCAAACTAGGGAGAGATCACCTCCCTGAATATCAACAAAAAGAGCTGCCATCCAACAGTGTCCCCACCAAAATAGCAAGTTGACAGACCTTGAATGGCCAGTGTTCACTTCTAGGTACTGAAGGCATACAACTGTGTCCTCTCCATCTCCACAGTTGCATCAAAATAAGGATTGTCAGTGATGGGTCTATGAGAAGGCAGGTGCACTATTGCATCCCTTTGACATCTTAAGTAAGAGGTTTGTGGGGCCTCTTTACTCAAATCAGATTGTTTTCTCCTCCTCCTCCATCCACCTTGAAGATCTACTGCCATCAGGTCTCCTTGTCTCCAGTTTCTTGCTCATCCCTTGTAACAATACAGTGCCTTATAGTAGGCTCTATCGTTCTTCTGAGTGACAACCCAGGCATATAGATATGTGTAGATAAGGTAGCATCGAGCCAAATAACCACTCCAGTCCTCTTCAGGTATTTTAGAAATATATTGAAATCAGAGCAAAGTTCAGAATAAAGCATTAGAAGAATAGAAAACATTTCAAAACAAAGAAATAAAGCAAACTGCTTATTTAAGGGATAGCCAATGTCCCCCTTTTCCCAAGCCTCTACATTTTTGCAGTTCAAAAGCACAACATTCCGGAGAGTGTCTCTGTGTGTCTGAGTGTGTGTGCGTGAGTCTCTGGGTTATATCTCCTCCCACAGGGTCCACCTCTGGCCTTCCCCCTTTGGGATTCCGACAAATGTTCTTACAGTATGACATGTCCATCACACCCTAGGTTTCATTTCTCTAAAACCATGAGGCAACTCATGAGGGAAGGATGTTTACATATTTTCTCTCTCCCCATGATTTGAAAGAGACTAAAGCACAGGGTATACTTCATTCTGTTACATCCCTCTGTTTTTTCCCCTACTCTCTTTATACCATCACTACCCACCCCACCTTTTCCAGACTCTTCTGGCACCCCTCTCTTGCTCTGTCCTGAGCTCCTTGAGTTTCACTGTTTTTTACAAGTTTCTTCTTCCTTGGGACAGGCTCTCCCAAGACTCCGAATCTGTCCACTTCCATAGATGATTCTGAGGCATGCATTGCTGCTGGTCTCTGTAATGTTGCCAACTGCAGAGGTGACATGGGGAACATACCCAGAGATTGACTGGCATGGAAAGTATGGTGGTCAGCCCAATTCTGGGATCCCTCCGCAGAGCAGAATAATATTGTTCTACTCTTCACTGCAGCAAAATATACAGCACAGCATAGTTACAGAAATGAGCATAAAGCTATTGGCATTCCCAGGGTCTCAGTAGATGAAGCATTAATTCTATCTCTAGAAACAATGCATCCTTTAGAGGGAAAGACTACTTGTCTCAATCTGCATCTGGTATATCAAATTGCTTTCGTTTAGTAATTGGTCTGTTGGGAGATAGCATGGTTTTGTCTGCATGTTCTTGTATTCAGAAGGTAACACTTAATAATTTGCATTGCCTGGAGGGATAACAATGTAAATGAAGGAAATGTCCTTTTGTCTCAACTTATGATTTGACCCTTGTATTTTTTCATGCATAGAAAGCACTAATCAGTGAACAGCAGAAGACTTAATAACTCAGTAAAGTCACTCAACCAAGAAAATGCAGGCTTATCCCACAGCAAGATAGACACGATAGAACCCTCTATATGTTTGAACTTCCATCAGTTCCACAACAGCTGATGGTCAGGAATTATAGGACCTATTGATAAGACTTCTGGAGGGCAAATGTTTTCCTGATCTTGCTCTCCAGAATGCATAGCTAGGCAGAGAAAATAGATAATGACTTTAATGCAGGCCACTGGAAAAAATGTTTGAGTCTCATGTGAACAGCAAAGGATAAGAACTGATTTATATTTGCTCAGCAATGTTGTGGAAAACAGAAGGTAAAAAGATAACATATTCAGAAATGATTATTTTATGCAAATTATTTATCCCAATTTTAATATTGGTTTAAAGCTTAGCTTAAGTATCCTTTAAGTTAAATAATTAAGGAGAAACAAATTAAATCAATAGTGCTAGCATTTAGAAAAACCAAATGAAAAACAATAATATTCATAGAAAAGTGGAACAAGTGTTACCATTGTTGCATCTTCGTGTCATGCAAAACAGGAAAGCTTTCCAACAAATTGGCATTTTGATTCCTGCCGTGGCCTTAGGTTCTAGTTCCCACATTTAAGTTCCAATATCCATGGCTATATTTTTAAATGTTTGGAAATCTTGTCTTGAAGCCTGTGTATATATATTCTTTCTTCTCTTTTCTTCTTTCTTTTCCTCTTAAAAAGCATTATTGTTGAGTTTTTGTCTTTTTATTGTCTTTTTAATTACTATTATTATTATTTTGTTATGAAATTTTGTCATTAATTTTTTAAAGGTTCAAGATCATGCCTATTCAACTATACTATAGGAGACAAGTCCCTGGCTTTCCTTGCACATAGTACCCTACTGGCTGGAGGATGCTTTGAAAGGAAAGAACTACACAATTGTTCCCATTCTTGAGCATCAGATACTGGCAAGACAATGGCTAGAATCCTCTTGGATAGCTACACAAATGGCAAAAACATTGAAGGCAGAATCCCCCAACCATAAACATCCATCATGACCTATCACAAAATACAATATGCAATGATTATATCTGCAGTGATTTCATAACATTGTCCCACTTCATTGCTGTACTCTATCATTTATTTTACTGTATTATTATATTATATTATATTATATTATATTATATTATATTATATTATATTATATTATATTATATTATATTATATTATATTATATTATATTATATTATATTATATTATATTATATTATATTGTTGATGTTTGTGAAATGTTATATTTGTGGGTTCTGTTAGCTGCCCTGAGTTGGTTTTATGGAGTAGGGCGGCATACAAATCAAATAAATGAAATGAAATATCTTGAAGCAATATGCCTCTGAAAGTTATACTTTTTGGTTATGCTAGCATAACTAGGGAAGAGGATTTGGTTTGAACTGTATCTCAGCCTTTGTATGTGGTTAAGTGTGAGATTGGAATGGAGAGGCAGATGGGGTGGACAATAGGTTAGTTCGACAGCGGGAGCAGAATATATTTGACCAAATATCTGAACTGATCATTGTCTAAAAGGGGAGAGGGTTTGTGGGGTAGCCTGAGTAATGTAGTCAGCGTGAGGTGGGGAAAGCATCTGCTATCTAGCACAAACGTGTTAATTATAAATTTGAACAAAAAGCTAATTTTGTTAAAATTAATTAAATGTCCATCCCCTCCAAAACAATCATCCCTACAACAAATTATAGATTGGTCATTTATCTATTAATATCACTAATATTTAAGAATGTTTTTAAACAAATCAAAATTTGTATTCTCCTTTTAAAAACAAACTAGGAATAATGAATTAATTTTTAACAAATATATTTTCAAGCCCTGTCCTCCATGCTGTAATTGGCAGACCAGTAAATGAGCTGGATTGTTTATCTCCACATTCATACCATGTGTTGTTGCCCACCAGCAGCCCCCACTTGAGCATGTTGGTCTTGCATTTAGGGACTCCAACCTTCAGCCTATTCACGGTCTAACAAGTGGTGTAGGGGAGGTTGAGATCCTCTGCTATATCCTCCTTTAATGTTGTTCCCTGTCCAGTGAGCTCTTTTTCTCCATTTTCCAACTTGGTTTTGCTCTTGTGTACCCTAACGAATGTTTCTTTTTGCCATAAAGCTCTCCCTGGATCTTTGCTGACGGACTTGAGGCTCATATCCATTCAGGGAGTGTCAAGGGTTGTTCTCTTGCTTCGTTCTCTCAGCATCTGCTGCTATTTCTCTCCTGTTCTTAGGTGGAGTAATGCCAACAACTTAACTGGTGAACACAACCTTTTCATAGACTAGGAAAACAATATTATTGTTTGCTAACATATGCACATAAAACTGTTATAAAAGGTACAGTACAGGAGGCAAAATATTTCTACTGTGGATTCTACAGACCAAAAGACCCTAAGCTGCAAACCAAGCCCCTAATATCTGGAATAAGGTGTAACTCATCACCACTCACTATAATTGAAAACAAATGCAGAAAGAAGTATCTTAGCATGTTTAAAAAAAAATAACAAGGGAGTATCTTTATGCACTATTGGATGTTGCTTATTGCAGCTCCTTTTACAGTTTCCAGCACCTGCCTGCCTGCAATCTTACTCCTGATAATGGAACTTTTCTCACTTGGGCTCATTAACAGCAGAATTCTCTCTTAGCTTGCTTCATAAATTAGCAGCCCTTTGAACTGAAAGCAGCAGAGAGACGCTGTTGTAAATGTGGCATTCTATCACATGTTCATTTCATGTTCTAAATGTCAGCATTTTAATTGTTTTGTAATTTAACAGTTGTCTTATCTATGTTCTTAGCTATTTGGAGTACAGCCAACAGGGCTCTTACATATAAGAGGAGTGGATCACTATGGCATTGAGATCTTCTGAATCTCTAAACCCTACATGACCTCATACCTGGCTATGCTGACTAGAGCTGGTGAGACTTTGCTACCCAACCCAGATCTCTTAAAAAGGGAAGTTTCTCAGCAGAGGTAGTCCACATATTCTTCTCTGAATTCATCATGTGTGGTATATTGAAACTAAAAAAGATACGCATGCATGGAGTTCTGAAACTATACATCTGGTGGCCAGATGTACTATCACCACAAGCATGTGAAACACTAAAAAATATTGGAGAAATAATTAAAAGCAGTTGTGTAAGTAGTTACAGCCTTCTATCTAAAACCCATAGCAGGCATGCTCCAGCTAGCCTACACCCTTGACATTATTTTACCAGATTAAGTGAAATCATGTATTCCAAGACTTTTATGGGTAATTTCCAGTTTTATGCTCTGTCTGACATATTTGATTCAGGATATTTTGCATCTTCCAGAAAAATTATGCTCAAACATCACATGTCTTCAGCAGGATTTATGCTGCTCCAGAGACATAAAACTATTAAAAATGGTACAGTCATATTATACACATCCTGCTCTTTCTCACAGTCAGAGATATATGGAGAAGCTGTCGTATGAATGAAATTTGAGTCAAGCTTGGCTTAATCACAGTAATTCATTCTGCACTAGGTAGTAGGAAGTCTGGGAAAACCCAGAAAGGTCTAAGTTGAGCTCTTTTCACATTTAAAATTTCTGCTTCACATAGCTCAACAGCAGTCCGCAGTATAAAAGGAATGATATTTTCAGGTTCAACATCCACTGTCACAGGAATGCTGCCATATTCCTCAAATAAAAATTGAGTTTACACCTGTTGTAATAAATGTAAGAAGCAAGCCCCTATGCTGTGAATAGTTATATGCAAGTTGCCATTTGTCAAACTCCAGTTACCATTAGTTCCCTGTCTTCAGTGACTTTCCTCTCCCACATCCTGCTTCATTTATTTATTCTCATGGTGGTTGTACATGGCCTGCCACCAAAATCAATTTGCCTTTGGCAAGGAGAACCCCTGCCCTAGGTATTTAAATGCAGATTTTCAGGCAAGAATGCATACATATAGTCTGTGAACCACACACAGCATTGCACCCAAGTCCCTACCTACAGCCTCTCCTTGAGCAGGAAAAAAAATCCCTTGTTATGTGATACTTTCAGAAATCAACACCATCACATCACATTTCAGTGATGCCAAGGGTAATTTACAGCCAAGAGAAGGTATTCTCATCCCACCATGTGTTTTCTTCTGTGTTGATTTTGATTTGGGATCTTGACAAACACAAACATAAGGGTGTTTTATATAAGTTTCTATGGAGGGAAGAGGGCTACCCCAAAATACCAACTTTTGCCATTCCCTTTCTCCATTTCCTGAAAAGACGCTAATCCTGCAAAGGATCGCTACACAAATTGAGCAATTTTCACCAGGTTTTAATCTGCCATGCAGCTCTCAGTTTCATGTTGTTCCTCAGAGTACTCCAACTATCCAGCAAAGTTTAGGGGCACAGAGATGCTGGAGGAGGGAATGTTATGATCAAATTGCCTCTCCTCCCCTTTTGCCATGGGGAATATTTTCATCCTGGAAACCTAATCTTTTTCCTTATTACAGTATTTGCATAAGCATCAATAGATTAGGTTCTTATTTACAATGTGTGCTCTTTCTGATACTCTACCAATGTCAAGGGAGGTTGGAGGGGGTAAATTGCCCATTTCAAGTCCCCTTCAAAGTGTTCACAGGCATTCTGATAGTCAATGCAAAGTGATACTAAAAATCCATCCATTTGAAAAGGCTACATAACCTCCCATGGATATCCAAACATCTGTTTAGCTTTCCCACTCATTTCCTCCAGACTTGTGCATCTGCATGATTTGTGTATCTGCATGATTTGTGCATCTGCATGATTTGTGCATCTGCATGTGAAGAAGCAAGCGAGATACATAATATGGTAAATCTTAAATACTTGAAAATATTATTTTCACTTTTTTTGTGATTAAGAGGAAAAAATGGACAATATTTCATTTCCAAAGATTCTTTAGATGTCTTATTAAAAGTTGATAGAGGGGCACAAAGGTAAGTGTCTGTGGAATTAAATCTTTTAGGTAATTTCTCACTTAGTGAAATAGTCTTTCATTTTAACCCATACATCAAATTAAGCACAGTTCTCTTAGTAGCTTAAATCACTTTTTCTGGCTTTCATTGGCGGCCTATGAATAACAATAATCACATTCCACATACAGACTCTAGCAAAAGACCTTAACTTGCAAAATCCATTCCCATTGAATAGAGTTCACTTGACACATTATTCACCAAAAATGTGTGTATTATATTGGCCAACCTGGATAGTTAAACTTGCTGACTTTAGTAATCACATGGCTGCTGGTCATAAATCTATGGCTCTTCCTGGCCCACTACAAAGCAGTGAGAGGCTAGTACTAAGCATCTCCAACTGATTTATTGGAATTTCCCCATAAGTCAACTGTTTAATACAGTAGCTAGACAGAGGTATTTAAGACCCAGCAAGAGGGTTTGAAAACATATTTGTCACATGATCTTAGCAAGAAAATGATGTTGGCAAGACTAGGGGAAACCACAGCATCTAGCTGCCATAGTAATACAACTAGTTCTACCACCACCACCCCATCTCCTTTCTGATGCATAAATATTGAATAACCCTTCTTCAAAAATGTCCTATTGGTGTCTCAGAATATGCAATATTCTTTTTATACTTGGCACTGTCCTCTTTCCCTGGGGTGGGGAAAAGGTGACAACAGGGTGCCAAAGGGCAACCATTGATTAAAAAAATGTGAGGTAGTTGAAAATGGCCTCCACATGACCAAAGCACATAATGCAAGCCTGGCACAAATTCCAGGGAGATCTTCTTACTTTTAAAAACTGTTGTTCTGGAGATAAGGGAGTCTGACTGCCAAATACAGGTAAACAGATTTCCTCATCAATGGGGTACATACATTGGAAGTCAGAACTTTGCTGAAGTATAACGTCTTGTTGGTAGTGAATTATAGCAACACTAATAGGGCATTCAAAGTGAGGGAGATATTTACATAGTGGATTTACCAATTTCACCCCCTAGTGAGTTTTCATGGCAGAACTTAATATGTTTGTGACAGGTCTCATTATGAATAACAAAATTTGAGGTCAGTTACTAAAAATATATTAATAGTCATATACACTGGAACAAGTGTGGGCAAATGTGGCCCTCCAGAGGTATTTAGATTGCAGCTCCCATCGTTTCTCATCACTGACTATGCTTACATGGGATAATGCAGGGGTAAGCAACCTATGGGCCATGGGCTGGATCTGACCCATGGTGCTAAATTATCCGGCCCCTACCCTTGCACCAGTCACTGTGCTGCCAGAATTGGCCATGGACTGCCATGAATGGGGGGACTACCAGTTTGCCCACCTCAACTGTCTGAAGGAGTGTGACCTGGGCCTTGATTTTAAAAGGTTGGTGACCCCTGAGCTAATGGTTTTCTATAGGAAAAACTAGAAAAATGCTTTGAAGTATTATTTAATAACCAATAACCTGTGTTGCCATAATGACTCTCTTAATGCTGTCGGTTAAACTTGTTCTTCAGACACTGCTCACTTTTCACACATGGATAGGGGAAAAAAGCTTCACCTAGCTGTAAGCCCCTAATTCATATCTGCAAATAAGTGTTTAAACTGCTAAAGGTCACGTATTAACTCTGTTTTCTACAAACTGCTTGAGTACCATTTTCAAGAGAAAGGTTTATATGGGATGAACCTCAAAGCCATTTTGCCCTTGTGACCTTTGACCTATTTTCCCACCTTGTACCACACTTAACCTGACTTCTTTATAACCACCAGTACTTTAATTCAGAAATCTTGTCTCCTTTCTCTGCTTTCTTGAAAGGTCAAGCAATTTTCTTCTGGTTACACAATTGTTCCTAAGATTATAATTTGAATACTGCTTACTAATTGCTACTCATAATGGTTACATGCCTTGCCATTATTAAGAAATATATTAAAAGGTTTCAGCCTGCAATAGGGATATTCTTCTGGGTACTTTTGAATACTTTATGATGTTCGTTTGACCTGTGTTGCTGCACTTTCGTTCATGCCAGTGCTGAATAATAAACTCTGTTAGAGAATAACTTTGCATTTGCAACTACCCCTTTTTCCTTCACTAGAGATCAAACCCTAATAGTTACTGTGTTTGCCACAGTTTCATAGGTTAAAAGCCTCTGGAAAGCCAATATTGCCTGCCCTGTCTTAGAATATTTCTGCTTTCAACCCCGCTTTCTATCCTCTGTGCATAAAGAAGGGATTCCCAACCTGTGGCCCGCAGGCTGGATGTGGCCCAAAGCACCATTTCATGTGACACACCACCACCACCACACCAGGAAGTGCCATGTGGTGGAGGAAGGGCATGTCTGAGGGAGCATGACTCAGCCCCCGGCATTAAAACTCCTGGTATAAAGGGACACTTACAATCCTCTCAAAAAATTGTAGTAAATATCACCTGAAGCACCTTTCTAAACTACAAATAAAATGAATATTTTAGCAGTGCATGTGCATTTTGGGGCGTTGGGTTTTCCCCACTCTAAATTTCAGAATTTTCCATCCTGCAAGATCCCAGCAAGTACCAGGACAGCTTTCTTTTTTAACAGGAAACTAGGCCAAAGCTCAGCCTCACCTTGGGCCAGGAGGTCTTCCAGACCAGCCTTCCTCCAGGTGAACATAATCCAGGTATCTGCCTAGCAAATTAAACTCCCAGGATGGAGAAGTCTGGGATTTGGAACCCAAAAAATGTCCAAAAAATATGCACATGTTTAGCAGTGGGGCCATAATGACAGCTGCACACTCTGCAAATGTCCAGATGGTCTCCTTTCTTAATCATAATTAAGATTAAGATTTTGTCCTTTCTTAATCATAATATAATATTTTTCAGCAACAGTCCGAAGCAGTAAAAACAGGTGCCAACATTTTTAAATAGCTCTGTTCCTTTCTGACTACATCTGCTCTATTCACACTGCTGCTCCTACATGCTGTGTGTTGGGAATTAGGACTCAGCTAGTGAAGTTTCCCAAGATCAAACTTGTAATTTTCTTTTGATTTTGAGTTATGATGCATGAAACAGTTGCTTATTCCCATCCCACATAAAACCTTTTATATAACAGAAGCAGTGGCCTCATTACATGTGTAAATACATGAATCAGCCTTATACTGGGGTACACAGAAAGAACCTCCTTGAAGACTGTGGTACAGTATTTTTGAACTACAACCAGGCATACTCCAGGCAATGGCCACCTCATGCTGGCTAATCTTTATCACACTAGGTCAGGCGTAAGGAACTACGGAATGGATTCACCAAAAGATGGCTTCATTTTTGCAGTTTCGCGTCTGGCCTATATACAAAAGAAGAAGAAGAAATCTTATACTGCATCAGCCACCTGACTAGAAATGTCCCTCCAATACCTGAAGCAGGCTATCTGCTAATTCAGGTGCTTCAGTAAAAGATATTTGGAGAAATTCAGTATAGAATTTAGGTAATCAAGGCATGTTAGGAACTCTGAAGAAAGCAAGAATGCTAGGTCAAGCACATTTTCCTATAATTTGAGTTGCCCCTGGGCTCATGAAATGTGTTCCTAGTCAATTTGGCCTTAAACTCTTATACAGAATCACACTGCTTGTTAATCAACTCCAGTGCTTTACTGGTCATTTCTATAGGAGAAGATGCTCAGCATGACAGTCCTCATATCAATGCCCTAATGACGAGCTGAAAATACAAACAGTTCTGTGGATCCATTACACTGCACAGCAATGATTTTGCTACTGGGGATATGTGATATATATGATATCAAGTATGCTGATTCCAAATCTGAACTTAGAATTTGCCTATTATGTACAGATTTTAAGTTATAGACATGCTATAGCTGTTCAAATGCTCAGTATTTGGGTAATGTATTTTTACATGGGGACATTATAACAGTTGCAGCTACCACTATGCCTGCTGCCACCTCAGCTGAAACACATCACCTGGTGGCATGCATGTTCCAGCAGCAGGCAGGCAGGTCTGGGCAAGTCAGTAAGCTTACATCAGAAATAGGTGAGATGGACCAAGGACTTGTTTCTAGTGCGAAACCATCTTATAGGATACTGCAGCTAGGCCATAGTAAGTCTGTTTTGAGCTAAAAATGAGTAGAATTAGGGAAGGAGAGAATGTAGCTAGTCACATCTATATGCATAATTACTTAACATCCTGACGTCCTAGGCAGAATCATATGTCAGATTTGGATTCAGCACACTTGATTTAGTATAGGACACATGGAGTAGATTAAGTAGCAGATGATATTAATATTTTTGTGATGCAGTTTTATCATCCAGGTCAGTTCTAGGAATTTCCATGCAGATCTATGAGATCTCCATGGGGCCATAGCCAGGATTCTAGATGGGTGTGTGTGTGTGTTTGAATATTTTTTCAGGCGGGGTAACAATGGTGCACATACACATACACACATACACATTCTCTGGGCTTCCCTGTATCCCCCCTCCCCTAGGGCCGCAGGTTCTATCCCTGGCTCCTTCCATGCCCTGGAGGCTTCATCTTCTATCTCTATCTCTCTCAAACATACACACACACCAAAGTGGTTCCTTGTCTCTGTTTATCTACTTTCAATTTCTTGTTTTCAAACTGTTAACTTGGCAGGAGCTGGGACAGACGACAGGATCTCTTGCACCTCAGTATGGCGTTTGCAGTGCGGTATCACTGGTAAGCCCCATCCTGGGTCCCTCCCTGGGTTTCCTCTGTACACCCCCTCCTCTGCTGCCAAGGGTTCGATTCCTGGCTCCTTCCACACCCTGGAGGCCCTCCTCTCCTTCCCCCACACGCACCGCAGGCAATTGGAAAAAAGGTAGAGGAAAAGGAAGCTGCGAGAGGCTGAAAGGGAGACTTTGCAGTCCTTTCCCCCTCAGAAAAGGGGAAGGGCACACCAGAAGTGCATGCCGGAGCTGAGCGCATGCTACACCTGTTAGCTCAGGGGGTTGTTAGCCCCCCTCCCCCCCCTAGCTACAGCCCTGGATCTCCATGACTCATTCAAGACCAATCAGGCCTGAAAACAGTATTGGAGTGCATCTCAAAGGGCAAAGGAAATCCTGAAGGCCTGGGCAGAAGAAATTGACTGTGCAAATAAAAGGTGCTTTGTCCTTGTGACCCCTGGCTTTATTATGCCTTCTTCTTCTGCCATATCTGAACCCAAATATTGATGATCATCATAGTGATGAGCCATGAAGACTGTCCAGAGAATATAATGCCGTGGCCTTTCATTTGCCTTCCACATCGCAAATGACACCTGTACCACTGATCCAGTTCCACGAGTCACTTTCTGGTCCTGAGCCCTTTTGATACCAAAGTCCTCCTCAGCCTCAGGCCAGTATTGATGAAGCTGATGCCCTCCATCAAAATGCATCCAAGTGGGATTTAATCCACTTGGGGACCATCACCGTTCCGGGACTTTGGCACCCAAGGCCATTAGCTCTCAAGGTTATCAGTCTAGTTAACTGCTGCCTGACACTCAGTGTTGAGTCACTGGCAGTATGTTTTACTCTAGTATCATATAGCAGTATAACCTCGCCATGCATTGCAAACTATGATGGGCATCAATTCTCTAAGAAGTCAGGCAGACAGCTTCCATGTAAGCTTGGTCTAGAGCAGGGATTCTCAACCTGTGGCCCATGGGCCAAATGTGGACCATTGTGCCATTTCATGTGGCCCACCACCACCACACCAGGATGTGTCATGTGGTGGAGGAAAGGCAAAATGACCATCTGGCCCCATAAGTTGTTTGAGGGAGTGTAACCCAGCCCCTGACTTTAAAAGGTTGCGAACTCCTGGTCTAGAGACTGAACATGAGACCTTGAGCATATGAATCAGGCACCTTTTCATCCAAGGCACTTTCTTTTATCCTTGTTGAAAACTCAACTCTTGGAATAAAGCTTTGCCTCCCCCAGAGTTTAGAGAAGCAACAAATACTTTCCTTTTAAACTTAGGTCTGTCCCCTGGGTGCTGCTTTCAAGGAAAATGTCAGAAAGTATATTTTCTCAGAAAGCTCTCTGAACTATTTCTTTCTCTGAATCAGTTCTGCAGCATGTCAATGCTGGAATTCCACCCTAGGAGTCCATATGCGATTCTCCAGGAAGGGAGAGCTATATTGTGTGAATGGTTCTTTTCTTAGCATTATTCATTTAAAAGGATGTATAGTAAGCAGAGGTTCACTAGTGTATTCCCCCTTCCCACAGCTTTTTTCGGAGGCAAGCAAGCTTCATTCATTCCCTTCTTTAAAGTCTCAGACTGGTTGCAAATAGAAAGGCACTAGAAGGTCATGCTACCAAAGATCAAACTTCTAATTGTCCTTTGAATAAGAGGCTGTATTTGAGCACAGAGCTTTGCATACGAATGAGTCCTTTTCCCATGTAGCAAGTCAGCTATTTTCAGCTCAGCACTGCAGTCTTCAATTTCTTAGTTGTAGCTATGGCAATAGGATTAGATGGCATTCCAAAAAAAAAAAAAAATCATCCTAACAAATTGGCAAAGGAGAGTACAAAAGACTCCTCTACCAGGACAACATATGAAAAATTAATTCCACCGGAACGTAGAAATTCCTCAAACAGTGAAAGTCATCTGTTTGTTTGCAAGCAATTCAGCACAGGTCACAACAAACAATGAGTCCAAAAGAATTCCCCTCTTTGTCCATATGTCCTGTTTAATGTAACACCTTCCTACTTTAAGAAATAATGCATGCAACCTTTTAATGCATGCATATACTGCCTTCTTTGATACAGACCTTTTATAAACATAGCAGTTAGTTTGATAACCTTCATTATTGCAGTACAACATCAAAGCTCATTACTCAGTTTGGGAAGAAAAATGTAGTTTAACCCCAGGCCTCAGGCCATGTTATAATGAAGGTAAAGAGTCAAATCATTGGTGCTACAAAGTTATAGATGTTGTAGTTTTTCCTTTGTGTTATTCAACTGGTTCATTCTCCATACTTCATCCCTCCATAAATGGCAGGCCTCACTAAGCACATCAGATAACAGAGCTTTTGGTTTCTCAAAATACGTCAAGTCTAATAAACCTCTGGGATATTTCACCCCTAATATTTGACTTAATTATATGTTTTTGAGGGGAGTGGGTAAAAGACGGAAGAAAAGAAAACCTTTATCTTCTAAGTCAAGGGTAAGCAAACTTAGTTCTCCAGGTGTTCTTGGACTTCAATTACCACTCCTGCTGATTAGGGCTTCTGGGAACTGAAGTCCAAGAACATCTGGAGTGCCATGTTTGCTGATCCCTGTTCTAAGGCATCAAAAGTTAGTATGGAGAAATCAGTTTATTTCACACCTATGATCTCCTCCGTCCAATCCCAACAGCTTCCTAAAGGGGAAAATTCATCTCCTATCCACATTAATATTTGTTTAAATGTTGGGCCTTAATGAAATCTTTGCTTCATAAAATATTACATCTAAAACTATTTCTACAACAGTATCATTCTGAAACTGATTTAATATCTTAAACTGAACCTTTTTCTGAAGGTTTTTTTATTGATCAAGGCAAGGACATTTAATGTTTTCAAAACCATTTTCTGACTGATTGGATTATACATAATGAGCATGGTTTCCAATTGAGCTTTCAGATGATTGACTTACAGTTTAGCATTCTACAAAAAAGGAAGATATGTGGACTGATTATTGGACATCTCACTCTTTGCTATGATGTTGCAATAAAGGACCTCAAAGACACTCATTTGACATTGAAGGTTTATCTACCCAATGTAAAATCCTGGATGCAAAGATTGTGCAGGGGAAGCAGATGTTTAAAATGACCATGTTGTATTACAGCCTCTATGGAATGGAGAACTAACATTACGTTCTCCCACTGGCATTCTACCCTGTTATTATATTGATGTTTTCAGCACTGCGGTGGCTTACTGGTTAAGATGCTAAGCTTGCAGACTGGGAGTGTTGGGGTTCGATATTCGAGTGCTGCATGACAGATCTTGGCGACATGAAAGGAGCCTCATGCGGGGGTCTCCTGAGTGGAGTTTCTTCAGCAAAAATCCTTTCAAACCAGAGTAATTTCTGACACCAAATGTATTTATTTATGTCCTAAATGACTTTAAAACACAAGACTACATCTGTGCTGCATGTTTCATTTGTATCAGAATTCAGGGACAAACCGCTTTAAAGGCAGGCAGGGAAAGAAAGAGACCCGATCGGATCTCTTTCTTTTCCTCCCTGTCTTTAAAGCCACCCCACCTGCAGCAGTCTCTGCGACTGCAGTAGGGTTCTCTAGAGAACCAATCATGTCTCTCTCTTTTCCCCTCCCTGTAGTTTAAGTACAGGGAGGAAAAGAGACACAAGGAGTCTCTGCGACTGCAGTAGGGTCGGGGGAAAGGTGCATGCATTTCCCTGACCCTACTGCAGTCGCAGAGACTGCTGCGGGTGGGGGTGGATTGGGTAGTTCTACCCAAACCACCCCACACCCGCAGACCATTGCCTCGGATAACGCTAAGAATCATTATCCAGAATCGTTATCCGATGCAAGTTTTTTCCAAAAAACTTGCATCGTTATCCTATTCTAGCGTTATCCGATGCAATCGTTATCCGGGGTATTACTGTATAAGAAATGTATGATGGTTCAGATGTTTCTAAACTGGATTTCCCATCATCCTATACATTTGACTATGTTGGCTGGGACTGATGGCATTTGCAGTCCAACAACATCTGGAAAGCCCACTGATCCCCCTTCTTTCTTAGGAAAGAGAGAGTAACATGTCTGTCTGCTACCTTTGTTTCTCAAACCCAGGCACCTTGGCAAAGGGATGGCTAGAACTGTCCTCTGGGGAGGTGGTGTTAGTTGCTCGGTTGGTCGGTCAGGTCCATTGAGCCTGTCCGTCCATCATAAAATCCAAGTCTGGTAATCCTGCCTCTCACACAATCAGACAGAACAGGAAAACAAGGAAAAAAATGAGGTTTTTCTCTGGTTTGCTGGAGAAGTGACAAACTAGGGTACTGAGTTCAGACCGTTTAGTGACCAAACCACAATCAGGGAGATTCTGATATAGTTGAAGAGCAAAAATCAAGAGGAACATTCAAGGAGGCCTGGATTTGTGAACTACAGTTCCCATGATCTCCATTGTGTCCTTGACTCTTGGTGTTGTTTACAAACTCAGCCATGATGTAATGTTTCCTGCAACATCTGCTTAAAAATATTCAGAAAATCATATTCACTATCTTTCCCTGTAAGATTTGCTGCTCTGTCTACTATTGCTAAAGAGCAGCATTCAAACACATGCTGGTCCCATACAAATGTGCTTCTCTTTTCTCCATCCTAATACCCTCCTTCACAGTGATTTAATTCCAAATCCTCACTGAAAGCTGGGAAGAGGGAGATTACTTTGGAAGGCACATAATGCATTATCCAAATTGCTTGTGTTTTCTGCTCAGGTAGAAGCACAAACTGTTGGGGTGTAAATTTACTTGCTTTCACCACCAGTTATCTAAATAATTGTTTCTGGCTCAAAATGAAAATAAATGATTGTTTGCATATAAATAATAATAATCTGGTTTCTTGCCAGTAAAGCATATTTTATTGTTGGCAAGGAGAATGCTACAGTAAAAGAGCTTAGAAATTGCTATGTACTTTTTAATGGCTTATTTTGCATAATACAATACATTTTACTTTGCAGGATACAAAGAAGATAACAGCAGCCATGTTTAGCTTGTGAATATCTTTTGTATGCATGTGCATGCCAGAAACAAATCAGCACGAGTGGCAAATTGCTGTAAACCTTTCTAAAAATGTGCGCAGTAAGGAAGGGGTTTATCTTAAGCAGTTTATCTAATCTAGGCAAAGATTCAAGTGACAGCAAATTGATATTGTTGACCCCTGCCAGATGTCTAAAAACTATATGATATTTGCTTCCTGAGATATTCCAGCACATGGAGATTCAAAGACTAGAATGGTCTAAACTGGAATATACAGCAGGTAAAGTGATAGCAATCCTACTTTCAAATATTAGACTGGACTCCATAGGAAGGTGAATGAAGAGAATTTCCTCTGATTAGTAACATGACCCTGTTTGCTTTTACTTGCCCTGCCATTAAAAATGTACACAGAGGTAGATGGTCATGGCATGACCTATTTGACAAAAGATACGTCTTATATTTGAAGACACCAGGCTATTTGCATGGCCACTCAGACAGACTCCTATTTTTAGAAAAGACTAATACAGAGGAAAAAGAGACGTCATGAAGATGCACTCTGAAGAATTAGCAGCTGGACAGCAGACTGAGCAACTCAACTGTGTATTCTAGCAATGCATTTCATCCCTCCCTCCTGTTCAGTCTCTCTGAGCAATGTATAAGTGGCCAGTCTTTGCAAAACTCAACATGTGGGCATTAGAGGGTTTTTTCCGGGACACTGATGCTTAGTTTGCAGGACTGACAGTGCTCACTATAGTAGGCTGTTAGGAAGTTCTTTAAGAGTATTTCTACTGCTAGCACAAGACTGGATATTATGAGCTACAGAGAGTGACCTCCAGTTCTAACTACAATTGTAACCAGCTCTTTAAGTAGAGGGCTCATAATAACCATAACTAACCAGGGCCATAGCCAGGATTCTAGATGTGGGTGGGCGAATATGTCTTCAGGATGGGCAACAATGTCATATATATATATGGATCATCCTGTCCAGCCTTTGGCAAGGAGGCATAGTAGAGAATCAAATTTCCAATTCCTGCCTCAGCAGCCAGTTACCTAAACCATGCATTTTTGGAACCTAATAACTGGCAGATCTATTGCCATTCAGGCTGCTTTGTTAACCCTAACCAAACATGGAAATGTGACATGAATCTTCCTGATGACACAACCAGATGCACTTTATCACTGTACAAAAGTTACTGCTGCACTAGGCAAAACTTCATGGCAGTTCACAGCCTGATTCTCCTTACTGTCTGCTGTAGTCTTTAAACTCTGCTAATCCACTGTAGTCTTTAAACCCTGATAATCCATTGAAAGGGAGTTGTTCTTAAAAATAGGTTATGAAGTGTCTAGCTTCACATAAGAACTTTTCCCCATATGGCCATTGTTCCCACTTTACCTTGCCCTTCAAAGTAATGAAGGACATTGTGTCAGTTGTGTTATTGTTACATGCTGTCAAGTCTTCTCCAATTTATGGCAACCCTCTGAATGAGAGATCTCCAAAATGTCCTGTCCTCAACAGCCATGCTCATTTCCAGCAAATTATAGTCTGTAGTTGCCTTAGGTGGAGTCAATCTATCTCACTTGGCTTTTCTTGTGTCCTGCTGCTTTCCACTTTTCCAATCATCATTGTGCTTTCCAGAGAACCTTGCCTTCCCATGATGTGCTCAAAATAGGACAGTTTCTGTTTTATCCAGAGACAGACTTGCTGTAGGACCCACTTCTTTGCCTTTTTGGATGTACAGGGTATCCACAAAGCTCTCCCCCAGCACCACATTTCAAGAGAAACAAGGTGATTAGCAATAAAATAGTCTTGGTCTTGGTTCCCAGTGACACATTTTTACTCTTGATTAGTTTTTCTAGTTTCTTCTTTGCTGTCCTTCTGAGTCTGAGTCTTCCTATTTCTTGGCTGCAGTCCCCATTTAGATTGATTATTGAGCTTAGGTATAAAAATATTTCACTATCTCTAGCTCTTTATTGTCAGCCTTACAATTCTTCCATAGGGATGATTTTAATCTTCTTAATGTTCAGCTGCATCCCTGCTTTGGCACTCTCTTCTTTAATTTTCATTAAAAGTTGTTTCAAGTAATTGCTGTTTTCAGCCAATATGATTGTGTCACCTGCACATCTTAAATTATTGAGGCTTCTTTCACCACTTTCCACACCTCCGTCATCTGAATCAGTTCTGACTTTCTACATGATATGTTCTTGCATACAGACTCTTCTTTTTCTTCCATGTCTAGGCCAGACATGAAACTGCAAAAATAAAGCCACCTTTAGGTGAATTCATTCTGCACTTCCTTTCTCCTGACCTTGTGTGAGAAAGATTAGCCAGCACAAGGTTGCCATTGCCTGGGGTATGTCCAATTGTGGTTCAAAAATGCCACAATCTTCAAGGATGCATACAGATAAGAAGATCAAATAATCCTTGTCTGACTTCTTTGCCTAAAGGAAACCTACCTGTCTGTCTGTAGTTTGTCCTAACAGTAGCTTCTTGTCCACAATATGGTTGTACCTTGCTTAAAGAGCATAATGTGTTCCACAGGATTGCTCTTTAAGCGAGGTTGCTCTTTAAGCGAAACACCATTGTAAATGACCAATTGTGTGGGGGATTGTGGACCCCGATTTATTTGTTAAGCGAGTTTTGGGTTGGTTTTATTTGTTAAGCGAAGCAAACATTCAGAGAAAATTCTGCTCTTTAAGCGAGTTGCTCTTTATGCGAGGTTTGACTGTACAGTAAAACCTCATATAACACTAAAACCTGGTTCCACAAGTCTTGGTGTTATATGATTTTTAGTGTTATCTGATGCATGTTAAAATCCTATGGGATCCATAGAGATACATTGTAACCACACAGGCTTTAGCGGTTGTTATCTGAAGCATCCCATAGGATCTTAATGTTATCTGATGCAATTATTCCCCCCAGATTCCTTAATGTTATGGGATTTTAGTGTTATTCGATACTAATGTTATATGAGGTATTACTGTATATGTTATGCATCAGAACAATCAAGTATTGGGGCAATCCCTTTTTTTTCCAGAACTACCCAGTCAAATGTTTAGCTGTAGTGTATGAAGCACAAACTGATCTCCTTCTGAAATTCTTTCTTATGTTCCAGTAGTCATCAATGTAAGTAACTGGGGGGGGGGGGAGTTTACATAAAAACAGCAGCCTCATGAAAAATATGAGGGCTGTGAACACATTTAGGCATCTCCAAGGCAATGATAAAACTCTGTCAACTGAGCCTTCCATTCCAGAAGCACCGTTGGATTCCTTTTGACTTGAAGAAAGAAGAAAAAACGTGAAAGGACTTAACAGATTCAATCGCTATGCGAGTTTTCCCCATAGAAATGCTCATTATGCGAGTTTTTCCATAGGGAAAAGTCCAACTCACATAGCAAAAAAATTGTTATGCGAGTCAGACTCGCATAGCAAATTGTTCGCATAGCAAGCAACCTCACAGAACAAATTAAATTTGTTATGCGAGGTATGACTGTACTAACCATTTGCCAATTTTGTGTCTTGCAGAGAAGCAGCATTTGCCCACTTTGCTTATAACTGTACTAATCATGCCACAATGTCTGCCTTAGAATGAGGAGAATGTATAAATGTAACAGGATCCTGTGGATAAGGTTGACCGTCTCCTGTCTTCTACATACAAGGAACAATAAACAAA
Organism: Furcifer pardalis; assembly: GCA_030440675.1. Classification (NCBI taxonomy): domain Eukaryota; kingdom Metazoa; phylum Chordata; class Lepidosauria; order Squamata; family Chamaeleonidae; genus Furcifer; species Furcifer pardalis. The sequence goes on from CP126896.1 coordinate 58,555,693, forward strand.
ATGAGTCATTACTTAGCGCACAGTGTAGCAAATGAGAAGTAGCTGAAGCTTATCTATGATTAAGGAAGCATCACTCTAGTTCTTTTTCACTTAGCAACTTAAAACCTATCCTTTAATCAGAGAGAGGGAAAGGGAGCTGTGTGCATGGTTTGCTTTTTTTAAATGGAGTGAAAGATATTCTTAGTTACAGATGTTGTTGGTCAGAATTTCCACTAGCTTTAGAAACCCATCTTAGTGGTCTGTATTTCCTTTGGTGGTACAAACTTTCTTTCCAGATAAATGGTTTACATTTTTAAAAGCACATAAAGTAGGTTAGATGCCATCCATTCTGGAAGAATGCCCAGTTTAGGTTATTTTAAAAGTTGTGGTCAAATTATGCAACACCAAAATACATTATGTGAAAACTCCATGCTTCCTTTTCTAAATGTTAATATATCCATAGAAAATCTGTTCAGGACTGAGTTGGCAAGAGTGTTAACCTTTTCTCTTGTACTTTGGCTTGGGAGGGGAAAAATTCCTATTAGACTCATAGGAAACCTTTCCTCTCCTGCAGCCAAATTAGTTTCTGGGAGGATAATAATTTTGTTCACCATTGTAATGCAGTAGGTAAGCACTCTGTCTTCTTACATACACACTTGTGGTCCCTTCTAGCAGATTGTAATGAATGTTTTTGAAAACCTACGTGCAACTTTGGTTTCCTGCTTAACATCACACATAGTTTGTGCCTTCCTGGCCACAAAGAATATCTTAAATTCCTGCTGAAGAATTTTGGGTACCCAAGCACTTCAAAATACAGTCATACCTCGCATAACGAATTTAATTCATTCTGTGAGGTTGCTCGCTATACGAAAAGTTCGCTATGCGAGTCTGACTCATATAATGAATTTTTTGCTATGCGAGTCGGACTTTTCCCTATGGAAAAACTCGCATAACGAGCATTTCTATGGGGGAAACTCGCATAGCGAAAAAATTCGCTATGCGAGTTTTCCCCATAGAAACACTTGTTATGCGAGTTTTTTCATAGGGAAAAGTCCGACTTGCATAGCGAAAAATTCGTTATGCGAGTCAGACTGTTTAGCAAAAAACTTGCTCGTTATGTGAGTTTTTCGCTAAGCGAAATGCTCATTATGTGAGGTTTGACTGTAAATCTATTGTCCTCATAATCGCCTCCTATTCTTTCCTGGCTTCTGTTGGTACCTGATCGGCTGCCACTGTATTTGTCAGCCTCAAAACAGACACAACACTTGACACCTTAGGGAGTGTTCTTTATTTCTCAAACATTTCAATGCATGACAGTTCCAAACATGTCATCGCATGAATGCTGATGGCAGTATGTGACAATGGTGGGATTAGAGATCACAGTTTAGTAAACTACTGCTAATAATTAATCAATTGTTATTATAGCCCCAAGGTTCAAGAAAATGGTTACCAGTTTAATTACCATTGTCATTACCACTTTGTACGGACAACACACCCATGTTATCCTACTACCATAGGACTCGTTCTACCTGACAGAGACCTGCACCCATCTAGGAAGCCAACACAAACCCTTGTGGTTCTGCTCCAGGCTAGAGAAATCTATGATAGGTTTCAATCACTGACTGTCTATGCTTAAAAACCTGCCAGATCAGGTAAGAATAGCAATGTAAATTAGCAAAATGTAGAATTGCCATAAAGAAATAAAGGAACTGGAACTCTTCCACCAGCTTATGTTCTATATAAGAAGTACAACATCCTCTGTTACAATCAGGTTTATTTTTGAAGGAAAAAAATAGATCAAAATTCAGGATCAGATGCAAAAAAAAAGTAGAAGAAAGGAACATTTTTACTTTTCCTCTTTTCCTGAATAAGACAAGAAAGGCATATCTATCTATATTTCCTGGCCTAGCCAGTTAACACATTAGATTACCTCTTTCTACTTTTTACTCACAAGCAAGCATAAATATGCTCCTTTCTCCTCCCTTGATAAGCACATACAACACATAATAATGGCATTTCTGCTTCTCCATTCCAATATAACAAAATACATTTTTCATCTATGTATGTTCACCAATAAAGCTGTACATTCAATGTCCATCATACCTATTTCCATTCTCACAGATTCAGGTAGTTTTGACTATCTTCAAAAGTAAACTAATCAGCTTTGAAGGCCATTCCACAGATTTTCTTCAAGGAGCAAAGAACCAGTGACCATCTTAAGTTACTAAAAACAGAGGTTCCATCTTGATTCATTACACACTTCCCCATATCATGAGAACAGCTATCTTATAATTATTTTTAAACAAAATCTGAATGATATTTGAGCTGTAGTACGAAGCCAAACACAATCTTCTCCAGTCCATTTCATCTCCGCCTCAACACACATAACAAAGCATGAGACATCATTAAAAAGTTATCCTTTGCTGTGGGCAATAAAAGGAATATTTCATTAGAAACAGAGCTCCCATTAGATGTAAAAGATTATTTAATCAAAAATGGAACCTACTTTTTCTCCGTGTTTTGCACATTAGCCTTCTTTTGTAATTGGATGTTAAGAGATAAACATATTTATATGTCCAATTTCTCAAGTCCATGGTTTTGAAAGATTTGCATGCGTTGAGACAAATCCTTCTAAGAGCAGAAAACACACTTAAACACCGTAAGTTGTGATCTTACTCTCAGTTAAAATCATGATGTAATGTAGCTACATCCTTGTTACTGGAGAAGGGAGTTAATTACAAGTAACTAGTTACCTTCAAGCACAAGACAGTGATGATACAACACTAAAAGATGAAAAGGGGGTTTTTCAAATATGGACATAACACAACAGAAAACAAATATTTGTTCACTGATCACCAGTTTCCAAGTGTTACTTTCAAAATATTAGTAAGAGAGAGTAAAATTTTTGGTTTTACAAAATCATTCATAAGACAAAAGGGGGGTACATACTCTGGTACATACTGATAAAGGCTATTTAAATTTTAGACATTCCAAGCAATGATCCAACTGCAATACATTTAGAACACAGGATGCATACTATTCATCAGTTCAAATTCAAACATATATAAAACAAGGCATTTACAAGCAGAACAATAAAAGAAACAAAAGCTATTAAACTAGGTCCTAGGAACTGATATCTTGTTTTCGTTTAAAGATAACAGCACACAGAGAGTCATCACAATGGCAAAAATGCCCTTCTGTAGATTACAGTTTGTTCTTGCTCATAACTATTTTTCTGGTTTCCAAATATTTGATTTAGTTTTTTAAAAAAAACTACAAAAATGAAGAAAAACACACACTCTTATTGAACTTTAAATACAGGTGGATTTATTGCTTCTTAGGTTTGCACAGAGTGGAACCTACTTCATGAGACACGTGAGTGACTGAGCTCAAAAATACAGTCATATTCTATATTTATAGCACTGTGCTATACATGTTCATTTAAAGCATCATTGGTTTAACAGCTTTATTTGCCCAGGTAAGCCTGTACAAAGAAATAGTTGCCAAGAGCAATCCTATATTTGTTTACTCAGAAGTATGACCAATAAATTCAGGTCGGCTTACTCAGAGGTAACTCTGATTGTAGCTAACATTTCTAACAAGTACCACAAGATTCTTTGTTGTCATATAGCCAGTATTGTTCCCATGTATAAGATTGCATTTGATGAAGAGCAAACTGACTGAATATTACCATGGATGTAGTAATTAAATGTGTTAAACTTCACTTAGAGTCCTACTACATCAGTTGTTCCCAACATCAGACCCATGCCCCACAGGGGGAATTCAATTCCCAGAAGCCTAAGTCAGTACTTTGGTTGAGCAGGGCTTTGAGGAATTAACTTAGGCTTCTGGGAATTGAAGTCCAAAAACCAAAGGTTGGGAAACACTGCACTAGATCAACAATAGTTTCCTTGTCTTTCTATATTTTTGTTTTGCTGCATGCCTTTCCCCTTATTTCTAGCTCCCTCTTCTCCTGTTTTTCTCTTTCAATAAATAACTAGTAAATCAGAGTAAATAAATAATCATATCAGCCCATATAACATTTTGAAAAACTGGGATTTATGGGATTTGGCATCTCTTCTAAGTACATAAGCATTCCCATTTTTCAACCCTAGTTGGGTTGAAAAGCAAAAGATTCATAAAGCACATATAATATATGTATGTGTATGTGTATGTGTATGTGTATGTGTATGTGTATGTGTATGTGTATGTGTATGTGTATGTGTAATACACATGGTCTGAATGATCAAAAGTTGAGAGAATAGGAGAGTTAGAAAGGCCAAATATATAATATAGAGAATATGAAAGATTAAAGCTGGACTAGCTCAGTTGGTTGGCATGCCTGTTTTGAAACCAAGGGTTGGAAATTTGAATCCCCACTATCCCTCTCAGGAGAGGGCGATCTGAAATGACTCAGCACAAGTGGCTGACTAGGTTCTACCATTGTGCAGCTTTGGACAAGCATGACCAAAAGATTGGCTAGCAAGTCACTATTTGTGTACTATGTATTTAAAATCCCTACTTATTATTTAAGATCAGAGACCAACTGAGTTAAATGACTATATGCAGACTTTGAGTCTAGCCAGGTTATCTTCCTATGGTAATAGAGTACATCATAATGCCAGGGACACACCCCTGGGCATTAGGTGGCAGTTAACTAACCTGACAACCCTGAGGACTAATGGCCTTGCCAAAGTCCACGGGGAGGAGTGATGGTCCCCAGGTGGATTCAATCCCACTTGAATCCATCTTGATGGAGAGCAGCAGCTTCATCAATACTGGCCTGGGGCTAAGGAGGACTTTGCATGCCAAAAGGGCTAAGGTCCAGAAAGTGATTCGCATAGCTGGATCAGTGGTATGGGTGTCACACTGTGATGTGGAAGGCAGATGAAAAGGCCATGGCATTATATTCATAGGACAAGCTTCATGGCTGATCACCATGATGATTGCCAATACCTGTATTCAGAATTGCATATGGAAGAAGAAGAAGGTGACGACGATGACAATACTGAACCTCCAGGGTCTTTTGCCATTTTCAGGATTCTTTGAAGATCTGTGCGTGCGTGCGTGCGTGCGTGCGTGCGTGCGTGCGTGCGTGCGTGCGTGCGTGCGTGTGTGAAGATCTTCTGATGTTTAGAGTGTGGGAAAATGATGCTCTAGTGAAGTTTGGTTTTCTCTTATTTAGGCACAAAAAAGGCAGTTCTAGAATAACTTGGGAATGACAAGTCTTTTCATCTATCTGTACAGTTAGTTTCAATTCAGCTGAGATTCCATTAACTTCCAAGGTTCAACAATGTTTCTCAGCCACACAGCTATTTCCTATAACTCTTAAAAACTTAAGACAATAGTTATATAATTAAAATCATTAGATCTAAAAATTCTAAGCACACTCTTGAAATCATGTAAATCTTAGCAAATTGGTGCTCATAAATTTCTCATTGGTTGCATGCCTGCTCTTGATTGTATGATTATACTCAGGAATGCAAACAGTACCTTATTAATGAAGAGCAATTTGCTGCCCAAACTTAAAAATTCCCCCTTACACAAGGAGATTCTGGCCCATGCATTTGTAATAATAAAAATTACATGTCATCAGGTAATTTCCAACTTGTGTCAGCCCTTGCAGAGTTTCCTAAATATAGAGTTCTTAGACATGGTCTGTCATTCCTTTGTTCTGGGAGCACCTTGGGAATATTCAACTCACCCAATGCTATATAGGCTAATCCTTATCCTGGGAAATAGTGCAGGGAAACAGGGACTTGGTTTCTGACACCACAGCCAGGTACTACTAGAACATGAAGCAAAGTTTTCTGGCTTCATCTGTCACTTGTTGACAGTCATGTTTCCAGGACTGTATGCCAGACTCAGCTAGGAGCAGTGCATCTGCTTACCCAGAAGAGCAGGCTGATGTTTATTCTGGCATAATCTTTCAGTTGATAATAATGGATAATTAAAAAAAATACTCATTCCTATAATTTCCCACAGCCTCTTGGTTTCTAGGGAGTGACCCTGTCTAATTTAGTAGAATAAATGTATGAACTCTACTCAGGTCTTCTCTTCTACAGTATAACAACAGTGAGAGGGGAGAGACCTGATCATGCAACTCACCCTATTTCCAGCATCCTAACTGGTAAATGTTCTAAGTGACATAGACGAGTCCTACAACCTTGCATTTAAACTCTCTTTTGCAAAGACAGCAAAGATACTGTGGAATACTTATTTATTTATTATTTACACTTATATCCCACCCATCTAGGGAAAAAATCCTCCCTACTCAGGGCGGCTAACATCATAAAACCAGTCATATAACGATCAAAAGTTAAAAATTACACACAATAAAACTCCTAATAAAACCATCACCACACATTACAATGGCCAGAAAGTACCACAATCCAGGACCCTTGAAACACAACCTTTTTAGGATGAAAAGAAGTCAGGCAGCATATCTAACGACCAGAAATAGGCAGCACATTCCCAAAGGCCTTCTCAAAGAGCAGTGTTTTTAATTGTTTTTTTTTTTAAAGACTGCAGGGATGGAGTCTGGCGTAGCTCGGCTGGAATGTTGTTCCACGGCATTGGTGTCGCCACTGAGAAGGCCCTTCTCCTTGTCATGACCTTTCTAGCCACTCTTGGGGTCGGCACCTGATGCTGTGCTGACCAGTGATGGGATGATAAAAATTTTAGTACCCCACCCTGACGTCATCACAGTGGGGGCGGAGCTAACGTCATGACGTCATGGGTGGAGCCAACGTCATGATGTCATGACGTTGTAGGCGGGGCCAAAAATAAAATAAATAAAATAAAAATAAAACACACACACCCCTCAACCCACACACACAAAACCGTTAATAAAATAAATAAATAAAATAATAATTAAATAAAAATACACCCAAACACCCACCCACCCCAAACACAAACCCCACTTACAATGGGGACCATTGGGGCTGGCCCCGAGCCTCGGCGCCCAGCGGCGGCGTGCCTAGCCGGGTGGCCGAGGGCCTCCCGGCCGCAACCCTCCATGGGCAGCCCTGAGCCTCAGCACCCATCGGCGGCACGCCTAGCCGGGCGGCCCAGGGCTTCCGGCCGCAACTCTCCACGGGCTGCCCCGAGCCTCGGCGCCCGGCGGCGCTCCTAGCCAGGCGGCCCAGGGCTTCCGGCCGCAAATCTCCACGGGCTGCCCCGAGCCTCGGCACCCAGCGGCGCTCCTAGCCGGGCGGCCCAGGGCTTCCGGCCGCAACTCACCACGGGCAGCCCCGAGCCTCGACGCCCGGCGGCGCTCCTAGCCGGGCGGCCCAGGGCTTCCGGCCGCAACTCACCACGGGCAGCCCCGAGCCTCGACGCCCGGCGGCGCTCCTAGCCGGGCGGCCCAGGGCTTCCGGCCGCAACTCTCCACGGGCTGCCCCGAGCCTCGGCGCCCGGCGGCGCTCCTAGCTGGGCGACCCAGGGCTTCCGGCCGCAACTCTCCACGGGCAGCCCCGAGCCTCGGCGCCCGGCGGCGCTCCTAGCCGGGCGGCCCAGGGCTTCCGGCCGCAACTCTCCACGGGCAGCCCGTGGAGAGTTGCGGCCAGGAGCCCTGGGCCGCCCGGCTAGGCGCGCCACCGGGCGCTGTGGCTCAGGGCTGCCCGTGGAGAGTTGCGGCTGGGAGCCCTGGGCCGCCCGGCTAGGCTCGCCGCCGGGCAGCGAGGCTTAGGGCGCCCGTGGAGAGTTGCGGCCGCCAAAGTCATCCCCGCTGCAATCTCCGCCGCCGCCATTATCGTTGCTGCCGCTGCTGGTGCCGTCATCGCCGCTCCCGTCATCGCCGCCACTGCCTGTGTTGCCGCACCGCCACTATCTCGTTCTTGAGGACTGCCGGTGTTGCCGATTTTTAAAAAAAATTTGAGCTAAAATGGCTCCGATTTACTGCGCATGCGCAGAAACTCAATCTGCCGCATTGCGCATGTGTCAGATTGAGTTTCTAAGCATGTGCAGTAAAATTGGAGTAAAAATTGCTCCAATTTTATTGCGCATGTGCAGAAACTCAATCTGACGCATGCGCAATGCGGCAGATTGAGTTTCTGCACATGCGCAGTAAATCGGAGCCATTTTAGCTCCGATTTTTTTTAAAAAAAAATCTTTCGGTGAGGCGTCCGGAACCGGACGCCTCAAAAGTGGACTCCCCTCACGGAGAACCCTCTGGGATTGTTCTTACCGGTTCCAGGGAACCGTATAGAACCGGGGACATCCCATCACTGGTGCTGACATTAAGGAGTGAGTGATGCGGGCTACTATCCTGAGGGGAAGAGGTTCCACAGGGTAAGAAGGTCCCAAACCGTTTAGGGATACATCCAAAAGGTGCACCTGTGTGGTGCAGGATTGTTAGGCACAATCTTGTCACATCCCCTCTTTACTAACTGCATTCTAATGGTAGAGAGAAACCCCATGTGGAGTATGTGGCAGGTTTAATTTTGTGGATGCAGTTCTGCTATCAGTTATATATGGAGCAGTATCCTCAATTACATGTGAAATCAGCTACAGGACTGCAGTTTATATTTCTATTAATATGTAGGGACATATATATAACCCCCAAAGGACAACTGGTAGGAAAAGAAGAATTCCTATTTTATGCAAAACTGCATTTGAGCTAGAATATAGGCTACAGACAGAGGAATACTCTATTTCTTACCAATTTTACTTGAGAAAGGGTTTTCATGCATGAAATTGTGTTGAGAAATAGTCTCCCTACTAGGTCTCCTGCTCATCTCTTTATTCATCTTGCAACATTTCTGATCAAGCTATATTAATTTTAGGTCACAAATTATTCTGGGTTGAAAGCATTTTTGCTGGAGAAATTCTGTTCAGGGTATGCCCAAATGAGGCTCCTTTCATGTCTCCAAGATCTTTTCCCACCAAAGTGATCCCTATTTATCTACTTGCAATTTCTTGCTTTCAAACTGCTAGGCTAGCAAGAGCTGGGACAGAGTCGGACATTCATTCCATCAGGTCTTGAACTGCTGACTTGCCAACCTTTCAGCTAATAAGGTGAGCATCTTAACCACTGAGCCACCACAATCCCTCTCTGATCCAGCTGACTTCTGGGGGCCAGTGGGTTGGGGGGAACAGGCACCCGCTCGCGTGCTACAAAGCGCGCCAGCAGGGGCCTCTTCCCCCGATCCTACTGGCCCCTTAGTGCTTGCTAAGGGGCCAGTGGGGTGGACTTCCGAAGCCCTTCCATGCTGTGTTCAAAGCCCAGCAGCTTCGGGCACAGCCCGCATGGGCTTCGGAAGGCTAGCCCAGCCCACCTGAGCTGGGCTAGCCTTCTTCCGCAGCCCTTGGGGGCTGTGTCCGAAGCCGCTGGGCTTCGAACATAGCATGGAAGGGCTTCAGAAGAAGGCTAGCCCAGCCCAGTCAGGCTGGGCTAGCCTTCCACAGCCCGGACGGGCTGTTGATGAAGCCTAGCGGCACTTGGGCTAGCTAGCCCGTGCGCCACTAGGCTTCGTCCAGTAATCGCTGCTACTGAACTAGGGTCAGGGGAAAGGCAGGCACCCGCATGCCTTTCCCCCAACCCTAGTCCAGTAGCAGCGATCCATCGCTAGAGGGGAGGTGGATTGGGTATATGTTCTACCCAATCCAACCCCTCCACACACACACACGATTGGCTCGGATAACGCTAAAGATTGTTGAATAGAATCATTATCCGATGCAAGTTTTTTCCAAAAATCTTGCATCATTATCCGATTCTAGCGCTATCCGGTCCTATCGTTATCCAGGGTATTACTGTAATTAGCTTCCTGTACAACATAGTTTATAAACAGCAATCTACAGTAATGTTCAATGTCCACTTTCAAATATGGAAAGCCTTGCTTCCTCTTTCATGACATGAAAGATTTCAGGGAAAGTGTTTGGCCTTATTTTATCCATGAAGCCATTTATCACAAAGGTTTGTTTAACCAACCTCTGGCCCATATTCACTGCCTTTTGCTGCCATGCAATAGATAAATTCCTTCTCTCCAGCATTACTTAATTTTAAGGTTCTTGTATTTGTCACAGGAGCAATAAGATAAAGAAAAATCTTCAGAAGAGATATCTGAACTTAATGACAAAAACAGAACATTTTAGTTTTATTCGTCTGTCAAAATACATGCACACAAATTCTCTGTACTTCTTGCCACTGTTACAATTCAGCCAGCTTCTGCCATTGCAGTCTTCTGAAATTATGCTTATTTCTTAACTAGGGCCACTGCTGTGTCTCAGCATTATCAAAATGGCTTACCATAAAATAAAAACACAGAGGTAAATGGATGCTGGGGAGGGGAGGGCTAAAACTGTCACTACTGACTTAGAAAAAAATCTCCATGAAACCTAGCAGTCTTTTTGACTTCTTTAGGGAGAGAAACTATAGCTGCACAAGTTTATCTCTTTCTGCCAAGATATCTGAAAAATATTGGTAGTCTCTTTTAAAAATCATCTCTTAAAGGGACAAATCACAAAGAATGCTAGCTTTAATGAGAGAGCTCCCTGTTATTTGGCAGCCGTATTCTCCTCATTACAGGCTGCATCCTTCCATTCAGTTCCCAAAAATTGGGTATCGTGGAGTTTTTATTTCTACGGATAGTCAGTGGGAGGCATGAACATTTGAACTGCCAAGTTGGAATTTGAATGGAGACTCAACTTCAAGCTGGCAGCTACTCAGCCAATGAGAAGGAAATCAGGTTATTGTTTTTCTTCTAATTTGCTAAAATACAACCTAAACCAAATTTTGTGAGGGGTTCACTCCTTTGCTTTAGAAACATTTTGTGCAAGTCAACTCAAAAGTAAATCACCTACATTCAGGGACATAGGAAGGCAGATGGTCTTCATTAAACTACCATTTCTATCAACCAGAATAAACAAAGGGAAAGAGAACAAAAAGGTTATTTTCTTGATGATAGGAAAGAAGAAGCAGGCTTAAGATGGGAATGGGAAAGTTGTGGTCCTCCAAATTGCATGAACTGCATCTCCCATCAGCCCTGAACAGTATAACAATTTGAGGGATGGCAGGATATGTATTCCATCACCAACTGCAGGAACACTCACTGTTCAGAGTGGGAGAACATCCCAGATTGATGAGGGAATAAACAAACACAAATAAACAAACGAATGGATGAGATGGGTTGGGAAGCCTTTCTGTTAACCCACACTTAGGACCATCTAATTTCTGCTATCTAGTCATTCAGCATGGAACCCATCACACAAAACCAGATTAGAAGATGGTGGAAGGAGCTCAATGGACAAGGAACATAATTAAAGGAGGATATAGCTGAAGATCAATCTCCCCTACGTCACCTGGAGGACCCTGAATAGGCTGAGGGTTGGAGTGCCTAAATGCAAGACCAACATGTTCAAGTGAAGACTCCTGGCAGACAACAACACACGGTGTGAATGTGGAGAGACACAGAGTCCAGCCTATTTGCTGGTCTGTCAATTGCTGCCAGGGAAATGCACCGATGAAGACTTAGACTTGGGCAACAACAATGTGAAGAAAATGGCTTGATTTTGGTAGTCCAGGGTTTGATCGGTATACGGAAGACGGGAAGAAGAAGAGGAGGAGGAAGAAGAAGAAGAAGCATAGAGCCCATGCACAATGAGTGAAATGTGGTAATCCTGCCTTCTCCTTATCATTTTGATCATAGAAATTAAACAACATGAAGATAAAATGGCAGCTGCAGCTTTTCCACAGAAATCTAAACAATAAACTATCCAGCTAAACTGTCCTCCCTGTTATCTGACTGTTATGTTTCTGAGTTTAAAGAAGTAACAGATGGGTGGAGATAGTGTGTTCCGCTTCGCACATGTGAGCTCCACTCATGAACTGAAAGTCAAAAAAGAGCTTTAAGATGCTCTCAGCAAGATCAGCTGCTGTGCCAGTTATGATTAGAAAATCAGAATTTTCCCAGAATCCAACTGTAAATCTGTGTCCAATTGTCACAGGGGAAATGGCTGTCTATAACTCAATTCATGGAAAATATTATACTTGACAGTTGAGGAAATGTGATGGGCATTTCTATCAATTGCATAGAGAAAATGTAGGAGAACTTTGAACACACAAGGTGTTAAAGCTGTGAGGTGTCAGGGTAGAGGGGGGCAATCATTTTCTTACAGCACTATTCATCACATTAAAAAGTACAGTAATAGCACCATTCTGTAGACAGGCACCAGGATTAAACCCAAATGAATCTCAATTAGACTTACTGTCATGCAAGGGTATATAAGATTGAAGCCTCTGCATGCCTTTGGGCATGCAGAACACACTGACACCATCCTCTGAGCCCCACCAACGGCCAGAGGATAAAAAGCAGCTGTGGCCACGGGCAGCAGAAGACGATGGTTGTGGTGCTGTGGCATGATTCATGTGGTGACTGTTATTTTGTTGTTATGGAATTTTTTTAAGTGAATGTTTTTCTTTCTTTTTGCAATGTTTTATGATGTTTTATGATGCTGTGATTTATGATTTGTATAATACTGTCATTTATTTAATTGCTTCTGTGAGCTGCTTAGAGTCGCATTGTCGAGTGGGTGGCATACAAATGTAAATATCATCATCATTTTTTGAAACCACTCACAGCAAAGCTGCATATAGCTGGAATTAGGCCTTTGTGTCATAAATCATATTGTCTGGTAATTTAGAGCAAGACACCTCTCAATTAAACTCTTTTAAAAATGGATGCTCTTTTGGAGGAGCGTAAAAAAAGCCAGGTCCCTGATACTTCTGTTGGTGCTTAAAATGAAAATGCTTTGATCCATTATTATTATTATTATTATTATTATTATTATTATTATTATTATTATTATTATTATTATTATTATTATTATTATTATTATTATTATTATTATTATTTGTCAGAGATCACTCTGGGTTGAAAGGATTTTCAGGGAATACCTGAATAAGGTTCCTTTCATGTCCTGGGTATCAAAACTCTACCTTCCAGTCTCCAGCTCAGCACCTTAACCACTAAGCCACTTGGGAAGCTGCCATCCACCATTGTTACAAAGTAAAATTAAAATCCGCCCGTAGTGACGTATTGATCAGTTTGTGTTATAACCAAGCACAGTGATACATATTTGGTCATTAGAGAACAATAAAGATTATAGCACAGAACATTGAGAAATAGGAGAGGGACTATAAATATTAACTACATTTGCAGGTTTCTCATCTTCAGTATAGAGCAATCTCATGGTTAATTACATATCGTCACTGCACTATTTTAAAAAAACTTAAGCAGGTATGACCTTTATTATTCAGATTAACTCTATTATATTTGTGCATGATTGTGCTTGATGTAAAATAGCTGTTGCTAATTTTAGACATATTTAACAATAATGAATGTGAGCCTTATTAAGCCTAATAGCCTTATTCTGTGATGCTACTAAATTTGGAACTTTCAGTGCTTTGTCATTTGCAGAGTTATTCTTGTACCTTTGACCACACGATTGAACCTAACCATTCTTCCTCAGGAAGGGAGATTCCTTCCTGTTGCTGAACCCGGGACACAGGCTTCCTTCTCCAGGATGCTGATTTTGACTGATAACAACTCATTTACTCCTTAGAATATGTAATAAGTTGAGTTCAGCCAAGACCTTCCTGGTGTGACCTGCCCTGTGGCTGCAAGAGCATCCTGTACGCAAAAACTATTGTGTTGGAAAATGTGCAAGTGTACAGAAGGTTGGATTGGGTGAGTGCTCTTGTAAGACTTTCTTACGTCAAGATAGCTGCAGCCTACCAGCTGGATGCTGAAGTGACAGAATCAAACTATTGAACTCTCAATACAGGAGGAAAAACAGGGAGCAACTTTGGCCACAAGCATAGTATAAACAAACATCCTCCAACTCATTCTTTTAGGAAGAAATATATATATTCTTGCTTACTATTCCTTCTTGCATCTTGCCTTTAAATGGTTTACTTCACTTTTATAGCATACTAGCCAAATAAGTAGCTCTTTTAAAAAATATGCCTACCTGCCATCAAGTTTCTTCTGATTTAAGACAATCAACTGAATTGATGATCAGGAAAAAGTCTTTCATACTAAAAATAATGATTCTTTTATTGATTCAATAAATCTCATGTTTAGTTTTCTCTTCCCCCCCCCCCAGTGTTTTCCAAGGAGTTTTGTATTATCACGTCCAATGTGGCCTCAGTTTAGTAATGTTAGCTTCTAGTATAAGTTCAAATTTGATTTGATCTAGAACCAGCTTATTATTTGTCCTTCTGCCAGTCCATGGTATCCATGGAGCTATTCTCTAAAACAGGGGTCCTCAACCTTTTTAAGCTGGGGGATGGTTCACACCCCCTCAGAATATTTGCGGGCCAGACTGGTGGTCCCACCACCCCCATCACCTTTGACAGCAGCACCATCAGCAATGGGGGAATGGTGGGGACTTACCCTGAGCCCCAGCCACCTGGGACCACCCCAAGCCCCCAACACTACCCCCAACACTGCTGCCACCACCGGCAGCAGGACCACCCTGAGCACCCAACACTGCCACACACACCACTTCCCTGCCTCCTGGCCTGGAGAAGCTGCATGGCATGGATGAAGGAGGGTTCCTGCCTGTCCTTCTTGCCCGCGCTTGGCCAGAGTGGTCCCCAGGAAAGATGCTACATTGATACATAGTAATTAAGATGGGTAAAGAAATGCTATAATATGTAGCTCCAGCAATCATCAGAGGTTGCTGTTTCAGATTGCCAGAAAGCTTCTGGGTGAGTAACAGATGAAGCATTTGTTGCCAAGTATTAACAACTGAAAGCATCTAGCTTGGCGCTTCAGAACTAAGATCAGTGTCATCAATGTTTCCCAAACTTTGGGTTTTGGACTTCCCCAACGTGCTGATCAGCCAATGTACTGACTTAGGTTTATGGGATTTGAAGTCTACCAGCGTTTTGCAGAACATAGTTTGACTCCAGAGTTAATGCAATAGATGAGGTGGAGATCTTGTCTGACTTTACTAGATCAGTTTCAGCCTGTAACATCTCAGGAAGTGTCTAGGATGTGCACTAGTTGCAGGACCACTTCTTCTCTGATGGACCCTGGCCCAGCCTGGCTAGTGAAAGCTGCCAATGAGAGCTTGATGGGTTGAGCTACAAAAATTATTAATACCTCTTTGCAAAAGGTTTTTTTTTACACACACACACACACACACACACACACACACACACACACACACACACACACACACACACACACACACACACACACACACACACACACACACACACACACACACTCCAACTGAAGGAAACAGTTATTCAACCCATCCTGAAGAAGCCCAATTTGGTGATCAATAACTTTAAAAATTATTGACCAGTCCTCAATATTCCATTCATAGGCAAGCTAGTGGAGAGGGTGGTAGCAAACCAGTTGAGGTCATTCCTGGAGAGCAATGAATGCCTTGATACACTGCAGTCTGGATTCAGGCCCCAACATAGGACCAAGATAGCATTGGTCACTTTGCTTGATGACATTTTCAGGAAGGCTGACCAAGGGGACTCCTTATTGTTGGTCCTTCTTGATTTCTCAGCAGCCTTCAATACCATCTACCATGGTATTCAATTCAATTCAATTTTATTTACAGCCCATGACCAGCATAACAAGAACACAGAAGCATAAACACCACATCCTAAGCTAGACTGGACAGAGGTAATATTATTATTTATTATTATTATTTGTTTATGTTGCTCCACTGCCCTTCTCACTGAAGTGACTCAGGGCGGTTTACAAGTAATAAAAAACATCACAATAAAACACAAACCTCAAAATAAAATACAAATAAGAGAAAACTATACTACTAAAAACCTAATGAGAATTGGCATACAACATCAGGCTGCCTATCTAAAAGAATAATATTACTAAAATCCATTAATAATTACTAAAACCTAATGTCATGAAAATAAATGCTAAGGAAAGAAGAAGGATAGCTTCTTTACAAGGGTATGATATGCTCTCTGCTGGAGTTGTAATTTACTAAAACTTAGGCATATCAAAAAAAAAAAATACTGTAGCACTTTAAGGACTAACCACTATATTTTTACTGTTAGCTTTCGTGGATCATGCCCTCTTCTTCAGACAAGGAGTAAAACTTCCAGGCATGGTTTATATACACCAAATGCAGGGGTTAAAGGGAGAAGGGTTTGCTAGGAAACCTTTTAGAGCAGGTTGTCTAGCAACATCCGTGGTTGTGGGAGGAAGTGCAGGATAGAAAATCCTATTTGGGCTAGTGTTGGTGTAAGTGGTTAGCTGTTGGCCACCATATGAGGAATGAAGCTGATATTGTCCTTACATCTCTTAGCTAAAACTTTTTTTAAAAAAAAATCTTACCTCTAGGTCATACCATTTTGATATCAATGTTACTGTGACTAAGAGAAAATTTAGATGTTTGGTAGAATCCAGCTGTTTCATAAAATTGCAGTACATTATTAAAGTATAAGAACTACTGTTCCCAATGGGGTGTGTTAATAAGAAGCTAAAACTGTTTGCATAAAGATTATAGCAAAGCAAATACTTGAAAAAAATATGCCTTTTCCTCCTTATTTTGAACCAGGATTTGCTTTGAAAATGTACATGTCCCTTTGATGTTCACTTTCTGAAAATATTCTGGTAAATAATTTATTGGAAGCAATGTTCTTGGGAATCGTATACTAGTATACTGCGAGCAGTAAGGGGGGGGCCTTCACATAAGCAAATTCTCAGTTTAAATTTGATGTATGCCATATGAGTAGGGAGAGCAACGATGGAATTCTAATTCTGAATATAGACTGTGTGAGATAATGAAGTGATGTCAGATGGAAACTTATTTTGTCTTAGCTGAAACTTCTTTTAAAATAACAATTGCTTTTGGTAAAGCTGCAGGCTTCTTCCTAACTTTGTGCAATTCCAAAAGGAGGACATGAAATTATTAAATGAATCACTGCAAATCATTTTCTCAAGACTGTCAGCCGTAGAGACATCAACCTTCACTTAGTGTAACAAAAATATTTTCAGAATGGATAATCAATGTTTGGGAAAGAACTTAAAGGAGGGGCAAGGTCTTTGGTTTTCCTCTTTAGTCCTTTGCCTAATGATGGCAATTCCCATAATGATATAGTAGGCTCCTTACTGTTCTATGTTAGTTAATTAAACCTACCATATCTATAGGAACTGCAGTGGCTTAGTAATTAAGACGTTGAAACTTGAGGACTAGAAGGTTGGCAGATCAGCAATTTGAGACCCGAGTGCTGCAGGATGAGTGAGCTCTCCTTTCTGTCAACTCCTGCCAACTCCTGCCATCCTAGCAGTTTAAAAGCAAGAAGTTGCAAGTAGATAAATAGATACCACTTCGGTGGAAAGGTAACAGTGTTTGTGTGCTCAAGCTTGCCACATGACCACAGAAATGTCTGCAGATGCAGATAGCACTGGTTCTTGGGCTGTAAACAGATATGGGCACCGTACCCTAGAGTCAAATATGACTCTTTTTTTAGCATTGGAAACTTTTACCTTACTATATGTATAATAGAGGGGTATCTGGAGTATTATTTTTTCAGAAGTATAGTTATAATATTTATGAATGGAAGACTGTGTTTAAGGAAGCCATCCATATTGCCAATGTGGTGAGGACTGGTAATAAACAACTAATTGGGTTAGGTCCTGTTAATTAAATTCATTTTTAAAAGCTTTAATAAGCAAAGCTATGGAAGATGGGACTGGTGAGTGCAGCTCCAGAATCAGAAGGATATGAAGCTACAAAACTGTCACATTCAAAGAGTAGCCCACAGAATTGTGGGTAGAGACATGAGGAAAGACGAATTCCTAGTATCTTCAGGACAAATAGACAAACACAATATTGTAGCGTCTGTAAAGAGAAGGGATGGTTAGACTCATAGGTCTTCAGTCCCAAAAGGATCTCTCCTTTGATATTTGAGCTTAGTGCTTGAAGATGCAGAGCCCAAAGCTGTTTTTATATCAGTGGGGATCATAAGCTTCAATTTAAGAACAGATAGTATGTTTTCCTGCATCAAGGGAAGCTCCCATAAAACAATAAAAGGAAATCTATTGTTCCTGATTATCTTTACAAATAAGGCACATCCCTTATGTGAAAATAAAGGCTTGCGATAGAATGATGGCATTATGCAGGCAGACAAAACAGAAGATTTTGTTTCACACCTACTCATTTCCCAAACAACTTCACTGAATTGACATTACAGCTCCAAGCATCCCTGTAGAATAAAATTGTTGGCATTTTTCATCTGACAATGACAACACAAATCAGGCAGCGTATATCATCAAAAACAAAGTCATGAAGGCAGGCAGTGGGTCAAAGTGAGGTGACCCAAATACTGTACACAGATGCAAGGCAGGATAGAAGGGACAGAAACAGCACACATCAGAGAGGAGGGACATGAGGGTACAATTAAGCAAGAGTGGTCCTCCCCAATGGGGTTCTGAACCTATTGAACTGTCATTGATTGCAAGGTCACCTGAGTGGCTGTGGTATGTGGCTTCCCACATCTTGCAATATATTTTATGTTGCTGAAGAGGACTAGTCCACTAGCTTGATGGAC
This sequence comes from Furcifer pardalis, assembly GCA_030440675.1. Lineage (NCBI taxonomy): Eukaryota > Metazoa > Chordata > Lepidosauria > Squamata > Chamaeleonidae > Furcifer > Furcifer pardalis. The sequence goes on from CP126896.1 coordinate 58,574,219, forward strand.
CTTATTCTGCACTGTAGTCTGATCTGAGGTCCTAAGCAGCTCCAGCACCTTGCCTTTAGACAAAGTGGGTTGGCCATTATAGGTGGCAAGGGGTTGAAGTATTAGAAATAGCAAGGGGGGGTTTTCCAATGTTGGAAGATGATGTGAACCATGTGGGCAGCTCAGCAAACCCTAAGCTAGCCTTTTGCCCTGGAAGGCATTGTTTCATTTGCCAATATTTAAGGCAGACCTCCTGAGTGCCTTCAGTGCATACCATAATTGGGGTACCATCATGTCCCTTGCCTCTGGCAACAAAGTATCATACACTACTCTCATAGTGGATTTATTAATACATTTTTAGCTCTGGAAATGAGATTTAAGAAAGTTGAGATTTAATCTGTATACATACACTCACTTATCAGAACATACTTGGCATCATGCTCTTGCTCTATTTAATTGTTTTGCCTATAATCATAAGAGATGGTACATCTATATACTGTACCTTAATTCCTATACATGTCTAGACTTGAAATTTGACATGGATGCCTAAGAGACCCTGTAGGTATGTACTTCAGGGTTATTTGGTTTTTAAACCACATTAACTGATGTTAATCAATTTATCAGTCACTAAGTGGCAGACTTCTCTCACTGTAAGATAGATATTATTCAGCTATTGTCATGAAGTAAGGAGTTCTGTAAGTCAACATGCAAGAAAGTAAATAGCTAAAGCTAGGGTGAAACTAACTGAGGTCACACAGCAGTGGCCAGAGTGGTATATTTGAGACTTCAGAGCAGCAATTTACAGAACAGAGGTGAGCAAGACATTGAAAACAGATAGACATCAGAGCAGCAAGTTTGCAAGGTGGGAAACAGAATGGGAAAAACTGGAGACAGCAATCGCCTCTAGAAAGGGGTAGAGAACCCTGCTTGTTGTGTTAACCCACTCTGATCCATTAATTACATCTTCATTACAACTTATACAACTGGATAAAAAAGAGAACCTTGAGGTATGCAGTAGTGGCAAAATTATATTGTCCCAAAACAAGGGTTGTACTACCTATACATAACCCCTCAGAAGACATGTTTCCAGATTCCGCAGTTTATGGGTTCACTCCCATTTAATCGAGATATTTATTTTGGCAGCTCCAAATTACTGGAGATCATCATAGATCATCCTATAACATCATCATAGATCATCCTATAACGGTTGTTCTATTGAGTACTATGTTGGGTACAGTAGCTAGGTGATAAAAATGGTGGTCTAAATCTTGGTGGTTTAGAATGGTACAGGACTATTAAACAAAGAGCAACTCATCATCCTACCATGTATGCTCAGCCATTTTCATTCAAACTCAGAACTGTGTGAGATAGGACATATTATGACTGCAACTCAATTTTATTGTATTTTCTGTAGGTTAACATCATCTCTTGTACAGTATCTTATTATGAAATGTGTATTTTAAGCTGTATCTATCTGTTTATTAGGTTCTCTGTGCACTAAAATTAGTTTAATGATAATAATGATAGTTTGAAAGTCCATAAGACATAAACCAAAACATTCCCATATTCATTACAGTGTCTTGCACACTCTTAATGCTGAAGAAATCTTTGAAATAGTAGGGATTGTAGCACAAGGAAACAGTAATTTGCTGTTATATCTTGTTATGTGCCTTCAAGTTGGAGCCAACCTCTAGAGATCCTATCAGGGCTTTCAAAGTAAGTGAGATATATAAGGAGTAGTTTACCTGTTCCACATTCCCTAAGTGGGGAATTGAACCAAGGTGTCGAGTCCTAGTCTGTTATTGTATCTACTATACCATGACCCAAGTAAAATCATGATAGCTCCAGTGTACTCAGTCACTAGAGGGAGATTGTTGCATGTTCAAAGTATACAGCTAAAGAGAGGGGGGGGGTGTCAGTAAGTTGTACAAATATTTTGAAATTATTGTGTGGCTGCTGCTTACATCCTTTGTGTGGCATCATCTGATTGAGTTGGAACTCAGCTACAGCTGATGATCCAAACTAAGCTCAGAGAGTGTTTTAGAAAACAACTGTTGAGAATGATAGAGATCAGTCTATCAGGCCTGTTTGATGCAATTTAGGACAATAAACTCAGTCCAATGCAATTAAGCGATGACTTCACTATGGCAAAGACACGGTAAAGCAAATGATGCCCCTTGCATTAAAACTTGGTTCCACAAGTCTTCGTGTTATCCGATTCTTAATGTTATCCGATTCTTAATGTTATATATATCATGCCATTGGCTCATTCTCCCTTGTATTTGCTTGCTCTTACATTTTAGAATCTATAGTTTGTGCAAAGATTCAGTATGCAACATTACTATTAACTCAAGAACATGGTGAGTGGGCAGTGATATAAATCTAAATAAATAAATAAATAAATTTCACCATCTGCATCACAAATTAGATAACTTAATCACCACACGGACAATATCAGAAACACGTTGTACTAGGGACAGAGAGCTATTGATGATTTCCTGATCTCAGCTTATTTTTCAAGTTATTTGCACACATCAGATTAGTCTCATGACTGTATCTGTGTTATGGTAAGCTTTTTTGGGAGGAAATTATCAGCTTTCATTGGCTGAAATCCAGTTGGCACAATTACATGGTGTTACTTGCTTGCTTGCTTATTACATTTATAAACCATCCTCCTGACCAAAAGGCCACCCAAGGCAGTGAACATAAAAACATTTAAATACATATAAAATGAAAAACAGAATGCAAAAATAAAATATAGATTTTAGTAAGATATGGGGTAAAATTTGTTGTATATGTCTTAGTAAAAGGGAAAACAGTAAGGTCAGGGCAAGAATAAATAAAATTTCATATAAAAATAAATATAAGAAATGTATAATATCCCACTTGGTGGTGGGTGCACATAGCAGTTACATATTATTGTACACATAAATACATGTTTTATTACTGTTGTTTTATATACATAAATACATGTGTTTGTTGTTGCTTCCTTTTTTATGTTACTATATCTGTATTTGTATATTGTTGTGTTTCCATTATTGTAGAAAAAACAAAAAAAAAATTTTTTAAATTAGGGATTACCAACATAAAACAACAACAGGCAAACAGAAGAGTCAGTTAGCCTCACACTTTTATAGCAGGGAGAGGCAAGATGTTCTGAAAAGTTTCTCTGAAAGGTTCCACTTCAACGGAAGGAAAACCTTTTGTAGTACTTGCACAAAACATTTTTTAGACTATCAGCCATGGACTAGAATGGAGAGTTTTGCAGAATGTTCTGTCTAAAGCTCCATAAAAGGCTGTTATGTGTAGACATCCCTATTCAAGGACAAGTAGAGGATGGCTTTGTGAATCAAAAGGGGAGGAAATGTACAGATGTACCTGTGAAAGTCCCTCTGTCCTTTGAAATGAATGAGAAAGCTCTTCCACACATCATGGCTCTGTGTATCAAGGACACTGGATTGAAACAATAATATTTTTAAAAGATAAACTATTGTTTAGTCACATGAAAACGAATGAATACTTATGAAGATAGACTCTTTCCTCTAACAATCAATTTTTATTTCAAACGTTGTGCCCTTATTTTCTTTCTCTCCTGTGATGAGACCACTTTTGTTTCTTGTATATCTATTTTTGTTTTATTTGTTAGATTTCTTCTACTTCTTCTCGGGATATTAGTTCTCTACTCCTTTTCCTACTTCTGGGGAAACACATCAAGAAATACAGGATTCTCAGGCCTAAGTGTAAAAGAACAGAAAGTTTGTTTTCTTACCATAAGGAATTATTGGTCGTAGTGCCTTGCAATATCATTACTGCAAATTCTGATTAAAGAGGTTTGATGACAACAAAAATAGTTCTAAGGTGCCACTAAGAACAACGCAGCTCCCTTGTGGCTCAGTGGGTAAAAGCACTGTGCCTGGAGACTGGAAGGGTGGGGTTCGATTCTCCAAGAGCTGCACAATGGGGGATATGAAAGTAGCCTTATTCAGGTGTCTCCTGCAAAAATCCTTTCAACCCAGAGTAATCTCAGGCATAAAAAACAAACAAACAAATTAAGAAGAGTAAAAGTGAAATGAATATTCCAATCTTTTTAAAAAAAAAAACCCTCAAATTTTTATATGAGGGCTATTGTGCCTCTGTATTCATAATTCAAAATGTGAGAAAATGGCCACTATTGTTCCACAATATCATGTCTGTATTTCCAGCAGAAAAAAAGATCCCAAGCTTTACATAGCAAAGGGCAGTCTGAATTCGGGCAACACCAATGGCAGCAGCCAAAATAGCATCCTCTCTTCTGCTCAATAACATTCACAGTTGTCAAAAAACAGACATGACAATTGCTTTGTGTCTGAATAAGGATTGGTTAATCTGATGAAAAAAGGAATCAGCTGCTGGCATTTTCACTTGCATAGTGTCTCTGTGAGAATGAAAAGTGAGCACAATACTGGGAATTAGGGCTATGGTGGCTCAGTGGTTAAGAAGCTCACCTTGTTTTCTGGAAGGCTGGCAATCAGCAGTTCGAGACCCAGGTACTGCATATAAGTGTGAGTGCCCATCTCGGTCCCAGCTCCTGCCAACCTAGCAGATCAAAAGCAAGAAATTGTAATTAAATAAATAGGGATAACTTGGGTGGGAAAAGATCTTGGGGACATGAAAGAAGCCTAATTCGGGCATCCCCGAGTGGAGTTTCTCCAGAAAAAATCTTTTCAACTCAGAATATTTTTTGACACAGAATTATTATTACTGGGAATTAACCAAGATTGCCTCTGGAAACCCACTCAATTGTTTAAAAGTTATTGTTTTTTGTTTTGTTTGGGGTGACCTTCCTTTAAGAATTGCCTTGTAGAATGTTGTTTTGCTCTGCCAAGCAAATTTCATGCAGTGATAATAAGTATTGTGAACTAAATAGTTTAAATATAATTTATTATTATTTATGAAACATACAGAGCAAAACAGCTGCCTGCATAGCTCAGTGATTTGGGTATCTGACTGCAGAATCAAAAGTAGGAAGTTCAGTTCCCTGCTGTGCCTCCTGGAAGAGGGGCCAGTGTGTGTGGCTTTGGACAAGCTGCATAATCCCAATGTGATGACAACATTTATTTAAAATGAGCTAATTAATATACAACGCCTGATATTGAATGCAATTATATTAAGAGCATGGCTTTCACCATAAGAGTTAAGTAATTGTGTCAGCCTGATCCAAATGTCTACATTACACAAGGCTGAATCAGGGAGAAAAGAAACTACAAGGAAGCAAAAGTTCACTATGGATGAAGGTATAAAAATATGCTTGTCCTATGTGCTTTTTTGACTTTACAATTATAAATCACCACACCAAAACAAATATCAATTCATTTATCACATCATTGCAAAAATGATAATGTAAATTTACCATTTATCCCTAGAATTTAATAATAAAATGTGCAACTCCAAAAATATCTATTGGAAATATATTCTAAACATTCATCTTCCTTTCTGTTTTCAGTCAGAAAGAGAGAAAGAAACAGACAGAAAGATTAGACCTTTCGCCTCTTTATGAGTTAAAATAATTTCACTGGGGAACAGTGATTTTTGGTGCCTCACAATTTTCACCTATTTCTGGCTATATTTGGGTTACTGATTCCAAAAATTCTTTGAGTTATGCCCCATCAGCTCTAGTTTTTTAGATATGGCTTATTCACACTAGGCCAATCTAACCATACTGGTTGCATATATAACCAGAGGCGTAGCAAGGGTGTAAGCCACCCAGGACGGAGTGAAATTTTCCCACCCACCCCCCAATTTTTTTGCCCACTCAACCTTTTTTTGCCCACCCAAATATTTTCCCACCCCCAAAAGATTTTTCTACCACCCCTCTCGCCTCCGGGAGGTGAGGCAAATACAACTGTAGTCATAAGAGCAATGTATAATGACATCATCAATATCTCATGAACTAGAGCTGCTAGAACAAAATGGATGGCATTTTCGGAATCAGCCTCCCCAAAATGCCCGAAATCAGTTGAAAAATTTTAGGCACCAAGAAATTTTGTTTGTTTGTTCCCCAGTGTTTTCTAATGCTAGGGTGCCCCCAAAAAGAAGGGAATGGTAAACCACTTCTGTGTATTCTATACCTAGAAAACCCTGGAAATTGACTGAATGGCACATGTGTTATCGTTATCGTTATCGTTATCGTTATCGTTATCGTTATCGTTATCGTTATCGTTATCGTTATCGTTATCGTTATCGTTATCGTTATCGTTATCGTTATCGTTATCGTTATCGTTATCGTTATCGTTATCGTACAGGGTTAAATGTCCTACAGAGTCATATTTGTGTCTCAAATTGTTTGTGTGACTTTAAGTCTCATGACATTCATAGATTCTCTTGAGCATGCGCAGTTGCGTTTTACTTCTGGACCACAGAGCCAAATCATCCGGCCCACACCACTCCTGGAAATGGAAGTAAAACGCAGCCATGCATGTGCAAAACACTGCCATAAATGCTCCCACACCTGTTGTAAACATGTTTACGACAGTCACAGGTGCTTTTTATGGTATGAGGAACCACGTGACTAACCCATGGTGCAAAAAGTTTGGCCACCTCTGCTCCTGAGAGTCATGCAGCTAAAACTTTAAATGTAGAGGAGTAATGGGCAACATCACATTTCTTGTTTCCTGCTATTTTGTTTTTAATTAAATTTGTCTCTTTCATTTTCTCCTTTGGACACAAAACAGAAAGGAAGAGAAATGTTTAAAGCATCTTTCTAATACATATTTTTGGAGTTGCACATTTCCTTATTAAATTCCAAGGGACAAAGGCAAATTTACTTTATCATTTTTGTAATGGTGTGATAAATTAATTCATACTTGTTTTGGTGTGGCCATTTATAATTATAAAGATTTCAGGAGATATATATTGGATCCTTGCATTTTAGGTTTTTAAGAAAAAGATTCTAGCCTTTATGATTACAAAGATGAGAAGGAAAATGTATAGCTAAGAATTCTGATAGATCAGTACAAAGAATCATAAAATAACTGAGTTGGCCATTGAGTCCAATCACCTGCTCAGTGCAGAAATCCAAATCAAAACACATATGACAGATGATTGTCCAATTTTCTCTTGAATGCCTCCAGCATTCAATGGTTCCATTGTCATACTGCTCTAACCATTAAGAGGTTTTCCCTCATATTCAGCATATATTTTGCTTCCTTTTGTTTGAGACTGTTATTAGGCATCCTGCACTCTGAGATGACTGAAAACAGGTCCTGCCCCTCCTCTTTATGACCGTCTTTCAGGCATTTGAAGAGTGTTATCATATCCTCTCTCTTTTTCTAAAGTGTTTTCTCATTTTCTCATACTTTTGCTCTGATTGGCTCATTGCTTATCTGCCAATCAGAATAGAAAATAAATGACACCAAATAGTAAATGGTGACCAGAATCCTACTTCCCACTTAGGCTAGCACAGGGGAAATTCTGAAGTCTTTAGAAGTAAATTTAGGAGGTGCTGGTTGCATTGTCAGGTGGGCGGTGCTCTAAAAGAATTTCCACTCTGTCCCGGGCATCCACTTTCAAGAAAACATGTTCAAACAGAGAAAACTGAGGGAAAGGACACATGATGAGGAGAAATTAATCATAATCGTGCAGTTACAACTGTGTCTCCCCTCTCTCAGTGTAGCCTGCTAATAGATAGACTCCCCCACTCTAATGCAACTAGGTCTCCATACTCAGGGCCGTAGCTGGGGGGGGCAGGGGGGCGAAAACCCTCCTGAGCTAACAGCCTACCTCAACCCGTGTCCATGATGCCAATGTTATATATGTGAGTGTAACGTTGTTGCTCCTCCTGGAAATTTTTTTGCCCCTCCTGAAAAAAATTACAAACACACACACACACACATACACACACACACACACACACACACACACACACACACACACACACACACCTAGAATCCAGGCTACAGCCCTGTCCATACTGCAAACCAGGTCAGCTTGCTCATCCAGAATTAAGTCGTAGATAGCTGATAACATCACAGAGCTCTTTGTTCACTGACATTGAATAATGCTGCCATGCTTTTGCTCATGGACAATAAATCCATTTCATTTTTTCCAAGCAGCTTTCTAGGAATGAGCCTTTCCCTTTGTTTACATTGCAAACCTTTCCACCTTTCCTCCTCACTGCTCATTCTTTCTCTTATTTTTTATATTTTTATTTTCTTCCTTTGTTTTCTTTTTCTTTTTTCCCTTGTTGTTCTGTAATGAACTATAATTTTAATCAGCTGGCCAATGGCACAAGCAACAACTAAATCTTTTGGAGCATATTTTTCAGAGCAAGCTTTGACAGCTGTCTGAAACTTGGCTATAGTCTCTTCCCTACCCCGTCTCAGTCCTGCTGATGCAATGCATCCCGGATGGTGGTCTGACAGCCTAAACATGGGCATGATTTTGCAATCCACTGTCTTTGAGTCCAAGAGTAATTTTGCCTCTCCGAATCCTGCAGTTTGCTATGGTAATGGAGGCATGCTACAAGGGGTTGATGGACGGTCCTGCTGTGCGTAACTAACAGGTGCCACACAGATCGATTTCACTGCCCCACACCCTGGGTGGAGGGGCTGCCAAGGCCTTCTGGCCTTCTACTGAGTGACTTCTTAGACCACAGGAAAACATGTGCTACATCCTGATTGTGGCAGAGAGGAAGAAGTCACAATAGACAGATATCTGTACAAGTGATTATATTTTCACCTTTTCTTCACTGAAAGGTCAATGACAACCCTAAAGGTAGTTAAGGAGAAGTACAAGTCTGTGGATTAGTTAGGGCTGATGCCCAAGTAAACATATTTAAAACAGAGTTGCAATACCTGTTTTTAAAAGTCCATTACCAACGCTATTTGCTTAATGTTATTATCCTGGATCTACAGAATCAGGAACTAATCCTTTCCAAGGAACTATTGGCCCTGACTATTTTAATCTTTAACTTATTAATGCAAGGAATGGGGAAGGGGGTTTGAAAAGCAGTGCAAGTTTCAACTAATTGTTTTGTTTTTAATCTCAGCTACAACTTGCCAAGACATAAAACCTTTACAAAGAGACTACACTTTCTCAGATTTGTTCTTTGCAAATAGATTTTTTTAGCATTAATTTTATCTGCTTATAGTTTTCCCATCTGGTATGAGAACTGTCCCACTTATTCTGGTCTTTTCAGCTTTGAATGAGCTTACTTAATTTGCCCACAAAACGCTGCTTGCTCTTCTCATCTCTGATTTATTAGGGGGGGGGGGGAGGATGTTGATGCAAAGGTTGCATGAACACATTAGAAAAGAGAACTCCTTCCTGCGTGAAATCCACCCAAGTAATAGTATGTGGGTGGGTTTGGACAAGCTTCAAAGCTGCCATGAACTGTTCACCTCCACAGCACGCTAGAACAAAAATCCCTTCTGAGTTCACAAACTCAGTGCTATTTTCCCATGAAGAAAACTCTTCAGTACAAAGACCTGAATGTGGCAATTAAGATGGGCCAAGGAGACTGCAAACTGGGGATGGGGACGGTGTGTGTGTGTGTGTGTGTGTGTGTGTGTGTGTGTGCGCGCGCGCGCGCGCGTGCATGCATGCATGCGTGTGTGTGTCTTTCCTTCGTGATAGCTGTGCCTGTCCAAGCTTTAGTTTTCAAATATATACAGAGGGAAAGGTCCTCTGCAGAGCTCAGCTCACACTGAGATTTGGATGCAATTCCTCGGCAGGTCCTTGTGGCTCAACAGTATTTGGAGAGCCTTTCACCTCTGAATTTTGGCCACACTGCCTAAGGCTGATGGGAGCTGAGGTTTTGTAAAATCTGCAGGACCATAGGCTCCCCACTTCTGATTTAAAGGAACACAACCTGAAACTGTAACCTGAAGAAGTAAAACACATGATTTTCCTTTATAGAATCCAGCCATGTTATTTCACTAGTACTGTACTGATTTATTTAAATTATGATTTACAAAACATTTTTTTTGGAAATTTATTTCATGCTACTGTTCTATATGCTTATGTGCCTATATTCGCTGGGAAGGTAAACAGCGTTCCGTGCGCTCTGGTGTCTAGTCATACCTGCCACATGACCACGGAAACATCTGCAGAAGCAGGCAGTGCTGGCTCTTTGGCTTTGAAACAGAGATGAGCACTGAACCCTAGAGTCGGATACAACTGGCTTTCGAGCAAGGGCAACCTTTACCTTTACCTTTACCTTTACCTTTACCTTTACCTTTACCTTTGCATCAGGGAGAAGGAGTCTGTCTTGACCAGATATACAATGTAGATATTATATTATATATTATACATTGCGTAGAAATTTTCATTCTGGGGCCATGGTACACACTCTGAAGTGATACAGCTTAAACTTCTAGAGGTGAATGCACACTTTGTCAAGTCTAACTTAATCCTGATTGACTTCAATGGGTTTACTCTATGTAAGATTCCCCCATTTGGATCCAATCTATTATATTGTGTTCTATTTCTACCACAAGGCACTTTAGTTTAATTGAAATAAGGACCTACTCGGTCATTGAAAACACAGCTCACCTTTTCATTGGCAACAAGGGCTGTGTGAGACAGTCATTCTAGACATCCAGGAGAAGAGTTGGAGGAGGGAGCAGGTTGCTCTGACCCAAATGGAGAGGTGTTCAGACCAGTGAATTAAATTCCCTCCCTCAATCTAGCATAGCAACTGTTAACAGACAGACAGTGTGCCTCTGTATCCAACAAGAACATGTAAAGATAAGTAGGAAATCGCTTTAAGATTCGGAGACAAGCCAGAGTTTTACTTTATATGTATTTCTAAAGTTTTGGCAGCCTTTTCTCATCACACTTCTGGAAACATTCTCAGTCTGAAAATTGGCTTCACGACTTCACTGCAGAGCGAGGACTGTGATAATAATTAGCCCTCTGATTATTATTTTTGTGATGTGAAGACATAGGCACTGTTATTTGTGCTCAATGCAGCTTTGCCAGCTCTTTTATTTTGCTGTAGCTTTTAATCACCTTGCCTGAAGGGTTGTGTCAGTCATGGCTTGTTATTTTTCCTTCTACTCTCTTGATCTTCTAATGTGATACACAGTCCACTTTCTCTTTTTTTATTTCCTTTTTTACCAGATAAAGAAACATAACATGATATAACATTAGGCCAGCTTATTTAATAGGCAAACTGTCATAAAATCTCACTCAACCAAGTCAAAATTGTATTACAGTAATACTATGGATAACATTTGCATCAGATAATGCTAAAATCGCATAACGTTAAGCAATCTGAAAAAAAAATGGCATCGCATATCGTTAAATCCTATGGGATGCATCAGATAACGTTTGCTAAAGCCTGTGCCAGTTACAATGTATCTCTATAGAGTTTTAACGTTATCTGATGCATCCCATAGGATTTTAACATTATCTGATTCATGCATCGGATAACATTAAAAATCGGATAACACTAAGACTTGTGGAACCAAGTTTTAGCATTATCCAAGGTTTTACTGTACATGCATTTTGTAATTCAGGTCTTGCTCAGCTGATGTTCTCAATGTTATCTGTGGAAAAGCACTGCTCTGTTTTTGCATCTCCAAAACTAAGAAGGGTGGAGAAGGGAGAAGCACAGTGTGGAGACTACATGTGGATGAGCTTTCCAAAACTCCTCCTAGTTTGACTGACCTACCGACTGGCTTATTATTTATTTAGTATTATTAATTATTAATTATTTGTTTATTTTATAAATGTTATTTGTTTGTTTATTTATTTATTTTATACCCAACCTCAATTGGTGCAAGCACTTCTCTGGGTGGCTTACAACAGTGAATAGACCACAAAACAATAGCATAAAAACCAATCTAAATAAGACAAAATCAATAGTAAACATTAATAAAATACCTGTCTTGATGGAATCCAACAAATTTAAAATATTACAGAGGACTTAAAGGGGGTCCTAAAGGGGGCTTTAAAAACTTGCTTTTCCATCACAACATGGGCTTCCATGTTCATGCAGTTCATAACTAACCATAGCTCAGGTGAACTTGGCCACCATTCATATTTAAACAGTACTACATATTAAACAGCTCAATGTGTATATTTATTTATTTATTTATCTATCTATCTGCTTATTTCTGATATGTCTCAAATACCTCTGGTGTCTTCAGGCATTGTGCAGATTAAAACACAATAAAATGCAATACAATCTATGAAGAGTTATAAACCAAAAAGATTAAAAGTCCAACAGATGTATACAGGCATAATACCATAAAATATAGCAGGGATTACAAAGGCTAAAATAGCAAAAGGAACAGGAGTTAAAACTGAACTGCAAAGAATAACTAGTTCCATGTAGCTGTTGATTTAACAGGAGGGATAATATAGATACCTGTAGGAGCCCAAATCAGAGATGTGTGGACAATCATCACTGCCAAGAGATCTCACCCATACTGAAGCCCCTTAGTTCTGGACCTTAATTTAATCCTGAACATTTTCATTGAACTCCATGCACTGTCATAGCGAGGAGGCAAGAGGGCAGCCGCCCCAGGTGGCACTTTGCGGGGGTTGGTGAAGTTGCTACCCTAGACTTTCTGGTGACTGGGGTGGCCACCACTGGCCCTGGGTTGAGACCCATGGGCTGGTGCGGTGCAGCCCCAGTGGGGAGCCCACTGTCAGGGTCCCAGGCACATGGGCGCCCCACCTCCAAGCCCGGCGGTGGCAGCGGCACCCAGGAAGGTGGGTAGCAAGGCTGGCAATTGCCATGGCCCACGCCCGTGGCCAGAGCAGCGCAGGTCAGGCTGAGGACCCCCCCATGCAAGGTCTGACTGGTGCTGCTCCAGCCGCCTGTGCTGGGCTGCAATAACCACCCACCTCCTTTCCCGCCTTCCTGGGCACTGCTGCCGCCACCAGGCTCGAAGGCAGGGCGGTCACGTACCTGGGACCTCAAGGGTACAGGCGAGGCCCAGGGTCGAGGCCCAGGGGCTGGGGTGGTGTGGTGCAGGCACAGCGGGGAGCCCACCATCGGTGTTCCAGGCACACGGCCACCCCACGTCTGAGCCCGGTGGTGGCAACTTGTCCCCCTTCAGTAGCCTAGTGTTTTTGCTCCAGAGTTGGGTCAGACAACTGGCAATCTATGAATGGCATGAAACCAAGTTTCATGCAGTTTTCCTCAAAGCTCAGGAATTTTGCTGTTGGGTTGACAGGCCTCAGACTTCACCCATGAGGGTCAAATCTTTGAGTTCATTGTCCAAGTCTCAGGATTTTGCCCTGAAATCTCAGGAAACAGGACACTGCTGAATTGAAAACACTGGTCTGTTTTGGGTACCTCTTGTAACTGCATATCTACCAGAGATCTACCAGTGGGTTCAAAGGTATTCCTTTCCTACCACTGTTTTATAAAATCATGTTTCTTCTCCTATCAATGATATAATTGTTCTTTGTAATCCTCAGATGCAAATCTCTCTGGGAAGGTCTTTGAAGATACTGCTTCATTGTTTCTTCAAATTGTCTGTCATCCCCTCTTACCATGGCCACTAAAAGGTCTGCCCTATAATACCATGAGATTTCCAGTATTGGAACTGCAGCTGACCTGTCAGCCCTAGCTAGTTAAACACACTGGCTGAGGAACCCTGGGAGTAGTTGTATTCACACACAAAAACGTTTTCCAAGCCAGCTTCCTTGTAGGTGAAAGGAAAGATGGAAGGCAAGAAGGGGGCAGTAAATGAAATTAAAATAGATACATGGAGCAATGGAACGAGAAAGGGAAAAGCTTTACAAATGATTGTTCATATCTCTAATGGAGAGAAGGGATCCTGGACTGCAATAGAAGGAGTGGGGGAAAGTGATAAAATGATTAGTTCACATTGGCAAGACTAATTGGCCCCTTTCCTTGGCAGGGGGGAAATGGAGGAGGAGGAGAAAAAAGCAATAGCAGAAAGAGGAGATAGAGAAAAAGAGATGTTCCCATCTGTTTTTAGACATGTGGCCCATGATTAGCCTTGAGGGAATCTGGTGTCTGGGAGGTGGAAAGCTAGTCATTCATTCTAGGGGAGCTATTCTGGTATAATTTATCTGTGAATTGAAGTTGGTGGTTCTACATCTATTCTTATAATTGCCATTTGGCAAAATTGCTATAGGGGCAAAATGAAGTGACATTGTATTTACTTTCTTCCTTGAGCTCCATAATCCCCTATTGTGCCAATGATGTGAAATTCAACATCATGAGCTGGAGCAGAGGTGTATCAAGGGGGCGGCCCACCCCAGGTGCCACTTTGTGGGGGGCAGCAATGCAGCTGCCCCAGACTTCCTGGTGGCCAGAGCAGGCGCTGGGACCCTCTACCACCACCAGCGCCCTGGGCCCCACCACAGAAGGTGCGGGCCCAACGGCCCAGTGGAGATCAGGGGGCACCACTCCCCCTCCTGTCCAGGCACCCCCTCCTTACCACCCAGGAAGGTAAGAAGTGAGGTCAGCCATCACCACAACCTAGCACTGGCCAGGCAGAGGACCACCACCCTTGCAACACCTGGTCGATGCTGCTCTGGCTGCTGGGCTGCAACAACCGCTGGCCTCGCTTCCCACCTTTCTGGGTGCCACTGCCACCAACGGGGTAGGAGGTGGGGCGGCAGCATGCCTGGGCCCCCAATGGTGTGGGCAAGGGTCTGGGGCAGGGCAGAGCAGGCCCAGCGGTGAGCCCACCGTCAGCATCCCAGGCACACGGCTGCCTCACCTCCAAGCCCGGCAGCATCAGCATCCAGAGGGGTGAGACCAGTGGTCGTTGCAGCCCAGCACCCATGGCCAGAGCAGCGCTGGCCAGGCCGAGGACCTCCCCCCTGCGAGGCCTGGCCGGTGCTGCTCTGGTGGCAGGCGCTGCTCCATGGCAACCGCCGGCCTTGCTTCCTACCTTCCTGGGCGCCGCTGCCACCAAAGGCAGCCAAGTTCCCACTGCCGGGCTCAGAGGTGGGGCGACCACGTGCCTGGGACCCCGATCATGGGCTCCCCACTGGGCCCACGCCACACCAGACCCTCGCCCATGCTGTCAGATTCCCAGACATGCAGCAACCCCGCCTCCTAGCCCGGTAAAGCCCAAAGGTAGGATTTTCCTACTGGGGGGTCGAGGCAGGGGGTGGCAAGTTTAGCCTGTGGCCCCGGGTGACTGAAACCCGCCCTATACTACTGAGTTGGAGTGTTTGGGGAGAATACAGAATGTTATAGAATTAAAATACTCTACCAGAGGAAGTGGGATAGACACACAGCTGCTATTTTTAAAGATAATAATGCATTTGGGGTACAGGTCCTGTAAGACACATATCCTCTATGTATGTGAGGACATGTGATTGCTCCATTTCTATTTAATGCCAGCACTTCTGATGTAGTTGATTATTTCTGTAGTATACATTTGTAATGATCACCTTTCATTAGAAAACTCTTGTGTTAAATTTTTGAAGCACTTGCTTAGTTTTGTAGAATACTGTATAATAAAATATCTGATAAAGCTAATATACTTATTTTCATGTAAGCCTGTGATTTTCTTTTCTTCACCCCACTTCCCTCACCTTCAGCCTAACTCTCCATGTTTCCCCTCAGTTTCCTTCAAAACCATAAATTTCTCATCAACATCTCTGTCCTGGCTAGTGGAGATAAAGCAGGTAGGCTCCTTGCATACACTGAAACCCAGAGGGGTTATCAGAAATGGCTTTGAGTAGCAAAAGAGATAGAATTTTGCTTTTACCTTTACTGTCTTCCAGGGGAACCATTTTAGAGTTCATTCTGCCTTTTTGCAGTCAAAGCCTGAACCCAACATGGAATCCCAACATGATTACAGCCCAAAAAAAACTCTGCAGTAATCAATATTTCTGGATTTGGAAAGTTGTGTTGCTTTAGGTTATAGATACCATCAGCAGAAGCAGGTTACCAGGTCAAGTGTTGACCTAACATGCTGACTTTTGTATCTCTAAGACTGCATTTCTTTCTCTACTTTCCCTGAAATAAGTTCAGCTGCATACTACCATGTGATTTATTTCTATGCAGATATAGTTATATGCATATATATGTCCATTAACCAACTGTAAACTGCCATAAAGAGGACTTCCCCAGTCTGTTGCCCATTCTCACGTATATTGGACCTCAACTTCCATAAGTTAGCAGCATGGTCAGCATCCCAGGTGCTGTCATCAAAAATATATAGAAGTTGGGGGGAGACTACCATAGGGCATGGTCTCACACTGAAGCTATGATTTCTGCATATTCACAGAGACCATTGTAGAAAGACAGGTGTTGAAAGCGTTATGAGACAACTGCTGATTCTCCAGGTTCTCAGGGGAAAACTAGATCTAACTCTAACTATTCTTTCCCCCCACCCATCCACCCTCTCTGTTTTCAAGCAATCATGCAGCTAAAACTGATAAATGGATAACACACAATTGAAGGCAATAATACATTAGTCTCTCAAGAGACACATCTCCAAAGCTGCTGTTTGCCAAATCAACTTGCAAATAAAGCCTGTAAAGGAAACTAATTTGCAACTTCCAAAGATGTGGAAGTCATTAGAGGATTATCACATATACTTTACTGCTTAAGCCAGCTCCAGTTCTCTAGTTCCAGCATCTGCTCAGTCTCTCAAACAGTATCTGAAAAAGCAACAGACTCAGAAATGAAAATCCCATTCAGTAATCTTGAATGGACACTCAATGGAACTTGTAAATTCTCATAGTAGTTTATGGTGTCATTGTTTTTACACACTCCTTCAGTGTTGTAGTTGTAAACTCTGAAGTACAGACATTCTTCAAAACAGTGTGAAATCTTCAAAGAGAATCCAAAAATGCAGGCAGTGCAGTTGAACCACATGGACCAAGGAGTTCTAACAGTCTTTCCTTCTGAAAGAACAATTCTTTCATGTATCTAACAGCTCTTAATTGCACATTCAAAATCAGGACACCCAAAAACCTTTCTATTACAGCCAGGAAGTTCATAATAATATAAATGTAGAAGGAGATGGACATGTAGATGCACATTTTAACGTCGAGACAATAGCACTACAAATTTACCCACTAGTTAATATTTAAATTGGCTTTGAATTAGCTACGATTGGAATGCCTGGTGTGTAAACCAACCATCCAACCAACCACCACCACCACCCAAAAAAATCCCTGATGGACGTTACTGAAATTTGCATTGCTTTGACCTGGCCAGAAAGAGGGACTGTGGCCTCAATTGAACCATTTGAAAAGAGCAATAAGCAGAGATCTGGTTTCCTGTACCTGTTAAATGGAGGAGGGATAGAAAATGAACATTTATTTTAAGAACAGAGCCTGGCAGACACCACCATGCCACATACATTTGGACTTCCGCTGATGATTTCCCTACCAGGGGCGTAGCTACCACCATATCTGCTGTATCAATTATATGGGGGGGGCTGGGCCACGTGCGTAAGCAAAAATTAATAACAACTTCCCGATTTTTTTTTTATTTCACAAATGACAAAAGTAAAAAAAAAGCAATTTCTTTTTTTCCCACGTAAAGCGTGGTTATCACAGGCTGCGGGATTTCCCCATTTAAGTCATTTACTTCAACGGGGGAATCCCACAATAATCGATGTACATATGATACGATGATAAACCACGGATGGAGAGCA
The DNA here is from genome assembly GCA_030440675.1 of Furcifer pardalis. Lineage (NCBI taxonomy): Eukaryota > Metazoa > Chordata > Lepidosauria > Squamata > Chamaeleonidae > Furcifer > Furcifer pardalis. The sequence goes on from CP126896.1 coordinate 58,591,792, forward strand.
GTGTTTATTGATAGATAATTATGATGAATAAATATTTCTTTTAATTTTATGCATTTTTTTTCTTTTGTGAGAAATCTTTACCCTTCCTAAGGGCCCCGAAACAAATTTTTATACGGGGCCCCGCCAAGGTACATTATGCTTCTGTTCCCTACCTTTGCATACCTGAAGAAGTGATTTTGAATCATGAAATCTTGCAATTATTCTTTTATTTAGTGATCCAAAAAAGGTATCACTTTCTCCTTCTACATTTGTTCTGTATATGGTTCACAAGGCTGATTTGTTTGTTCACAATAATATAGTATTTCTGGGATGAAACCTTTCTATTCTCACCCTCATATTGGCAATATGAGGGCTGAAGCCAAATTCAGAGCAAATCCTGTTGTCGTCATCCCTGCTAATCAAATAAACTCCGTGCTCCAACCCCACGAGTCCTGGCCTAACAACATGACAGTACCTATCCTAAAATACCCATTGTTGGTTCATTTGTCATCCTGAAAAAGAGTCCGTGCTCAGTCTTGCAAATGTCTAGCCTGCAAATGCCAGTCAACGCTCTTTATTTGCTGTACAATAATTCAATCGTTGCTGACGCTCAGCCTCTGCTTCTACTTAGGAAAAAGACATTGATCAGACATAAAGAGCTGTCACCAGTTTGCTTCCAAAAACAGCAACTGGCTCTCTCCCTTTGACTGTGTAAACAAAGACAAGACCTTGCAAAACACACACACAATTAATTAAGAGACAGATCTAGGAAAACCACAAGCCCAAGCCTTTTAATTCACAAGGCAATCAAGAGGGTGTTTTGCACCTTTGAAATGCTTTGCAGACATGGCCACACAACTCTCAAACTACTTATGAGCTCTTATAGCTGGCTGTTTGGCCCAGTCTCTTTCTCCCAATAAAAAACAAAGACCTGTTTTGATTCTTCTCTGTCTTCCCAGGTTATTTATGCTGCTTCTAGAACTAATCTTTTCATCACCATACCACTACTGCTTATGCTAACACATGGCCTCCCAATGCTAAGGACAGTTGCCCTTTAAGAATTATGCAGTTTTATATGCATTTAGAAAATCATCTAAAGAGAAATGATAGAAAAATCTCTTTGCTATTGTTAGTCCACTAAAGGCCAATTACTTATGTTTTGTATGTCTCAAAGCACCTCTCATTTCATAAATGCTTACTTTCATTAGCATGAGCATACTTGCGTTTGGGGTGTGCTTTGCCTTATAGATATAACATTATGCATTCTGGACAGAACGTCACCATGAATGGCTGCTGCACCAACTATAGCCCTGCAAATGTAAGAAATCTTCTGAACAAACAACAAATATCTACAAGTTAAGGTCAGGGATTCTTAAAACTGGAAGTAGACAGAGGAAGAAGGTGGGCATTCCCTGATGGAACTAGTGCAGCATTTGGAATGACCTACAATCATGTGCACACCTTTCTCACAAATCTGCATAGTTGGTTACTCCATGTCTTCAGTACAGGAGATGTTGCTACACCTGTGGAGTAGCAGTGGACTCATAAACCAGCACAAATTTTATCAGTGTTGCCCAGGAATGCAAAACTAATTTGTGGCAAAGAGTGTTTGCCTGTTATTTGGATGTGCAGAGTAGTGTTTGATTAACTACCTATCACTGTGTTTGTTTTCCTTGTGCATTCTAAGATCTGTGGGCATAATGACAGAGAAATGGAGCTCCTTGGAATATTATGTGATGTGTTAAATCGATACGTCCGCCAACTGCAGCATATACACTCTTAATGACATGCCACAATTTAAGCATCCATTGTGGCTCAAGATGAAGGAAGGAAATGAAAGGATGTAACCATCTCTCCACCAGCTCCTCTTTTTGGAGACATAATGTTACGTCATCACAGGAGGTAGGTGCAAGTGAGCATAAAAGCCTTTTGAAGCTATTCTTCTTCATGACATGTCCTATCTGCACCCAGGATTAACAAAAGCAACAGAGTCCTATGGAACCTCCGTGGAGGTCAAAGCAATGGCTGTTAAGAGTTGTACATCACTGTTGAGTGACAGGTACATTCAAACATAGATAAGCAGATTAAAACACATGAGATGGGGGAAATCTTGTGGTTTACATTTTGGATACTGAAAGAAGATGGCCTATAATTTAATGGGTTTATAAAGTAGTGGAACTGATATATGAGGTTAGGAAAAAGTGAAATAAAATACAGTTGTAAGGGGGAGTAATATAATAATATAAATGAGTTCATTAATATATATAACAAGAATTCTTATCTCTAATTAAGTCTAGACAAATAGAATTGATCATCTAAGGCAGCATTTCCCACACTTTGTTTTTTTGGACTTAAATTCCCAGAAGCTTAAGTCAATTCCCCAAAGTACTGATCAGCCAATGTACTGACTTAGGCTTCTGGGAATTGAAGCCTACCAGTAGTCCACATAACATAGTTTGAGAAACGCTGATCTAATGTATTCTTGTTTAGCCATTTTCATTTCAAAGTTCTTAATACTGTAATACTGAGAACAGAGGCAGAGCATCTAGGAAAGTTGAAATGTTTTCCCACTTGTTTCTGTGTTTTTGTTTCCAATTTTGGTGCTTTGTGCAAAGTCTGGCATATTTGTCCAACGTAAAATGTTGTGGAGTGCTGATGGCAAAAGATGGTGTATATAAGTTGGAAGATGAGCGGGTATATGAATCACTACTCTTTTGGATTACATTATTGTACCTTCTCAAAATGTCACCGATGTATGTTTTCTATTGTTGGCTTGATAGTTTTTTTTTAATTTTGTAAATCACCCAGAGTGGGGAACTTGTGTTTTCCAGATGGAGAGTATATCAACGCATTAAATAAATAAGATATAGTAAAAATGTTGGCATCTGGCTATGCAGCACAGTCTGTTTCCTAACTGTTCCAAGGTCTGTCACTAGTCCATTTGTATCTTCTCATCAAATCTAGCATAACTGTGAGTGAGAACAAAGTTTTGAGTCTGGTAGTCAGATATGTTGTAGTTTCATCTGCTATTTGTGTCCCTGATTATTCGCAGCACATTTCTATGAGAGACATTGAGCCTAGTAGAGCCTCAGTATCCACAGTGGATGATTGTGGTGGCTTAGTGGTTAAGACACTGAACCTGATGACTAGAAGTCAGCAGGTCAAGACCCAAGAGCTTCCATCTCTGTCCCAGCTCCTGCCAACCTAACAGTTCAAAAGCAAGAAATTGCAAGTAGATAAATAGGTACGACTTTGATGGAAAGGTAAGCAGCATTTCATGCACTCCAGTGTCTAGTCACACCTGTGACATGTCCACAGAAATGTGTGCAGACAGTGCTGGCTCTTTGGCTATAAACAGAGATGAGCACAGAACCCTAGATTCGGATACGACTGGCTTTTGAGCAAGGGCGAACTTTACCTTTACCTTTACCTATCCACAATGGCTTCGATATCTGCTAAACCTGTTGCTTATGAGCTGACATTTCTTCATATAATCCATGGTGTCCTTTATGTAACTCTGACATGCTGTGAGCATTGAGTTCACATATCCAGAAATCCTAACTGTGATGATATTAATTCCCAAGACAGCATTGTCTCATTTATGAACTTTTTATAGGATGTTTCACCCAGCATTTGGCCCTTGTGAGATACTACTAGTCCTGCTGGTAGCATCTTTTGCTTGTTAGTTTTTCAATGTGTTCCACTCATATTCTAGAATTCAGGAATAATCCTATTCTGGTTGCCAAACTCATTGCAAGCTACAATTCTATGTTTAGGGGTAGGGAGTTTAACTCAAATGTGTCCTGGGAAATTACTTACCACTAATATCTTACCTGTTTCTTGTTGGGCGGTAGGGTGCTATATTTTGGACAGAGCTTTCTTATGCTATAATGTTTTAACCAAAGCACAAAGGAATCAAGTATGGAGAACATTTTGGCTGTTTAATCTGAGTGGTGAAGTGCTCCTCTCAAGTGTCTCTGGAAAAACCTAAAGGATATGAGAGTTTTGTGAAAAAGCCTTTTTCTTGAATACAGAATAACAAATAGTAATTAAATAATTCACAATGAAAGGCTTCCAAGAAAGAAAGGGGAGGGGAAGGAGAGATATCACTAGGCTTTTTTTTCTCTCATAATTCTCTCTGCTAATTGGAGAAGATGGTGAGCCAGCGGTGCCAGGTGCTTTTCAACTTAATGAAGGTACATCAGAAGAACACCAGATTTAAAGGAAATTGCTGAATGGAAATGGGCCAAGAATAAATATGTTGCTATGCAGTGCAATTAAGTGGTTTCCCATTGAAGATTTTACAAAAGAATGGAGAGCAATTTTCAAGATGGTAACTTTTAATTTGTTTAACAAAAAAGACCTGATATGTATGGATAGTGACATTTCCTCAAGTCATATGTAGCTAAAAAAAAATCCTTGGATGTTAAATTGTATAAGCTCATGGTGGAGCAACAGCATCAGAATCCTTTATTCCTTTATTACCCACATGTGCAGTCAAGTGGTCACCCTTCAAGTTGTGCAAAAGGATCCTATTTTCTAGAAATAAATCACCTGTAATACCTGACCAGTATGTAACGTTCAATATTTACATGTCATAGTATGTCCATTATGTAGCCAGCCCTAATGAGTGTGGTATTATTGGGAAGATCAGAAGAATGAGGATTGCATTGGCAATCCTGTGGCTACTAGTCTATTGCTTATGATGGATGACATAGAGTTTTTATCTATCCAGTCCTCGGTGAGTATATGAGCTACTCCAGGTGAAATTTACAACACTGCACCAATTTGATGAGGCCCGTGTCTTTGCCAGGAACTTGATTCCTCCATAACAACATGCAGACAAGAAAGGTTTAAGATACATCTTTCTACTCATTCCCCTACACACTGCTTGCTTTTACTATCTCACGTGATGAAGTTCCCCGAAGGTTGAGTAATGTTTACAGGCCTCTACACACTTTTTAAAACACATTTGGGCTGGCCTATACAATATCATTGGGTGGAGTTTGGTATTTAGTTTGCACATCTCTGCATTGTTTTATAATCCAAGACACAGCATTTGTCAAAAGATCAAAACCAACAACTATAGAGCAGATCAAGGAGTACTATTGAACAGCTACACTCTCATTTCCAACTAATGAAATTCTAGAGTGTTTTGAATTTGTTTTTAGTAAAACCTGGTACTAAATAAATAAGTATAAACACAAGTATTAGGACTACTGCCAATGGTTGAGTGAGGCTAAGGCATGCAGAATGGAAAGTGCTTAGGTGATAGCATCTTTCTTACTTATGTTCACTTGTCAGGTCCCTAATGAAAGTGTTTCAGTTGTTATCCTTTATTCATCTACATTCCAATGTTTTCCTGCAATAAAGGCAATAAAATACTATGATGGCACCAACCTTTCTATTAAGACAATAAGTGCTGTGAGCAGGCACCAGCAGTAAAGCAGCTGTTTCTTTTTAGGATTGCCATTGTGTTATCCCAGCAATGCTTCTGTACTTATTAGTATTGGTAATATGGCAGATGCAGGATTCTACTTCCCCATGGTAGTGGAGAACAGAGGACCTGTGTGTCATCTGTCGGAGCAGTATGATATGTGGACCAGGACAGGAGAATGCCTACTCTTCTTCTTCTTCTTCTTCTTCTCCTCCTCCTCCTCCTCCTCCTCCTCCTCCAAGGCTCAGAGTATATGCTAAAAATGGTGAGACAGAAGGAACTCGACAGGTACAAATGGTGGCAGTGGTTGACAGAAAGAAATTTGGGGATAACTTAGAATATTAAAAGTTAAGTTTCATGTAAATGACAGTATAATTGTAAATATCATTGTTCTTTTGGTATTGTATATACTGTATATTTCCTTCCACAATCACTATATATGTAACTATGTTTACTGAGCTGAGTTTTTGAAGGTGATGACAAGTTTATGTAGTTCACCTCGTCAGATGGTACTGTAGTAAGAATTTTACCAATAAAAAATTTCCTTCTTCTTCTTCTTCTTCTTCTTCTTCTTCTTCTTCTTCTTCTTCTTCTTCTTCTTCTTCTTCTTCTTCTTCTTCTTCTTCTTCTTCTTCTTCTTCTTCTTCTTCTTCTTCTTCTTCTGTGTCTGTCAGGCGTGAAACTGCCAAAATGGAGCCACCTTTTGGTGTGTTAATTCTGCAGTTCCTTTTCCCTGACCTAGTGTGAGAAAGATTAGCTGGCATGGTTGCCATTGCCAGAGTATGCCTGATTGTGGTTCAAAAATACCACAATCTTCTAGGAGGCTCTTTCTGTGTTCTTCCTGCTACTGTTTCACTCCATCTCCCCTGAAGAATTTCAGGTTTTTTGGGCCTCTGCTTCTCCTCAGGACCAAGTCCTCCCAGCTGCTAGATTAATGAACACTCTGGTTTTCTCTCCCAGGCAGGATGGTGACAATATGGTTGTGGAGGGATTCTTTGTAGTTCCAGTGCCATGGACAGGTAACCCTACCTGGTAAACTTTATTGGAACTCTGAACCTCTACAGGTGTGGAAGGCCAATTAAAATGGTCCACACCAGGAGACTGATGGATCCAAATGGTTTCCAGACAGATCTTGGGGAGTTTTCAGCTGTCTTGGCAGGTAATTCTGTCAAGGACTTGGCAGATCTCTTGAATACAAATGTGATTAGGACTATTGATGTGATACCTCCTAAACATCCCCTCCCATGGAGTGCAGTCAAACCAATTGCTTGGTGTACTAGGGAGCTGTAGGAAGTTCTCAAAGTTGTGTGTTTGTCATTGTTTAGACATGCTGTGAAGCTTTTAGGTGCTTTTAAAATATATCCTTACATCAAATGAAACTGTTGCTCATTAGTTTAGTTCCAAGCTTTTTATTTCCCAGCTTAGTCACCACTTGATCAATTATTTTTAGGCATTTACAATTTACATTTAAACGCAAGAGTCTTTCGCTGAGAGTGCATCAAGTGGGACTTTACCTATATTTACTTTGTATGCCAACAGACATGTATCTGCTGATCTAAAAATAGTCTGTGAAGTCACAGAGGAGTTCTGAATGTCTGCATCAGAGGTGGAGCAGAGTGGCTAGAGCTTTAGAACTTATTGCCTAGGCAGGTTTGCAAGTGCAAAAGTAAGTAACAGATGAAAGCATAGGAAAACCACTTAGGGTCCACTAACCTAATAGGACCCCTGTTTGCACAGTTGTTAAACTGCTGTGCCACAGCCAGAATGCTGTGAGTTCAATCCTGTCAGGGAACAAGGTTGGTTCAGCCTTCCATCCTTCCGAGGTCAGTAAAATGAGTACCCAGCATGTTGGGGTGGAGGGTAATTACCCGTAAACCATGCAGCATGCACTAAGAGAGTGCTAAGCACTATGGGGCAGTATATAAGGGTAACTGCTATTGCTAATATGTTGAGTCAGGATTACATGTAGAGCCAGCTTGGCCAGAAGTACTTTTGTTTTAACCTCAGGAGTCGAAGTGCTATGGGCAATGGATGATATGCCACTGTATTATACTGTCCGTCTCTTAAAGAGACTGCCACTAGCTTCTTTATTTAACCACTCCCACTCCCTTCTCAACTTCACACTGTGCCCACTTCTAGGCTGGCTATGTGAATAATGTCCAGGACTCTAGTGGGCCAGGATACTTAAGAGACCGCATCGTCCCAAGGACATCTGTCTGTCCCACCAGGGCGGATCGGAGAGACTCTCTTGTCATTCCATTGGCTAGAGAGGCGCGTCTCTCTAGCACCAGGAGGAGGGCCTTCTCCGTGGCCGCCCCGGCCCTTTGGAACCTCCTGCCAACTGAGTTACGTCTACAGACAGAGCTCCTGCCCTTTCGGAAGGGCCTAAAAACCTGGCTGGCAGGGCAGGTGTGGGGCTCCAGGAATATGGGGTCCCATGTTGGGTGGCTGATCTGATGGGACAGCCACCCCTCCCTCACTCTTTTAAACTTTTTTAAAAAATTTAAACTTTTTAACCTTTTTAAATCTTTTAGATCTTTGTAAATTCATGGTTTAATTCTTTTTAAATTGATTTTTAAGTAATTTTGAACCTCTAGGTTTTAATTTATGAATTTTCTGTAAGCCGCCTAGAGTCAGGTTCGCCTGATTGGGGTGGGATAATAAATCTAAATAAATAAATAAATAGTAGGCCTAGGTGTTATGGAGCCTAGTCATTTTTAGAAGGGCACTTCCCTCTGTAACACTTGCCCACAAAGATGTTTGGGATCAAGGCATTATGGGCAAGGATGGTCAAGAAACAGCCATGTTGTGGAGGTAGAGGAATGGCTAGATAAAAGAGGTTTTTTCATTGCCACCATCACCCCTGCTGTTGTTGGAATTCTGGCAGTGAACAAGGGGGTGTCATCACTGGGGGGCTGCAACAGCAGTTCTTTTCCCCTTTCAAGTGGCAAAAGAGGCCGCACCAGACCTGGCTACATGTGAGGAGTCTGGTGAAAGCAAAAGGAAGATATACTTCCCCTCTGGGACAAAACTAGAAGCCTGACACAACAATAGCCACTGGTCTTGCTAATTTAATATTTAAAATTTTAAGTATTTTCAAATTGTAGGAGACTTCTCACTTTTCCTTCTGCTGTCAAAGTCTGTGTGCGGGTGGGACTGGTTTCTTACACAGACATACAGAGAGAAGGGGTGGGTGGGAGAGAACAGGACCAGCAAGTCATTTAATACTTTTTATCCCTAATCCACAGAAGCAAAGCAATCCTCACTGCACTTTTGGGCCATCTGAACAAGAATCACTCTCACTAATATAAGTACTGTCATCCGGAACGCCAGGAAATTTCTCATCTTCTTGCATAGTGAGAAGACACTATCTTTATGAGGATTTGCATTCCTAGCTTTGACTTCAATCTGTTAAGAGAAAGTAAAGATATATGTGTAAAAAAAAATACAAAGGGTTTTGGGAGTAGAAAAGGGGGGATAGCAGAGCAGGAATTAAAAAAGGCCACATACAATTCCCTTCATTGCACCTAAATTGCTGACAAACTGGCTCCATATCTCTTATACTGGCAAAATGTTACTGATGTAAACATCTAGAGCGCTATACAGCAGTGTAAGTAGAAAGTCTTAAGATCCTTTCAACTCAACACGAGGAAGAACTTTCTGATAATAACCACTGTTTGATAATGGAAATTGAATACCTCAGAAGGCGATGGCCTCTATTTCTGGCAGTTTGTTAGTCAGAAGCTAGACTGCCACTTATCAGAGATGCTTTAGCTGTGGATTTTCTGCATCAGCAGGAGGTAGAGTCTGTGACTCTTGGGGTTTCTTCCCACTCTACAGCCTTATGATTCTCCTTTCTAGTGCACCTACTCTAGTGCCTTGCTAGAGACTGTAACTGAACACCCAAGAACAGAGTGGCCAATGTCATTCCAAATAATTACTTTACCAGAATGTATGTCATCCTAATAGATGCTGATCAATTAACAAACATTAATAAGCAAGGGAATCCTCTTCTTGGTATCACTCTACTTAAGATAAGGAAAGAAGCAGCAGTGGTTGCAGAGAGAATTAAGCAAGAGAATGACCCTTGACATCCTCTGAACGGATATGAGCCTCAAATCCAAGAGCTTTATGGCAAAACCCAACACTCTTGAAGGTAAAGAAGAGCAAAGCCAAATTAGAAGATGGAGAAAGGAGCTCACTGGAAAAAGAATAGCATTAAAGAAGGATATGGCTGAAGAACTCAGCTTCCCCTATGTCACTTGGAGGACCCTGAACAGGCCGAAGGTCAGAATGCATAAATGTAAAACCAACATGCTCAAGTGGGGGGTACAGGTGGAGTATGCATGTGGAGAGTTACAGAATCTCCCTCATTTACTGGTCTACCAATTATTACCAGAAACATGTACCAATGAGGACTTAACTTTGGCCAATGACAAAGCCAAGAAAGTGGCTTCATTTTGCCAGTCCAAAGTTTGATCTGGACACAAAAGAAAGAAAAAGCAAAAACAAGCAGACAATGCTCAGCTCACCCTAAACAATGTGTTTTTGCATAGTAAAGGGATCTCTCATGCATCATGCATTTCTCTCTCCTTTCTAGGATCTGTTGTATCCCTACTGTCCTCCCTTGTTTTGTTCTGTTTTTCAAACATTTTGTTATTATCTTAACTAGAACATTGAAATTGGGTCTAGAAACCTAGAGTTAAATTACAGATCAAGCATAAAATCTCTTGTTTTGGCTTTGGACATGTCCACTCACCCATCTTAACCTAAAATGCATCACACATTTGTTATCAACAAAAGTGCTTGGTTGGAGGAAGAGTTTACCATTAACTTATGTAAATCTTTGCTGAGCTGCCAGTTCTAACTAAATTGCCGATTATGTAAGATCGTCATGATGATGTTTCCTTCCCATGGTCATAATACTGTGGGAACAAAATTATTATTTTAAAAACAAATCAACGTGTGCATGTCCTCAAAGCCTGTGCAGAACCAAATTTTGCCAAGAGGCAAGTAAGGCTGCAAAGGTCATTAAACACACATGGACAGGGATTAGCCATTGAGAGAGAGAGTGTGCTGAGTGGACCAAGGGAAATTGCCAAACAGGATACGCAGTGACACAACCCAGGAGAGAGAGACTGGAACACGTGCACAAAGGTGACTCTCACACTCCCATGACTTTTCCCACCTGACATGGTTCTCACACCCTCAGTGTATCAACAGGAAAGCCAGAGATGGAACAAAACTGAAAGAAAGAGCATGTGCACCACCTAACCTTTTCAAAATGCTGTTGGCTGCTTGAAATTCATTGTTGTAACCTTAGGATAAATATGTTAACTAAGGACAAAAAGCTACAGAACATAAAGTAACCCTAAATATATTAAGCATATAAACATGTTTGCAATGAATGATCTCTGCTCATAACACAGGTCTGCAAAAAAAAAATCAGCTGCATAGGACATGTTTGGTAAATTTTATGTTTCCTAGTGTGCTGAATCTAAAAATGACCTTGATTTCCCCCATCACATACAGGTTTTTTGCAAAATATGAGGGTTTTGCATTAAAAAAGCATGAGTGATGAGAAAATCAGCCAGAATTTCTGCTATCAGTTCTAGCAAACTGGTGCAAACCTGCTGATGCCCATCACAGACTACGCCCCAGCACCACCACCATTCCTCTTATTTCCTCTTTGCATTATTCTTGACTCTAGCTCTAATAAATATTAAATGAAAGTAAGAAATAATTTTTGGTTAGGGTTTTTAAAATCAAGAATAGGATATCAGATTTTGTGTTAAAGGCAAACTTCATGCTAAATTTAAACTAAAAACACAGGTTTTGCAAGAAATCTTGAGATGGAATTTTTTTAGTATTTTTCTCGGTTTCACCAAGTAAAAATCTATAAGGAAAAAAAAATCCAATGCAGATTTTTGGTTGCAGACCTGTGATTTGCCTTGAGTATCAAAATCCAAAAGTATTTGGAGTAGGACAAGTTTATTTTATTGAACACTTTGTTAGACCTTTGTGAAACCATTAATTATTAATATTAATACTATTACCTGTTAACATTTTGCTTTTGATTATTGATTTAAAAAGCTACATGAATACATTTTAAAAACAATTGAGAAAAAAGAGCAACCAACAGAACAAGCAAAGACCATTGTTTAAAGGTCTTGATCAGTGGTCAACGACATCAATAAAATTTTCTACCTTCTGGCTATTTGACAGGAGAGAGGGTGCCATCCTACCATCCCTTGGAAAGGAATCCTTTTCATGTGTCCTCACCAAATCTGCCTGGGAAAATAGTGGGAGAAATGAAAAGATCTTCATGAAGGTTCTTAAAACTGGGGCAGGCTCTTACTTTCAGACAGAGAAGAAGGGAAAATTGAGAGATATATATATCAGTATTTATTTATTTATTTAGTTCAGTTCAAATTTATATAGCCACCCACTCGCCGTAGCAACTCAGGGTGGCTTACAAACAATACATTACATTACAATATGTTGATGGGGGTCAGGGGGAGGGGCGGTGAAGTTTTCAACCTGCCCTGGCTTCTTCTTCCCTTATTAATATTGGAGACACTCTTTGAATTAATTGTATGAAATGGAAAGCATTTTTTGCTTTCACAATGTTAGCGACAAAACATCAGCATCTGAAGTAGGTAGGGTACAGTTAAGGCACAAGTGGACAAAAGCGGAAGAAAATGGAGCAGACATATCATAAATTGGAGGAGATCAGGCATCAAATCTGAGAGCAGAAGATGAAAGGTCAGAGGCATGGAGCAAATTCTGAGCCATAAAATTAAGTTTCAAAGAAGAGCCAGGAAAGTCAAACCCAAAGCAGATGCCAGGAAAAGAAGGGAAGAGAGTCAGCAGAATCCTCAGGCATAAAACAACTTTTTGTGACTTGTGAGCTAGCTAAGCTGGAGGGCCTGGTGTGTTTCCCTTGGCTTTGAAGAGTGTGCCAGTGGCGTCGCGCAGTCTTCAGCCGCCTGGGGCGAAAAGCAAACTCGCCGCCCCCCCCAGCTTGCCGCTGCCGCCACCCCTCCCCCCTCCCTGCCTGTTGAAGGCGCCCCCCTGCTGACTAGCGGCGCGCGCGGTCCGCTCGCCCGCCAGGCAGGGCCGTCCGCCACCCATCCCCGACGAGCGCACCTCCGTCCGCTCGCCCGCCAGGCAGGGCCGTCCGCCACCCACCCCCGACGAGCGCACCTCCGTCCGCTCGCCCGCCAGGCAGGGCCGTCCGCCACCCACCCCCGACGAGCGCACCTCCGGCAGATCGCTCGCCCGGCTGGCCGTCGGGGGCTCTCCGCGTGCCGCCTGTCCCTGGCAGCGGCTTTCAGGGGGCGGCAAATAATGTCCCCTCCCCACCCTTTTGCTGGCGAGCGTCCTGCGTGCGCTTCGCCGCTTGCAGGCGAGGAGGAGAAAAAGGGGTTTTTTTAAAGGCAGACAATTCAAGGAGGGGCCCGCCCCGCCCGGCTGGCTGTCGGGGGCTCTCCTGGAGGGCGGCCCGCGTGCACGCGCACGCTACTCGCCTCCTCCTGCCCAGCCAGCCGCCAGGCCCAGGGCTCCCCGCCATGGCGCCACCCACCCCAGACGAGCGCCCCGTCTCACAGCAAGTTGGGTGGGTGGCTGGGCGGGCGGAGGTGAGCAGCGTGCGCACGCACGCGGGCCGCCCTCCAGGAGAGCCCCCGACAGCTAGCCGGGCTCCCTCCTTGAATTGTCCGCCTAAAAAAAAACCTTTTTCTCCTCCTCGCCTGCAAGCGGCGAAGCGCACGCGGGGCGCTCGCCAGCAAAAGGGTGGGGAGGGGACATTTTGCCGCCCCCTGAAAGCCGCTGCCCGGGGCATCCGCCCCCCCGCCCCCCCCACGCTACGCCACTGGAGTGTGCCATCAAAATTTGAGCTGTGCAATCAACCAACTCTTTGCAGGGTGTCTACAGGATCTTACACTATGTTCCAGCGTAACTTTTTTCAACTGAATGACTATCAGACGTATGAGAATATAGGAAATGTTTGAAAATATTCAAAATGGCAGACAAATGATCGTGGGTCAGAAACCAAATTCAGAGTTGTACAGTACTTTTATCTGCATCACTAAAATGTCATAAAGATTTTTAAAGTATTCACTTTCAATCAGAGTAGTTGGTATAAAATTTTGGGCAGTAATCCAGAAATTTACTACATATAGGGGGCATTTTAACCCTCCCTCAGACCTCGGCAAGTCACAACTACATTCCTCAGGAATCACCTCACACTCCTCATTTGTGGGGGTGTAGTGGGGGGGGTTAATGTCATATAAATTAATAATCATGTCTTTAGAAGCTTTGGGGGGGGCACTCCATTTACAAAAATATCCCCTCCAAAATAGTCTTTCTTAAACATAGCAGTGAGCAAAAGAGGGATGTGGAACATCTAGAGAGGGCCTTTGAGGCTGCAAACCCCCCCCCCCCCCAATATCTGGGCCAATAAAGAGAGAATACTGTTCTTAAGCTGTTTTTTAAAAAAAACAATCTTGCTGACAGAAAAAGGCTTTGCTCATTACATCACAAAATGTATACAGTAATACCTCAGATAATGCTAAGACTTAGTTCCACAAGTCTTGGTGTTATCCGATTTTTAGTGTTATCCGATGCATGTTAAAATCCTATTGGATGTATCGGATAACGTTAAAGCTCCATAGAGATACATTGTAACCGCACAGGCTTTAGCGGTTGTTATCCGATCCATCCCATAGGACCTTAACGTTATTCGATCCAATTCTCCTCCCCAGATTACTTAACGTTATGCGATTTTAGCGTTATCCGAGGTATTACTGTATTTTGAAACTGCTTAAAAGGAGTTGTGTGTCCCTATTCTGTAGCTCAGGGATTCTCAACCTGCAGCTCACGGGGTGAATGTGGCCTGCAGTGTCATTTCATGTGGCCCCAAACTGCCTCCAGCACACCAGGAAGTGCCATGTGGTGAAGGAAGGGCAAAATGGCCATCCAGTCCCTGAAGCTGTCTGAGGGAGTGTGACCTGGCCCCCGGTTTTAAAAGGTTGAGGACTCCTTCTGTAGCTAATACTACCAATTCAGCTTCACTCCCCCCCTCCCTTCAGTACTACACCTACATTTAATCTCTAGCTCTGCTAATGGACAAACTGCCAAATGAATCTGTAAACCAAGTTAGAAGCCAGCATCCTTTGACAAAGCAAAGCACAAACCTCTAGGGTTATGGCTCCCCTTTTTGTTTACAGTGGGAGAACAAACTGTTAAATATGCAAACTCATCTCTTAACCTGTCTCTCTGTTGGAAGTTCACTTTCCTGCAGAGATAATGATCATTACATCAGGGCAGATTTTATCTTTAATCTGGAGTATCTTTATTTATCTCATGATGAAAAAATATTGAAGGTGATCTGGTTGAGAATATAATAAATTTAAAGTTGCCTTTCTCAAAATCCTCAAAGCTGCAGAATGTAAGCCATTATTGGAGCAGAATCATCAAAGGTGATGGCTTGAGACCATCTCCTGCTGAGCTTCTTATCATCACTATACCCTATTTGCCTATGTCTCTCTGTGTATGCACACATCTGTCCACCAGAAAAAGAGACCTGACTAGTATCCAGTCATTTTATTTTATTGCTTTTTTTTGGCTTTGAATTAAAATGCTAAAATTCTGATGTGTAAAATAAGAGATTTAATGTCAATGGTTCTTATTAAACCAGAGCAATGATAACTAACAAGAGAGATCGTAGCCCATTTTATTTCCTCTTTCTTTGTTTATATTTTCTGAGGCTAAATGACACTGGGTGGAGTGAAAGCATAAGGTTCAGTCATGACATTTGTGCTGCATCAGATGATTCCATTAATCTTTGAACAGTAGCGCAGGTGGCCATAAGGGTATCCCCTGCAGCCAGCATGCTCATTAGGATTTCAGATGCAAGGACAGAAAAGGCAGACTTAGAACATAATAAACCATTCCTGCTTATCCTCTTGAAATTGCTTCCTTTGTGGGAGGATTTTATTGTCATGACTCAGCTACTGTGATGAATGATGGGAGTCCACAGGATTTCAATCCCAGAAGTTAGAAGCTTGCTCTAAATATGTAAGTAGGTCTTTTGACTAATCAGCAGTGTTTCCCAAATGCTGGTTTTTGGACTTCAATTCCCAGAAGCCTAAGTCATTTCCCCAAAGCACTGATCAGCCAATGTACTGACTGAGGCTTCTGGGAATTGAAGTCCACTAGTGGGCTGTTTACCCCTTGCTGGGAACCACTGAACTAATGGATGCTTTGTCCCAATGACTTTGAATGCAAGGCATTGTAAATGGGTAGATCGGGGTGGGCAACCTATGGCCCACAGATTGGACCTGCCCCAAGGTGCCAAATCATACGGCCCACACCACCACTGGAGTTGGACACAGATGCATTTATGACAGTCGTAAATGTGCCTGTGGCTGTTGTAAATGTGTTTATGACAGCCGTTGACACATTTTATGTCAGCTTTTACAGTGGGGGGGGGGGACACCAGTCCAGCCCGCTCAACAGTCTGAAGGAGCATGACCCGGCTCCTGACTTTAAAAGTTTGGCAACCCCTGAGGTAGACTGTTTGCTGGTGGCTTCTTACTGGATCTCTTTAAGGAATCTCAGAGAATGTTTCAGTTACAATAGCAAGCACCTCTAAAACAGTAAGGCAATTCAATACCGTGTCTACCAAGAAGAGAGCCTCATTTACAGTGGGTGGGAGCACAAAGTTGGATGGGAGGATGAATGGGAGCACAGTACTGCAGCGGAGATAAACAACCATGTGCTCTCAAGGAGCAGAGTTTGGAAAAGTTATTTTGAGTCAACAGTCCCAGGATCTCATAGCCAATACTCCCTCAGCTCTTCACAGAAGAGCTGAGGGAGCTCAAACGGGCAAAGAGACGCCGAGAGCGCCGCTGGGTGAAGACCCGGAGTGAGTCTGATCGAACACTTGTTAGAGCTGCCATTAAAGCCTATCTAGTGGCGATGGGGGCGGTGAAACGACAATATTTCACCGCCCTTATTGCCTCCGCAGATAATCGCCCAGCGACCTTGTTCCGGGTGACCAGGTCCCTCCTGGGAAGAGGGGGGTCTGGCCCTGGTTGGCAGGGATCGGCTGAGGCTTTTGCTGATTATCTGGCGGAGAAAATCGCTCAGATTCGCTTGAAGTTTAATCCCGGCGTGAAAGAGACAGAGCTGGGGTTGACCAGAGTACAGTCTGGCCATGTTATCTGGGATCAGTTCGATCCAGTTGGCCCTGAGGAAGTGGACAGGCTTCTTGGATCTGTTCGCGCCACTGCCTGTGAATTGGATCCATGCCCTGCCTGGCTAGTCAAGGCATCTAAGGCTGTGGCAGGCGGTTGGGTCGAGGCAATTATAAATTCATCTCTGCAGGAGGGGCTTTTTCCAGCACCCTTAAGACATGCTTTGGTGCATCCCCTCCTGAAAAAGCCATCCCTCGACCCTACGGTACTTACCAACTACCGACCTGTATCCAACCTACCCTTTTTGGGTAAGGTCTTGGAGAAGGCAGTGGCGTGGCAGCTACAGGAAGTCCTGGATGAAGCAGATTATCTGGACCCTTTCCAGTCAGGATTCAGGCCCGGATATGGTACTGAAACTGCATTGGTCGCATTGGTGGATGATCTCTGGCGAGAACGGGATGGAGGTCATCCATCCGTCCTGGCTCTTCTTGACCTCTCAGCGGCTTTCGATACTGTCGACCACGGTATCCTTCTGGGAAGGCTCCAAGGATTGGGGATCCAGGGCAATGTGCTGGCCTGGTTCTCTTCATTTCTGAGGGCCCGGACCCAGTCGGTGTGGCTGGAAGGCGAGAGGTCCAGCCCTAGGCCCCTGCAATATGGGGTGCCTCAGGGCTCGGTACTCTCGCCTCTCCTATTTAACATCTACATGAAGCCACTGGGTGAGATCATCCGTTCCCATGGGGTGAGGTATCACCAATATGCAGATGACACCCAGCTGTATATCTCAGCCCGTGGAGATCCAATTGATGCAGTGGAAGTCCTATCCAGGTGACTGGAGGCTGTCAGGGTCTGGATGGGGGACAACGGGCTACAACTGAATCCTGGCAAGACTGAGTGGCTATGGGTAAGGGGTCCTGCGCTATCTCGGGAGTTACCATCTTTGGTTCTGGATGGGGCAGTTTTGCCCCAAACAGACCTGGTGCGTAATCTGGGGGTCCTCTTGGACTCACGACTACTGCTCGAGGAGCAGGTGGCAGCCGTGGCCAGGAGGGCTTTTGCACAACTTCGTGTAATACGCCAGCTACGCCCACTCCTAGACCGGGATTCCTTGCTCATGATCACACATGCTTTGGTCACCTCCAGACTTGATTACTGTAATGCGCTCTACATGGGGCTGCCCTTGGTGACCATTCGGAGGCTGCAGCTGGTCCAGAATGCGGCT
Source organism: Furcifer pardalis (assembly GCA_030440675.1). Classification (NCBI taxonomy): domain Eukaryota; kingdom Metazoa; phylum Chordata; class Lepidosauria; order Squamata; family Chamaeleonidae; genus Furcifer; species Furcifer pardalis. The sequence continues at coordinate 58,609,631 of CP126896.1, forward strand.
GCTCGGGTAGTGATGGGGTGCGGGCGTTATGCTCGTGCCTCACCACTGCTTCGGGAGCTGCACTGGTTGCCAGTATGTCTCCGGGTGCAATTCAAGGTGCTGGTTATTACCTTTAAAGCCCTACATGGTAGTGGGCCAGGATAGTTAAGAGACCGCATCGTCCCAAGGACATCTGTCCGTCCCACCAGGGCGGATCGGAGAGGCTCTCTTATCATTCCATCGGCTAGAGAGGCGCATCTCTCTAGCACCAGAAAGAGGGCCTTCTCCATGGCCGCCCCGGCCCTTTGGAACCTCCTGCCAACTGAGTTACGTCTACAGACAGAGCTCCTGTCCTTTCGGAAGGGCCTAAAAACCTGGCTGGCAGGGCAGGTGTGGGGCTCCAGGAATTTGGGGTCCCATGTTGGGTGGCTGATATGATGGGACAGCCACCCCTCCCTCACTCTTTTAAACTTTTAAAATCTTTTTAAACCTTTTAACCTTTTTAAATCTTTTAGATTTTTGTAAATTCAGGGTTTAATTCTTTTTTAATTGACTTTTAAGTAATTTATGAACCTTAAGGTTTTAATTTATGAATTTCTGTAAGCCGCCTAGAGTCAGGTTCGCCTGATTAGGGCGGGATAATAAATCTAAATAAATAAATAAATAAAATAAATATGGCCACTGAGGTTGTAAATCCCAAAGTAACTTCTCCCAGTAATACCAAGGATGGCAACTGAGTGGGTCAGCAGAGACTGTGGACCTCTTCCTCAACCCAAACTCCTTTCACTCCCATGTAAACATTCATGTGGGCATGTGGTGACAGAAAATTTTATGTACAGATTTTTTTAAAGGGGGATTATCTCAGATTAATGAAATTTGTCTCAGGGACAACAAGCAAAATGTGAATTAACCTTCATTAACTCATTCTTGAAGTCATTCCAGGGAATTTAGGTTTCCCTGAATCTTTTTGTATTAACTGGCCTCACAGGGAGAAAAGAAAAAGCCTTGTCTGCAGTTCTATTGTTGCAGTGCAGGAGATGCAGCTACAAGGCAACTACCTAATAAACTGTAAACAAAAGTTACCTCCCTTTGTGTCCTCCTCTTGTTGTTATTTGCCAGGTGTCTATGTGCCCTAGTGCAAGAGAAATGTCTTGCCAACAAAGGGATTACTAAACTGGGATTTTTATTTTAAAGGGATTACTAAACTGGGATTTTTATTTTAAAAAAAAGTCATGCTTGCAATTACAAAAATATAAACCAACCTGTCACAATCCTGGAATATCCCCCTATGTTTTTTACCAAGTATGCAAGGCTCCAAAATCTTCTTTTAAAAAACTTTCTTCTGCAGATGACAGTATTATACCGGTGTAGTCAACATTTCTCAAGCATTATGCTCATGGAGAAAAACCAAATGGGTGGTTTGGGCAATGGTACACAGGTAATCACTCATTTATATTTCCAGATGTCATTCATACCTTTAATAAAATAGAATTGAAGGCATGAAGTCAACATCACAGTTCTTCTTTGCTTCCTCTTTTACCCCATCAGGAGTTGAGGGAGATGCAAGGTTCTTGTTCTTTGATGTTATCTCTCCACCCCCCTCTGAGTCAGCCTTCTAGTCTTTGTCCTTCTCCTTTTTTCACATATCCCTTGTAAGGTATGGAATTCCAAGACATTCTCTCCAAACGGACAAACCACTTTATTTGTTCTCTCTGTATGTAGTACAAGATTGGTTCTGTTCCGATTCTTTCCCTTGTAACCTCATTCCTGATTTTATCACTCCAGAGCCTTCATCAGATATCTCATTTCTGTGGTGACCAACTTTTGTTTATTTTATTTATTTATTATTATGTTTTGTTATAAATGTCCATGTTTTGCACTGTTAGCATAAGGTAGGAGTGAATATGCTTTTTATGAGATGTTTCATTGTGTTGATTGGTATTGCCTTGTGTTGTAAGATCAGAGCGAACTGTCCCAATATTTGGTTTGCCTTACTGTACTGTATGTTAATCTCTTCATCCATTTTACTATTTTCAGTAAATGTTGTCACTATGTATTTGAATTCTGCCACTTGTTTTATACTTGTTTCCTCTATCTCAGTATCTAGAGTATGCTGTTTCCTTCCAATTGTCATTACCTCAGTCTTCTCTTTATTGATTCTCATATTATTTATTTCACTTCATTTCATTTAATTTCATTTCTTTTCCCTGTATTCGATTTATATGCCGCCCTACTCAGTGAAAATCGACTCAGGGTGGCTCACAACATACAATTGAATACAATGTAACAATTTAACAGAACAACACAATGTTGCAGTATAATCAAATATCATACATCAATAATTCAAAACAATAAGATATCATAGAATACAGTACAGTAAAATAAAACCCCAATATATGTCATAAAATTACAACAATAATTACGAAAAACATAGGAACATTACACAGAATATTACAAAGGAAAGAAAGTTACAAAAAGGTGTCCTCCCCCCAGATCCTACCCATTAAGTTGGGTACCCATTACATTCTTGGTTCATGTATATAATGTGTTGTTGTAGTTCCTTAGCTTACTTGCTATCAATGCCTGATCATCTACAAAAAGTAATTCGTTGATATTGCTTTCATTCATGAGCTTAGTTTCTTTACTTATGCTGTCTATGTAGGTCAGAGCTTCTCAACCTTTTCAAGCCATGGGTGAGTGAGCTGGACACATGGTTTTCCCACCACCACCATAAACACTGTCATAAACTGTGGCGGGTACATTTGCACAGGCATGTTTATGGATGTTGTAAATGTGAACACTTCCACTTCCAGGATCATTATCTCAGGCCAGATGATTTGCTGCTGTGGGCCAAGTCTGACCCATGGGCCGTAGGTTGCGAACCCCTGATGTAGGTGATGAATAATAGTGGCCATAGTACGCATCCCTACCTCATTCCAGATGTTACTGCAATGGGTTCTGGTATTCCTTGACTTGTTCTAACCACACGTCTGCAGTCACTATATAAGCTTTTACATAATCTGATAAGATGTTCACTTACTTTATATTGAACCAATGGGGTAATCCAGGATGGCCTTTGTGGCTACAGTAGCAGTCCTGCGGCACAAGGCCATGCCATACTTTTCCCAGTCCTAGCAATCCCTTAAATGGGCCTGTTACCACCTCTCATGATCTGTGGTTGGACGTTGAGAGGCAACAATTGTGACAGGCTGCCTCAAACCTACACCAGTTGAGAAAATATTTCCTCTTGTTGGTATCACTCCACCCAAGATAAGGAGAGAAGTGTCAGCAGAGGACAAGAAAACCAAACAAGAGAATGAGGGCTACTGGCAGATAACAACACACTGTGAATGTGGAGAGAAACAGAATCTGAATCATTTACTGGTCTGCAGATTACTACCAGAATCATGTATCGATGAAGATTTAAAGTTGGTCAATGACAAAGCAAAGAAAGTGGCTTTATTTTAGCAATACAAAATTTGGTCTGGATACAAAGAAGAAGCAACTTAATTTCACATGTTCATGCTAAGCATATGAAGATTTCAGCCACATCCCAGTAGGGTGTGGATGTGGAGGAAGAGGATTGTTTTATTTGACTATCCACTGTACTTGGGGCAGAAGGTAAAAACTGGCTTTCTTGATCTTCAAACTCACATATCTAATAAAATTTCAGGCACCACACAAAGCATGGCAAAGCTTACTTCTCATACTTCCCTTTTATAAAGATGTTGTTGTATGGGGGCTCAATATTAGGTATTCTAGAAGACCTAAAGAAGCTCCTGCTAAGGTTGAAAAGAGAGAGTTTCCCTGCTTCCCATTTAGCTGTTCTATGTTTTTCCGGCTAATCACTTGAACAGGGTTCATATTAATACAATGGCCACAAAGTGGAGTCAAGGTTAGGAAGAGCTAAAAGACAGGTAAAGGCATGACCCATCTTTTCCTTTTAAAAAAAAAAGGTCCAGATTGCAAATAAGAAGAAATAAATAAATAAATAATAAATAAAGTGAATAAACTGAACAGCTGAAGCAAGCAGCATATATTGCAAGCAAAACTCGTATTAGCTATAAGGCTGTTGAACTGAAGTACATGAATGGTTGATGCTTCTTCCTGAAATCTGGCGTGCTTCCTCTGGCCCTGGCCATGAACCATCTATGCTGAAGTAGCCAAAAAAGAGGAGGAGGAGGAAAGGGGTGAAGAAAAAGAGAGGGTGGGATGTTCCACAGTTCTGCAGAAATTACTAAACCTCGATCCATGGTGATGCAGCCAAAGGCCAACAAAACCAAAAGCAGGGATCTTGGCAGTACACAGGACAGTCATACGGCTGCTTTGTTGCCTTTCTGTCAGATTCAACTAGTTTTAGGCCAATTCAGCTAAAAAGCAGTTGATGGGCGAAATTGTCAAGGATGCTTTTGAAAATCATAAAAGATGCTATAGGAGCAGAAGGTTTTGGGGATTTGTTTCTTGTTGAGTTCCCATCTCTGTGATCACCGTTCATCTTCTGGTTTTGGTGCAGCTTTATATTCTACCTTTCCCCAGCCTGATGCCTTGACGGTGTCGGTGAAAGGAGCTTCATATAATATAAGAATGGCATTAAGAGCAGCAGCAATGTGACCTTTTCCTTGTGTCTCTCCTCCCTGCTTCACATAAAGTGAGGCACAATTTAGATAAAAATACAAGAAAACAGATAAAGCAAATCCATCTGTTCTTTCTCTAATCGATCCTGTCTAGTAGGCATAGCAGCAACTTTGTCTGTGCTCTTTAAATCCTGATTATACAAATGCACAGCAAATGCCAATGTATTTACCTGTTGATTCCAACTTTCCTTTCCCAATAATTCTAAAGATCATTTGGAAATTAAATTCTGAAAGCAAAGAAAGACAAAGGGAGAAGAAAAACAAGTACAGTATGGGTAAAATCAGGGGTGCCCAAACTTTTTGGGCCATTGGCCGATCATGTGGTTCAGGGAGCCGGTCACTAAGGCCCAGGGGCCGGGTGTGGCCCCTGACACCTATTCATCTGGCCCGCGAAGCCCTCGTCGCTCCTGGAAGCAGAAGTAAAACACACCCATACGGGTGCATTTTACTTCCACTTCCAGGAGCGACGAGGGCTTCACGGGCCAGATGAATTGCTGTCGGGGGCCGCACTCGGTCCCCGGGCCTTAGTTTGGGCACCACTGGGTTAAATGGAATAACATCTGTCTATACAGCAGTTTAATGCTCAGCAACCCTCTTGTTGGTATCACTCCACCCAAGATAAGGAGAGAAGTGGTTACGACAAGATAAGGAGAGAAGTGTATGACAAAGCAATGGCATTCCCAGAAAACCTCAGGGTACATGTGCCATCAGGTTTCTTTGTCCACATTATTGCCACACCAATGACAAAAGACATTCTGAAAGAAAAAGAGGAGAATGAACCTCTGCAAAACAATAGCAAGTACAGAACAACTATAGGAAAGTTTTTGTCCCAAAGAACTATTATGAGACTTGACATAGCTGCTGAACAGAAAAGTTCACTAACATAGAGTGACTAGGCAACTGTCAAAAGAGAGGCTAAATATTTGAAAAGAACTATGGACGTTTAGGCTCAAGACCACCAGCCAGCAGAAATCCAACACTAGTAGGGTGCACAGATGCAGACAAGGCAGAGGATAGCACAGAATATAGGTCCACCAGTGGGTTTCTTGTTATGTGTGGATATGGGCCCATCTCATGGGCTAATCATAAACATAAAGTTATAGCTTTGTCTTCCACAGAATGAAAGATCATTGAAGTAGCAGAAGCATGTATGGAACTGCTATGGCTAGAGAAGTTGCTACAGTACTCTGGAATAGACGAAGAGATCTTTCCAAAATCTTGTACTCTGCTAAAGAAAAGGAATAACCAAACTTCCCCACCTGGCCTGAGGAGGGAGGAACACCTGCGAAGGGCCAGTATCTGTTTAAAAACTGCTTGCTGCCAGATGCTGGCCCGTTACCCACCAGGCCTAAGGAAGGAGAAACAGCTGGGGAGGGCTGGTTGCAGATTTGGCCAGCCAGCTGTGTGGACTGTCTGGCTGGCCAAAGACTGCTGTCTCTCTTGACTGTACTGTATTTTTACACTGCATTTTATTGTATTGTTTTTATTGTTTTTCTTTTTATGTAAAATTTATTGATTGCATTATATGTGCTGCATTTGTTGTTATAATTTTATATTATGCTGTACAGTAATACCTTGGATAACATTAGTATCGGATAACACTAAAATCGCATAACATTAAGCAATCGGGGGGGGGGAGGAGAATTGCATCGGATAACATTAAGATCCTATGGGATGCATCGGATAACAACTGCTAAAGCCTGTGTGGTTACAATGTATCTCTATGGATCCCATAGGATTTTAACATGTATCAGATAACACTAAAAATCGCATAACACCAAGACTTGTGGAACCAGGTTTTAACGTTATCTGAGGTTTTACTGTATTCATTTTTGAGATTGTGATACTGCATATGTTGCCTATGTCATGTCAGCCGCTCTGAATTGCCTTGGCGAGGTGAGTAGAGCAGCATATAAGTCTAATTTAATAAAAAAGATTCAACTGCCACACTAGACATTTTTTTCTATATGAAATGGGCAGGAAGTGTTCTTTTAGCCTCAGACAGATAACCTTTTTGAACAGGTTTGGCTGCTAGGATCCAAAAATTGAAGATAAACATGGAATTCCAAGGTACTGCCATACAGAATTACTTTTAGAAGGACAAAATGCCAATGAGTCCCCACTGGAAGCAGCATTTTGCCAAAGCTTTCTAATTGCCAAGGCAGGGAGGTGGGCAGTGGTATCTTCTTTCTTCTCCACTTTCTACCACTTTCCTGCCTTCACAGAGCATCTGTTGCTTGCTCAATTATGTGGATAATCTTTAGCTTTGAAGGTTCCAGAGGCCAAGACATTGTGAGGGGAGAGATGGACAAAAAAAGGCTTCTACACTGCACATGTGTGCGCGCACACACACACACACACACACACACACATTATTTTATTTTATTTTATTTTATTTTTTGCTGCCACAGTGCTTTAACTTTGGCACCTGTGTTATTCGCATAGTCACTTTTTCTTCATTGGGCAAACACAAGGAGTCCTATCACAGTAGCAGTGAGTAGATGTTGGTGTTGGTCATCTCATCCTAGCTCTCTGTCAGCTGAGGCAACTGCCTCACCCTGACCAGTCTGTGGAATAGGCCTAATAGTGAAGCAGCTGAGGGAGAATAAATGCTATGCAATACAAAGGAGAACAATAGTTATAGCACAGGAAAAGACAAAGGGTGGCCCTCAAGATAGAAATTACACTTATATACTTATAGCCATTAGTGGCTGGTCAGAAGTTAATTAGCATTTTGCCCCCAAACATGCTGGGTACCCATTTTACCAACCTCAGAAGGATTGAACTAGCAATATTTTGGCTGCAGTGCAGCAGTTTAATCACTGCACCACCAGGGCTCCTCAAGATGCTGCTTGACTCACATCCCAACAGATGTAGCCGCAAGAGTCAGTGGTGAGAAATGCTGGGAGCTCCAACACAACAACATCTAGAGAACCCTATTTTGCCAACTCCTGCAATTTTAGCTACACTTGCCTAAAGATCTGAACTGTTTCTGGCCATAAAGACCACATCTGCAAGATCTTGCCTTGTTCCTGCATCTCTGTTGCTCCCATGATCGCAATTATTTTGCAATGAGCTATACCATCAGTTTAATTTCCAGATCCCATTGCCATTTTTCATTCACTGTGTTTAAAAGGACACGTCATTCTGAGTTATGTTCAGACCAGACAAGAGTTTGACACCAGAGCGGCTGCAATGAGAATTTATGGCGAACACTTTGCCTGACTGCCAGTCTTCCTTGGTGCAATGTTGTGACCCCTTTAATCAAACAGCTTGAAGCAAAATTAAAGAATGGCAATGGGTTCCCAAGTCATCAGACATCTTGTGTCAAGGTGGTATTTTTCTAGAAAACAATGAGAACCATATTTTCCTCTATGTTGTTCTACACGTTCCTTTTTCAAATAACAGTTTTTAATGGATAGCCATGTCACTGTATTGTAACAGAAAGCACAAAGAATCTTGTGACATTTGTTTTTATAGACCATCCTCCTCATGAAATGCATTAACTTGTACGATATATGTGTGTATATATTATTATTATTATTATTATTTATTAAATTTAATACCCCGCCCCAATCGGGGGGACCCAACTCTGGGCGGCTTACATTCTAATAAAAACAGAAATAAAACCCAACTCAATATCACTAAAAACATCAGAATTAAAAACATCAGAATTAAAAAATCAACACAGAATTAAGACAACGCAGGACTACACATCAGTATTCCCATATTCCAACCCAGGGAGGCAGTTCTTATGTAAGCCACTTGGTGTGGGAACCCACGTTCCCAGGTCCCCAAACCTGTCCTGCCAGCCAGGTTTTTACGCCTTTCCGGAATGGTAAGAGCTCCGTCTGAAGGCGCAGTTCGGTGGGCAGGAGGTTCCAGAGGGTCGGGGCGGACACGGAGAAGGCTCTCCTCCTAGTGCAGGCGAGGCGCGCCTCTCTCGCCGAAGGGATAACAAGGGAGCCTCTCCGATCCGCCCTGGTGGGACGGACAGAAGTTCTTGGGATGACGCGGTCTCTTAGGTATCCTGGCCCACTACCATGTTTGTCTACACAAACACACACACAGTATTGCCCATCCCCATTGGAATACTTTGTCTTATATGTCCACTACTAGACATTTACTTTGATCAGGCCTGAGACCGGGGAGAGCAGGAACACCTGCACCGGGGTTGGCGGCATTTAGAAGGGCCGTCGCCGCCCCACCGAACATTGTGCTGCTCTCGCCTGGCCTCAGACCGGGGAGAGCGGGAACAGCTGTGTGGGTCTTCCACCAATATGGATGCTTGCCCAGCCAGCTTGGCTGAGGGGGGAAGAAGTAGCAGGGAATTGGGCTTAGTGAGTGGGGTAGAGTTGCAATTTTCATGAACTGTTCAAAGTGCTTTTGAAGTGTTTCTGAATTGTATTTATGATGCCTTAATTTTGAAATTGTGATGGGGGATTTCTTGAAATGTATGTGATATGTGATACTTTGATATGTTTTGATAGGTGATATTTGATGATTTATGCTGTTAGCCGCTCTGAGTCACTTTGGCAAATAGAGCAGCATACAAATCCAAATAGTTGCTAGTAACACATATATTCTAAACTAGCAAGACAATTAACACATCATTTGTATTAGCACAGAAGGAAAAGCACCCATCCCTATGGAAACCACGGTCCAAATTTCTCCTTTGTCCATTATAACAATCTCCTTGACACAGGGGTGGGCTTTGAAGGCTTAAAAGAATGGGTATTAGAAAGATGGGAATGGCAAGAAATTAGAGCTGCTGTTTCTTTTGTTTAGGTTTTTCAAAATTGTCAATGGTGTCTGGCCTCCTAATTTCATTGTTTTCAGTTTCCCTGACAGGCTGACAGATTACGCACCGAGTCTGTTTGGGGCAAAACTGCCCCATCCAGAACCAAAGATGGTAACTCCCGAGATAGTGCAGGACCCCTTACCCATAGCCACTCAGTCTTGCCGGGATTCAGTTGTAGCCCGTTGTCCCCCATCCAGACCCTGACAGCCTCCAGGCACCTGGAAAGGACTTCCACTGCATCAATTGGATCTCCACGGGCTGAGATATACAGCTGGGTGTCATCTGCATATTGGTGATACCTCACCCCGTGGGAACGGATGATCTCACCCAGTGGCTTCATGTAGATGTTAAATAGGAGAGGCGAGAGTACCGAGCCCTGAGGCACCCCATATTGCAGGGGCCTAGGGCTAGACCTCTTGCCTTCCAGCCACACCGACTGGGTCCGGGCCCTCAGAAATGAAGAAAACCAGGCCAACACAGTCCCCTGGATCCCCAATCCTTGGAGCCTTTCCAGAAGGATACTGTGATACCTAGGGGACACCTAGAGAGTAGCACTACTAGATAGGTATGAGTGAGTAGCACTACTAGGCACTGCCACCCCTTCCTTTTCTGTAAGGCTGTAGGATTTATCTCAACAAAAAAAAATGGCTGTCTGCTTTTGTATTGGGAAAGAATTATCTCTTGGGAATAATCCCAGTCTTTAAAAGCTGTGTTTGCTGCTCTCCAAACTAATTAAAAATACTCAGAATGTAGAAGGGTTTCCATTTGGACTATAACTTCCAAATTCACTCAACACACTGGCCATGTTGACTGGAAAGTTTAAGAACTGTAGTCCAAGAAAGCAATTGTTTCAAGCTCTGGATGTAATGTTGGTTCAGCTCATGTCCTGGGAGTTTTCTCTTACTGATATCACTTTACATTTACACATATAATATAGGGTCATCTTCAGGTACGACATTATGACTGGAATGTCTGAAGTGGTAGCCGTGTTAGTCTGTGTGAGCATATCTGAGAGTAAATAAAACAGAACAGCAAAAAAGGACCAAAAAATGTTGTGGCACCTTAAAGACTAACTCCTGTATTTAACTGTGAGCTTTTGTGGACCAAGTCCACTTCAGGTGATGATAATGTTGCTAGGATCTCTACTGAAATTCCCTTTTCCACACCAGTGCTGAGCAGGTCTTCACCAAATGGTTTTACATGATTTCCCTGTTGCCACAACACTATCTAATAGAGCACTGGAATAATGCCAGTTACTGAAATCTATCTTCCATTCTTATATCACTGGCTCATGTATCCTGTCATTTTGATATCCTCCAAATGTAGATCCACAAGCTTACACAAATAGGCAGGCAAGAACACATGTGTGCGTGCACACAGAGAGAGACACAAAAACAGGAGAGAGATTCCTTAGCTAAATGTATACCCTCCCTGATCTTTGCCAAATATAAAACTGGCTGTAAAATCTGAATTTTAGTACTTCCATTAATTGAAATAGCATTTCCTTTTTTTAAACTGATAAATAAAGCAGGGATGTGTGGGATAGCCATTAATATGCCTTACTAAAACAAAACTGATAGGAATAGATGCAACCTAATAACTGTTAGAACAGCTTAGCAACAAACTGGGACTATGTAGCTATCTTTGTAAATCATGCCATATGTTTCCAGATTCAATACACTTGCACTGATTTTTTAAATTGTTTCTTTGTTTTGCGTTGCTTTTCAGAACACAAGGCAAAATGGAACTACAGTATTATATCTGAAGAGGAGTTAAGTAGAGTCAGTGTAGCATTTTGGCTGTTGCTATGACTTGTAAACTTCAAACTAAACCAGTTCAGATACTGTATAACCTGACTAGCTTTCCCAAGAAAAGCAGAACTTATTGACATTTTAGGCTGGTAAAAAGCAGACATTGGAACATTATTTTTTAAAAGCAACACATTGGCTTCAATCATGTTTTTTGTTTTTTGAAAAGTAACACATTCTTTACCTTCACCTCATGCATTAGTACAGGGGTTCCCAATTTATGGCTTGTGGGCCATACCCAGTCCACAGTGTAATTCTAACCAGCCCGTTGCCATCTCCACTGCACCCAGAAGTAGAAGTGGGCGCATTTACATCTGCCATAAAATGCACCTGCACATGTGCAAACACGCATGATGTGAATGTGGAAGTGGGTACATTTATGCCAGCCATAAATGTACCCACATCTGTTTCTGGGGTGTGTGCTCCAGCCCGCTCAGCTGTTCCAGGGAAATGGTCAGTCCAACAGCACAAAAAGTTTGGCCACTCCTGTATTAGTACAATATTGCATTTTCATTACCTGATGACTTTTACACACTATACATGAAAATTGAGAAATAGCCCCAAACAACAAAGCAATACCCCAGACATACCTCAAACCATTTTATAAGTAATAAATAAATGTTACTATCTTAAAGCTAATAACAATATTGATTGATTGATTGATTGATTGATTGATTGATTGATTGATTGATTGATTGATTGATTGATTGATTGATTGATTGATTGATTGCATTTATGTCCCATCCATATGGGATATAATAACGATGGTACAGTCTTCTAGAGCACTTCCTAAAAATAAACTCAATATGCCTTGTTACCTAAGAAACTAACATGTTGAGGCTACAAGTCATGTTTGTACTTTAGTCCAGTTCAAAGCCTATATGGTTCCCCAGATAAATAACCAGAGGTAGGATGTTTATGGATGAGAATTCCAGACAACTCCATCTTCTTCTATTGTGTTTATTCTGATATTCTATCTTCTCCATCTTGGCTGGTCTAGGGCAGGACTGGTCTGGCCAATTCTTCCTTCATCAGTGACAATTGTCTCAATGATGATGAATGAGGGGGCACGGAGGTGGGTGACTCTCTAAGAAATCATCCTCAGCTGCTACAAAAGAAATGCTGCTGACTTCTAGAGAGAAGGAAAAGACATGAATTTGTTCGCCCAGAGCTACATCTCTGAATCTCTTAGGTCCTGACAGAGCAGTTTTATAGATAATCTTATAACAGTTTAAAAACGGAAAAATGAAAAAGCAAAGGTCCATCAGTAACCTAACAGTTGCTCCTCTGAGGCTAAGGCCTCTGGAATTGTTTCTCTCTGTGTGTGTGTGTCATTCCCTCTCTGTGTGTGCATGCAAGCAGTCATCTAATCAATCATCCTCCATTCACTTAGCCATACAAATGACAAATTTGTTTCCATGTGCTATCAGACTGAATCTCAGAAGGAGTGAGAATCACAGACAAGAAGAGATAGCTAACAAGAGATAGCAAGTTACAAGATTATGCTTTTCTTTTAACAACAATGATACACACACACCTTAATCAAATGTATTTTACTGTCCTGCTTCTTTTCAGTGGGTTTTCACCATGGTTTCCAGAATCTTTTTCTTTTCTTCTAGAGGCATTATAGCAGCAGCTGTGATAATTACAAGACAAACTGTCATAGGAATTCAGCATTTATCTTTTTGCCTTAATTTCATTTTTACTATTCCTATCCTTCAAGATAGCAAGGCATAGATTGAAGCCATAAACTGCCAACTTGTGTATCTTACAAAGCTACTGGGTTCCCTGAAATGTGAGATGATTTACATTTCCAATCAAATGGGCAGAAAAATGAAACGTTTAGCACAACTCATGGAAGCGGTAACAGTTCCCGAGTGGACTGGATTCCTTCTCTAATCTTCACAGATCCACTATTAAATAGTAAATTACAGTCTGTAAAAAAGTTTTCTCCACAGTCCAAGATGACATCATGTAACAGCATTGCTTCTCATATTGCAATGGATGCACAAAAGGTTTCAATTTTGGTTTCCCCCATGTGTTATTTTTTCTTTTAATAAATCATGCTGTGCATGGTGATATGATAGTGCTGGTTTTCATGAAAGAAGTTGTTGGTTGTGTTATGAATCAGAAGAAACGGGAAATAAAAAGGGACAGGCTCCACTTGTAGCAAAATAACTGAAATTCTAGTTAGCAAACTAGAACACTCTGAGTTGGATAACTGTTGGGCAAAATAGCCAATGTGGCCACTGTTTTATGGCCTTCAAATTAAGAACCATGGCTGAAGCCTCCAAGCTTCCCATCTTCTCCTAATTAGAGCACCTGACAGATATGAGTGGATGAGAGCTGAACAAAAGGCAGAATTCAGCTGCTATCACTGGGCCACAACTAGAATCAAGACCCTAACCTTCAAACCAAAGTGGCAAGCAATCTTTATTTATTATTTCATTTATTTAATCATATTTCTACCAGCCTAACGTTATGTTAGACATAATGAGGACTTTAAGTGTGTTTGCCATAAAACACTTCTGTGACAATGTTCCCACTGCTCATCAAGCACTTGAAAGAGAGTTTTCAGCTAAGCAGTTCTTACATATTTAATTGAATTCAGGGAGGAGACCACCTGGGATTACTAGTTAATTAAATGCAATCTTGAGTCTTCAGTCCATCACTGCCTAACACAAATAATAACCATGTGGCCTTCAACTTGGAGAAGGAGGGGATATGTTTCTGATGATTTAATTGCTGTGAATTGTTGACTTGCATAGGTTCTCTTTCTACTGCAGTATCAACAATGAACAATAAGAAAGCATGGGGAAGATAGGAAACTTTAAGCCAGGAGTTCTCAACTTTTTTAAGCCAATGGCTGGGTCATGCTTCCTCAGACAGCTTCAGGGGCCAGACAGCAATTTTGCCCTTCCTCCACCACGTGGCACTTCCTGGTGTGGTGGAGGTGGTGGTTGTGTCACATGAAATGGTGCTGTGGACTGCATTTGACCCACGGGCCACAGGTTGAGAATCCCTGCTGTAAGTGCACAGAAATGTATTTATCACACCCAATATCATTCAAGGCTCCACTTCAGCAGTGCAACTACTCTAAAGACATTTGCCAGCTTCAAATTATTTGAAAGAGAGCAAGATGCTAACGATGCTATGCAGTGCGCCTAAAATGACACTTGAAACAGATACTCAAAATATACTGAGATCCATTAATTAATGTCTGTGATTCTGTAAAGCTTCTCCCCATCCCACCACATTACTTCAAGAAGGTCATGTCAATAATGGAAGTCTGTAGCATAGCATTTTTAAAAATGTTTCTATGCTACTTTGGCAGCTTCTCACTGGGAAAAAAATAGTCCACATCTCTGAGAAATCTACAATGTACAATAAATTGCTGAATAAGGGAATGAAGAGAGAGGAAAATCCATGAGCAAAAATGAAAGAGTCTTCTAGAAGCAAAAGAGAGCAAAGAAATAGGCCCCAATTCAAGTACTGTAGCTACAAATATATCTTGTGACTTTGGTCCATCTGGGAACCTTTCCAGGCAATAATTTTTGCAGATGTTAATTATACCTTTTGTCTTTCTTTGCTCTGCACTATTCACAGGGGCTACCTATTGATCTCCAAGCTACTGTTGTTCTTGTTGTTTTTCTTTCAGGTTTTATATCCATCATTTATTTATTTATTTATTTATTTATTTATTTATTTATTTGGCACCACGTCAAGACTTATTTATTTATTAGAGCCTTTTGGAGCTGAGGATCATGGCCTGTACAGGATTTAGTGCTAGGTTGGTAATGTTTGTGTGTTTTAATTTAGTGCTGTTTGATTTTAAATTGTTTTAAATAGCTTATCCTTTAAAATTAAAGGCAGGCTATGAAGATTCAAATTTATTATTTATATTATTATTAAGATTTGTACACCACTTGACTTAGTGCAAATAAATAAATACTGTAGCTGTTGCTATGTTGTCTAGACTGATCATGCTACTCTTCATGTGCTATCAGTAGCCAACAACACCTATTCCAGTGGTCATTTTACCTTCACTTTATCTTTATTGCCATCCTTACTGCAAGAGACTGCCGTCTGGATCCAGTTTTATTTAGACTCAATGGAAGATGAGTGGTTTATAGTTCAATTAAGAGATAGTAGTTTTTTCTGTGTCATCAAGTCACCTTCACTGAATGTTTGCCCTTCATTAACAGCCATACTAAGCAATTTTGGAGTAGGAGATGTCACCCCTACTACAGCCTTTGGCTGTTTCAAATAGGAATGTGTACTACCTCTGGAGAAATGAGCCAAAATGGGCCAAATCAGGTTATATTGATAATGCCAGAGGAATTAGTTAAAAGTAGAGACATCACTTGCAAACAAAAATTCATATAGTCAAAGCAATGGTATTCCCAGTGGTAATGTATGGTTGTGAGAGCTCGACGGTTAGGAAAGCTGAGCACAGAAGAATAGATGTCTTTGAAATGTGGCATTGGAGGAGAGTTTTGAGAGTCCCCTGGAAAGCAAGGAGAACAGATAGGTCAATCTTAGAAGAAATCAACCCTGACTGCTCCTCAGAAGGTGAAATAGTAAAGATGAAGCTAAAGTTCTTTGGACATCAAGTGAGAAGAGAGCATTCACTTGAGAAAGCCTTGATGCTGGGAAAGGTGGAGGGCAAAAGAAGAAAGGGGCGGCCAAAAATGAGATGGCTAGATGGTATTGTACACGCAATGGGCACAAAGCTGGGTCGGTTAAGGAAAATGGTAGAAGACAGAAGTGCCTGGTGGGCAATGGTCCATAGGGTCACAAAAGGTCAGAATTGACTGTGCAACCGAACAACAACAAAAATCTCAGGGTAACTTTTACAGGGGCAGTAAATTTACTCTACTCTGTCTTCCTGCAGCCCCCACCCCTTTTTTTAAAAAAACCTTCCAGTGGCACTTTTGATGTGAATTCTATGAATGTCTTATGTTTTGTTTCTGTGGTCTGGCAGCTCTTGCAATGTAATGTACTTTTGACGAGCTGCCACCACAAAACTAAAGCACCCATGAAAATAATGGTTACATCGATTGAAAGGTCATCTTGGCAACTTTTAGAAATGTAAAGAGCCATTGGCCAAAAATGCAAAGCGATGACATCATTGCTTCCGAAAGTTGTCTTGAAAAAAAGCAATCTTTGCTGGAGAGGTCGGTTTCTGGCAGCCCAGGGACCAAACCACACAACCGATTCAGGTGACCCAAAGTGCATTTGAAAGAGGAAAGAATAACCTTTGTGATGACACTATTACGTTTGAAATTGGACTTCAGGGGGGAACTATGAAGCATTTTACAAAAAACCACTCAAATGAGGTCACAAAAATGCAAAAATAAAAGGGAAAAACATGTTAGAAACTGAACATGACAACTTCCTGAGGTGGATACAGTTCTAATACAGCATGTGGAGAAGAATGACACCAAAGCAGGAATCAACAACAAAATATTAAGGAAAAATGTGACTCATAAAAATGACATTTTTGAGGGGGGGTTGGCAGTGAGCTTCCAACCAAACCGATCAACCGATTGAAATGATCCAAAGTCCAATTGATAGAGGACATAATAACCTTTCTTGTGATACATATACAATTTGGATCAGACTTCAGAAACATTTTCTATGAAGGATTAAAACAAAAAAAATTCTTTCTAACCTTTTTTCCTTCAAAAAAAAAGTATCTCTCCACTCCAGAATAGATGCATTGTTGTGAGAATGGATACACTGTAGGAAGTTTCTCCTTTGAAGTCATAACCACTTTCCCTTTTGGCTTTCTCTCTTATTGAAGAACTGCTTTCAAGGAATCGTGAAGGAAAAACTCTTTTAATTTGTTGTTTGACTATTGATACATTTATTAAAAATAGATCCTTTGCAGTTATTCACCTGTGGGCTGCTTACAGACACGTGTGCATAGTGGGTAGAGTCAGGGAGAATGGAAAATAAAGGTTAAAATCATCTTTATTGGAAAATAAAATATATTTAAAAATAAACACAAATGAAATTGGGATTTCTGGTTTTGGGTTAACACAACATAGCAGTTCAAAAGCAAGAAATTGCAAGAAGATAAATAGGGACCACATTGGTGGGAAGGTAAAGAGCATTCCATGTCCACAGAAATGTCTGCAGACACAGACAGTGCTGGCTCTTTGGCTATAAACAGAGATGAACACTGAAACCTAGAGTTGGCTTTTCGATCACTTTTACCTTAGCTCAGAAAACCCTAGATTTTATGAACATTTTATGAAAACCTTACTTTTATGAACATGACTTTATTTTCCCCCATTTGAAACATCACCCTTAGCTAATGAATGAAATAAAAGAAATAAATGAACTAATGAGCATAATTCAACACATCAAATTAATGCACTAAATCCCTGACGGTAGTGTCCTTAGACTCTACTTGCCACTTTTTTTCTTGCTATTTGAGTATTGAACAGCATTCAAATTTGGGAATGTCAAGAGCAACTTTTATTTGTTTAGAAAAAACTCTGTTTTTAATCTAACATCCTCAAGCACAGCATATACATATTAGAATTTGTGTATGCAATAAGAATTTGTTTTTATATTACCCCACCTACCAAAAAAATCTTTAGTCTAATTTTAATTGGATTTTAGATGAATCTTTTGAAAAAGACTTGATATCTGAGTTTTCATCTTCTGTTACCTAGCTGGAAGGATTTGGAACGACTAGGACTATAAATAGAAGAATATAAATACAGTAGTGTAGTCTTCCATAGAGCTTGTAGTCCAATTGCTGCACAGTGGAGGGAGTCATAGTGTGCAGCCAACTCTATTTCTGGACTGTTGTGTGACTCTGAAGCAAAAAAAAAGGGGGGGGCGGGATATTGATCATGTCAACCTGTTTGAGAGCCTTTCCGGAATATCTCTGAATCAGTTGCCTTTAGAATCTAAGAGGTTTAAATGCTTCATCATCCAAGCCATCCTTTTGTCATTCCATTTGAAAATGTACACGCAGCTGTACTGTAATGCAGGCCCTCACCTAGTGCCAGGCACATGAGGTAAGCCACTTTAAATTATTGGCCTGACTTGGCTGAGTCGCTGTGGCATTATGTGATTATAATGCTGTACAGTAAAAAAAAAGTACTATAGGAAGGGAGGGAGGGAGGGAGGGAGGGAGGAAGAACCAACTAGCCACTAGTTTTTGTGTATCATTGTCAGTTGTGGTACTCACAACCCATCTTACATCTTTAGCACCACCCAAAGGTTACAAAGGCTGTGTGGAAATTAAACAGCTTCCTGAATAGCTAAATTCTTGTTTGAGCTACAAGGTTAAGCATTAAAGATGAAGGGTGACCAATGCACCCAAGAATATCTACCATTTAAACCACTTTGAGCTTGGTGAAAGTGAAGTGCTATGCCAATCCAGCAGGGGGGCAATGTGTTTTCATGAGAAAGGTATGGAAAAAAAGAAATGCTATTAAGGTGTCTTTCACATGTCCTTGCTGGCCTTTGAATAAATTGACAATTGAGATCATTGTGACAGAGTCTCCTGGAATTGGGTGGCAACTTTAATGAGGCTGAAAACATAGGACAGAGTTTTATCACTCTTGACATCCTCTTCTGCTTCAGCTCTGCAGAAAACACCCAACCAATTGTGTGTGGTATGATTGTTTAGTGTACAGTGTCTGTATGGAGGACTGAATTAGTTCCCCACCATCAGACATCAGTGGTTAATACAGAAGGAGAATTCTGTTGTATTGCATTCTTACTGCCCCTCCTCCATTTCTTTCTTTCTTCCATACCGGTGCTGTATTGATCATATACTTCATCGGATTGAAAACCAATCTCTAGCCCATGAGAGCCCATAGATATAAGAGAGTCTGAGAACTCATGTGCCTAATCATAAGTCATAGCTAGACTTAACTAGCACCTATCAGATGAATCTGGAGGCAAAATTGAAACAATTTGGCATACTCATTTCACAGTACTGTACTATATTATCTACTTCCTTTTCTTTTGCATTTGAAAAAATAGGTCCATTTTGTAACCACAAGAATAGCAGATCCACACAGACAAGAATGAGACTCTCTTTCAGACCAAAATATTTGAAATGAAGTGAGAGTTATACTTAGATTTCATACATGATCACACTGGCATACTAGAAATCCAGACTGAGTGCACATGTTAGCAACATATTCAGGAGCAGTCATGTTCACAGCTTAAACCCACAACTACACTGTAAGGAAGGGCTAATCGTAGGCATAGTGAGTATGTAACTCAGGCAGTAGATACTAGGAGCAAGGTACCTGCAGCCACATGTGTAAAGGACAGTGCTTTGTGCCATGCAACTAACTGTGCATTCACTGAATTATTCTGCTGCCCTCAGATGGGGTAGAAGACATTGTTCCATCATAAATACTTCCGTAAAATCCACCTACATGTCTGGTAAGCTTTTGTGTATGTAGTGGGAAGAACACCATAAGCTGCAGTTAAAACAATAAAATCTCCTTGGGCTGGCCTTGGAGCCAGCCTCACCACACAAGAAAGGTGTTCAGTTGCTAAGGGCAAGCTGATACTACTTGTGGACAGAGCTATTTCATGCACCAACTCTCCTTGATCTTGATTATACCGAGATCAGAGCCATATGCCATTTTACATTTTCTACAGTGATCAAGAGCATTGTGTGAGAAGATTTCCAGATTGTGGGAAAGTGTGAATAGCACTCCCAGCTATCCACTGTGAATGTTTGTACTGCTGCCACACAGCACACTGCTCTAACACTGCTATCTGTTAACTTACTGAGATCTTCAATTATGGAAGAACATTGGACAGCATTTTGCAAGGGGAGAGTTTGCATGAGAGTGGAATGTCAACTATATGAGACAGTAGCCAAAGTTCAGCTGAGCAATAGAAGAAATATATCAATTTACCTGACACCTATCCTGAGCAAAGTATGTTGAATTGACTGGACTGGCCTTAGGTCCTAGAGATCTGACACCACCTGCAGTCAAAATGACAACCCAGATTACTCTCCTTGCCTGACACTTTCCAAGGCTCAGTTTTGCCAATTAACCTTGACTGCAAGAGTCATAGGAAAGTGACTATCTTATTAGTGGTGACACCCTCACTGCTAATAAGATAAAACCATTAAAGATCTTTGCTATTGTAGGTTTTAGCCATTCCATAGGCCAACCATTGTCAATCTTGTACTCTACAGATGCATTGGATATCATCTGTCATTATTCTCGACCAGCAATCATGCCTACACTGGCATTTATTTACTTGTCTATTTCTATGCCCACAAGAACAGGACTCAAAGTGGCTTATACTGTACTTGAATAAAATAAAATAAAATAAAATGAAGAAAAGCATAAACAACTGAAAAACACTAATAAGAAAATCCAGCATTCAACCAGTTAAAAGACTCTTCTGCAGCAAAATTGTTTCAAGTTCGTCATGGCTTGTCTTCAAGGCATTTGCATGCTGTCAGAAAGACAAAAAAGGAGGAGACAAAGACTTAGCGAGACTTACCTAGACTCTGGTCTTAAGTCTGGGAGAAACCATCATGAAAGCTTTTAGGATTTTAGAGACTTTAGCCAGTCCTTTTAATTATCAACACAATCACAATGTTAGGCTACTGCTGTGTCTGCCACTGGTCTCCCATTTTCACTGTTCACCCTTTGATCCAGGGAGGATATGGATTGGGCTGTAAGAAGACATAATTCCATTTCTTATATGTGGGATTGGGTTGGCATTCCAGAAATTGAAAATGCTGATTACAGAAAAAGGGAAATCCTTTCTGATATTTAATTCTTGAATCTCCTTGATGGCATTAAGTTGTCAGGCTGTGACAATACATTGGAAATGTCACCAAGAAGATGAAAGATGATTCTGGAAAACCCATCTAACAGTTGTATCACTAAACTTCAATGGAAATGTGATATTGTACTGTAGTGCTGTACACAGATGCTCCTGCTCTATAATTAAACAGTAGCTGACGCTTCTGATGTTCCCATTAAATTAATTGACAATTTACTAGAGATTATAGAATAATTCTATGTAAATTCCATGCAATCTGTACTTTGCAGAAGGTGGGTAATACCCTTGACTATCGCCTACAATTAAGTATGTAATCTCCTTGGATCCCAATCAGCCAATCCAGACACAGGGGGAATAGTGACTCAACTCCGTGACTAGTTCCATTCAACTCAGCTTGACAACTCATTGAAGGAGTCAATAACTGATATAAAAATTTTAGTTCCTGAGACCAGACAGAAAGTGCTTTCTAGTTAATTTATGCAAATTCTTAAACATGAGAGGGAAGACTACATTGTAACCTCAGACACTGGCAATATTATAAAATGCAAAAGCTTATATTTTCACCACATTGAAAAGTCTCCTCACTCTTTTTCAAAATGCTCGTGAAATCCCAAAATAACCTTGCTGTTCTTTAGATTTCAAATGCAATGGCCAAATGCGTCATGTTCTTGAAGCAGACCATCAAATCTTCATTATTCAACATGACTCATCTTCAAAACACTTATATTCCAATATGGATATTTTATGAAACATACTAGATGACTAATTTTGTTTCTGCCAATTCACTGGAGTGTGAGAATATTTTATATAGATATAGATATAGATATAGATATAGATATAGATATAGATATAGATATAGATATAGATATAGATATAGATATGTGGGTGGAGCCTATGTCATGGGAGGAGCCTATATCGTGGGTGGAGCCTACATTGTGGGCAATCTAGGCATGCCTGCCATATGGTCATGTATACATCTGCAAACACAGGCAGCATTGGCTGTTTGGCTGTAAATGGAGATGAGCACTGCACCCTAGAGTCAGATATGACTGGCTTTTGAGCAAGGGAGACCTTGAACCACTTGCAGGGACAAAACCTAAAGGGGCAGGGCAGGGAGGTGGGCATGACCACCCAATTTTGCCACCACCACCCCGCCCAGAAGCCACCCAATTTTGCTTTCCCCCCTCCCGGGGGGTGCAAATCTGCCCACCACTGGATATAGATATAGATATA
The DNA here is from genome assembly GCA_030440675.1 of Furcifer pardalis. NCBI lineage: Eukaryota > Metazoa > Chordata > Lepidosauria > Squamata > Chamaeleonidae > Furcifer > Furcifer pardalis. The sequence goes on from CP126896.1 coordinate 58,631,884, forward strand.
GATATAGATATAGATATAGATATAGATATAGATATAGATATAGATATAGATATAGATATAGATATAGATATAGATATAGATATAGATATAGATATAGATATAGATATAGATAGGGGGGCCTATTCCACCTAACAGTAACCCATGGCATGTATCATCCATCAAAGCAAACCCAACTCAGAGATGCAAAACTTAAAGAAAACACAGAATACAACAACATATATCATTACCTTTACATGAGATACCTGGAAAAAGAAAACAAGAAGATTGTAATGTTACAGATAACATTCTAAGAAGATGGTGAAGCATCTGACTCTGGATTGTTGCCTTCAGCATCAGAAGACTTTATATCACTTTATTTCACATGAAGAAGGTTTTCAATGTCAAGTCTCTTCAATGTGTCTCAAGGAATGGGTTTGTTTTCCTCTGGGTCCAGATCAACTGGGGCTTTACAAGTGATAGGCAACATATTAACCTAGTTCTGATGAGAGACAAGTTAATGAATTTCAATTATTTCTCTATAGCTAGCCCTTACAGATGCATGTGATGTCAAATTTGACTATAGCTGTAGCTTCCAGACCAACTCCAACAGTCCTGTGCAGGATAAAAATCCCACAAAGGGATATAGGAGCTGGAATGGTAATGAAAAGACACTGTAGGGGTTATAACAGTTTTTGATCACATGAAGTAACCTGAACCTAACTTTTATAACTTTCATTACCAGCTCCTATATTCTTTTGTGGCATTTTTATCCTGCACAGGACCCCCTACACACATGCACTCACACATTCTGAAATCAGCTCAAAGCCCAACTTTTCCATTTCATCTACAATTTATACCAGGGATCAGCAAATATGGCTTTTCAGATGTTCTTGGACTTTGATTCCCAGAAGCCCTGATTAGCAGGTGTACTGACTTGAGCTTCTAGTAATTGAAGTCCAAAAACACCCGGAGAGCCAAGTTTGCTGACCTATGATCCATATCAAGGAAGTCGTAAGCCCATTCCTACCATTGTTATTGTCACTCATTTGTCCAAGGTGCTGGACAATATCTCCAAAAAATGTTCAGTATGTTGGATGATGCAGGTAAAGTACAGACTGAAATCTTGAGTGGATTCATAACACCTTTGCAACTGGAATCATCAGCTGCTACTGCTTTGGAAACAGTCAGGAGCTCATGGTATCTGTGAACATCTGGCCTGCATACTATACCACTGAACACTAGGTGGAAGCTTCTCAAGGATGTACCATCACATTATGAGTTGGCCCTATTCAAATCAGGTTAAATGGCCATCAGATCCCAAACAGGAGGAGAAGAATAAAGCACCTTGTTCCAGATGAAGATTTATGTTTAAGTTGGGTTGAAGTTTTCTTGAGCTTTGATGTATTGTTGAATGCTTGGTCATCCTTTTCTTGAAGTCTAGCATCATTCTTGACCCTATACAGCAGATGTGGTGACATAAGGGAATGAAGAAGAGTGAATTCATCACGGGGACTTCATTGCAGCTTCTGGGAAAACTTGAAGAAGAAAATACCCAACTGAGTATAGCAGCAGAAAATCTTGCCCATGAAGCTCAGCCATAACAAGAAGGTCATAATAGCCTCATATACATTTTTTTAAAAGCTAGATTTTATAGGGTTATTTATATTTATGATTAAACTACTGTTTGTGTAACACTGCATTGTTTTTAAATATTTTGTGTTTGTGGGGTATTGTGGAGTTTCCTGGGTTTTAGGTTTTAATCTTGTAAACAACTTAGAGCAGTGCTTGCCCTAATAGGACAGTATATTACAAACGAGCAAACGAGTGAATGAACAAGTGAGTGAATGAATGAACGAACGAGCGAGCGAGCGAACAAGCGTGAGTGTGCACATGTGTGAGTGTAAGCAAGCATGAGTGTGCGCACACACAGAGACAGTAATTAATAATAATAATAGTAAACTGCATGTTCTACCAGTACGTCTTCTGCACCAGGGGTTCCCAACCTATTCAAGCCAGGGACCAGGTCGCTTGCCGAGTAGGTGGCAATATAAATTTAACCAAATAAATAAATAAATAAATAAATACTCTCTCATTCAGCTTCAAGGGCCAGACAGTCATTTTGCCCTGCCCGCATGATGGGGCAGTCATTTTGTCCCAACAGCTTCAAAGGGGTAGCCATTTTGTTTCTTGAATGCCCTCAGAGGGACAGGGTGTCATGTGTAATGGTACTTTGAGCCAAATATGGGAACCCCTGTTCTACACCATGCCTATGGAGTATATATCACCAATTGAGAATCATTGTTGTATTGTGAATCAGCACTCATACTTTGGAAAATTCTAAACTTCAAATTTTCTTTTTTTTTTTTTTTTGAATACACCCCACCTTTCATGATTTATCTTGACTTTCATTGGATGTGAGATGACCATTAGATATTGTACAGCTTGGGATTCAGAGGATGTGTTGAGGGCACAGCTAGAAATCCTTAGAGTCCACTAGGGACCTCTAGCTCAGGGGTGACCAAACTTTTTTGGCCAGGGGCCTGACCAGGCCCCTCAGAACAGCTGAACGAGCCAGACCACGCCCCCAGAACAGGGCATGTGTGTCCATATCCACTTCCTGGTTTGGCATGGGCACATCTGCACATGCATAAAAGCACCCATATTCACATCCTAGTTTGGTGCAGATGCTTCTGTGCATGCACAAGCATATCCATGCCAAACCAGGAAGTGAATATGGACATGCATACTGGATATTAATAGCATGAGCAGAAGTGTCTGTATTGACTTCCTGGTTTGGTGAGGGTGTCACAGGCCTGATGGAATGGCTTCAGGGACCATATCTGGCCCACGGGCCATAATTTGGGCACGCCTGCTGTAGCTGAAATATATCAGCCTGATTTCAACTCTTCTGGGATAGATAATGAAACTGGCACATAGATCAAAGACAAGCAAATGTTTCTTCCATAGTTTTCACCTCCCTCAGTTGTTCCAAGAATTCACAGCACATAGCTGAGAACAGAAGACACATCTTTCAATCACAGAATTACTAATCAATAAACAAGTCATTTGTTGCAGGAAAAAACAGACTATTTTGAAGTTTCAAGAACCCACTTGAAAACCTCCTACCACCCTTCTGCTAGAGATAAAACTAACTCTGGGGGAAGATGGTTTACCACTGAATCAGTAACACCATTTCCCACACAGAAGGGATTTCCCATTTGAGTATTCACCTGATCTGACTTTTCAGAAGCTAAAATCTGATCAAATTGATTTCTAAGGTGGTTGTTGTGGCTGCATGAATATTGAAATATATTAATATGTACTGTCCAGAAACACATAGGGAGGGGTCAGACAGTGTTACATCATCAATATGCAGCTGTATACACAGTAATACTTTTTTATCTAGCTACAGATGTACTAGATCACACCCCTTCAGACAACTGAGTGGGCCAGACTGGTACCATAAAATGCATCCACAGCTGTCATAAACACACTTACAACTAACATGGACTCATTTATGGCTGTAATAAATGTGTTTAGATGGCCATAAATGAGTCCATGGCCAATTTCAGTGGTGGGGTTGGGGGTGGCTGTACCAAGGTCAAGGGCCAGATTATTTGGCACTGTGGGACAGATCTGGCCCACAGACTGTAGGTCTAGAAACTTTATTGGTGAGAAGACAAATCTACCTCCATTTCCTACTGTACTCAAATATTAGCAGCTACTCAAAGTATGTGTTACCTTGTCCAAAAGAAACCTCTGGTAGATTTTTTTGCTTGATTTCCCACTTTTCTAATTGCACATGATAATTTAGAGACTATGTGTTACTTTGTTCAATTTTCCATTATGCTTCCCAGGAGAAAAACCAACCTATATAGCCTTCGTAGGGGAACTACAGAAGAAGGAAACAGTAAAGTATTTCCAAGTACCGTACAGTACTTTGTTCTTAGACAATCCTGTAAAGAGTTGTCATAAATCAGCATTGACATGAAGGCTCATTATTATTATGAGCTGTTTTAATGGGAAATGTGTTGTAGCATTGCAAATTAAACTGGATAACCCTAAGTCATTTTCAGACTTAGAAATCTAGGATGGAGATGTGCAAAAAAGATAATATATGAGCCGAGTTTCTCAAGCAAAACTCCTTTCAGCCCAGAATAATTTCTGACACTATTATTATTAGCTGATATAAACATAATCGGTCAAATTACTGTCCCTACATTTATTTGAAAAATAAAGTTTGCTTTCTTATTGTTTCTACGAGCTTCAGATCAATAGAGAGAAATAGTTCACCATATAAAACCAGGGAGAAAAGTGCAGGATGAATAAATTTGGGCTGGTTTTCTCCAAATAACAAAACAACAAGAGCATGGCTAAAGATAGGAGCTCAATATTCAATTTAGAAGGAAATCCTCTTTTGTGTTTTAGATATGTTCGGCAGTGAGGTAAAACTCTTTGACTCACAAGTTTCTGTGAACAAAATGCCTATGAGGTGAAAATGCCACCAAGAAGATGCCATTAAGTGTGACTTGCACTGCCATCTCCAAAATCCCTTAAGGATCTTTGATTATTCTGGATTCTGTAGGACCACAGAATATACATGGATATTGCAATGGGTGGTCTTATCTCAGAGCATTTCAATCCAGGTGGGCACAAGCTGCAGAGAGAGCCTCCTTGTTTTACAGGGACATTTGTCTCCCACTAAAAACATTACCTGTCAGCCTGCTTCTGATTGTATGCATAAACACTGAACAAAAGGCATCGGACAGCTGTCAGAGAAATGTTACTGTGTTGGACTATTGCACTGTGAGCTGCCCAGAAAGTGACAACTGCCCAGGCAACACTAATGGAGTGTTATAGAAATGGAAATAAATAATATTAAACATTACAGCTGCCCAAATCTTGTTTAGCATGGCCTGTGGTTATGCTTCCAATTTAATACAAGAGTGCTGTGACTGAGCATTCTTTTTGAAAATTGTGGCAAGTTACCTTTACTTCATCAAAGAAACACACATCTCTCTCTCTCTCTCTCTCTCTCTCTCTGTCTCACTCACTCACTCACTCACTCTCTCTCTCTCTCTCTCTCACACACACACACACACACACATATACACACACACACATGCACACACACACACATTATCCTTAGAAATATGTGACATTAAACAAATATTCCAGCCATGGATATCATACCACACTTGCCCAGTTCACAAGGGGGGGGTGTTGTTTCATACACAATACTATTAATTGTTTTTGCATGCATATATACATTCTGGTGTAATGTTACAATTCCTGGAATCAGTATTAGGCTTTTATGGCTTATCGCTGCAGTGGCTTGCCTGCAGTATTGACAAAATATGTTTCAGAAAAACCAATTTCCAACATTTTGGCTCCCCTTTGTAGGTTTTTGCATTTCCACCTTCCATCTTTTTGTTTGTTTGTCTCTTTCTCCTTTTAAGTATGTGTTGAGGGTGCTGTTTTCTTTTTCTTGTTTAATTAGGCAATGTTCTGAAATGCATTCTGGATAAGAAGCCAAGATTTTGATCAGTTTTCTTGGTGAGGAAGGTTTCATGTTCAGACACATTAACCATTTCCCCCTAAATTCTCATACTAGATATCAATCATGATGATCCCCTGGGTGTGTATCTCTGTTTTATAATTTCCAACCACATGTAGAAATAGTTTCCACTCAAGAGATTTCTGCTTTACCAGGACCACAGAGCCTTTGATGAAAAATCCCATGATTTCTTACCACCTCATTCCACACTCACAGGGGATTAATAGCATTAAAGTCATTAAATATATTTGAAGGGACAAAGGCTTCCCAACTCTACTATGCCCTTTTTTCTCCCACTGATTAAAAAAATGAAAACAATATCCTATACTTCTGAAAAGTCACCATTTTTCATGTGATCCAAACCTTTCCAGCAGCAAGAAATTTCAGGAGCATCCACTGTCTGTCTATGAAGCTAGATACCTTGGGAAGTGAGAGTATTACAATATTTTTGCAGTATTTCTGTAATGCCTGTTTTACATACAAATACACCTAAATATGACTGTGGTGGCTTAGTGGTTAAAACACTGAACTTGGTGACTGGAAGGTTGACAGGTCAGCAGTTTGAGACCCAAGTGCTGCATGATGGAGTGAGCTCCTGTCTCTGCCCCAGATCCTGCCAACCTAGCAGTTCAAAAGCAAGAAATTGCAAGTAGATTAATAGGTACTACTTCAGTGGGAAGGTAAACTGCGTTCCTTCTCAGATGGCAGTGGAGGATGCGGAACAGAGTGCAGACCTGCTGTGGTAGATGTAGAGCCACTCTGTTCACATAGGGATGGAACTAGTGATGGGTTGTTACCGGTTCGGACCAGTTTGCCCGAAATGGTAGCACCCATCAGGAGGGGGTTGCCGGGGGGGTTAACCACCAGGCAACCCGGTTTGGTCACCTCTCCAGGCCCCCTCCAGAAGTGTACTTCCAGGCAGCCAAAATGGCTGCCTGGAACTGCGCATATGTCAAACCTCTATTTGACTCATGTGCAGTAAGAAATAGAACTGTGCATGCGTCAAATAGAGGTTTGATGCATGCATAGTTCTGGGCAGCCATTTTGGCTGCCCAGAAAGGAAAGGAAGGAAGTGCCTCTGCAAGTGGCGGCAGCGATGGCCTTTCCTTGCCGTGCCACCCTATGCCACTGTATGGCTGTGGCGGTTTGCCACTGCGGCGGTTTGCCACTGCAGCAGTTTACTGCCGTGCCGCCACAGTTCCTGCCTGCTTACTGCCTGCCTGCTGCCTGCTGCCTGCCTAGCTAGGTAAGTTAATAGTTTTTTTCCTTTGGTTGGGGTGGGTGGGTGGGTTGAGGTGTGTGTGTGTGTGTGTTTATTTTATTTATTTTATTTTTATTTATTTTTTCTTTGGCTCCACCCACAACATCATGACGTCATGATGTCATGACGTTGGTTCTGCCCATGATTTAATGACATCATGATGTTGGCCCCGCCCACACTGTCCATGACATCATGGTGGGGTAGTAAATTTTTTGACAACCCACCACTGGATGGAACTCCTCTTCCCAGTGTGACTGGGAGAAGACCAAACCACAGACCACATTATATTTAATAAGCAAAATCAGCCATGTTATCCATGTATAAAAACATGTGCAGAAGTAGTAGGTGATACCTTTTCTGGATCATTAAATTAAAAACACCATTGCAAGCTTTCATGATTCATGATCACTTCTTCAGGCAAGGCATTCAAATGTTCATGGCATGGAGGTCTGCCAGGCTTTGTCTTTAAAAGCAGCAGTTGAGTTGATGCTCTGCCCCCATTTTTCAAATACAGGAAATAGGTCTCTGCTAACTGATCTCCCCAAAAGGCTCCACTGAGGTTGCAGGCCCCTCCTCCAGCCAGGTCAAAGCAATGCAAAGTCCAGATAAAGTGTCATCTATAACTTCTCCACATTATATTTAAGTGTCACTTACGTGCATTTAGAGGCACATTGGAGGGTTTGCATAGTACCACAGATGAAGCCTTTCAATGGCTTTCAAACCTAGATGTAAAATTCTAGTTAGGAACTTAAGATGGTCAATTTGTGTTCACTGTATATATCAGCATTGATGTAGGCAACTGAAGTTCATCATGCAATAAGCAAACAAACAAACAAACAAACAAACTATTTTGGATACAAAAATCTTTTCATTTACACATACAGTGTTCAGACTGCCTGACTAAGAACCACGAGGAAGGACAGATAAATGATTTCACTTAAGTAAGGCTGCCAAATGATAATAAGCTTTGCCAATCTGATATGTTCTACTTGGCAATCTGTTTGCATAGCTAATGATTATTTTCATTGTAGCTTTTCCAGAACAGCTTCTGTATAGGTCTTCCCATAATCCTGTCCTATGATTATCTTGCATACTGACTTCTTTGTTCTCACTTATTACATTTTACCTGTTGAGTCACATGATTTGAAAGCATCATATCATTACAATCAGCAGATGTATGTATGATTCAGCCCTTGAAGTACAAACAAGATCAAAACTGAGGACATCCAGGAAAATCATTAAAAAGATCAGAAACTAGTGGGATGGGCCTAAAAGCAACTCTTCTAAACTGTGCTATTTTTTGAAGTTTTTTAAAATAAATGCTATTTTTTCTTTCTTCCCAGAGAAAGAGGAACACAAAAGCTTTCATCACCTGTTGCCTGGGTGAAGGAATTTCCTGCATTTACCTCCAATATCTCATTACTGCCCTGGAGCCCATGTCATAAGCCTGGACTTATGCCATATGACTTATGGTCATAAACCTGACAAAGCCATCATAAGCAATTTGGGTACCCAAAGCAAGTGTCACCTACTTTACCCTAAGGCAGGGGAATAAACTACCACTCCCAAAGAAGGAAGATAATGTATTGTTCTTTGCCTCCCCCCCCCCATGGTGTATGGTTTTCTTTAAATAAAGTGAATAGTGCTGGGAGGTGTTATCACTTAATTTAACACTTCCAAGTAAATTAACCTCTACATTTCAGTGTCCTTGAATCCTGATGGCCTGAGAACACTAGTGACAGCCATGATCCTGGAAAGCCAATGCAGACAGACTTTACTGCTGATAGACTCCCTTGATGCTCCATTAATTGTGGAGGATTTCAGTTCTAAGAAATTGTATGCATGGACAGGGTATATGCACTGGATTCACTCACTCACTCACTCACCAACTCATTACATTCATTCAGTTTATATCCTGCCTTTCTCCCAATGGAAGGGATTACAAAATATTTACCCACAACTCTTTTTTTGCCAAAACATTCTTTTCATGAAAATGCCTGTAGAAGTTAAATAACATATAGCAACCCTTTCTGACATTTTCTACATAGAGAACTGGTTCACCATTCTCTTCTGGTGTGCAGAAGAGAACCATGGACTTCCACTAGCAGAAAATAATCCAATATAACTAGGAAAACAAAAACAGTTTCAGAGAACTGGGGGGAAATATGGTTTCCAGGTGGCACAGAAGACTGTAGCAGATAAGAAAATCATGCTCCATTGCAACTGCTGGCACAGGACTGTATTTAGTCTTAGAATCCTGTTTAGGCTGTACTCCCCGACACAACTCCATCACAGGCGGGGTGGGGGGGACACCTGCAAGTTTACACAGATAAACAGAGCTTGAAAATTTTACCTTTTTGCTGATAATTCCTAGAATTCCAGAGCCAGCATCACTAGTTGGAGGATTCTTGGAATTTTGGTCAGAAAAAGAAATGCTTCCAGGCTTTGTAAATGGTTTGCATTATTAAAGGGATAGATCAGCTTTGCCAGACCAAGTGGGCAGAGCTGATCAGCCTAACACCAGTAACTCTTGGGAGAAAACAAAAGTCTTTAGATACAGCAGATCCAAAGTCATTTAGTTGGAGAGACAGGCAGGCAGGCAGGCAAGCAGACGGACGGACAGATGGACACAAGTCAGTTGGGGATCTCACTGTATTGGAAGGGGCAACATAAATTGGAGCATTTCTGCAAACTGTTCCTCCTTTCTCCACCTTTCACCTTATGAGTTGAAATGGGTTTCACTTTGTATATGTTATTAAGGACTCACATTTGACTATTTCTTTTTGCTTTTCAAAATAGCAAATGGTACATATTTGATTTTGTCTGCCTAAACCACAGATCAGCACTGGAATTTAGCTGACAGATTCAAACGTACAGTATTATGCTTTCAATCTCTAACACAAGTTCTGGCACTGCATTTTTACTTGATATCTACCTTGATCGAATGCTTCTGCATGGGGTCCAGCATATAGGAAATGCAGCTGTAAGCAGACTTAGCAGGCTACACTAATCATAAGGGAGCTGTGTTTGCTGTTTGTTAAATATTAAATTGGCAAATTACTCAAGATAACCTATGTGGAATGATAAAAAAATTTGGAGTGTGAACTGTAGAGTACAAGTCCCCTGTAGATATTCACAGAGGAGCTAAACCCCCTGCCACAACTGTCAGATACTATCAGCTCACACTGACAGGTTAAGACAGAGGCTGAATCTGCATAGGTACAGTTGTTGTTCTTCAGTCCCACAGTCAAGTCTGACCCTTTGTGACACCATGGACCTCAGCATGCCAGGCTCCTCTGTCATCTGCTATCCTCTATAATCTGCCCAGATCTACGCCTACTGCATCAACTACGCTGTCTAACCATCTCATTCTCTGCCATCCCCTTCTCCTTTTGCCTTCAATCTTTCCTAGCAGCAGGCCCTTCTCTAGTGAGTCCTCTCTTCTCATTTAGTGGCCAAATACTTGAGCTTCAGCTTCAGTATTTGTCCCTCCAAGGAGCAGTCAGGGTTGATTTCCTTTAGGATTGACTGATTTTATCTCCATGCAGTCCAGGGGACTCTCAAAAGTCTTCTTTAGCATGAAAGTTCAAAGGTACAGTACAGAGTACTAATTAAGTCAATATGATTACTGTTAAGTTTTATTGTGTGTGTACCACTATTTCTAACACTACCACTATTTCAAATACCTGACAATTACAACTTTGTGTTACTGGCTAGTTTCTCACACTAGGTAAAATGAAAGGAACGGCAGAACCAACTCACCAAAGGGTACCTTCATTTGACAGTTTCATGTCTGGCTTAGACATGGAAGGAGGAGGAGGAGGATTCCTTTAGTATATTCTCTGTCATAAAGGAAGTTTCTCTGGAAAAAATGGACATGCTTCCCTCTTTGCTATATACCAGATGGTGCCCATGTAAACAAAGGAATATTTTATGTGTTGAGCACTTGGTAGGCTCCCCCAAATGCTGAAAACTCTACTTCCCTAGTTGTGCTCACCAAGAGCCATGAAATGTTAAGATCACCCTCCTGTGAATCTCTCTTTTTATTTCAGTGATATGGCTCTTGGAAGGTCTAGTATTAACTGTGAGTCTCTCAATTTCATATGCTTCAAAATTTACATCCGAACTTGGTGAGGACACTATTTCTGGCAAACAAAGAAAAGAAGTAGGACTGCTTCTAAGCCATCTCATTGAGAAAATCGGTACAGTATAAGGAGATTCCAGGGTAAAACCCAGCCAGCCAGAGAATATGACAATCCATAGCCAGAACACAAACAAACAAACCTTTTTTCCATGGCCAGCCAGCAAGCAAAATGCATCCAACAGTAGTTACTATCATTCACACTAGGCTTGTATCATGCATTTTCTATGCAAACATTTTTCCAGTTCCTTATGTTGCTGATAAATTGTCTCTACTATGGCTCTACTAAAAATGCATTTTCCCCTCAGACCCTGCAACACCACAGTCAGGGCTTGTGTGACAAGAAATATTTATGAGTAATAACATTGGTGCTCAACTTCTTATCATGTTCCAAATTGTACAGTAGATCTTGGTAGTGCAAGTATCCTCCCCCCCCCTTTTTTTTTTTTTGTTCTCTATATTACTGCTACCTTTTGGGTATGCACAAGTACATGCATAACCATCTTTGCAATGGACCTGTGAGTTCTGGCGACAGTTGGGAACGGGTAGAGGCAGTGCTACTACTCACCCGGCTTGGAAACATAAAGAAGGATAATAATTCTCTGAGATTCCAGCCAGCAGTCTGAGACCTGCCAGTTCTACTGCTGAAACATAACATGTTGGTTTGCAGCCAAAACACTGCTCATCTTTGCTCTTGTTATTTTATTGCTCAAGCAAGCCCATCCTTTAGGGAAGCAGACCCTGCAAGAGTAATCCTGAGACATACTTACCATATTCACATTCTGCCAGACTGCAGTCATTAGAGGAGGCATTATTTGTTCTTTGTTCCAATCTCTCTAGATCATCATTTCCCAAACTTATTCTATTGTGAAACACTTTACACATCCTAAAAACATAGCGGAACACTTTGGGTTTTGTAATAGAAAGATAGGTCTGGATTTTTCAAATTTAAAAACAAATAATATTGCTATGAAGCCTGCCCCTACTGATTTGCAAATGGCTGCAAAACAAACTTCTCTTGTAAGCTGATGCATCACATTGAAAGGACGGATGCAAAACAAACTTTGGGCATTACACATTTGCCAATGAGATTTATCAGAATTTCATATTTTTTCATGGAACACTTATTGAGGAATGCCAGTGTTCCGCGGAACATAGTTTGGGAAATGCTACTCAAGATGATCAACCCACACAGGTTTGGTTATTGTTCCTACTCATCTCCTTTATCATTTTTCAATCCCCACAGCATTCATTGTCCTTTTTACCCATATTGCATCTCTTTGAGTTCTTTGTAAAATCAGGGCAGGAGAGATCACTATTAGTCCCTTATTTCCAAACCTTAAGTTCCAGTAGTATCATATCAATCAAGGTATCTTGAACATATCCTAACTAAAAGCAGCATAAAATACACATCATTTCCCCTTTGTGTGTGTTGACCCATAGTAACCAATGTTAAATTCTTGGTTACTCTGTCCTTCAGCATTGATCTGCTGCTGCTAACCTGTTCAATTACCTATTTATACAGGCTTTCTGTAATTCCAATAATCTGAGAACCAATACTGCAATATCCTGAGAATTTAACAAGACTTGTACTTATTCTGATCTAGTTTTGGAACCCTCTTAATTAGAAGCCTTGGGAACCACCAAAATTATCAGAAAAATGTGAATATTGAAAAAAAAGTATCAGGAACATAACCTGAACTGGAAATGGATTCTGTAAGGGGAGTAGGTTTCATGGATATTTAGATGACAAAAGAAACATTAGGTCCTTAAAAGCATTTCTAGAGTTTAGCTGTTGGAACTACCTATTTCTAGAGAAGATGATTGATGTAATACAGTGGCACAGAACATGTGATTTTTCTGGTCTTGTCAAACTAAAATTGGCATCAGCCCTAACTGGCATGGACAATGTTGAAGAATGATGAGAGTTACAGCATCTAGAGGACAATGTATTTCTATTCTTGATAGACTGGATCAAAATGGTCTGAACTACAGAAAGAAAATTGATTTCTCTTGTGGAAACCATAATGAATCTGGGAGTAACTGCATTATGCTACCTTACTACAAAGAAACATCACAATGGTGTGTTTAGTTAATTCAGTTATTATAGAGTAAACTTGCAAATAGGATATTGACTCATGGGAAGAGAGAGGAAAATCAGCAGATCAATTTTTTTAACTGAGGAAAGATCAGTCCTTGTAGGCAAACAAATGCCTCTGTGTACGTGCGTGTGCGTGCACATGTGTGTACATACAGAGAGAGAGAGAAATCAAACTGAGATTTCTGTTGCATTGCAATTGTTGCAAGTATTCCTATTTTATATACAGATAACAGTCGCAAAACACATAACAGAAGGCATGCTGCCAAATCAACACAATCATCTACACAAAAAGAATGACATAACTGGCCTCAGGACAACACCAATTTTATATACTATATAAGTATTTTTAAAAACCCTTAAGCCAAAGGTGGAGATGGAGGGGGTGACTCAGGGTCTCCAAACAGCTCAGCTAGATACTCACAGAATAATAATAATTTTGTGTCAGAAATTATTCTGGGTTGAAGGGATTTTTGCTGGAAAAACTCATCTCAGGGGACACCAGAATGAGGCTCCTTTCATGTCCCCAAGATCTTTTCCTACCAAAGTGGTCCCTATTTATCTGCTTGCAAGTTCTTGCTTTTGAACTGCTAGGTTGGCAGGAGCTGGGACAGAGACGGCTGCTCAAACCATCATGCAGGACCTGGGTCTTGAACTGCCAACTTGATGGTCTTCCTGCTATCAAGGTGAGCTTCTTAACCACTGAGCCACTGCAGCCCCTACTCACAGAATGCTAACAGTGGAGGGGCCGAAGGGGTCAGTAGGGCTGGAATAGAAAACCATGGTGGGAATATGTCTTAAGTGAAATAAGAGGAATTCTGGATGTTGAAAGAATGAAAATAATGCAGAATCTTAAGGTAAATTTAGGTTTCAACTCATCTTAAATGTTTCTAATTATAAATCAAATAGTATTTACCAAATGAAAATGTCTTTCAACCATATAATCCATATGGAGAAGAGCAAAAATGCATAACATACAAAATGTTACTTTATAAATGCTCTGGGAACTAGAAAACCATGCAAAAAGGAGGGCTTGGCATATTACAACACTCTGAACCTAGAGGCCCAGCAGAAATCTGAAACAGGGGTCATGGCAAATTGCTTAGCTCTTTGCATTACTTGTTTGTTTGGTAATGACCATAATTAGATAGACTTAGGAAAGTGAAAAGTAAGCCTGTAATGTGATATCTGAAAACAAGGCTGAGTAGGGCTCTTTAGACTAAGTGCAGTTTGATACCAGGGATCTGTCTCTGCACCATTTTATAGAACTGCAGGAAAAATAAATAAAATATGCCTTCTGATATATTTGATGGATTAAAGCAAAATCCAGCCTGGAATTTCCATTACAGAGCATCAGGGGAGTCTCTGACATGACCTTTGTGAAAATGGTACATGATAGGTCATGGGGGAATAAGTAATTCCTGGATAGGCGGTAGGATAAAGATGCTTTGACTTTTACTTTGACTGGAAGTTATTACCCTCTGATTTTTAAGAGAGCCAATGATATAGTGGATTCGTTTTCTTTCTTTCTTTCTTTTTCTTTCTTTTTTCTTTCACTCTCCAGACCCATAGAAACAGCTTTTTTTCTTTCAGCTCACTAAAATGCCAGGACCAACGCTTATCCATATAAGAGGAAAAAGAAATAAATGTTGCTTCAAACACTATTGTTCGGAATTTTAACCATCCCATTGTAATACACACACACATCAGTTTTTCTTGCCTCATAACAGTCAGTCAGCAGTCTGTGGTCATTGAGCATGCTCAGTTCTCCTTAGTATGTTTTGGCATGGAGGAATCTTGTCTACAACTAGACTATTTCCCAAGGAGTTCATTGCTCTTTGGATTTCAGTAAACTTTACAGTGTCCTCACATCTGCTGATACCTATTTCTGGTCCATGAATAATAATGTTCTCTCTACATAAACAACAGCCCTTACAAGCTGAGCATTGGAAATGTGCCATAGCTATGCTGCTCTGTTGGCAGTATTATCAATACACAAATCATCACTTGCAGCTGTCATATATTCAGATATAAATGAGTCTGAATCATGTTCACTTCACCTTCACACAGAGCAAAGCACTCGATTTTGCCATGTAGTCCACATGCTGTACGAAGCACATGCGTGCATCTTTGGAATCAACAGGTAAAGGCACTGGGAAAGAAAATGAAATATTTAAAATTAACAAGAGTATCAGAAATTGGGTTTGTCTCATTAACTTAGTAATGAAGGACCCTCCACTGCCCACATCGAGCTGCCTTGGATCTACTTCATCAAAGAAACAGAAAAGCATATTTAGTTCTGTCATTAAATTTAATTATCACAAACTGCCTTTCTTGGCACACATATCAAACATTCTTTCAATAATGAAAATGAGTAGGAAAAGGTGATGGATGTAATCCTGCAGACAATTCGGTTGCTAAAATGCCTTTGATGTTCCTAGAATTAAATCAGCTTAGCAGTCTTTGTAGGAAAGACCCTTACTTTAGTTTATGAAAAGTACTGTACTGTACTTCATTTTGAGAAAATCAAGATGATCAACCTCAGGTTATGTTTAGTTTCATATTCCATGAAAAGTTTCTATTTTCCATAGGCTCAAAGGAGACTCCATAACAAAAGCAACAGTGACAAGAACACAGGAATGGAAAAATAGCTTTGCAATTCTCTTCAAATTCACTCAAAATATCTCTTGGCCCCTGTTTTACTAGGCTTTGTGTTCAATTGCTTTAACCTAAAGGCAGTAAATAAACCTTTTCAAAAGGTTTGGGGGGGGGGGACAGCAGGCCTCTAGCTGTCATTGGACTGAAGTACCCATCAGCCCTAGTCAGCCTAGCTCAGGGATCTGCAAACTTGGCTCTCCAGATGTTCTTGGACTTCAATTCCCAGAAGTCCTGATCAGCAGGCATACTGACTTGGGCTTCTGGTAATTGAAGTCCAAGAACACCTGGAGAGCCAAGTTTGCAGATCCCTGGCCTAGCTGAAAGCAAAGAATGCTGTGGTTACAGTGCAACATCTGGAAAGGGATACCTTCTCCAGTCTCACTTGAAAATGCCTGTGTTAAACAACAAAAACAAAAACAAAAACAAAAACAAAAACAAAAACAAAAACAAAAACAAAAACAAAAACAAAAACAAAAACAAAAACAAAAACAAAAACAAAAACAAAAACAACATGTATTCCATGGTTACACTGAAGCACAGAGAAGGGATACAAGGTCTGACAAATAATTTTCTATGCAATAAACACACTATATGTAGCCATTGGTCTCATAGCATCTGCAACCAAGGTAGCATAATAAAGGCCCCATCAGAGGGATATCTGAAACTCAGTTGCTTTCTAAGCATGTATTGTTTGTTGGGAAAGCTATGTACTTAGGGTCTGAAAGTGAAGTGTACTGACCTATCTTTAAAATCAGAGACCTAATTCATACCTGAAGTTAATGTTTCACAGACTAGAAACTTGTGCTAGCCAAATCACTGAAACCAGAACAAAGATCTTTGACAATAAGCCTGGAAGAGTTTATCATTAATAACCCAGGGATGCAGAACTGTTTATTATTAACATATCCTTGAATTCTCTTTCTAAAGTTTTGAATAAACACCATTTACCTTTCCTGCCATACTTGTCTGTTCTGTGTAGGAATTATAGAAGCAAAATATCATCTATAAAATGCTATGCAAGTGACATAAATAATAGCTTCTTGATTCAAAATAAGATTTTCACAGGAAACACTGCAGGAAAGGGGAGAATCAAGCATTGGTGTGTTATTTCTCACCATTTCCTGGCTATGCACACATCAAATATCACTTGGCAACAAACTGGCAGTCAACCAGAGTAACTTGGCAGTACAAAGCAATACAATTTATGCAACCTAAAATTCTTCATAGCTGCTGCTTGGTTCTTCTTGGTTGTCCTGCTAAAATCACTCTTTGGTAATGAACAACTCCTCTCTTTCTCCCTCTCCTTCCTTTATTTCCCCTTTCAATGTAACCCATGTTATGTTATTACCTTACCTTACGTTACCTTACATAAGCCTCTTTAACTCTATGGGGGGAAATTATGAAACATTGTACAACAGAAATAAGAGCATGTAGCTTCTACAACAGTGGTGGAGAAGCTGGGGCATGGGTGCCAGTGAGGGCACTCACAGTCCTCTCTGTGGGCACTTCCACCATCACTCAATGAGGTGAGGTGATCAGACACCACACAAACACACCCCTGTACTTGTAATTGTGCATGTGTGTGTGTGTGAGTACCCAAGGAGGCAGAGGGGGAGGGAGAGGCACCCATGTGACATCACCGGCACACCTTGAGTGGCACACCCACCCACATGATGATGCCGGACCCATCAAGCAGCACACATGCTCACACACCACCTCCACCTCCTTGGGCATTCAGTCTCTAAAAGGTTCATCTTCACTGTTCTACAATATTACAGCTACATCACAAATATTCTTGTTATTAATGCACAATGTGGGTTTCAGAATCTGGAAACAGTATGTTTTATTTAAAAAAATAAAGTCACATTTCTAGCATTACTTGTTTATATAGTACCACTTTTTATATGTGAGATTCTCCATAGAATCAGATACTGCCTCAAGGAATTTATAATCTAAAAGAGACACAGAGAAGAAAACAACAAATCAAGATGACTATGGAAGCATGGGGTGGGATGGTGGGGGTGGGATGGTGGGGGTGGGATACATATTTCAATTGTACTTAATTCATCCTAATTGCAATAAAGTTTAGGAACTAGGCTACTGATCCAAAGACTTCCTGAAAAAGGTGAGTTTTAAAAAGAAGATTAAATAAAACAAGGGAGCTGACTGTGCAGAGGCATTTAAAGACACAGTTCTAGAGATAAGGTTTAATAAGGAGAAATGGGCAGTCATTCTAGAGAATAAGCAGCCTTTGTAAAGGGCAGGCCATGGGTTGGCAACCTATGGCCTGCAGGCTGAATCCGGCCCATGGTACCAAATCATCAGGGGGAGGGCTCACTCCGACTGCTGCTGGTGCCACCACTGGCAGAAGCAGACATGTTTATAGCTGTCATAAATGCATTTATGACAGCCACATACACATTCCTGGCACCGTTTACAGTGGGGGGACCACCAATCTGGCCCTCTCAACTGTCTGAGGGAGCGTGACCTGGCCCCCAACTTTAAAAGGTTGCCAACCCCTGGGTTAGGGTATTGGTGGGAGGTGAGTGAAAGTCACAGGAGGGGTATGCTCAACTGTAAAAGAACAGAGGAAATACTGAGTGGCAGGATCATCATACACCATCATATCCCTTCATACTCTAAAGTTCCCTAGCTTGGGAAGTTAAATAAGGCCTGGTTACTACTTAGTGGAATACAATCAAGTTTAAAAACAGGGATCTCATGTTTCCTGGTAGGACTTCCAGGGGGAAAAAGAAGGAACTGTTGACAGTCAAGAGTTGATAATATTGTGCTACACTGGCCAATGATCCAACTAGATTTAAAGCAGCTAGTTTTTGACATTACTAAAAGCAATGAAAGAGAGGATCCCTAAGCTCTCCCACCACAGCTGACAAGAAGCAATTTGTCATCCCCAGCACAGAGAGAAACATTGCTGCCCAGCTATGAAGAGGAAAATACCAACCTGCAGGCAAAAGCACCTCCCCACATTTTCCTACACACACACACACCACAAGAGGAGGAAGATGGGCACATATTAACTGGATTTCGTTACAGCTGGCTTTAAATGGGAAATTGTTCCTTGGAGACCAGGTCAAACTACAGAGTGGTCTTCTCAGAAATTCCTTGAAAACATAGGCAGGTTTTTGCTCTATACAATTTCTCCCATATGTCTTAATTTTTGGAATGGGAGTTGTATATGTCTGAAAGTCTCATCCCTCATATCTTCCTCTGGGTCCAGAGATTTTGGTGCATTATTCAATGTTCACTTAGGTTAAGAAAGGTTTCTTGTTTTCTGGTGTAAGTGATCCTTACACCTATTGTGTACTGTTTGAATTGGCTCTTTGAGTCCAAACTGCTTTTGCTCTTTTCTAACTGGATTTTTATATCTTTTAATAAGCTATAAAGTCTCCACCTGTTGCACTTCTTGGTTGGTGGGTCTGGGCTTGGTTCTAAATGCAGCAGTCCTTGACAGGAAATCTGCCAGTGGTGGGCATCAGCAGGTTCGCACCAGTTCACCAGAACCAGTAGCAGAAATTCTGGCTGGCCCTGCCCATGCAAGTTTTGAAATAAAGTAGTCCTAATTCGGGTATGACGCAGTGCTTTCCCCCAGGTCATGCCCACCATACCATGCCCACAGGTGGTAGTAAAAAAAAAATTGAGCCCACCACTGAAATCGGCTATGTAATTAGCTAGTGCCAGTTATATTCTCTGGTACTTCATACCATCTGTCATGGTTGGCAAACCTCCCTCCAGGGGGCAGTGGCAGGGCTTGTACTTCCCAGAGTGAAGGAGACTCCACAGAATAGGCCAAATTTATAACATGAGGAAATAGGCTTTTCAGCTGATCCTCTCTAGCAAATCAAAACAAATCTACCAAAAATTTAGAGTCGGTCACATAATTGCTTTCCCCAATGTAATGAGAGTGATTTGAAACCTTGCTTTGAAATGGGATCCCTGCCTTGAAAGTCCAGCGTCATCTATAACTGTCCAGATGACTCTTGCCAGAACCTCTCCCACCTTTACTGGTGCAAAGCAATAATCTTGGAGCCTTAGTGCCATAAATTACTACTGTGGTGTTATTTTAGGACTCTTCTCCGGGCACACCTGATTATGGTTTCTGTTTTTTCCCAAATCTCTTCACTCTAGATCTACCACTGCCTCTTTCTCCATCCTTAACTTATTAGAAATAATGACACCATATCTGAAATTCTAATTGGCCATTGTGAGTGATCAAAGTAATTGCACAGCACTTTAGGTTCTCAAGGCTCTGCATAAGCATTAAGCGAGACTTCCAATTATTATATTTTTCTAACAATACATGACCTTACTTTACCATGGTAGACACGGCTTTCATTATTAGGCAGCAAAAGAAAATGGAAGGCAGGCGCTCTCTTCCTCAAGGCCCATCATTCTAGGGATCTAGTAAAGCTATTTAGATACAGTTTATTATAGAAACCCAACAAAATTACATCGACTGCTACCTTTGTCAAAGAGGCTGCTGAATAGATGAGTGTATTTTTGGCTATTGTTGTTTTAAAGAAAAATTCTGTGCTGCAGCTTTTGGGAGCTAAAAGATACATTTTCCACAAACTAAAAGCAGTTTCTGTAAAAGCCTGTCCTTTCTTTAAGCATAAAAAGTGGAGGGAGGTGGCATAAAGGGCAAAACTTGCAAGTGAATATTAAATATCTTGAAAGAATTCTGTGTCTTCCTTCCCCACCTGAGACTAGCACTTCTTGTTAGAGCCCTTTGTCTGGGCTAATCATGAGTGAGAGAAACCCACTAAGTTATTTACTGGTGAAAATGAGATGGCAGTAACAAGCAATAGAAAACAGTGTTGTTTTTCATTTTGCATGGATGCCCCTCTACAGAGGCATGCATTTCTCACATTAATCTCCTCAAAGCCTTTATTGTCCCTGCTTCCTGTTACAAATCAACCTAGATGGCAGCCTCATATAATCCCATTAGAATGCTGAAAACAGTGTATTACAGTACCAGGCAATAGAATAAGTGCTGAACAATGGGTATAATGGGGATTGTATTGGCCCAAAATAAAATGGAGACATTGTTTGAAAATGAATAGAGTGTTTCAAGCTCTTCTTCATTCTCACTAAGTAGCCACAGATGCTCATGGAGTTGATAAAGAAGCAATCAGGATTAACTAAAAATCCAGGTGGTTTCATTCAGGTTTTCTTTAAAAACACGTGCACCACAATTGACCAGCATACAGTACTAGCAATATATAGCTAGTATATTTGATGTCACTAGCTTAAAAACTCACACACATATGTACCAGATTCCTACATTCTAGCAAAAAGTCATTGGGCTTATTTATGGGTATCTGTACATTACTGACTTTGGTTTGCCAAATTGTTTTGAGTCAAGAACAAGTTATACCCACCTCTAAAGATACTTTTACCTATTTGATTGATTTTTGTTTCCATTTGAACTGTGCCTAGTAATTGGATACAGCTGAACTTTCTGGATGTATTATGTAATACTATCCTCCATTTCCACCTTCTGCTACCTATATCCATATCTGTAGATAAATAGATAACCTGCCAGCTAAGGATAATATTTTATCCGATAGCATGGGCTCTGGCCCATGAAAGCTTATGCTACACTAGAATACTCTGTCTGTTAAGATGTCAAACAGTTTTTTAAACTGTTTTTGTATTCTGTATGAGACTTGTAATGTACTCTTTTCTGGTAGGCTATGGGATAGGCTTGCCTGGTTAGCAGTATGCCATTCCTTGACATTTCAGGGCCAAAATCTGAGTCCTGGGGGTGTCTTGTTATGATATTGCAGTCCATGTGCATTTGTGATATCATGGGGGCAGACAGTTGAAATATGAGTGGAGTGGGTGATAAACAGACAAAGTGGAGGCACAGTTGTTACTGGAGGTTACAATACATTCTGTAACAAGTACATGACTGGCAGGAGGTGTGGCAAGGATTTCTCCGGATCTGCTTATAGATATCTGGGTGATAGATGAAGTCCAAAACCAGACCTAAGTTGCCAAGTCAGCTCCATCTCAATCTCTGTGATTTCAGGATCAAAACTTGAGAAAAGGAGAATGAATTCAGAACTCCTCAGAGCCATAACCTGAGATGGGGAAAACCTAGGTCAGATTGCCAAATTTACTCCGATTCCAGACCCTGACAACAATTATTTCACTACATAGGAAGATTATGATAAACTGTTCGTTCACTCAAAGGAACGAAAACACACTTGACAAGACAAATACAGAAGTGCAACTCCAGTAGGACAAAAACTGTCCAAGATTGCAGTAAGGTAGGGTCAATCACTGCATTGTTCCATTGTGTTTTTCTGGACAATTCATACCTTACACTAAATTTTCCAGAAGAACAAAGCAACTCTATCTGCACAGAGAATATGATAGCTATCTAGTTAATCTCAAGTGAATGCTAGCTTGTTTCCTACTTTGTTTCATATAGAAGTGATCTGGTTCCATGAGGTATAAAACCCTTTAAAATGGCTCTCATATGGAAAACATTTGTTTTAGAAGGTCATGTTTCTGAAGCTTGCATTTGAGTGCCACCACAGAGGTTGCGGGCCATGGAAGGAATCTCCTACGAGTATATCTAAGATGGAGCTTACTTTTCCATGAAGTGATCAGGAACCTGTTTTATGCAAGAGAATGACAGTAACTGAGAGGATAATCCTAGCTGTGTGGACTCTCCCTGTAGAAACTGCAGATGTCTAAAGAGGAAAGCTATTTGCTTTGAATCTGAGAAGTCCAAGTTCCACTTTTATCACGTAAACTTAACCTAGTGTCAGATAAGTACCTCCCTTCCATCTGTTTAACAGGAATCATGAGCTGCCTAAGCATTTGTTATTTAGGTAAACATAATGAAAATTGTAAAGCACTTAGCAAATTAGAGGTACAGTAATGTATTGTAATGCTAATAGTTTCTGTTTCTCTCCCACTAGGCTTCAGTTCTAGGGTATGGGTTTTTTAAAGTGCTTCCATTGCTGACTGTAAAGCTCAGGGGTTTAGTTATCTGGCTTCTGAGCCAGAGGTTTAAAGTTAGATTCCCCACAGTACCTCCTGTGAAAAGAACCAGTCTGTGCGGCCATGGGCAAGCTACGCAGTCCTTGGCTCACCCAGGAGGAGGTAATGATGAACCACTTCTGAGCATTCTCTAATCAAAAAAACATGAAAAGGCTTGTAATAAGTCAGAATTTATTTCATGGCCTCCAATTATAAAATAAGTGTTTCAGTGGATATCCTTAACTCAAAAAAATAAAAATAATGTGCACATATACAACAGGGGAGTTGTATATGGGCAGCTAACTATATACCATGCCAAATTTATTTATTTATTTATTAGTTCAAATTTATATTGTCGCCCACTCGCCGTGGCGATTCAGGGCGGCTTACAGACAATACATTACATACAAATAGGATATATCCAGTGATAGGCATCAGAAGGTTCACACCAATTCACCAGAGGCAGTAGCAGAAATTCTGGTTGGCCCTGCCCGTCCAATTTTGAAATAAAGTAGTACTAATTTGGGTTCAATGCAGGGCTTCCCCCTGGCCACGCCCACCATACACCCACAGTGTGGTAGTAAACATTTTTTGGAGCCCACCACTGGATATACCTCCAAAAAACCAACATATTCAGATGTTTTGAGGCACATATAGTTAACACAGACACCCAGGAAAATGACATATAAATAGAATTTTTAAAATAGACAAGCAGGATACAATAGTACAATAGGCAGCTATGGATGTTTGTTGTATTCT
Source organism: Furcifer pardalis (assembly GCA_030440675.1). Classification (NCBI taxonomy): domain Eukaryota; kingdom Metazoa; phylum Chordata; class Lepidosauria; order Squamata; family Chamaeleonidae; genus Furcifer; species Furcifer pardalis. The sequence continues at coordinate 58,655,351 of CP126896.1, forward strand.
TTGTAACCTAAAGATTATGGCACAAAGAATTGTGCATGTCGAACAGATCTCCTCTGCTCATCTACTTTTTCAGGGCTCTTGAAAGGAAAATCCCTTTATGTATACAACTGCATATGCTTAAATCTTTTCATATAGCGTAAGGAAACTATGTGAAAAATGAAGCAGAGGTACTGCTGCCTCCACATGTCCATGCTCTAGATGTGCATTAAAACACCTGAAATTGATATCTGAATGTTGAATCAGTAGCTATAGACAATTACAAAACAGGAAACCACCTTCGATGTTTCAATCATGGGTAAAACTATACCCTAAAACAAAAAATGTGTATCCTAAACATTTTGAATATTCCTTAACTCTATGTTGTGAGTCAGATGTCAATCTCTTTGAATTTTAAAGTATTACATATCTTTTCCTGGATATGTAATAGTTAAAGATCCATAGATATCTTCAGGGTACTGGCCAGTGCTGTTTTCCACTAGGTAGACAAAATAGCAAAAACCCTTTCACTGTTTCATAAGACATAGAGTATCATCAATTATTGATTGACAGCCAATATTATAAGCAAATAATTTGATTTTTTCTGGTTTAATAAGCATGATTAAAGTTCATCATAGTTTGGGATTGTTTTTGGCACTGGCTAGGGGACTGAGGAGAAGTAGTCTGTTTTTCACCTTCTTCTGTGTTGCTTCTTTTGGTTTCCCGCTTACTGACATGATATTATACTATGCTGAATTTTTCTCCATTTGTTTTACGACATATAACTTCCTTAACTCCACAGCTAGTAAGGCCAGTAGCTATGCTAGCTATGAGATTCTGAGAGTTGCAGCTTAAGAAATTATGCCAGGGAATCATTTTGCATTTTTTATTCCTAGCGAGATATTTATATTTCCTACCCCATTTTCTGTTGACTCAAAAATATGTCACCATTTTCAACATTTTGCAAAGTCTACGTCATACAAATTATTTTTGTTGCTCCCTGACTTCTGGAGAAGGCCTAGGCTTTTTCTAACACTTGCTTAACTTGAGAAGGTGCTTCAAGCTACCACACTGTTAAGGGCCTAGAAGGTAATCACATGCTTAGACCTTTTCACTGCACACTTCAGGGGATTCATGCTTGCATTTTAATAATATGACTTGTCAATATTCATTGCTAGAGTTAACTAGCTAACAGGGTCGTAGCCAGAGGGGGGCCAAAGGGGTGAAAACCCTCCTGAGCTTACAGCTGCCACCCCACAAACCCACCACGGGATACAAATGTTATATACAGTAAAACCTCGCATAAAGAGTTTCTCGCTTAGAGAGTTATTTGCTTAAAGAGCAGAATTTTCTCTGAATGGTCGCCTCGCTTAACAAACACAACCAACCAAAAACTCGCTTAACAACTAAACCAGGGTTTGCAATCCCACCCCCACCAGAGTCACAATTGGTCACTTACAATGGTGTTTCGCTTAAAGAGCAAAGTCGTTTAAAGATCCTGTGGAACACATTATGCTCTTTAAGCGAGGTACTACTGTATGTGTATGGGACATTGTTGCCCCTCCTGGAACCCCCCCCCCCATCTAGAATCTTGGCTATGGCCCTGCTAGCCAAACTGCTGTGTCAGAATTTGCCAGAACTTGGACATCATTGCCAGCAGCACAGATGACTGTTACAGTAAAGTTGAGGTCTACTCTTTGGGAACAAGAAGTCATAGAACTGGGCAAAGAGGCAGAGTTGGATATAAAGTAGGAACAAAATGCCATGTCCTTCATAAAAAAATATTTTCTCGACAAACAAAATATGGTGGGGGGTGTTTTTTTTATTAAATCAGAAAGTAGCACACTTTTACTGTATTTGGTTCCCCACCCTCTGGCATTATTTCTTAACCTTCCATCTGTAATGTGATATAACCATGTGTGTTCTTTTGAATGGGACATTTCTCCACTTGAAGGTGTCAATTTGAAAGGCTGTTCAGTCCAAGTCTGATTTAAAGCAAAAATCTGTGAGGATGAAGATTAATGACCCTGAATTTGCCCATAGGGAGCAGATTTAGCAAACATGCAGGTTACTTGTCTTCCCTATTTAAGGAAGATTATATGTGCAACTACATTATTGGGGGGGGGGGAGGATTTTGCTTTGGTTGTTTCTTGAAGAGATTACCAGTCATGGAAGGTGGAATTGCAATCCTGGATAGGACTCCAATCTTGCTTAAACTATTTTTTTAAAGTGTAGCTAATGTAGCTCCTATACACATAAAATAACACATTTTAAATTATCTTGCAAATCAGTGTCCTTCTTTTGGCAATTTATAAGAGGCCATTCTGTTGTGATGCAACTATAAAAGGTGGAAATTCAGCAGATGAGGTTGTGTCCCTGACACACAGCAGTAGCCATGAAGGTAATGCCTTCCCCATTAGACATTTGTCTGTCTATAGATTTGATCATATGAGTAGGTGAATTGAGCACTCCAGGAGCTTTGCAGAAAGAGTTACTAAGTGGTAGATACATTTTAGCTGAGTGGTGTATTTCCTGAATCTATCTTTGGTGACTTAGATGAGAGAAAGGGAACATGTTTTATCAGCAGTCATCAAGTGGTTTTAAGCATGGGTGAAGGGACTTACTACTGGCACAATAAGCAACCAGTGGAGATGGGGAGGCAAAAAATAACAACCATCATTAGATGTGTAGTTTCCAGGAGACATCACAAGATGGCCTAGTTTCTCCCTTCTTCTACCTACATTCAGTGGTGGGATGTCAAAAAATTTACTACCCCACCGTGATGTCATCACAGTGTGGGTGGAGCTAACATCATGGGTGGGGCCAAAGAAAAAATAATAAAAAATATTAAATAAAATAAAAATAAGCACACGCACATACACACACACACCTCAAAAACCCACAACACAAACCCATAAATAAAATAAAACAAAACAAAAATACATTAAATACACCCAAACACCCACCCAAACACCCACCCCAAACACAAATCAACCGGAGCTTTTAAACCAGAGCTTAAAGCTTATTCTGGCTAATCTTTCTCACACTAGGTCAGATGGAAGGAACTACAGAATGAACTCACCACAAGATGGCTTCATTTTGCCACTTTTCAGTTTTTCAACAGTTAAAGAAGTTAGGTCTTTTCCTAACCAGTTCTCTAGGATAATAAGCCTTAATGTAAATGTAAAACAGCTGTACCTCCTTAAGGGTTCTTCAATTGGAACAGCAATTGGAACAGCACAGGTGTAGCTTATTGATGAGGTAACTCCAAGACTTTGCTTAAAAACCACAAGCCAGGCTGCCAGGCCTTTTTAGGAACTGTGGTAGTACGTCAATATAGGTACAGGTATTAAATACACATTAAAATACACACAGACACACCACATCTTATCCTGGGGAGCAGGCTATAGGGAGCTTCAGGCTAGCAGCTTCTCTTCCTCCTCCCCACTTGGGAGGACAGCAAGGAGGCCGTTCATATGTGCCAAGCACTGTAGGCATGCATGCACACCAAGTGCTTGGCGTGCATGGGCAGTGGGGGAACCAGTGAAAAGGTAAGCCCCGAAGGTGGTTCCCCCCAAAAGCTGCTACCAGTTCTCCAGGACACTGGGAAAAGTTACTACCGGTTCTGGCGAACTGGTGCAAACCTGTTACATCCCATCACTGCCTACATTCCAAAAACAATCAGTAGCAGAGGGGGCCGGCCAGCCAAGAAGTCTTCCCTCTGGTCTTTCTGGTACATATATAAACAGTGTTACTGAGTTGGAACATGAGGATAATTGATTGCATTTTGGTGTATTATGGTGGTAAAATATCAGTTTTTCCTTTGCTGTTATGAACACGTATGCCTTATGCATAAGGAAGGGGATCACAAAAGAAACCTCAGTGTCACCCATCAGTTTGAAAGAAACAGCCCTCAACTCAGGAAGGGAACATTTTTGCAGAATTGTCTACCTATTATCTCCATCTTTAGTTCCATTAGTCTTCTTCTCCACTATCAAAGTTAAGAACAGAGATAGGAATATGAGGATAAAGTCTACAATTTAATGGTGACCAGCAAAAGTTTATTGACCTTTAGGTTTCCTTCTTAGTCATCTGTCACAGGCTTTTAAATAGCCTCTGGTCACCACTGCAGGTCCTTTCCACCTTCTTTGGGCTCAATCCTCAGATCTCCTCAATTACATCTGATCCTCAATCTTCAGACCTCAGTTACATCTGATTAGTACAGGAGAATGTAGCCTAAAGAAAGGCTTCCTTCAGGGAAGGTAAAAACAACAAAAATTTGGGAGTGTTGGTCAACTCAATCTAATTCTCTTTGTTCTCTAGTGGTCCCATGTCCTCCCACTAGGAGTCATAACCTCTTTTACAGATGAGCATCCTCCTTGACAGATTCCCCACCCCCACCCCTCTGCTTTCCTCTCCTTTCCGCTGTTCACCTTCAGTCTTGCTTCCTGCTGCTGGGGACGATACCATATCAAGGTAATACCCTGGAGCAGTGATCCACTCCTTGCCTGCCATATATGCTTGGCATGGACCCATGGAAAGCTAAGAGGACATGGAGGCAGATTCATCCTGTGCATCAAAGCTCACTTGTTCATAGTTATACATTTTGTGGGCAGGTCAGCATGATTTTTTGTTGTTGTTCAGTCACACAGTCAATTCCAACCCTTTGCAACCCCATGAACCACTGTCCACCAGGCACTTCTGTCCTCCATCATCCTCCTCAACATGCTCAGCTCTGTGCCCATTGTGTCTACAATAACATCTAGCCATCTCATTTTTGGCCACCCCCTTCTTCTTTTGCCCTCCACCCTTCCCAGCATCAAGGCTTTCCCAACCGAATCCTCTCTTCTCATTTGATGTCCAAAGTACTTTAGCTTCATCTTTACTATTTGACCTTCTCAGGAGCAGTCAGGGTTAATTTCTTCTATGATCAACCTATTTGTTCTCCTCACTGTCCAGGGAACTCTCAAATTGGGAAGACCAGCAGAGCTGGATTTTCCTTAGGTGTTGATCTCTTAAGAGACCATGGGAGTGAAGGATGCAAGGACACACCTAAGTTAGAGGCAAACCTCACCCTCAGGTAACATAAACGGTCATATAGTGGCTTTCATCATTGGTATTTTTTTCTCTCCACAAGTTATCCTAGGTTTTTTCCCAACAAGTGAGCTGGGAAGGTGGATAAGGCAACAGTCGAGTTGGTCAATGTTAGATCCATCCTCTTCACATATACCAAAGCTTCCCACAATTGTAACCAAAAGTTGGGGTTATGTTCCTCTCCAACAAAGTTGTAGTTTCTTCCAAAACATGTGGTATGATATCTTTGTGGGTTCGCTTTGTGCTACCATGCTCTTGCGACTCAATTTGGAAAGTATGATACATTTTTTCTCTTCTTTTTGTTTCTAATTTCATGTCACTCATTCTAGATCATGAGTAGCTCTCCAGGTGTTTTTGGACTGCAACACTCATCAGAATTTACCATAGTGGCAGGAGATGCTGGGAATTCCAATCTAACAACACCTAGAGGGCTGCATGTTCTCTGTCACTGTTGTGGATCAAGATCAGTTAAATATTATTTTACTTTCAGCTAATGCTATGATACAGTATCAGCACTGCCAATATTCTATGTACAGTAGCATCTATTGTAAAAATTATTTATCTCTAAGTCAATTTTGACTCATGCAACCTTTTCTAGGGTTTTCTGAATGGAGAATACACAGAATTGGTTCACTTCTCTCTTTGTTTTGGAGGGGGGAGCCTGGAACTGAGGACAGGGTGGCTTTTCTTCCTGGAGGTTCAGAAGCCAGATACCTAAACCACTGATATTTTTTTTTAAGGAAAGCCAAATATCACTTGAATCATGGTAGCAGTGTGTGCTTTTTGGGGTTCAGAAGCTCTAATCTACTAAAAAAAAATTAAAAAGGAAAGCCAAATATCACTTTTTTAAAAAATTCTTCTACAAATGTCTAGTCATTCATTGTATGGAGAGATTTAATCTAGTCCATATGTTCATTGCTAAAATGTGGTTAAACTAAGAGGTATAATAAACGCTGTCATGTCAAAAAGCTGATAGTGGTTCATTTAGAACTATTCCTTTATTATCACACTGTATATATATTGGATATATTGTGAATTAAAACAGCCTTGAGAATATGTACATTTGCGGATGAGGTTTTAAGGGTTTGTTTGGGAAACGTAAGAATAATATACACTATCTACACCAGAATGAGCTGGTTCCGCAGCATAGCTTTGTTGTGCCAGCTCTGTTTACTTTGGCTGAAACAAGTCATGGAAAGGGAGAAGGGCCAAAACTGAACACTTCATGCAGAATGTGTTGTTGCCTACCAAGAGGCATGTCTGCCAGAGAAAAAGGAGCAGATGTTCACGAGTGTTTACTAGCACACAGCCTTGTCAGATGCACTTATAAAAAGGCCTGAAGCACATAATAGGACTCAACATCTTGTTCAAAATGTGCATTTTAAAGGAGGAGATTGGTATGGACATTTCAAATATAAAGAGCTTGAATGAACAGGGATTTGGGGAGGTGTGGGCAAAGCAGCCATATTCCAATTTCCCAAATCTGGGTAGAATTATTATGGAAACTGAGCATGTTCATTATTGCATTGTTTTTCAACTACTGTTTTATAACTTTATGTCATTTATATAGGAAGTGTTGATGGGAGAAGGTCCATGTAGTAATGTTTAGAGAATTGGCCTCAGAGCCAGGAACCTCAGGACCCACTTTTTACTCTTGTTGTGAAGTTTATTGGGTGACTTTCAACCAGCCGGAATATGGCCAAAGCCACTTTACAGTGTTGTTATGTAATTAACATAAAAACACAGGTACACAGAAATAGCCTCCTTGAAGTTAATGGTATTTTTGAACCTTTGGCAATGGCAACCTTGTTGTACTGGCTAATCTTTCTCTCACCAGGTCAGGCAACAGGAACTATAACCACCCAAAGGGTGGTTTCATTTTAGAAGTTTGAAGTCTGACCTAGACAGGAAAGAAGAACATAGAAACAGAATCATGTACACTGGCTGTGTGTATTCCTGGTGAAAAGGGTATGCAGTATTCTCACTGGATCATCAGGAACTGGATATGAAGCAGAACAGTAGAGGAGCTTGGAAACACCTTTTTTAAAAATTAGGTGGAGATTTAAACTAGCCACAGTAAAGCTATCATAGAGTAACAACAGACCAAACAGTTAGTCACTTGCTAAAGAATGGAAAAAACGCAAGGCAAAAAAGGTGTGGAAGGAAAAGCCATCTGACCAGAGGAACAAGAGGGGGTTTACTCATAGCCCCTTTGTGACATCTGAATTGGAGAAAGCTATAAATAGTATGAAACCAAATAAAGCAGCAGGTATTGATTACATAAGATAGATAAGATAAGGCAATTTTGTCCTCCCCAAAGAAATGTATTGTATCCAACACAATATAATATATATACAAATGATCAACCAGTTCGTTCCTGACAATACAGAATTGTTCATCTATGTGGATAACACAGCAAGGGCCATACAAGGATCAAACTTTGATGAGGTAAACTGGAAAGGTTATTGGAGCATTTGAAGTATTAGGACAGTCCTACAACAGCAACCATTTGAAGCCTAATCTAAGCAAGACTCAAGTGTGTGCTTTCCATTTTAAATTATTTATAAATTTTCAATAAAAGACAAAAGAAAAAGAAACTTACAATACAAAAAATTTCACAGGAATAATAGACTTAATATGTTGAATAAGAAAACAATAATACATAATACAGCTTTTATATCACCATTCTTCAACCAGCAATTCTAATACCACTATTATCTCTACTACATATATTCTTCATTGCTTAGTTCACCTCTGTGCTATATACAATGTCCAGGGGGGTTATATCCATTTATACGTTCCAAAAATTAATTTGTTCAGGTACAGGATTAACTCCTTTCTTTTTTACAATCACGTAGTCCACAAATTTCCTCCAGATTCCCCAGATTCCATTTACTTGAACTATGCCTTTCTTAACATTTATTTCCCATGTCAATTTATCATTAAGGGCTAGTTCCCACATTTCCTTATACCACTCTTGTATATCCAACAACACATTGCTTTTCCAATTTTTTGCTATACATTGTCTTGCTGCGGACAACATCACTGCCATCAGCTCTTTACCATAAGTGTGTGCTTTCCACCTTTGAAAACAAGGCATGGGTTGAGTTGGATGTTAAATGGCAAGGGAACCAATCACAGCATTGTTCAGCACGAAAATACCTCTGTGTGACACTTGAAAGATGGTCTCTTTTAAGCAGCGCCTGAATACCGCCATTGTCAAACTCAACCATACTCCCCACCATCTATTCAGTGTACTATGTGTGGTCAAATATTCCATGCCAGACACATCCATCAGCTGAGAAAATGACTTCCAGGAAATAATGTATGCTCGGATATTAGCCGCCAACAATGCCTGAATACCAAACCTAAAGTTAGTACAAGGAACAGCATCATCAGGAAACTCACAAACTATAAAATGGGAACTCAACCATCCATGCTGTATGCATTAGCTTTGGCCCTGAGTGTCTCTGCAGCAGAGTATGCTGCTCCAGTATGAAGCACATCCACACACGCAAAGCAGGTTGACATTGTTGTTGATAAAGCCATGCGCATAGTGACAGGATGCCTCAAACCTACACCAGTTGAGAAAATATACCCTCTTGTTGGCATCACTCCATCTAAGATAAGGAGAGAATTAGTACCCTCAAAATCTTCTGAACAGATATGAACCTCAAGTCTGCTGGCTCAGATCCAGGAACAGTTTTATTGCAAGAACAAGTATCCTTGATGGTACACAAGAGCAAAAACAAATTAGAAGAAGGAAGAAGGAGCTCATTGGACAAGGAACATTAAAGGAGGCTATAGATGAGGAACTCATCCTCCCCTATGGCATTTGGAGGACCCTGAATAGGCTGAGGTTTGGAGTCCTAATTGCAAGACTAACATGCTCAAGTGGGGGCTGCTGACAGACAAAAACACACTGTGTGAATGTGGAGAGATACAGAATCTGGCTCATTTACTAGTCTGCCAATTATTGTCAGAAACACAAACCAATGAGGACTTAAGTTTGGCCCACAACAAAGGCAAGAAAGTGGCTTCATTTTTGCAGTCTAGGGTTGATCAGGACATGAAAGAAAAAGAAAACTGGATCATTGTAGTTCCTTGTAATTAGATATTTACCCCAGAAGGCTCCCTCCCCAGGTGACACAATGTCGTCAGGTTTGCACAAAAATGCAGGTTTTTATCTCACCAATTATCTCACCTTTTCTGTACTGCTCAGCCACAGTCTATTGGTGTAAGCAGCTGTATTATTGTTTCCCTAAGGCTTATATTGTTGTGGTGAATAGAATTTTTAGTAAATACAAATACCGGTATATACATTTCTACATTTACTTAGATGTTAAGATCACTTTAATTCATTAGAATTTACTTCTGATTAAGCAGTTCAAAGGGACATTGTGCACGCCTAAGCAAAGTAAATGTGGCATTAGTTTTCCCAGAAAGTTCAATTGTCAGTTCTTTATCATTATTTAAAACTCTTTCCAGAAAGCCTAACGTCACAGCAAGTACCAACCTCAGTAAAATCCTATGTAGAAATTCCTTCTCCCCCCCCCCCCAGTTCAGTTCTAGATTTCTATAGAAGATGAAATGGAACTTACATTTTCTCCAAACCCAGTAAAAATGCATAACGTTACCATGTGAAGTCTGTATTTATGGCATGTTCTGTATTCATTTTCAGTGCTAGCAGCTGTTACCCTGCTTTACACAAGTATTTGGCTTTGTTCTGTTATCCTCCACCACCACCCCATTCCTATGGCACTACCGTTTTTTCTGTGTACTCTTTGAAAGCAGCAAGCAGGCCAAGATTTTCCTTAAGGCTACAACTTTTACCCAGATAACTGGGAGGATATATTTCTCTAAGATGAATTGGGGGGTGAACTATGTCAGTCACAGATTTGAGATTCCATTCACTGGTTAAAAACACTTCTAGGCCCTTGTTGAACTTTGACTTACACTTTCCTTGGCTGAGCAAACCTGTTTCAGTGCTCCACAAAGATGGAACAAAGGATGGTCAAGCTGCCCTGGATGAGTTCTTGGCAAGCAAGGTGGGCCAAAGATATCAGATAAACACACTTGTTTGTGTTTTCATGTGTATCAGCTATGAATCCCTTAGCTTATCATGGCAAGATCCAGAATAGGGGGCACTTTGCACATCTGTGTTGTTCATTAGGGCAGAACAATGATATATTGTACAACTGAAAACAGCAAAAATGTAGAAAAACTGCTTGATCTGCCTAATAGTTGCCTAGCCATGAGTTGCAGGACATCTAGCTAACTGGATACACACATTAATGTTTGTAAACTACTCAATAAACTTTCTTTTTGTAAGTAAACTTGGATCTTACCTGTCATTTCCTTGGGACTCTTTCCAGTCCTGCATTACCTATGCCCAGAGTATACAGAAGTGACAACCACATTTATTGCAAACAGTGATTATATATTTTGATCCACGTCCCTACTTTGGCAAGGACTAGAGACTTGGTTGGTTGCTGTTGATCTTTAGGAAAGCTGGTAATCCAGGTCAGCTAGTCTTCCTAAACACGCCTAGAATGTGAATAGAGCCCTAATAAATGGGCAAAATGGCACCTGAGATTCAAATATTTGGGGATCAGCCATCATTATATCATTATGATTATATCATCTGGTCTATTGTTGAAGCTCTGACTCCTTGTAGAGCAAGAGACAGAAACAGAAAAAAAGAAAAGAGGAAGAGGAAAAAGAAGGAGAAGAGAAGGAGACAAAATGAAATAGTGAATTCTTTTAATGGACTTACCTCCTGTTTGACTTTTGGAAGCTGTTCCAGAGCTTGAAAGAGTTTCTTTTCTGGATTGGAGCTCCCAGATCCTTCAGTCTACATGGTCAGATTTTTCTAAGATCTGGGTTGGATTCCTCTGCCCTCACAATTTTGCATCACTGATAATAAATTTAAGTAACAAATTCCATTCATTGTGTCTCCCACCCACTGCTCTATGGCTGCAGCTCCCATGAAACACTGTAGCCTAGTCAAGAGGACTCTGACATTTTCCCAACCCAGCCAATTTAAGGCAGTACATTGGGCTGCAGTAGAAAAGAAAAAGAAGAAAAGTCCACTGCATTTTAAAACTAGATTTTGACAGGACCGCCCTTTCAAGAATCATTTTCTGTTAAGTTAAGCACACAACTGCTTTATATAGATCATCCACAATTGAGTTTACTCATTTTAAAACTAGATGTAAAGGAAAACTGGATTTGTATTATCCACCCTCCTCTGCTGAAATCCTGCTCCCTCAAAATTCAAGTTAACTACAGAAGGAAAAACATAATAGGCATCATAGCTACAATTTAAAAAAAAATCTATAGTAATAAATACTTAGGGCTGGTTGGGTTTTACCAGGGCTGCAAAAATGATGGATATTTTTTTAAAAAAATAAATAAATAAATAATGTTTGATATCCTGAAGGCCTCAAGTATGTCACTCAGTAACAGCATCCCTTCTTATCTGAGCAAAGGTTCAATGTATTAGTCCAAGGTTTCTCAACCTATGGCCCATGGACCGAACCAGGCCTGTGGCACCATTTCATGTGGCCCATGTTGCCACCACCGCCACCACCAGAAGCGGAAGGAGACATGTTTTATGGCAGCATTTACGGCAAGGGAACCACCAGTCCAGCCTGCTCAGCTCTCTGAGGGGTTGTGGAATGGCCCAGGGCTTTAAAAGGTTGAGAACCCCTGTATTAGTCCCTCATCTGTTCTATTGCTTTCTCCAGACTGTGGCTGCAGGTATCTGCCACCTCACTTGGATTAAACACAGAGGAGAAGAAACAGTTGAGTGCCAGCATCACACTGATGACATCTTGTTTAATATCTCTGGTTGACCTCACCCAGTAGTTTCATGTTTTGTTGTTCAAAGTAATCCTACTTATATTTGGGCTAATTTCCTCATCTGTAGTAAACTACAAGGCTCTGTTGATATAAGTGTAGATAACGTCAATTTACAGCAGTAAGCAATTTCCTAGTGACAGGTTTTCTTAAGGACTTTCTGACCTATTTGAAAGAATGTTCTACTAATACAGTTCTGAAGGATAGATCTGTGTACATACACCTTTAGAAAATAAATACCTTACTTAGAGATCTGAATTTTTTGTCCTGAATGTTGCAGTTCAAGAATCTTCAAGAGCAGATTAGTAATTATAATCTTTGTGCAGGGAGGAAAAAAATGATACTGAGGTTATTACAATGGGTGGCCGAGGTCTACTGCAAAGTAACCATGAAAATCCTATTGCTTAGAGGTAGAATGTTACCATAAATCATATTGATGTGATGTTCTTTCCAGTGGAAAAAAAATAATTGTGGGACTTTTATGGTATAACATCCAAACCACGTGGAAACACTATGGTGCTTCAAGTAGCCTTGGAGCTAGGGTGGATTGTAGAAAGCAAAAATAAATTAAAACATGTGGGTACCCACAAAATATATTTGGAAGTCACTCTTTTTCTTCCTAATTTACTGCTCAGCATTTACAAAATGGTCCTGAGAGCAAAAGAACAACACAAAAATGAAGAAACACATAATCTTCAAGAGTTCTGCCCAAGTTTTAAATGATTATGTATAGGTTTTGAATGATTATTTATAGGTTTGGTTGGTTTTTGAATTATCACTGAGCATGCAATAAAAGAAAGGGAAGGAGGTAAAGCTTTGGTAATCTGAAGACAAATAGTACATGGATTGTAGGATTATTTTAAAGTCCAAATGTCCCAACAGCTGTTTGCTGTTATTTGCAATAGGTGGCACTTTCAAATAGAGTGAGGAAAATACACAAGATGCTTCAATTCACTGGCCAGAAGTCTACCAGGAATTCCTATGTGCATAAGAGCAATTGCAGATGTTTTCATGGCTAATTGACAAGGTGCCAGCAAGGGTTGCAACCAATTTGCAGTTGGGCAGATGCAACCAGCATCTAAGTAATTAGCCACTCCAACTTCTGCAATTGCTCCAGCACACACACAAATATACAAAGTAATACTGTCCATTGCCGAACAGATGAGAGTGCTGGAAGAATTCATCAAAAACAGCCATGGAATTTGTACTTGCACTTTGTATATTTGGAGACTTTGTAGGATTAGTGAATACCATCAGAACCAGATGGTACTCAAATGCTTGCCACACAAATAGGGGGTGAATCTACCCTCTGAGATGCTTTGGAAGTGGTCTGAATTAATTTGGTCTCAGATTTCTGAAAGTATTTGTATATTTTTTTGTGTTTCCAGATAGGAGAAAATAAACCCCAGAAAATGTGGAAAACAAAGGGAACCAACAGTGTGTGTGTGGGTCTCTACAGTGCTATCAACTTTGGGAATGTGGTGATTCTTCCTTCTTTTTGTCCACTTTTTTCCGGAGTTGTCCTCAGGGAAAATATGTGTTGGGGTGTGTGGCTAATCTCCCATTACTGTCACAAGTCAGTAACTTGGCTTGGCCAAGAGTGCCCACTTATTAACTATTCCATATCAGAGTGCTGCGACATTTTGTACCAATCCACTCTGAAACATACACAGGCACAATAAAATTATTCTTCAAGCAAAGGCCATCAGCGAGCATTTTTAAAAAAGAAACTAAAAAATGGCAAGGGGAAAATTAGTCTCCTAGTTCTACTTTACCTACACAATCAAAGAGTCCTAAGATTCTCTGGGGAAGTGTCTAAATGAAAAATGGGAAAAAATATTATGGAATGCAGCCAGTCTGAAAAGCTTCATTGCCATGCTTGGACATGTAATGGATGCTTGGTCAGGTGGCTGGGGAATAAATTGTGGTTGAGGACTCAGCAACTGGAGCTTCCAGGAGAGGTTTTGTTTTTCATTGGAGTTATAGTTGTCAATCTCCTTTTCCTTTCGTGCTTCCTATTTTCTTCAGCAATTAGTGCCAAGTACTTTGGCTCAGGGACTGCGGTGACTGAGTGGTCAAGACACTGAACTTGACCACTGGAAGGTTGGCAGGTCAGCAGTTCAAGACCCAAATATTGCATGACAGAGTGAGCTCCCGTCTCTGTCTCATCTCCTGCCAACCAAGAAGTTTGAAAGCAAGAAACTGCAAGTAGATAAATAGGTAGCACTTCTGTGCGAAGGTAAACAGCATTCCGTACACTCTAGTCATACCTGCCACATGACCATGGAAAAGTCTGCAGATGCTGGCTCTTTGGCTATAAATGGAGATGAGCACCAAACCCTACAGCCGGATACAACTGGCTTCTGAGCAAGGACGACCTTTACCTTACTCAGTGCAAGGATCAGCTTTTCAAATTTTCCAACAAAGTAAGCTTTAATGATTCATAAAGGTGCCATAAAGTTTTTGAGCCTGGCTGCGTGTTCTTGAACTAAATTTTATCTATTCCAGTAACTTTATAAATATCCTGACCTGCTTTAGTTTACTTTTTCCTGAAACCTTAGAAATAAAGTATGGGCAGAACTTGAAAATAATTTGTTAGTGTCAATTAATCATAATTTAATTTCTTTTTTCCCCTTCTCTTTTGTTTTCTTTCTTTCCCCCTCTTTTTTGTGTGTGAACTACAAGCATAATGAGAACAATTTCACATTTTAACCCAATTTAACACTTTAATTGTGACATTAAAGATTTCCTCACTTCATTCATCATTAATTATCATAATGACCTCAGTCAAAGAAGCCACAAGCTGGGCAGTTTTGCCATTATTGTTAAAGGTTACTTGACATGCTAATTCCTCTGGTATCTAATTGAGGGAGTGTTGGTGTGGGAGATTGACTTTTTCCAGTCAGAGACTGTAGAAAATTTATGCAGCAATTGAGATCAAAAAGCTCAAGTGAATAAAAGCCCATCTGCTTACAGTAAAGTAAAATGCTGCTCCTTATAAATATACAGTGGAATCTTGGTTAACAAATGGTTCAGTTAACATAAAAATTGCATAACAAAAAGAAATCCATAGAAAATAGTGGCTTGGTTTACATATTTTTTTTCAGAATTGATTAATTGGTTTTCAGTGCATTCCTATGGGAAACAGCATTTTGGTTAATGCATCTTGGTTTTCAATTCATTCCTATGGGGAATTGCATTCAATGCATTCCTATGGGAAATTCAGTTAAAGTAATTTTCACTGTAAGAAATGTCCTACCTAGAGAATGCATTAATTACATTAACCAAGGTGCCACTGTAGTCCTTTTTAGAGAAAAGAGTACAATATATTCTCTGTCCCATCCAGTGGTGGGTTTCAGCAAGTTCACCTCAGTTCGCCAGAACCATAGCAGAAATTTCAGCTGGCCCCAACCATCCAAGTTTTGAAATAAAATAGTCCTAATTTGGGTGCAACGCAGGGCTTTCCCTCTGGCCATGCCCACCATACCACACCCACAGACCAGGTAGTAAAAATAATTGAATCCCACCACTGGTCCCATCATATTTCTTTCATTAAAAAAACAGTTGAGAGCACAGCATAATAATATATAGTATCTGTCTACTCAGAACTACATTCTAAAAGTTCCAGAAATCAGTTCAATGCACCTTAACACCAGGTGAGTGATACAGAATTGCAGCTGTTTCCATTAAGCTAATTCTTCGAGATGATTAAACAGAAAAGTTTTTCACCTCTAAAGTGACCTTACACTTACAGTAAACCCAGTTTTCAGAAATCTATGGAATTTACAATAAAGACCTGAAGTTGTGCCGTAATATTGTCAGAGTGCATAATTTGATATTTAGTGGCATGAAAGCATTTACTCTTAAAAACCAATGTGTGAGGCTTTTTGGGCCTGCATGAACCAGCTAAAGCAGGGGGGGACTGCCCAGTAGTTAGAAAAAATAAAATTTAAAAAGGTGTTAGAAGGTGGGGGGGGAGTTGAAACTACCCCTGCCAGGCACTGGAGTCCTGCTTAACTGCCAAGTAGTCCATGGCTGGGCAGCAGGAGTTAAAAAAGTAGGGGAGATGAAGTACGTCACCCTCTCAAGATTTAAATACAAGCCTCTTTACTATTTAAACCAGGGGATGCCAACCTTTTCAAGTTGGGGGCCAGGCCATGCTCCCTCAGACAGTTGAGCAGGCCAGACATGTAGTTCCCCAGCCATAAATGCTGCTGTAATACACATCTGCAGCTGTTGTAAACACATCGCTTCTGCCAGTGGCGGCATGGACCAGATGTTTTGGATCCATGGGCTGGATCCAGCCCATGGGACATAGGTTGCCCACCCCTGGTTTAAACCCAGCATCACTTACTTCTGCTACTCAAACACACAGATTGTCTAGGAACAAAAAAGGTATGCTTATATGTGTATCAAAACAGTAGATTAGGACTCTCACTCAAAACAGAGATAGCATTATCTTTAATGCATAATGATTCAGTTTTTTCCTTGCATTTTACTATACTGATGCATTCTGTTTTAATTAAAATGAACCTAATGCTTTCTTTATTTTAAGTCTTGAAACTATCAAGTATCTTATTCTAAGAATTTACTTGCTCTTAACAGTATAACTGGGAGTATAGTGCTGCATTTGAAATATACTGTTTTCCTGTTGCTTTTTCTCTTTTGTAAAAAACCAAGTGTACCTCAGTACAGATGTACTGATGAATCTCGAATTTTTACCCTTAATAGTGCCAAGTTTTGTGCTACAGTGATCAAGATTAGAAGAACAATTCTGGCAGGTCCCCTTGATGGCACAAACTGTGAATGCTATATTGCAGTAGCAGGTACCATAGCACTAATTCTAAAAACTGATTTTATTCTATTTCTTTTAAGCTTGAATGGATATGTTTTAAAAATTATATATTTTAACTACATTTTAAGCATTTATTTTTTTAAAAAAAATACCTCTCATTTTACTGTGCTG
Organism: Furcifer pardalis; assembly: GCA_030440675.1. Lineage (NCBI taxonomy): Eukaryota > Metazoa > Chordata > Lepidosauria > Squamata > Chamaeleonidae > Furcifer > Furcifer pardalis. The sequence continues at coordinate 58,672,248 of CP126896.1, forward strand.
GCCGTAGACCATAATTGATTGGTTGGTCGGTCGGTCAATTGATCGATCTATCGATCTGAAATATCATATTTACTATGAATTATATTTTATTTTTCTATAAGGAATACATTCCTTAAATTCCATGTATAGAAAGCTTATTGTAATCTTCTTTCTAATTAATTTTGTAAGTTTTTGAATTATGGCTTCCAGACTACTTGATGAATGGAGGGTTATTTCCAAGTTCTGCCCAGGAAATAGAGAAGCAGAAGGTTACAGGTGCAAAAAAGAAAACTAAATTATTGTGAGCGTAGCTGAAAATAATGTGATTCTAGTAAGATAACATGTGTCTTTCCCCCACTGTCTACAGTGAAACTTTGCTCTGGACATGGCAATAAACTGTGTTCCAGGTGTGGACTTGCACTGAGCAGTACAAATATATACATGCAGTGTTTGCTCAAGGAAATGTTTCATAATGCTCTGGATTTATGTAGAAGAAACAGATAGATTCTGCATTTAAAGTAGGCTGCTTTCATGCATTTTAGAACCCTTTGGGAATTAAATAAACTTTGAAACTCTTACTAGATCTTTTGGAAACAGCAAGTGCATGAACTCATATTTACAAAATATCTTAAAATGTACGTATAAAATAATGAAAGATGACATTTTAAACTGGCCTAAATAATATAGATTTTTATCCCCTGGTTTGCATCTTCTGGCCTATAGTGGTTTAGTGATTAAGATGCTGAGCTTGATGCCTGAATGGCCAGCAGGTCAGCAGTTCAAGACCTGACTGCTGCTTGATGGAGCGAGCACCCGTCTGCCCCAGCTCCTGCCAACCTGGCAGTTTGAAAGCAAGAAATTGCAAGTAGATTAATAGGTACCATTTCAGCAGGAAAAGTAACAGCATTCAATGCTCTCTGGCCACTACAGCTGCCACATGACTACAGAAACGTCTGCAGCAGAAGCGTAGCGTGCCTTGGCGGGGCCCCGTATAAAAATTTGTTTGGGGGCCCTTAGGAAGGCTAAAGATTTCTCACAAAAGAAAAAAAATTGCATAAAATTAAAAGAAATATTTATTTATCATAATTATCTATCAATAAACACTGCTCTTCGTCCGTGGTTTATCATCGTATCATCGTATTGTATGTACATCGATTATTGTGGGATTCCCCCGTTGAAGTAAATGACTTAAACGGGGAAATCCCGCAGCCCGCGATAACCGATGTAGGGTGTAGCCAACTTTTGAACGCACGCTTTACGCGGGAGAAAAAGAAATTGCTTTTTTTGACTTTTGTCATTTGTGAAATAAAAAAAAATTGGGAAGTTTTTATTAATTTTTGCTTACACACGTTGGGGGCCCCCGTGGCCCGGGGGCCCCGTATAATTGATACGGCAGTAGCTACGTCCCTGGTCTGCAGAAACAGACAGCACTCGCTCTTTGACTAGAAACAGTGATGAGCACTGAATGCTAGAGTCAAATACAATCGGCTTTTGAGCAAAGGAGACATTTACCTTTGTTTACATCTTCTAAGTTTTGGAATTATGGTATTGAAACTCTACAATTCTTTGAAATTTTGCTTAACATCATAGGATCTCATCCTTTTGTCACTTTTTGGTGAAATTTTGCCTGGCAAATTATCTTGTGCTTTAGCCCATCCAAGATGGAGATTCCAATGCGTGGGAGACCTTTAGACCACATACCAGAGAGAGATTGGAATGAAAATATGTTAGCCTCGTGGGTTGGGAGAAATGAAACCTAAAGTGTGATGGACATGTCATGCTGTAAGGTCATTGGTTGTAATCCTTTAGGGGAATGGCTGGGAGGCGAACCCCGAGGGAGGAGATAAAAGCCCCAGAAGGTGGGAGCCAAGGACACACACTGTCTTGGATCTTAACTGTAATCATGTAGCTAATTTAGACAGAGGGAGGGCCACACTGGCTTTTCCCCAGAGAGCAGCTTTCTTTATTTCTTTATTTTGAAATGCTTTCTAAGCTTTTGATGAAATTTATTCTGTACCTTAATTTGATTTCAATATACTTTTAAAATGCCCAAGATGACTGGAGTGGTTACTTGGTTCATGTTATCTGAATCTTCACTAATTTCATGAGCACCCTTTGTTCACTACATAGATTTAGGTCAGGAGTGACTGGGCACACTTTTAAGGGAAGCCTGAACAGCTGGGTCTGAGAGGGCCAGGGAAGCAGGATCAGGTGCGATCCCATGGCCAGGATGCCGGAGTGCTACTTGGGAGTAAGCAGATCATTATATATAGCCTATATAATGAGATTCCTGCTTCAAAATTCTAGAACCTTGTACAAATAAGCAAAATCATAACAGAGAAAAATGGAACTTGGAATTACAAACAAGTGGATATTTTGGAGGGAAATCTGGAAAATCCAAATAGCAATTTAGCTGCAACTGTGAGTGTTTCCCAGTCTTGGGATAGTTCTTGAGTGAGTGCTTTTTCTAACTTGTTTCTTAACTATTTCATTAGAAATGTGTTTTTTTGTTTGTTTTCTTGAAGGAGTTATTGTTTGAAACTATAGCCTTTGATGATGAAAAATGCATACAATGACAATGCCTTGGATGATGTTTAAGAAGAAAATGCTTTTGAAGAACAGGCACACATATCTTGAATTGCATTATCTCTGTGTTTTGTGAACATTTTTTTTAATTTCATGAAATCAAAGAAGAAATTATGATTTTAAGCCAGAAAGTGCAAGAAATATAACATTTACCATACTTGCTGGCATATAAGACCCACTCCCCCCCCCCTAAAATGCTCTGGAAAATAGAGTGTGTCTTGTACTGTTTATAGTGGCTTATAATGGGCTATTTTGGTAATGGTGTGTGTTTTATACTCCGGTGCATCTTATATGCCAGTAAATACAGTATATCTTTATTCTGCCTCTTATTGCAGTGGATGAACATGGTTCAAAAAGAGAGGTGACTGCAGATCTCAGAAAAGAAACCATTCAAATCCAGCTGTGGGGAGCCAAGAAAAGTGTGAAATTATTATAACAAAATAGAGTGTATTGTAAGAGGTCGGTATGATAATAAGATTCTTGTAAATACCATTGCGAAATTAAAATGAGAGCAGATTCAATTTAAAGTTATGAAACTGAAAGTTGGCTTGAATAAGAGAAAGTCACTGGACTTAACTGTTTTTGCAGCTGAAATGACTTGAATCAGAATTGTTACACATTGAGGAGTATATATTTTTATTAGCCATTGTGTTGGGTTATGTGCATTGTTGCTACAATTATTTAAAAGTTTTGGGATTGGGGGTATGGGTGGGAGGCAAATTGTAGATGGAGCCAGAATAACTTGGAAAATGTTTGGCATGGTATGGCAAAAATTAGTCAAGGAGAACCCTGGCCATGTTTGCAGTGGTTTTTGAGATATGTAGTCCAAAAAAAGAAAAGAAAAGAAAAGAACTTTTCTCAACTCTGGGATAGATGTCCCTTTCCCCATACATAAACTTTTATAATACAAGAAGTGAGAATCATACGGTGGAAGTTCTCAGGCAGATAAACATAGTTAGATTTCTATTATAACGAAATACAAACAAATCAGTAGGTGAAAGAAATTTGTTTGTTTGTTTGTTTGCTTGCTTGCTTGCTTGCTTGCTTGCTTGCTTGCTTGCTTGTTTGTTTAATTCACCACATTAGAACTCAGATAGTGCCATTGTTTTTCATTCCAAGTGGGAGAAAGAAATGAGGAAGAATACAAAGAGGAAAATGAGGATGAGTCTTAATTCGAGGAAAGGGTGCAAGATCATCTGCTCAGCAAGAGGGAGCTAAGATTAGAACCTGAAGAATGGTAAGAAGAGATGCCAAAGATCAACTAGCAAGAACTGTAGTCACAGAGTAGGAAGACTAACAAAGGAAGGAGAAAATAACACAGGAAAGCTTTACAAAAAAAATCCTTTGAAATGGCATTGGATTTTAGAGGAATATGGTGCTCTTCCATTCATAGAGGGAATCGCTCAAAAGTCTTTTCTAAATGATCTTTGGTGTCATGTGGGGAGGGGGATGAGATGAAGCTTTTTCATGAAGACCAATTCACCCTGAATGGTTGTGCAGAAAAAGTAATAATTAAATGTCAAACACATTCTATGATGTACTGTGAAATAAAGGCGTAGCTAAGCACTTTCTGGAAGTTATGACAAAACCATTTGGAGAGAATGCAACATGCTTCAGCTTAAATAATCAGTTTCAGTCTTAAGTATGTAACCAAAGCTTCATTTGGAGAACTGAGACATTACATGTGCATAATATGAACAGCAACTTTTTTAAAAGGTGCAACCAGTTCCTTAGACCTTGTGCTCCCCCCATGCTCTCATGATATGCGGGGGATGGGATGTAGCTGTGGCCACTGTCCCCACCCTCCTGGCCCCAGAAGGTTGAAAAGATGCTGCGGCCACTGGGTTGAGGACGTTGTCACCCCCCTCACCACCGGCAGGGGATGGGATGCAGCTGTGGCCTCTGTCCCCACCCTCCCATCCCCAGAGGGTTGAAAAGACACCACGGCCACTGGGCTGAGGACCTCACCACTCCCCCCCCCGCCCTCACCACCGGCAGGGAATAGGATGCAGCTGTGGCCTCTGTCCCTGCCTTCCTGGCCCTGGAGGGTTGAAAAGATGCCTTGGCCACTGGGCTGAGGACCTCGCCACTTTCCCCTCCCCCTATCCGCCCTCACCATCAGTGGAGGATGGGATCCAGCTGTGGCCACCATCCCCACCCTCCTGACCCCAGAAGGTTGAAAAGACACCACGGCCACTGGGCTGAGGACCTCACCACTCCCCCCCCCGCCCTCATGATTGGCAGGGGATGGGATGCAGCTGTGGCCACTGTCCTCGCCGTCCTGGCCTCAGAGAGTTGAAAAGATGCCACAGCCACCGGGCTGAGGACCTCACTCCTTTTCTCCCCTGCCCTCACCCCCGGCAGGGGATGGGATGTAGCTTTGGCTGCCGGGGGCCCTTTATATTCTTCATTTTTGATCATATTATATGCTACTGTCTCCATTGACTGTATTGTTTGGTATTGCCTGTTTTTGTTTGCTGTTATATTTTTTATTGTATTATTGAAGGTTTTTGTGATGTATTTAAGCCACCCTGAGTCTCGTGATAGCGGTCCCTATTTATCTACTTGCAATTTCTTGCTTTTGAACTGCTAGGTTGGCAGAAGCTGGGATAAATAAATAAATAAACAAGACTGGCCAAGATCCAGTGAGTTCCAATTAGGGCTTTTCTGTGATCAGTTTGAAGAGATAAGGGAATGAATGGTCAACCCAGGTGCTGTTGTACTGCAATTTCAGATGTAGAGTAATGAGCAGGAACATAGTTAGTTTATTTGCATACAAGTGCTGCTCTCATTCAAACAGAAATCTTAGCTATGCATAGTTGGCTTATGCTTATACAAGAATAAACCTTGCTACTGCTCCTTGTGCAAGTGCCATATAAGTCAAGCTATTTGCATTATGTCTGCTTTAGCACTAATGTCTGTCCATCTATCTGGCCTGACATCCTTCTATGGTAATGGAGTGTTGGATGACCCCCTAATGGGGCCAAAGGCTATGGTCGGATGAGCCCCTTTAGGTGGAATGATGGTCCCCCGCAGTAGAGTAAATGCCATAGATACCATCATATTTGGCCTAACAGCAAAATGAGCGGAGGAGGAATCACTTCACTATTCTGATTCCCAATGGTTATGGAGATGGAAGAGGCCATGCCAGATGGACTGGCTGTGAAGGCATACCTTGTCAATAGCTTCCAGCCTGCAGCAGTCCATTGCAGTCCCAGTGTTGAATCCTGCATGTCTCATTTCATACTTGCCACAGGAGATGGCTCTGTGATCACAGTGTGTGGGCCACTTCATGGCAAACTGGGGGATCCATCTTAAATAAATTCACACCAATGGCATTTTTCCTGTCTATCATTCTTCTTTTAACTGTGAAAATGATTTTCGGGGGGGGGGGGGTGTATACTTGGACATGAGTAGTAGCCAACGAGCACTAATTGGATCAAAGCCATGGATGCCATACCTCCATTTGAGACAGTGTTGTTTCAAAGTTTGGGTCAAGATATTCTCAAAGGCCTTTTGGATCTCTGAATACCTTTCTTTTTCTTCCATGCAGTTGCTGTCACTGCTCATTCATGTTCCTCTCCTTGGAATGTGAATGATCCATGGTCTTACATTGATTGTGAACAGCAGCAGATCCCTGAAAATGCCATCTACTGATGCCAAGCTTAATGTGAGGGATTTTATCTTCGCTTCATTGGTGACTCCTCCAAACCTAGAGGGCATTCCATTGCTAGAAAATCAAGTGACTGGTTTTACTTTCCAGCAAGGACAGCTCAAAATTTTGGGATGATACTCCCTCCTTGAATTTGACCCTGCCTTCCGGCTGCTGCTGTGGTTTGGCAACAAAACAAAGATTGGACTCACCAGTAATGAAAGGCATGTAGGTAGGATCTCATCTTCCTGCATGGTATGGAGCTAAAATGTCTTGTTTGATAAGTCTGAAAATGCATTATTTGGAATGATATCACTTTATATGGCTAGTGATTGGCCTTTAAACATAAGGATTATATGAAAAGAGTTTCTTTCTCTTAGTTCTGTGACCTTTCTTATTGGTTTTCCCCCCTTTGTGTACAATTAGTGTTGTGGTACTATCTAGCAAAAGAAAATAGGCATTTGCATATAAAATAATACAGAGGTTTTAAGTAATGTACAATAGTTTATGCTTGTTATGCTCAATACTCCTTCAGTCCAGCATTTCACTGTTCACTGGGTGGGGCCAGAAGCATTGGTAGTCACTCTGAAAGTAGCATTATAGCTATCTAGCCTAGTACTTCTCTGCAAAATGCAGAGCCATTAAATTAAGGAGTTTGAGGAAAGAAGGTTGGCCTTAGTTGCAATAGGCCCCTTAGGGTCAATTGGTCCTAGTATTTACTCCAGTCTGCCAGGTTTTGACTCCGAGGCTGCATATAAGAGAGAAGGATATGGGGAGTCTGTCTTCAGGCTTTGTGTCATTTGCGAGAAGAGTCAATGTTTTTAGAGATCTTCGGTATGTTTCATTGCTTTCATGATACGTTTATCCGGTGTGACATGAACTACAACTTGTGTCTTCGCTCATATTCAATGTTATCTCCCAACCCTCCCTAAGGAAGTTCCTTTGATGGGTCCCTATTCCATATCTTTGGGCACTCCCATCTCTCAGTGTGATTCCTCCCTTCTCTGTCAGTTAAATACAGATCTGATCTCAGCAGATTTTTTCAAATGTGCAGCTTGGTGAACAGCAGGTAAGTATGTAGTTGACCTTGGACCATTTCTTGTGAAAAATATGGAGCACATGCTCAAGGTCAATTATATAGCAGCTTTATGTTTGACAAGAAGTAAACATGAGCTCAGCTATGAACAGCTATATATTTAGGCAGTGCTGACTCTTAAGATTTTCAAAAGTACAATATTATTCAGAGCAATGGATTTTTTTAGGCCCTTTGTAAATGGACAGTAAAACATAACAACACCTAAGCCAGAAATCGGAGTAGGCTCTTTTCTTTGACATTTCTGTACAACTTAGAAAAGTCCAAGTAATGGTCCTTCAAATAATGCATCACATTTAAAACTACTTCTTGTTGGTTTCTGTATATCCAAAAACATTCCTGCTGCACATTTCAAACTTCTGGAAGCCAGAGAGTTGTAATGAAAATTCATCTTCACCTAATGATGGTGGCACATAGTAATATAAAGATGCTGGAAATTACCTTTAAAGCCCTACATGGTAGTGGGCCAGGATACCTTAGAGATTGCATTACCCCAAGAACATCTGTCCATCCCACAAGAGCAGATCAAAGAGGCGCCCTTGTGGTTCCATCGGCTAGAAAGGCACATCTCTCTAGCACCAGGAGGAGAGCCTTCTCTATGTCTGCTCCAGCCCTTTGGAACCTCCTGCCAATGGAGCTGCATCTCCAGACAGAGTTGCTGCCCTTTTGGAAGGGTGTAAAAACATGGCTGGTGGGGCAGGTATGGGGTCCTGGTTACATGATGACCCCAGCCTGTTGGCTGATCTGATCCACCCCTTAATCTCAATCTTAATCTTTTAATCTTGATCTTTTACCCTGTTGAGTTTTTAATTCTTTTTAAATTCTTTTAACCTAAATTTTATGGGGTATGGCCACTGATGAATTTTTACTGTGGGATTATTTCTTTTAATGTGTTGTTATTCTTGTTAATCTGCCCTGAGTCACTTTGTGAATAGGATGGTATATAAATGTGAATAAATAAATAAATATAAAGATTATTTAAAATGTCCAACTAATGAATACTGGGATACTCCAAATGACAAGGATACCTTTTAACATCTCCATGCAGCAATAGATTTATACTGCTAATTTCAATGAAAGGTACAAGGAGATCTGTGGATATTGTCCCTCCTCCCCCAAATCAGGACTGTTGCTTATTAAGTAAATTGACTATAGAACAATATCTCCTATTCTGATTCTACTCATTTCATATATAATAATGAGGACACTGAATGAATGAATACATACATACATACATACATACATACATACATACATACATACATACATACATACATACATACATACATACATACATACATACATACATGTATACACCAGGATTCAGTCCTCCTGCTGACTTTGTACACAGTTCTGCTAAATGTATATTTGTTTGCAAATAAGTAAGTGAATCCATTAAACAGCAGGTTTGCCACTGGAAGGTTTACAAGCGACCCCTTGTTTTACTTTCCTTGAGAAGTCTTGGGGAAGAGGATTAGGGAAGAGTGGTCTCCTGTGTAAGCCTCTTCCCTTTGTGTTTCACCCACTGGTTCAAAGATACTCTCTCCTGAGAGAAACTAGGGCAAAGTTCTCATCAATCATTAAACGTCCTCATCTGTTGCAAACCAGCAGATGTACAATGCAATTGTACTACATTGCACAGCTAAAGCACCACCGCACACTACACACAGTGGCTCCTAACAATGTGTTACACAGCCTGCATGCTAAGCAAAGAAGAGAGACAGAAGATGCAAGCATCTGTTTTCATGCTTTTCTTCCCTTTCCCCTTCCCTGAATTCCCCAGGAAGGGCAGAGCATTGGAGAATTGTCTATTGAAAAGGAATTGGAGCCTCAACTGTAGGCGGCTGTGTTGTAAACTTAACTGCAAGAAGAAAGACCTCAAGTGCAATCCAGACAAAAATGAAACACTTTAAAGTCTCATGAATCCCAATTGGAACATTAAGTATGCAGTTAATTCTTTCCCATTGAAAGAGTTGGGACTTGAAAAGGCTTTAGGTTTGGCTGGGTTATGCCATTCCTCTTGATCTCTGGAGGTGCAGAACTGGGAAGCATTTTATGCATTACTTTGAGTTCTACAATGAAAACACCTGAGCAACAGAACCTGGAGCATTTGTATTGTACATTCTAGTATATACTCTACTAAGGGCAGGTCTACATTAGGTTTTTTTTTAAGTCCTACATTTGCATTGGTTTTGCCAGGTTCACAATTGGTTTTTTAAAAAAATTGAAGAATACACAATGCACAGCTGAAATGCACATTGTCTCGCCAAAATTCAGGTTATTTTAAACCACCCATTAGTGGTTGTTTATTTTGCACTCAAATCATTGCATTTTTCTTTGATTAAGAGTGTGTGAGTATGTTTGTCTGCATATATTATGTCTCTTGAGCTTCCCCCACAAAGATAACAGACTTCAGGCTGCAGAAATCCTGTGTTTTTAACTTTATTTATTTATTTATTTATTTATTTTTGCTCTATTACGATTATAGGTCTATGATGCTTCAGCACTGAATAGTGCAAGAAATGCATGACTGGTCATTTACTCCTATGGCATTATACTGTTCTAGCACTATAACATAGAATGGAACTCACATAATGCATGAGTTTTCTGTTGTTAGCCACCCAGAGTAGAAAAATCTCCTACATGGGCAGGGTATAAATATAATTAATAAATAAATAAATAAAATAGGATATTTTTCGAAGGTCAAAAATATCATGTACAGTATTAAATTAGGTGTGATGATTTCCACAGAACGTACTGAGATGCAGTATACAAAACACAATTTCCATCTCGTTTTATAAAGCAATTATTGAGAAGCCAGTGTAGTTCCATGTATTGATAAATTACAAAGAAAAAAAACCCTGATTGAACAAAGCTTTGCAATGGATGTGCACATTGACTCAAACGCCATGTGACTTTACATTGATTCCACAAAAACCCAATTTGAAAGCCATTTTATTTGACAATCAAAATACACCATAAAGACATTGGTGTTTTGTTTAGTTTTTAAGCTGCAGAAAGCAATAGGAAGAATAACTGAGAAGTTGAGTTTGTCTTTCTGGAAAGAGAATGGCTTGGATCCAAGCATTTTGCTCTGTAAAGACAGCTGTGCTCCCTGACAGTTTCCCCCCATGATGGAAACAAATAGTTTTTCCCCATGATGGAAACAAATGAAATGGAACCTTGGTTAACAAAAGGCTCGGTTAACATAAAAATTGCATAACAAAATGAAATTCATACTAAATAGTGGCTCGGTTTACAGAATTTTTTTCAGAACAGATTAATTGGTTTTCAATGCATTCCTATGGAAACTGTGTTCCAGTGTATGTGTTTTGGTTTACAATGCATTCCTATGGAAAAATGCTTTCAATGCATTCCTGTGGGAAATTTGGTTAAAGTAATTTTCATTGTAAAAAAAAACAGCTCAGAGAATGCATTAATTACGTTAAGTGAGGCACCTCTGTATTTGGATTGATGCTGATTGTGTTCATAGCGGTTGTGTTCAGATATTTTAATAAACAGTCATTTATTGTAATGGGCTCCTAGGTTCCCTCCTCATTTCTCTACTTAGAAAAGAATTTGCAACCTTGTTGATTTCTTCTTTAACACTAAGTATCAGAGGGAGGAAGTCCTGCTTGCTTCTAGTTACCAGGCACTACCTATTCCTATTACTGTAATTGTAGAATCTTTCTCTCCCCCTCAAAGTTGTTGAGCCTACCTACTCTTCATTTTGTTACCTCAAGAGGGTGCTTCAAGAAAGTCTGCTCAGAAAGAGTTCCTCGGAAACACACTTGCTATTTGATCATCAACCACCAAAGCAGAGGCTGAAATCAAGGCATGGCTTCCTCACAACTTCTCCCCCCACCACCAAACAACAGGACCCCACAGACAGCCATAGAACTATGGAAGACAAGCCAGGAGCTACCAAATAACTGGGCAAAACCACACGACTCTCTACTGCCTGGCCAAGAACAACCATGGCCTACGTGGAATTGAAGCCCAAGAACATCTGGAGTGCCAAGGTTTGCCATTACAGTACTTTTTTGAAAATGAAGATGAGCACCATCCCCTAGAGTTGGATATGACTGGCTTTTGAGCAAGGGAGACCTAATAAACCTGTGGTTAAGTATGATTACAGTTTGTTGAAGCAAGAAATGAAATGTTTTGATGTCTGTTACGGATAAATCTAGATAAGATTTTAAAAATTCAAATTGGATAATATTACCAACTGGGGTTAATAAGAAATGACATATTTTTTCTTGTATCCATTCCAGAGAAGGAAGCACGCAAGTCCAAGATTCATCCCCTCATGAAAAACCATGAAATGTCATACAGTATTTCAACATTTTCCTGGGTAAGTGTTGGCTGTAACAAGATATGCAAATCATGTCATCATGAAAACAGGATCTCATAGTGGTCTTTATTGCTTCTAGATTGTAAACCTAGTGTTAGTGTTAGATTTCTATTTCTGCTTTTGTTTATTCAAAAAATCTGTAATTCTTTGCTTGATATGTTTTCTTGTCCTTCAGACCGCTTCTCTTCCAATACTTATGACTTTAGATGTAATTATCTTTTTCAACAAAAGGACAAATATTACTCTCACACACATTGGTGATTTTTAAAAAGAGAGTTGTTTTTGAACATCAACACATGTTCATGCACTCAGTTACTTCTCTGCCCCGTTTCCAATTTATTGCTTGGACATGTTGTTCTAAAGCAGGGGTTGCCAATCTTTTAAAGTCAGGGGCCAGGTCACGCTCCCTCAGACAGTTGAGCGGGCAGGACTGGTGGTTTCCCGCTGTAAACACTGCCATAAAACGCATCTACGACTGTCATAAATGCATTTACAACAGCTGTAAATGCATAAAAACACATTTATGACAGCCCCATCTGTATTTACGGCTCTTTCCACCACTTCTGCTGCTTCCGCCAGCAGCAGCGGCAGGAGCAAGGGCAGTGGGCCAGATGATTTGGTGCCACAGGCTGTAGGTTGCCTACCCCTCTTCTAAAGGAACACCCATTGCTATTGGTCTGTGTATTTCTGTTTTGATATTGGCATACATACAATCTGCCCATTTTTAATTTCAGTTCTTTATGTTTTCAGTGTCTAAACTGACACAGCATGATTTCCCATCAATAGTTACACCAGTAACTTAACCCATGGTTTGGAGTAATGTTGCTGCAAGGGCTGGAGCAGAGAATAGTTGCATTTATACATAACAGTAGGGCAGGAATCCTGGCTTTATAAGCAACAATATGAAAAGATCTGTAAACTGGTGTAATCTGTTTGGCTTCCTCCAAGCAAGCAAAGTCACACCCATCCAGATTTCCAGAAATTTCTGTTTCAACATAAAAACCAAAAAATATGAGAAGGACACATTCAAAGAATAGGCTCTGAATAAATCTTGTCTTTATCATCTCTTGTAACAAAGCCATGATTTATAAGAGATTTGACACGTGGGAGACCCAGTGTGGTGACTTAGATATTAAGACTATGATTCAAGGGACCTTGGTTCAACTCCACACTCAACCATGAAAACTCACTTGAGTGTGGCACTAGCAAATTACCCCTTGAACATCCAACATATCTTGAAAAGAGCACATAAGAACATTTATAACACAATGGTCAGAGTCCTGTTCCACTTGTGTAACTCGCTGCAGCTACTTGATGTGATATCAGGGAGTGTTTGGGTCATATGCCTAGTCATTTGACCAATTCTGCTACTGAGAGATGCTCTGGCACCTTGTCAATTAGCCATAGGAAGTTTCAAAAACATCGAACACTAATCCTATTCTAGCCAGTGTTTCAGAGGTAAAAATCAGAGGTTTTGATTTATACATTATACAAGAATGTATACAACAAATGCTCCTTTATCAAACCTTGAAGTCATTAAGAAATTTCTATAAATCAGCCAACACTTTGTGACAGATAGTGTCACTTCAGGCCAGTGAGGGCCAATTGTTTAGGCTTCAATTATTAGTAATCAATGTTGATATTTAGGGGATCTGGGAACAAGCACCAAAACACTTCTATAGACCACCCTAAGAAGACATCCCTCTCATATTTGTTCTTCTCCATCATTCATACCATGACTGACACATTTGCGGTTTCTGTTCTGCTTATTAGGGAAATTGTACAATGTCAGCTGAAGGTTGGCAAGGGACGGCAGCAAAAAATAATAATAATTAGTACTACAAAAGTCATTGACAAGCTATTTTAATTCTGCTGTTAGTAGGAGGTAGAAGTAATCTGCATTTTTACTCTAACTTTTTTTTTCTGGTCAAAGTTAATACTTTCCCAGTTTTACAAAGTGTTGAATCACTGAATAACTCCAGCTTGTTGCTTCTAGGAATGCTGAACTGAATATTAATTCCATCATCTAAGACATCAAAAGACAGAAGCATAACCAAACATTGCAAACTAGGACATGGGAGTCTCTAGAGTTCAGCAGGATTGCTTGATTTAACAACTACATAACCTGAGCCTTTGAACATTTTCTATAGAAGAAAAAAGTAATCATGGGCCCCTTTGAAAGTGTAATTATAATTTGCTCTTAATTGTCTTTTTAATTGAATTTAACCTAGACACAACCAGACAGATCATTATTTTCTTCCAAAGGGTGGGTGTGAGACTGCCTTAATCTCTCCATGTTTCTTTTCTTTTTTCCACCAAAAAGCAATCAAATCCCTCTAACATTTTCTTTGTTTGGACAATTATGAGGAAGATAAAAATCTACCATTTCCATTTTTTATTCACCCCAGTTTAGTGTTGCATTTAAATCCCAGTCTCTGGTTAACCATGACTGTGGTTTGTTAAAACAAGGCAATTTCAAATGAAATGCTTTGAAATTTGTTACAAATAAACCTAGTTATGATCAAAAATTTCACTTTGAACAATACGTAGGTAGGGTTACCAGCAGTGGTGGGCTGACCCATCGGGCTACCGAGACTCAGCCGAGGGCACACACCCACCCCGGCACCCAGGACCATGGTACAAAAACAAAGAGCTGAGCCAAGCTACGATGCCCAGAACAATCGAGCAAACAAGCAGGGCTCCGTGTCCCTCTATCTGCCTGCCTTCCTCCTCCTCCTATGCCACCAAATATAAGATTACAAAAGCAGCTCAATTGGTAGCAGAGCTGCTGTGGCTTAGAGGTTGCAATTTTGCCTTGTGAGCAGTAGGTTGTTGGTTCGAATCCCCAGAGGGAAGTTGAAATTAGAAGGCAGAGTTGAAATTAGAAGGCAAGTGGTAACATATATATTTTGTTAAGGTTAGACATTCTAATCACTCCCTGTCAGCACCCTATAGTGTAGCCAGCACACCCCTGGCTACCAGGTCTTAAGGGACCAGCTAAAATCTCAAGGAATTGTTATGCTCCTCTAGGTCTTGAGTCGAGGAGATAAACCTCAGGATGAAACATGCTCGAAAAGGATATACTGTTGCTTGATTTCTGTGGGTGAGATGACTTTAATGCCTTGGCACCCAACCCTGTCCATTCCCAGATGGTATCAGGACTCAATGCAAAAGTGTCTATTACTTCAGACAGCACAGTGGACCCAAATGCATGGTGCTTATCTGCTCTCTTCTCAATTCCTGGCTTTTTGGCATGGCAATATTTAATCAGTTTGAAGCAAGGCAGTGGGCAGAACACCAGGATCAGCACTCACCGAACTTCTTACAAAGCCTGGACATTTTTTTCTTCATCCCAAAGACTTTCAGTGCTGACTCTGAGACATCACGAGAGCTTGCCTTAAAGATTTTGGCAATCTGAAATCTCAGGAAATGGGAAACTGTTGACCTAGCAACAATAATCATAGACCATTCCCACTGCCTTTTTGTATCTTTTTGGTAACATAGCCAGGGTTTGGAACAGGGGATAAAAAGATGCTCTGTGATTGTTCTGTGTATTGATAACAATTGTACCATTTTATGCCACAAAAGGGAAAAATGAGGTGAGAACACAGATTGTATCTCTTTGCTGACATCTTTCTTTAGATGAGCAATCACTTAATGGAAGCATCTTACTATGCTTAATGGAGGCATCTTACTGTGAGTATGGGAATACTTTTTATCCTAGGGGTAAGGTTGCTTGTCTTTTTCGGGAACCTGAGAAAAGCAGTAACTTAAGATCAGGGAACAGAAGTTCAAGTAATCAGCCTTATTTTACATACAAAGGAATTGGTTACATGCTAGCATGGACAGCATTGACCACACTAGCATGTAACCTATTCCTTTATATGTCCACTCTTAACAGTACATCATAGTATGTGAGGAGGCAATTTGGTCTCCTAGGACTGTACTTCAAAATGTGCACAGGAACCTACTAAAGCTTGGTAAAGTTACTTTCTTTCTTTTTAGATTGCAAGCATGTACACCCTTACATAAACCTAGACCTCTGTCTGTTATCTGTTGTGAAACACAGCATGTAAGTTTCACTCTTTGTCTGAAGAAGTGGACTTGATCCATGAAAGCTAACAATAGAATATAGCAGTTAGTCTTTAAAGTGCTACAGTGTTTTTTTATTTTATTTTTATTTTATTTTGTTTGTTTTGTTTTCTGATATGCCTGAACCATAGACTAACACGGCTACTATTCCAAAAAAGCATCATAAATATAAACCATGAAAAAAGCAGGTTCCTTCATGAGAAATGATTGTCTTAAACTGAATGCAAGAAAGACCATTCCTCTTGCATGTTGCTTGTTAAGACATTAGCTTTATACATTTGTCTCTGCAAGTCTGAAACCTGCTTCACAAATGTGAATAACTGAGGAACAATTCTAGTGGAAGGGAAAACCCTTTCTTTTGCAGCCTTGGCTGTGTTTTATTGAAAGAAAAGTTGCTGTTGATCTGTTAAATCTGGCCTAGGAAATACCACATTTTGCCAGAATACAAAGAAGTGTAGCAAGCCTAGCATTAGGGACTTTAGTATAGCAAGAGGTGTGCCTTTGTGGGGTGTCCAGAATGTGTAACGCAGATGGAGATGGAGCCAGAAGAACTTTTTATTGATGGAATTAATAAAAAGGGAAATTACTGAAGGCTTGTCACAGAAGAGGGGGGGGGGGAGATGGAAAGAGCTGAATGGGCAGGGAGCCAGGGATGCCTGTGCAGTGCTAGGTTAGCACTTTCATTTCCAGAGTGATCTTGGGGAAGGAGGCACTGGGATCATTGGTGTATTTATTTATGCAGTTGTTCTCTCTGCTGTCACCCATTCAGAGCAAAGACAGTATTTCCTCCCTTTATTCCCTCTGGGCTTTGCAATTAGAATAGAGTTAGGCCTGACCACTCCCCTGGAACAGCTGAGCAGGCCATGCCATCCCCCCCCCCCCGAAGTGGGTGTGTTTGCGCATGTGTGTCTTTATTCACTTCCTGGTTCGGCGTGGATGCTTCTGTGCATGCACGAAAGCATCCGTATTCATTTCCTGGTTTGCCATGGATGCTTCTGCACATGCGTGAAAGCGTCCGTATTCACTTCCTGGTTTGGCATGGATGCTTCTGCGCATGCACGTCCGTGCCAAACCAGGAAGTGAATATGGATGTTTCTACGCTTGCATGAGCACTTCCGCACCAAACCAGGAAGAGAATACAGATGCTTCTGTGCATGTGCAGAAGCATCTGTATTCATTTCCTGGTTTGGTGAGGGTGTCATGGACTTGATGTAATGGCTTCAGGGGGCATTTCATCAAGTTTGGGCATGTCTGACCTAAAATCAGTACCTGAGGCAGGGGAATAGAGCATTTTCAGATATCTAAAAATATAACTTCTTTGGCCTTCTCTAATTTCAGAGGTTTTATCCAAAAAAGTAACTTTTCTATGTTCTGAAGCATGGAGGATAACTAGCAAAAAGAGAACAAGGATGATTCTCAGGATATCAATGTTCAGTCTTTCCATCTCATGTCCAGGTTACTGTTATTCATAGATCTTATATTCTAGGTTCCTGAGTCGCCATGGCAAGCAGGCGGTGATATAAATCTAAACAAATAAATAAATATAATAAATACACACACAAACACACAAAAGGGAGTTATAATTGATTCATGTTATCATCATTTCTAATTAACTTGATTCCTTCCCATATTTTGCCATTCACATATCATTTTTAATCAATATTTAAATTATTTTTGTAGATTACGTTCTTGTTGTTGTTCAGTTGCACAGTCGAGTCTGATCCTTTGGACCACGGCACAGACTCTTCTGTCATCTGTCATCCTCCAGAGTCTACCCATTCAGGACATCTTTTTTTTTTTTTGCATCAGTTCTAGTTGATGTTGTAGATCTTCATAGAGCCTCTTCTGCATCAGTGGTTGGGGCTAGACTTGGATTGCTGCAATGTTGAATGGTTTGCTTTGTGTTCAGGTGTGATCATTCTGTGCTTTCTTCACTCTTTTATTGACTATAAGGGCCACTCCATTTCTTCAAAGGGTTTCTTGCCCACAGTAGTAGATATAATGGTGTCTTGAGTTAAATCTGCCCATTCCCACCCACTTTAATGCACTGATTCCCAGGATATTGATGTTCAGTCTTTCCATCTCATGCAGAGGCATAGCTACCGCCGTATCAGCCGTATCAATTATACGGGGGCCCCGGGCTACGGGGGCCCGCAACGGCAAAAAAAAATGGAGCAAAAATTTACTGCGCATGTGCAGAAACTCAATCTGACGCATTGCGCATGCGTCAGATTGAGTTTCTGCGCATGCGCACTTTATTGGAGCCATTTTTGGCTCCAATTTAAAAAAAAAATTCAGAGTCGGAGCCGCAGCTTTTCGGAGCGGCTCCGATGGTGGCCCTCAGAGGAGGGCACCTCCCCTGGGGCCGCCCAGCTCCCACGGGCAGGTTAAGGCCTGCCTGGGCTGTCCGCTGCTGCCGAACCCCCATGGCCTGGGGACGCCTGGCAGAGTGCGCCACGGTTCAGCAGCGTAGGAAGGCGGGGTCCACGGGGGCCGGTTGCCCCCAGCGGCACTTTCCAAAAGGGGCGGCAAGGCCTTGGCTCCTTTCCCTTCCCCGGCTTGCTCCACCACCCGGGTCCGGCAGTGGTGGCGGCGACAGCAGCAGCGGCAAGCGGCTCCGGAAGAGGAGGAGGAGGCTGCAGTCGGGGGCAGTGCGCCTTGCCATGCGGCCCCAGGAGGGTAAGTGGGGGTTTTGTGTTTCGGGTGGGTGGGTGGTTTATGTGTGTGTTGGGTAGGTGGGTGGATTTTTATTAAATTTTTATTTTATTTCTTTATTTATTTTAATTATTTAAGTTATTTATGGGTTTGTGTTGTGGTTGTTTGGGTGGGTGGGTTGAGGTGTGTGTGTGTGTTTGTTTGTTTATTTTAATTCTATTCTATTTATTTATTTATTTATTTATTTTTATTTTTGGCTCCCCCCACGACGTCATGATGTCATGACGTTAGCTCCCCCCCGCATATAATGGCCCCCCAAACAATTTTTATACGGGGCCCCGCCAAGGTAAACTACGCTTCTGATCTCATGTCCAGTTGACTGCCATTCATAGATCTTATATTCCGGGTTCCTATGCAATTTTGTTCTTTACAACACTGGACTTTCCTTTCACCATCAGACACATCCACTGCTGAGAATCTTTTTGGCTTTTGCCCAGCCATTTCACTGTTTCTGAGGCTACTTATACTTGCCTCCTGCTCTTCCCCAGTAGCATATTGAACACCTGCTGAACTGAAAGGCTCATATTTTTGCATCATTTTAGCTTGTTGATACTG
The DNA here is from genome assembly GCA_030440675.1 of Furcifer pardalis. Lineage (NCBI taxonomy): Eukaryota > Metazoa > Chordata > Lepidosauria > Squamata > Chamaeleonidae > Furcifer > Furcifer pardalis. The sequence continues at coordinate 58,691,274 of CP126896.1, forward strand.
ACCATGGAGGGTGGTGGGGGTTCTTGGTAAGAATACTGGAGTGGTTTTCCATTTCCTTCTCTAGTGGATCATGTTTAGTGTGAGTTCTCTGCTATAGCCTGTCCATCTTGGGTGACCCTACATGGCATAACCATAGCCTCATCAAACCACACAAGCCCCCTTGTCACAGCAAGGCAATGGTCGGGGGGGGGGAGAGGGGTATGTTCTTAGAAAAGGATATTCTTTCAAGGCAGTTTTTTTTACTTAAATAGCAATTATATTATTAGTCAGAAGAAAAGCCTACATATCTCTCCTAAAAATGAGGGAATAATTCAGGGGAGAAAAACAAGAAAAACATTGTTGGCTGGCTGAGACAAAAATGAATTTTAATTGATAACAAATTCTCTCCCCCACACCCCATCTCTTTGGTTGTATTCTGAAATGAATTCACTAATTGTCATCAGAGTACCTTTTTTATTCACAAATATTCCGTGCAAAAACACTGTAACAAATCTGCAAATGACCAAATGTAAACACTTTTTCATACCAAGATGTCAAAAGCATTTTGCTTCAATATTGCCATCCTTTGTTACTGCCTGTGCTGTTTATCAAAATACTCCTAATACCAGTTGTAGTAAGTAATTTAATTAGTTCAGACAGAGACATTGATAATGATGGTGATGACGACCATGACAGCAGCAGCAGCAGTATGATATTGGAATAATGAAAAGCTCATGTTTTTGTAACATTTGGTAAATCAGGACAGGGCAAAAATGGTAAATATTCCAGGACCTCACATACCAGTGTCCAGATCCAGACTAGGTGCTCCAACACAGACCTTTGAGTTAAGCATTAAAAAATAACAAATATAGAAGAATACAGTGTGTAATGGTAAAACATTGTGCAAGCTTTCATGGTTCAAGACCACTTCTTCAGGCATGTATTAAAGTGTTCATGGCATGGTGGTCTGCCAGGTACAAGGTGTGGTGGTCTTCCAGGCTCTATTCTTAAGGACAGCAAAATATTTCATGGAGCTAGGATGCCACTCCCACAGGAAGTTGGGCATTTGTTCCCAGCCCATTTGACCCTCAGCAGCATGTGAAGAGAGAATTACCAGAAGTGCAGGCTGGGTTTTGAAGAGGCAAAGGAACTAGAGACCATATTGCCAACATACGTTGGATCATGGAAAAACCAAAGGAATATCAGAAACGAGTCTACTTCTGTTTCATTGACTACACCAAGGCCTTTGACTGTGTGGACCACAACAAAATGTGGCAAGTAATTAAAGAGACGGGAATACCAGAACACCTTACATGCCTCATGAGAAATCTGTACATGAAGCAAGAAACAACAGTTAGGACAGAATATGGAATGACAGAGTTGTTTGGAATAGTAAAAGGAGTAAGACAAGGCTGCATTTTGTCACCCTGCTTATTCAATTTATGCACAGAGCACATAATGTGTAATGCAGGGTTGGACGAATCACAATTTGGGATTAAAATTGCTGGGGAAAACATCAACAACTTTAGATATGCAGATGATACTATCCTAATGGCAGAAAATGAGGAAGACCTAAAGAAGCTTCTGCTTAGGTTGAAAGAAGAAAGTGCAAAAGCTGGCTTGAGACTCAACATCAAGAAAACCAAGATACAGTAATGGCAACAGGCTTTATCAGTCCCTGGAAAATAGATGGGGAGGAAGTAGAAGCAGTGACAGATTTTACTTTCTTAGGATCAAAGATCACTGCAGATGGTGATTGCAGCCATGAAATAAAAAGCCAGCTGATTCTTGGGAGACAAGCTATGAGAAACCTAGGGAACATAGTGAAAAGCAGAGAAATCAAATTGCAAACAAAAATTCATATAGTCAAAGCAATGGTATTCCCAGTGGTAATGTATGGTTGTGAGAGCTGGACCATTAGGAAACCTTAGCGCAGAAGAATAGATGCCTTTGAGATGTGGTGATGGAGGATAGTTTTGAGAGTACCTTGGCTAGCGAGGAGAACAAATAGGTAGAGCCTAGAAGAAATCAACCCTGACTGCTCCTTAGAAGGTCAAATAGTAAAGATGAACCTAAAATACTTTGGACATCAAATGAGAAGAGAGGATTCACTTGTGAAAGACTTGATGCTGGGGTGGTTGAGGGTAAAAGAAGAAGGGGGTGACAGAGAATGAGATGGCTAGATGGTATTGTAGATGCAATGGGCACACAGTTGGGAGGGCTGAGGAGGATAGTGGAAGACAGAAGTGCCTGGCAGGCAATGGTCAATAGGGTCAGAATCGACTGTGTGACTGAACAACAAAAAAGCTTCCTTTTGTAGCCAGACAAAGGAATACAGATGCCATGTGCTTCCCAGCAGGAGACAAAGTTTCAATTTGGTGTACATTCTAGGCAAGCCAAATACAGTCAAATTAAAGTCAATCAAAATTATTACCTAGTGATGTGGTGTTCCTTCAATTTGTGGTGCTGTCCTGGTGTCAAAAAAGTACATGTTAAGTGGCTATTTTTCATTATCCAGTAGTTCCATAGGCAAACAAGGAAGATAAGCCATGTGGTACATATTCAGATTGTAAAGATGCAAAAAAAAAAAAAAGCAAGAAACAGGCGATACCTTTATTGGATCACTAAGAAAAACAAAACATTGTGTGAGCTTTTGTGGTTCAAGACCACTTCTCCAGGCATGTATTAAAGTGTTCATGGTGAGGTAGTCTGCCAGGTTCGTGGCGTGATGGTCTGCCAGACTCTTCTTAAGGACAGCAAAATATTTCATGGAGTTAGGATGCCACTCTCACAGGAAACTGGGAATTTGCTCCCAGCCCATTTTAGTTACTCTGAAGCTAGATATTGTCATCTTTTGATTACTAAATTATAATTGGCTATGAAGAGTTTGGACCTAATGCACGTGGCACCTATTCTCTCCTTATTGAATGTGACAGTTTGTGAATTCCTTAGTGATGATACCAAACACAGGTGATATTTATGTTGAAGTAGGGGAAGAGGGAGCAGTAGACGGAAAATAGCCTGAATATGTTTTCTCTACTTTCCTTTTCTTGAGATACATACCCACTTCCCATTTCCATCTGTTTGACATTATTTCTTGCTTCTTCCTATTAAATAGAAGCAGATTTACATAACATCTCCATTAAGGGTGAACTAGAGCCATATAGAAGTCAAATTTAGGGACTTTGCTGTTGGGTTTATTTATTTATTTATTTATTTATTTATTTATTTATTTATTTATTTATTTGCATTCTTGCATGCTGTTAAGAGTTGGAGTGACAGGAAGGGAATTTTCCAGGCTAGGGTGACTGTCTATTTATTCATCACTAATCAATTGTTCCTTCCTGTATGTGAATTCAAAGAGAGACCTGCCTCACTCTTTTCTTTCCCTCTCTTCACCAGATAGTGTTAGTTGTTGGCTGCTAGTATGTTTGCAGTTCTGAAAGCAGCATGCACATGTCTGTAATACGTAGTAACTGTAAGTAAAGAAACATTTTATTCTTTCAAATGTCTCAGAGTGAGTTATTGAGACCCTATTCATTTAATTTGAAAACAAACAATAATTCTGAACATCTTTTCATCCAAATAAATGTATATGAGACATGTACAAGATGGTTTAAAAATGAATATATCAGTGTAAAAATAAAACAAATCTTTATAACTAGCAAAAACAGTAGGCAGCACATTAGAATCTCTGTGCTGATTATAAAGTTTTCTTGTAACACTCTTGAAATTTGAGTTTTTGAAACAGCTGCTAAACTCTAAGTGCCCAAGAAGTGCTTATAACAGCATAGCTGTTTTTTAAATTTTGTTTTTGTTTTCAAGCAAACAGGTGCATAGGAACAGTGCCTGCCAGTGTGTATCCAGAAAAAAATACTGGTTGTGTAAATAAATGTACACCTGTTGATAATATTGCCAATACATTCATTATGAGGAATTCAGATGCGCAGAATTTGAATCAGCTGTTCACTTGGCAGCCCTTGGATATTATTGACATTTGTTTAATAAATACCATTAGATGTTAAAAGCACAGTGACTAAGAGTTTTCTTTTGGATAATTGAAATGTTAAGGCACCTACATGACTAAAAATACATACATATGATGGAACTTAATACTGACACAGTAATTGAAAAGCAACATACAGTACTTTGAAATCTGTTTGAAACAGGAATATAAAATAAAAAGCCCATGAAAGATATGGTTGAATATGTTGCAGCCAGCAACCAATTGAGACAAACGTAGCACTATCACAGGGATCCTTTCTAGGATCAAATCATTCAGTAAACTGTATAGAAATACTGCCACACAAATCTCTTCAGCAGCATGATAGGTGCAAGAATGTGTCTGAGCAGCCCTTTACCTTTTGGTTTATTGGTTTTTGAGTCACATCTTAGCTTTCTAAAATTCCAAGGCATATTATGGCTGTTGGGAGCAGGTTATCAGTTCAAGCTACAGACTTCTTGGACATTCTCACTGTGTCTTTACTGGTTCCAAGAATAGAATTTATACCATCTCTATGTTGCAGTGGTTAAGCTGCAGTACTGCAGCCAAAACTCCACCCAGAATCTGAGTTCAATCCTGATGGGTTCAAGGTTGAGTGCCCTTCATCTTTCTGAGGTCAGTAAAATGAATAATATCTAGGTGTTGGAGGTAAAATGCTAATTGTCTTGTGAACTATGTTGTTGTCGTCGTTGTTGTTGCCGTTGCCGTTGTTATGTGTCATCAAGTCAGAAGTGACTTGTATTCACTCTCATTGGGTTTTCAAGGTAAGCAATGTATGTAAAGACTGGTTCTACCCAATTCCACCCAGCAGTGAGTTTCCATGACAGAGCTGGGGAAATGAACTCACGTCTCTTGAGTTAATTACTGTGCAAACTGGGTAAGAGATGAATGATTATATAGGAAGATGCAACTATGTACTCATAGCTAAGTGTGAAGAGGGAAGCAGGGTTCATGGAATCTCTTCTACCACTCCAATTGCCTTCCTCGTTGGATGGTTTATATTTTGAACATTTATTTCTGACGTAAAATACTCCTGCTGGAGAATCAAGCAAATACAGAAATATAGTATTGATTTGTTTGGCTGGTTTTGTTCTGTCCCCTGGTTCACTATGACCTTCATAGGGGCACAATCTGTTCAAATGAATAGAAACTAGAGATAAGTCAAACACAGTCATAGAAAAGTGAAACTGTTCAAACCTGGAGAAGAAATGCTCAGAAGGAAATCTTCCTTTGAATAAAATAAGCTTGTTTTTTGAGAGGAAATGCCTAAAGATCCAGCCTTGGTTTTTCCTTCATAATCAGTTATCAAAATTGCAAACAGACACAACTTGTTTAGTTTCAGAGCATTTCTTTGAAAGGCTTCTGTTAATAAAATCAAACATTGGAGCTTTGAGCTGTAACCAGTGGTGGGTTGTCAAAATTCCCCCTACTCCATCGTGACGTTGTGGGTGCAGCCAATGTCATGACATCATGATGTCATGATGTTGTGGGCGGAGCAAAAAATAAAAAATTAAAAAATGTCTGCGCATGTGTCAAACCTCCATTTGACGCATGTGCAGTTCTTTTTTTTAGTGCACATGCATCAAACAGCTATTTGACACATGTGCACTAAAAATAGAACTGTCTGGAAATACATTTTTGGAGGGGGTCGGAGAAGCAACTGAACCGGTCGCCTGGGGTTTTACCGCCCCCTGATGATCCCTCCTGATGGGGTGCTACTGGTTCGGGTGAACCGGTCCAAACCGGTAACATCCCATCACTGGCTGTAACATCCCATCACTGGCTGTAACATCCCATCACTGGCTGTTCATATTTTCAATTTTTAAAAAAGAATTTACTTAATTTTTTGTATTGGAATAAACTGGACAGTATTTAATTTTTAATTAATTTATTTTTTGAAAAATGAAAACCTTGTTATTTGTAAACCGGCTTAGAATTAGAAATGCCACGATGCTCCAAGAATTACTGTTTTTCTGGGATTTTCTGCCAGCCCAACTTGTTCCAAGTGCCAGAATTCTTACTAAAAAGTCTGTTATATTTCAAATTCTGAAATGAAAGCTTGTTTGATTCTTACATTTCACATCATGGTTGTCTCAGTTTACAACATTTTGGTTTATTTAACTGAACTATGACATACTTTTTTTCTAAGGAAAATTCCATTGTGGTTGCCACATCAATGGATGAAACACTAATTGTTTATGTTAAGAACAGAATCATTGCCCAGTTTGAGCCATCGAAAGATCTTTTAAATCAGTGTAATCTTTTCAGTACAGCTAGCCAAATACTTCCCGGAAGATGAGTCTGGAAATTCCAATAATTTTGGAAGAAGGACACTCTAGAGGTAGTTGTCCTCTGAGAATCCTAAAACAACAATGCTTCTGAATGTGGTCTTTTCCTTCCAATGTGTCAGACTAAATCAAGGGGTTGTGTGATTTAACTATGGTGGTAAGGTGAACCTGGCACTTCAAAACTGCTTGGCTTCATCTTGTTTCTCTAACGGATGCAGCTGCTCACTTGCTTTACAACAGAAACAGATGGAAATTGATGTAACTAATTGGAACTGTTGACACAGAAGGTAAAAGATTTCCAAATGATATTTCCTACTCACTACTCTTGTCTTGAGGCACGGAATTAGCATTCCTGATGGAGAAGATTAAATGATGTTGGCTTGTAAAAGAAAAGTCTCTTCAAGTTAATGAAAATGCCTATAAAATAAATAAAGCCTGCTGAACTGAAGACACGTTATCTATTTCTTCAATTAACTACAACATCCTGATAGTACTCTTAAAGAATTACAGGAATTCTGATTGAAACATTAATTATTTTCTTAGGATATTACTGTTGAGTAGAGAGAAAATAGAATGTCCCAGGCAGTGTTCCATTAGGACACATCTCTGCAGATGGCTAAATTTCCGGGAGTGAGATTTTAATATAAATATGCTTAATGCCATATTTGAAAACTCTTTCCCAATGGGACCTAAGAGATTATTCTAATCTGCAGGTTGAAAGAAGGACAGATCAGTCGATTCCACTTGCAGAGGAAATGAGGATTTCTTTATTTCTTTTTTAAAATAGAGAAATGTACAACATGATTATAATACATTTGAGGTTTATTTGCAATGAATTTTTCAATGGACTAGGAACCATGTTAATAACAAGTCTAAAAATGAAAAGGATAGAAGCGTCCATTTCTAGGACAATTCAAGTTTTGAAAAATAACTTGCTCCTATAGGCCTACCATGGCAGCTACCAGAAAGTTGGATTTCAGCCATGATTTAACATACACATTTCTGGAACAGTTCACAGTACAGAGGGCATAACATCAAAATAAACATATCAAAACAAATTCACGGAAAATAGGTTGCATGACTTTTTCATCCTCTGAAAAACTTCCCATTCCACATTGTTAAAGTTTGTTTAGGACAGAGATTCTCAACCTGCGGCCCGTGGCACCATTTCATGGGGGGGGGGGGCACCGCCTCCACCACACTAGGAAGTGCCATGTGGTGGATGAAGGGTAAAATGGCCATCTGGCCCCCCAAAGCTGTCTGAGGGAGCGTGACCCAGCCCCTGGCATTAAAAGGTTGAGAACTCCTGGTTTAGGAGATAGAGGAAGCTGCCAGTGGAACAGCAGAATGTTCTTACAGTAAATTCCCTCCCATGTACTTATCTTTGTCCCAAACTATATTAGCTCACTGAACTGTTACTCTTCATTCTACAAATTGAATTAAGGGATCATTGCTTAGTGGCAGAGCTAATACTGTCTAATATCTTCCCGTTGACCCGGATTCCATCAAAACCATGGCTACAGAACTAAGATTAAACCACAGTTGATCATTTTGATTGTTATTAGAAGGTTTGCTCTGGTGTCATCAGGATTAGCATGCCAAGAAGGGAGGAGGGAAAAGACAGGACAATGGGATAAACTGGAACTGGTCATCATTACTAGGAAAGAACAGTTAAATTGTCCAGCTGTGTGAAAGAGATGTAAGGCAGTCATTTTACTCATAAGCAGAGTAATTACTATTTTCTATCACATCTCTCATTTTCAGAAACAAGAGACATAATTGTTTTTGTTGGCAGAAATGATGCACTTGGCAGCCAAATTGAATGGAATGGACACTGTTGCAAATGGTCTACTTGTGTGGACAATGCACCACTGACTTGACTAACATACTGAAGCGTGTTCCCTTCTACCTCCCACTGCAATAAACGGTCCCATATACATTTACAATTCTTATGCTTACTGCTTGCATGAGAAAGTAAGTTGGGTAACCAAGTGGCTTTTTGATCAAGTTAGTATTTTCACTTGGACTAGTTATAACCATAGTTCTGCAAACAGAATTACTTGACACTATACAACTCAGGATTAGATGGACCTTAACAACTTCCTGGCTTTCTGATTCTATACCCTAACTTTGCATTCATTAGCTTCTCCTTCCCCTTTTCATTATTCTATAGTCTAGAGATTATAAACCTTCAGCAGGGATCTGCTTTATTTAATTTAGCAAGGAGCTATGTACATTTTAAAATACTATATAAAAAATAGCAAGACATAGTCATATTGATAATAGCTATAAAAATATGACCAAATAGACTCCCTGTAAGTAAATGTACTTACACTTTGCAAATTTATATAATAACAGAGGCAAGGAGAGAATTCAGCAGTCATCAGCTCTTGGGAATTGGCTTATATAGACCAATATTATTGAAGCTGAGGGTCTTAATAAGCTTATAAAAATATGCTGATGCATGCTACCTTCTGGGCTATTCTTCATTTGGGAACTCGGAAATGTTTAGTATTGCTTTACAAAGACAGTGGTTGCTGCCCCTTGCTGTGATGGGTTGAGCACATTGAGGCTTTTGCTTTCATGTTCCAAGAGGAAAAACACAGCTGTAGGGAGGGAGAAATGGGAAGAGGCTTCATATGGTTCACTGTGAAACACATATATTCAAGAGGGACAACTTTTTTAAATGTAACATCTGCACAGGAAAGCAAATGGAAAGATTCCCAATATGCTATTACAGACTCACAGAATAGCTACATATTCCCTTTTAAAGAGGATTTTCTTCTACTTCAAGAGCTACGAAAGGACCCTCCTCCTTTTCAAAGGGCCCTTCCTTTGAAGAGTTGTCCAGCCCATGTGAAGAACCATAAGAGACTTTGAAATTGCCCATCCACAGCAAACCCTGGTTACAATTTTCTGCTCAAGTGACATGCACTGTAATTCTGAGTAAGTTACAAAAATTGTTTCAGATTTTACATCTGTACAAAAAATATAACAGACATGATGTAATGCAATCAGTATCTCCTTTCATCTTCCCTTCTGCTGAGGGACATTATTTTCCATAATATGTCAGTGAGCATCCTACTAACTCATGAACTGTATTATGCAAGCTTATACTTGGGCAGAAACTTTCCAAAACACTTCAGAATCTATTGCTCTTGCTCAAAATCTTTCTTTTAATCCATATTTAATGGCTAGGTGATGGCATGATTTATTTATTTTTGTCTTTTCTTCTAATTCATATAGCAGTGTATAGTTTTCCTTACTTCCTAGTGTCCATACAATTCTGCCTGCATATTTTTGACAAGCACTCACTTCTTCCTCATAATATTTAGTCTTCTGGCCTGGTCTGTGAAAGCAGGTTTGCCCAGAATGATTGGTTGATGGTGGTGATAAAGCCTAACATAGTACTGGGATTTCTAGTTCAATTTTGTGAGGCAAACTTTTACAAACACATGCACAATAATCCCATCTCATGTCTCTTACATCACAATTATGAAAGAAACACCCCTGTTTCAAAACTGAAATGATTTAATTCTTATGAAGTTACATCACTGCCCACATTTTATAATATAAATTAGTTTAACAGAATATCTAGCCTGGGGAATAGCCATACAAAGCTTGCTATATTGTAACATTTAAATATATCTTTATATTTTCATAAGTGTAGGGAACTCTTGGTGCTCAAGATATATGAGACTTCAAATCCTGGAAGACCCAGATAGTAGAGCCAATGGTATGAGATCATGAGTTTTGTCTTCTAAAACTTGCGGACCTGTATTAATGGATTAACACCATTTATACTAGAAACAGGCCTATTAACTCAAAGGTGTTTCTTTTCTCTGATCTTCATTTCCCCAAACACCAATCCCATCATGATCACACCTGGAAGGCAGGGATGAGGGTCTTATTTCTCTCTGATGCGTCTTCGTACCATTTGAATGCTGCCTTTCCAGGCTACAAGTCCAATTAAAAAGCATTCAGTGGTCATACTTTCCTATGATATGAACATAAATGCATTCCTTTAACACTCCTTTAACAAAGCAGTTAATTGAGGCTAATGTATGTGCTAACAGCATTCCATTTCTTCAGATTTTGGGGCCAAAACCTGAAACTATGGAGCAGCTGCTCAAGGTGTCACAAAGGTGGGTACAAGTGATGTCAGAGGTACAGGTTCTTTATGATATCACAGAAATGGAGCAGGTGAGGATTTGGTATGATAAACATATTTGTATTGAGCCAGTGTAAGTGTTTGAGGCAGCTTCCAGGCTCCAGGTCTGATTAGATGCGCACACTGTGGCACCTGCTAGAGTTCTGATGAGCTCCATCTGAGAGCCTTGGGGGAAGAGGTATAGAAGAACCTCTTCCTGCTTGAAGCTAACTTAGCAATCAAGGTTCTCGGATTTGTTGTGGTTCTTTAATATGAGCCTCCTGCTCTTGCCCAAGTCCTAAACTTACCCTGCTTTGGTGGCTTCCTTGATTGTCTGACTCCTGTCCTGCATGGGTTACATCTCCTCTACTGGACTAGCCTTGTTCCCCTACCTGATCCTGACTTTTACCATGGACTTGGAGAAGGACTTGGCTAAGTATTGCCTTTGAGCTTGGTTGCCCTGGGTGCTGGTGCCTGTGCTTCTAAAATGACCTCCTACATTCCAGATTCTGGCAGCTAGTAAACCCTGGTGCCAGCTATGAATGAGTGAGGAAGACATTACACATAAATAAAAGGCACCACACATGAACAAGTTAAATTTTCTCCTCCATCAGGTCTGCTAAGGATATGTCTTGGCTGGAGGTCCAGAGAAACACATCAGTTCCCTGAGATAGCCAACACTCTAAGATCCAACAAACCTACTAAGAAGGCATAACTGCTTTTGACCCATGGCAGAAAGGGAGACTTGGTTAGCAGATCTCAGGTTCTTTCAATTCCATTTTGTTTCTGGCGAGATGTGCCAATTTAGTTAAAATGTGTGGATGCATACACAACATTTACTCACCTGTTACTACTGCAACAACGGTTCCTACCACTTCTGGAATCAATATACTTGAATGCTTTGGTGCTTTCTCTCTTCCATCAGCTGTACCTGCATACACACAAGGAACTTTGGGAATGGTTGCTCTTAGGAGAACATGCCATAGAACTGGAGTTCTCAACCTTTTAAAGCCAGGGGATAGGTCATGCTCCCTCAGACAGCTTTGGGGGCCGGATGGCCATTTTACCATTCATTCACCACATGGCACTTCCTGGTATGGTCGAGGAAGTAGACAGCCACATGAAATTGTGCTGTGGGCTGCATCTGGCTCACGAACCACAGGTTGAGAATCCCTGCCATAGAGCATAAGTAACACAGAATTCTCTGTTGCTTAAGCCGTAGTTCCAAATCTGCATACTTTCTCTGTTTATGACTCCAGAGTGGCAGTGACACCTCACACTTAGAATGTTGCTTCCTCTCTCTAACTAAGTCTGGCAAAATTAACAAAATCTGGACAGTGAACAGATAAATGTGGGGAAAATAATTTTCCACAAGCATTCTCAAACATATACATTTATTCAGCCTTACCTTTTCCCCTCATAGTTACTGGCATTGAATCTAATTAGGCTTGTCTGCATACCCAGGCTCCATAAAAGGAAGATAATTTGGCCTTGCTATCAACATTTTGACCATAGCTTGGAAATGTGATTTATTTTTATTTTTTACTGTAATACAACTAGTGCCTGGAGGATTCTGGGAGCAGTGTTCCAAAAAACAACTATAAAAGCTACTTTTACGAGCTCTGGGTGAAAATGGATGATTGTTGCTATTGTCATCCTACAGACCAGTGTCTTCTTTCTATGCTTCAAACTCTGCCCCTTATGAAATCAATTACTTCAGATTAGGATAGGGTAGACTTTTCAGATGCCAAGTGTGCACTCATTGTGAAGAACTAAATCAATGTCTGGGAGCAGGCCAAGACACAAAATCAAACCATTTAAAAAGAGAAATTTAGTACATATTCAAGCACTAAGCAGAACCACAAACTACTTAGATTTTTAGTTGTCCTCATCATTGTCATCATCATCCGTTTTTTAAAAACATTGCAAAAATGGGCCAAACGGATTTTTTATAGGGAGAGTATTTCACAAACAGGGACTCGGCACAGAGTTTAAATTACTTCTAACTGATAAGAACTTCTCTGTACACAAATTGGAAATAATCTCAGAGACAACTTTGTTTCTGTTTTATTGTACTATTGGTCTGTTTTTATTTTTGTGTCTCTCTAACTCTTGCATACTAAGATCTCTGTATTCAAAGTACTGTACTGGATAAAAGGATGATTTTCAACAGAGATTGGTTAGGCAGGCAGAAGTATACTTAATCCTGCCCCTTCCTGACTCACCCCATCCCCCAGTGCCAGCATTCTTCATATGTGTTATTGCTGTGTCTGCAGGAGAAAATGGTTGGGAAAGCTGAAAACCAGCAGGCAGAAGGGAGGAGAAAACTCATCACTCTCCTCCTACACACTATCTTTTTTGCTGCTTTGCGGCTTTCAGCAGAAACCCAAGTGAGGTTCCTCGACCCAGATCTGCCACTTAACTTGTAATTCCAGCAAAATCAGACAATGAACACTATCTAGGAGTACCTTTTAGCTTGGGGAAACGCTTCCACTTTTGCAAGGCAGAACGCCTAGTATTGGCTGCTATTGAGCCCCTCTCATTGTATCCACTCCAGAAGCTGCTCCTAAAGGTTAGGGATCCTTCAGGACAGTAGAGGATATGGTTTAGTGGACAGTAATGAATGTGCGTGGGGGAGAATAGAAAAATGGAGTATCTTGCCTAGCGGAAGCATCAACACTTTACAATAACAATCAACATCAACCTCTGTGTCTATGCGGTTATTATGAGCAATGGTTCAGAATGCACAGTCATAGCTCTGTTTTCTGTTGCCTCCTTAGGTCTTCAGTTATCCTTATTCTTTCTGATTTATCATAAGCATTTATTTATTTTTGCAACCCAGAAAATGATAGGAATCATTATAAAGCTGCTACTACTCTTTTGCTCTCTTCCTATCTAGAACAAGTGGGATAATGGAGATGGGGCTCTCAGGGTCAGGGACATTTCAGTTAACACATGCCAGTGGCTTGAGTTAAATTGCTAGGCCAAATCATAGCAAAGCAGCTGAATCAGTGGGTTTTATAAAAATGCCAACTTCCCATTAAGAACTGACTCAAGGGTCTACTCTAGACGGGAACTCCGCCATTGCTGGTCCCAAACCTGGATGAGAAAGGAGGAGGGTTGGGTGTTGGGTTAGCACCCTAGCCTCATAAAACCCTATTGCTGAAGAAACAAGGAGCTTTGTTGCCTGATATGCTGTAGTGGCGGAGACAGGTGCCACATAGCATGAGAAGGAACTGTTATTACTACTACTCTAGACAGGACTAGCAAGTAGCACATAATACCCCTGTTATCTGGCAGTCCCTCCACCTCTGACTTTTCTCTTCACTGAAGACCAGTGAAGTTGTTGTTCTTGGTGGTGGCAGCGGCAGTGGTGGTGGTATGGGAAAAGAACGCTATTCCTATTATAATGTGAAATATTTGGGGGGGTGTTAGTCAAGGAGCAACTAAAGCCCTCTAGGTTTACATAACGATGTTCCTCTACTACAAGTAAAAACTGCAATAACTGGTTTCTTATATTTAAGATGAACCTCTTCTGATGAGAAAAGACTATCACAATGAGTACCTGTTCTTCAGAATGGCACTACTGCTATTGTATCACTGTCAAGGCTCCTTTTCACTATAATCTGCCCAGCTCTCCCATGCTGTTATTAAAAAGCAATGCCTTACCACTTTAAGTAAGATTTCACTGCAGTCCTAAATTCATGTTATCAGTGAAACTTACATCTGTGGTAGAAGTATGTATGTATGTATGTATGCATGTATGTATGTATGTATGTATGTATGTATGTATGTATGTATGTATGTATGTATGTATGTATGTATTTTTCGACTTATATCCCGCCCCACTCGCATAGCGACTCTGGGCGGCTTACAGAAGAAACAGTTACAGTGCATACAGAATATACAGAATTGCACTTTTAAATGAACTATAATCTAGAATTTTAACCATGAGGCTCTAGATTATGATTTTTTGCTTTGCTTCTTCCTGGTAGGCCAGGTTCTTTTATTTATTTATTTATCCAATTTTGTTATCCCGCCCCAATTAGGTAGACCCCAACTCTGAGCGGCTTACAACATTACAAAAAAAATAACTTAAAACAATAGTATATAGTACGTAGCCAGCCAATCTGGCACTTCAGCATAACCTTGTACCTTTCCCAATTCTACTCACACAATTCATCATCTCTCAGTCTCCAAGGTCTACAGTGTTTTCAACTGTTGTAATGAACTTGGTACAATGTTATCAATGCTCTTATATCTATATTGAGAGACATCATATGCATCCAATACACTCGTTTTAAAATTTTGCTTGCAGAAGCAACAGTAGGTGAAGAAAAGCCCTGCTTGCTTAGTAGCAGACAAGCCCACAGACTGTGTGGCCATATACTATTTTCCCCCTTGATGGGGACATTTGCACGAATCATCATTACCATGTTTTAGCAGTGCAGGCAGTCTTGAAGACAGGATCAGAAAGCAAAGCAGGAGGAGGAAGAGGAAGATTTAGACAGAAGACAGTCAAAGTATAGACAAAATGTCAAAAGTTGCAGATTGGTTCTCTGGAGCTGAAAATATGAGGATGTTGTTGACTGGTGACCACAGAGGTGACTAAAGTTCCATTTCAGTTCTGAGTCGGAATAGAATTGAAAGTTTTAATGGAAACGCTGGAGAGGCAAAATGAGTCATAAGAAGT
The DNA here is from genome assembly GCA_030440675.1 of Furcifer pardalis. Classification (NCBI taxonomy): domain Eukaryota; kingdom Metazoa; phylum Chordata; class Lepidosauria; order Squamata; family Chamaeleonidae; genus Furcifer; species Furcifer pardalis. The sequence continues at coordinate 58,706,387 of CP126896.1, forward strand.
TTGGAGAGGCAGCGATAAATAGAAGGAATTGAAAATAGAGAGCAAATAATAAAAAGGCTTTAGCAGGAAATAAAGATATCATGTGGTGGGTGGTGGATAAGGATAAGCCAACCTTCCAACACTTTAAAAACATTCTTGTGAAAAGCACAGCAAAGGCCCAAATGCTAAATATGGATGCATTGTGCTTGCTTTGTTTTTCAAATGAAGAATCAATAGAACAGACTTCTCCAAACATCTGCCCACCAGATGCATTGGAATGATGAAATTTATAGTTAGTATAACTATTGAATGATGGAAGCTGCAATGCCACAAGTTTTGAGGCCAACATCTGGAGATGAGGGAAACCTGCAACATGGTGTCTGTCTGGTACCTTTTGGGAATTTAGAGTTTATAGCACAAACGGCTTGTAATGAGATACCCTTCTGCTTGGACCATGGGCCACTCTTGTTCCTGGTAATGCTAAAGAACAAAGAGTCAAATCATTCATTTTTTCTTCTTGTTTTCCCAGCCATCACAGTGGATGGGATACTCCTAGAAATAGCATTAAGCATTACAGAAAATATTATCTGTGATTTTAACAAAAGGCAACTATTCCAAAGGAAAATACAGTCTAAATCCAAGTCTAAATCTTAAACAGAGGACACAATTGATTCAAAATGATTTACTGCAATGCTGACTTAACCACTCAGCAGTTGATCCAATGGGTCTATATCAGATCTTAGGGCAACAGAACAATTTGAAGGAGAAAAGATGCGGGGATTCGGGGAAGAATATGGAATATAGCTGAAAATTGCTGTTCAGTTCCAACAGCTTTTTCCCAGAAAGATTTCCAACAGCAGAGCTGGAAAGACATCTGTCTGGATCTTTGGAGACCAACTATCTGTTGGAAAAAATACAGAAAGTTGCCCAATACGAGATTAGACTATAAATCTGTTTTGCCTGGAACTGTTGGTATTGATGGGCAGAGTCCAGTGGTGGGATGTCAAAAATTTTACTACCCCACCGTGACGTCATCACAGTATGGGCAAAGCTAACGACATGACATCATGGGCGGAGCCAACATCATGACATCATGATGTTGTGGGTGGGGCCAAATATTTTTTTAAAATAAAATAAAATAAAAATAAGCACACACCTCAACCCACCCACCCACTCACCCACAACACAAACCCGTAAATAAATTAAATAAATAAATAAATAAAAATATATTAAAATACACCCACCCACCCACCCCAAACATAAATCAACCAGAGCTTTTAAACCAGAGCTTAAAGCTTATTTTGGCTAATCTTTCTCACACTAGGTCAGATGGAAGGAACTACAGAATGAACTCACCACAAGATGGCTTCATTTTGGCACTTTTCAACTTTTCAACAGTTAAAGAAGTTAAAGAATATCCTCAAACTGACTACAGTTTGATTCAAGGTTTTAAAGGCAAGCACATTTTCCCTGTTGCATTGAGTAGTAAACTGTCATAGAATCATAAGATGAGACAGTCAAATGGAATCTCAAAAGTCATCTAGATCAGAGCTCAGCAAAGCGTGCATAGGGGGTGGCATGGGTCAACCCATTGGAATACACACACACCAGCTCCAGCCCTCCCAAATGGTTTTTCTAAGTTTAAAAAGGCAAATCATCATTACACATAGGTCACAGTACTATTTTGCAGTGTTTTGTGTCAAAGAAAGGTCCATCTTTTTAAAAACCTGAAAGAAGGCTTTCATTGACTTCTGGATTTGTTTTGTTAGATTGTCATGCATTTGGCAAATTGTGTGGCCTTTAACAGAGCCTGGATCAGAAAAGTGACATCCCACCTACCACGACCCACCGCAGTTTTCCACCTCTGGTTTAGCCTTCTGCCAAAACAGTAATTCCCTGTTAAAATGACCTTGACATGGATCTATGGTACATTAACCAGCTAAATGGCACACATTGAACCCCTGATAACATGGAAACGGGGTGTGTGTGTCTTGTATTGGCTAACTAGAGTTATTTAAAGTTATCCCCCCCCCCCCCGAACTATTTAAAACTATTTCACCACTTATACACACATCTGTTCCTAACAATTATCCTTTTTGGTAACTTCTGTTTAAAATTTCCAATCAAAAGTAATATAAATAGTACATGAATTATCCATTCCTTTGGTTGGAAAATTATACTGTGTACATATTGAGTTTAAAGTGTCTGCAGAAGAAAACATTTGCTTTATCCAAGAAGAAAGCTTTTCCTTGTAATCTAACATTAGTAGGAAATGAATTCATGTGTAGTTTAGACTAGGAAATCAAAAGCAACTCCACATTCTAACAGTCCTTTCATTATCTAAAAGTAAAATGGATACAAAGAGTAACATGCAATTATTTTAATTTTAATATCATGCTTTTTGTAACCACACAGTAAATCACCTAAATGTGTTCAATCTGTTCGTTTATCTGGATCTAAAAACATAAATCATCATACAACAATTGCACTTGTGAATGAGTCCAGGAAAATAGGTATCTTCTGAGACACCTGTTTCCAAAATGAGTCAAACTTGTCATTAAACACAGGTCAGCGGGAAACGGCGAGATGAAAACTATGATTTGAGATACTGTACAAGCTTTTGCCCATGCTACATTTGTGAAAGTTTTAACAAAATTAACCCCCCCTTTAAAAAAAAAAAGTTACAATCTACAGGGCTTTATAAAAAAATAATACAGCACTGACATTTGTATCATTTTACTCTGTCTCTTGGTATCATTCTGAATTTCCTCAATGATAATTTCATATCAAAAGTGAATGGAACCAAAAGGAATAAGGCTAAGTATTGAACAAAATACAGTGAATGATTGTTGAATACAAAGGACAACACACTGCTGAGGAGCTATTCATGGGACAGTGACACAGTGAGCGCACTGTTTGGAAACACTTGCACATTAGTGCAAGCAAAACAGGAGGGAGATGGTCCTCCTTTGTCCCCCATGAATTCAGGTTATAGTTGAGCTCCTTCCCAGGACTTTAGAGGTTATGTTTTCCATCCCAATTTAAAATCACTGAGACATCGCCATGTGTTGCTCTGAATTGAGATTCTTTCACTGTGAACTGAGTCCCTGCATCGGTTGCCAGCAATACTTTACGTTCAAGCTGGAGGCACCAATTGATAAATGGGATCCAAAACAGCCTTGCTTTGGGTTTCTGTTCCCAAATTCCTTAACTGGTTTACTGGTTTAAAGCGTGATCATATGTATTCAGAAATAAATCCCACTTTGTTCAGTGTGGCTTATTCCCACATACTGTATGTAAGTCTGCCATGTGCATGGGATTTCAGTATGTTATTTACCACCGAGTTGTATCTGTGGCAGTTCCCAGAATATGGAATGCTCTCTCTCAGGATCTTAGGTTGGCTCTCTCCCTTTTATCTTTCCAACAACTGAAGACTCATTTGTCTTCAGGCAGGCTTTTAATAATTATACCTGAGTCCCTGGAGACTGATTTTTACCTAAGTTATTGTTTGGTTTTATAAAGTATTTGTTCATTTAAAGTTTTTAATCTTTTAATCCTATTTTAATTATTTAATGTATTTTGATTATTAATTGCACAATAATGTGTTTTATTTGCCACTTGAGTCTACCATAGGGAGAAAGGTGACCTATAAATAAAATGTGCTAGCAAACAAGCAAACAAATCCAACATAAAAGGTAACGGTAAAGGTCTCCCTTGCTTGAAAGCCAGTCATATCTGACTCTACGGGGCGGTGCTCATCTCCATTTACAGCTGTCTGTGTCTGAAGATGTTTCCATGGTCATGTGGCAGGAATGAATAACACCAGAATACACAGAATGCTGTTACATTTCCTACCAAAGCGGTACCTATTTGTCTACTTGCAATTTTGTGCTTTCAAACTGCTAGGTTGACAGGATCTGGGACAGATGATGGGAGCACACTCCATCACGCAGCTCTTGGGTTTTGAACTACTGACCTGCCAACCTTCTGGTCATCAAGCTCAGCCTTAACCATTAAGCCACAAACTTACAGTACCTCTAATAGAGCTTTCAAGATAAGTAGGATATTTAAGGATAAATTTTACCAGCATGACTAGGGCTAGTCAGTTCCCATAGTCAACTGGGGATTTGAACCAATTTTCCTGAGATCTAAGTTGGCATCTATCTGATACATCACATTATCTAGTATTTATTATTTATTTATATTATTTATATGCCACCTTTTTCCTCAGCAGACTCAAGGCAGCTCACAACAATTAAAACTATACTGTGCCACAGGTATAAAGCATCTCAAAAACTATATTTAAAAACCAATTAAGCATTAGTTAATATTAAAACCAAGATTAATAACACTTCTATTATTATTTAAACCCCAATTTACCTCTTTAAAAAAGTATGCCTTAAAAAAAGTATTTGCCTGATGATAGAATGATAAGAGGGAGAAGGCTAACATGGCTTCTCAATGCATTCTAAAGCCTGGGTGTAACCACTAAGAAGGCCCTGCTAAGGAGAAAGCCAATGAGAAGGCTCTACTAGGGAGAAAATTGTTGTTATATGTAGCAGCAACACAGTAAAACAGGGTAGGTTTTTAGGCAAATAATAGTTTGAATGGAAGTTCTGTCAAACTTTCTTCCTGTTTAGCCCAGCCAATGAATATACTTGCACTAAATGCTTAGAGAAAAAACAAAATATCATTTACACAATTAGGTCAGAGAAATATACATGTACTCAGTATTCTTGGTGAGATTGTTTTAGGAAGAAGTAAAGTTAAAGTGAAGTCTTGCAGTCTTTTAAGCCTGCCATGTGGCCAGTGATAGGATGTAACAGGTTCTCACCAGTTCGCCAGAACCGGCAGTAACTTTTCCCAGTGTCCCGGAGAACCGGTTGCAGCTTTTGGGGGGAACCACCTTTGGGGCTTACCTTTTCACTGCGCATGCGTACCAAGCACTTGGTGTGCATGCACACCTACAGTGCTTGTTGTGTATGCACGGCCTCCTTGCTGTCCTCCCAAGCAGGGAGGAGGAAAAGAAGCTGCTAGCCTGAAGCTCCCTATAGCCTGCTCCCTAGGGTAAGTGACTGGCCTTTGGATGTGGTGTGTCTGTGTGTATTTTAATGTGTATTTAATACCTTTACCTATATTGACATACTACCACAGTTCCTAAAAAGGCCTGGCGGCTGGCAGGCCTGGCTTGGGGTTTTTAAGCAAAGTCTTGGAGTTACCTCATCCATAAGCTACACCTGTGCTGTTCCAAGTGCTGTTCCAATTGGAGAACACTTAAGGAGGTACAGCTGTTTTGCATTTACATTAAGGCATATTATCCTAGAGAACTGGTTAGGCAAAGTCTTAGTACCTAAATACCAAAATGAAGCCATCTTGTGGTGAGTTCATTCTGTAGTTCCTTCCATCTGACCTAGTGTGAGAAAGATTAGCCAGAATAAGCTTTAAGATCTGGTTGATTTGTGTTTGGGGTGGGTGGATGGTTTGAGGTGTGTGTGTGTGTGCTTATTTTAATTTTAATTTTTATTATTTTGTATTTTATTTTTATTTTTCTTTGGCCCCGCCCACAACATCATGACATCATGATGTTAGCTCCACCCACACTGTGATGATGTCATGGTGGGGTAGTAAAATTTTTGACATCCCACCACTGCATGTGGCCCACAAAATGAAGGAGCTCAAATAGACACCTTTCTCCTTCGAAAGGAAAAGAGAAAGCAAGAAGGCCAGAACATGCAAAGCCTTAATACATGCAAATAGGTCATATGGCCCCTAGAAGTTGAAATACAGGAAAGTTTCCAATTGGTTACTTAGGAACAAACAATATAAAACAACTTCCTTTAATTTAGGCTAATATTTCTGTTCCTGTGGTTATTGTGCTAACACCCACTGCATGCTGGGATTGCATTACAATACAGTAATACCTCGGATACCATTAAGACTTGGTTCCACAAGTCTTAACATTATCCAATTTTTAGCCTTATCCGATGCATGCATCAGATAATGTTAAATTCCTATGCAGATGCATCAGATAGTGTTAACTTCATAGAAATAAACAACACAGACTTCAAGGGAAAGTCAAGGAAACATGCTGGATTCCTGTGAACAGATGGCCACCTTGCATGTTGGTAAATGTTGGCATCCATTTTGGGTCCTGCTTTTATCCCTGTTAGCCAGGGGTGCCCAAACTATGGCCTATGGGCTGGATCCAGCCAATGACCCCAGAAGCAGAAGTAAAACTCACCCAGATTCTGGGAGTGGCGAGGGTGGAATGGGCCATATGAATTGGTGTCAGGGCCGGATCTGGTACACAGGCTGTAGTTTGGGCACTCATGAACCATGTGATTGGCCCGTGGCCTGAAAAGTTTGGGGACCCTTGCTGTTAGCTTTTAAAACTGATTCCTGTGCACATGGCTCCATATGGTAACTCTACATGATGGTAAATGTTGTCATCCATTTGGGTCTTGCTTCTATCCATCTTAGCTTTTAAAATGGAGTCAGGACATACTGAAAGAGACCCCCCCCCTCCCAATGTCTTGGTGATCTTGGAAGGTCAGTGCACTACAGCACATTACAGAAGCTAAAATTTGTTTTCTTCTGCTCACCTAGTTTTCCTGGTGTGCCATGGCATCATTGAAAAAAACATGTCAGCAAAAAGAGGGAGCAGATCTTTTAAAACAGCAAAGTTAAATGTCTGCTTTTGCTCACCTAAACTAGTCAGACTGGTCTGGCATGCTTTTGTAATATGGGATTGTTATTGAGCTCTTGCAACGTTGAGAAAAAGAGAGCAGGCAGCCCCCTCTCTTTCTCCCAAGAGAAACTGGTGAGTCACAGCCATGCCTCAGGGAATTTGAGGAAAACATTTGTATCAGAAATCGTTGTTATCTGATGAATCGGATAACGTTAACATAACGTTATCTGATGCAAATGTTTGCCTCAAATTTCCCAACGTTATCCGTTATCCGATGCAAATGTTATCCGATACAAACGTTAGCCGAGGTATCACTGTACTAAACAGAAACCACATCATTGCTGCAATTTCCTCACACTTACTGTTCCATTGCACCAAGTCAGACTTCTCAGCCAAGGAAAAAAACGCACTGCTTGCTTTTGAGAGTGATTGGATATTATTAAAAAACAAAGTTAAAGTTTAATAAAAACAGAATGGGGAAGATTATCAACCTCCTGGCTATAATTGCTGGAATTCTTTTATTCGTGTCAGATGAAACATGAGCATATAATAACATACAATACAAAGCTAAAATTAACACATCTAAAACCAAACTAGAATTAAAAGGGCTAGATAACATCTGCCCAATATTGGGCCGCATCATCAGCATTTCCTCTTGCCAACGTAAGGTCCTCCTCAGTGCATGTGAAGGGCATCATGTGCATTGTATCATATGAGAGATAGTTTGCTCTTCTCCGCATTCACACAGGCTGTCATCTACAGGGAAACTGCACTTTCTCAGATTATCCCTTGATCTTCCTACCCTGACACACAGTCTGTTTAAATCTTTCCACACAGGCCATAGTTGTTCTTGGCCAGGCAATACAGAGTCATGTGGTTGCTGGAATGAATATCTATAAGAGTGATGCTGAAAGAGCCAGGCTTCAACAACAGCAACTCTCTAATGCAGGGATTCTCAACCTACGGCAAATGGACTGGATCTGGCCCACGGCACCAAATAATTTGGCACCCAACCTCACTCCAGATGCTGCTGCCACTGCTGCCGGAATCGGCTGCAGACTCATTTACGACTGTCATAAACACATTTACGACAGCCATGAGTCTGCAGCCATCGTAAACATGTTTACAACAGCTGTAATTGAGTCTGCGGCCGTCATAAATATGTTTATGACAGCCGCGGGCTTGTTTTATGGCAGCATTTACTGTGGGGAACCACCAGTCCAGCCCGCTCAGCTGTCTGAGGGGGTGTGGTCTGGCCTGTGACTTTAAAAGGTTGAGAACCCGTACTATAATGCTTTGTGACACGGTAGTATAATCTGAGTTTGCCATCATGCCTCCTCAGAAAGGCTCTGGCACTGCAAGTCTTGCAAAAAGGCAAGTTAACCCCATGCTCGGAACCAGCAGAATGCTTGATTAACTTCTGAAATCAAAGCAAGCAACCCCAAATCAGAAAGAATTTGAACTCTCACCCTCTTAATTGCTTCAGCTAATAGCACAATTGCTAAGCAAAGAGCCACAGATCCAAAACAGTGGCTTTCCCCATGGCCTCTAATGCAATTTCATGTGATTATTGAGAGCCAAATCCGAATGGCTTAAAAGGATAACTGTCTGAATGGGAAATCCCAAGGCAGCTACCTAGCAAGAATGGAAACAGGAAGCAGAGGAAGATAAATATAGGAGTGTGAATGAACTACCATTTGTTACTTCAGAAAAAAAAATATATTTCTTGATTCATATACAGTACTGTGAAAAAGTCTTAGGCCATCAACAGATGGTTTGGGGAAATTCAATGAATGATGGGGAGGGGGAGCATAACTCAGCCCCCAGCCACCTAGACCAGAAGTTCTCAACCTTTTTAAGCCAAGGGCTGGGCGACACTCCCTCAGACAGCGGGACAGCCATTTTGCCCTTCCTCCACCACATGGCACTTCTAGGTGTGGTGGAAGCTGTTGGGGGCCACATGAAATGGCACCATAGGCCGCGTCTGGCCTGTGGGCCGCAAGTTGAGAATCCCTGATCTAGACACACCAAAGTCAGAGATAGTCTTCTGCTGACTTTCCTATCAACCCTGCCCAGGTTTGGTGATGTTTGCAGCTAGGATGTCCAAGTTATGTCCCCCCATATCTCTCACCGAATTTCTCCCCAAACCAGCTGATAATGGCCTAAAACTTTTCTACAGTAGTGTATTTGGCTTTAAATATCAAAACAGTCCTCATCATTTTTTAAAAAATGCTCCAGCATGGGGTTGCCATGCTCGCTCGCTCTCACTCACATGCGCTCTCTCTCTCTCTTTCTCTCTCTGTCACACAGAGAGAGAGAGCAAAAAAATCATAAACACCTCTCTTGAACTTCAGTTTTAAAAAAAGTAAGTAAAAACAGTAAGTAAATAACTAACAATTTGTTGCACAAAAATCTACTAACTACTCACTATGCCTATCAATAGGGACAACCCTGAGTAAACTTGGGGCTTGAGAAATATTAGCCTGGGGGTTATAGTCTCTTGTGACTATGCAGGTTTTTTGGCTACATAAAGATCTGCATACAATGAGTCTGCTATTATTATGCATGACTTATTTATACAGAAATCTCTTAGAGGCCATCAGCTTCTCCCTCTGCCTCTTTCTGGAACTCAGCATGTGATGATGTAGTCTTATGATTGCTTCACTTCTGGCTCAGCTCTCAACTTACATTTATTACAAATAGCATAGCAATCAAAAGATGGTAAATTGTAGAGGGACAGTGCCTTGGCCATTTCTGAAAATAAAAATGGCAACTAATATTATTCTTGGTCGCTCCTTTTCTTCCTTTGGATTTACCTGGAAAGGTGAAGATTGTAAATATAAGGAAAATGGCTTCTACTAGCCAAAATGACTACTGAAGCATGTAAAGGTGGGCTGCAGTCTAGAATTTATCAAGCAACTATATGAATGCGTCAGCATCGTCAGTACAATGATGTTGGACTGGCGATATCCAAGGTCAAATCTCAATTAGTCAAGAAGCTCACTGGTAGTCTTGGCCCAGTCACTCACTCAGCCTAATAAAACTGATAGTTATTCTGACCACATGGCATATTAGTTATACAGTATGTCTTGGAGATCTTCTTAGCAGCCAGCTGAACATCAAGGTGAACTGGAGACATGCCACGCAAATCACAGCAAAATAAACTATTCCCCACCAGTGATTTAAAATTATCCATACAGTGTTTCCTTCCATTATAATCTCAAACTTTTTCTACATGAATCCTTAGTTGCATTTCTTATTCTATCTTTCCTAGTTTAAGTGTCAAAAATGGACCCTCATGTAACATTCATTATAATGGAATTTAATACTCTGGAGAAATGGAGGATGTTCCTTTAAGGTGGTTAAGTTTTTGTTTGTTTGCTGTTTTTCTCTTTTCTTTCCTTTTTTCTCTTTTTTAATAATCTAGATTTTTTTAGTATAAATTTTTTTAGCATCTTTCTTTTTTCCCTTTTTCTTTTACCTGTCCCTCCCCTTTCCTCTTCTTCTTTTCTTTTTGAATGTTAGCAGATATTATTTGTGTTATTCAATTTAATTTTTTAAAAGAAAGTTATATTGTATATGTATTTTTGTTTAGGTTTTTGTTGTTGTGCTGTCCTTTGTCTCTTTTCTGTTTCTTAATTAATAAAATTTAAAAGCTATTTTTCAAAAACTAACCTGCATTTCAGCAAGATCATGCAAGCTTCAGCTGTGAGTCATGTATTCTTCAATCTTTTCCTTAATTTGGCACCATGCAAAAATGACCCAAATATAGGACCTTTACCAATCAAGACGCACCCTCAGTAAACCTGTACACAAATCTTCAGGTACAGTGAAATGTCTAGCTTGTCAGTCTACCTCTGCAACAAAACACTAGGCCTGAGGGACTAAAAAATACCTATCCCGGTTCATGAGGGTAAAACCCACTAAAGGTCACCCTTGCTTGAAAGCAGTGGTGGGCATCAGCAGGTTTGCACCAGTTTACCAGAACCGCTAGCAGAAATTTTGACTGACCCAAGTTTTGAAATAAAGTACCTGTAGTTCGATTCCCGAGTACTGCAGGACGGAATGAGCTCCCATCTCTGTCCCAGCTCCTGCCAACCTAGCAGTTCGAAAGCAAGAAATTGCAAGTAGATAAATAGAGACCACTTCGGTGGGAAGGTAACAGCGTTCCATGGACTCCGGTGTCTAGTCATGCCTGCCACATGACCATGGAAACGTCTGCAGAAACAGACAGCGCTGGCTCTTCGGCTTAGAAACAGAGATGAGCACTGACCCCTAGAGTCGGATACGACTGGCTTTCTAGCAAGGGAAACCTTTACCTTTACTAGTCCTAATTCAGGTGCAACACAGGGCTTTGTCCCTGGCCATGCCCACCATACCACGCCCACAGTGTGGTAGTAATTTTTTTTTTAGCCTACCGCTGCTTGAAAGCCAGTCATATCCAACTCTAGGGTTCAGTGTTCATCTGTTTCATAGCCAAAGAGCCAGCGCTGTCTGCTTCTGCAAATGTTTCCATGGTCATGTTGCACGCATGGACCACTGTTTACCTTCCCATCGAAGTGGTCCCTATTTATCTACTTGCAATTTCTTGCTTTAGAAATGCTAGGTTGGCAGGAGCTGGGACAGAGATGGGAGCTCACTCCATCATGCGGTATTCGGGTATCAAACGGCTGACCTGCTGCCTTCCAGTCAGCGTCTTAGCCACTTGAGCCACTGCAGTTCCTAAAACTCACTGGAAAGGTCCTTTTTTCACTTTCCCCCTTCTTTGAAACAAGGAGAGGGAAACATAATTCAGTTTTGAAGAAGAAGAAAAAAAGAAAGAAACCACGACTACCATCCCCCACTTTGGAAAATCCCTCCATCTCAGCCTGGCTCAATTGTTTGCTGCTCTAAAGGGAAGGCGCTAAACCCGGAATTTGGCTCCGCTCCTAAAGCAATCCATTGGCTCCGCTTATTCCTGGCAATTAAAGACCCAATTAACATGCAAATCAGCCAGGGAATGAGAAGGGCGCTCGGAAGACGAAGGGAGCGGACTGAAAAGAAGCCGGAGACTGCCAGGCGGGTCCTTTTCCCTCTTGCGCTGCCTCCCCTTTGCCGCTGGGGGCGCTGGATAGCCTCGTTAGCTAAGTGGCGGCATTAAGATTAGCGGCAGGCCGTGGGTTTCCCAGGAGGGGAAAGCGGGGGTTGGGACGGGGGCAGAGAGAAACCGAAGGATTAATTTATTAGCGCTAGCGCCGCCGCCGTACTTGCTCTTCGTCGGAATGATTGGCTCCAAGACAGGGAAGGATTAGCCGCTCTCAGACTGGGACTTGGGGGAAGGAAGAGGGGGGGGGGTGTTTGGAGTAAAGCAGGCCAGTGGAAGGGATGGACCAGAGTAGGGTGCCCAAACTACGGCCTGGGAGCCGGATCGGGTTCTGACACCAATTCATCTGGCCCGCAAAGTCCTCGTCACTCCCAGAAGTGGAAGTAAAATGCGCCTGTATGTGCATGTTTTACTTCCACTTCCGGGAACGATGAGGGCTTCGTGGGCCAGATTAATTGGCATCAGGGCCGGATACATCCCCCGGGGGGGGGGGCCCTGAACCATGTGACTGCCCCTCAACCCGAAATGTTTGGGCATCACTGGCCCAGATGGATGGGCTGGAAAGACTAAGAGGTCCCTAAAAAAGAAACATTGCGATGCCTCTTCTGACTTCAGTGTGCAGTTGCAGAGGGTGTGTGTGTGTATGCGCGCTAATCAAATTAATTTACGTAGATGCAAGAGTTCACACTGGGGGGAGGGGGGTGGCGTTTGGATCTGCGGCGTTGCGCCCTGCAGCAGCGCTGGCCAGAGCCGAGAACTGTGTCCTAAAAGACCCGGAGTTGCCGGTTCTAGCGGGACGTCCCTCTCCCTCGTGGGCCTGATTCTACTCTGAAAAACGAGAGTGCGAAAGCCACGGGACGGTCGCCTCCGTGGTAGTGAGTGGGTGGGTGCAGTTTGGACTGACACCAAAGTTGGGCCACTTTTTTTAAAAAAAAAAGGCTCCCTGACGCATCGCCCCCTTCTGGGAAAGGGCCTGAATAGCACGAGATGGATCCGTGCTGCGGACATAGCCGTCCGGTGCTGATAATCGCAGAAGCAGTGAGGGAGAGTGAGCCTTGTCTGGCCAGATTACCTTTCTATGGTAATAGGGTAGGCGGCGTCAGGCGGACAACGCTGAGGACTAACGACTTGGGTGCCAAAGTCCAAGCAGGGTAGGGTGATGGTTCCCCAAATGAATTGAACCTATCTTGGTGGAGGACAGCAGCTTCATCAGTACTGGCCTGGGGCTGAAGAGGACTTTGCGTGCCAAAAAGTTTCAGGACCAAAAAGTGACTGGCGGAACTGGATCAGTAGTACGAGGGTCACACTGCGATGCGGAAGGCAGATGAAAGGCCATGCCATTGTATTCTCAGGACAGTCTTCATGGCTGATCACCATGAGGATCGCCAATATTCGGAATCGGATACTGCAGAAGAAGAGCGAGAGAGAGAGAGAGCGCAGGGACGGGGATTCTTCCCTGTTTGATTGGCAGAGGTGGCGGTGCGGAAAGTACGCGCTGGCATTGCGCCTCGTGTGACAAGTCAGGCTGCTTGAGAGCCGCTTCGCTGCGAGTTGCCCAGGAGTCCGGCCCTCTTGCCCCTCTTCATTTCTTCTCCCTTCACTGCTTCTAACACTTCTCTCTCACACACACACATGCAGGGCCGCTTAGTTTTCCTGGTCAAAGTGTTTCTCAGACGCGCGGCTTTCTCTTCGGCGCCGTTTTGACTTCAGGACAAGCAAAAGCTTGAGAAAGTTTGGCTAACAGTGAAAAGGAGTAAATCCGCATAAACATAGATCAAGGTCAAGGTCTCCCTTGCTCAAAAGCCACTCGTGTTCAACTCGTTGCTGACCTCCATTTACAGCCAAAGAACCAGCGCTATTTTTTCTGTGGTAATGTGGCACGCAGGACAGCACAGGTAAAACTGTTACCTTTCCCGCCAAAGTGGTACCTATTTATGTACTTGTAATTTCTTTCGAACTGCTTGGTTGGCAGGAGGTGGGGCAGAGATGGGAACTCACTCAGTCACAGCGCTGTGGTCTCATCATCATCTTAACCTCTCAGCCACTACAGTCTCTCCACAAACATATACACCTGTATTTATATAATGTGGGAGCTCCTTAGGTCTCTCACACAAACATACACCAAGAGGTTTTAATGCTGTTGTTTTTTGTTTGTTTTTGGTGGAGGGGGAGATATTTTCCCAGCTGTGGGACCAGGTGTTGGGATAGCTGTCCTTTCTTGAAAGGGCTGGCCTTGACCATCCATAGAGTGTCTTCCAGCTCTGCATTATTAGTATTATTGTTGTTGTTAATTTTGTCAGGTGATGCTGTTCCCTTGCTAAAAGAAAGGGCTTTTTTTTGGGGGGGGGGGTATCTGTCCTTCCCACATTTTGTGTATCTAAATAAGGTGGAAGTCCTGCCTGTCAACAAACGCTTGGAAACTGGAATACCTTTAAGAGGTCAATCCTAGCCATATCTCTTGGGAAGGAAGTGCTGCTGAACAAAAGACCTACAGTACCAGAAGAGTAGCGTGCCTTGGCGGGACCCCGTATAAAAATTTGTTTGGGGGCCCTTAGGAAGGGTAAAGATTTGTTTTGCTTATGCACGTTGGGGGCCCCCGTGGCCCGGGCCCCCGTATAATTGATACGGCAGATAAGGCGGTAGCTACGCCTCTGAGTACTTCCTTTCAGAGAAGTGTGCCTAATACTGAAAACTTACTGAAAGCACACGATGGTTACGCGAACCTGACAGACAAGTCACACCAAATGAAATCTTTTCAATGACACCCCCTTTCTTTTCTGGTAAGAGAGACATTGGTGTCAATGGAACAGTGGTGTGTTGGTCCACATCTGAGAAGCACATTGCAGTGGGGTTTTAGAGCTTGCTGTAAACTTGTAGTCTTTTTTCCTTCTGTTTTTCAGAAGAAAGTGAATTGAGAGTCGCTGACTAGTTCATTAATTCTTACCATTTGTTGCAATGAGCATCTTCGCCTCCCTTAAGGAATAAAAAGGACTTAATACAGTACATCCTTTTCAACTTTTCCATTTAAAAAAATCGATGAGCAAATCCTTCTTTCGCAGCTCATGCCTCGAAGTATTTCACACAAGCACACACACACACCATCTCAGCCTTTTTTCCCCCTTCTTAAAACAAATCTTTCTTTTCAATTAGGCAGAAACTCACAGTGCGTCTGTCTGTTTCCCTCCGTAATCCTCCTCTCCCGTACAGTGTGTGGGATAAAGGAAGGAAACCGATTTATCACTCTCGATGGTCTCTCTCTCTCTCTCTCAGAACTGGTGGGGAGCCAGTTCTGCTGGGAACCTGCCAGTGGCCACAAGGCACGCAGACCCTTCCCCCCACCACCAACACCACCGTGGCTCCCCCCCCCCCATAAACGCCCCGCACTCATTCATGCGCAGAAGTGGGTGTAATCGATGGAAAGAATTACGGGGCCAGTCCGTTGCCACGGAATCCAGCCCGGGATTTGACTCCACCTCCAGCCCGAGCTGCTTCCCAGTGACAGAAGAGTTGGGACGGAGACTAGCAGTGGGAAGCGAGGCAGGGGGAGATCTAGAGCAAGAGAGAGAAAGGGAGAGTCGCTGCTCCGAAGTCATCCTCTCCACCCCACCCACCCCTCCAAAAGCAGTTCAATGACCAAGAGAGCTCCGGCAAAGCGCGCTTTCCTGCTGGAGCACAAGCGGCGCTGCCTGCCCCGGAGTTTCCCCCGGACAGCCTCGCCAGCCGGGACCACTTTTGGGGAAGGGCAAGGCAAGACCCTGGAAAGTATCCTTGCCTCCAGATCTGTCGAAAGGGGACTTCCTGGAGTGGGAAGCCGAGGGGCGCCTGGCAGAGGAGCGATCGGCACTCTTGGCTTAACCCGCCTTCCCCGCACCCGCCCTGGCCCGCGTTTCCCTCCTCCTTGGAGATGAAAGCATCGCCTGCCCGAAAGTCGACCGACTGACTCCTTTTTTTTCTTCCTCGTCTTGTCGTCCCGGGGCCGCGCTGCCCTCCCGAAGCCCCCCCCCGTGTAATAATGACAAAGGCTGGCCAAGGCGAGAGTGGATCGAGTTTCGCTGAGCGATCCCCTTAAATGGATTACTAAATGGGACACTCCATCAGCTAGTCCTGTCCTCGTAAGCTTCCCGGCTGCAGGAGCCGACGAGGTACGTGAAGAAGGGCTTCCCGGGGGGGGTTCTCGGTGGGTGGGTGGCGTCGGGGAAAGGCTGCGCTGCCAAAGTCCGGCCCAAGACCGCAGGAGGGGAGGGAGAGGATCAAGCGGATCAGGCGGGCAAGGGTTCAGGCGCGCTCTCCGCTTTCTCCCGCGCGGTGTGTCTTCCGTGTCGTGGGGTGGGAGAGCGGCTGGGTCCAGGTCCCCCCCCCCTTCCCTTCCTATCAAGCCTCTCCTGGCGCCCGGGCGAGCGTTTGTTTTGTTGGAAGCGCGCCGGGATATCTCCCTCCCTCCCTCCCTCCCCCTCCGGGTGACTGGAGGGCGACTTTGCCCCGCTGCCCTTTCCGCGGCCACTCGCGCGCGCACACAAAGCGCCTCCCCGCCGCCCTTGCTCCCGGCGCGGCTTTTACCGTCCCCTCAGAAACACGAGGCTTCCTCGCGCTTGTGGGGGGGGGCGCGGAGGGGGCGCGGCGAGGATGGGCGTGGAGTCTTTGTCTGGGAGACAATGTGGTGGTAGCACAAGAGAAGCGGCGGCGGCGGCGAGGAACTGGGGCAGGGTGTCGGAGGCGGGCGGAGGTGGGAGTCCGGGGCCGCGGCCGACGCTCTGAGGCGAGCGGGAAAGAGCGGGGAAAAAACCCGGAGTCTTTCTCCTCAGGGCCGGGCCGACGAGGCCTCGCTGGTCGTGCCCACCGGCGGAGCCGCCGCCCCGTCCTTGGCTTTGTTCGCAAGGTTGGGGACGGAGGTGGACGCGGGCTAGTCGTTCTCCGACACCCACCCGCGGCCCCTGAGCGGAGGGGATGTCAGGCGGCCTCTCCCGAGACAGCTGAGGGAGGGGAGGTTTGGGGTGTGACGCTTTCCCTCAGGGCTTCCACGGAGCCTGTCAGCTGCCTCCTGTTTGAGCAATAGCATTCCCACTTACACTTCTATACCGACCCATGTAGCGCGCGCTGTGGGGTGGTTCATGAGGTAATCAGTATTTTGCCCCCCCCCCCAAAAAAAAAAACGGTCTTGGGTACTCGTTCGACCGACCTCGGAAGGAAGGCTGAGGCAACCTCGGCTCCGTCAGGATCGAACTCACAGCCTTTGGGATGCAGTGCAGCAGTTTAACCGCTGAGCGGGAAGATGGAGAGGCTGAGGCGCCCGCTCAGAAACCCCCTTTCTCTGGCTTTCCTTTCCAGTCCCTCCTGCAGCCTGGCTGAAAGGGAGGCGTTCGCTGGGTGTTTGTTTCCCCCTCCACACACACACACACACACGTGTATACACGCGGGTCTTTTCCTTGGCTACGGTTGGGGGAATGGCTGGGTTTACATCTCTCTCTCACTCGCTCACACACACACACCCTCCTGGCGAGTGGGCTCGGCCCAAAGCGTGGGGAGGAAGCGGGTTCGCAGGGGCAGAGGAAGAGGAGGCGAGGGAGCAGGTGAAGAGGAAAGTGATGCACCTCTTCCTTGAGGAAGACCAGCCGCTTTTGTAGGTTGGAGGAAGAGGAGGTGTGGTTGAAGGCGTTGAGCTTTCCTTCTGCGGGACAGAGCGCGTGGTGGAAACACAGGATTTAAGGGAGGCAGCATTCCCTGTTCAGGTAATACATGGCATGAGGAAGGAAAGGACCTCAAGTTAAGGAAAAAGATGCAATAAATGATAAGGGGGGGAAAGAGTAATTACAAAATAATTCCTTGGGAAAGGAACCTCTTCAATTGCTTAGCTCCCGTCTCTGTCCCAGCTCCTGCCAACCTAGCAGTTTGAAAGCAAGAAACTGCAAGTAGATAAATAGGGACCACTTTGGTGGGAAGGTAAGCAACATTCCGTGCACTTCGGTGTTTAGTCATGCCTGCCACATGCCCATGGAAACGTCTGCAAACGCAGACAGCGCTTGCTCTTCAGCTATGAAACAGATGAGCACTGAACCCTAGAGTCCGATACGGCTGGCTTTTGAGCAAGGGTGACCTTTACCTTACTATTGCTTGACAGGTAGCCCAAGCAACTGGAAAGACACTGGGTCTTAGGATGTGTGTCCTTGCTTGTGTGTGGTGTAATGAACATAAATATATGTGTCTGAGCACCGTCCCTTTGTTGGTGACCTAAAATTTGGCTATGAGGAGTCAAGGCTTACCAGGAATAAAGTGACATTTTTTTCACCACAAGGACAAATGTGTGAAATAATCATTACAGGTGTGCCTTTGAGCACACACAAAGTGATTTCACCTCTGCCACTGGAAAAATCACAAATAGCTCCCAAATTTGGGACTTAGGTACAGATTTCCCAGAGACAGAGTTTTTGCGAAGTTGTGAGCACCCGGACCTCTTTGTTTTAGCAACAAAGTATTGCTGCCCCAGATAGTTATAAGAGATTCAATTCACACCCATACCCTCTCTCTACTGAATTACAAACAAAAAATAAAACTTAAGAAGTTTGTAGAAAACAATCCTTTGGCTGGGTCTACAAGCCTTCTTAAAACTGCTGGGTGGGGAAGATGCCCAAAGACTGGAGAGAGAGACAATATGTTAATAGATGTCCTCCAGTCAGTGTGAAAGCAGGGACAGTTTCTGGGAAACTACTGGGCACCTTCCCTCCCAAGATTACTCAGTCCCCTTTGAAATAAAAGAAGAGATCAGAGCAGTTTCTGCCAATCATACCACCAAGAGTTTAAAGCTAGTTGAACAGCAGGGGGCAGAGGCTATGAGAAACAAAAAAAAAAGTTGCTTTGGGAAGGATTTGGGTTGTGTTTGAGTTTGCACCAGGTGGCACATGAGAATAGAAAACTGCTGGGAATAACGTGTGTTAAATGCTCTGCTTTTGAATTTGCATGAGTTAAGGTGGAAGGTTGCTAAATCACCATGTGTTGTTTTTCTTGCCTGCTAGCCTGTTGCCACTGGAACAGTGATAGAGGGAGTTCATGCGAGATGTGTGGGTTGGGAGCAAGGTTTGGGATTTGCTGGTTGATGTGAGCATTCACAAAAGAATTAACTACAACAGACATATAATCTCTAGAGCAGGGGTTCCCAAACTTTTTGGGCCATGGGCTGGTCACATGCTTCAGTGTGCCGGTCACATGGTTCAGTGGGCCGGTCATGTGGTTCCTCCCACCATAAGTGGAAGTAAAATGTGCCTTGCAGTCTGCTTTGGAACAGGATGAGATAGATTTTAAGCTGCCATTTTCTCTGCTTAAACTAGGGGTGCCCAAACTACAGCCAATGGGCCGGATTTGGCTCTCAACACCAATTCATCCAGCCCACACTGCCCTCATCGCTCCTCAAAGTGGAAGTAAAATGCGCCCATATGGGCCATAGTTTGGGCACCCCTGCTCTAGAGTAGACTAAATATTTATATTGCCTAGGTTCCAGACCTACAGAATCCAGTGTGGTATTGTCTCTTCCAGAAAGTTTTCTCAGATAGGAAAAAAGTACTGTGTAGCAATCTCCAAAGAGTGTTCATTCACTTTCCGTTTGGTTTTCACCCCAAAAGTTTCAAGGACAGCAGAGTGTAAATTTAGTCAGCCATGATAACTCTACCAAAGATAAAGATTGAATGTTAAAATCATGACCTTATTTCTGTCACTAGCTTTGTTATGATGTCTCTATTGTATCTTTGCAATTGCAGCGTTTTTTTCTCAATTATGTATGCCTGTGTTTATAACTCAGCTCTCATTTTTGTGAAGAAAATTAGTCCTATTACTGTTCTCAAAAGAGAGTTGCTTCTTACAAATATGCTTGGAAGCATACTGATTTATTCTTAATCAAACAGTTCAACTGTTAAAACAGCAAACAGGCAAAAGTTTAGTTTGTTTGTGAGGGGCCAATATTTGGGTCATTCACGTATCTCAGGAACATAAACATAACAGTATTGGAGTATAAACACATTTCCATGATATTAGGTAATTGAATAGTCTATTGAAAAATAGCCAGAAACTATCAGTCATAGTTCAGTTTGAAGGTTAATTATTAATCTCACATTTAATAAAAATGGAAGAATCCTGTCTGCTCTTATCTTTTTTTGTGTTCTATCATAATTTAGTTTTTGTTTAAAAAAATACAGTGTTTTTGCATTGTAATCTTTGTAAGATTGCTCCTGACCATCATCTTTCTCTCCTGTGAATAACTGCTTTCTCACGTGGTTCACTGAGATAGGAGATGTTTGAGGAGAACTTTCAATTTATCTCTGTTCCTAATCTGAAATACTGCTTTCAACAAAACCACAGTTTGTAGTTTTCATAAATACAAGAAAGGCTCTGCTTCGGGCAACTGTTCAAATGCCCCCTTCCTACACTTTGATAAAGAAGCAGAGAACCAGGGGAAATAAAGCTTCTTGAAACCCTATAAAAGATGTAAAATGTATTAGCTACATATACTATTGGGGTTATGAAATGACAAGAATATGGTTTTCTTTAGGTGGAAGTTCAAGATATTCCAATACTGTACTTGTGGTGTTATTTCTTTAGGATTGCAATGAACCCACTTAAACATTAACAGCTACTATAAAACTTAAAAGCAAAAAATATAGTGCTTCTGAACAAGCCATTAAAATGACCATATATAAAGCACATCAGATCGTGCTGTCTTCTTACAGAGGAGTTTCTATTGACTTCAGCAACAATTTTAACATAAAGAAGTTCAAGACTGACACCTCCTGCCTGTAAATGCTGAAATGGAGTGGAAGGAGTAAAAGAGCAGATAGAAGATACTTGGTGTATTTGCTTTAGCCAAAAAGATCAGAACCATTTTCCCCACATATGTTCCCCATATTTTCTTTTAGTTAGCATGCCATTGTTTATTTTTTCTGATGATTATAAAGATCTATTTCATCTGTTAAACTGGAGTGCTTGAAAGGGGAAATAACTGGGTACTCAAACAGATAAAAAACATATGTACTTAACATCCCCAGGTACTTAATGGTAACAAAAGTAGATCCTAGCCTTAGTCCTTTCCACAGTTGTAATTAGGTAAGTTATTACCACTGAAGTCTGAAGAATGAGCTTCAGGAGTTAAGGGCAAGATGCTAAAAGGAGGAAATTAATGACCTGTGAGTAAATTCAAAGTGCTCATTTAAGAGGAACCAGGCAGTTGTAAACTTGTTTGCTTGTTTAGTAAAGAGGAAATTTCACCTGAACTAGAATTAAGAAGAGTTGTTCCTAAATACATATCAAAGGAGTTCACATAGTTTGTAGCAGAACAGAATACAAAAGGGGACAAACCAATTTCTCCTAACACATACATTGTATCCTGTTATCTTTCTAAACTAAAGGAATGTTTAGGACACTAAAAGTTAATCATTTATTATCTTGAAAGATTAAAGACTAGCTGTAGTAAAAGATTAGAATTCCAGGTGTGTTATAATGTAAAAACTATGACATAGTTAGAAAAGGTGAAGTATTTACTATTTCCATTCTGCACAGCAGAAAATGCGAGCCTTTAAAAGTGTGTTGTAGCACAATTCCAAATTGTAGCAATTTTCAGCCATTCATTCACAACTTCATGGACCAAAAAAAGAGATAACTTGTCTAAGCTCTATTAAAAGTAGATGGGATTCATCAGCAGAACAGAATGGTTTTGCTGAAGTCAATAAGGCCAAAATAAGGATTAGGGCAAATTATTCATCATTAAGTGGTCATGTTATAGAGCAGGGATTCTCAACCTGTGGCCTGTGGGCTGGGTGTGGCCTGTGGTACCATTTCATGTGCCCCCCCCGCCTCCACCACACCTGGAAGTTTCATGTGGTGGAGGAAGAGCAAAATGGCTGTCTGGCCCCTGAAGCTGTATGAGGGAGCATGACCCAGCCCCTGGCTTAAAAGGTTGAGAACTCCTGTTATAGAGCAAACTCATTGTTACACAGTTAACTCATTGTGGATTCTCAGTAGTCTGACCAGTCCAATGTTGGGAGAAAGTAAGATCATAGTGAATTGAAACCAGATGGGGAAGATAAAAATTAAGGTAAACTGTACA
This sequence comes from Furcifer pardalis, assembly GCA_030440675.1. Taxonomy (NCBI): domain Eukaryota; kingdom Metazoa; phylum Chordata; class Lepidosauria; order Squamata; family Chamaeleonidae; genus Furcifer; species Furcifer pardalis. Next base: position 58,728,221 of record CP126896.1, read on the forward strand.
ATATGGTCTTAGACAAATTATCACTCCTAATGTAATTGAAGCTACACTAAGACTCAGGCAGGTATTGTTGCTTTAGGACTTGGGAGATTCAGGTTTTCATCACTGCTAAGCCAGGAAATTAAATGTGTTCCTTGTGCTAGTCATTTATTTTAGCCCAGTGATGGTGAACCTTGGCACTCCAGCTGTTCTTGAACTTCAATTCCCAGAAGCCCTGCTTAGCAGGAGTGCTGACTTGGGCTTCTGGTAATTGAAGTCCAAGAATACCTGAAGTGCCAAGGTTCGCCATCATGGTCTTAGACTAAGCCACCTCACAAGGTTGTTGTGGGGCTAAAATCTGTGCGGTGTAGTAGATAAAGTGACAGACTAGGACTCAGGAGGTCTGGGTTCAAATGACTGCTCAGCTATGGAAGCTCACAGGAGTGCAGAACTGTTCAAAGCACTCCTTAAATATCTCACTTACTTTGAAAGCTCTATTAGGGTTGCTATAAATCCATTCAGACTTGATGACAGAGAACAACAATAAATAAACAGCAGGTTTTCTAGTGTGCAAAAGCATACCTAGATATGCTAGACTGGTTTAAAATTTGTTGCAACCCACAACCTACTACATTCTATTCATCACCACAAAGCATCCAGTGTAATTTGCAATGCCAGTAATCATTTCAGGATCTGGAGGATTGGACACATGGTCAGAAGTGACTAAAGAAGATTTCATTTGTGATCCTAAGCATGCATATTCACATATGGAAATAGTCAAGAACAAGTTTTAAAAGGAAATTCTGGGTCTTCCTTGGGGCATCCCTGCTGTAAATATAAGGATGGGGTTCAGGCTGCTTTTGATTTCTATAAGAGTGATCCAGACATTTTAAATATTTTGAGAAGTGTGACAGCCTCCTGGAAGGCTCTTTAATTAAACCCAGTTATTGGCACTACGGAAATGGAAACCAGTGGGCAAAGATGTTGTCTGATATTTTGCAGATGTATTTCTTGCCCTTGTTGGATAATGTTAAGCAATTGTTGTTGTTGTTCAGTCGCACAGTCGATTCTGACCCTTTGCGACCCTATGGACCATTGCCCATCAGGCACCTCTGTCTTTCACCATCTTCCTCAGCCCACCCAGCTTTGTGCCCATTGCATCTACAAGACACAGAAAAGATCAGTGGCTAGAATGAATTCTGGGTTTTAGTCTAAATGCTGGTTTTATTCAGCATTTGAAAATCTCCCTGTGATACCTGCAGTTTCAGAAGAAATATATGTTTAATTCATGGTAATTACCAGTGTACTATTATGAAATGTATTTACCAGTTTTATACATTTAAACCATGCCACCAACACACCTTAAAGCACATGCCCCACAGGGGGCAATTCGATTTTTAAGGGGCAATTTGAGAATGAGTGATTAACAGTGAATGGCCTTTTAGGCTTCCTCCACATGAACAGTTCACTTTTTGAATAATAAGAATTTTATGTCATTGGGAGGTGGTGTCGCTTCGAAATAGTACCTTTGTTCCTTTGACAAATAGTAAAATTATGTCTTATACTTAAAGGCCACCCTTGCTCAAAAGCTAGTCATATCTGACTCTAGGGTACAGTGCTCATCTCTGTTTATAGCCAAAGAGCCAGCACTGTCTGTGTCTGCAGATGTTTTGATGGACATGTGGCAGGCATGCCTAGACACCAGAATGCATGGAACACTGTTTACCTTCCCACCGAAGTGGTACCTATTTATCTACTTGCAATTTCTTGCTTTTGAACTGCTAGCTTGGCAGGAGCTGGGACAAAGATGGGAGCTCATTCGTTGTGCAGCACGCAGATCTCAACTCGCTGACCTGCCAACCTTCCAGTTGTCAAGTTCAGCATCTTAACCAGTAAGCCACCACAGTCCTGTACTGTCCCTTTTATGAAGTCATAAGTGAAAAGACACTGGGACCGTTCATTGACAAAAGATTTAGAAGAGAAATGCACCAATTATTTCCCATCGACACAGTCCCTTATGTCAGCTGCCATGCAGCATTTCTTTTCTTTGAATAAACGATGTAGCCAGACCAAGGTGACAGGCTTATCTGTGGCTTTTGGTCATATCCATTGGTGTTGTAATGACTTTGCACTTTCTAATTTTCATTTTATAGCATTATTTACACTATTTATTAATTGTATGTTTCAATTTACACTTGCTATGATTTCTGGTTACAGAAATAGTTGCATTTACTTACTTGCTTGCATTTGAAGGTCAGCCTCTGAATACCATTTTGGACATAAGCAAAAGTATGGCTTTTGTAGTTCAGATTTAATTTCACCACTGTATTTACCTTTACTCTTCTTTGGCCTTTTCATCTTGCATCTTTCCCAATTTCTTCCCAATATGTTCTTCATCTTAGCAAAAGAAGACCAGAACCACTATTCTGCAATGTCTTTAATTAGTGTTTTGTGATGCACTCCCAGTAATTAACTAATTATTTCAAGGCATCACAGTTAAGAGACTTATGCAGTAGTCAGTGTATGACAGGAAGATATAGGTGCCACCAGGTTGACAGTTGCTGTTTCAGCCTACAGCATCTGGACAGAAACATCCAGATTCAGGTTTGTAAGATTAGGATCTGCAGCCTGTCAGAATTTTAACATCCAGCTTTGTGTCAGTGATCTTACAATACCATGTTTTCACCACTTATTGGGACACAGATAGCTCAATTCTCCCAATGAAAACATCTTAATTTGATAACTACTGATCCGTGTGTGACTTATCAGGTTTTTTAAAATCTCACAAAGATATTTGCTTGTTTGTTTATTTATTTATAACACCTCTTGTCTTTCCTCAATGGAATTTATAGTTGACTGTAGATTTCCGACTGTTCTCACAGCAAACCAATAAAGTAGGTCAGGCAAAGAGAATGGTGAGTCCAAGGTCACTAAATCAATTTTCTGACTTAGTGGGTAATTGAACCTAGATTTCCAACATCTGGAACACTACCAATTTTGAAACTTTGAGCCTCTTCCCTGTGCAATTTGCTATTAAGTATGCAATCCCAAATACATTGGCTAACCCCAGAGTCTAACAATATCAGATTTCAGAGGAGGCACTTTTAGATTGTGTGGTGATATGAAGATGTTTTTAAGATGTTCTCTGCTTTCTCATTATGTGATTCTGGACTAGGGATGGCTTTTGGTAATATAATAGTTTATATTGCTTGGTAACCCTTGGCTTCAGTGTGTTACCTCATCTTTGTGCAATCTATATGGTCAAATGGGATGAAAAATGAACACAGCATGTTGTGACCTTGCTTTGAGTAAAGGAGAGGATGCTAATCAAGTTGCTAGTTTTCAGGAATTGTCTTTGGGCAAATATTTCAAAGGTTGAGTATTTGACTAAATACTGTTCTTCTGACAAAATTTACTCAGTTGATAGGTCAGGTTACTCTCCATAAAGTAAAATAACTGGATTTAAACTGAATTACTGTAGCCAATTTCAGTGGGACTAAATTGGCTTAAATCCAAGAACTCTGGCGGATTGTGCTGAAAGATAGGTCAGCAGTACTTAATTATCTGATCAGGAATTTGGCCTGGAACCATGAATTAACATCTCTGCTATTATTATAGCTTTACAAATCCCTGCCAGTCATATTATTGAACTGAGAAACAAGGATACATTTGTAGAATCATGAATTAAAATTGCTAGTAGCTTTCTTTAAAAGTACGTCTGTTTACATACAGTTGTGTTGTTTTCTAGTGAAACACTGACCTACTTCTGTGGGTTATTAGCTATTCAAAGACAAAGTTGCTCCCTAATTAATTGCTGATAGTGCACTAAAATGTAGTTTTATATTTGTATAGCATCTCTATGCCAACATTATCACCCAAAGAAGGTGACAACAACTGGAATCTGTCTCAAAGTTATGGTATAGGCTTACTTGCTTCTGAAGGAGAAATTCTAAATCTGGGGCATATCACTAGACTATACGGATACAATCCAATGTCTGACTGTTCTTTTTATATAGAGAGGATCTTTCAAGAGCTCACTGCATAGAAGCAGCCACAATCCAGCCAGAGATTTATCACCTCGGTAGTAAATAGGCCATTAGGTATTGTCCTTAGTTCTGAAACCTGCTAGAAAAACTGAGTACAGCATTGCAGAAATAAAACACTCAGGATATTCGGACTGACAGAGAATAGAATGTTTAAATATATTTATATAGAAGCTAGCTGCCGGTCTTGACAATTCGGAAGCATAAAATCTGCTAAATAAAGAAACACAGGAGGAACTAGAGAAAAGTGATACTGTAAAAAAGGGGATGGGTAGGGAGTCTCCATCTGCCCAGTAAGATCAACAAAAGCATATAACAGATGACCAAAAGGGAAGTTTCGAAGTACAGTAATACCTCATATAACATTAGTATCAAATAACACGAAAATCGCATAACATCAAGGAATCTGGGGGGAAGAATTGCATCAGATAACATTAAGATCCTATGGGATGCTTCAGATAACAACCGCGAAAGCCTGTGTGGTTACAATGTATCTCTATGGATCCCATAGAGGATCAGATAACATGAAAAATCATATAACACGAAGACTTGTGGAACCAGGTTTTAGTGTTATATGAGGTTTTACTGTACAGTAATACCTCGGATAACGCTAAGACTTGGTTCCACAAGTCTTGGTGTTATCCAATTTTTTAGTGTTATCCGATGCATGTTAAAATCCTACGGGATGGATCGGATAATGTTAAAGCTCCATAGAGATACATTGTAACCACACAGGCTTTAGGGGTTGTTATCCAATACATCCCATAGGTCCTTAACGTTATTCAATCCAATTCTCCTCCCCAGATTACTTAACGTTATGCGATTTTAGCGTTATCCGAGGTAAACGTTATCTGAGGTATTACTGTAATCTGTTTCCATTCTAACCTTTGTTTCAAGCTGAATTTTAATCAACAGTTGACATAAATATACTGAAATGACTGTCATATGAAGACATGTTACATGGCTTTGTTCAGGAGGAGGTCAAGTGCTTCGTTTTCCTCAAAATCTTGAAGAAGTTCAAATGGAATGTCACCAGTGTAGAAAATTAGTTGTTCAGTACAGTGGTACCTCGCTTAAAGAGCATAATGCATTCCACAGGATTGCTCTTTAAGCAAGTTTGCTCTTTAAGCGAAACACCATTGTAAGTGACCAATTGTGACTTCTGAGGGAGGAGGGATTGAACACTGATTTAGTTGTTAAGTAAGTTGTTGGTTGGTTTTAGTTGTTAAGCGAGGCGACCATTCAGAGAAAATGCTGCTCTTTAAGCAACTTAGTCTCTAAGCAAGGTGCTCTTTATGCAAGGTTTTACTGTATATGGAATGCTGTAATTTTTGTTTGTTCAAACGGACCATTTAAAACAGGGTCCCATACAGTATCTCTTCACATTGAATGAAGGAAATTGATAAGTCAGCTATTAACAGAACTGCTGGTTGCTACATCTCAAGAGGGAAGGCATATGGTAATTCATTGCATTCACTACTGACCTTTCCTTTAAAAAAGGATTACTGTATATACTCAAGTATAAGTACAGTTTTTAGCCCCAAAAATGAGCCCGAAAAAGGGGGACACTGCTTATACTCAGGCCAATGACCACAAAGGTCCCAAGAGTGCCATATTGAGACGTGCTGACAATTTACTTTATTTTCATGTATTTTGATTATTGAAACTCACTAGGAGCCACTGCATTTCCCACCCTCAGCTTATACAGTACTTGGGTCAATCTATTTTTCTGGGTTTTCAGGTCAAAATTAGGTACCTCAGCTTATATTCGGGTCAGCTTTTATTCAAATATATATGGTATTTAATAATAGCTATTACTGTACAATAAAATCCCAGATAATGCTAAAACTTGGTTCCACAAGTCCTAGTGTTATCTGATTTTTAATGTTATCCGATGCACACATCGGATAACATTAAAACTCCATAGAGATACATTGTAACCAGCACAGGCTTTAGCGAACGTTATCCGATGCATCCCATAGGATTTTAACGTTATCCGATGCAATTTTTTCTCCAGATTGCTTAATGTTATGCGGTTTTAGTGTTATCTGATGCAAACGTTATCCAAGGTATTACTGTATACAGTAGAACAGATATTTGGAATTCACTCTAAATATATTGGCTCACCACAATACTATTTTCTTGTTACCAGGCCAAACACGGCTGAAAGGGAATCTGCCATACCATACTGAAATCTGTGGTATTTTTATTTTTGTCTGGATGCCAGACAGTAGGATGAAGCTGTTGCCACAGGTTTCTTAACTGTATTGCTCTTGTGGCTTCTATATTCAACTGCATTCAATGGAAACCAAATACTTAGGAAGAGAGAGGAAATATTTTTATTGCAGGGTTTGAACCACAACCTGTGCCCTTTGTACAAAAGTGAGAAACCTTTCTAGAGCTGCATTATGTTTGCCATGTCAATTATGCACATTTCAAGGAGGTATTTTTTGTTCCATGTGCTTTCCATCAATATTACTTGGGCACAGCAGCTTTCCAAAAATCTTCCAGGAATTAAAAATTATTCTTTTATTTCAGTTACAGAAAAGGAAGGTCTTATTTCTGAATTTCTGGTAGAACAGTAAAAGTTACATCCTAACCCTACTTCTTCTTCTGTGTCTAAGTTAGATGTGAAACTGCCAAAATGAAGGCACTTTTTAGTGAGTTCATTCTGCAGTTCTTTTCACCTGACCTAGTGTGAGAAAGATTAGCCGGCAACACAAGGTTGCCATTACCAGGGTACACCAATTCTGGTTCAAAATTACCACATTCTTCGAGTAGGATCTTTCTGTGTACCCCATCCTAACTGTACAAAAGCCAGAAACATAAACTGTTCTATATTCCCTGGCTAGAGATTTCTGATATAGCAAATGATAGGCAGTGAGATTCCATTGTCCCCAATTGCTTGGGAGAGGACTTTTCAGGAAGAGGAAAAGAAACATTGCTTTAAAGGAAAACAGTGCCATTTCTCTCCATTGATGTCTATCAGAATCTTCTGTTTAATGCCTATTTGACATGGGTCTGTGCTAATTCCTCTTCTGTTCTTGAGTTATGGCCTAGCTTGACACTGTCCTTGGCCTCTTCATCTATTAATCATGGAAGCTACTTTCTTATTCCGTTGCTATAGTTTCAGTGCATCATATATAGTGTTTGGGGTGCCTTGGGAAAGGCTTGAGATACAGTAGGACTTGCAAACTTTGCAGTTATTCTGCCAGTTGCACAGCTCTGAAAGAATAGAAAACAACTAATTCAGGTTTGGATTAAAAAAGGCAACTTCTGGATGAGTCTCCCTGGACCTTGTTATGCTCACACCCAGCAGATACTTACTCCAGGATTGCTTTCCTTTTTTCTAAACATTTTACAGTTCATGGACTTTTGGCTGCTTTTATCTATTGCAGGAGAACATAAAACTTTTCATGAAGGCTATCAAAGAGACAATGAGGGTGTTTAGACTTCAGAGGTAATATCTGTAACATCTAGCTGATTCACATATCTATACTGAAGTAAAGGAAAACCGAACTTTTGGAATCCAGAAAACTACTGTCAGTTTGCCTGCAACTAGCTAGGTATTCATTCTACTGTCCTCTGTAGCAGGCGTTCCCAGCCACCTGGCCACAGACCAGTACTGTCCAGGGGTGGGGGACACTGGGAGCCCCAATGGCAGCCTTCTGCCCTCAACATGCTCTGCTGCGTCTGCCTGGCAAATGGAGCGAAAGCACAGACTTCAGACAGCAGATAGGCAAGTGCCCAGAATTCTCCTCCACATTGCTTAACTATGGCGGGCCTCCACACCCTTCCTATGTGTGATACCTCACTGCGCAAGTCGATAAACTGTATATTATGCACTTTATTGCATTTTCTTATGCTTTCACACTGTCCAATCCTATCACCTCCACTTACTGGTCTGTGGAAAAACTGTTTAGCATAAAATCATTCCATGGTGCAAAAAAGGTTGGGGATACCTGCTCTGAAGGATTGAAGGCTAATTCAACCTTGTGCATGTTGGGATTGAACTCAGATCATGAACAGAGTTTTGACTGCATGTGATTGGAAATGTTGATCATTAATCCTTTTCTATATACAGAAATACATACTACTTGGTGGATGCTGATGAATCAGATGAGAAGAGTAAATGTGCTCTTTATTTTTTATTTTTGGAATAGTAGCCATGTTAGTCTGTGGTTCAGGCATATCAGAAAACAAAACAAAAAAATAAAAAACACTAGCACTTTAAAGACTAAATGCTATATTTTTATTGTTAGCTTTCGTGGTTCAAGTCCACTTCTTCAGACAAGGAGTAAAACTTGCAGGCATGATTTATATACACCAAATGCAGGGGCTAAAGGGATGTGCTCTGCATTATAATTCAAACTTCAGAGAGTAGGTTTCAGCACTTTGTGTAGCTCCTGGTTTAATCCCCCCTCCCCAAAATACAATAATATAGAATTTGTAACCTCTCCACATTCCTGGCAGTGCATATAGAATACAATTATTTTGTTGCTTTTCGTGATTTGATCAGATGATCAACGGAGAAGGGACATTGTAGATATTTGGTCAAGGGTTATTCCACACTCCAGGAGGAACAGATGCTAAAGTAGGACAGTTCTATTTCTTTGGTGATGGAATGTGAAGCAGGGTCTGAAACAATAATTGATGATATAGCAGACACAGAAATATGAAATGTATGGGGCCAAAGCTATGAGGATTTTCAGCTTTAATTTGAGATTTTTAGACTCTTGTGAAAGTTATAATTAACAAAAGTATATGTCCCCATTCCTATCTTCTTCAGTAGACACTTTTATTAATTTGAGAAGTATTTTCTATGAAGGAAAGAAGCTTGAAGTTTTTGTATTAGAGTGAAAGCTTTGAATTCTGCAAAAGATGAAAACAATTTGAAGAACTAGTGGCATTTAAAATTGTATATTGCCTCTATTTTAGACAAGTATGAACTTCAGAGCTTTAGTTTGGCATTCCAGCAGCCTGAGTAAGAGTTTTGGAGACCAGTTATTAAATTTATTTGCTCCCCCACCCCAAGTAATATTTTATTAAAGTTTTATAAAGTAGATGCAAGGTTATATAAGAAATTATTTTTGTTAATTGTATCAAACTTCTGGGGATAAGGAGATTTTCTGTTACTATCTACTATTGACAATGCAATGGAATCAAAGATGAAGTTATTCATATCTAGGTCTCTACATTGAAACTGGAACTATTTTCAACAGAGCCTTATAATGTTCAGTTATTTGACAGTGAAAAGCATATTTTCCAATCATTTTATGGCATTGATAAAACAAAAGATTACTTGCTTGAAAAGCAAAATTATATTTAAGAAATGGATCTTAAACTTTTACTAATTCATGTGTGTTCTCAAAATTCAGTTTTCTGGATTTGTTAAGTTTAGACACAGTCTCATGTGCTTTTAAGAAAATAAGCATATAGTGGGAAGCAAACTAATGGCATATTTTTGGTTGGATTTCTTTTTCAGTTTCAGACTTTGTATTCTGTAATTTTAGCAACAGTTGTATACAAATCATGGCATTCAAAATTCAGAAATGTCTGCATAAAGCATGCTTTAAGCAAACTAAGTGTTTGAAACTGTTATTGTCAAAATGGAAGTTGGTAGGTATCCAAGATTATTTTAATTAACCAAAGTGCCAGTTAATCTTAGCAATGAGATTTTTCCAGGCTTCTTCATAGAGCAATCCACTAGGCACTTTATCTGTGTTTGCTCTAGGCTATAGGATATTCTACCAGACAAAAATCACATGTGCAGTACTACCAAAACATTTTCCTGCTCTTTTAAAGAGTTTTATGTGCTATAGTTAGCTTATACTGATCAAGACTTTATCCCAATGTAATCACAGTCATTAAATCCACATTTGGATTTTGCTGTTTATAGAGGTTAAGCAGTGAAAAAGACAAACACAGTCTGTGATCTTTTCCTAGTACAGTACCTGTAATGTTACTCCAATCTGATGAGATATGAAGAACCCTTGGTCCATGCTCCAGCAAGGAAGAGACAAACCACACCTACTGTCACAAATTTAGGGGTTTATTGAACATTTGAAGATGTACAGCGAGAACTAGATTATTTCACAAGATCAAAGAACATGGTTTTATAATATGAAAAAAAAAACAGGAAACAGACATGTTAAATGAGATACAGAGTTGTATTAACAAAGTGGAAGACTTTGTGATCTGACATTTAGCTTTTACTGGTTATCTGAAGCTATATCTCTTGCATCTGCTAAGCAAAGCATAGACCTCTAAAATTATATGTTCTTGTGGTTTGCCCTTTTGCCATTTTTTCCAGCTTGTAAGCCCTTTTAAATTTTCCTTAGTCTATACTCAGTTTCACCTCCCCTTCTTTTTCATGTCATTGAATCTTGACTTCCATGTCTCCAATGCAATCATAGTACAGTATATCTGTTCCACGAATCAGTAGGACTTTCTTCTTCCTGGCCACTACTTATTTCACCTGTGGGAAAAATGTGTTGGAATATATAGAGGCAACAGAAACAAAAAAGCAATGTGCACAAAATTAGCTCTGTCCCCAAGTTTATGTGATTAGGGGGTACTGAAGTGAAGACCCTTTTTTATCCATGGAAGCATCTGGCAGACTTTGGGAACTAGATTTTCCATGATGATTCTTTTTGGATAGAAAAGCTTCCCTGTTGCAGTATATTATTCAACATTCAGGAGGAACAAAATTAAGCCTTGGAGTCATAGCTAACAAGGATTATTTCTGAGCTTCCTTTGAGTAGGGATGAGATAAAATGAGAGGAATATGGCAGTTTGAGTGTGGTTTCTTAATTGTTTTGTGTACAGGTCCAGTTAGAGTAACCTTTTAAAATCATTTTAGGTTATGTTCAAATAAAGAGCTACTCAACAGGTTGAATAGAAGGCTTAAACTTGTTTTATGTCAATTTCTGTTTGTTTATTTATTTATTAGTTCAAATTTATATTGCAGCCCACTCTCCGTAGCGACTCAGGGTGTCTTACAAACAATAAATTACATTACAATATGTTGCTGGGGGTCAGGGGGAGGGGCGGCAAAGTCCTCAACCTGCCCTGGCTTCTTCTTCCTTGGCCATTGGTGTGGGCATAGGGGGAGGGGCAGAGAAGTAACTCATTCCAGATTCCTGTCCCTCTCCCAAAAAGTTCGTGGTAAATAAATAAATTTTGTGTCAGAAATTACTCTGGGTTGAAAGGATTTTTGCTGGAGAAACTCTACTCAGGAGACACCTGCATGAGGCTCTTTTCATGTCTCCAAGATCTGTTGTGCAGCACTCGAGTATCAAACCCCAACCTTCCAGTCTTCAAGCATAATTTAAAGTGTTGCTTTTGAAGAATAAATAGCATTATTATTTTTGCCGGTTATTCTTTGTTCCATTTTTTAAAGGAATACATGGACTAAATCATTATTTTAGGTGAGAACTGTACCTCTCCACTGATATTTATATTGTTTCTGCTCCTCCTGCATTGCTTGTAACGTGAACAGACTCGAACTATTTGTTCAAAATGAATAAAACAAATATTTTTCATAAATAGGCATACCAACTGTGCATTCCTCTGTACGTTTACTCAATAAAGTCCCATTGTGTGTAGTAGGTCTTACTCCTAGATAAATGTGAACAGGCTTACAGTTTTAAAGTGTGATGCCAGGCTTTTCCACAACATGTTCCTCAACAGATTACTTAGCATAATATAATAATTTGTACTTATTCATTATAAATGAGGAGTTTTTGCAATTCAGATTTATTGATCTTTAACAGTTGCAATGAGAAATTGCCTAAATTAAATTGATTTACTATTTATTGTAATGTATTCTAGGAAAGTGATTATGTAACATAATTCGAGAATTGTATCCCATCTTACATCCCATCCAACATATTGTATTATCCTCAGGGAGGAACTTTTATTTTCAGCACAGAACTAATAATTATGAAATATTTTGGTCTTCTTTCCTTGTTTTTAATACTGTAGTTTTTAAGTAAAACATGGGAAGCAACATACAGTGGTACTTTGCTTAAAGAGCATAATGTGTTCCATGGTACTGTATTGCTCTTTAAGTGAGTTTGCTCTTTAAGCAAACCACCATTGTAAGTGACCAATTGTGATTTCTGGCGGGGGGGGGGGGATTGTGAACCCTGATTTAGTTGTTAAGTGATGTTTTTTGTTGGTTTTTGTTGTTAAGCGAGGCGACAATTCAGAGAAAATTCTGCTCTTTAAGCGAGTTAGTTTCTAAGCTAGGCACGCTTTATGTGAGGTTTTACTGTACATTACTGCATTCTGGATCCCTAATTTGCCAGCATAATAATGGACTGAGCAGGGAAAGTTTCTGTAAGAGACAATTAGTGAGTAGATGGTGAATGATTAACCTTCCTTGCATTTCATGATTCTCACATGGAATGTCTGCCAGACATCCTCCTTCATCAAACAAATTTGCCTCTTAGAGGTGGATGAGGGGAAATTATAAGAAAGAAGGTTACCTCCAAGCCTGGACCCCACAGGGTTTGAGTGAGGAGATATTTCCCCTCCCTACTCTGAGTGGAGGCTTCAAGCAGCTGATGAGTATCATCACTGCTCATCAACGCAGTTGCATGGGACATAAGGCTTTTATGCCAGCACACACCCCAGCACTGGTCTCTTGAACTTCATGGCTTCTTCCTTCCCACCCTGTGGTTGGAAGGTGCAATTGGGTTGCTGAGGGGAGCGAGATAGGAATTTTTGGGCTTAGCTTCATATTGGATACTGGAGCTGGGCTGTTATTTGCCTATCCCACTCTGTTATTTTAGGGCATCATGCGTTAGCAGAGGAAAGCCAGTAATTAGGTCACATTCCTTGGCAGGAAATGCTGACTTAGTTTGGTAGCGGTGGTTTGCTCTGGGGGTCTTTGGATGATGCAGTATTCTTGGCCTGATTTGTGTGAATGGTGGAAATGTGGGGAACGCCTTGAGGCAGACAAGTGATATGACCAATATCCATTCATGTCAATAGAATTCGAAACACTTGCATGGATGCCTCCCTGAAAAACTAATCTGCATGTTGCTAGCAAAAAACTGCAGGGAAGGGGGGAAGAGTGTGCTGGTACCAGGTTATTCACTATCAGCTCCTCCATAGATCTTAGGGAATTTAAATTTCAGTAAACCTGGCCCAAGTTTCATTTGGTGGTGAGAGGGAAAACAGCACAGTGAGAGGATTATGCACCTATTCCTGGCAGCTCATTCTGCCCTCCAAATGTTTCACTCCTTTCTTTTCATTTGTCTTACCAGACAAATTCATAACTTGAATGTCCATCTCATAATGTATGACTCTGTCAAAGGAAACTTTAAAACACACTAAGATTTTTTTGTCAACGCAAGGACGCAAGCCATTTTGGGAATGGGAAATGCTTATTGCGTATTGCAGTTGCTTTATTATCTGCAAGGTGTTTCCTTTTTATACTGATGAAGTAGAGTTCAGTGTGTCCTACTGCACTGCTTGTATTCCCACATGATAAGCTGAGGGTGTTCTCCTCTTAGCCTGTCACCTTATACTAAACAGAAAGCCTGGTTAAATTGTCAGAAAGTTTCCTTTCCCAAAGAAAAGAAAGGTCATATTCTAGTTTAATAACAAGTAGAGGTTCCCACTTCCAGTCTCTAAATAACCCAAACCTGTTCTGAAAGTTACATGAGATGGCTGAGGCTACTTGGGAGAGGTTGTTTTGGATGTGATAATACTGTGGAAAGAGCAGGAAGTCCACATCTGGTGCACTTCCTGTTTGCCTTGTTCAAAAAGCAGAGAGGGATCCAGAGATATGAGACATGATCACATCTAAAGCCAGAGTTGCCAAATTTATTTGTTTTGACTGGCTCTGCTCCCCTGTCTTACACACAAAGTCAGCAAGTAATGTTGTTTCTCTTTATCTTTGTCACAGGAAGATCTTCATCTCCAAATTTCTGTGTCCTAATTAAACTATCATTAGGAGCAATGGGAGAGTTTTAAAAAAAGTTTACCACCATGGTAAACATTTGTGTAGGGAAATGTAGGAAATTGTGTAGGAAAGAATGTATTTATTTATACTGTAATTTCAGTGATATAGTACAATTAAGGTTCAGATATACAGTAAAAAGGTTTGCTTCTTTAGTAATAAAATTATCTTCTCAGTTTCAAAGAGTATTGCTTCCTTCTTAGCAAGCACTTTAAATGTGTAACTGCCATTTATATTTACAAAAGCTATTTTTATCTGTGTGATTTAGGTGTAGAAGGTGATATCATTTGTAAAAATATAAATAGCACCTTACTCAAGTGTTGTTGTTAGTGCTAAAAATATAGGATAATTACCTCAAACTGCCTCCATGTTTAGGTGTGACATGGCAGTGAAAATTAAGATGGTTGTTATAGTGAGAGAAGGAGGGCCAGAGTTGAACTTTTAATATGTCTTCGTGCCAACTACTTGCATGTACAGTAATACCTCGGATAACGCTAAAACTTGGTTCCACAAGTCTTGGTGTTATCCGATTTTTTGTGTTATCCGATGCATGTTAAAATCCTATGGGATGGATCGGATAACGTTAAAACTCCATAGAGATACATTGTAACCGCACAGGCTTTAGCGGTTGTTATCCGATCCATCTCATAGGACCTTAATGTTATTCAATCCAATTCTCCTCCCCAGATTACTTAACCTTATGCGATTTTAGCGTTAACCGAGGTAAACGTTATCAGAGGTATTATTGTATTATACATAATGGAAATGCCAGTTCATGTGGTCTGTGACTTCTAGAAGGACCTGGTTTTATGACGTGGTAAACTTACATAGCAGAGAGTGAGAATGGATCTTACCAGCTTCATCCACTGCTGTAGCATCATCAATCTTGGTCCTGTGTTTTTAGCAAGGCATGTGGACTCAGTTTGACCTAAATGTTTCTGATAGATCTCCTCAAATCTGACTGTCTCAATATAGTACTGTACTGTGTTTTTCTGTTATCCCATGGAATGGCCCGATTCTGCATAATGATAGAAATGGGCACAATCATCTGCTCATTCTAGGCAATGATAAGAAGGGGCGGAAGGGGTGGAGGAGAAATATCATATGTAGTACAGAACATACCTGGGAAGTCGATTGTCTGAGCTTAGCTTTCCAAGCCTAGAAGTCTATCATGTACAAATGAGTATTCCTGTTATGATCATGACTATAGATTCAAGGTGTAAAAACTTCTATATAAAGAACACAATATTCCCTCTTGCGTTACATGTTCACTTCTTTTAAAAGGAATCTCATTAATTGCAATGGCAATTAAAATGAGCTTTAAAATCCTAGAAATTTCAGTTATTGGAAATTTGATGGAAGACATATTGATGTGCAATCATGCAGGATACAAATTGCTGTTATTGTTAATTCAAATTTATAGTTTATTTTTCTGCCAAGACAGGCACTTATAATATACAAACTTGTGAAGCATGATGTTTTGTCCATATATCTAAAATCTAATGTACTATAAACTGTGTATCTCTAAATAATGATACAGTACTTAACATATGCAAAGCATAGTTCAGAAAGCTTCTCTTAAATTATTGATTGTAATCCATAAAACAATCACGTAGGCAAGTCAGTATTGTTAGTCCCTGAATTGCAAGTGAGGTACTGAGGTTAAGAGCGAGTATCTTGCATGTGACTAGCTAATAGTTCATGGCAGAAGACAGTTTCAAAGTGGGAATTTTCTGATCTAGAAGAGCCTCCTCAACTGTGGCATACTAAGTGACAAGAACATGGGTACAAAGTATCAGAGCTTAGAAAGCTATTTTAAAAATTAATCACTTGTTAAAATTTTAAGCTTGTCTGCCAAGGAAATTACTGTAGTTACAATTTCTAATTTTAAGTTACAGTACTTCTACATTATCAGTTACTTTTTATGGCCATGGATCTTAGGTAAAAACACACTTGCTTCCTATACACCTCATTGTCACTTTGACACTTCCAACAAAGGATGAAAATATGATATAACCAGGTGATTTTCTTTCCCCTCCATTTAGTGAAACTACAGCCCTTAAACTAAGAAAATAACCAAGAATATGGATATACTGCAAAAGTAGTAAAATTATTCTTCATTATATTGCCAAGGTAATATAACCTAATTATGTACTGGACATTGTTAGAGTAGAAGAAGTACTAGGTACCAGGGAAAAAAAACCTAATTATTGCTGCCAAGGTGAGTAGAGGATAATAGAAGCTGTGTGCTAAATGTAATCTGAAATGAAATCCAATAATATATCGCATGGCTGAATTTGGGTGGCTACTATGGTAATCTTCAGGCATAAATTTAAATAGGGGGAGGGAGATTCTTTGATCTTATTAATTTATTTTCTGACTTTGAATAACCTGGAGTTTCCTTATATAATAATTGTTCAGAATATGACCTCAGAATTCTCCTTTAGATTATTAAATTCATTTGTTCAATGCTACTCCAGACTTTCCTTGCTGATACTTTTATTTGCTACATTTGCACATAAACTGTCATGAAAATGTGTCTCAGTTCCTATGCCACCACTTGTTTAAAAGCCCATGTTTATTGGGGGTGGAACCTCCATTTTCTTTATTTTTAATCCACCTTCTTTTCTTTAATGTGTCCTCTTGTAAGAATTGATCCTATTGCAACCATTTCCCCCCCTAGTCAAATGTTTAACAAGGCATTTGGAGTGAGGAAACAGTACACAGAGTGATAGTTTTGAGAGACACGTTTCTAAGGTACCTACAAAAATAATAAGTTTTTTGTTTAAGCCAAGAATATAAAAATTGACTTAAGATATTAAACAGTTGCTGAGCAAAAATCCAAAATCTTCCTCTTGCTTCAGTAACAATAGATTTCTTCATTTGAACAAAAATCTACCCCTTTAATGTGCTTGAAAGAATGTAAGTGTTGATAGGGTTTTGTTAGTGTTGACAGGGTTTTTATAATAATGTTGAATTTTTCTATATTGCTTGTAATTACAGTGATTGTCTAACTGTTATGTGAGCCGCCCTGAGTCGGGTTTCTTGAGTGGGCGGCATACAAGTGCAAAAATTAAAATTAAATTAAAATTAAGAAGCAGAAATATTTCTCAGTGTACTGGGCTTTCCATAGTTATCAGGTGTGCTGAGAGGAGAGTAACTGATGCATCTTGATTTGAACTGGCTAATCAGTTTGCTTGCAGTTTTGTCTAACTCTTTATGGATGAATGGCTGTTCCAAGGAGTTTTACATTAATGTACAGTATATAGATATACATTGCAGTGGCTCAACTGGTTAAGACACTGAACACGCTGCCTGGAAGGTCAGGGTTCGATTCCTGGATACTGCATGATGGAGTGAGCTCCCATCTCTGTCCCAGCTCCTGCCAACCTAGCAGTTCAAAAGCAAGAAATTGCAAGCAGATAAATAGATACCACTTTGATGGGAAGGTAAACAGTGTTCCATGCACCCCAGTGTCTAGGCACACCTGCCACAGGTCCACAGAAACATCTGCAGACACAGCACTGGCCCTATGGCTATAAATGGAGATGAACATCAAACCCTAGAGTCAGATATGACTGGCTTTCGAGCAAGGGCGACCTTTACCTATATAGGTATGCTTCATATATATATATTAATGGTTTTAAATGTTGTCTTTGCATGTCTTGTATTTTTATTGATTTTTTTTCCAGAATGCACTATTATTATTAAGTTCACAACCTTAACATCCCATCACAGAAGAAAGAATACTTTTAAAATAGTTTCCTAGATTATAGTAGTCTAAGTGAAGTATTCTCAGAAATAGCCAATGAGGTAATTCACTAGAAAAAACCACTTACACTCATCAAAAAGCAAGCAAAGGAGAGAAGGATCTTGACCTTACCAATAATGTTTGTAAAGTAAGCAAGAGAGCACCACAGATGGGAGTAATCCATGAGTGGCTACCAGCCTTCTAGACAGCTGCAAATTGGTGACATAGGTACTAGAAGAGTGTTATTTGGTTTTATTCGCTCTTCTCTCAAGTTAGAATCAGTTTCCACATATAGTCCCACAACTTAACTGCAGTGAATCATTATATGGCAACTGCTGAGTTATAAAGCAGGAAAAGCTAAAGTTCAATAGATTTTAGTTGCACTTGGACTACAGCTCATAGAAAGCTAGTCAGCATAACACACACACAAAAATAGCATTTTTAAAGACCTGGAACCAATGGATCTAGTTTTGGCATTAGACAAAAATGCTATACAGTAATACCTCGGATAACATTTACCTCGGATAATGCTAAAATCGCATAAAGTTAAGTAATCTGGGGAGGAGAATTGGATCGAATAACGTTAAGGTCCTATGGGATGGATCAGATAACAACCGCTAAAGCCTGTGCAGTTACAATGTATCTCTATGGAGCTTTAATGTTATCCAATCCATCCCATAGGATTTTAACATGCATCGGATAACACTAAAAATCGGATAACACCAAGACTTGTGGAACCAAGTCTTAGCGTTATCTGAGGTATTACTGTACATTGAAATACCCATTTAATTTTGAAGCTGGAGTAGATTATCTTTCTGCCTTCCATGTCTGCCTGTCCAGGGGAGTGAAAAGGGCCGCCGGCAGGAGCCCCAGCTGAAGACACTCCTGACCGCGCCGACGTCTCCGCCTCCCTCGGACTCGCAACACCTGTCTAGGGGAGTGAAAGGGGCCACCGGCAGGAGCCCCAGCTGAAGACATTCCCGACTGCTCCCTGGCCGCACTGACGTCTCCGCCTCCCCCGGACTCGCAATACCTGTCTGGGGGAGTGAAAAGGGCCACCGGGAGGGGCCCCAGCTGAAGACATTCCCGACTGCTCCCTGGCCGCACTGACGTCTCCGCCTCCCCCGGACTCGCAATACCTGTCCGGGGGAGTGAAAAGGGCCGCCGGCAGGAGCCCCGGCTGAAGATGCTCCCGACCGCTCCCTGGCCACGCTGACGTCTCCGCCTCCCCCGGACTCGCAACACCTGTCCAGGGAAGTGAAACGGGCCGCCGGCAGGAGCCCCGGCCGAAGACGCTCCCAACCGCTCCCTGGCCGCGCTGACGTCTCCGCCTCCCCCAGACTCGCAGCACCTGTCCGGGGGAGTGAAACGGGCCGCCTGAAGGAGCCCCGACTGAAGACGCTCCCGACCGCTCCCTGGCCGCGCCGATGTCTCCGCCTCCCCCGGACTCGCAACACATGTCTGGGGGAGTGAAAAGGGCCACCGGCAGGAGCCCTGGCCGAAGACGCTCCCGACCACTCCCTGGCCACGCCGACGTCTC
This sequence comes from Furcifer pardalis, assembly GCA_030440675.1. Taxonomy (NCBI): domain Eukaryota; kingdom Metazoa; phylum Chordata; class Lepidosauria; order Squamata; family Chamaeleonidae; genus Furcifer; species Furcifer pardalis. The sequence goes on from CP126896.1 coordinate 58,747,504, forward strand.
CACCTCCCCCGGACTCGCAACACCTGTCCGGGGGAGTGAAACGGGCCACCGGCAGGACCCCCGGCTGAAGACGCTCCTGACCGCTCCCTGGCCGTGCCAATGTCTCCGCCTCCCCCGGACTCGCAACACCTGTCCAGGGGAAGTGATAAGGGCTGCCGGAGAGACATGCCACCTGTCATCAGATCTAGCAATTATTTTGTTTTTGTTTATTTTGTTTTTTGTGTAAATTTGATTGAGATATGGAGATTTTTGACTAGTATTTGATACTGATGTTTATCGAATTTTTTGTAAGTGTAATGATATAGATACTTTGATGTTCTATGATAATGGTATTGTTTATTTATGATGTATTGATTTGTTGTTTTCATCAATTTGTAACCTTACATTTGCTGTGAACCGCCCTGAGTTGGTCCTTCCAAGTAGGGCGGTATAGAAATCGAAAAAATAAATAAAAATAAATAATAAATAAATTTGTTCTGAAAATAAATGAAGGATGCTTTCATTTAAGATGGTTATGTTCCAGAATCTATAGAAATTAATAATGTTAAGCTATTGTTTTGCTACTCTTAATTTTAAAAAATTTCTGACTAGAACTCATTTTCTTAATGATGAAAGTATTAGGCCCAGATTTGTCTTTAAGCTCTTCTGCTTTGGTTGATGGTAACTTTGCATTATCAGTGGTTCCCAGTGTGGGGCATGCACCCCACTGGGGGACTTCAATTCCCAGAAACCTAAGTCAGTACATTGGCTGGTCAGTGTTTGGGGAATTGACTTAGGCTTTTTAGGTGTTGAGAGTTGTGTTAGCCGCCCTGGGTCTTTCTGAGGAGGGTGGCATAAAAGTGTGTTTAAATAAATAAATAAATAAGCCCAAAAACCAAAGGTTGGGAAACACTGCATTAGATTAATGAAAGGTGCCAGTCAAACTATCTCAAATTTGCAAAATCCTTTATGGTAGTCTAGAGCAAGTACATATATTTGGATATGTTTCTGAGAATCAAGTCCCCCCCACACACACACACAACCCTTCTACCTGCATGAAAACCAGACTTTCCAGTCAAGCAGTTCATTTGTTTATATTTGAAAGATGTGTTAATTAATAATCTCAGCACATAAGAAAGCTTAAGAACAGTAATTATACAGTCTACAACACATCCCAGTGCCAACAAAAGCCTTTTTGAGGCTGACCCTGTAGCCCTAGGCAACACTACGGTGTCCTATTGAACATTCTAGTAATGTAACTAGACCAAGAAATAGGATGTGCACTTCAGATCTAGTTACAGGTTAATGGAATAAGGGGTGCCTGGAAATATTGGAAGACCAGTGATTCCCAGTGTGAACTACTTCACTTTCTTCAGTTTCTCCCTTCTATGGAAGTGTTATAACAAACAGGGGGAGGAGGATGGCTCCATGAAAATATATGCATGGAGAAGGTCCAGTTTCAATATGCAGTAGTGGCATCTCTTGTTAAAAAGGATCATTTAATACTAAAGAAAGTAGTCACTAGAGATTTGGGTGCTAGTCCATCGCTGAACCTAGCAGGGCTGCTCCCATGTCTTTTAGGTGTTGTTGTTTTTTTAAAGTTAAACCCATGTGGTAAAAATATGTTTACTGTTATATATAGTAGAGCTGTGGAAACTACATTTTGGCCCCAGGGTCATGCTGCATATTGCCCACCCAATTTGACAGATTTGAGAAATATTGCCTGCTTGAGACACAGGAGAGTTACTCACAACAAGAGTAGGCTTAAAGCCATATTCAGGCGTTCTGTCTGAGGCAACCACATTGTATCAGTGATGGGATGTAACAGGTTCTCACCAGTTCACCAGAACCAGCAGCAACTTTTCCCAGTGTCCCAGAGAACCGGTAGCAGCTTTTGGGGGGAACCACCTTCGGGGCTTACCTTTTCACTTGGTGTGCATGCATGCCTACAGTGCTTGGCGCGTATGCACGGCCTCCTTGCTGTCCTCCTTGCTGTCCTTGTGTTGTGGGTGGGTGGGTGGGTTGAGGGGTGTGTGTGTGAGTGTGTGTGTGCTTATTTTTATTCTATTTTATTATTTTTTCTTTGGCTCCACCCATGTAATGATGTCATGATGTTAGCTCCACCCACACTGTGATGACATCACGGTGGGGTAGTAAAATTTTTGACATCCCACCACTGCATTGTATCCATAAGGAGGGAAAAGGAAAGGTACAAATATTTGAAAATAAGTCCATTGAAGTTTTCCTGTAGCAGATCCATCTGTCCCTTCGCACAGAGGCATTCACTGTCCAGTCCCTCTTAACACCCTATTCATGGTGATTCATTCATTCTACAAATGAAATGAGAAGCACAAAAATACCCAAGACCCCCAAATTAGAAATGTTCCTTCTTTGATGCCTCCTACTTCTTCCCTCCTATCTGTTTTCCAAAGCTAGGCAGCTGGTTGATTCACGTAGATTCATTTCCTCTCAAACACACACATGCTGATTCTGCTGCCACCGCCTGTGGTCCCTGCAAAGAATAGAAAATGGCTGCCAATTGCTGCTCCACTGGGCATGCCCAGGAAGACAGACCTGCAGAAATAAGTTGTCAGCTGTGGACAGCTGCTTTTCTAAAATTCATGTTAAATGCATAAACCCTGCCACCCATTTCTTAATCTGTTCCTTTCTGGGTGGAATTGTATTGTTATTAAGCACTCAGACAGTCCCAGAATGGCAAGTGCCCTGTACATCTGACTAGTCAAGTCCCTTGCCAAGAATGGTGGATATGGAAAAATTATGGATACAGAATCAGGGAATGCAAGAAACCTATGAGGAAAAAAGAGGTACTCAGTGGAAACGTGATATGGTGGAAGACCACAGAACTTAAATCAGGTCTCTGTTTAATTTTGATGGCAACAGTTTTAAAAATGTGTATATCTATCTCAGTTAAGCTCTGCACTTGTTCACTTGATGGGCCTGTATTAGAAGATAATACAGATTCTTTCCAGGAATAATAAAAAGAAATGCAGTTTGATTTTTGCTGTTTTGTTTGGGGCTATAAGTCTGGTACTTTTCATGTATTTTTTTTTCAAAAAATGTTTTATTCACCATGTGAATTAACAATTATTTCCAGGGCAGACTACAGATGCATTATGTTCTTGCATGTTTAGCTTCCATACTGGGTCCCCCCCCCCCCGATGAATGGTTTTCCGAAAGCTTTATTATTAATTAGAAAAAATGTGTTTGTATTAGAATGATAAATGCAACTGATTAGTACGAATTGTGAGTAATCTCTGTTTCCAGTTTGTTAATGAATTACACCCTTTTAGCATCTTAAACTGATATACTGTAAACTCTTTTAAAATACACCATGGGTTTTGATGATATATTCTGTTAGGAAATAGATAAGGTTGTTTCTGTGTGGAAAGGCTGCAGTTAACTACCTTTTGATTGAAACAATCTCTCTTTTCATTTCCTGGAGTTTTTTGTGAGTGAATTTTCTTTTTCTTTCAGGACTGGTCAACTATGTCTGTCAAGACCAAGTGCTAGAACCTGGCTTGGCTACAAAGTCTGTTCTGTGTGCCAAATTTTGATCCAACTGTAGGCTAAGCTGGAAAGCTATACAGCTCATTTGCCTAGAGACTTTGTCCATACTAAACAATTTCTATGCTTCCACTTTCTCTCCCCTTTTCTGTACAAATCTGCACTAATGAAAGGATCAGGACCTACATATTTGCTAGCATTGTGTACTACAAAATCCATTGTTTATTTTCTTTCACTCAAGAGCCCTATCTAGTTTTATAGCTCCTGTGTCACTAAACTTTCACTTTATTGGTACAACAGATTTGCCTGCTTACCCATTTATTGGTACTCCTACTTTTACTATAGAGTGTAACTTTGATTATTTCAATCTTAATACTTCCATACAGATGGAATAACATTGAGTCATTATGACAAAAGTTGCAGCCCTGTATCCATTTGGATATGTGAAATAAGGGGAAACAGTGGATCTTTAGATGAATGCTGGAATTGCAGTGTAAACTGGAATGATCTCTCTCACTCGCTTTCATTTGTAATGTAGCTTTTGGTGATGTTTAGAGTTGCAGGGTGGTCTCAGTGGAAGACTGTTGACAAGTATTTGTTAACGTGTGTGGCAGTGGGAAAGGGAAGGATTATTTGTGAAAGTAGCAATCAACTTCATTGCCAGCATCATTATATGTGCAAAAATATATTAAAGTGTTGTGATTAAGTGAAAACACAATTTTTCAAGTCACACCAGAAGCAATTGTATGTGATTATGAAACATGTTGTAATTTTTAACAACTGGAAACCTTGTAAAGATGTCTGTGTGATAAATAGTGGTTATCATGCACTGTTGCCCACCTCACCTGTACTTTACCCAGTAATCCATCTCACTGGGATTGTTTCTAACATACTAATCCTCTTCATAGATTTAAGCAACTCCTTCAGAAACAGGCCAGAGAAATCTTGCCTTATGTGCTGTGCAAATGTAACATTTCTCCTTGTAAGATTAGCCAGACAAAGAAAATTGAATGCTGAACAACAAAATATATACTGTAATAATATTTTATACACTGTCCTCTCTTGGAACCCAAAACACAGTGTCTATGTTAGTTTGTCACCATTTTATAAAGACTTACTCTGATACACGTATTAGTGGTCAGAAAGTCATTTTGCTGGTGGGAAGTTAATGAGCGAGTTGAAGGTTAATAGATTATGCCTATTGTCTTCCATGTGGTAAGTAGGACAGGCATGCGTATGAGGCATTTAGGAAAGGTACAAAGAGATTCAAGTCTTTGGACCAAATTAGAGCTGTCTTGGAACCCCAGCCTGGCCTCTGGCATTTCCAAAATGATTGCATTCCTTTTCCCATGACATTACCACTTAATAGGTTCCCAGCTTTTCTATTGGATTTTTTTTTTCTTTTAACGTTCTAGAAAATTGGCACTTCTTTTCTAAAACTTGATTTCTGTCAGTAAAGAGCTTTAAGCTGAAAATGTGCTGGTATCTTCTCCCCAGCTGGCTGGATAGTTGAGTGAGTTAGGTATCCAGCTGCAGAGGCTAGGAGCTGTGCATCGTAGAAGAGCAAACTGTATGGTCCCAGGATGCCCTTAAAAGAAGGGAGTGGTAAACCACTTCTGAGTACTGTCTGTCTAGAAAACTCTGACAAGTCAGGATTTCCCTGAAGAATTTCTCTAAATGTGAATTCTGCCCTACACATTCTTTATCCTTGAACTGTTTGGTTCAAGCCCTCTTTCCAAGATATAGTATTGGGTTATTGCAGTCTAAATAGATGAATTTTACCATCTTTCTGATGTACACCATTGTTTTCCTTCTGTTACCTCACAGACAAAAACAACAAGTTGTTACAAAAAGAATAAGGAGGTATCTAGAGAGCCTTGGCATCTAAAGTTTGTGTGCGGGTCAAGTAATAAAGCAAACCATATCTGACTTGAAGAATGTCTGTTGGCAACTGTGAGAAGCAGGCATCTACTTGTACGAAGCCAGTAGTGATTTTAGTTTCCCAGCTGGCTGAAATAGCACATTTGCTCCTTTTAAGGGTCATAGTAACATTGTAAACCTTATTGGCTGTAAAAGTTTAAACACTGCAATAACCACATGCAAGCCATACAAAGCACCTGTTAGAACAGGCATATAATGTAGCCGCTATTGTTTGTAGCAATTGCTCTGAATTGCTCTGTATATGGATACAAAGAAGAAAAGGAAACTGAGAGGAGATATGATAGTACTTTTCAAATACCTGTACCTGAAAGCTAACCATAAGATAATTAATGAAATTACCTGAAAGATAATCATAAAGAGGAAGGGAAGGAGCTGTTCATCCCAGAGTGCAGGGCACGTAATAATGGGCTGAAACTAGGAATCCCGATATAGGCTGAGTATTAGGAAAAACCTCTGAACGGTTAGACCAGTATGACCATGGAACCAACTGCCTAAAGAGATTGTGAACACTTAAACACTGAAAGTATTCAAGTGAGAATTCTACAGCCATTTGTCAGATCTGCTTTGATTCGGATTGGTGCATTGAGCAGGGAGTTGGACATGGTGGTCTAAAAGGACCCTTCCGACTCAGTTATTCTGTGATTCTGTTTCCTAGACAATATCTCTAACCAGTGCCATAGTTTAAGGTGTGGGTTGTGCTAGCATTCATGTTACGAAAGATGAGCACTGAACCCTAGAGTCGGATATGACTGGCTTTCGAGCAAGGGCGACCTTTACCTTTACCAATGGATGGCTTTTGGCCAGAAGAACAAGATCCGTAGCCATATATTAGTACCGTAATATGTTTTGTGTGGAACAGTTACAGTGGTAAATATTATAGATGTTGCTTTCATGTTTTTTCAACAGCTGTTGTCACATGTAAATTGAATGAATCAAGATACTGTACTGTATGCTGTAGGCACAAGCCTTCTCAAATCTGTGTGTAAAATGCTTTCACATTGCTTTCTTCTTCTAGGACCATTTTGAGGACATTAGAAACTTGTGATGGTTAGTTGCACCAAAATCTTAGCTTGTTCATTCATGTGAACTTGGAAAACAGCATTTTCCTTGCAAATCAGCATGCCAAACAATTTTTTGATCTCAGCAATGGGAAATATGTCTTCTGAAAACCAAAGCGTTGGACCTAGATGTAACAAAATTTAAAGCAGGCCCAGTGAAATAAATGGGACATATTAGGCATGTTCAACTGATATGAATATAAACCAGTCTAATTGTTTGCTGAGTTAATTTAAAACAGCACACTGTAGTTGTGTGTAAACTAAGAACCAGAATCCTCTCCCTTCATGCATGAAGACTGGTGAACAAGAAGAGAAAACTGAAATCATGGTTTTCTGTTCTTTCTTGAAACAGTCTATAAGTTGCATTGATTGCACTGAAACTTCAAACTGTGTGTGTATGCCTATAATTGTCATCTTATAATTGTTGTTGAACATCATCACATGAATGGGATTTCCCTTGAAACTGGCAGTAACTGGAATGTACACTTGGTTTTAGTGGAACGATACACGCGTAATGAAATATTTTGCTTGGGAAACAGATGTTTTAGTGAGAAATAAACAGGTGGCAAGCTGGCTGAATGAAAATGAACAGTTATGTTACTTGTGCTCTCTGTAGGTTTACAGATTTAATACTGAGAAGATTGAGAAAACCTAGGAGCCAAACTGGTAACAAAATCCTGCCAGTCCTACTTTCCTGTGTACAGCAAAAAAATATGGTTAGTGAGAGCAATTCTGCTGGACTATTTTGACCCAGTACTGATTTCAGTTTCCCAGCACAGGAACAATGAAGCTATAATAGTATCAAATAACACTTCAAATGATTTTTTTTCTGTGACCTTTCTGCAATCCATATGAAGATTGCTGACATTGTAAAAATTTATAGCTAACCTTCCATCTTCATTTCTATTTCAGTTGTCACGTGATGCTGATTGCAGTCATAGACATATTTGAAGTTGGCATTAGGGCTCCATCAGAGAGCAGATATAAACATATACTGTATTCTGAAAAGGTGTTAAATGCAAGATATGTGTTCTCCTGCAGCATCTGATTACATTTTAGTAGCTCATTAGCATTCGGGGTGTGTTGATACTGATATGGATTTTGTAAGGATAGTGGAAAAATGGATAATCTCTATTTAGAAATGTGTGTGCTGATTATATGCAAGCTATTTATATGCAGGATGTAACATGAGAAAAAGATGGACCTGTATGCAGAATCTGTAGTGTTAGAGTTATTTACATGAAATCCCATGAAAAATGTATAACCTTCTGAAGGACTTTTTACTGCTTTGCATCTCACTTAGTCATCTTCTTGGAGAAGCAACATATCACAGTTAAAATAATACCATTTATTACAATAATTTTTTAAAAAATTATTCGCTGGACATAAATTTGCAAAATATTGGTCACTATTCATAATAAACAAGAAAAATAATATTGAAGGAAAAAATTATAGCTAGCTAAAGTTGTGGGTCTGAATGGTGAGCTTCTGGATATATCTTCAAGCTCTGTCTTCCACCCCCAGTGTTTTCAGAGGTTGATATTTATTGAGTTATAGTCGGTGGTTGAAGTGTCACAATTTGAAACACAATGCACACATTTCATTTAGTGTAGTAGAAATTGGTTAGATGACAGCTTCTCTCCTCTGATGAAAAAAAAGTGCTTGGGATGCAATGCCTACTAACTGGAGAACAAGATTCCATTATAATGTTTCATTATGCCCTTTTAGAATCTGTCTACATAAGAGAAGGACAATGCTGCCAGCCCAACCCATAATATGGCATGTTTTCCTGACCTGGTTCTTGATTTCTGTGTGTTTAGCTGAAAGTCTGTACAGGAGCTATCATCCATAAGGAGATTCTATGTATAAACAAGAAGCCAACATGGTTAGCATTCCTGTTTATGTAGAACACCTATGGTTTTTACAGTTTGGTTCACACTCTTAAGTCCTATTTTGCATACCTTTGGCTATTGTCATTGTTATGTGTTGTCAAGTTATCCATGACTAATGGTGATCCTACGAATGTTCCCAACCACCTTGCTCAGCCCTTGTAATTTTCAAGGGCATTCTTTTGAAAGTTCAACCATTTCTTTTCCTGCTGCCTCCAACCTTTCCCAGGATTACTTTCTTTCTGAAAGAATCTTCCCTTCTCATGATATGCCCAAAGTGTGACACCCTCAGTTTAATCATTTTTGGACCTTTAGCTACATGAGCAAAATCCAGGGTATTGTGTTCACAAATTTAATATCCACATTGATGCCTTCTGATGTTTGTCTGTGTTGGAGTATAGGAATTGCTTTTAAGCTACTGTATATGGGAACTGTGTCTGTTAGTCACACAAGACTGAATTTGCCATTAGAAGCTTATTTTCATTGATCCAGTCTGGGACACAAATGCCCCAGAAATTGTCTCTCTTTAAACAAAACCCTAGTGTCCCAATAAAATTTAATGTCCTGATTTGTTGATGTACAGGCTGCCATGTTACTTTTTCTGTGTCCTAAGTAGGTTTGGAGTTCACTGAGCATTTTATAAACATAGTTAGCAGTTGTCTGGGGCTCAGTTAACAGTCTGCTCAGTGGAAATAGAGAGCAAACATAAGCTGCCATTTGAGCACCTCATTGTTGAGCCCACAGTCTCTGCATTGCAACCACAGTCATGCAGTGACCAACACAAGCCAGATCTTCATTTCATTCCTTGTTCCCTAATTTTTATACTTTCCTGTACTGAAGGGCTTTGGAGAACATAAAAGATACTGTCATATATATGCTATGGAACCATTTGGTGGTACCGATAAAGGCATTCTAAACTCTATAGTTTTTGTTTTAGCTTATTGACCTCATACCTACATTTGTTTTGTTCTTTTATTTCTAGATAGTAAAGGGAATTGACTAGTTTCAACATGGATATTCCTTTGGTTTTTTCCCTATTTGTTCTGTTTAAAGATATTGTATACAAAGCATTGTAATCTTTGTGCTCATAGGTTGTTACAACATAAATAAATATAAAAAATGCAGCAATATATCTATTACTGTACAAAGATTTTGAAAGAGCCAAATGACATTTGTTTTAGAGTGACAGTAGCGGTAATGCAAATACTGTATTGCTGCTTTCTTTCTCACTGCTTAATCCAATGTTCATATATCAGCACTATTCAAATGATCCTTAACTGTGTCAGTAGAGCAACCACAGTTACTGTGTCAAATGAGAAGAAAATAGGGCACAGATTGAAATTCAGTCTGAACTGTGCATAATGCTGGATGCTTTAATCAACAGCAAAACTGTTAATATATAATAATGACTATTTTTTTGTAAATATTTTTCTAAGATAATTCTTAGGAAAGTAAATATTTCATTCACCCACTCTTCAGCATGCAATACTTCAGTAGAAGTTTGCCAGCAGAGTATCTTTGTTTCATCATCAGGCATTGCTTATTGGATACTAGCTAGTATTGATCAGAGCCTATACCAAACAGCTTATTTGTAAACAGTATTTATTTGTAAACACCGCCAACCATCTGGTCTCAGGCCCCACCCTCCTGAGAGTAAAAACCATGGACTGCGCCAGGTGGCCCCAACACTGCCGCTCAGCTGGCCTCAGGCCCCACTCTCCCAGGACTGGGTAAAAGCCCCAGACTGCGCCAGGTGGCCCCAATACCACCGCTCAGCTGGCCTCGGGGCCCACTCTCCCAGGACAGTAAAAGCTGTGGACTGCACTGGGCAGCCCCAACACCGCCGCCCAGCTGGCCTGTGGTCCCACCCTCCCAGGAATGGGTAAAAGTTGCAGACTGCGCCAGGTGGCCCCAACACCGCCGCTTAGCTGGCCTTGGCCCCACCCTCCTGGGACTGGGTAAAAGTGCAGACTGCACTGGGCAGCCCCAACACCACTGCTCAGCTGACCTTGACCCCACCCAAGTTGGGCTGGGGAATGGAAGGCAGCTGAGCAGTGGTGACTCTCCTGACTGTATTGCATTTTCATTTTTATGTCAGATTTATTGATTGTATTGATTGTATTGCATTAAGTTATACTGTACTTATATTATATCATTGTATTTATATTTGATATTGTAATATATGTTGCCCATGTTATGTTAGCCACTCTGAGTTGCTTTGGCAAGTAGAGCTGCATATAAGTCTAAATACAAAATGCAAACAGTAAGACATCTTTTCTAAGTTGTTTGTGGGTCTATTGCTTCGACATTCAGAGAGGAAAAAGCTAATCAGATTTTTGGGGTTCTTCTTGATAAAGGTAAAGTTTTCCCTTGCTTGAAAGCCACTCGTATCCAACTCTAGGGTTCAGTGCCCATCTCTGTTTCAAAGCCAAAGAGCCAGTGCTGATCAGAAGTATCACTTTATTACATCTCCTTATGTTTTGATTGATGTCTATAATTCACATGGATTTACAAGGACTTCACTGTTTGCTCTCTAATGGGAAATTAAAAGAAAGCAGAGCCCTTATGGATGGTGTTGATGCAGTGCCTGGAGGAACCAAGACGAAACATCTGGTCGGTGGTCTGCTTGGAAAACTTGCATTTGCTCCCCATCACTACGATTTGGTCACAAGGCTATGTACTGTATCTAGACAGGCAGCCTGCCAGCTGTTGGTCCTGTGCAACCCATGGCACTCCTTCAACTTGGCTTGCCTGGTGCTGGAACTGCCTAACACGAGGTCTCCTTACTCTGGGAGATACCTGGTTCGAACAATGGGAGGGACTAAATACATTTCTTGGAAGGATTATTGTGGCTAATCCACTTGCCTGAGCAGGGGCTATTTTCAAATGCTTTGTCAGTTGATGCATTAGCACTAAACCCTAGGAAATGCCATAGTGCTAAGCTCCTCCCTTAGTAGAGAACACTGCCATATAATAATAAACCAAGGGGGGTTGGATTAAAAAAGGTACAGGAGTCTGTTGGAGATGGGGAATATATAAAGTATGACAGGAAGAATTTGTCTGGATATTTGGGGAATCTGCTGTGGGCCATATAAAACCTGGCACTTAAAAGATGAACAAATGCTCTGTTTGCATGAGCCCTTTGTTGTTTAGCAATTATTTTCTTCTGGATTGGTCTCACTGTTCTTGCAACTAGTATTGCAAAATAACAATCAAAGCTATCTTGCAATTTAAATTATTTCATGAGTTAAATGGGTCAGATTGTCGGTGAGTCCCACTTAGTCACTCCACTCTGTCCCATCTGGAAATGCTCTCCCTTGTGGGTACAGCTGCTATCTAAACAGTATGACCCTATTCAGATTCACTTGGGTTGTGACTCACTGAACTTTATAGGAGTTAGTTCTAAGTTAAAATGCATACGATCAAGCTGTTTCATTAATAATATCTTCTAAACACGTTGAGGAGCTGGAGTTGGCAATGGTGGTGGCTGCTACTCATAACCGAGTATACATTTTACCCCTGGAAATCATTTTCAGGAAAAATGCCACTGGCATGAATTTGTTTAAGGTGGATCCCAGCCTGCCAGAAAGTGACCCACACACTGTGGTCACAGAACCATCTCCTGTGGCATGTATGAAATGAGGCATGCAGGATTTAACACTGGGACTGCAATGGACTGCTGCAGCCTTGAGAATATTAACAAGGTGCGCCTTCACAGCCAGTCCATCTGGCATGGCCTCTTCTGCCTCCATGACCATTGGGATTCAGAATAATGAAGTGGTTCTTCCTCCACTCATTTTGCCATTGGACCCAATATGATGATTTCCAGTGACATTTCCTCTACTGATCACCACGAGTCTCTGGCTGTATGGTCTACTCCATTATCATAGAGGGATGTCCAACCATGCTAGCTGGAATGCAAATATAGTAAACCAGGGGTTCGCAACCTATCACCTGTGGGCCAGACCCGGCCCATTGCTGCAAATCATTCAGCTCGTGGCAGCAATCCTAGAAGCGGAAGCATTTATGACAGCTGTAAATGCACCCATGCATGCACAAACACACCAGCTGCAGTTTATGGCAGCATTTACAGCAGGGGGAAACGTTGTGTCCGGCCCGCTCAGCTGTCTGAGGGGGCCCTGGTCCAGGCCATGGCACAAAAAGGTTGAGAATTCCTGTAGTAAACAAATGTATGCTGAGACTGTGTGTTTTGTTTGTGCTTCACAGTGCTTCTTTATCAACTATATAAATGTAGCCCCAAACCACATGTATGTGTTAGGTCAGGGTTTTTCTTTTGTAAAGTGCAAGTTCCTTATAGGAGGTATACAATAGAACCCCAGACAACGTTATGACATGGTTCCACAAGTCATGACGTTGTCCGGTTTTTCACGTTGTTCGATACATTGATCGAACAATGCTAATAAAAAGCCCTGACGTCAGGAACAAACCACGCCGAGGCAAGGCTCGGCTTGTCCGAAATCCTCCCCCCCGGGTAGGTGCGCGATCGCATGTCGTTCGGGGTTATGGCAAGGTACAGGAAAGACCCCCGTATCCTGCCCTAACCCCGAACGACACGCTTGCGCACGCTCAAAGTTGTGAAAGTGTAAGGATCTTTACCCTTTCGCAACTCGAAGTTTTGAAAGGGTAAGGATCCCCGTACCCTTTCCAAACATTGTGGGGGCGGGCGCTGGGGGGGGGCTGGATTGGGTAGATGTTCTACCCAATCCAACTCCTCCCCCCACACATATGATTGTTCCGAATAACGTGAAAATTGTGTTATTCGATACAAGATTTTTCTGAAAATCTTGTCACGTTATGCAGTTTTCACGCTATACGGTACTCGCGTTACCCGGGGTATTACTGTACTAACTTTAAAAAGCAGGTTACTGAAATTATAATTACTACTGTTAAGTTTGTCCACCATCCGCATAAGTTGAGATCCAGATGTGTTAAATTTAAGTTCAGGATGACTTGAATTACAGTCTCACTGCTTTTTAGTTTTCTTAGAGGACTATGATAAGAGGCCAAGAGTAGGTAATACAATACCTTTTATTGGGCTCTCCTGATTTGGTAAAAGCATACAAGCTTAGATGCTCTTTTGTTTTCTGTTCAACAGCTGTAAGTAATGCAGAGATATAATGGAAGTGACTCCTTCGAGTACAGTCAACATATTATACTGTGTGATGAATATAATACCGAGTGGTAACACACTTTATTACACAAATACCAACAGAATTTCACCTTGTATTATCAGTAAAGTTTTCCATGCCATATTCTGTGAAAGCTGTTTCAGCTTTCAGGATCAAAGTCTCATAAAATACCTTTTATGACTCTGAAGTTACAAGTGGAAAGTAACATTGAGGTAGGATTGGCCTAAACTACAGATAATTTGCTAGTCCCTAATACACATGGGGCCATAACAGCATTTAGAAGAACAATTCAAACGACAGTGAAAGCCTTGAGCAGTTGCCCGGGCTGACACTCAGTTCAAACAGAGCAGAGATGATAACAATAGGTGATTGGATTGCTCTGAGAGTTGGTGTCCCTCTTCTCCTGTTAAGGAGAAGATACTGGCTTGAGGGTAATCATAGGTAGCTCAGAGGTAAGTTCCTGAACTAGCTCTTGGTCCTGAAATTCAGTGTCACTACCATGAGTAAGAATGCTTTTCATCAAATTAGCCACTCAATGAGAAAGGTAACCTAGGGCAAAAACAGATATTGATTTAAAGACATTGCTTGCAGCTATGTGTAATTTCCATTTTACTCTAGAAAAAAAATGTAACAGAAAGGATGGTTTAGGACCCTAGTACAAAGGCTTAGCAGCACTTAACCCTTCCTCCTGTTAACAGATCCATTTGGATCAGCATCCACTATTCCTGCCACTAGTGTTGCAAAATAGCAATAAAAGCTATCTTGCAATAGAAATTATTAATTTGTTAAACCCGATCCAGATCAGAATCCTAGGAAGGGAAGGGATCTGAGCCTTCTTATTTCCATACCGGGATCATGATCAAGAGCAGCTTCCTGGATTTACACTAAAGGAAACAAGAAAAACTATTGTAGCTACCAGCACTGTCTTTAAAGTAATGTTTACTTTGGCCTTGTATTAGGCGTCTTGGTAACCTTCAGGCTAAACTATAATAACATGCTTTATGTGTAACAAACTTTGAAAATAGACCAGAAATTACAATTAGTTCAGCACTTGGCAATCCATTTATTAATGAGAGTGAGCAAACAGGAACAAATGGATTAACTGTGATTTAATTTTGATGGCTTCCAAATTGTTTTTGAGGCATGAGTCAAAGTGTTGCTTTTTACTCTTGAAATCCTACTTGGTCTAGCGCCAAATTACTTTACAGACCATTTTCTCCCAAGCAAACCAATCTGTACTCCTCCTCCTCTTCCTCTTCTTCCTCTTCTTCCTCTTCGTCCTCTTCTACTACTACTACTACGACGACGACGATGACGGCGACAACGACGATGACTACTACTACTACTACTACTACTACTACTACTACTACTACTACTACTACTACTACTACTACTACCTGAGATTCTGAGATACGATACTACTACTACTACTACTACTACTACCACCTGAGATTCTGAGATATGATACTACTACTACTACTACTACTACTACTACTACTACTACTACTACTACTACTACTACTACCACCTGAGATTCTGAGATATACTACTACTACTACTACTACTACTACTACTACTACTACTACTACTACTACTACTACTACTACCTGAGATTCTGAGATATGATACTACTACTACTACTACTACTACTACTACTACTACTACTACTACTACTACTACTACTACGTTTAGGCCAGACATGAAACTGCCAAACTGAAGGCACCTTTTAGTGAGTTCATTCTACAGTTCCTTTCACCTGACCTAGTGTGAGAAAGATTAGCTAGCAATACAAGGTTGCCGTTATCAGGGTATGCCCGATTGGTTCAAAAATGCCACAATCTTTGAGTAGGCTCTTTCTGTGTACCCTACCTGTACTGTAAGACACAGGTATGGGGTCCTTCTTCCATATTCAGTTCTGTGAATAGGAAGCAAATGCCTCTCATTAATGCTACCCGTACAGTAAAACTTTGAGATATGAAATTACAGTCAAACCTCGCTTAGCAAGCAACTCACTTAGCAAAAAACTCGCTTAACGAGCGGGTTTTTCAAAAGGTGAGCTGACTCGCATAACGAAAATTTTCGCCATACGAGTCCGACTCACATAGCGACAATTTTCATTATGTGAGTCAGCCTTTTCCTATGGAAACACTAACATAGCGAGCGTTTCTACGGGAGAAACTTGGATAATGAAAAAAATTCGCTATTGCGAGTTTTCCCCCTAAAAAAGCTCATTATGCGAGTTTTCCCATAGGAATTTTCGCTATGCGAGTCTGACTCACATAGTGAAAAACTCGCATAGCGACCAGCATCGCAGAACGAATTAAATTCGTTATGCAATGTATTACTGTAATTCATTCCTTGAAGTTTTTGTATCTTGAAAATTTTGTATCTCGAAATGCGTTATCCCATAGGAATGCATTGAAAAGCAAAAAATCCATTCCAGAGCTCAGAAAAAAGCAAAAAAAAAAAACCCCTTATTTTTTTTCCTGTTTAAACTTCTTTATAAAGTGCACTTTGGAATTTTTTGCTGCATTTTGGTCACTTTATAAAGAGATTTGAACAGATAAAATATATTTATTTGGCTTTTTTCTGAGCTCCAGAAGTGTATTTTGGTTTTCAATGCATATTCGGCACATTTTTGACAGCACCATCTAATGGCCACTTCTGGTAATTGCAGAAAAAGTACCCACCAATCAGCTGTTTCAGAGACGAGGGAATTTTTAGCACTTCCTGGTTGCAGGGAAAGCTTTTGACAGTGCCAAAATGGGACAAAAAGTTCAAAAAACGGAGCAGAAATGCCATGTGAAACATTGCAAGCCCCCCCCATTTATCTTGAAAAAAAATCTCGAAGCAAAACATTTTTGAGATTTCCTTTCGTATTGCAAGTTTTTGTATGTAGAGATATTCACAACGTGAGGTTTTACTGTACTGTGAGATAACCTTCCCCATGGGTACTTATGGCTTCTAGTCTGTTGTGGCTTTTAGAAAAATTCCAACCCCACATCCACTTCGTGAGAGATGGTAACAGGTGAAAGTAAGAGATTGCTAGGATATGGCATGGCCTTGTGCCACAGGACCACTATAGCAACCATGAAGGCCATTCTGGGTCACCCAGAAATGATCTGGCAAAAGGAGCTCTGGTGAAGTGGCAACAGGCCCAGCAAGCTGGCAGTGGAGGTTATATAGCTCTAGAAATAGAAATGTGATAAAAGATTTCTTAAGATGCAGTATGTTGATTACTTGCAACTCTCACCTTATGTACATGAGATACACTTCAAGTCTTTCATCAGCTGGCAAAGGCAGAACTTTTCAAGGAAGGGTTTAGAAATATTTTGCCATTCTGTTCATCTGGACCTGCATGCTTGTTTGACTGCTGACTCAGCTTATCCTTTAGTCTTAAACTGTTATTATTTCGGTGATATTTGTGTTATATCTTTTTATGTTGTTTCAATCACATCGACTGTATTTCATTCTTTTGGTTATAATTCTGTATGTGAAACATACAGAGTAGCTTTTGCCAGTTGGGCAATATGCAAATACAATGAACAAATAAACGAACAGTTTAGCAAATGTCAGGAGCAGAAAATAGTATTAAAATTAATGTTTTGTTTTTTCATATACAGTTGTTCCTCGCTTAAAGAGCATAATTTATTTTATTTATTTATTTATATTTCTATACCGCCCTTCTCGCCGGGACGACCCAGGGCGGTGTACAACATCATAAAAACATAATAAAACCCAACCCAAACCCATAATGGGTTCCACAGGATTGCTCTTTAAGTGAGTTTGCTCTTTAAGTGAAACACCATTGTAAATGACCAATTGGGAGGGGGATTGTGAATCCCGATTTATTTGTTAAGCGAGTTTTTGGTTGGTTTTATTTGTTAAGCGAAGTGAAGATTCAGAGAATATTCTGCTCTTTAAGCGAGTTACTCTTTAAGCGAGGCGCTCTTTATGAGAGGTTTGACTGTATATATTTTTAGTTAAGACTATGTTTCCTTATATTTTCAGAGGATGAATTCTAATGTCTGTCATTTATTCCTGCTTCTATTATGGCATAAGCTACTCTAAAACATCTTGGCCTACTATTTATTACACCTCAAATAAATAAGCTGGAAAACAGGTTCCATATATTCATTGAAAATATATTCCATGTTAGAATAGATAAAATATTTTTTAAGTTCCAGCAATTTTCCTATGTCACTCCAAATGAAGAAAAAGGAATTTGGTAGTTATAAATGTGATCATTATAACTTTAGCAATGATAACTTTTAGAACTACACATGTTTCCTGCATTGTTTCCCTTTTGGGGAAGAATAATTTTCAATATGGGGCTGCCCTTGAAAATAGTATGGAAACTTCTGCAGGTCCAAAATGTGGTGGCCAGAGTGGTTTTTGTGACTATATTCCCAGTCTGCCTACTATGGCTCCCTTTTAATTTCTGTGCTAAATTTAAGCTGTAGGTTATGACTTTTAAAACCTTTAATGGCTTGTGACTTTGATATCTGTCTGAATAGCTCCTCCAAAAGCAAATCCCCACATCACACATTTCTCCCAGTCCACAATTTTCATTGTGGCCAAACTGAGAAAGGCTAGAAAGGTAATACTGAGGAAACGGACTTTTTCAATATGTGTTGCTGCTATTAAAATGGTATGGAATAAACTTCTAGTTGAGATGGTCTGGGCTCTGTTCCTCCCAGTATTAAGAAACTGTTTAAAACTGTATTGTATAATAAAGCAGCCTTTAAGAACATAATCTCAGATGGTGATAATTTTGATGTTTGATTTCTCAGTTTCCTGTAGTGCACCACATTTGAGTCAATTATAGCATCATTGGATTATGTTATATGAGTGGGGATTAAAGCGGTTTCCTTTTTGTTTCTTTATTTGTACACCACCCAGAATAGTGTGTACTCACTAATCAGGCAGTATATAAAAATAGTCCAATTTCCACTTAAACATGCACTGCTTTTGCTGAACATGCAAGCTAAGTGTTACATATAGTCATTCACAGGAAATAAAGAGAGAACAGAAGGGAATTTGTGGAGTACCTCAAAGTGATCATTGATTCAAAAAATAAAACATTAATCACTCATTCAATATGATGACTCAGTAGACCATCAACTGCATCAGAGGGGAAAGCTTTTTAAAAATTATCTTCCACCTGTTCTTGTGTGAAAAAATAGCAGAATGTGTAGCCAAAATCTAAGAGGAAAAATGCTTTCACCTTAATATGTTGAGCAAGTTAAAAACCAGAAAAGGCTGAAACGTCACTCCCAGTTGTTCAGCAAGGAAGGCAGGGCAGGCAGGTGGCACAGGATCTAACCTCCCTTCCAAATAGCTGATGGGTGAGATTTCCATTTCTCTTACAATTCTCTGTGTTTTCAACTCCACCTGATGAATCAAAGTGAAGAATCACGTTGTTTAACAATATTTTCTGTTGCACCTCAGGCTACTATTGCTGAGTTTCTTTCTGCCCACCGAAGGCAGGGGTTAAAGGGAGAAGGGTTTGCTCAAGCAGAATGAAAGAGGGTATTATACAACCGTCCTGCCAATTCTCTTTTACAACTTGAGCAGAACAGGAAATGGCCAGGTGGCAGTAAACATGTGGGAGGTTAAATCAGAAACCAGACAGGGCTTTACTTCACACCTTTGAGATTGAAAGGGAGACATTTAAAACTAATCTGAATAATCTATTGTTACTGATAGCTGTAGGAAGCTGTATTGCTATGCTTGCTTGTCTAACATTCTGCTTGAGCAAACCCTTCTCCCTTTAACCCCTGCATCTGGTGTATATAAACCACGCCTGTAAGTTTTACTCCTTGTCTGAAGAAGTGGACTTGATCCATGAAAACGAACAATAAAAATATAGCAGTTAGTCTTTAAAGTGCTACTTTTTTGTTTTATTACTTTTTGTTTTTGTTTTCTGATATGCTCCTTTTAGAAATTACCTAAATTTAGTAAACTGGTTTTGAACTCTGCTTTGTGTTTGATCTGATGCTCTTTTTTTCTGTTGCAATTTTTAAAAGGTTCAATTATTTCAAATAGTTCAGTGTCTATTTATGGAGACTCTCCAAAAGAGAGCCTTGTGGGAGAAAAAAACAGAAATAGAATAGGTAAATAAATAACAAAAATTTAAAAAAGGTCACTGAATAGAGACGTTTATACAGTATTTCAAAGAAGACCTATGGAAAAGAGCATGATAATAAAAAAAAAATCTGAAGAACAGATGCCAGAAACATATTCCTTCCTTTAGCTTTGAACTTCATTTATTTTAATTCACACAGTTTTATATTTGTCATCTGTTATCTTTCAAAAACTTAATGCAGCTATTCTTTGGATAGAAAGATACTTGAATTCAATGTTTGGCCTGCTTTAGGAAATATCACCAGCACAAGAGGAAGCAGAATTTTAAAATGATATGACTGGAGACATAGTCAAAAAGATAAACAGAAATTGGAGACTGTGCTGACTGGATGTGATAGGAAGAATTACCCTAGATTAAACTGCTGTTTGGATTAACGTTTTTCTTATCACAGTGTTCAAAAGTAAGTACTCTGGAAAAGGATCTTGACTTTGTTTATCAGCAAATGCTTTCATGCAATGTTGAAAACAAGTTCAGAATAAAAGGAACAAGGGGCAACAAAGCAGCTTTCAGATGTTGATGTGCCAGTTAGCTGGAGTTGCAAAGTTTAAGCAGAACATTGTAGATCAGTACAAGTGGGAGGAAGGTGAACAGGAAAGCTACATGCAAGAGGTAATGTAACAGTTTGCCACCCTGCTTGCTCACCATTATTTGTTGATGGCCTCTGAAAAATAAGTGTATCTTTTTTGTAGAATGCATGTAACTTTAGGGGGGATTTTCTACTTAGTATAACCAGAAACAAGGTGGTACTCTTGCATGCTTAACAGTTGTACAGCTGGACTAGCTAGTGAAGAAACTAACTGCTCCCACAACCAAGCCAGTGGCTCACTTCCCCTCAGCTGTAGCCCCTCTTCCTAGCACCCTGGAGACCACCGGCAGCAGGGATAAGTATAAAATAAAATAAAATAAAATAAATGGGGGACCTGAGGGGAAGAGGGAATTAAGGAGTGTGTTTTGTAGCAGTGGCTCCAAGGTTAAAAAAGTTCTGCTCAGGTTTCTCAATGGAGGTGGAAACTGGGACAAGCACCACGTGACCTTCACTCAATTAAAAAAAAATCCAATCAGAATCCAGGTCCGTTTAACAATCAAGATGCCACTTCAGACAATCAGCCTTAGGCTGGCAGATACAGCATAATTTTCCCTTTTTTTGTACCAAGACTATATAGAATGCCCTCGTTTACTCATCTTCTTCAAGAGTTCCAGCAGTGCATCCATTACTTGGATACCGTAACTCCAAACCTCACCAAACCTGGAAAGGCTTGAGAAAAGAGTCAGGAGAAGATTTGCTCCAATTTTGGTGTGTCCGGATGGCTCGGGGGCTGAGCTATGCCCCACAAATCACACACTGAATTTTCCCCAAGCCAGCTGGCAGCGACATAAGACTTTTGCACAGGACTGTACATTCTTCTGTGCATATGCAAACATAATACCAAGCTGTACAGAAGATACATGTCCAAATACCAACAAAAGATGGGGATATGTGTATGTACATATTTTCACATTTATTTGGGTAATATTCATATAGAATTGTCTTGAGCTGTCACACTGTTGATCGCTGCCTATAGAGGACAAGAATGAGAAATCAGTAGGAGTCCCCTATAAGATATTCTGTACTTTCTGAATTGGGAGAAAAATAATATTAATAAATAAAATACTGCTCAAAATCATCTAGACTAGAGCAATCTTTTTTTTATAAGAAAGCTTGTCCTTAGTAATCAGAAAATCAAAAAAGCTCCTCACGACTTCACTATCTGCCAGGTTCATGCTACATCTTATTGCTGCACCAAAGTATCATTTGAACCTCATCTCCATCACCAAGCCAGCTTTTCACCTGATATTTTACCTGGTACCTTAGTTTCCTTACATCTGTCTTCCCAATGTTGAATAATCTTAGTTTTAAGATTACTAAATATTATTCCATTACCATTCCTTTATTCCAGTGGGTCTCAACCTTTTCAAGCTGAGGGCTAGGCCATGCTTCTCATGCTCTCTGCCACGCATGGCATTTCCAGATGTGGCGGGGGGGGGGACACAAGAAATGGTATTGTGGGCCAAATCCTGCCTCCAGGCCATAGGTTGAGCACCCCTGCTTTATTCTTTCATCACCAGATCTTAATTCCTCAGTTACAGTGCCTCCCTTTTGATCTACAAATTGGCATCTTAAGAAGGAAGGAAATCTAACAAGCAGAAAAGAACAGTCATGCAAACTAAATAATTAAATTAGTTTCTGTTTCCAAACATGTTCGAAAACTTTTGTTCAATGATTCTTTGGTTTCTTCTTCCTAGGAGATTTTTGACAACAGGAATCTTTATGCTAAATGCAGAGTTTTAACACCATGCCATATGCTTTCAAATCTCAATTAAAAACTTGCACCAAAAAGTTCCTCCTGAATCCTAAGAAAAACCTAATATGTACCAGCCTTATATTTCCTTGATTCATTTTTAAAGAAGCTGCTAGGCTACATCTGACTGAAATGCTAGCATGAAATAACCCTGTCTTTTTCATGTCTTCCTGATTTTGCTCAATTTGTTGTTGCCAGCATAGCAACAATAAACCATGTCATACAATGGAACCGTTGAAAACCTTCTGACCTGAGAGGAATAATTGCTCTGACTTGAGAAAAAAATGTTTGGCTAAAGACCCATTACCATGAACAGAGCCGTGTTTTCTCCTTGAAAAGGGGCTCTTGCAGAGATTTATTTGGAACTAGTGCTGCATAGACAGATTGATCTTACATATAAAATAAGTTGCTGCAAGACTACCTGTATTTTTTACTATCTAAGATTTTACTAAGAGCAAAGCTGAAAATGCCCTATCAGTTTTGGTTGAAAAGAATGACTGAATCAAAACCAAATACTGAAGATAGGTATTTTTTTAATATTCCCATAAATATGAGGACATCTAGCAGGAAAATGATTGGGAAATGGATGGAATTAATCTTCCTTGTTTTGTTACATAGTTTACAGGGTAATTTTGCTTAATATTGCTGAAGAAAAAAAAGCTTTTCAGTGTATTAGCAAGGCATGAATCTAAAAAAACAGCTGTGAAGGAGAAAAGAAGTCTACTCGATAAAGGTGCTCCAGTTACAGTGGGCACTTCGTCAAACTTGTCATCACTTCCATTGCCTTTGAAAGGGAAGCAATTTATAGCTCATTTTGCTAAAAGATGAGGATGTATGCCTCCCTTTCTTTCATCTATGCAACTCTGTTTGATCCTCAGTCACATGGAATGCTGTCTGCTCAAAATGTATCTCTTCTTACATAGTTTTAATATATGTAGTATCTTATTTTAACATAACCAGTTCTTATCAAAACTGGCCAATTATTACAAGCAAGAGGAAGCCTGTAAGAAGAAAGGCAAAGGGGCTTTCATTTTTGTGGTTACCATAATTTGTTCAACTACTAAAGTTAAAAACATCAGACTATACTGAGCAATTTATTAAGAGACTGCGGTGGCTCAAATGATTAAAATGCTGAACTCACTGACTGGAAGGTCAGAGTTCAATTCCCGGGTACTGCATGGCGGAGTGAGCTCCCGTCTCTGTCCCAGCTCCTGCCAGCCTAGCAGCTTGAAAGCAAGAAATTGCAAGAAGATAAATAGGGACCACTTCTGTGGAACGGTAAACAGCATTCCATGCCTGCCTGCTACATGTCTACGGAAATGTCTGCAAATGCAGACAGTGCTGGCTCTTTAGCTATAAACAGAGATGAGCACTGAACCCCTAGAGTCAGATATAGGCAGTGATGGCATGTAACAGGTTCTCACCAGTTCGCCAGAACCGGTAGTAACTTTTCCCAGTGTTCCGGAGAACCGGTAGCAGCTTTTGGGGAGAACCACCTTCATGGCTTACCTTTTCACTGGTTCCCCCACTGCTCTTGCTCGCCAAGCACTTAGTGTGCATGCATGCCTACAAAGCTTGGCACGTATGCAAGGCCTCCTTGCTGTCCTTCCAAGCGGGAAGGAGGAAGAGAAGCTGCTAGCCTGAAGCTCCCTATAGCTTGCTCCCCAGGGTAAGTGACTCACCTTTGGATGTGGTGTGTCTGTGTGTATTTTAATGTGTATTTAATACCTTTACCTATATTGACGTACTACCATAGTTCCTAAAAAAGGCCTGGTGGCCTAGTTTGGGGTTTTTAAGCAACGTCTTGGGAGTTACCTCATCAATAAGCTACACCTGTGCTGTTCCAATTGCTGTTCCAATTGGAGAACCCTTAAGGAGGTACAGCTGTTTTACATTTACATTAAGGCACATTATCCTAGAGAACTTGTTAGGCAAAGACTTAGTACCTAACTTCTTTAACTGTTGAAAAGTTGAAAAGTGCCAAAATGAAGCCATCTTGTGGTGAGTTCATTCTGTAGTTCCTTCCATCTGACCTAGTGTGAGAAAGATTAGCCAGAATAAGCTTTAAGCTCTGGTTTAAAAGCTCTGTTTGATTTGTGTTTGGGGGTGGGTGTATTTTAATGTATTTTTAAAATTTTATTTATTTATTTAATTTATTTATGGGTTTGTGTTGTAGGTGGGTGGGAGGGTTGAGGGGTGTGTATGTGTGTGTGTGCGTGCTTTTTAAATTTTATTTTTAATTATTTATTTTTAATTTTTTCATGATGTTGGCTCCGCCCACACTGTGATGACATCACGGTGGGGTAGTAACATTTTTGACATCCCACCACTGGATATAGGGTTACCATATCTCAGGATTTGTCCTGAGATTCCCTGCTCTTAGAGCAGGAAATCTCAGGACAAATCCTGAGATTTGATATCTGACTCAGATATGACTGGCTTTTAAGCAAGGGCAACCTTTACCTTTACTTTCTTAAATTGTGGAAGGGGGAGCCTCCATGTTGATTTTGAAGCTCTTAGAAAAGCTATTCACATGCTTTATTTTTAAATGTCCTTCTACAATATTGATTACCAGGATTACACCAGGAACTGTACAAAGAGAAATTTAAAGTACAGTCAAACCTCGCTTAAAGAGCGCCTCGCGTAAACAGCAGAATTTTCTCTGAATGTTCGCTTCACTTAACAAATAAAACCAACCAAAAACTCGCTTAACAAATAAATCAGGGCTTACAATCCCCCCCCCCCACCAGAAATCACAGTTGGTCACTTTCAATGGTGTTTCGCTTAAAGAGCAAACTCGCTTAAAGAGCAATTCTGTGGAACACATTATGCTCTTTAAGCGAGGTACAACTGTAGATTGTTTTAAGAGACATATAAATTGAATATACAGTAAAACTTCGCATAAAGAGTGCTTCACTTAGAAACTAACTTGCTTAAAGAGCAGAATTTTC
Organism: Furcifer pardalis; assembly: GCA_030440675.1. Taxonomy (NCBI): domain Eukaryota; kingdom Metazoa; phylum Chordata; class Lepidosauria; order Squamata; family Chamaeleonidae; genus Furcifer; species Furcifer pardalis. The sequence continues at coordinate 58,772,484 of CP126896.1, forward strand.
TCTGAATGGTTGCCTCACTTAACAACTAAAGCCAACAAAAAACTCGCTTCTAAATCGGGGTTCTCAGTCCTTTCCACCAGAAGTCACAATTGGTCACTTACAATGGTGTTTTGCTTAAAGAGCAAACTTGCTTAAAGAGCAATCCCGTGGAACGCATTATGCTCTTTAAGCGAGGTACCATTCTATTTTTAAACTTTCTGAACATCTGAATAGAGAATACAGAATATCAAAATTTTAGCAAAACAAGCTACTAAAGCCATCATGGTTGAGATTTACCGATTTAGAAATTAGCCTGTATTATTATTATTAGCCCAATAGCTTGTCACATTACTTTCAATATGTTTCAGTTCTTAATCCAGGACAAGGGAGAACTAGAGGCAACCAGTGACATCAGGGGTGTAATTCCCAATAGGCTGATGGGATTCTGTCTAGAAAAATCTGTGACGTCTACAGTATTTTCTGGGTTAATCAATGCCTCTGTTTATGTTGCATCTGTGAATGAAAAGTTTTTATTTAGTTAGTTTTTTTAAAAAGGTAGAGTTACTGTTCAGAAATCTAAACCTTCCTTTAATTGCTTCTGATGTGGTGTCTTCTGCACATACAGCAGAAAGTCTGAAACTACATTTATCTAGTTTGTTGAAGAGCCTGTGTAACAGGCACATAAGAATAATACTGGCTTTCTGCATTCCTGAAAATCAGGGTTTTTACCTAAGCAGGGCACTGTGCCCACTTTGTGGCTTTGGCAGACAATTCCTGCCTGGAGAGTCATAGTATACATTATACCTTGTTTATCCTGTTAGTCCTTTCGGCTGCCTTTGATACTGATTGTGAAGTGTTGGCTTTGTGGCTGTGTGATTTGACAGACGTTTCTGGGAGCACATTCAAGTGGCTTGCCTTGTTCTCGGAAGGCAGTAATAAGACTGGCAGTAGAAAATCTCTCATCATTGTCCCAGATTATAATAGTTTCTATTGCACCTTTCCCTTTCTTGTGTGCAGTGCAGGCCTGTGTATCTTACTCAGAAGTAAAAAGAAGAAGAAGTAAATTGCATGGTTACTACCTTGAATGTGTATTTATGACTATACTTCATAGCTTGGAAAAGTTACTTAATGGATTAGAACACCCAAAGTTACTTCATTGGGTACATAGTAATGCTGGCCATAATGGTTGGGAATGTATGTATAGTGGGAATTGTGGGGATTTTAGTCCAGAAAGCAAAAGATTAAGTTCTGAGCTCTGCTAGAACTAAAGGTTGTACCAGCTTTGTCCCAAATTGAGAACTTGATTGTAGAATTCAGACTTTTAAATGTTTGAATGGACTAGAACATAGTGAGACATTCAATCTCCATTTTAGAAATTACAGGAATGAGGTGTCCAAGTTAAAAGGAGCTTCTAAAAAGTAAAATATCTTGTAAAAAGCTACAATGTTGCCTTTCTGTTGGGCTGGCCAGCTAAGGTGTCCCTCTGTACCTGATGTGTATAAATTGCTGCCATGAAGTCTTACTCTTATCTCTGATGAAGTGGTCTTGATCCACGAAAGCTCACATTAAAATACAGCAGTTAGTCTTTAAGGTGCCACAACTTTTTGGTTGTTTTGTTTTGTTTACTCTCTGACATGCTCACACAGACTAACACGGCAACCACCTTGAACATTTCAACTACACTAGTACAGTAATACCTCATATAACATTAGTATCGAATAACACGAAAATCGCATAACATCAAGGAATCTGGGGGGAAGAATTGCATCAGATAACATTAAGATCCTATGGGATGCTTCAGATAACAACCGCGAAAGCCTGTGTGGTTACAATGTATCTCTATGGATCCCATAGAGGATCAGATAACACGAAAAATCATATAACACGAAGACTTGTGGAACCAGGTTTTAGCGTTATATGAGGTTTTACTGTACCTCAGATAACAATGAGACCTGGTTCCACAAGTCTCATCGTTATCCGGTTTTTAACGACGTGCGATGCATTGATCACACAACGTAAAAAAAAGGCCCTGTTCGCTTTCCAAAGAGGAAATCCCCATGCATGGAATCCCTACTGCCCTTTCCAAAGAGACAGGCGGATCGCAGCGTGCGATCAGCGCTTGAGTTGGTGGTTGAACTGGGGCGGGTGCCCGTTCAACCCCCCAACCAAAGCATCAATCACGCACTGAGGTCGGGGGACATAAGAAACAGCATGGATCGGGTTCCCCGACCTTCCCACAGGTGGCAGGGCCCCCGAAATGGGTGAAAAAAACTCCATGGCGACAGAGTTTTTTGCCCATTTCATGCTCTCCGCCACACCTGCTGCCTCTGGCAAGGTGAGAGGACCTGATCCATGCTGTTTCTGACATCCCCTGATCTACCCAGGCAGTGCTGCAAGCAATTGGGCACTGGGACAGCCGGGGTGTTGGGGGAGAGATTGCGCATGCACAGGGTTTCTCCCCCAACACCCTGGCAGTCCTAGCATGCAGTTGGATTGCCGGTTTGGTTGGGGGGAGAACGGGTGCATGTGTCCCCCCCAAACTGCTGATCTGAGTGGAGATCTCTGCCCCAAAGCGCACAGGGCTGGTCTCCACCCCTGCAGGCTTTAGGGCAGAGATCAGCGTCAGGGAACTTGAGGCAAAAGTTTGCATCGCGCAATGTTATGTTAACATTGGGAGATCCAAATGTTTGCCTCAAATTCCCCGACGTTATCTGATTTTAGCGTTATCCAGGGCAAACGTTATCTGAGGTATTACTGTATTTCAAAGAGAATACCTGTGGTTGATTTTCACCCACGGTCAAAGCCAGCTCTGTTTCTTCTCTATTTCACTGCAGTGCCAGTATTTGGGGTCTACTGAGGTTGATTCTCAGCGTATAGAAGCTGGGTTTGAAGTAATAATGGTCAGCAGGCTGAGGGGTTTTTGGCTCACAAGAACATCTGTCACTGTTGAGGATCAGCCTCTGCTGATTAATCAGGGTGACAGCTTTGGTGTGCTCTTCCTAGTCTCATCACAGATCATAGCAGCTCAGCGCCCATCACTTTCACCTCAAGGGAAAGCTGACGCTCAGTCTTACTAAGTCAGACTTGGCTGGCAGTTGTACTTCATCCCTTTGTAACAATGAGGTTGGATTAGATGTGGAGTTCCATTGCTAAGTGCTCTGAGAAGAAGTCTGGTCTTGAATCTAGCAGTCACCTTCCTAATTACTCCTGTGTTACATGGATGGAAATCCCTTGCAGTTGTGTTTTGATTACTTCAATGATTGTTCCTCCAGTTTACTTCTGACTTTTGGCAGGAATGGTCTCTCAAACGTTTTTGTATTTTTGGACGAAAAGGACAAGTGGAAAATTCTTGGCTGTAATTCTCTTAAAAGTATCTGCAGGTTTGGTTCTGAGAACATCCTGAAAGAAGGATGAAAAAACATAAAGCATTTTTGCGTGCCCTTACGCTTTATGTCCATGATCAAAAACAGGGTTATTTTTCCTCTTGCCCTGACCTTTAGACATAACAAAATATATTGTATAATCTTTCTTTGCAAAAATCCTGCTGCACAGTAAGGAATTACTGCGTTTTGCCTTTTGGCAGCTTTTGTTATTTTTCAGTAGTCATAATAAGAAGTCGTGCTATCTCTCTTTCTAGGCTAGAGTTTGCTTTGTTGGCTTTGTCAAGGTGAAATTTATCTCAGTTATCACATGCTCTCATTTTGTTCTACATTGGGACATGCTGCTAGCAGCTATCCTAAAAGGAGTTTGCCAATGCCTTGTGCAGTGTCTATTGTATGTTTTCTGTAGGGCAGGGGTCCTCAAACTATGGCCTGTGGGCCAGATCTAGCCTCAACACCAATTCACCCAGCCCACAATGTCCTCATTGCTCCTGGAAGTGAAAGTAAAATGTGTATGGGTTTCATGGGCTGGATGAATTGGCTTCAGGGTCCAGATCTGGCCAACGGGCCATAGTGACTGGCCCCCTGAACCATGTAACCGGCCCCCTGAACCAAATGACTGGCCCATGGCCCAAAAAGTTTGGGCACCCCTGCTGTAGGGAGTGGAGAAGAGATGGACAAAAACCATTCACTTCATTTGGAAAAGATTTCCTGACTTTTTAAACTTCACAATATACAGCCCCATGAGGTAGTGTACTGCTATATCTCTATTTGCTGAAATACCTGCATTACAATTGACACAAAATCTATCTCTGGTGTGAATCAAAGAAACAAAGTGCAGTACAGTACTTGGATAGCTCAGTGGCTTAGGTATCTGGTTGCAAGTTTGATTCCCCACTGTGCCACCTTGATAGGGGCTGGTGTTCCATAGGATCTCTTCCAAATCTGCATTTCTAAGATGATGTCTGCAATGTCTGCAACATTAGAATGAATATTCTTTTCTTATTCATTTATTTATTTTTAAAATGAAACAGGCTGAACTCATAACATCATACAGCTTGTTTGCTGGAACTTTGGTTACTGCAGAAAGTTAAAATTTCTGACATTTGCATCATAGAATTTTATTATAAATAAGGCTAAACCTATCTTATTAACATAAAATGGTGTTTTAAAAATAGACCTTAGAGCAGTTCATTAGGAAATTAACATTTTGGCCCCAACACACTAGGTACTCTTTTTACCAACCTCAGAAAGCTCAAGGCTAAGTTAATCTTGATTTCTTTGGGATCAAATTCAGATTGTGAGCAGAGTTTTGTCTTAACCACTGATCCACAAGGACTCTCTGTACTGAAACTTTTTAAAATTAATCAATGCTAGTAAGCAGACCTTATTATGGCAATTATTACACACTTTTGAACAATAAAATCTTTTACATTTCTTGTGAATGATTTTCAGTGATAAATCAATTTCTAAAGTTTCTGTCACGAATGCCCCCAAAGGATTGTGAGTGATTTTTTAAAAATAACTTTTTTGTTCTTTGAATAGCAGTTTTAAATGGAGAGATAAGGCATTTCATTTCTGAAGTGTGAACCCTTCTTTCTGAGCATGTGATATTTAAAGCTCGGTAAAAAGGAATTGAAACTGTACAGTAAATTATTGTTGGTGTTTTTTAAAATGTAATTTTAAAGCATTCTAAGAACCATGAAGTTATGATGTAAGTATGGAAAATAACATTAACTCTACAGCTGTATAAAAAGGAAAGTATGCATAGCTTTCTTATTAAGATAAGTACATGGAATGTATGCCCATTCATTCTTTAAAATGTTCTTCCTTTGTTGCAGCTGCAACTGTCAAGTACAAAACCTTTCCTTGATTTGTACATTTTCTATAGGAAAACATTTGAAAGCAAATTATCTGTCAAATGCATGTATTGAAGTGGAATATGCCCTATATGTGCATGCTGGGGCTGATGCAAGGTATGATTTTTGATGCGAGCTTCAGTAATAAACTCCTTTTTATTATAGATTCACATGGCAACCAGACTTAGAATAAAATAATCTCTATGATGCTGGTGGTACCACAGTATCATCCACTTTGTATGGCAGCATATATGGCGCAGGGTGTGGCATTACCGAATATGTATGGGATGAGTAGCTGTGTTTTGCAGTAGTTTGCACCAATGTCTGCTGCCTGCGGAAATCACTTCACTCAGCATAATAGGGGAGGACTGTCCTGGCACATGTGTATTTGTGGTACTGGAGGCAAAGTTTGGCAGGCAAGATTAAAGGAAGAGGGTCTTGCCTTCTTTCATTTTGCTTGCACAAGGGCAAGTGGTGTTTGGGACATGGGGGTTGATGTCTGCATGTACAAAATACAGTTGTCCAGGCAATGATGGGGTTTTATCTGTAGGGGGATACGTTGGGTGTGAATTCTGAAAAATTGATATCTGTGCTGGAACTTGAGCTCTTTTCATCGCAACAGATGGAAAGCCCCTGAGTTAAAAAAAATGGCTGTGTTGTGCATGTAAAGTTACTGGGATTCAGTAGGCATGGATATCGTGTTCTGTTGTGATCATATTCTTATTCAGGAATTTTTGGCTATGGAAAAATGTCTATCCGGGTCCCTATGGCACAGAGGAAATGGCACATTACTTAGCTGGCAAGATTGTCTTTATGGGCTGGGGAAAAAAATAAGAAACAATTTAGAAAAAATAATATAGCAAGGATAAACTAATTGATGGTTGTGGGCTGAACATTTGCCCTCAAACTCTATCTATCACGGCCTAGAGAAAGTTATCTCTGGCTGTTGTTTTTTTTATAATGAAAACAAAATGTCCATCTGACTACTTCCCATTTTAATTTTGGCAGGTGGAGACTTTGATGGATCCCTTCCCACACTCTCAATGCAGAAAATATGATTCACCTCAAAGAAAAGAAATAGGATTTTTTTTAAACCATCTTTAAAATAAAAATTAAGAGAACTTTCAGGTCACTTTAGGCTGAAAAAAATTATCCAGTAAGCAAACTGTGGTCCATCCCTGATCCACAGTGTAGCCCAGTGTTTCTCAACCTTTGGTTTTTGAACATCAATTCCCAGAAGCCTAAGTCAAATCCCCCATAGCACTGATCAGCCAATATACTGACTTAGGCTTCCGGAAATTGAAGTCCCCCAGTGTGGCATGTGCCCCATGTTGGGAACGACTGGTGTAGACTCTTCTACACATAGTTGTTTTTCAGTTTAACTGGACCCTGAAATTTAGTACACCATTTTATTATTTTCAAAATATTTGTGCACTCAGACATTCTGACACAACAGAAGAGCATGTAAAGAAGCAACAAGAAATACGTACAATGTCCTATGAGAAGTAGTTTATGATTGGATGCTAGTATCCAAATGATTATCTTTTGTGCAGACAGCTATGTTCATATTGTAGAAGAGGAGCTCAAAGGAGGAAGAAAATTGGCACTGATTTGATACAGCATTGTCTAACTTGTGGCATCTAGTGATAAAAAACAAAAGAACAAACAAAATACTCTCACGCTTCTAACTCTTATTAAAGCCCTTGTCAGATTCAGCAGATCTAGAGGCCAGTTTAAGCTAGATTATGCCAGAGGCTGTACCAGTGTATCATTCAGAAAGTAAATTTTTGGCTAAAACATGTGTTATCCTACATGTAGCAATTCTTCTTTTTTCTCTCCTCCTCATCCAGCCATTACACTGTTGAATTCAGTGATGGCAGCAGAGGCTGAGGGCTTGCAGAATGGCCAAAAGATTGCATGTCATTGCCCATCCATACTTTAGGGCTTTTATGTTATGCGACATTGCGATAGTCTAACAAGAGTATCATCTGAAAAAAGATACTTTCCTCAAAAAGTCTGGTAATCCACGTCTGAGTCTCAGTGGGCCCGATCCTCAATTGAAGCAAATGATGACAGAGCCAGCAGAGTATTGCAATAGGTAAGATGAGGGGAGTCTACTTTTACAACTCATCTTAATATGTGACTCTTGGAGAAGTCAAAAGGGATTACACATGAGGAACAGTTGCCAAACAGAGTTATTTTAGGCAGCACAATCTTCCACTGAGGTGGGATGCAGCAGTTTTCTCCCCATATATAACAGCACGAAGCATGCAGCTGACACTCTATAAATAACAAAATCAGAAATTGTGATAACTAGTGTACACTTCCCTAAGTCCATTTTCTTTACCCTAAAGCAGGGGTTCCCATCCAGCCTGTGGCACCATTTCATGTGGCCCCTGCCCTTGCTCCCACTGCCAGAAGCTTTGCCATGTGGTTCCTTTGTAATGTACAGTAAACAGTACAGTATTTCAAAGCTATTTACATTAAAAAGGAACCATGGCCAGTGGCAGGAATGAGGGCAGCGGGCCACATGAAATGGTACCATGGGGGAGGGGGGGATAACCGTTGGGTTCCTGGCCTTCTCACCCAACCACCACCCCACGGGACCCCAGCCCCACAAGGAAGGACTAGCAAGCCCTACTCACCCTTTCCCCATGCAGGCAATTCATCTCAGCCAGGGAGGGAGGTCCAAAGGCTCCTTTGAGGGTTGGCATCTCCCTCCCTCTTTCCATGGAGAAACAAATGGCCACCCCTTTGAAGCTGTTGGGACAAAATGACCACCTCAAAATCCCCCCCTCAATTGTGCAAGCAGGGCAAAATGGCTGTCTGGCTCCTCAGTTGTGTGTGAGAGAGTGACCCAGCCCAGGGCTTGAAAAGGTTGGGAACCCTTGCCCTAAAGCAGGAGTTCTCAAACTTTTAAAGCCGGTGCTGGGTCACGTTCCCGCAGACAGCTTTGGGGGCTGGATGGCCATTTTGTCCTTCCTACACCACATTGCAGTTCCTGGTGTGGTGGAGGTGGTGGTGGGCCACATGAAATGGTGCCATATGCCACATTTGGCCAATGGACTGCAGGTTGGGAATCTCTGCCCTAAAGCAAGTACAAGGGAGAAACTTTCTATATTGGAACTGTAGTGTCCTAGAGAGATGATTTAATCATTGTATCAGAGATATCAGGTCTTCCTTTGTGTCAATACAGTACAGTAAAACCTCATATAACACTAAAACCTGGTTCCACAAGTCTTCGTGTTATATGATTTTTCGTGTTATCTGATCCTCTATGGGATCCATAGAGATACATTGTAACCACACAGGCTTTCGCGGTTGTTATCTGAAGCATCCCATAGGATCTTAATGTTATCTGATGCAATTCTTCCCCCCAGATTCCTTGATGTTATGCGATTTTCGTGTTATTCGATACTAATGTTATATGAGGTATTACTGTACAGTCAAACTTCGCATAAAGAGTGCTTCGCTTAAAGAGCAGAATTTTCTCTGAATGTTCGCTTCGCTTAACAAACAAAATCAACCAAAAACTCGCTTAACAAATAAATCGGGGTTTGCAATCCCCCCCCCCCACAATTGGTAATTTACAATGGTGTTTTGCTTAAAGAGCAAACTCGCTTAAAGAGCAATCCTGTGGAACGCATTATGCTCTTTAAGCAAGGTACAACTGTACAACGTTTTTCAGAGCTTGGAAATATTCTTTTTTTGGACTACAGCTTTTAGAATATGCTTGGAGATCCTGGGAGTTAACCTCTTGGTAAAAAAAATATTCCAATCTCTGAGGTTTTATTGTCTTTTTTCCCCCTCTGTGTGTAAATGTCAATAATCGCTTAGGTTGTCAGCAGCTGCTGAACAGAATTGGAAATGTGCCTGTTTTTCTTGTTAGAAGTGAGAAGATTGAACACCAGTAAGGCATGCAAACAGAATGAATAGGAGTATTGAATTTAATTCTTGTGGATATTTTAACGTAGTATTTTCTGAGTGGATACTTTTTATCTTAATTGCTAATACTTTCTTTTGTTATGTTAATTTGCACAAGGATTTTCGCAAGAATTGAAACTGAGATTAAAACATGACTTTATTTAGACCAGATCCTGAAAAAGTTACTTTTCAGACTTCAACTTCCAGAATCCTCCAGCTAGCATGTTAATAATTATGTCTAAGTGTAGCCTATCTTAACTGTGGTTTATTGAAAGAAAACTAACTTTATTTAGTAAAAAGTAATTATGATTAATTACAGTTTTCCCATATTCTGAAATCATTCTAAATAGTAGTTGGTTAGAAAATGGAAGCAAAAATTTCAAATTTCCTTGTAACTACAGAAGAAAAGGAGAAAATAGAGTAGTATGTCAATGTAAGATATGCTTTCCATGAGAAAATCCTCCAGACATACCACAAATCACCCTGTTCAATAGAGTCCTCATTCCATGTTCTTTTTCTGATATCCAAACTGGAATTGCATTGGTTATATTTTTATGCCATATGAAATGCCATGACAAATACAGTCTCCAAATTAATGGGAATGAAAATTACAGAATACTCTGAGGAGATCATGCATCTACATACACCTGTTCCCCAGTCAAATGCCATTTTGACATATGCCTGACAGGTGGCCACAAAATGTTTGGCTACTGAGGCCAGTTTTGGTCATATGAAAGCACTTTTGTACAAAGCATATTATGTGAATGTGCATCTCTGGATATTTTAAGACAGAGGATGTCAAACTTTAGCAAGGATGGATCAATAAGACAGAAAGGCAGTTCAAAACAAGGCCCTTCTACAAACGTTTAATTGATTGGAGCATACTTCAGTCAACGCATGTTGATTATCATAAACATAGTTGTTCACAGTTGCGGAATACTGACGGGGAAACTGCCTAAAGCAGGCTTACAGGCAACATCTGTATTTGGCCCACTAGATATTTTGTCCTGCAGTTCAGCCCAGCATCACCAATTGTAACACACTGCATCAGTTACAGTCTAAAATAGCTGGAGGCCAAACGTTAATCGGCTCCATGCAGTGATGGGATGTAACAGGTTCTCACCAGTTCTCCAGAACCGGTAGTAACTTTTCCCAGTGTCCTAGAGAACCGGTAGCAGCTTTTGGGGAGAACCACCTTCGGAGCTTACCTTTTCACTGGTTCCCCCACTGCCCATGTGCACTGGCTCCATGGTTCCAAAGTGCAAACCATTTATGGACTGGTAAACCACTTCTCAATATTTTAGACCTAGAAAAAGAATGAGAAGGTTTGCCTTAAGTTGAAAAATGATTCTCCACCCTTCTAAAACCGATCACGGTTTAGTGCAAGGGGTGCCCAAACTTTTCTGGCCACGGGCCGATCACATGGTTCAGGGAGCCAGTCAGTAAAGCCCAGGAGCTGGATGCGGCCCCTGAGGCCAATTCATCCAGCCCACGAAGCCCTCGTCACTCCTGGAAGCGGAAGTAAAATGTGCCCGTACGGGCGCGTTTTACTTCCGCTTCCAGGAGCAAAAAGGACTTCATGGGCCGGATGAATTGGCCTCAGGGGCTGCATCCGGCCCCTGGGGCATTGTTTGGGCATCCCTGGTTTAGCAGGACCTATCCATCAGAACCTTCACCCTCCCCGAATAGATTCCCCAAAGATTCATTGCGGGTACATACAGTAACATGCAAGTGAACATCCTGCTTGTATTCTAAAAGATAATATGTTTTTCTTCTTTTTTTCCTACTTACAGAGTAAAAAAAGTTTATAACTGCCAAATAAGAATATTTGTTTCTTAGCTGGTTTTAAACATAACTGTTGGGAATTACATACTAGTGCCAGTTAGCTAACCATACCCTAACCCTGACAACAAAATCAGATCCCAACCTTAACTTCATTTCTCAAAGGAAATCCTGTGAGGTAATCAGTGGGAATTACTTCCGTGTAATAATTTTAGATGCACAATTATGTGGCAGAAAAGCTTTAGGTAGGGTGTTCTGTCTGGAAATTGCTTTAAACCATGTCTACGGTATTATTACTCATGCTAAATTTCAGGCACTAATAACAGCCAATTAAACTTAACATGAGCTTGAAGGAGGAGGAGTAGATATGAACTTATGAAAGACACATAAAATTGCATTCTTTTCATTATCTGCTGTGTATGTCAGTCCTGGGTCCTACAGCTCCCACTGAATTGCATATATAATTATGATTCTAACAACAATTGTTCAGGATAATGATGTAGTTGCAGCCTTCTTGGGACAGTATTTATATAGTCCATGTCAGAAGATCTAATTTGTATAGCACTTAGTGACTAGTTAACAATCTGCAAAACATGATAATGACTTGGCTCTTGTCAAGGAAATTAATAATTGTATCTTAGCCTAAATGGTGAAAACCCTAAAATGAAGCCAAGTTCATGCTGGAACAAAAAGAAGATAAACAAATAGACTAGTATCATGTAGCAATCCAAAGGGCTGTCAAAACTGAGAATCTTTCATTCCATGTTTTGTTAGATAGTTGAGTTATAACAATAACATTTATCATTTCTTGACCTGACTAAATCTGTCAGAGTTGGTAGGCATCATTAACTAGTAGTATATTCTTTATAGCACTAAACAAAACAAGCAAGAATAGCTCTTTATGTCCATACAGCTAAGAACCATTGTTATGTAGAACCTGGTAGCCTCACATCAACTTTGGAGCAGCTCTGGCTTGAATTCTAAATAAATGACCACAGTATCGAAGGAAAATGTGTAATAGAAAATGTATAAAGAAGGCAGAAATCCGAATAGTGGGGACCCAATTCTATATAAACTCTTAGAATTACAGGGCAATGCTATTGGGTTGTGTATGGCTTAGTGGGACACACATTTTATATAACAGCAGCAAAGGAAATTGCTGTTCTATCTATTGTCTCCTTCTTTGAAAATACCTTGAGAGCCCACACTAGGGGTGAAACTGTGTTAAAACCTGTGTTTCAGTACCTGTATTTGTTGTTAAAATTACAGTCAATCCAGTAAAATAACAGAGATTGAATGGGCATGATTTTTTTTCTTTTTCAAAAAGAACAGTAGGGCTTTCACAATACTTACCTTTTTCCGATATGATTTTCTATACTTTCCTAAAAATACATTTCAATCACAAAAGTGATGTGGATTTTGAAGAATGAAGGAAAGTGACAGATTTTACAAATCAAGTTATTTGTCACTGAATTCCTTTCCAGATGGCACCACACCTACTAATTATTAGAGGAGAGTTGCATAATCCATTCCTGCAGTAAAGAGCTGTGTTGCAAGCTCAATGGAAAAGAAAGACAGGCATGAAGTTTAAGAACTTGGGAAGGGTGAGGGTGGCCACATGTTGAGTTCATTGTGGGGTTGAGACTTGTACAATTTTACTAACATGTGTGCACATTTGCTAAGCTTATTTTAAGGCCTGGACAGATATGAATTCACAAAAGACCATGACACCCTTTCCACCACTGATGCTTACTGGTGAAGGGACCCCTGCACAAAACTGAATCACAAGGAGAGGCTTTGCTCTATATCAGGAGTTCTCAACCTTTTAAAGCCAGGGGCCAGGCCACGCTCCCTCAGACAGCTTTTGGGGCTGGATGGCCATTTTGCCCTTCCTCCACCACATGACACTTCCAGGTATGATGGAGGCAGGAGGGCACATGAAATGTTAACATGGGCTGCATTAGGCCAACGGGATGCAGGTTATGAATCCCTGCTCTATATGTACATGTTAGGTATATTTTTGATTAAAATAGCTCTCTGTATATTAGATTTACCTGTGATTTTGAGCAGACAAAAACATTTCATTTATTTCTTGTTCTCCCATTCTAAATTGCCAAATTTTGACCTTCAGCATGACTTCTTTGATGGCAAAACTTGAATATGTATTGTCTGGAGTAATCCTCATGAGGCTTAAAAAAAATTCACATGAATATTTCATGCAGACATGCTTGAACAAAATGAATTTTCTGTGTAGAACAGGGGGAGGGTACATGCAGTTCATTTCTGATTCTGTCCTTTAACAGGATGTATGGTATATCATATTGTTGAGGGTTTGAAAGATTTTTCTCTGTGTTTTCAATTCTACCCATGTAAGAAGACCCTCTCCCTAGGAGCTATGAAATGTATTATTAACCTTACCCAAATATTTACTAATCAAATAGGTTTTTAATTGGGTTGCCTGCAAGCTACATGGCTTAGAGTGCTATGCTTACCAAAAGCAACTTTATCTCACTACAACTTGTAGGTTGTTGAAGAAAACAAAGAGATAAGAAAACTGATACTTAAGTTTGTAGCCATTATATGATACGTAATTGGATTCACCATGATAAAAAAAATATCCAAGTGCTCTGGAAGAGCATGACATTGTGAATTGATTCATAGAATTCATTTACCAAATTATAAACATTGTAGTCTCATGCTACATAATTAATAACAAATTCTTATTTCATGATGAATAACCTTTGGACTATAATGTATCATAAATAGAAAACTATTTTTAGATAGTTTTTCCTCAAAAAGCATTTTTTAAAAATCCAATTTAAATAAAAATAAATCTAAAATTTAAAATCCATTTGATTTTTATCAACCCTGAATGTAAGTTCAATTGATTGAATGGACTCCAACAAAAGGGATAGATGTAAAATTTAAGTAATAGTTGAGGCTAGCTACTGATATAACCCTCAGGGGTTTCTCATTCCTTCTACAACTAGCCTTGTCATGGCTCCAGTATAATATTTTTCAAAAAATGCTCTTGGGAGGGAAACACAGCTAGTCTTCACTGGCCATCTATTGATAAAATAATAGCATGCACATACACTGAAATTTCATTGAATAATTTTCTAGACATTTCCCTTCACTTACTGAAAAGCATATGAGGTATATCGCTAGAAAATGTCATGTCCAAATAAAATGGTTACAACAGGTTTCTTAATTTGATAACTTCCTCAAAATTATTCTCGCCTCTCAAGTTCTTAGGAATGTAGGTTTTCTGAACTTGGACAGGCCTCAGCTGAAGTTAAAGTCATTGGATGATGACTGGAGCCCTGCCATCATGAGAGCAGGCAATACAAGGCATTTGTCAGAAACCAAGTGAAACAAATAGGTAGTGAATATGTAGCCATAGGGGTGCAGCATGAAATTTTTAATATGAACCTCACATGGATGTAGCCAAAAAGCTGTACACTGTGGTGAAATTTTCTCATTCATATTGCCACGAAGTGTGAAAAAAATATAATGAGGCAGAGCCAATACTGCATGTCTCAGATATACTTACTGGACACAGCCAAACAGCTGAAAACCTAGTGTTAGAAGTTCATGGGAAAAGCTCAGCTAAAAAGCTGCTTGTTGGATTGGAAGCAGAACTAGAGTCATAAAGTCATCTGGGATCATAAGACTTGGCTTGATTGTGCAAAACCATGTGCGTTGTTGAAAACATCTTGTACAATTTTTATGGCAGTACTAACCTTACTTACCTGTAAATACACACAATGCCCTTCTAGTTTTTCCACATCATTCAAAAGGCAGAACAGCCCTCAACCAGTGCAAAGGAAATATAAAATACAATAAAATTGCATAGAAGTATAGTAATAGATTAATATTAGAAGTAGAACTTTGCTCATTAAGAATATAACTGCCTGAACAAGGTCTTGTCCATACATTGAAATTCAATTATTGGTGCCAACCTAGTTTCTCTAGGCAAGAAGTTCTTGTATGCAGCAAGAATATGTTAAAATTAATAAGAAAAGTTGATTTATGTCCCTTGCTTTTGTTTTCAATTCAGAATAGCCAGTGCATTCATCTGAAATGTTGTACAAATCAAATTTTCAGCATCACAGGCAGTGAGAAATATTTTACATAAAATACAGGTACTTTATTTCTTGTGATTGTGGATCTACAGTAATGTCAAGGACCTGAAAAATTGTTTCCTATGTCCTCCAATTTATCTTGGTAATCATTTGAAAAGTGGTTTAATGTCTTTCTTGTGGAAGCTCTGTGGATCTATATTCAATTACATTTTATGCATCCCTCTCATTTCTAAGGCTGTTTTTATTCTCAGTGCAGCTACCTGTCAATGTAATACTTAAATTAAGCAACAAGGTAACTATTCTAACATAGTTGATGAGAACTAATTGCTAGGTGGAGTTTCCACTAAGATTTCCACCCTGAAAAATTGTGTAGGAGTAAATTGAATACTAGACAACAATAATTTGAACACCCAGTCAGAAGCTGATTCAATCGTTTTGAAAAGGAAACTGCAAGAAACAAAGTTAAGAACACTCACTGTGGGTGATACAAAGATGCTACTAGAATGCTCTTCCATAGCAAAAGTTTCCTGTTCTGTCTGTAAACTCTAGCACTGGTGCAGTGGAGTTCTTCCTTCAATATTTGTTCATATTAGAGTGTTGAACAGTTTAAAGATGTGTACATTTATAAAATATAGATAAAATTCAAAACAAAAATAAAATGTTATAATAGTTAGACAGTTTTTGACCAGATGTTGGCTACTTTAATAAACAACTTATGTCTGCCATTTCCTAGATCTTCTTTTGTATACTTGGTGGGGTATAAATTGCATTCACATAAATTCTTCATTCATTGAATTTCTTCAAATTCACAGAAAGTTTGCCCTGTATCCAGGTAGCTCCATTTTGCTTCATGGTTCTTTGATCTTCCTGCTTCGCTTCAAAATCTGTTACGTGACTTCCAAATAGTCCAGCCAGAAGCAAGATTCTGATTATCATAAATTAGTGACAATTTCCCTAACTATCCAAGGGTTCTTGACTCCTGAAATGTTAAGGCAGAGTTTAGCACTTTTCTAATAGTTATGCTAGCCATATATCCCACAAAACAGGATTGGGCTTGAAGAGATTGCAGGCTTTTGCCTCTCGAGAGCTTACATCGTGGAAGATATAAAAGCGGCCAATTCTTGTCATTTAAAGAAAACAAACAGGAAATGTTCAGACAGTGCTGAGCACTTCTCTTTGTTTGTGGGGACCCCTAATGCCACAACAGTGGCTTATGAAGTCTGGGACAAGTGAAAATAGAAAGTGTTCTCAAAAAATCTTTTAAACCTTGTTCTGTGATGGCATTAGACAGGAATAGAAATACTACTGTCAGATATCTGAAGCCTACCCTTGCCTCAAAGCCTTACCAACTTCGAAATGGGAAGAGATCAATTATAATAGAGGTTGACACTGTAAGTGTGTAAGACGCAGATACAGTTGTACCTCGCTTAAAGAGCATAATGCGTTCCACAGGATTGCTCTTTAAGTGAGTTTGCTCTTTAAGTGAAACACCATTGTAAATGACCAATTCTGGGGGGATTGCAAACCTTGATTTATTTGTTAAGCAAGTTTTTAGTTGGCTTTATTTGTTAAGCGAAGCGAACATTCAGAGAAAATTCTGCTCTTTAAGCGAGTTACTCTTTAAGCGAGGCACTCTTTATGCGAGGTTTGACTGTATTATGCACAAAGAAGAAGTTCAGGAAGTGAGTGAAGCTTGTAGAAATCCTGCCAGTTTCATAATACAGTATAGTACAGTAATACCTTGGATAACGTTTGCATCAGATAACGCTAAATCTGCATAACATTAAGGAATGGGGGGGGATTGCATCGAATAATGTTAAGATCCTATGGGATGCATTGGATAACATTTGCTAAAGCCTGTGCCAGTTACAATGTATCTCTATGGAGTTTTAACATTATCTGATGCATCCCATAGGATTTTAACATCCATCGGATAACATTAAAAATTGGATAACACTAAGGCTTGTGGAACCAAGTTTTAGCATTATCTGGGTTTTTACTGTACTCACATATCAGGAGTAGCTGGTGCTCTGTGAGCCTTTGTATTTGTACACAGCTAACTTTTGTGCTGTTTCCCTGAAGTACATATCCAATATCTTTGTAGGCACTCTATGGATTGATCCTGCCCTTCTGGGCTGACTATGAGATCCTCTTGCATAGGACAAAGTATACCATTTCTGGCCTAGTTAAATCTTGCTGTGGTAACAAAACCATCCAATAATAATAATAATAATAATAATAATAATAATAATAATAATAATAATAATAATAATAATAATAATAATAATAATAATAATAATAATAATAATAATAATAATAATTTGTGTCAGAAATTATTCTGGGTTGAAAGGATTTTTGTGGAAAAACCTCTGCTCAGGGAATGCCCAATTGAGGCTCCTTTCATGTCCCCAAGAACTGGGACACAGATGGGCACTCAATCCATCATGCAGTACTCGGGTCTCGAACTA
This sequence comes from Furcifer pardalis, assembly GCA_030440675.1. Classification (NCBI taxonomy): domain Eukaryota; kingdom Metazoa; phylum Chordata; class Lepidosauria; order Squamata; family Chamaeleonidae; genus Furcifer; species Furcifer pardalis. Next base: position 58,789,961 of record CP126896.1, read on the forward strand.
CCAACTTGCCAGCCTTCCAGCTAGCAAGGCATGCTATTCCCAAACTTTATGGTGTCACACTCTTTTAAATGTCATTGAAAAACCCTCCTGCCTTCCCATTTAACATCACCCAAACCCTTGTTATCATCAACATCAACAACAAAAGTATCTGCAAGTTAAATAAAAATTGAATTAAATTAAAAATAAAATTAAAGATTATTGTCACAGACCATCCATTCATTGTTCTTCGGCTGTTGCAGTGCAAAACTTTATTATTTCTCTGCCCCTTCCCCCTTCTAATAGCCCTATGATCTCAAATTGTTACATTTAAATACAAGCTGAGCAAGTCAGCTTGCTGTCCTCCCAAGTGGTGAGGAGGAAGAGCAGCTGCTAGCCTGAAGCTCCCTACAGCCTGCTCCCCAGGGTAAATGATTCACCTTTGGGTGTGGGGTGGGTGGGTATATATTAATGTGTATTTAATGTGTATTTATTTTTAATGTGTATTTTTATGTGTTTTATGTGTGTTTAATTTGTATTTTTATGTTCTTATGTCTATTTAATGTGTATTTAATTTTATTTATTTTAATGTGTATTTTAATGTGTTTTATGTGTATTTAATTTGTAATTTTATGTATTTATATGTCTATTTAATTTGTATTTTTATGTGTACTTATTTTTATGGGGTTTTTTTACTTTGGCTTCACCTATGATTTAGGCTCTGCCCATGATGTCATGACATTGGCTCCACCCATGATGTCATCACATTGGCTCCACCCACAACATTGGCTCTGCCCACAGTGTGGTAGTAAAAAATTTGGCTGCCCACCACTGATTAAATGACCAAATTTGCCCACATGTATATTACCTAGAAACATTCTAACTGACTCACTAGTGTGGCATTTTCTGATGTGCTTTCCAAATCCCTGTGGAGAGAGCAGCAAATATTTCCTGGAAGGGAGGAGAAATGAGATGGCTTTGACTTGTTCTTCCAATTACCCAGAGTATGGATTAGATGTGTCTCCTCTCCAAAAAGTAGCTCATCCATCATTGCCAGTTAACGTATTCATACACAGCAACTTAATAGCAGACATCTCTCAGCTGAGCCCCTTCAAATAAGTGAAGCATATAGTTAATAATACTGCTAGTTATTTTTCTTTCATTCTGTGAGGAACTCTCATATGTGCATGCATGCATGCACACGTGCATGTGCGTGCACACGCACACACACATGCACACCTTCATTGGCACAGTGGGCGTAGATCTGGGTAGACTATGGAAGATGACAAATTACGGAGGAGCCTGGCCTGCTGTGGTCCATGGGGGTCACAAAGGGTCGGACTTGACTGTGTGACTGAACAACAAAAGTGGACATATAAATAAGTAATAGCAATTTGTAGAATTTCAGGTATGTATGAGTGGGCCCTAAATGTTCTGATTCTGGAACAAAGATTTGCCAAAACTGGGGTCACATGGTGGATTTTCACTGGTAAAAGATATTTACAGCTTGCAGTAAAATAGGGCTGATAAAATTATAAAGGGGTGCTTTTAAAATGAAAGTCTCTTTACCTTTAAAAAGTCTACATGTGCATGAAAATCCCTGCTTGCTCTTATGCATACTTAATATAATTATGTGCCATTATGTTGACTTTGGTGTGAGACTCATAACCACCCTTCTCATGGGGAGTTTAAGAGTCACTCCTGGTGCTGCTCTGCTAACCTGCAGTTTGTCTTGGGCCCCCTAAATTGCAGAGCACATAGCTCCATCAGTCACACACACTTCAAGTGGTCTCTCTTTGTCCCTCTTCAGGGAGGCAGAGTGGAGATTAAAATTCTTGCCTGTTGCCTGTACAGCCTATACAGCTGTTAACATGCTTACCAATTTGTATATTGTCTTTTGCTCCCTGGGGCATAACCCCCAAACAACTGTGTGTACAATTTGCAAACCCATGCTTGCTATCTTTAACTCTTTGCACCCTGGCCCTCAGTTCTTAAGTATTTCAGCAAGTGGTCTTGGAAGTAGTTTAGCCATAGCAGCAGGGAAAGAATTGCTTGCATTTTTGTTCTGCCTTTACTATGAACCTACATTTAGAGACAGATTACCTTTAGGATTCTTTGTTGCTTATGGGCAAATTGCTTTAGGGTCCCCAAGGTTCAAGTAAGGAAGCACTCTGTTTTTTCCTTTAGTTGCTGGTCCTTGGAGGTGTACCTGAATAACCCAGTTTCAGAAGTATATAAGAGAATAAATTTATAAAAACTATTTGTCAACAGCTGCTTTCTTGCCTGACATTTTGCTTGTCAGGAGTTATAGAAATGATCCTGATAAATTTTCTTGCATTTCAGAGGAAACACTCTATCTCTCTCATCCACACCCTCTCTCTTCCTTTCCTCACTCTTGGAATCCTGACAGATATTTTGTTAAAACCTTCCCACATGTCCCTGCATAATATTCTGCTGATCAACTTTCCACTGAATCTGAACTTGAGGTTCGCTCTTGCTGTTGGCAAGAGGACTCTACCTGATAGATTTTGGAGGTTGTGCTCTCAAAATGATGTCATCATTGCTTGAGGGGGGTATATTGCATGAGTGACTGGGTTAATCAAGCTGCAATTTACATTTCAAAATGATGAACATTTTTTTATGGTTAGCTTAGCTTTGATCAGCGTTTTTGGACTATAGAAGTACATGGAAAGTTACAATCACTTGCAAGCTAGCAGTGATTATTTTTTAAATATATATGTTGCACACAAACTTATTTCTCTCAAGCTAAATCAAACAAAGCTGATGAGCCAGTTTTCTGAATAAACTGCATTAAGGTACGCCAACTTTATGTATCCATAATTACACCAAGATGGGCCACTCACCAATTGACTTAAATGTGAAAATTTCCATTTCTTTGTTTTTGTGTTACATTATATTCATTTTAATAGAATTCTGCAGAATTCTCCTGAAACCAAAAGAAATTCCCAGAACCAAAGGACATCACATTTCTGAAATGTTTTAACTTTTAACATGGGCAAAACAATTTCATATTTTTGCAGCTATTCAGAGGTGTGCATGGGCCCGTGCTGCATGCAATCATTTCATTTCTCATAGATTTTATTTCTTTAAAGTTCTCTTTTGGAGCCTTTGGAGTATTTGTTACATATCATTTGTTTAAGATATTGGCTAGCAGGTACACACATAAAATAATATTCCTGAACTTTACTTACCAGTACGGTACTTATGTGTATCACAGTTTCTGAGATTACATTTACTGTTAGCAATTCCAAGCATACCAGACTCACAGTAATATAGGAAGTCACATTTTAAGGAGTTAGACCATTGGTTCATATAAGGAAGTATTATTTATGGCCACTTAGTGCTTAAGATACTGAACTAGATGACTGGAAGGTCGACAGGTCAGCAGTTTGAGACCCAAAGTGCTGACCAATGTAGTAAGCACCTCTCTCTGTCCCAACTACTGCCAACCTGGCAGTTCAAAAGCAAGAAATTATAAGTAGATAAATAGGTACCACTTCAATTGGAAGGTAACAGTGAGCCTGCAACATGACCATGCAAATGTCTGCAGATACAGATAGGCTCTTTGGCTGTAAACGGAGATGAGCACTGCACCCTAGATACAAATGGCTTTCAATCAAGGGTGACCTTTACCTTTACCTTAAGCTGAGTAATCCCATGCGTCAGAGACCAGAGGTTACCGAAAAGGGCTACAACACACAACACTTTGTGTATAGAGGCCACAACTTTTCTTGGGTGCAATAGTTACATTGGGAATGGATCCAGAGCACTGGAAGACTTGAATCTTCCTGAAACCACCCACAATAAGTCCCAGCTGCTAGCTAGGGTTCAACCAGGATTGGCACTATAGCACAGACCACATGGATATATGCCATTCCATAAGTCCCTACCATGCAGGTCATAGGCAGGTCTATGTCCCCCTAACTAGGCCAAACCATGTCCCCAGTTTCCCTTAAGGAGCTTCCTCTATCACCTGAAGTAATAAGACTCTCACCTGCTACATCCACAATGTCTGGATACACCCAATTGCCCCAAATTTCCAATAAAATTATCATAGAAGAGAAAAAAGGATCAAAACAACAGACCATTACAATTAAGTATGTGCCCCCCAGAGCCAATGTCAAGGAAATAACAAGCCATATGCACTACACCAGGGGGTGGCCAACCTTGGCACTCCAGCTGTGCTTGAACTTCAATTACCAGAAGCCCAAGTCTGCACAACTGCCGATCAGGGCTTCTGGGAATTGGAAGTCCAAGAGCAGCTGGAGCACCAAAGTTGGCCATGCTGGCACTACATGCATCAACCAATGGTAAAAACAGGAGAGTGGGAGGCAAGACCAGGAAGAAAAAGACTGTCTGTAGCAACACCACGGTCCCTTTAATATCACACTGTATCACACTGTAAGTATAAGAAATTCTGTACATGTTCAAAAGCACTACATTTGATCACTGAGTGACACAAAAAGTGATTTTGGTTCATAGACTGGATGTTGAAAGCGGATACTCCACCTGCTTTTGTTACTGTTACTGTCATTTTATTATTATTACTTCCTATTTTAATTATTTAATTTTATATCTTTATTTTTGGTAACTAATTTGTTTATTATTTTGTTGGTTTTATTATGTCATCTATCTGTTTTGATCTATGCTTTGTATCCGCACTCGCCCACCCAGACCCACCCCGGTGTTATAAACCATTTAGAGTGGTTTTATACTCTGGGGAGTATATAAATCAAATAAATAAATCTACTGACAAAAATGAGAATTATATCAAACAGAAGTCTGTGACTGAGTAACTGGTGGGATTTAGCCTCAAACACTGATAACAGTAAAAACAGGTTAAACTCTGAAGATTGACTTACTCTGGTATATTTTCTGCAACAGTGTTCTCTTTCCAGTTTGATCACCTGTCTTTTTCTGAAATTCAGAATATTTCTATATCCTTTTTTTCTTATCCTTGTTAGGAAAAGTTGGAGATAGCAGGCAAAGAGGAAGATACAAGTCAAACCTCACATAAAGAGTGCCTCGCTTAGAGAATAACTCGCTTAAAGAGCAGAATTTTCTCTGAATGGTCGCCTTGCTTAACAAATAAAACCAACCAAAAACTCAACTTAACAACTACATCAGGGTTTGCAATCCTCCCCACCAGAAGTCACAATTAGTCACTTACAATGGTGTTTTGCTTAAAGAGCAAACTTGCTTAACGAGCAATCCTGTGGAACGCATTATGCTCTTTAAGTGAGGTATAACATTAGATGGGTTGACTCAATGAAAGTAGGAATGACCCCCCCCACACCCACTCTGTAAGACCTGCCCAAGACTGTTAACAATAGGACCTTTTGAATGTCCTTAATTCATAGGATTGCTGTAAAGCTAGAAGTGATTTGATAGGAAATGACAGACACAAAGGTCTATATTGTATACCCTCCATGTAATTTTGAAACTACCATTTTTGTTTTCTAGTGCTAAAGGGAGAATGCAGAAAGTTAGCTGATTGACACAGCTATTTCTCAAACAAATCTACAGTACAAAAGTCAATGTTGTTGCTAGTGGTGTGTCTGTTTTATGTTAAATATGCTGAAATGAAACAGCTGATTGTATATTTGAAACAATGTTCTTTCCGTTGCCAAAGGACTGCAATTATTTCTGTCTTCAGTTCTTAAACCCATTCCAAATCTTCAGACAGGTTTATTGAAATCCATTAATTATCAAATTATCATTATCAAATTAACATTATCAGATTTGATACACAGATTGCCAAATGCTGCTAGATATTTTATATATATTTTGGTGAATTATGCTTTGCTTGGCAACTTCACACTTTTAAGATTGGAAGCGGGACATTTAAAACTAATCTGAATAATTATTTGTTACTGCTAGCTGTAGGAAGCTGTACTGATATGCATGCTTGTCTGTCATTCTGCTTGATTACTCTTTACCTCATTGCTTTGTGATCCATTTTCCTTGTGACATCTTGACCCCTGCATCTGGTGTATATAAACCATGCCTGGAAGTTTTACTCCTTTGTCTGAAGAAGTGGACTTGATCCACAAAAGCTCACAGTAAAAATATAACAGTTAGTCTTTAAATCGCTGCAGTGTTTTTGTTTTTATTCTTTTATTTTTGTTTTATGATATTAATAATCAAGAGAACTTTTGTAATCCCTTAGATTAGTGTTCCTTTTTCTCCACATAGTGAAGGCATCATGGTCAAGTCTCATTAAATTGTTTTAACATTGCCTTTTTCTTGTGTGTTTCTATGATCAAGTGAGAGGATTTTTTTTGTTGCTTTGCTTTAATGTTAGACATTATAGTCTCTAGGAAAAAATATATCATAGTTCTTTTCCATCACCTGGCATATGGGAGTAAAGGACATGCTGCATTAAGCACTTGTGGACACAATTCATCTCATGGATGTTGATGTTTGTTTGTTTACTGCATCCGTTGGCAAATACTGTAATCCTTTGCAAATAGCAGTTGCAATACAATATCAGTTACAGCTAACCACATCTTCCAGGATGTAAATTGCCTTGGAGTGATGGCTTCTTTCAGATGTTAATCCTGACTCATCTAGAGTGCATGGGAAGCCAGCCTCTCAAAGGAACACAGATACCTCACACAGTGGCTGTAATATTTATACTCTTTCCATATAAGGGCTAATTGATCTATCCTTCCCAGCAGCCATTCTAATAAAGGTCCAACTAAAAGAAATGTTTCAGTACTGTATATTTTTCCATTGCTTTTGGTCGGCTGATACACATTTTTCTGATTATTTTCTTAACTTCAACCTTTGCTCCAAACACAAAATAATATATGCTGAGGAAGGTAATATTATTGTGAATCAAAAATCATTGCAGGAGACACAAGATCTACGGCAAATCTGTCTGACACATTGTGCTTTGTCTATAATGATGCATGGTGTTAATGTATTAGAGTATCCTTTTGACTCCAGAGGTTGTTGTATCCTAGTAACTGGATCTCACCTTAATTAAATCTGGTACTCTGCTTTTATATATACCAACAGGAGTTTTTTTAAAAAAATAATAGTATGGATCAGAAAGAGGAGGTACTGCTGTTTGTATCAAAGACTAGCAGAAAGATGAAGTGTGCTGATGAAAGTACAAGCATGTGAAATTGGTGGGAAATTTGAATGATAAATGGTTATGATATTAAAATATGATATACTGTATGTATTTATTTGGGAATACAGTCAAACCTCATATAACACTAAAACCTGGTTCCACAAGTCTTGATGTTATACGATTTTTAGTGTTATCTGATGCATGTTAAAATCCTATGGGAGCCATAGAGATACATTGTAACCACACAGGCTTTAGCGGTTGTTATCTGATGCATCCCATAGGATCTTAATGTTATCCGATGCAATTCTTCCCCCCAGATTGCTTAATGTTATGCGATTTTAGTGTTATTCGATACTAATGTTATATGAGGTATTACTGTATGGCTAATACATATTTGGTTCCCAGGTTGTATGAATTTTGTCCATCTTAGAAACAGCATGGACTGTAGGCTTGGAGATACACGCCTGATGAATGTCTTCGCTAGTGATCCCAGCCCCAAATGTAGGGAAACAAGGCAGCTTCAAACTACAAGTAACCACCACTCCCATATCTGTGGGGGATACATTTCAAGATCTTCCACAAATACCTGAAACTATGGAAATTAGCAAACCCAGCATTATATCCCACTTACCTGAGGTCATATAAGTACAGTAGGTGGTTGTTGCACATGCCCCCATCAAATTTCGAGATCCGCTCAGGAAAAAAATCCCCTGGATACAATCTGTTCCTTCTCAATGTTACATTGTAGCTAGTGGCCTCTAGTTGGCAGCTCTGGTAATGCATATTGGACATATATACCATATACACTTGAATATAAGCCGACCCAAATATAAGCTGAGGTACCTAATTTTGACATGGAAATCCAGAAAAAAAGATTGACTAGAGTATAAGCTGAAAGTGGGAAATGCAGAAGCTGCTAGTGAGTTTCAGTAATTAAAACACATGAAAATACAGTAAAATTAAGTATTTTAGTGATTTTTTTAAAAAACTGTATTTGCACCACCCACCAGTGGTAGTGCTGCAGGTGAAGTGGGTGGGCAGGACAATTGCACTAAGGCAAAAAGTGTTGCTGCTCTAGTGTTCCCCCTGCAAGGAAGAAGGATGGATTTCTCCTCTATCTATGCAGAGACAAAGGCAAAAGGTACCATTAAGTGAAATCCTTTCTTCTTCTCCACCAGTTTGAAAGGGAGACACAATTGTAATGTAGAGCTTCTTTCTTCACCTGCAGTTTTCCAAAAGAATTAATTGAAAACAAACTTCAGAATAGGAAAACTTGATTTTCAATGTATTCTAATGGAAAATTGTAATTTGCGCCCTCTTGTGGCCAGTTGTGTAATTGCGCCTCAGATTCTTTCATGGTAGAAGTCCCAAAATCACTTTTAAAGTGCCAAATAATGAAAAAAAAAAACCCCAACCCTCATATTTTTAGACCCTCATGGTTGTTGACCTGTGTATATGCCGAGTCCCCTTTTTGGACCTCATTTTGGGGCTAAAAAACTCAGTATATACGGTATTATGTATTTCAGGGATTTTTCACTGAATAGTTTTTGATGCATGGACAATTGAAACTGCAGATACTGTACTGAACCAATGAATATGAGAGACAACTTGTATTTCATAACAATTCTGGCTAGTTTCATTAAATCACGATTAAGATCAACCAGCATCTGGTTATAACCATATACTGACTGAAATCCTTTTGTGTAGCTACACAAATGGCATTATTTTTGGAGGCAAATTGTTCCCACATAATGGACACTATCAGTTGCATTCTGAGTGACACAATTTAGTAAAGAACTGGTAACAACTATAGTGATTTCTCAACTTCACCTTCAAAAACTATGCTGTTTATTCTATGCCAACATAACTAGGTAGGAGGATTTTAATCACTGTGACCAACTGAAAACAGAAATTATCTAATATTTTCATGGCTGCACTCGCTGGGATGGAGAAAGAATCCAGGACAGAGAAGCTTGTACATGTGATAAAACTAAAAACGTGAAAATCAGAGCTTCCAGGAAAAATATTACTAAACCATAGTGTAGAATTACATTGAAACCATGTCACATACCATAATTATGAGGAGATTAGTTTATCCTGATGAATTCTCTGAAATCATGGACTCGGTGAATTGATTCTGTTACAGCTTCCGCAGATCTCATGTACGACTTCAAGTACAGTAATACCTCAGATAACACTAAGACTTGGTTCCACAAGTCTTGGTGTTGTCCGATTTTTAGTGTTATCCAATGCATGTTAAAGTCCTATGGGATGGATTGGATAACGTTAAAGCTTCATAGAGATACATTGTAACCGCACAGGCTTTAGCGGTTGTTGTCCGATCCATCCCATAGGACCTTAACGTTATTCGATCCAATTTTCCTCCCCAGATTACTTAACGTTATGCAATTTTAGCGTTATCTGAGGTAAACGTTATCCGAGGTATTACTGTATAAGGAAATCAGGGAGTGATCTAAAAGAAAATCTGGTTTCAAAGTTTTATCATGATGACAAAAGAAGGAAACACCCCTTGAGACTTTGCAAGAGGCAGAAGAAAATGTGGGCTACAGATAATAGAGTTAGAAATCAAAAGCTTTCAAGTCACATCTTCCCCTTAAAGTGGGAACTACACTCACTGTTTGAAAAGTGAGGCACAGGCATTAAAACAAATGCATTCGACAAATCTGCAGCTGGCTGCAGCACTTATAAATATCTGGCATATGGTCTCTGTATTTTATTTAGCATTTCTGATTCTGTGTATTGAAAAAGAAGACTAAAACCAACAGGATAAAGAAATAAGAGCATTTGCTATTTTTCAGTCTTTTATTACTAGACAATTTGTAATAAGCAAGGTCATTCCCACCATGTAGCTGATATAAATATCCAACTGTGAGGGAAGATAAGTCAGTAGGACAAATTCAGACCATCTGTTGATAGTTGCAATCTGATCCATTTATTTTGATAATTATAATTCATTATGGTAAAAGCAAAGCCTTCTTTGGGTGTGTGAACTAATGAAGGAGATGTGACCATTCATGTAGAGTACACCCAACATTCTGCTTGTTTACTGAGAAGAGAGGCATAGTTAAGGATCTTACATTCATTGTAAATAGCTTGCCAAAATTACTGGGAGAAGAGACCAAGGCTCAGTCATCAAAGCACATGTGCTGTGTGTATGAGGCAATAGGGTTGATATCTCATTTATTTAGTTAGTAGCTCAATTTCTATACAACCCATCTGACATTGGCACCACTCGGGGCAATTTACATCAGTTTATGAAACAACTAAAAAACCCAACCATCCAGCAAAAAAATAATAATTGGGTCTTCTCAAAAGTATTTTTTTTAATTAAAGTGAAGAGAATGGCAGCAAACAAACAGCAGCCTACGAGGACAGGGTTCTCACAGTGGCAAGATGTTCTGGAATGCTTCATTATAATGTTTAGCCTTAGCTGACTGGAATCTGGAGAGAAGGCATCTGCCAGACCTGCAGTAGAAAGGAGTTCCAAAGGCATGGAGAAGACCCTATTTCTGGTTAAAATCTTCATAACACTGGCTGGGAAGTCAGTGGAATGCCTAATTCTCATTTATATGGTAGTCAAAATGGCTGTCTCTCTTTCAACAGATTTGAACTAAACAGCCTGTCAAAGAAAGAGCACCTTCAAATAGAAGACTGCCTTGAATATGTGGCTGGCTATTTTAACTGTACTTTTACTCTGTAGATCAGGAGTTCTCAACCTTTTTAAGCTGGGGGCCAGGTCACACTCCCTCAGACAGCTTCAGGGGTCAGACAGCCATTTTGTCTTTCCTACAACACATGGCACTTCCTGGTGTAGATGTTGGTGGGCCACATTAAATGGCACTGTGGGCCACATCCAGCCCACTGTCCACAGAATCCCTGCTGTAGATTAATGGAAGACAACTCACCTAGAATGTCAATTCTTGTTTCTGTTTCATTTGTGGGGTATTTCCAGAATTTTGGGCTGCATCATTGGTTCAGTTTCTGGCCCGAAGCCTTCAGCATCTACCATCAGTCAGGTGGACTTGTAGTCTGACTTGGTACGTGGCAGTTCCATGTGTTTGAATATCACATGATAGCAATGTTCACGTCCTTTGGAAAGCAGCTCCACATGAGTAAAAGTCTTCTTTGTTGCTGAAATGGGACCAAAGCAGATACAGAAGGGGTAACTTCAGTGGTGGGATTCAGCTGGTTTGCCCCAGTTTGCCAGAACCTGTAGCAGAAATTCCGGCTGGCCCTGCTCATCCAAGTTTTGAAATAAAGTAGTCTTAATTCCGGTGCTATGCAGGGCTTTCCCCCTGGACGTGTCCACCATACAATGCCCACAGAGTAGGTAGTAAAAAAATTTAATCCCACCACTGGGCAACGTTACTGTTCATTATAAACTGATTAGCATTTTGAGCTGCAGAATGCTGACGTCAGCACTTGTCAGTGTATTAGCATCTCTCTGCCAGACTTTCTGCATGGCCCCTCTTTCTACCCTCATTGGTTTTACACAGCTGTAGTCCTAATTCAAATGTAAATACATTTTCCTGGACTGCTAAAAGCTGTAAATTAGGAGGGGTAATGATACCCATTGTGGATAATCAGGGAATTGGCAGTAGCACTATAGGTACCATACCGAAATGATAAAAAGATGGGGTCTTCTGACAGTCAGAAAACATTTGAGGTACAGCTATCCAGAGGGAAAAAAATCATCCTACAATTAAGGGCTCATATCAGCATGTGCTGTTTTTGTAGACTGAATTTTGTATATTATCGTGTATTTATTGTGTATATTGGTTAATTATCATGTGAGCCGCCCTGAGTCAGGTTTCCTCATTGGGCGGCATACAAGTGCAAAAATTAAATTAAACAAAACTTTGTTGATTTTTCTGTTCATGGCCTTTCAACCATTGTTCTACAGCAGAAGTTCTCAACCTTTTAAAGCCAGGTCACATCCCCTCAGACAGCTCTGGAGGCCATTTTGCCCTTCATCCACTACATGGTACTTCCTGATCTGGTGGAGGCAGTGTGGGTCCACATGAAATGGTGCTGCAGGCCGCATCCAGCCCATGGTTACAAATTGAAAATCCCTGTCCTACAGGTATTACATTTAGTTGTACAGCCAAACCTCGCATAAAGAGCACCTCGCTTAAAGAGCAAAAATTTCTCTGAATGTTCGCTTCGCTTAACAAATAAAACCAACCAAAAACTCGCTTAACAAATAAAACCAACCAAAAACTCGCTTAACAAATAAAACCAACCAAAAACTCGCTTAACAAATAAAACCAACCAAAAACTCGCTTAACAAATAAATCGGGGTTTGCAATCCCCCCCCCCCAAATTGGTCACTTTCAATGGTGTTCAGCTTAAAGAGCAAACTTGCTTAAAGAGCAATCCTGTGGAACGCATTATGCTTTTTTAAGCGAGGTGCAACTGTACATTTCAGTGCAACTTCCTCAGCCATCCTGCTCTATTCTTCTTTTAAATCATCTACAGAATGCTACATTAGTTGTTATTTCACTGAGAGGGGGTGGGGGTGCAACTACAATTTCCAGTATCCTCCAGTCAGAATGAGCAGTGCATCTGGCTGTGGGAACAGAAGGGTTCTGGGCATAGTCAGTGTATCTAATCCTGTGAAGCCATATTTCCAAGAGAAAGGATTACACCATAATGTTTGGCATTTACCGTTTAACAAAATCACATATGAGTAATGAATTCCTATATATTTCAATTAAATTACTGTTGCTTCTTTGCCTAGATAGTCTTGATTTAGTGCAAAAGCCCAACCAGAAATAAGAGAGGATTTTATATGATCTATGGCAGGGTGGGGGACCTGTGACCCTCCAGATGTTGTTGTACTTCTAATGTACTTTCATTCCTACCATTGATCTTGCTGCCTGAAGCCAAAGGGAGCAGGGAACCCAGTCTGAAACAATACAGTAGTTTAGATTAGTTTGCTTCCTTGCTTCTGCATCAGATATACAGTGAGATACAGTAATACCTCGGATAACGCTAAGACTTGGTTCCACAAGTCTTGGTGTTATCCGATTTTTAGTGTTATCTGATGCACGTTAAAATCCTATGGGATGTATCGGATAATGTTAAAGCTCCACAGAGATACATTGTAACCGCACAGGCTTTAGCAGTTGTTATCCGATACATCCCATAGGACCTTAACGTTATTCGATCCAATTCTCCTCCCCAGATTACTTAACGTTATGCAATTTTAGTGTTATCCGAGGTAAACGTTATCCGCGGTATTACAGTACATGGAAATCATAAGATTTCTCTAGGAACTAAGTCTCTACAGAGCTTTTTGTTTATTGTTGAGTCTATAGCTTGTTTCTATCTCTCTTGTGCCTTTTTCTTTTCTTTTAAGAAACAAATAAGGCCTATCTACAATACAGTATTTGTGTGGAGCTGACTTACATATTATGCAGGTAATTTAGGTAGAGAATCTTCTACTATCGTTTCAATTGAAATGAACATTGTGTACACATTTTATCATTGCCTTTCATTGCTCACTAAAATGCCAGTTGACCCTAAGGGACTTGCTATGCTAAGACAGATTTTGTTTTGTTTTGAAAATATACCAAATAAATATGGAACCAACAAAAGGAACAGGTGGAAGATTCCAACAAAAACAATTCACATTTGCCCAAAAATGGAGCTTCACAATAACTCAGATTTTTAAAATTTCTAACACATTTATTTATTTATTTATTTACTTATTTATTTATATTTAATTTGACTTGTTTAGCCGCCCCTTCACCTCACCAAGGCGACTCTGCATAAATGCAAACTCAGTAGCCATTATGAAGTTTGTCTCTCATAGTTATTTTATTTTGCACAGGGGTTCGCAACCTAAGGCCCATGGTGCCATTTCATGTGCCCCACCCACCCCTCCAAGGGCATTCAAGAAACAAAATGGCCATCCCTTTGAAGCTATTGGGACTAAATGGCTACCCCATCATGCAGGCAGGGCAAAATGCCCATCCAGCCCTCAAAGCTGACTGAGAGAGCATGACCCAGCCCTTGGCTTGAAAAGGTTGGAAACTCCTGATTTAGCACATAAACAGAATGAATGCATAGTAGGCCCACTGAGGTGAATTAATGGAAATGCTGGAAATGTTGGAATGTTTTTAAAAAAGTAATTAGAAGCTTGCAACTTTTTAAAAGTAACCTGTTGGTGTTTCTCTTTTAAAGGGGTAGCTGTATTACTACTTCTCCTCAGTATGGTGTAGCAGACAGATTGACAGATAGTGATGGCAAAACTTTTAGAGACTGAGTGCCCAAACTGCAACCCCAAACCTACTTATTTATCGCTAAGTGCCAACACGGCAACCAGGGAGGGAGGAAACGTTCCCATTGGTCTGCTGGACAGAAGGGCGGGGTGAACTCTGTGCTGGGGGAGAGAGAAAACACTCCCATTGGTTTGCTGGGCAGAGGGGCAGGGTCAACTCTGTGCTGTGTCAACTGCCTGGGTGCCCACAGAGAGGGCTCCGAGTGCCACCCCTGGCACTAGTGCCATAGGTTCGCCATCACTGAACTATACAATGATGGTGATCCTGCTGATTAAGGAATTGAAGTTCAAGAACACCTGGAGTGCCAAGGTTCGCCATCACCGGACTAGGTGGAGGCATGATTGGGTTAATCAGGCTGGGTTGAGTTTGAATCCCTGCCTGCTCAGCTGTGGAAGCTCACTTGGGACATGGAAGTGGTAAAACCCTTCCTTATATCTCACTTACCTTGAAAGCCCTATTATGGTTCCAACTTGATGGCATATAACATATAATAAATATGGAAAAGGCTCCTAAATTCCAAAAGCAACAGGAATAAACAGATATTAGCTGTTACGTTAAACAGTAATGATATTACATAATTCATTATTATATCACTTTCAAAAATAATAATATATTACAGGTAACAAAACTAAAGCGTTACTGTATTTCTAAGCTCTGGGTAGCAATATCTTTTTCCTGTGGGGGTGAAGTTATAGGCATCTTTTTAGTAAGCAAAAATTCAAAAAATAAGCTTGTTCTTAGTAGAGATCCTTATTCCAGGCATTCTGGTTTGGAGCATGACACAGTTTAAACAGTTATAACATTTTAAAAGCAGCATTAGCAGGTAGAAAATGAACCCTTCCCAAATGGCACAGAACAAGTGCAGAGGTCTGCAGGCGAGTTTACCTGCAACCTTTTTAGACACAGACACAGAGAGAGAGAGACAGAGACAGAGCTACTATTAGATGTTACAAAAGATGCACTCCTGAGCAGAAGATACTAGGTGTTTTTTTTCAACTGCATTAGAATCATTGCTTTTGCTATGAAAACTAATATCCCACATTACTCTCCTGTTTTGAAATCATTTATCAAAAGCCTCAGAAGGATCTACAGTGGTACCTCGCTTAAAGAGCATAATGCGGTCCACGGGATTGCTCTTTAAGCGAGTTTGCTCTTTAAGTGAAACACCATTGTAAGTGAGCAATTGTGACTTCTGGTGGCGGGATTGTGAACCCTGTTTTAGTTGTTACGTGAGTTTTTGGTTGGTTTTAGTTGTTAAGCGAGGAGACCATTCAGAGAAAACTCTACTCTTAAGCGACTTGGTCTCTAAGCAAGGCACTCTTTATGCGAGGTTTTATTGCATTTGCTGCTTGCAACTATTTTGTTATAATAAATAAATAAGTTATTACAAATTTTGCATAATTCATGCCTAGGACAAGGGATTAAGATAAAAAGAGGAACAATGAGCACTATGTAAGTTAAATGTAAAGGTTGCCCTTGCTTGAAAGCCAGTTGTATCTGACTCTAGGGTTCAGTGCTCATCTCTGTTTCATAGCCAAAGAGCCAGCGCTGTCTGCGTCTGCATACATTTCCATGGACATGTGCCAGGCATGACTAAATACCAAAGTGCGTGGAACGCCATTACCTTCCCACTGAAGTGGTACTGATTTATGTCCTTGAAATTTCTTGCTTTTGGACTGCCTGGTTGGCATAAGCTGGAACAGAGACAGGAGCTCACTCCATCAAGCAGCACTTGGGTCTCAAACTGCTGACTTGCTCACCTCCAGTCATCAAGTTCAGCATCTTAACCACTAAGCCACTGCAGTCCCTAAGCACTATGTACTGCCCAGCTAAAATAGCTAAGGAAGTGTAAAAACAAACACTATTTTAAAAAAACCACTGTCTGTTCAGGGTTATTGATTCTGGTCAGGATTTTCTTTCTGATTTTGTAAGATGTAATTATTTGATATATTAAATTACACTAGAGTAGTCCCATTTGAAACATGTTCAAAGTACTCAGTTGAAAATGTTTGGACAAATGTAAGGAATCAGCCCCCATCTGTAGTTGTCTAATAAGCCTTTACATTTCATGGGTCTCTTGGAACTCTGTATATAACATTCCATAGCATTATGCATGGGTGTGTTCTGGCAGACATAAGTATCCAGCTGTCTCTGCACCTGTCTACATGTTCCCTTTTACAAAGATGAGTACTGAATCACTATTTCCTCCAGATGGATAGGTTGGCCTCTGATCCATATTTGACAACTGGAATTTTAAAAAAAATTTACATGTATTCATATTAGAATTCCCCACCACAGCTGTCTCTCCCTAGTGGAAAATATTGTTTATGAAAGGGAAGTCATTTCTTAATTTTTAAAGGAAGTGTCAGGGAATTAGGAATAGTCAGAAAAAAAGATGGAAACAATTTCATCTCCAAGTATTAGAACTTAAAATCATCTACTGAAACAGAGCAACTGTAGATTCTGGACAAATACTGGGACTTCCCCCCCACACACACACACCTCCAAATACAACATGCTTAGCTTACACAGCCTGATGCAGGAAGATGTCGCAGAGTGTTCTAACTGAGAAAGCTCATAACAATTAGACCAATGCCCAGCAATGATGGTCAAATAGAATTTCATCCTTTTCAAGGACCACAAACATCTAGCTTAGATGGCGCTCTCTCTTTTTTTTAATGCTCTGGAGGAGTAAATTGTCATAATTATATAAATAACTGCATACCATCAATTCAGTTCTGATGTATGGTGACCCTTTCCAGGTTTTCTAGGTAGAAAATGTACAGGTAGAAAATCTAGGTAGAAAATGTTTATCTTTCACCTCTTCTGGGGGTGCCCTTGAGCTGTACAGCTTGCCCATGACTACACGGGTTGGTTCTTTTCCTAGGAGCCACAGTGGGAAATTGAACTCCCAACCTCTAGCTCTGCAATTAACTACCTAAACCAGGGGTTTCCAACCTACAGCCAGACCCGACACCACCCCATCCAATCCATCACTGCCTGTGTTGCACCTGACAGTGGAAGCAGGCACACTTATGTCATCCATAAAACATGCCCGTGCATGCTCAAATGTGCCTGTGAGTGTCATAAATGCAGAAGAGGGCACATTTACATCAGCCATAAATGCACCCACTTCTGCTTCCAGGGGCGTGGTCCAGCCTCTGATGCTGTCCGGGGGCATGGTCAAGCCTGTGACAGAAAGAGATTGGCCACCCCGACCTAAATCACTGAGCTACATGGTCAACATGCTGTCATAGCTGAAGACAATAAACCTGTCTCCATGTGTGGTAACATGTATATTTCAGAGATGAATGCTGATTTGGAAATGAAGGTAAATCCTGCCCTCATATCCCTAAACATGTTTACAAAATTCCTATGCAGACCTTAATATGGAGCTCATTCGGGTTTGGGATTACATCCAGCTGGGGTGGTGACATGATAAGGGCATCCTTTAGGTTAGGGAGTGAATCCATCTTGTGTTTGGTCTTTCTCATGTGGACTTTAAATTCATGCAGAATTTAAAGTCCACATGACCATATTTTGGTACTGTGATTTTTCAAATGTTCTTTTCAACTTTACTGTAATGTTGGATATTAACTATTCATGATCAGTAACACAATCCACTCCTGTTCTTGTTTTAGTAGGGAAAATACAGCTTCTCCATCTTCTGCTGATTACATTGTCTATTTGATTTCAGTAAAGACCATTTGGTAATGTCCACATGTAAAGTTATCTGTTGGGTTGCTTGAAACTTTTATTTGCAATAAACTGATTGTTAGCTTTGCAGAACTCAATGAGTCATTCTCCTGCTTCTTTTCTGTCCCCGGAGACCAAAATTTCCAACCACATTTGGTTCTGCTTTGTTTCCTACATTTGTGTTCCAGTTGCATAAGAATATGCTTTGTTTGGTGTGTGAGCAATTTCTTCCCGGATGCTTGCGTAAAATCTTTCAATTTCATCTTCTTCAGCATCAGAAGTTGGGAGAAGAGATTTGAATGATGGTTATTTTATTATTCTATTATTATTTCATTATATTTCTACTACAGTAGTACCTCGCTTAAAGAGGATAACGTGTTTCACAGAATTGCTCTTTAAGCGAGTTTGCTCTTTAAGCGAAACACCATTGTAAGTGGCCAATTGTGACTTCTGGTGGGGGGGATTGCGGACCCCGATTTATTTGTTAAGTGAGTTTTTGGTTGGTTTTATTTGTTAAGTGAAGCAAACATTCAGAGAAAATTCTGCTCCTTAAGCGACTTACTCTTTAAGTGGGCTGCTCTTTATGCAAGGTTTGACTGTATTCCTCAAAACCTACAGTTGACCTGCAATTTACATAATTAATATCTGTATAAGACAATAATGGCAAACCTTCTAGAGACCAAGTGCCTAAACTGCAACCCAAACCTCACTTATTTATCGTAAAGTGCCAACGTGGCAACAGGAGAGGGAGAAAGCACTCCCATTGGGAGCTGGGCAGAGGGATAGGGTGAACTTTGTGTTGGGGAAAAGGAGGAAGCACTCCCATTGGGCTGTTGGACAGAGGGGAAGGGCAAACTTTATGCTGGGGAGAGGGAGGAAGTGCTCCCATTGGGCTTCTGGACAGAGGGGCAGGGTGAACTCTGTGCTGGGGCAACAGTGTGTGTGCCCACAGAGAGGGCTGTGTGTGTCTCCTCTGGCATGTGTGCCATAGGTTTGCCACCACTGGTTTAAGAGGTAGTGCAAAGGATCCACATTATTTGTCTCTCTCTCTCTGTCACCCACATATCAGTAGAGGGTTCCCCCCCCCCAATATAAATATGTCCATTGTATTCACTGTGCAAAAGCACTAATCAGACCAGCCTTGGCCACTCTCCATAAGTCCAATTATGGCTTTTTCATTTTCTTTTTGCTTTTCCTTCTATAATGGATAATCCCTATTACAGCTGCTTTGCACTTTACAATTTTGGAACAGACACGTATCTGTCAACTTGTCTGAGAGCTGTAAGCAAATGAATGGTCTAGAAAGAGGCTTCTTGTCCTTCACAGCAAAATGGAAATTCAGTGACTTGATGAAGGAGGCTTTGCCTGCAGGTCTCCAAAGAGATGAGGACTGATAATGTTTCATTATGCTGGGGAGAGGGAGGAAGCGCTAGTGAGTCCTGGTGGTTGGTGATGTCTATATGAGTTTATACAGTACAGTACTTCGTAACAGGTGCAGATTTGCTATTGTGTAATGTTGTAAACCACTCTGAGTTGTTTTTTAATGGAAAATGAATTTTTAGATGGTGTGAATAAATCACAATACATATAAGGCATACACTTCTTCTTCCACATCTAGGCCAGAACTGCCAAAACGAAGCCACCTTTTGGGTGAGTTCGTTCTTTAGTTCTCTTCGCCTAACCTAGTGTGAGAAAGATTAGCTTGCAACACAAGGTTGCCGTTACAAGGGTACACATGATTGTGGTTCAAAACTACCACAAGCTTCAAGGAGGCAGTTTCTGTGTACCCCAGGCACACACTGGCAGCTATATAATGTGTGAAATAACTCATTAATTGATGTAATGGATAGGACAAACTAAACTAGGAGCTCCTGCCAGAATAGCTTTGCTCAGGGTGGGAAAAGAAAGCCTCAGTTCTGCTGGTCAATGGCTACCAAAAGGTACCATTGGAGCATTGCTCTCGTTATACAAATGATTGCTTCAATTTTAAGCTGTCTTTGCAACATGTTTACACAAAACAGTTCAGGAAGTTCAGTAAAGAGAAAGGAGCAATATATTTTACAAATATAAAATACATGGGTGTGTTTGTTTTGTTTTTTTAATATCAGAAATGGAAATGCCTAGACTTATCAGCTTTGTCTTAATGCATCCCCTCATATAATACACACAGTTAGGTAACTAATGATGTGATGACAGAGAGCAATATAAAGCACCTGTTTGTCTGCTATAAAGAATCCCCACAAGCTTGCTAAATTTGAATGATCAGCCTGATCCTGTGGTCAAAAATGGTTTAACATGAAAACCTCAGTGGCTTGATGATACGGTTTCTTCCTGGTGCACTGCCATTCTTCTGTTGTAGTTCCAGCATAGCTTGAGATTTGTACAACATACTGGGAATGATGAGGCAAAATGTAATTTGTTGAAATATGAAAGGAATGCACCTAAAACTGTAGTCTTGAAGTATATTTGTGAAAGGTAAAATATAGGTTGGCATCAAATTTTAAATGTAAAAATGGTGAAACCATGTTCCACCTTAGAAAAGAGACTATAAAATTCAGAGCTTCCTTTCATGTATCAATTTTTGAATGCTTTAATGTAAGTTAGATGCATATGAGCAATTTCTCGCTGTTCTTTTTATGTCTTGTGTCATACAATTAAACTTTTATAATAATCAAACTCAAGATGTACTTATTGTGCTCTGAAAGATATTTTGGGAATTAGCTGTGCATATATATGGCTATGTTATATTTGTTGTAGTCTTTAGTAAAATACTTAACATAACATAGGGTTTATTTGTCCGATCCTATTTGACTGAATGATCTTATTGCTATCTTCTCGAAACTCAATAATGCTCTTGCAGTTGAGGGACAGTGACAAATGGAAGAACGTAATTATAAGGGAAATGCAATAATAAAATGAATAAAAGCAATCCATCATGCAGTTCTTAAGCCTAGGTATTCATATTTTTAAGAGATTACTCAAGTTTTTCCTAATGGAATAACATAGAATAAAACCCTTTTTCAGATATTATTTTACTTTTAGAATAAACAAGCATAGGAAACCAGTATTTGATGCAGTATTGGCCAGCCTATACACATTCCTTAGGCTTAGGGCAATGATGGCAAACCTTGGCACTCCAGCTTTTCTTGAACTTCAATTCCCAGAAGCCGTGAGCATCAGGAGTGCTGACTTGGGCTTCTGGGAATTGAAGTCCAAGAACACATAGAGCGCCAAGGTTCGCCATCACGTGCTTAGGGGAACTGAACAAGGAGCCCATATATGCAACCAGCAAAGAGACTTGTTGTCCATTAGGGTGAAAACTGCAAAGTCAAGGGTTTGATTTCTCTTGACAGATGCAGATATGCATACCATGAGCTACATTTGGATGTGCTAATGAGTGTGCATAGGCTGTGGGGCATAGCATAGGTTGCCTGTTAATAACAATTTCATGTAAGAGAATTATTCTGGGTTGAAATGATTTTTGCTGAAGAAACTCTGCTCAGGGGACACACGAATAAGACTCCTTTCATGTCCTCAAGCAGCTCTTGGGTATTGAAACCCAACCTTCCAGTCTCCAAGCTCAGCATCCTAACCACTAAGCCACAAAGGGACCTGCTATAGGTTGCCTGTTGACAGGAAGGCATACCTACACTATGTTTATTACCTATTGCATGCAAAGAATAGTTGAGTGCTATACATATTTAAGATACTTATGTTTAATTACTCCTTGCCAGTTCAGATAACAATGTACTCTGCTGCTTCCTCGTGAAGTGATTAGGTGTGGTTCTTGGAATGTCACCTCCACCTACATGATTCCTTGGCATATATTCATGTATTTGAGTAGTATAATTTGATGCTTCCATTCATATAGGTGACCATTAGGAAACTGGGTTGGCCTAAATACCCATGTAATTTGTCCTTGCCTTTGGCAGGTTACTCACTGTCACACTAACCTGCTTTGCATTATTGTTGTGAAGTTAAATAGCATAGCCCTTGAAAGTTGCTCAATTCCTTAGAAGGATGTTGTAATAATGTCAGGTATTCAGCAAATACTTCTGTCAGCAAACATCAGTATGTTAGAAAAACTAGACCCTTGGTCTGCAAATAGTGGCTCTCCAGGTGTTTTGGACTTCAATTCCCAGAAGCCTCGATCAACAGTAGTGCTGACTTGGGCTTCTGGGAATTGAAGTCCAAAACACCTGGAGAGCCACTATTTGCAGACCACTGAACTAGACCAATTCCATTTGTTAAGTCAAAGGCTTCATTTAAAAAAGTTCACGTTGTTTACAATAGAGGCCGTGTTTAGAAAATTTTAAAAAAATATTTTGAAAATCTGTAATTTTTTTTTCAAATTGATCTATGGACACATGAAATATGGATTGACATCCACTGATGAAGTCTTGTAAAACCCTTAATTTTTTGTAAGTGCATATTGATCACATTCACTGTCACCTCCCCTGGGGTGTTGAAACATGAACTTGCTTCTCGGTAAATGGATTTCTAAATATATAGAGGGGAAATATAAACCAATTCAGCTGGGCACACACAAAATTGGTATAATTTAATATGACATAAATATTGGTTTAAAATAAATAACTCCCTCAAAACAATTTCCTTTCGCTCACATTAGGAGCACATTTTACATGTATGGCATGTAAATGAATAAATCTGAATCAATTTCACCAGTGTCAACTCTAGAGCACCCTAACATTGCTTGACTTGCTAGACAGGTAGATAAAGGTAGAAAAGGTAAATTTAAGAACACATACAATTTCACTGGCTAACCCTGTAAATAGCAGCTCTTGCAAGCTGCCTGCTTGTGAAATTAGCATTAAATTCGCAGATTTGTACAGAAGATCAAAGCACATCTTTTTGTTTCTAAGTTACAAAATATGTAACCACAATGTTGGTGGCAGAGTCAGTTACTGTTGTTAAGTACTTGTCCCTCTTTTAGCTGGGTTACACAGAAAGAGGCTCCTTGAAGATTATGGTATTTTTGAACCACAATTGGGAACTCCTTGTGATGCCAGTTAATCTTTCTCACACTAGGTCAGGCGAAAGGAACTGCAGAATGAGCCCACAAAAGGTGCCTTCATTTTGGCAGCTTCACGTGTGGCCTAGACACGGCAGAAAAAGACACTTTTAGCTAGATTTTTTTCTTCTCAGATGTGTCTCATTTTCTTCCTCTTTTTAATATTTGTTTTTATCTGTTCTACTGTCTTTTAATGTTTTAAACTTTTATGAATTTTATGAATTTTTAAGGCTCTTTATATTGTTTGTTTACAGATTACCTACTATGGTAATTTACATTGTAAGCCGCCCAGAGTCGGGTTTGCCCGAGTGGGGCGGGGTATTAAATGTGAATAATTAATAAATAAATAAATAAATAAATAGCAGGTTAACAATTGTAGATATTATGTAATGTTTCTCATATGAGGTTGTTTGATAAAGCTGGTAGTTTCTCATATGAGTTTTCCTGCCAGATGCCATTTTATAGTTTCTCTGTGGGAGTCTTTAATCCCAAACCAGTTTGCCTCAAAATTTGTCACATACAAAGCCAAACAAATGTTAAAATTCGTGTATGTGAAGGAAAACAAAAAATAAAGGAGTAAAATGATTTATTCTGCCTTATTCTGAGAATCTCTGGTAGGTAGCATTTTACGGAATATTCTTTTCACCTTTCCAGCTGCAGTAGGATGTAATGTTTCATGTTAAAAGCATATATACAAATTGCCAAATTAATTGCGGCTATGTCTCCATCTAGATAAATGATGAAGAAATGAGAGGGGCTGACAAATTACATTCTGAAATGAAACAGGGCTTGTTAATGCTTTTCTTGGCACAAGGAAAAGGACACTTAGGTGTCCAATATTAAATGGTGTTTTAAAAGGGCAAGTTAGCCCTTTGTTTGCCAGATAGACTTTCAGAATCTAGCTTGGTCAGAAAATCTGACTTTCTTCACATAAATCTGGAATGTTGAGCAGAGCACAATAAAATTGCTTTGTCTAAAAAGATAGTTGTTAGCCAGCTGCATAAAAGCATTGGCATTCTGGAATGGATGCAAAGAACCCCCAACATTGTTTATTCTTTAGGTCAGCATCTTCATGAAATTTATCTGGGAATTAGGGAGTGTTGCTGCATTGTGCAAAAGAGTTTTTTCCCCCATTAAATAAAAAGTTGCCCTTCCTATATGTTTAAAGATTTAACTGCCTTTAAAAATGAATAAAATGAACACATGACTGGAGTGTGACAGGTAGGAGGCAAGAGTGGTTTCATTCACCCTTATTTTATTGCAGCTTGGGATATTGGTTTTTATAATGTCTAAATTTATTGCTCCATATTTTTATGGCAAAGTCCTCATGACACATTCACTGTCCTCCATCCATCATGCCCAACCCTTGCCCCATGCTGTGCTTGATTCATAACTCCTACAAGTCTGAAGCAGCCTCCTAGACAGTCCCTTAATCCCCTTTTAAACCTAAATAGTGTTTAATGTATGGCCTTAGCTACAGATCTAGTAGATGGAGTACCTCCCTAAAATCTTGCTCAGGCACCAGTGGTTTTAAATGCATCTTACTGAAATGATAAACCATCTTTGTTTATAGCATTTTAAAAACAAACTGGATCAAATGTTTATCCATGGTAAAAATAAAAGTAATTGATGTGGAAAAGTAATATATGGGGCCGGGGGGGGGGGCTATTTTTAAATGCCAGTTATTGGATGTATACTTCACCTTTCTTCCATGTCAAGATATAAAATAAACCCAGTTGGTTACTGGACCTTGTTTACTTTCAGTGAAGTACCTGAATTATATGCCTTAAAATCATACACTTGGGAAAAAATCTTTTCCTTGACATCGAGTCTTCTATTTTCGAAGGAGTTTGCTGTATGCTTGTGAAAACTTTGGTAAATAATATCACCAATAGTATGAAAGAGCTCAAACTTCACTGGATTCAAACTTCATCTAGACCAGTGTTTCCTAACTTTTGATTTTTGGACTTCAATTCCCAGAAGCCTAAGTCAATTCCTCAAAGCACTGATCAGCCAATCAGATTTAGGCTTCTGGGAATTGGAAGTCTTCATATGGAACACAGGCTCCACGTGCGGAACCACTGATCTGGATCCACTAGATATTTTGTTTAGTCATTTGGTATACTTAAATATCATTTTTAAATGACAACTTAATAATTTATTTAAATTTAAATAATAATTCAATAATTTAAAATAATAATGGCTCTCAGAACTGGACCTCAGATCCTGGGCCAGACTAAGTCATTTTGCTCCATAAGGTAAAAAGATGTACAGTACCTTTATGACCAAGTTGGCACTTATTTCAGTATTAATGCGAGGAGTGTGACTTCCACTACCAGACAGAGGGGCTATGACAACGGTTGTTGGCCATACAGTTCAGCCTTCCAAGAAAGGGAAATTGGGGTGAAGGAGAGATTTGGGAGGAACAGCTGTGAGTTTGGTCTCCCAGCATCTGCTGTCTGAGGAACTTTCCTCAACTGTCAAACAGTAGGGCCAGGCCTGTTCAGAAAATATTTCTTGGCCAGAATAAAGCAATAGCAGGAGGAATGGCAAGAATGGAGTGAGAAAGAGTGTTCATTGATAGCTGCACCATATTCAAGTTTTTTAAATGTTCTTTCTTTCTTCATATTAGAGTGTTGCACAACTTAAAATTATGGGCATACAGGTATATGAAATATAGGTAAAATTTAAAACAAATTTTAAAATGTTAAAAGAATTAGACTATTTTTAACTAGAAGAGGGCTACTTAAATAGAGTTATCTACACCATTCAGATTGCAGGCACGTAAATGTCACATTGATTTTCTTCACTTTCCCAGAAAATTTGTCTAGTATCCAAGTAGCCTCATTTTAGTTGATTGTTCTTTTATCTTGTTATTTTGCTTTGCAGTCTACTGAGTTATCTCCGAATGTTTAAGCCGTGATCTTGGCAAGGCTTGTTGTTTATGTTTGCAATAGATTTAGCCAGTAACATTTCGTGAATTTTAGCCACCGGGGGCTGAAGCCAAATTTGCTGCCCCCTGGTGGATGTTGGCACCTGCTCCCGCTAGGGCTTCTGGGAATTGTAGTCCAAGAACATACATAGCCCAAAAAGTGCCACCCAGGGCCAGCCACCCCCTATCCCCCCCCCCCCCCCCCCGCGATGCCACTGGGTTTAGCCTAGCCTCTTCTGGTTTCATGTTTAGAGCTTGAGAGATATGCAGAAAACATTTCTTCAATTTTAGCTGTCATCTAGGAGGTAGGTATCCATGAAATGGATAGATTTGGTGCTATCTTACCTTATTTCATTCATTATTTGCAGTCTCCTCTCAGTGTACAGTTGGCCCCACAGGCGATATGTTCCAAAAATCACTGTGTGTATTTGAAACCACAGAAAGTAGCAGTCCCTATATATTTCATTCTATATCTTAGCATCTAGTGGCCAGTTCATGTAATGACACCGTGGAAAAGAGAGTTTTAAAAATTATTTTTCATGTTTCAGTTTCAAGGTGTGGGTAATTGAAACTGCAAATTCTGATTCCACAGATAGGAAGCCAAATAATAGACTACTACTACTACTACTACTACTACTACTACTACTACTACTACTACTACTTCTTCTTCTTCTTCTTCTTCTTCTTCTTCTTCTTCTTCTTCTTCTTCTTCTTCTTCTTCTTCTTCTTCTTCTTCTTCTTCTTCTTCTTCTTCTTCTTCTTCTTCTTCTTCTTCTTCTTCTTCTTCTTCTTCTTCTTCTTCTTCTTCTTCTTCTTCTTCTTCTTCTTCTTCTTCTTCTTCTTCTTCTTCTTCTTCTTCTTCTTCTTCTTCTTCTTCTTCTTCTTCTTCTTCTTCTTCTTCTTCTTCTTCTTCTTCTTCTTCTTCTTCTTCTTCTTCTTCTTCTTCTTCTTCTTCTTCTTCTTCTTCTTCTTCTTCTTCTTCTTCTTCTTCTTCTTCTTCTTCTTCTTGGGTGGGGATAAGATTCAGGCAGACAATAATAGAGCCCCATGAAACTTGTTGCTGGGGTGGCCTTCTTCTTTGAACATGTTTGCTACTTCACAGAAAATGTGTGAAAGGTAGGAATGTCACCTTTGTGACGGCTCTTCAAGGCTGGTTTTTGTTGTAGTTGCTAGATATGGGTTGAAAGTTCTAACACCCTCATTTGTCTTTTACAGGGGTGAACTGACAAAATAGTCTCCCAGCTGAACTACTATGAGGTCAGAAGCCTTGCTGCTATATTTCACACTGCTACACTTTGCTGGGGCTGATTTCCCAGAAGATCCTGAGCCAATCAGTATTTCGCATGGCAACTGTAAGTATGAGAGACAGGGAAATTTCACTAAGATTTCTGTTCCTCCCAAGTTTCTAATTGTGGTTTATTATTGGCCAGTCAGATACAAAGTTTCAAGATTTAACAGACTGCCCAAACTTTTCAGGCCATGGGACAGTTATGTGGTTCAGGGAGCTGGTCACTATGCCCTGGGAGCCAGAGCTGGCCTCCAATGCCAATTCATCCAACCTGCGAAGCCCTCATTGCTCCTGGAAGTGGAAGTAAAACACGCCCGTATGGGCGTGTCTTACTTCCGCTTCCAGGAGTGACGAGGGCTTTGTGGGCAAGATGAATTGGCATCGGGGGCTGGATCCAGCCCCTGGGCCATAGTTTGGGCACCCCTGAACTAGACCTATGCTTTTTTTCCCTGTTATATCTCCCCATAATGAGTGCAAGATACATTCCATAAAAATCATCAGTTTCTTTCTCTTAAGAGCCAAGTCTGCCATTAGTGAAATAGAATTATCTTCCTACAGCTAAGAAGGTTCTTTAGCCAAGAGTACCCGAATGAAAGCTAGTTATTTAACAGGAAGATAACTAGCCATACTGCTGAATTAATTAGAAATGAGAATAATTGTGTGATCCAGTTCTTTAAGAATATGCCATTCTGCACTGAAATTATTATTTATTAAAGTACATTTTGTTTATTTTGTTTATGTGAAGATAAAACTAAATATACATGTACTGTACTTGGCCTTTGCAGCTATAATGGAAAACAGAACTTCAGAAAAGAAATTGTTTCTATTTTAGGCCCTCTCTAATAAGTGGCAATCTGCCTGGAATAACCTTCTATTATCCATCAGAATCAAGTGGGTAAATAAGGAATGCTTTCACAATATCTGGCTCTACAATGAGAGTTATTGAAGGCTTCAAATGAAGTATCTCTGTCAAAAATGAAATGGTTAGAGAGCTACCTCAAGTATTCAACAGTTTGTAATAGTTAACTAGATTTTACTCCTTCCAAATGTGATAACAAAGGCTCGGTCAAAAGTCTTCATTGCTTTGATTAGCATGGACTGATACCAGAAAAGGTGAAGGAGGAAACAACTGAAACCTCCATCTTTTTCTACAAGGCTGCATGTATAAAAACTACAAGTATTAAATTAGTTATGTAGTGTGATCTAAAGCTGAGAAGGCTCTGAATTAAAAATAAAAATACACAAAAGTTATAAGATAATATTTGCTCAAGAATAAGTTAACTCTACATAATTTGCACATGATGCTATTCTGCCCTCTAGAGTTATACTTTTTTACCATCTGTTTTTGATCAGTAGTATATTTTATGGAGCAGTTCTGAAATTTTCTGTTGAAGCACCAGACCTAGCAAATATGACACAACTTTTAACAACATCTAGAGGGTGTTTCAAATTGGAAAACATATAAAGAACATTTAGTACTACTCTTATATATAAAATTTTAAATTGCTTGGAATATGTGTATCCTTTCATATTTTTGTCAGAATTAGGAAGAATTCTGGACTAGCTACATACTTTAGCTTGAGTCATGAATGGAAAATGCCATGGAAACAGGCCAAAAGGCTGATACTTTCATCCTAGATAACAATGGAGAGAGGGTTCCAGTAAAATCCACTTGGATTATTTACTGGCAAATATGCACAGGATTACAAAACAGAATATTAGTTCAAGGCTAGTACTGCAGTGGCTCAAGTGGCTAAGATGCTGACTGGGAGGTGGCAGGTCAGCAGTTCGATACCCGAATACTGCAGGACAGAGTGAGCTCCTGTCTCTGTCCCAGCTCCTGCCAACCTAGCAGTTTGAAAGCAAGAAATTGCAAGTAGATAAATAGGGACAATTTCAGTGGGAATGTAAACAGAATTCCATGCACCCCGGTGTCTAGTCATGCCTGCCACATGACCAGGGAAGCATCTGCAGAAGCAGACAGCACTGGCTCTTTGATTAGGAAACAGAGATGAGCACTGAACCCTAGAGTCAGACACGACTGGCTTTCAAGCAAGGGTAATCTTTACCTTTAGTGAAGGAATATTATCTAGTTCACCTTGTCAAGTCATCCATGCCAGGTAGCAAAATTCATTTCTTTGATTTATCTGTGTATTTGTTCTGTGGTGTGTCTTAAATCCAGTTCATTTTCTTGACAGGTAATTGGTCTTCTCTATGAAGGAAATAAAAAGCAATTCCTTGTAAATGTAACAACCAGTTAACTCTCATAAATATTAGACCAACTTGCTACTTGATGTAGGCAGCCCGTAGACCTATTACCTCAGTACTGTACTTTTTGTTTGTTGCTATCAGTAGGAAATATGACAGTACAGTACCAACTTCTGGCCTTATAGAAAGCAGTTTTTGAGCTGACAGATAATGTTTGGCAGGAATAGTCCAACTGCTCAGAACTAGCCAGGTGTAAATCTTAACTACCTAGAACCGTGATGGTGAACCTTGGCACTCCAGATGTTCTTGGATTTCAATTCCCAGAAGCCCAAGCACCCTGTGAATCCACACGAATGGGTTTACTGCGATTCATCCGGCCAGTGCTGCCCTTGTTGCTCCCGGAAACAGAAGTAAAACGCTTCCCAGGGCAAAAGCAGCCTAGCACTGGTCTCCTCACAAACAAGCTGCCAGAGTCACAAAGCGCTTGCTGATCCAGGCAGCTTGCTTGTGATGAGACCAGGGCTGTTTCCCAGACCTCCACAAGCCAACCGCCTGAGTCGTCAAGCGCTTGTGGACCCAGGTGGTTGGCTTGTGGAGATCTGACCAGAACTGTGATCCTGCCTTTAGGGACAGGTGGGAGGTGGGAATTCCCCCCCCCCCAACCCTGGCCCCAAAGGCTAAGATTGCACATCTGAGGTGGCGCTGATCAGAGCAGGGAAACAAGGCTTCTGTTTCCCTGCTCTGAATGGCACTGTGATCCTGTCTTTAGGGTCAGGGTAGGGGTGGGAATTCCCCCCCCCCCATCCCAGCCACAAAGGCAACATCACAGCCTCGGTCAAAGCTTTGTTTTGCTGCACTGATAGGTGCCGTGATCTTCGGTCTATGGAGGTTTCCAGGCAAGGGGACCTCTGTGGATCCCTTCCCTGCCCCCTGCAGGGCTATTTTTGCTCTGGGAACAAGCTTCCAAGGGAAAAGCAGCCCAGTGCTCTCCGGGGAAGGCATCTACAGAGATCCCCTTGCTTCGAAAAAACAAGCGGACCTCCATGGAACCCTTACCCACCCTTTGCCCTGGGAACATGCTTCCCAGGTGAAAACCAGGGTGAAAAGCATTGTACGATACATCCCATAGGGAAAATCGCTATTTGAAGCATGCATCGTACAGCAATTTTTTCATACAACAATGGACCCTGTGGAACCAGTTAAATTCATTATATGAGGTATTACTGTATCTATTTTTTGAAAGGTTTCTACAATGGGTTTTTGTTAACTAAGAAAAAAGTTTAACTTACTAAAAATATTTTTATGTGAAAAACTCTTCCACCCCCTAGTGGCAAAAATTATTTCCCCCAAAAAAATTCTTTTAAATTGGGAAGTACTGTACATAAAAAATGCAGAGCATTGTAGAACAATGTGGGATGTTGGGGTTCGAAGTGTGTTGGAGGACTCAGGATGTTCCCAGGAGAACCACATGTGTCTAACAGACCACAGGTTGCCATCCTCTGCTGTAAAACCTACAGAAGGAATCAGATTGGATTGGGTTGTCTTAGATCTAGGTAAAAGTAAAGGTCGCCTTTGCTTGAAAGCCAGTCATTCATCTCTAGGGTTCAATGCTCATCTTTGTATATAGCCAAAGAGCAAGCACTGTCTGCCTCTGCAGATGTTTCTGTGGACATGTGGCAGGCACACTGAACATTGTTTACCTTCCCACCAAAGTGGTCCCTATTTATCTACTTGCAATTTCTTGCTTTCAAACTGCCAGGATGACAGGAACTGGGACAGAAACTGGAGCTCACTCTATCATGCAATACCTGGAAACTGAACTCCAACCTTCCAGTCAGTGAGCAGCTTCTTAACCACTTGACCTAGCATGTTTTGTATTCTTGGGGATTTTTTAAAATTATAGTACATATAAAAGCTGCTTTCATGGCAATAGAGAAGAAAAATCTGATGAACTATGCCAGTGTATCTCAGACTCTGTTGGTCTTCAATCCTTATTATCTTCAAATACATGGCTATTAAGCTACAATATACCAATGGGTTCCATTTTGTCACCCATTTCTGTAACATTTGTGTGAAGACCTGTTGATGTTGTCATGAATTTTGAAGTTGAGTGTGATAAGTATCTTTATATCTCTGTATTAAATAACTATGCGTAGGTGCTGGAGTGGTGTCTGGGCTGGATGGGGGCAAATAAAATGAAGTTAGATCTCAAAAAAGATAGAGGTTTCGTTATTCCCATAACTAGAAAACTGATGCTTTTGACTGCACATTACAGTTGTGCATTACACAAATGTAGGAGAAAGCTTTCTTGGCTGTAACAACCCACTTGTGAAATACTTTTCCTCTGGAGATCCAAGCAGCACTAACTTTGCTTTTATTTTCTTACCAAGTTAAAGCCTTCAGCTTATTGTTTTTCTCTTATCTGTTTTAATTGTTAAACTATTTTAAAGTACTTCACTTGTGTTCCTTTTCAATGTGATTTTATTGATTGTACTCTACCCCAAGACCTGTTGGAATTGTGCAAATTAGATAATTTTAATAACTAAAACTATAAATAAATAAGTAAAATGGCCACTGGTCAAGGATTCAGGAAGTTGTAATGCAATATCTGGAGGGCTAAAGTTGAGACTCTAATGTAATCTAGTGAACTAATATTCTGTAATTTGGCTTACACAGTAGGAGAAGAGTCTTAAGGCATACATTTTACTATAAAGGCCATCCAAATATATTAACCTAACTTTTATTGAGTGACTTCATATATTTTATTTCTTCCTGGTATGTATCTTCTTTTTAATCTACTCTCTGCTTTTCACAGATACAAAACAGTATCCGGTGTTTGTGGGTCACAAGCCAGGACACAACGCCCCACAAAGGCACAGACTGGACATCCAATTGCTCATGATCATGGACAGAACACTCTACGTTGCTGCTAGGTCAGTCCTTGTTTCTTGTACCCTTCTTAGGACCATAGACATGGAAGTTGGGCACCAGAATCTTTTGAATAGGGGTGCAATTCTCTGGAGTCTAAATCCAGCCCACAGTAACCCCCACCACTCCAAAGTGGTTTGGCTCAAGAGGTTAGGGCAGTGGTGCCCAAACTAAGGTCCAGGGGCCGGGTGTGGCCCCCTACGCCAATTCATCCGGCCCGTACAGGCGCGTTTTACTTCCACTTCCTGCAGCATCGAGGGCTTCGTGGGCCGGATGAATTGGCATCGGGATCCGCACCCGGCCCCCATGCCTTAGTGATCCTTGAACCACATGATCGGTCCACAGTCCAAAAAGTTTGGGCACCCCCGAGTTAGGGTATGCTCTAAAGCAGGCTTCCTCAACCTTTTCCCTTTAGCTGTTCTTGGATTTCAATTCCCAGAAGCATAACTCAGAACTCCTGCTGATCAGGACTTCTGGGAATTGAAGTTCAAGAACAGCTGAAGGGCCAAGATTGAGGAAACCTGCTTTAAAGGGATGTGGGGCTAGTTTTATCATGTTTTAATGAGCCTCCACCACCTCCACTGCGCACCATGCCCCACAAGTAGATTTTTTAAATATATAATTGGGGTGTTCCTATTGGTTGCAATCAGGTTTTTTCATGACCCCACAATGACACCATCAACACCATTTTTTATACGTAAAACCCTTATAAGGTTAGTGTTGCCATATGTCCTGATTTTCCATGATTTTCCCAGGTTGAAGCTATCCCGGCCGGTTCAGGAAAAAACATGTAAAAATCCCAGAAACAAAGATTTAATTTCATAGAGTCACTATTCCTAGAGAGGGAGGACAGAAAGTGAAGAGTTGTCCATTGCAAAATAAGTCCCTTCATGTCTCCTGCTTTTCTCCTTCTGGAGGGAAACAGAGGCTCCATGGGCTGCATTACCATTCTGGGCCCCTTCTTAGAACTTTCTTCCAAGGGATCCTCATGTGGGGTTTGAAGGTGAGTCTTCTTCAATGGGTGTGTGTGTGTGAAGGGGAGGGGTGACCTCAGGGGGAGGAAGGTAGTCTAAAGAGTAGCCCAAGAAATTTTAAAAAGGTAAATGTTATCCTTGCTTGAAAGCCAGTCGTATCCGACTCTAGGGTTCAGTGCTCATTCTGTTTCATAGCTGAAGAGCCAGTGCTGTCTGCGTCTGCAGATGTTTCCATGGTCATGTGGCAGGCATACACCAGAGTGTATGGAATGCTGCTTACTTTCCACCAAAGTGGCCCCTACTTAGCTACAGTACTGTACTACTTGCCATTTCTTGCTTTCAAACTGCTAGGTTGGCAAGATCTGGGGCAGAGATGGGAAAAAAAATAAAAATAGGACCATCAAGAAGAATCATATGGGAAACAACCTCTTGACTACAGCTTTTTTTAAACTGATGGTGGCTGCCCACCGTGGACAGGGATTCTGTGGGGTCTTAGAGCTGCTATCTCCATGACACATGCACGGTTTGAAGAATGCAATGATGTCACATGGTGTGAGAGAATTATGGCAACCCTATATAAGGTGCAACCATCCAGGATGGAAGAATGAATGGTTATCTGTCACTGTCCTACCTTACAGCTTGTAACCACATTCCTAACATGTTTTATGTTGTTTCCATGTTATGCCTGGTGACCTGAGTAATCTTCATAGGGAAGCACATAGTGTGTGCATAAAATAATGTAAACTATTTCTCTTATGTTCTTTCAGTATAGAAATAGACCATAAATCTAACCCAAGGTGAGATGTTTTTAAGTGTGGCCCTGTATAGGCGTGCTAACCCTCTACCACCACCACCCTCCCCATTGTGTACCCCTCTCTCTTTCTTCACTTCCGATGGCAATATTTAAAGTACAATTTGTATTGGGATTGCTGACAGAGGAACTGGAAAGATGACAATGGATGCAGATGACCCAGGGTTAAAAGAAAATCAATGGGATATGGGTGTTTATGTTATACAGTAGTTGGTCTTATTGCAACTGAAAAGAAAGTGTTTGCTGTTCTACATGGAGACTGCTTGTTAGGCCCAGCTTGGATTAATAAAACCAATATGGTTGTGTACATTCCTCCAGTTAAGGGGAGAGGAAAGGGTCTTTCACAATCTGTTTTTCTACCTTTTAACTATATTTAACTGTATTTATGGTGTGCTGACATGATGATTAGTTACAGTTAAGCAACAGCCTCACAGTTTAAAGTTCCCTCTAAATTAAAACACTAATGCAGTTTTGAGGAGCACTCATATACAGATGGCTTTGTGTGGAAGGACCTGTTTATGTGATCCTCTGGATAAATGGCAACTTCTAGGAATAGTTACATCCACTGGCTTTCTGAACACAAGGAAGTGGGTTTGCATTGGCTTCCATCACACTTATAGGATTTCATTGTTTATCCCACTCATGATGAATTGCCCTTACATGCACATGCCCTCCCATGACCACGTTAGTTTGCATGAGGAAGCAAATGATTTCAACATAATATCCAGCAACCAATAATTGCTCCAAAGTCCTGTGACTTTTCTGCTTGGTCTTGTAGCGATTAGGTCCTACCAGTTCCAGAATGAAATTTTTGACCATTTCTCTTCAGCATGTGTTAATTTTTGCTTCCGTACACAAAATAAGAAAGGGGTTTGTAACTGAAAACAAGTTGGGCCATTTTAAAATGTGTTACTGCCAGTTTCAGACAAGATTAGCACATTGTTTACTCCAGGACAGCCCCATTACAAACTAGGCAGATCAAGGTGTTCTAGTTATAACAAAATCCTATAAATGTCTATGGAGAAGAAAACTCTACAGAGTTAAATGATGTTGATTCCCAAGAGAAATGGATATAGGGTTGCAGCCTACGTGAATTGGGGCAAGCATCAAGGAACAGCTTGATGTCTTCTTAGAAGACCCATGCCTGCTGGCTGATTTAGTAAAAACACTCTTTCCCTCTTTTAATCTGTAGGGGTTGGAGTAATTTTTGGTGGCAGTTTTAATGGGGTCTTTATTGGTTTTTAAAATGTGACTGGTCATCTTATTTAGCGTTAAATGAATCAACTTCAAAAAAAAATGTGACTGGTTTTATTTTTTATGAACTGTCCAGAGTCTTCAGGGTTGGGTGGCAATAGAAATCCGAAAAATAAATAAATACTAAATAAAATAAACTTGGTTAAAAGTTGTCATGCTACCTTCTTGTGAAGTATTTAGATCATCAAGCATACTTTTGGACTACAACTGTCAAAAAAATCAATTGATTGACAAATCAATTAACAGCCATATTTTAAAAAAAACGTTTATGCTCGTATAATGCAAATGTTGTAAATTTCATTGACAAATTGCCATTGTCAATAGCCATTTACTGTTTAATGCAGAATCAAGAGATTCAGCCTATGAGATTTATACCAATTGCTTTGTAGGCAAATCTAATATGAT
This sequence comes from Furcifer pardalis, assembly GCA_030440675.1. Taxonomy (NCBI): domain Eukaryota; kingdom Metazoa; phylum Chordata; class Lepidosauria; order Squamata; family Chamaeleonidae; genus Furcifer; species Furcifer pardalis. Next base: position 58,825,874 of record CP126896.1, read on the forward strand.
TGGGGCCTCTTTATTTAAGATATTTCTGTGCTGTGATCCTAACTAAGCAACCAACAGGCAGTGAGAACAATAACAGCTGTATGTTAGCTTGGAACAAATGGGTTGAGGAAATAAAAACCATGTTTTTCAAGCATTACTAAACCAAAAATTGATCGAATACTAAAATGGCTAGATAACTGAATTATTGTGAGTGCTCCAGAAGAAATGCAGTTGTTTTAATGTTTGGTGAAAATTAATGCTAAATGCACCATTATTCCTGCAGGCAGAGTCAGCATTAGGGTAGCATCATCAGGCATCTGACAAGGGCCCTTCCTCCTTTGTAGGGGACCCATTCCTCCTTTCTAAAATTGACTGTGGGTTATTTATTTATTTTTGCCACTACCTGTTCACTTGTTCTCTCTGGGTGTGCACACAGTGACAAGAGTGAAATGACAGGGAAGCATTCTCCATTTGAAAAATGTCTGAGAGGAGAGATGATAACGCTCCTTGAATACCTGAAATATTTTTATACAGAGGAGGGACAGGGTCTGCTCTTAATCATTTTAGAGTGGAGGACATGTATTAATGGGCTGGAGTTAGAAGAAACTACATTTTAATTGAATATCAGAAAAAACTTCCAAACTGTTAGATCAGTATTGCAATTGAAGCAATTAGCTCAAGAATTGGTGAGGATTCCAAAATTGGAGGCATTCAAGAGAAAGTTAAACAACCTTCTGTTAGACATAGAGCGGTACCTCATACAACGATTTTAATCCGTTCGACGGGGCTCATTGCTGTAAAAAAATTTGCTCTTTTCCCTATGGGATGCATCGTACAATGATTTTTTTTCCTAATTGAATATCAGAAAAACTTCCAAACTGTTAGATCAGTATTGCAATTGAACCAATTAGCTCAAGAATTGGTAAGGATTCCAAAATTGGAGGCATTCAAGAGAAAGTTAAACAACCTTCTGTTAGACATAGAGCGGTACCTCATACAACGATTTTAATCCATTCAACGGGGCTCATTGCTGTAAAAAAATTGCTATTTTCCCTATGGGATGCATCGTACAATGATTTTTTCCCTAAGTGGTTTTTCCCATTGAAAATTTGTTGTACGGTTTTTTTTCCATAGGAAAAATTATTATGCGAGATGCCATTTCCCCCCAAAACCTAATTGTTATGCGATTTCGTTGCTATACAGGGCGATTGTTGTATGAGGTTCCACTGTACTTGAGTAGGGGGTTGGACTCACATGACCTTATAGGACCCTTCCAACTCTTTAATTCTGTGATTCTGTATCTTTAACTTTGCCTCTGGGCTATTTTGCAAATTGGGTCTAGAGAGGGAGAGGCCTGGAAAATGGCCATCAGTGATGAAAGATCTAGGCCTTTTAAACCCAGGGGACTCTGCTGCATACCAGCAGAAAAATCTTCTGTTTATCTTATTTATTTATTTTTATTTATTTATTTGCATTTAATATCCCGCCCCAATCGGGCGGACCCGACTCTGGGCGGCTTACAGCATAGCTCATAATATATATGGCCTTAAAATTCATAGAATTCATAAGAATTCATAAAAAATTTAAAACGTTAAACAGTAAAAACGGATAGAAACCCATAATAACAGCTACCAGATGGGGGCGGATGGCTGCTCTTAAATTAGCCATCCCGTATGGGAACCTGCATTGCTATGTCCCCACACTTGACCCGCCAGCCATGTCTTCAGGCCCTTTCGAAAGGGCAGAAGCTCATTCTGAAATATTCTGCAAACAGAATGCAGAAACTGTTTTGAAATGCCACCTAAAATTAATTGGTGAGCAAAGAACCTGCATGAAAAAGGGAATGATTCAGAGCAGAGGTCACTTTTGTCTTTAGGTGACAAACTAAAGAGTGAGTCTTCTCATAATTAGTGTGAAACAAAATTTATACCTATGTATCTGTTTCTCCCTTGGCAACTGTAAAAGAAACCCAGACACGGTAGCAAATATGAATCAAATCAGAGGTATTTATCAAGCAGCCTTCTACAGGCATTAATTGAAACTGTTCTTGGCATAAATCCCTGGGCTACACTATCAGATGTTCCCTTCTGCAACATCATGCTTTTTTTAGTTGTCTAAATATAGTGATGTTAAGTATACATTTGTACCCAATTACTTCAAACAATAAAAACAAATGACTATCATTTGTGAAGCAACTCTGCAAACCAAGCACTCAGTGTTTGCCTGCAAGTAAGTTCTCTAGAATTTTCTTGTATTTCAGAGAAAGGCAGGCGTGATTAAAGCATGTTCTTGGCTGAAAGAGGAAGGAGGGGATTACAAATTATATTTGGTTGTAAAAAGGACCCAGAATCATCTTGACAATAGAAAATTATTATGTTTAAAAATTAGGACCTGGAGTAGGAGTCACTCAGGATAATTGGTGGGAATCTACTGTATTGGGAAAGTCGGTTGTATGTCAAGTCTTTATGTAGAGAGCATCTAACAAAGCCCTGTTTAGGTATTCAGAAAAGCATTAAACCAAACATGGGGATGGGGACACTCCCACCAATCCACTGTCATTCTCCACATGGGGAGAGCAGAAATCCAAAGAAGAAAACCTTTCCACAATCACAGGAGATTTTCCCTATCTCATCTTCCGACGTCTGGTAGCCACACTCAGAAAATGACAGCAGAGTAAAAAGGGGCTTGACTTCTCCCCCTTTCCCAACATTCAGATTAATCCTTTTCTGAACATCTGGATACTAAACTGGTTTCTAGTTTGTGTAGTCTGGGGTGCCCAAACTTTTCGGGCCACGGAAATGGAAGTAAAATGCACCCGTGGCTGTCGTAAACATCTAAGCATTTATGGCAGTGTGTTGCACATGCACAGGCACGTTTTCTGCTTCTGGGAGTGGCAAGGGCAGGGCAGGCTAGATGATTTGGTGTCACAGGCCAGATCTGGCCTGTGGGCCATAGTTTGGGCACCCCTGGTGTAGACCTTTGTTTTCTCTCTTCTTCTCATTATAGTGGGCAATGGGGGCTCTAGGCTCTTCTCTTGAGCCATATCCTTGCCTCTCCTTCTTGTAAACATTTGTATAGCATGTGACAGAGTAGCTCTATAAACAGCGTACCCGCCCTGGCTATGCCTATTGACTATGGTGAATATTGCCAGCAGGCTTCGTTCCCCAAGGTGAGAAAAGACAAGCAGTCTTTGTGAAGAACTGAAAACAAACTTTAGTTGCAGGGATTTAGGTGCAGGTAGGTAGTCTATATACAGTGCAAAACATTAACTGAAAAACAGGCTTATCTTCAGCAAAACACGGGAGGAAAAAATATATAAGGTTACAGTCTCATTAGAGAGCTTTCTCCAGCTCTCTCTCTCTCTCCTATGCTTACTGGCGATTAGCTGACAACGGCAACTGGCTTCCAAACCTTTCAGGAGCAGTCAGGTTCCTCTGTTTGAAGCAGCACGATTCAGCCCAAACACCAAGCAAGTTCTTTCATCCACAATGTGGTAAGGATTCTCCAAGTCTCAGGCAAAGTGGCACAAAAAGCAGCCAGACGTCCAGAGCAACAGACCAATGAGCAAAAGCTAAAGTGCTCTGAGGTTTGCCTTGTCTTATACAGCAACCTAGCTGACCATTACAAACAGCTGAGTACTGACCCTTAAAGAAATAGTACTGAGTTTTGTCAATGTTGCAACTTAGTGCCACGTCCGGGCACATATTCCTATCAGTATGGATGTTTGTGAGAGGTGGTCATGGAGACAGGTACCCGCAGTGGGCCAGTTGGCGTAACCCAAGTCCTGGTGTTTAGGAAGTGCCAGATACCTGAGAAAGGTAGCAGAGAACAGTACAACACCACAGCAGGTGGAGAACAAGGTGTAGGCCCTCTAGATTAAGGGATGATGGTGGAGCAGGGTTAGAGATAATGGGTATAAATCAAGCCCTAAAGGACATAGAAGCTGAGGTAGCTAGCCGGCCACCACTGGAAGGAAGAGAAGAAAGATCTCTCTGTGAGAGGAGGAAGGGTCTTGGGTAATGCATCTTTCAAGTGAGACAGACTGATGACCCCAATATGATAAGCATCCTCTATGTCCAAGTAATTTATATGCAGTAAATACTTAACCTAAGTCTTAATGAATCTCTGATTCTAGATTCTTGCCAAAAATCCAAAAACCCAATTAAATTTATTTCCCAGCATCCATGCTGTATCTTATTTTATAGATTTACACCCTTTACACATCTAAGGACTTGCAGGAGGAGATACAGATGAAGAGAAGGAGGGGTGAGAGGAAGAATAATACATTATAGAGTTTTCTGCAATGTTTTGAGATCAAATAGTAGAGAGAACCAAGACTGGTCAAAGTGTAGAATGTTCATTGAAGATAGAAAGCTTGGAAACAGCTGATTCACCATAGCATTGTAGGAAGCTGTGTTAGTAATGTTTGGGTCATTTGTTCATCTAGCCCACTACTTGTCTAGGTTAGTATCTGTTCATCCTGAGTAGGTGCAGCTCTCCAAGATTTCAGGCAGGTGTGGATGGTCCTTCCCACCCTTCTACAACCTCTAATATTTTAGACCAGGAGTTCTCAACCTTTTAAACCTGGGGCCCAGGTTATGCTCCCTCAGACAGCTTCGGGGGGCAGACAGCTATTTTGCCCTTCCTCCACCACATGGCACTTCTGGGTTTGGTGGAGGCAGTCGGAGGTCACATGAAATGGCACCACAAGCCACATCTGGCTCATGGGCTGCAGGTTGAGAATCTCTGTTTTAGTTGCAAAAGATTGAACCTGGGAACTTCAGTTTGCAAAGCAGTTGTGCTTCTTTCGTTTAAAACAATTGCCAGTCATCTGCAAAATTCTGTTTTCCCATGCTTTGGCATCTTTGGAGTTCAGATTCATCATGCTTTAAAAAGAAAATCAATTAAATAAGTATCTCTCCTACCAATAAATCAAGTACCTCTCATAAAAGAAGGTGTAGGATGGGGGGAACAACAGGTCTTTGGCCATACCTCCAAAGAAAGGCTATTTTCCAATTCCCTTTATTTATTTAGTATAATTTGTAGGTTGCCTATCTCCCAATAAGGGGACCCAAGGCAGCCCACAGTGTTAAAAAAAGAGAACACTAAAACACAATACAACACTAAAACCAGTGGTGGGCTCCAAAAACATTGCTACCACACTGTGGGCATGCTATGGTGGGCGTGGCCAGGGGAAAAGCCTTTCATTGTAACCGAATTAGAACTACTTTATTTCAAAACTTGGATGGGCAGGGCCAGCCAGAATTTCTGCTACTGGTTCTGGCAAACTGGAGCGAACCTGCTGATGCCCACCACTGACTAAAACACAATAAATAATTGATCTTTTAATTTTACCAAAAAGGTCAGCCAGAGTGGTGAATCTACAGGGTGGCCTGTAAGTCCTTACCCACGACAAAGAGAGTAGGGCTCTGATGGGGGAGGAAGGAAGCGCTCCCATTGGGCTGCTGGGCAGAGGGCTAGGGCAAACTCTGTGCTGGGAGGAGGTAGGAAGTGCTCCCATTGGGCTGCTGGGCAGAGGGGTGGGGCAAATCCTGGGGAAAGGGTGCATGTTCCCACAGAGAGGACGGGTATTATTTATTATTATTTTATTATTAATTCATACTTACTATCCCGCCCCAATCGGGCTTACACCCGACTCTGGGCGGCTTACAAGACAAAAATACAATCACAAACTCATCCAGTAAAATACTAATAATTAAAAATTTTAAAACTGTAAAAATTCATAAAAAGCGAGAAATAACCAGAACAGGGAGTTTAAAACTCTTAAAGCAACTTTTCTAAAACAAAACAAAACAGAAAAGACAATACCCACTGTCTTAGTCATTATTAAACGCCTTCCTGAAGAGGTTGGTTTCCAACTGTTGCTGGAAGGATAACAGAGCATTCCACAACCTGAGAGCTGCCAAGAGAAGACTCTCTCACATGTCCACATCAAACAGAGAAGGGCTTCCTCTAAAAGGCTCATAGGGGGAGATATGGTCCTTCATTCTGTGGGAATATGACAGTTTACCATTGGACTAAAACTGCCACAAATAGAGCTCAAAGAATAACATTGGAAAGACGCTTGGACCCAAACTAGTTTGAAAGGGGGGGAAATTCCCTCAAATGAGTGTCTTTCTTTGAGCTGTTAACGTGTAGTAATAGTTCCCCTGTGGAAGCTTCTAAAGTGGCAGCTATTCCTCAGAGCACTTCATGTCATTAAATTGCAAGAGCCCTGAATGGTTAGCGTTACGCTGCTATTAAAAGCTGAAGTCTCGAGGGCTGAGTAGCAATCTCGATATATTCTATATACTGTATTGTGTATTCCTTAGAACTCTACAGAAGGGATCTTTGGCGAGCTTGCTAATGTGAAACAGGAGTTGAAGAATGAAGGATGAGAAGAGCAAGCAAAGCCTAAATAATTAAATATCATTTCCTTTGCTGGCTGTTACAGGATCACTCCCAGTTACCCTGCTCCTATCAGCTTCATACAAGATGGGCATTGTTCTTCCTTTTCCTTCTGTAATTTGACTTTTGAATAAAACTATCCTTCCCCTAGTTGTTGAGGAATTTGTGATTATTGCTTGCACACAGCAGAATGCTGTACAGTTATGCACTTTGAATGGTTGCAGTGGGTGGCCAGTGGTCAAATCCAGGCAGCACTCTTTAGATATCCTTCTCCTACACAATCGTGCCATGGCAACAATATGCATAACTGCTGACTTAATGAAGGCAGGGGAGGCGGAAGTGCTAGGATTCTCTATTTGTGTAAAGAATAACTTAATTAGCAAGAGTTATACAGATCCTCCAATGGAGGTGGGGCCGGGCAGTGTGGACAGATTGAACCAGGGGAAACAGAGAAGAGCACAATCACTTATTATTAGCAGTTTAACAAAGCCCAACTATTACTTGACACTTCTTTCAATATTTTACATTGCATGAATAGCTGTGGTTCACATATCGCAAAGCAAACACATATATATACTGCCCCATAGCGCTTAGCACACTCTCTGGGTGGTTCACAAGTTAATTAGGGTACTCTAATTGCTGGGTACTCTTTTTACCAACCTCAGAAGGCTGGAAGGCTGAGTCAACCTTGTACCCTTCAGGATGGAACTCACAACCTTTTGGTTGCAGTACAGCAGTTTAACCACTGTGTCGCCAGGGCTCTAGTTAATCTGGAAATCAGATTTTGTTCAGATATCTCCAGAAGTTAACTTTTCCTTTTTTCAAGAATTGATTGGCAAACCAGTCACTAAGTCACTTAAGAAGGCACACTCAGAGCGTAGCAACCCAAACGTTTGCTGAAATCTTAGCACTTTTGTTTTTACTGATAATTAACTTATACATAACTGTGTTTAAAAAGGGCAAGTAGAGCATCTTTTAAGATGTCATCCATGTAGGATAATCACTTGTTCATGTACAATTCAGATTTATTTATTGATCTACTTTTCCACAGCAGCACAATAGTAAAAAATGCAGTACAGTATATATGATGTGGGAAGGGGAGGTGAAGGCCACATTGTAATCATCTATAAAGCTGAAATCGAACTAGTGGGAAATTCAGTTCATATTGATCTCTGAGTCTGATCACAGCTCCACCAGTGAAGTCAAGCAAACCCATCCTGGAATAGATTACCAGTTTCTACAGAAGATCGAGGAAGATTTGGAAAGTAACACAAGCCTCACTTTCTTATTTTGGTGCCTTACAAAGAAAGGTACCTTCAGTCCAGTGGCAAGCAATAAAATTCCTGATTCTTAATGCTGCCCCTTTTCTCCATGTGGGAAAAGTGTGGCGTGTTATGCATTGTACAGCAAGAAATGTTTTCTGGCTGCTTCAGTTAGTGGCTAACCTTGCTTCCCCCAAGCCTGATAAAAAGAAGTTAATCTTGACAGCAGAGATTTCAAAAATGGAAACAGTGTGTATGTGTCTACTATTTTCAAGAGTTTTTTTAAAAAACCCTTTAAAGCAACATATCACTCACTTTCAGCATCAAGGTTTCTGGAGGGGACAGGAAAGAAGAAAAGGAGGAGGAAAATAGACATTATTTTGAAGGGGGTGGGAGAGATGATTATTTTTCTTTCCAAAGTGTCCCATACCTTTGATCTTTGGTCTCAATTCAGAGCTAGTCTTCCAAGCTTTGATTAGTACTGACATTTGGTTTTCCTGTCTCCAAGATGAAAATGTCCTCCTGTTTTGCTCAGCTTAGAAAGAGGATGTGTTAAAATATCACACCTGCACAACTTGCTCCTGTTCACTGTTTCCAAGGAGAAGCTGGCAGATAATTTTTTAAAAAGAATCCTGTGCTCAGCAAACAACAAGGTGAGCGTAAGCAACTTATGTAAAATGGCTTATTCCACAGGGTAACATTTCAAGCTTAATTTGATCATTAATGTAGCAACAAAACAAAACACACCACACATTTGAAGGGCTGCCATGTAAAAGAAGGAGTAAGCTTGTTTCCTGTTACTCCAGGGAATAGGACCTGAACCAGTGGGTTCCAGTTAGAAGAGAGAAGAATACAGCTCAGTGTGAAGAAGACTATCCCAATAGTGAAAGGTGTTTTGTAATGGAATATGCTGGGAAGTGGCAGACTCTCCTATAGCAGAAATGGAAGTCACCTGTCAGGGATGAGTTCTCAACCTTTTAAAGCTGGGAGCCAGGTTACGCTCCCTCAGACAGCTTCGGAGATCGGATGGCCATTTTGCCCTTCCTCTACCACATGGCACTTCCCAGTGTGGTGGAGGGGCCACATGAAATGGTGCTGCAGGCCGCATCCAGGCCACAGGCTGCAGGTTGAGAATCCCTGCTCTAAGTGGAGATTTGCTGCACCAGCCGGGGGTTTGACTGAGGGATCCTCTTCTTCTTCTTCTAGGCCAGACATGAAACTGCCAAAATGAAGGCACCTTTGGCGAGTTCATTCTGCAGCGCCTTTCAACTGACCTAGTGTGAGAAAGATTAGCCAGCAACACAAGGTTGCTGTTACCAGGGTACACCTGATTGTGGTTCAAAAAAAAATACCACAATCTTTGAGGAAGCTCTTTCTGTGTACCCTGAAGGACCCTTTACAGTTCTGTGATACTGTAAAATCTGGGAACAATGTGGCTACTGTTCTTTTTGTTCATATTGTCAGTCCAAACACATCTCCTATGAGTTCAGGATGTAGCCATGAGGAGGTAGGCAGAATAAAACCACTTTCTTTCTAACAGAGGATGACTATCTGCAAACAGCTGAATAATATCTAACAACACATATTTAGAGAGATGGACACAGTTTACAACCCAAAGTGGTGTTTCAGCTCAGTGGCAGCCAAAATAAAAATCCAATAAGTTGCAGTTAAATCCTGATAAGATAGAAGCTGGCTAGATGAGTTGCTCCCAGGATCTAAGAACATTAACACTTTGAATAGGACAACACTCATGCTAGAAAAAAACAATTTACTAATTGGAGGAAGATGGGTCCTTTTGTCATTGTACTTCCAGGCTGGTACACGAGCTGCACCCATTATTATTATTATTATTATTATTATTATTATTATTATTATTATTATTATTATTATTATTATTATTATTATGACGATGACGATGACGATGACGATGACGATGACGATGACGATGACGATGACGATGACAGGAGCTCATTCCGTCCTATAGTATTTGGGTATTGAACTGCTGGCCTGCTGCCTTCCAGTCAGCATCTTAGCCACTTAAGATGTTGATATTACTATACAAAGCCATAAAGAGTTCAGGACCTGATTATTTTAAACTCCCTCTATATCTGTTACCTCTATATCAGATCCAGGGCCATAGCCAGGATTCTACATTTTGAGGGGTGGGGGGATTTTTCAGGAGGGGCAACAATGTCACACATACATATAACATTGGCATCCGGGGTGGTTTGGGGGGGGGGCTGTTAGCTCAGGAGGGTTTTTGCCCCCTCCCCTCTGGCTAAGGCCCTGATCAGATCTCCCTCGGGTCACAATGGTCTTTTGGTGAAGGATCATGGATCTGTTGTTACAAGCTCCATATATTTTGTTGTAATATTGTGCATCCTGGAGATGGATGTGTTCTTTGTGATACTTCTGCCTACAGCATTTTTAGGCATTTTACTGAAGGCAAACTGGTCTTTTTTTTCCCCCAGCCACTGGCTGCTTTAAGCTGTGTCTAAGATAAGAATATGTTTCATTTTAGTACTGTATTTTATAATGTTTCTGTAATGAACTTTGGGATTTGTCCAAATGAGAAACAATATGGACATATTTTAGTAAAATTAATGAAGAAAACAAGGATGCTTTTCCATATGTACAATTCTATATGTGTATGACAATCTCTGGTTAGACAGCATAGCCCATATGTCGGAGGCTTATATGATTTTCTTCTTTATTCCTTGTTAGCCCATCCTTAGCCTCATAAAACAAAATTGAAAATAAAAATGAAATTATAGCTCGAAACAATATCTAATTTTTACTGTACAAACCCCAGCAGTTATGAGATAAAAATTGTGTGCCTTATATTTGCTTGGGAGAGTGTAAATATTCCTATTTGAGGAATAATTGAATTGCTTCTCTCTTTGCATAGAAAAGTTTTTGTTAATTCACCGTACCTAGTAAAAGGCATTGATGCAGTTTTTGAGAGGGCCTGTGGCAGTGATGGCAAATCTTTTAGAGACTGAGTGCCCAAACTGCAACCCCAATCCCACTTATTTATCTCAAAGTGCCAACACAACAACAGGGGAGGAAGGAAACGTTCCCATTGGACTGCTAGGCAGAGGGACGGGGTGAACTCTGTGCTGGGGGAAGGGAGGAAGCGCTCCCATTGTGTTGGTGGGCAGAGAGGTGGGGTGAACTCTTTGCTGAGGGAGGGAGGAAGCACTTCCATTGAGCTGCTGGACAGATGGGTAGGGCAAACTCTGTGCTGGGGTGACTGCAGGGGTGCCCACAGAGAGGGCTCTGAGTGCAACCTCTAGCACGCATGCCATAGGTTTGCCACCACAGGCCTATGGGACTATGATTGCTATATTTATACTGTTTCATATTAACAAAGTTGCTCTTGAAGTTAAATAAAATTTTAAAAATAATTCACTTATTCTTAAAGCAGAAGAAAGTTAGCTTGCTACCAAGAGGTTTTCCTCAAACTACCAAGAGTTTGATGAAAAAATTAACTGCAACTCCCAGAATCCCTCCTCCCTGAGAAAGTAACTTCTCCCAGCTATGTTCCTAGCTTTCTTGGATATTATTCCTGGTTCTTGCTTCACTCCCACTCACCCAGCCTGAGGGCAGTTGTTTCTTAGAAGGAAAATTATGTCTGTGAAAAAAAAATAAGCAACCTGAGTTTACTTTGGGTCCCTCCCCTCTCCTTTGTTCTCAGGGACCATATTTATACTGTTGATATGGATGCATCGCATACAGAAGAAATTTATTTTAGCAAGGTAAGTAGTGTTCTGTCTTTCTTAATATAAGATACCAAGAAATGAAAAAGAAGGTGAGGAAAAGTAGAGGGTAAATAGGCACTCTTTTAGTCACAGCTGACCAGCATTACTCATTATACCAGTAACCAAAGATGATGGTGCATATTAGTTGCATGGGGAAAATACATCTATTGTGACTGTCTGACAACTGACTTAGATTGTCAGATAAGCAAGTAATTCATATTGGTAAGAAGGTAATTCATACTGAAATTTAGGCAAATGATGCATCAAATTGCTTACTATAGTTTTTTAAGACTGCTATTTTGCAGTTATTTATCATAATGAAGGCTAATGAAAAGGAAAAACCTACTTAAATATTTGAACAAGCCTGCACACAAACACATATTAAGCAGAACATTATTTTAGTTTCTCTGATTGTCCTGTCAATCCATAATATATTCAAAACCAATTTGAGATTAACATGAGACTATGGCCCTTAAATAATGTGATGTTACAAGAAGAAATGTACAGTAAAACCTCATATAACACTAAAACCTGGTTCCACAAGTCTTGGTGTTATATGATTTTTAGTGTTATCTGATCCTCTATGGGATCCATAGAGATACATTGTAACCACACAGGCTTTAGCGGTTGTTATTTGAACCATCCCATAGGATCTTAATGTTATCTGATGCAATTCTTCCCCCCAGATTCCTTAATGTTATGCGATTTTAGTGTTATTCGATACTAATGTTATATGAGGTATTACTGTATAGCTGCCAGAGAAGTGAGGTTAATTACATTGAGTGTTTCAGATAACTGGGAATAGTCTACATCAGGGCTTCTCAACCTGTGGCCCATGGGCCAGATGCAGCCCATGGCACCATTTCATGTGGCACCACCACCATCTCCACACCAGGAAGTGCACTGGTAGAGAAAGGGCAAAATGGCTGTCTGCCCCCCGAAGCTGTCTGAGGGAGCATGACCCAGCCCACGGTTTTAAAATGTTATGAACTCCTGGTCTACATGATATTCAAGCTAAATTTGTGTTTCAAATGACAGATCTGAAAAGTAGTTGTGTGGTTTTTTTTAATCTGTCAGTGAAAAAAAATTCTAATTTCCAGCAGTATTTAAAAATCAAAAAGTAGGCCTACTTATTTGGTGGAAATATTATTCCATCTTAATAGAACTCTTAGTACAGTCAAACCTCGCATAAAGAGTGTCTTGCTTAAAGAGCGTCTCGTTTAAAGAGCAGAATTTTTCTGAATGTTCGCTTCACTTAACAAATAAAACCAACCAAAAACTCGCTTAACAAATAAATCGGGGTTCGCAATCCCCCCCACAATTGGTCATTTACAATGGTGTTTCGCTTAAAGAGCAAACTCGCTTAAAGAGCAATCCTGTGGAACACATTATGCTCTTTAAGCAAGGTACAACTGTATATGCATAGTATTATTTTACAGGGCATTACTTGCTCAAAGTCATCAAGCCATTCAGACACTATGACTGAAAGCCTGTAGAAAGAGGCAACTAGAGTATTTGAATCAGTGGGGGGGTTGGAGAGTTGACTTCTCTCTAAGTTCCATTGATCCAATGAGCCTGCTGTACGAGTGATTTACTACTGAATTTCAGGCTATATGTATAATAATAATTACATGCCAATTAGTCATTTCTCATGGGATGCACAATGGTGAATCCAACTCCCAACCTCTGACTCTACAGCAAAGATGCCTAGCCCACTGATCTTTATAAATGGCCTCCTTTCACCATACAGTATTTCACTTTGTTTTAAAGCAATTTAAAACTGATCTGTTTGTGACCCAAAATCCAGTTTTCAATCCTACATGGCATTTACTTTCAATTTGAAGAGTTCTATTCTCTCAGGTAAAATTCACAGCCTTATAATGGGAGTTTAGGAATCTGCCATACATAGAGTCAGCCATTGATATACTGAGCTCAGTGCTGTTTATATAATAAACTGACAGCACCTCTACATCTTTTCTGACAGGAGTATTTCCAGACCTATCAGAAGATGGTGGAGATTAGAAATGCTACATTTTGCATGTCAAAAACATACTCTAATACTGAGATAGAGGGCCGGCTCTTCAGGCTATGAGCAAGTTTTGATTAAGGCAGAAGATTTATCTGTTCCTCCATAATAGGTTCAGTTCATATGCCAGACTCACCTTGGATTTTAAAAAAATGGGGAGATTGAAGGTGATTAGAAACATTATTTTGATAAAACAGTGGCCATGTATAACAGGGTCCAACAACCTTTTAAAGTTGGGAGCCGGGTCACGCTCCCTCAGACAGTTGATGGGGCTGGACTGGTGGTAAACAATGCCATAAACCCATCCATGGCTGCTTGGATTGAGGGCAGGGGCCTGATGATTTGGTGCTGTGGGATGTATTCAGCCCATGGACCATAGGTTGCCGATCCCTGATATATGACATAATAAGAAAATACTGTACAAATAAGTAGCTATTTCCACCTTACTCACCAATATTTGAAAATTCCTGTTAAGATGAACAAAACTGAAAACAGAATCCAGTGTTACATGAGCAGAAGCCCATTTTGCAACTAGACTTTCCCCTTGTATTCTCCAAAGCACTTTTCAGTACTTTGCATCCACAAATATCTTATCTGGGGGGCTTCCTGATCCTGTGGACCCAATTTTGAAAGGGAAGATACAGGGTGGAGCAGAGATTGGCCACATCCTGGTTTAATTTACAGGAGGAGATGAATCGGTAGAAAAACCCTAAATGATTTGATACCTCTTGTTACAGATATAGAAATATCTGAATCAAGACACAGGCTATTCTGACAGGAAAAACTATTAATATTTTAAAACCATATATGCTTGTTTTCACTTAATAAAGTGCTATATGTTTTGAGTTTACCAGGTACTTGTCAAAACCTAGCAAGTGTTTTACATTCATGGTTTTCAATTGTTACGGTAAATTAAACAAAACAAAAGTGCAGAATGCTTTTAGGAAGTTTTCATTCAGCAGCTAGTTCTCCCTAGGGGACTTTTACTTTTGAAATAAAATACAACAACCTCTGGGTTCTAATTGATATTTTTCTTGATCCTTGCAGAAATTGACATGGAAATCAAGACAGCTAGATGTAGACACATGCCGAATGAAGGGAAAACATAAGGTAGGTAATTTTCATTTCTCCAGCAGCTGCCACTTTTGTTTAGTTTCTTGACTGTTATCTCAGACCACTCTCTGTGATGTGGAATGGATCATGCCGTTCAGTTCTTTAGCTAGTAATTGCTTTTCCCCTTCAACTTAATTTGCAAAAAATACTTTACGTCTGATGTAATGAAACATTATGACAGCAGACACAGCAACATCATGAAATAGAAGGATTAAGGACTTTGCAAGGGATAGTGACAATGTTCAATGCTGTTTTGGACAGCTAAACACAACTATCTATTTTGTTTTGGGAGCCAACATAATATTGCAGGACTCATCTTAGAGCATGCCTAGATTGCCACTTATAGGATGGTCTGGGTTTGCACCTTTTAGGTTACTCAGAATGGAGGAGGGACACAAATTACATTTAGTATGCTGATTCTTCTTCTGTTGTATCCGAATCTGAATATTAGCAATCATCATGGAGATCAGCCATAAAGATTGTCCTGAGAATATAATGCAGTGTCCTTTCATCTGCCTTCTGCATTGCAACATGACACCCATACCAGTGATCCAGTTCCACGAGTCACTTTCAGATTCTGAATCCTTTTGGCACATAAAGTCCTCATCAGCCCTAGGCCAGTATTGATGAAGCTACTACCCTCCATCAAGATGGATTCAAGTGTGATTTATTCCACTTGAGGACCCTCACCCTTCCCTGTGGACTTTGCCACCCAAGGCTTAGTCCTGAGGGTTGTCAGGTTAGTTAACTGCCTTCTGACACCCATCATTGAGTTGCTGGTAGTATGGTCTACTCTACTACCATCACAGGATTATCTGGCTAGACTGATTGGTGAGGTGACTTATGATTTTTCTCCATTTCCCCATTGATCACCAATCAGAAATTGGCTGACAGCCACAGTTTTGATTCGCACTCAAAGGGAAGAATCCAACTCTCTAAAGATCTTATTAGCCCTTGACAATAAACCAGATGTTTATCCTAGAAGCAGCCTTTTGGCTGAAAGCCTCCCCTCATATTTCAATGCCAACATCTGGAGGTGCCTTGATTGGCGTATATTTCAGTACAGAAAATGGTTCAAAAAAGGCATTTGGTGCTAAGTTGTGGGACTCCATCAATTGCAATGAGGATGATGAAGCAAAGGTGACCTCTGAGAGTCCAAAAGAATTCTCTAAGCAATAGTCTAGACATGCTCTTAGACAAATATAGGAAGTAATGCAAAATGGCCCAAATCCTGCATGTCACTTGAAAATGTCCAGCAGCAAAATTGATCATTTGACCTCTCCTAACTACACAGTAATGGTTTTTCCTACCCAAAACCTGCTGAGTAGGGTTATTCAACCCTCTGGAAGAGATCTTGATGATGCCCAGAAGGCTGTGAGGAAATGCCATCCCCCTGTACTCCCACTGACAGAAGCAGAAGGAAATGGAAGTATTGAGATCTATAGTTGAGTCAGAGATTACCTTTAAAATGCATTTCATTTAAAAAAAACAAAGATGATAAATATAATGCCCTCAATTCCTAAGGGATAGCTTATTTTAGTGTTGGCCAAGGAAATCTGTTTTTGTCTTGCTTTGGAAGAAACACCAGAAGGCAACAAAATACAATTTGCTCTTGCGACTTATTCGTCACCCTGTCAAGGAAATCTACCAGTGTAAATAGGAATATTTGTCATGTATTTGCTAAATATATATATATCTTTTTTGTAGGATGAATGTCATAACTTTATTAAGGTTCTTCTAAAAAGAAATGATGACACACTATTTATTTGTGGGACAAATGCCTTCAGCCCCTCCTGCAGGAATTATAAGGTATGTGTTGCATTTATAGGAAAGCATATATGATCAGAAAAATATTGGTGTAAAAAACACTTGATGCTTCAGAAATGCAAAAATGACCCATATCAACAGAGCTGTAATAAAGATACACACACCAAATACTTTGCCCTTCATAGCCTACTGAGGGACAATATAAAGGCATAAGAGACCCTATGCTAAATCAATCCAAAGGCTTGTTTATACCAGTACTCCTCTGTTTTAATTACTAACCATTAATATAATAACATTTCCTACTTCTGTTCCTTTAACAGCTGGTACAAGAGATACAGTCCCTCTGATAATAGTGTGTGTCTGTGTCATATGCCACCCTCATGACTAGTCCCATTCAGTAGTCTTCACTCCCAAACTTTATTGTTTAAAGTTGTCCTATCTAGAGGCCATTCCTATGAATTGGCAGAAATAAATTCCACTGCACTGTGTGAAAAACCATCCTGTAAATGTAATCAGTCTACTTGTTCCAGTGTAACATCCCTCATTCTGAAGAAGAGCCTCCACTCATCTATTGCCAATGAATTTCTAAATGCACACAATTTTCTGACTCATACAGAATCTTCCCCAACTTTAAAATGAATGAGAAAGCTTTGCTCATGTAGACCTTGCTGTGTGCATCAGAGGCATGCAAGAGTTTTGGATTGCTCAGCATGTGTTTAATCCTAAACTGTGACAAAAGAATGCCTGAAGCAATTTGGGTATCTTTCACAATCCTTTTGAATAAAAACTTATTGCTGGGAAGGCCTGATATAATTTTGTATTCACTTGGGACAATATTTTACAGCTTCTTACAAGGAACTTATTTCACTGTTTGTGGCCAGTTATAAAAGACCTCAAAGTAGATGCCTGTTGCTAAGAATCTGGAGCTAGTGCAAACATATGGAAGTAGGAGGCTAGTTGTGTGGTGTTATGCCCAGCTCAGCCGTCACAAACGTGGGCAGTGAAAAGGTTAGGGCAGTGGGAAACTGACTCACTGAAAACTGACGTAGTCAGGGCTGATCAGCCACTGTTTAGTCCAATATTCAGATTCCTTCAATATAAAGGAAATTTTAGTACTGAAGATGTATTTTCTTTCTTGCTTCTGGAACATAGTGTCTGTTCTGAGCACAAATAAAATGGATTTTTCCTTTGTTCATTATTATAGTCTTGGGTGTTCAAATCCTGAAGTGATATTACCCATGGTAATTGAAAGCGTGTGTAGCTATTTCTGCGGAGCTTAGCATGAAGAAAGTACTGTACTTTTTAAATCTCTCTGGTCCCTCAGAAAGCTTTGTAGCTGGTCTCCAGACAGTCATTCTTTGCCGTCAGATTGAACAAACAACCAAAATTCTCAAAGAAATCATTTTTTTTGCACAGGACTATGATTTATATTATCTTTTTCTGTCTCTGCATGTATTTCACTTCTTGTTTCAAATATTTATCATTTAAAATATAATAAGTTTTGAAAATATACAGCTAATATTCTTCATTATCAAGCACCATGTGAACAGAGCTTATATAACTTGACATTACATCATATTCAGGAGCTCAAACTGCGAAGCAAACTTCACAAGGCAGGTGTTGAAAATTCCCTAGAAAAATCTAATCTTCATCTTGGCAGTCTCATATAAACTTATTCTTTGTATTGTCTTCCAGAGGAATGAAAAAATACAATCTAAAGCCTCTATCTACATGTAGGGAGAGGACAGTTTACTTTTCTTGATCAGGGGGACTCAACAGCTAGATAGTTTGGGAAGTTGCTTTAGTGCTCATTCTCTAAAATAAATGTGATAGGAAAAGCTTGAGAAGACTTCCAGCTGGGAAACTGTGTTCTTTATGCTGATCTTTTATTCTTAATTTTTTTTATTTTTCTCTGTGTGCAGAATTATAATGTGAAGGATATAAATGGCCTTCTTTATTACTCCCACAGATGTTTCATTCCCTATGATAAATGGGCCCATGTTGGTTTCTTCACCTGCTGCCATGCTGTCAGGGAGGCTACACAATGACATCTCAGGGGCCTTTAAAAGGTCAACAGAACACCTGGGCTAACTGGTGTTAGAACATTTGATATCCTGGCACTGATGCTACTGTCGTCTCTGGAGGCTCTGAAGTAAAAGTGCAGATGAGCTCCATATATTGTGCTCCATGCAAATCTCCATTCCTTCTGTTGTCATTTTAAATGCATTCCCATCCTGGGTTGAGCGCAAGTGATTCCCTTTAGAAGGTTTGAAGAGAAAAGATACATGACAGGAAACAAACAATGACAAATCATCTGTTGCTTGAAAAAGGTCTCTTAGCCCATAGAACTGAAAAGTTGATTGGCTGAGACTGATGGTGCTTAGATGGCTTATTATCCACACTAGTTTTTCAAATTCTGCTTCTTAATCTTTCCCCTGTCAAAGTAAATTGAATTTGTTAAGTGGATCCAAACACACACAGAGACACCCAAGAATCCACAAAAGTCGATGCTGGGAAATCTTAAGATGCAGGGGATCTATGGTTTCTTTGGTCTGCAGTTTTCCCTGTGGGTTTTACTATAAATATTGTGAATTGTCTGCTTTTTGTTAAGCAGGTATTTGGTGTAATTACTGCTACCCTGTAGAGGATTTGTTTCCCAGGGGTTTCACTTAAGGATGAGATTTACAGGTACTCCTCAGGTTAATTCTTCACAGACAGAAGGGGAGTTTATATATATTACCTGAATCCAACAACACAAATGCCCTCCTGAAAAGGAAATTGCAAAAAAGGAAGCATGCTGCGATTTATAAACGGTATAAGGGAAAGAGTGGAGAATGCTGATAGCAGTCAACTTGATTTGGATGCTTGAAAAACCAAAATTAATTATCATGTGGACTGCTGTCTACATACATCAACTAGGATACAGCCATATACTGGAGATACGGACAGAGCCTGTTTCCTGACCATATTTCCTGGTTTATAGTTTGACTGTGGTGTCTTACCGGTTAAGATGCTGAATTTGATGACTGAAAGGTTGGCAAGTCAGCAGTTTAAGACCTGAGTGTTGTACGACTGAGTGAACTCCCATTGTCTGTCTCACCTCCTGCCAACCTAGAAGTTTTAGATAAATAGGTCTCATGCACTCCGGAGTCTAGTCATGGGTGCCAAGTGGTGGGCTCCAAAATATTTTACTACCACACTGTGTGTGTGGTATAGTGGGCGTGGACAGGGGGAAAGCCCTGCATTGAACCCAAATTAGGACTACTTTATTTCAAAACTTGGATGACCAGGACCAGCCAGAATTTCTGCTACCGATTCTGGTGAACTGGTGTGAACCTGCTGATGCCCACCACTGTGGGTACCACATGACCACAGAAATGTCTGCAGACACAGACGTGGGTCTTCAGCTGTAAAGGAAAATGAGCACTGTACCCTACAGTAAGAAACAACTGGCTTTTGAGCAAGGGTGATTTTTACCTATAGTTTGACTACAGCAACAAACCATACATAAAAAATTATGCCAAGACTAAATGTCTGTATTCTACAAAGTGTGTGCCCCCCCCCCAATTTCCCTAGAGTTGTAGTTAAACACTGATTTTGCATGTTTCTTAATACAGTGTTATTTTAAAAATCATGTGACAAAGAAAAATAGTCCTGAAATGAACTTAAGGAGAGGTCCCTTAGGAGCAGTTCTGTTCGTTTCTAAACAAGTTCTGCTATTTTATTTTTCAGATGGATACACTAGAATTCCTGGGAGAAGAGTTCAGTGGAATGGCCAGGTGTCCTTATGATGCAAAGCATGCCAATGTTGCATTGTTCGCAGGTAAAAAAAATTAGAGGAAAAATATTATTTTGCCATATTGTATTTACTGGGGCATAGTTATTGCTAAACTTCCACAGAAGAGTTATTGTTGCATCTACAGGTACTTGTATTTGATCATGCAAAGTTGCTTTCTAACAATTCAGGCCAACATTTGTTCAAGCTTGCTCTCTATTATCTATACTGATTGGGCATTCACTGTCTAGGATTTTAGGCAAAGTTTTTTCCAAGCACTTCCTGGAGATGCTGAGAATTGAACCTGGGACCTTTTGCCTGCAAAGTATCTGCTCTGTCAGTGAGCTACAGCTCTTCCCTTAGAGCAGAGGTGCCCAAACTAAGGCCTGGGGGCCGGGTGCAGCCCCCGATGCCAATTCATCTGGCCCACGAAGCCCTTGTCGCTCCTGGAAGTGGAAGTAAAACGCGCCCGTACTTCTGCTTCCAGGAGCGATGAGGGCTTCGTGGGCTGGATGAATTGGCGTCGAAGGCCGCACCTGGCCTTAGTGACCAGCTCCCTGAACCACATGATCGGCCCACAGCCCAAAAAGTATGGGCACCCCTGCCTTAGAGTGACTTGGGCAGACATGATAAGTTTGTGATGCATCATTGAGCTTGAGGCTAATTACCATGTGGTAAAAGTATAGACCTATCACTTTTCCAAGCCATTATTTTGCAAGCTAGTATAACACAGAGAATTTTTGTACATCCCACTTCAGTTATTAAAAATCCCACAAAAAACATAGCATCTCAGCTATAATAGAAGCAAGCAATAATGTGCGGTTCTACACTTTTTGGACTAAAATGAAAAGTAGCACACACAAAAAGAACAAACCTGGTGTGATTAAGCTACTTGATGATTTGTTACCAGCTGTGGCAAGGGAGGGAACTGAAGTGGAGTCTGTGGGTTTAATCATGATTTATTATGCATGCAGAGAAATGCAATTAACTCTTAATTCTTTTTGCAGTAGTCTTAAAAATTGAGTGCATATTAGTGGGGTTAATTTGGGCCATTGATTATAGAATGGCATTTTCGAATTTTGCTTTTTATAGATTTTAGATTAAATTGTCTCATTACTGAAATTGTGTTAGCATGAACCCCAATGATCCCATTTTGAATGTACAGTAAAATATTCAGTTGCATTTTGGAAACCATCCGGGATGATCTCTTGGACTGTTGTTCATCAGGTGCATAGCTATGGATAGCCAACACTGTCCCTCTTTTCCCCACATAGAAAAAAATTGCTTAGTTGTAGATTATGTACTAATCCAAAAAACAGTAAAACCAGAAATGTAGTTCAGTTCCAGATATTTTATTGGCTTATTGTATTATAACTATTGGTATAATATCCTATGTTTATGGCAATGTTATGGCACATTTCTTGACATGTCTCATTTGTTAGACTACAGTGGCACCTCGCTTAAAGAGTACAATGTGTTCCACAGGATTGCTCTTTAAGCAAGTTTGCTCTTTAAGTGAAGCACCATTGTAAGTGACCAATTGTGACTTCTGATGGGGTGGGTGGGTTGCGAACCCTGATTTAGTTGTTAAGCAAGTTTTTGGTTGGTTTTAGTTGTTAAGTGAGGTAACCATTCAGAGAAAATTCTGCTCTTTAAGCGAGTTAGTCTCTAAGTGAAGCACTCTTTATGCAAGGTTTTACTGTACTTACATTCACACAGTAAGCCTTATCTGTTTACTCTGAAGCATATATATAATCCTAGTATAGATCATTAAGATGGAATTTGACTGTAGAAAATGTCCACCATGCTTCCTAAGTGAGCCAGTTGAGATAACTCAGAGTATGAGTGGCTGATGAGGTTAAAAGCATTTTCCCAGGAGAAGTACTTAATACCGGAGAGCAGGATGATAAAAAAGTGGGTATGAGGTAAAAACAAATGGAACGGGCCTTGCTTAGTTTCCTCAATTAGACATAATCAAGTTTTTATTCAGGAAGAAGTGATCATACCACCATGCTAGGGTAAGAAAGGCCTTCATTTAGCACACAGTAGTGTGGTCACTGCCCCATCATTGAAAAGAAGGACATTTTTGCACCAAAAAGAAGGACATTTTTGCATTAAAGTTATATGTACTGATTGAAATTGATATATGCAAATATTATAGTAATTCAACATTATTGCTATAATTTAAGTAGAAATGCAGCAGAAGTCACTGTCATGCATACAAAACTGTGAAAAGAACCCAGTGTTGGGGAAAAGAATAGACATTAAATTAAAATATTTTTTCTTTGTCGCTTACTTAAATATGAATGCATATGGAAGCTAAATAGTAGCCATTGTATGTGTAGTATTTTAATTCCATTAAAATAAATTTACTGTCTACTGAGCCATAAAGAGCCAATGTAATGTAAATGAAGACAGTGTCAGTCTAGGGCTCAAGAGACTTGCTCAGGCATGGAAACTGACTGGATATAGCAGTAGTAAACCATTATTTCAGCAGTTCATGAAAACCCTGTTAGGGTGGCTATAAGTCAAAGGAGATTTGACAGCACATTTATTTCTCCTCCATTATTTTTTATATTTTAGTAGTGGCAGCGGCAGCAGCAATGATACATGTTATTAGTTTCTCTTTTCTAAAAGAAAAGAACAACAACGTGCATTTCTCTTCTTCTATGTCTTCTTTTCTTCCTGTTCCTCAAGACAACAGCCTGCTCTCTCACTCTGTATCTAACAGAAAAGTGCTGAGAAGAGAAAGGAAGGCTTTAAGGGCAAGGAAAGCTGCTTTTGCTTCTCAGTACTACTGTGCAAGAAGGGGAGAGAGGAGAAACTGACCCTCCTGATGGGAAGGAAGAAAAGAAGACGGAAAAGTTGAGGAAAGGAAGCCATAGTCTTTTTTTTTTTTTAAAGGAAGAAACTTTGTATTGGTATGCTGCATGTCTTCCAAGGCTAGACCCCAAACCAGACCAAGGTCCAAATGGAGGAATATCTGGTTTAAATCCAGACATTTGGATACCATGCTCCCACTACTGTAATGAATAATACAGACTAGTACTTCCATACTAGATATCTGAAATTCCTATTTACATTTTCTTTCAGTACATGAACTAAGCAAAAGTAATGCTTCTTCAATTGAATGGATGGATGGATGGATATGTTCCTTCCATTAGTTATATCCTTTAGTGCAGGGATCTCTACCCTGTGGACCTTGAGCAATTTCAGTGCAACCCTCCAATCTGTTTGTTTACTGGTAACACCCTCAAGGTATTTCCCTCAGACCCTACTGTTCTTCTTGCCTCAAGTGGCACCATCTACCATCTACTTTTGTGCTTCCTGACCCTTATAGAAAGCACAATAGCAACATTGTTTTTTCTAGTCTCCATTGTTTCTCCTGCCAACCCCCTTTTGGTCTAATCCTCCATTTTGGCCATTTTGGATTCTTTGCTAGCCAGCAGAGCTCAGGTACCAGTAACATTAACATTTCTTCATTGGCTCTAAATGTTTACTTTTGATCTACATTGGCAGGTAAATCTTGTTTTTTACTTTTCAGTTTAAGATGTGGTCCTATTTAAGCATAGGGCTGTGGTGGCTTAGTGGTTAAGACACTGAGCTTGATGACCAGAAGGTCAGCAGGTCAGCAGTTTGAGACCTGAGTCCTGTGTTGACAGAGTGAGTGGCCATTGTCTGACCCAGCAATTGACACCCAAGAAGTTTCAAAGCAAGACATTTCAAGTAGATAAATAGGTACCATATTCACTGGCATTTAGTCATGCCTGCTACATGACCGTGGAAACATTTGTAGATGCAGACTTTTTGGCTATAAACAGAGATGAGCACCACCCTAGAGTTGGACACTAGTGGCTTAGGAACAAAGGAAAACTTTACCTCTTTAGGCATTGGATGCTCTAATGTGACCCCCACGTCCCAGAAGGCTGAGGACCACTGCTTATGCATGTAGCAAAGTGTACCAACTAGACAGCTCATTTCTTTTTTGAAGAATACTGCATGTGTTCAAAGGGAAAATTTGTTAAAATATATTAGTGTCCACATACAGTAATCAGTAATACCACGGATAACGTTTACCTCGGATAACGCTAAAATCGCATAACGTTAAGTAATCTGGGGAGGAGAATTGGATCGAATAACGTTAAGGTCCTATGGGATGGATTGGATAACAACTGCTAAAGCCTGTGCGGTTACAATGTATCTCTATGGCGCTTTAACGTTATCCGATCCATCCCATAGAATTTTAACATGCATCGGGTAACACTAAAAATCGGATAACACCAAGACTTGTGGAACCAAGTCTTAGCGTTATTCGAGGTATTACTGTATCTAAGAACAAGCCATGGTTAAGGGTTAACCCATTTATACATCTTTGCATTACTTGAAAGAGAAAATTATCCTATTATGTGACATCAGAGATACTGACAGAAGGCTTACCCCAACAGTCACCTTGTACTATTTGTTATGGTCTTTCTTGATTATCGCCATGAAATATAATTATTATATCTCTCCCCCTTGCCTTTTCTCATCCCAACTCAAAGAGGGAAAGCTGTATTCTGCCACTGTGACCGACTTCCTTGCCATAGATGCAGTTATTTACAGGAGCCTTGGAGACAGTCCAACTCTGCGGACAGTCAAACATGATTCAAAATGGTTGAAAGGTAAGCAAGCAAAAGGGGAGAAAAGAAGGACAGCATTTTTGATTACTGCCTTGGATTTCAGGCAGACGTTGCTGTGCTGTTTAACCTACCTTTACTATACTGCTTTAGAATGCAGTCCTTTAGGGACAGTTACAAAGCAAAAATATTTGGAGCATATGGCATTTGTACTTTGTTTGAGCTTTGTTAAGCAAAAGGCACTTAATGGCCTTTTTAATGGTACAATTTTGCTGATTTCTCCCCCTGTCAGGTTATTTATATAGAACTGCAAGACCCATCAGAATAGATTGCATTATGTTTGTTTATTTTTCAAGCGTGGAAAGACTGAGGTATGCAAGGAGGTAAAGGACTTTTGGAACACTGTTATATCTTCCCTTAAGGTAACTTAAGGTAACTTAAGAAGTGTGGAAAATTCATTCTGCAACATTAAGATTCGTCGATAAAAATACGACAACAGGACTCCATTTTATTGTAATAAAGTACTGAATGGGTGCTGCTGAATTAGGCAATTTGTATGTTCTAAATAACCTCATTGTTAAGAATGTTGCCATTCATTCTTTTCTAATCTCATTATGAATGGGTGTCTCATAGCATTCTGTGATTATGAAAAGGGGAATTTTGCTTGTAGGGAAAATTTAAAAGAGAGAAAATAATTCAGAGATAACGCTTAGTACGATTTCCCCCTTTAATTTTTATTTATTTATTTATTTATTTATTTATTTATTTGCAGTCAAACCAGCATTTACTACTTATTGCATGACCGTATGCAATATTATTAATCCTCTTTGGAATTTTATTTGCTTTTCCAAATAAAAGGGACCCAAATTTGGTATTTTGCATAAATTATGCAAATAAAATACTTGCATCTCTAATTTATTGCTCTGCATAATTTAGCCTGCCTTCAGAGCTCTTTTCCTGAAAGGACAAAGGACAAAACAGGGTAAATGAATTTAAGAACCGTAATTTGGAGAATATGCCAGCTGAAACAATGGATAGGGAAAAGAAGCCATGGGAACATTGCAGTGCACAAAATGCTCAGATAGCACCCACAACTAATGTTAGCATGATTTTAGAGCCTTTAGTCATTTCCAAATGTTTCTGATATGTTCATATGTCTAATAACTGTAGACAGGGTATTCAGATTATGGAAAGGTTGTATGTGTGTTTTTGAGACTATAACTTTGACTATTAAGGCTGCTTAGCATAGGGACCTGGGAATTGTGACATAAAAAGGTCATTTTCCAAACTGTGGGGTACCTGTAAATGGGATCCACATCCTCATTTCTTCAACTACCATTACATGCACACACTCCACCTTCCTACTATCTCACAAGTATTTTCATTACTATTGCTGGCCTTTTTTGCATTATATTTCCCAAAACTGCAGGCTCACCTCAGAGAACACATTTTCTTTATAAACAGTAAATTACCACTCTGACCCCTGCAGCCACACTTTTGTCATCCTAGATCAGTGGTTCCAAACAAGGGGTACACAGCCCACAGGGGAACTTCAATTCCCAGAAGCCTAAGTCAGTACATTGGCTGATCAGTGCTTTGGGGAAATGACTTAGGCTTCTGGGAATTAAAGTCCAAAAACCAGCATTTGGGAAACACTGTCCTAGATAAATACTGTTGTAATTGCACCACTATTGTAATTGTGCAATTGAGAAAGATATTCAATTTGGTGACATACAGGGGGGGTTTCTTGACACTTTCCGCGTGAAACTGAATTTCAGCTAAAACTGTTACATTCCCAGGGAAATTTTTTCAGAACTGATAGTCTTGTTTGAATCTAATGCATCCCAGTATGAAAAAAAAACCCTAATCAAGATGTTTCACCTGTCATATTTTTATTCTTACCACCAGTACCAATAGCAGGATGTAATTCCAAGATACTTCAGCATGTCTGCTTCAAGAAGGAAATGCTTTAGATCAGTGTTTCCCAAATGCTGGTGTTTGGACTTCAATTCCCAGAAGCCTAAGTCATTTCCCCAAAGCACTGATCAGCCAATGTACTGACTTAGGCTTCTGGGAATTGAAGTACCCCTTGTTGGGAACCACTGCTTTAGATATATATTTGGTATGACACAACTCTCTTCTTGGTTGAAGCGTTGTTATTTTTCTTTACATACCTACTATAATTGCATTCAATACAGTTTCAGTGTTGTGACCAATTAGTACCCAGACTAAATCATCTGTTATGCACTCATATTCTTTACAGCTCCCCAAACCCAACATCCATTCTGGCCATAGAGAGTTATAGTCAAAAAAAAAACTTTCCTAAGTTCTGTAGTATAAGAGGTTTTTGTGAATTAACAGAAGTTATACATCTGTGCCATATTGATGTGCCTTTTTTCAGATGTTCATATATATGTGCATATTTATATATTTTTTCCCCAGAGCCTTATTTCGTTCATGCGGTTGATTATGGCAATTATATCTACTTCTTCTTCC
Organism: Furcifer pardalis; assembly: GCA_030440675.1. Lineage (NCBI taxonomy): Eukaryota > Metazoa > Chordata > Lepidosauria > Squamata > Chamaeleonidae > Furcifer > Furcifer pardalis. Next base: position 58,853,077 of record CP126896.1, read on the forward strand.
GAGAAATAGCAGTGGAATACCACAGCATGGGGAAGGTAAGGGTCAAAAAATGTCTTGTAGACCCAAACAGGTTAGAAATGACCTTGAAATGAGAGCCATAAATCACAATGACAGGTTCATTGTTTTGAGAGGATTCTGGTACTCATGCTGAAGGTGGCCTGGAATGTGGCATTACAGAGCCTTGATACAAAACATTCTTGTTTTCTGATGGTGACAAGATGGGGGGGGTGAGTAAGTCTCCCTTCTCAGTATTAAAGTGGAAAGCATATGGCAAACTGATTTAATGCAGAGCTGAAAATAATCATTACAAGGCTGCCTTTAAAGCCAGGAAGCAGCTGTATTTGATAGGCGTTTGTAGGAAGAGATGTAAATGGGAAGAAATTTCAAAGCTGCCATTTTGTAAAGAAGAATAAAGGCCCTGTTGAAAAGATGTTTAGAAAAGTATTTCAACAATAAATGTATTAAATGCTCACAAGGTTAAAAAGGAGAACAGTTTGAACAAAAGCTTGGCGAGGCTTACATATTTTAAAAACACCGCCAAGAGTATGAGACGCAGAGGCTTGCAGTAGGATGCAAAGATTGCAAATACGGAATGTGCTTTTGTTTGCAAAAATAGAAAGCTAAGTGGTCTGCATAGAAATGAGTTTTATATGAGCTGAGAACGACTCTCCTGATGGATTTATGTCTTGCTTATGAAATGTCACAGATTTCTCTTTTGCAGCACACAATTCCAAAGCTGAATTTTCGTCTGTTGGTTATTTGTTGCAGATTATAGAAAACATGAGATCAAATTAAGTGCCCAGCACTGTAATTTCCATCTTTTTCAAGGGGAAGAAAAGAAGAACTCCAGTAAACTCATATTTCAGTTTTTTCTCCTCTCCTCATCTTCTCTTATTGTAGGTTGTTTTCCCCAGAGTAGCTCGGGTTTGCAAAAATGACATGGGAGGATCTCAGCGAGTGCTAGAAAAACAGTGGACTTCCTTCCTCAAGGCACGATTGAACTGTTCAGTTCCTGGCGATTCGCACTTTTACTTTAATATACTGCAGGCAGTTACGGATGTGATCCATATCAATGGCCGCAACATTGTCCTAGCTACTTTCTCTACCCCTTACAACAGGTAACAATTTAGTATTGAGTTGATGCTGTTTCTCCTACCTGTCTGATCATTTGCAATAATTTGAATTAAATGACTGGTAAAACATAAGTTTTAAAATAACAAGTAATTATAAACAACATCTCATCATGCATCTTTTATAGATAACATGTTTAGTAAATGAGGCTTTAAGTTTCATTGTACAAGGTTACTTTTCCTTGTTTCCACCGGGAATGTTTGATTCAGCCCACATCCATTATTTTCATAATTATTTTCAATGTGTTAAATTCTTGTCACTTAGCTTTTCCCTGTCCTCCACTCCTGCAAGCTCATCTGCTTAATCCTACTAATGTCTGCTGTCTAATCAAATGTCCACAGAAGCCACATGAAACATCTGTGGATGCAAATCACTATTTGCCTGTTTAAAGTATTTTGGTACCACCTTTCATTTTACTATATCAGAACAGTACTTGTCAGAAATGTTGTTTAGCTGCCCAGGTATTTTGCCTATTCACTAATTTGATCATCTATGACAAAAATGTTTCCTTGTAATGCAAATGAACCTGCTTCGCCTTCAAGCTTATGTGATCTCCTTTTTCTTCCTTTTTTGCATGGCACAGGGGGGAAAATCAGTTTCAAACAACTACAGCTTCCTTTGCAACTGTGGTTTGCTAAGCTATAATTAAAAAGAATAGGCCAGGATCAGAGAATTCAGTTTGACCCTTAATGCTGCTCACTAGCTAAAGTTTTACCAACCAGAGTTTCTCAAAATGAAATGTCATGGGCTAGTTTAATAATGAAAAGCAGAAAGTTCCATTTTCACGCAGAGAAGATGGACATCCCTGGAATTTTTTACTCAATTTGATTGATAGGTAGATTGTATACTTGGCCAATCATGGGAACTCTAGGATACAGTTAGTGGCTCTGAATTTTTACACAGTTTGCATGTCGTCTTATTCCTTTTGCTTCTTCTCTCCCATTACAGTCCTCTCTACAAAAGAATAGGGGGTGGGGCAGAGATCCATTCCTCTCCATCTATCTTTAGCTCACTTTCTTTTACATACCACTGGCTGGCAATGTCAGGATAGGAGGAAGAAGAGGACAGTAGGGAATGTGAGGAAATCGATATCAGAAACAAGCACTGTGCCATATTTCTGCTGTGGACAGGAATACAGATGCGGGGGGCAGGGAGACATAAAATGTAGGGGTCACCCGATGTTTGCCTCTCCAGTTTGTTCAAGGCATCAACGCCAAACCATAGGTGCTGTTTCTGTTGATGTGGGACATGGAGAGAAATCTCCCCCATAATAAACCACCATGCCTTACATCCCCAGTTTTTGTTCTGGATCAAAAATACATAGTTGATGACTCAAAGTACAGTTAATGTATTAAAGCAACTGAGCAATCTATCCGTCTCTTACTTCCAGGGAACAAAATAAGAGAAGGATATGGAAGGGAAGGCTGAGACCTTAATGTGGTCTCCTTTGCATAATGAAAAAGTCAGGTTTCTGCTGTATCTGAGCAAAGCTCACAAAAAGAACACGTCTCCCTGATTGTCTTTTTGCCCTTCTACGGCTGTGTCTACACAACTCAGGTTCTCCAGAACTGGCATAAATCTTTCACTTAGATATTCAGAGGAACTGAACAAAAAATTCCCTATGACTTTAATCCCATTATATTCCCATTCCAACCCAAGTTCAGCATTTTATTTTAAGATAGAATTGTGTCACAATCAAGAAAGTCTAGATGAGTTTAGTATTGTTATTCTGAAATGACACATGCAGCAAGATTATTGATCATAGCTCCTTTCTGCTTCTATCCCACATTGCTTGGGTGTATCTTTGCCTCTGTGAAACACTGTTCTTCCAGTATGACCACTTCTGTACCACTCACTCACATCTTTTTGCTCTGAAACTTAGTTTCATAAAGAATATGTTGTTGTTATTCTTGTTGTTGTTGCTGCTGTTTTTTTGAAAAGTATAGTGCAATTTTATATAAGCCAATTCCAGGGGATGGTGGCACTTTTATACAGGTTGTTAAAGAATGGGTCAAACAAGAAATATTTATACAGTACTGTGATAAAATACATCCAACTAATATAGTGAGTTAGACAGGGTATGGACAGGCATTCTAGAATGTTCTCAAGTAACACTTCATAACCATGATATGTCAGTTACAATTTTACTACCAGCCAGGAAGGCTGAGGACTCCAGATTTGCAGGAGTGATGAATTCACTGTAGAATTTTACCCAAACTTAACAGGAGCTACCCAGGGTGCTGAACCCTGTTCCTTATATAGACTGGACAGCTCAGATGGTACTTATAAATTTAAAACTAAAAGTCACAACAGATTTATCACCCCACATGAACCCAGAGTCACTAACCACTTTGCATTGAAATGATTATATAGCACCATTGGCAGAGGAGGGCAGAAGGTTTTATAGTACAGAACAAACTTTTCTTCACGTTAGTGTACTGACAAGAATCTGCCACTCATGGTAGTTTAGTTGACAGGGCATTGAAGTGGCAAGTCTGGAATTGTATGTAAACTATACCTCCCTGTAGAAAGAGATTCTTGAAGAAAATACACCAAGCGAAGTTTCTGAGCCGGCAGAACTTCCTTTATTGAATGATTATATGCATGCTTAATGCTTGATCTGCAGATTCTGTTCTCTTATTCTCTGTTTTTTTTCTGCCATTATTTTTATGCCCATATTTATTTCATACAGAATAGGATAGCTCATTATCATATGGAATATTACAGCTATGTGATTGGTAGTTTCATAATCAGTCTCATAAATCATTGGTTAATAAAATCATGTTTGCCTCGTGTAACATGCGTGATCAGTAAGCTGAACTAGAAAGCATTCTCACAGGCATTCAAACATTGTAGCTATTTTAGCTAGTAACTACGATAAGCAGTACAATGGCTCTAGTATGAAACTAGCTTGTACTGGTTCTCAGAGGATAATCAGGGCCAACAATTATGGAGGATAAAACAAGACAACTTTAGGAGAGTTTTCCCTCGACCAAGCTTATCTCGTCCATCCAACCTTCATCGTCTGATCCCAACATCTCCCCTGTTTTAAATTTTTCAAAAGAAGGGTTGTATATGGGTTTGTAATGCTTTCTGTGATAACGCTTTCCGAGAAACATTACTTCAGCTTTAGGAGCAAGCATGCCAGTTTTGCAACATGTGAGGCATGTGGGTATACAGTTGATTAGACAACAAATGAGGATGCCTAAAACTATGCAAAGTAAAATCACAACAATTAAATGCTTTAACCAAGATCCATTTGGGAGCCAGAAAAATAACTGAGACCACCAATCAGTGCTTACAGTATTGAATGGTCCTTGTTGGATCATAGTCTCCATTTCATGTATAGTGTGAGAAATATTAGCTTTAAAGTCAGAAACATACATGCAACAGTGAGAATGTATTAGTGCACAAACACCTCCTTTACTAGCTAATACTATATCAAGTGCATATCTATTTTGCAAAGCAACTTCTCTAACTTCTGCCAATTCTGTATTCATCATAGAAAAGGTATCAAAATGCATGTAAGTGTACCAGCTGACCTACTACCCATAACCAATTGTTAACTAAAGTCTGGTGATGAGGTATTAAGGGCTGGCCAGATATCTTGAATCCGTTCCCCTATAGCAAGAATAATGTGTGACCAACAAAAGGTAGCAGTTTCTAGGGGTGATATGCATGCAAATCCAGCATTCTGAACGATTTATTCTAGTAGCTACTGCTTGAACATCTAATATAAAAGCATTTTCCTCCCACAAACCTTGCTCTGGTATGGCAGAATCCCCTTGTAGCAAAGCCAATCCCCCTTCCCCGCAAGAAAGCACAATGCTAAGCATAATAATTATTGCTACTGTTGTTTTAGAATTAATATTAAGACAAGCTATAATAGCCACCAAAAAGTTCTCTGGAGTCTCTTCAGTCTTTTGATCAGACAAAAGTCTCTGTTCATCATTGGAAAAGGTTTTTTTTTTAGCATTCCCCAGGTAACTTTGGGAGGTCCTCCATCTGGTTTCTGGGAACAGTACATGCGTTTACATCTCCGTGATGTCACCATCTATGGCACCTCCAGTGTCACTGCTTCCTGGAACTCTGGTATTGGATTGTCCACTGGCGGGTACCAACTAATCTCTGGCTCAAAACAGATGAACACACCTCGCGGGAACTCAGATCATTCCTGTAGGTGCAGCGATTGCAGCGTAACCTCTGCCCCAACTGATAAGCTTCGCAGGTCCCTCCCAGTGAGGGTTGGGTAACTGGCGATAGGTTACCAACAGGCGTGGCAGTGGTTCTTCTTGCCTGAAGTGCTGCTCAGCTGGAGTATGGTCACTGCGACTAGGAGTAAGCAGATGGTTTAGTGTGAACAAGACCCTTGTTAATACCTCAGGCACCACAGCTGGGGCAATTCCCCATTTTTTAATTTGTTTGAGTAACAGCATTTTCAAAGTGTGATGGGCACGTTCCACAAGAGCTTGCCCTGTGCTGTTGTACGGAATTCCGTGGATCAATTTGATATCCCATTGATTACAAAAATCAGAAAAGGTGCGTGAGGTATAACATGGTCCATTGTCTGTTTTTATGACCTTTGGGTGTCCCATTACAGACATAGCTGTCAGGAGATGACGAATCACATGATGTGCAGTCTCTCCTCTTTGAGCAGTGGCCCAGATGAAACCTGAAAAAGTATCAAGGCAAACATGAACATGTGAAAGGGGACCAAACTGAGATATTGAGGTTATGTCCATTTGCCAAAGCTCATTTGCCGCTGTTCCACGTGGGTTTACTGCAAAAGGAAAAGGAACAGGAGACAAAGAACATTCAGGGCAGGATGAAACAATGTCACGAGCCTGGGAGAGTGGAATGCCAAAGTTTTTTGCTAAACGGGAAGCATTAACGTGAAAATAAGTGTGGGAATGGATAGGATCAGTAAATAGAGGAAAAGTTCTCAGAGCATTATCAGCTTTTTCATTCCCTTCTATGAGTGCATCTGGAAAACCTGTATGGGAATGAATATGAGCTACATAATATAAAGATGTTCGGGTCCGCAGAAGTGCCTGTAAATGCAAAAACTGTGAGAGAAGAGAATGATCTAGAGAAGGAGATAAATATGCATTAGCAAGAGAAAAAAGCAAGCGGTAAACATATTGCGTATCCACAATTAGATTAAAGGAAACATCAGCAAACAGTTGAAAAGCAAGAATGACAGCAGCTAGCTCTGCCCTCTGAGCAGATGTACAGATTGCTGTAAATCTAGTACTCCAGGAACCATCTGGCTTCTTGAAGACCAGGACTCCTCGGGTAGGTGAACCATCTGTGAAAAGGGTAATGGCGTTAGGAATGGGTGATCGAGCATGTGCAGAGAGAAAAAGACAAGGCCATGTAACTGGAATGTGAAGTCTCTGATCTTTGGGTGCATTGAATTTCAGGTCCCCTACATAGTCAGCAAAGGCAATAGCATATGAGAAATTGTTGTTAAGCAAATGTTCATGTTCATAAAGAGCAATAGGAATGTGGCAACAGATCAGATCAAAACCTGTAAGCTGTGTAGCACGCTTCCGTGCCTTAATGATGAGTGCAGCTATAGCCAAAGAATAAGCATATACATTCTTAGGTGGTGTATTAGACAAATAACACCATTCCACTATAGTAACAGCCGATCCAGTGCAAGGTTGAAACAAAACCCCAGTAGGAAGTTTAGGAGTAGCAAGAACTGCAAAAGACAGTGGTCCTAAAGTGCACACCCGGTCTACCATGGAGAATCTGAGGGAAGAATTAATGAGATGAATAGCATGAGCAATTGACCGAGAAACAGGAATGACATCTGAGGGATGAGAATGTCCTTTCAATGCAGCAAAGAGGGGCTGCAACACATGAGTAGGAAGTTTCAAATAAGGACGGGCCCAATTTAGCTGTCCTAAAAATTGTTGCAACAAGACAAGAGTGAAATGAGAAGGAACTTTAAGTTGTGGTACAAAGGGAGCAGATGAGCTTTGCAACAAACGATGACCTAAATATTGATAAGGAGCCTGCTTTTGAACCTTTTCTGGTGCAATGACTAAACCTCGCTGAGACAAAGTGTCTGTAAGATCCTTCGCATGCTCAGAGGTTATAATGGTACAACAACATATCAGAATGACCATCTCGAAAAGGCACAACAAAATGTTGGCACAAGCTGGGCAACTTTAACATACAGAGTGATGGTGTGTAAGAATCTGCCTCTGACCTTCCCAGCAAATGTCTGTGCCAAAATTAAGCATCTGTCTCTTTAGCAAACTCTCATCTCTTCCTCCCGTCTCAAGAATCCAGCCACTGCTCTGCCTAGCAAAAAACTGCAACAGGTCTCCGTTATATTTTTAAAAAACTGCTCCTGCTGTTTTTTCCAAGCCAACACCACCACAGCCTCTGAAGCGCACAGAAACAGATAAAAAGTACAGAAACAGATAAGCAGAAGAATAGGCCTTTTGGAATCTCAACAAACTTTGGGAAGCAGCCAAAGAGACAGCACAGGCCGTTCTCAGCACCTTGGCTTCAATTTCTTAAACAGTAAAGAAGAGATGAATTAAAAAGCAGTCCTTAAGATCAATTACCAGTAACTCATAGTGCCATGGAATGAGATTAGGATGAGGGCCTAGTCTGAAGAGATCCCACCCATGGGATGGATGTGTTTGTTAACCACCCTCAAATAAGACTTGCCTCTCGAGGCATTTCTTGAAGCGTGGACGAAGCATTTTTGTACAAACATTTTTTGCAAACTCAAAAACTTGTTGCAGAGCTGCATGAGGCATGGCAATCTGCTGATTAAGAGTGATGAACTGTCCTTCCCCACACATGTTGTTAAGATTTTGAATAGCCTGGATGGCTGCCTGATCGTGATACAGAGACAGAGTAAAATAACTATGCAAACCATTGTCATGCACACTTTTCTGGAGGTCTTTGTAGATAGCAGAATCGAGGTTCCAGTAATCATGAACACCTGTTGGTGTAATGGTTACCGGAAAAGCCATAGCATTATGTGACATGGCATCATCTAAATCTTCTCCATTACCTTTTTTCAAAACCTCTTTTGCTATCTCTCGAAGATCCTGACAAGTGTGACTCGGTTGCTCTATTTCTGAAACAGGAGGGCAAGACGGGGAGGAAGGGCAAGACAGAACAAGTGGAGGGGAAAGCAGAATTTCTTGTGAGAGAGGAGGCAGCAATTCTTGACCAATTTTATCTGGAGGTTTGGAAGGAGGAAGAAGCTGAGGCAGATTATCAAAACTGACTTGGTCCTCAGGGATCAAAGACACCCTTTGTTTTAAAGGGTTTTGCTGCCATTCTAAAGCCTCATAACATGCTTGCCAAGTATGCAAAATTTCCACAGACTTCCTAGGTTCTCTTTGAAGCTCCCTCCCTATTTTTAACCAATCTTGCAAATGCAAAGAACCACACTCAGGATAAGATGGACAAACTTCAAAGATTCTAACTACCAAACATCTAATTTCTGCTACACTACTTTTGTGACCACATTTCTCAACTAAGAAAGAAAGATCTTTAATATGTTGTTCCTGAAGAGCTGAAAGTTTAGACCCCATGATATCTCACCTCGGGAGCAAAAAGCTGAAGGACGCGTCTCGAAGCCGTACCAATGGCGAGAGGATGAGATTGGAGCCTCACGGTTCCTCAGAGAGGGCACCAGATGTAGAAAGAGATTCCTGAAGAAAATACACCAAGCGAAGTTTCTGAGCCGGCAGAACTTCCTTTATTGAATGATTATATGCATGCTTAATGCTTGATCTGCAGATTCTGTTCTCTTATTCTCTGTTTTTTTTCTGCCATTATTTTTATGCCCATATTTATTTCATACAGAATAGGATAGCTCATTATCATATGGAATATTACAGCTATGTGATTGGTAGTTTCATAATCAGTCTCATAAATCATTGGTTAATAAAATCATGTTTGCCTCGTGTAACATGCGTGATCAGTAAGCTGAACTAGAAAGCATTCTCACAGGCATTCAAACATTGTAGCTATTTTAGCTAGTAACTACGATAAGCAGTACAATGGCTCTAGTATGAAACTAGCTTGTACTGGTTCTCAGAGGATAATCAGGGCCAACAATTATGGAGGATAAAACAAGACAACTTTAGGAGAGTTTTCCCTCGACCAAGCTTATCTCGTCCATCCAACCTTCATCGTCTGATCCCAACACCTCCCCTTTTTTTGTCTTAAAATGAAAAGAAAAACAGATCTTGAGAATCTTTCCCGTAGTGTGTTCTATCACCTGTATCTGGATTTGGAGGCTGCAGATTTCACACTAACAGAAATGTTCAAATCTGTTATTTTTAAGAATTATCTGATGATGCACAACAAACCTGTTTACCTCCTCTTATGAAGTTATATATTAGCAGAAGAAAAGCAATAATACTGAGAAAGGAGGAAGGCGACAAGGAAAAGGGAAGACCAAACATGAGCTGAAGTCACTATGAGAGGGAAATCATGGGCTTGTATTTGCAAGATCTGAGTAGAGTTGTTGAGGGCAGGACATTTTGGAGATCTTTCATTTATGGGGTTCCCATGAGTTGTAGATGACTTGACAGCAAATAACAACAACATCATACATAGCAGAAAATCTTGTTGCTTAGATATTTGTGTGGAAGGCAAATGGTGTAATGTTCATTCACTTCTACCTCAGCTGCATTTGATACAAACTGAGTGTATAAAGCAGAACAGCCCATTTGAACAACATGCATTTGTTAAATATTGTATTCTCTCTGAATCTTAGGGAAACAGAATGTGTGTCAAATATAAATAATAATTCTTCATCATAGACTACAATTTTTCTCTCTGAATGGATGTGTCTTGCTCTTTTTTACTACTGCACCCAGCCCAGCAGATGGTTTGAGTATGGTGGTGCCCTTCGCTTACAGCTGTAATGCGAGTAATAAATAAAAGTACCAACACCCATAGTTTTTAGGTCAGCTAATAAAAACCTGTTACAACATCACCTCATATGTTAAGAATTTGTAAACAGTGGTATATTGCCACCCATTGCCCAATAATTTATGGAAATATGCTAAGGTCTCAAGTTTCTAAGGTCTCCAGGAAACTTTAGCAATTAGTAATTAAAGTAAAATTGCTACAGTGACAACCAAGGCCTGCTTCTTTCTGTATGCTTTCTGTTGGAAGGAATGTTTGAAGGAAAAAGGAGTATTTTAGTACATGCACTCATGTTATGAATTGGGTACCTAAACTCAGAGACAGATTTTTCTCAACTGGGTCAAAGATAGATTTTTCATTGCCCTGACATGGGAAGAAAATGCCACACACACACACACACACACACACACACACACACACACACACACACACACACACACACACACACACACACACACACACACACACACACACACACACACACAAATTATAGCAACTGCTCTGGGAATGTTTAGCCAGGAATTAAAAATGCAGCCAACACAAGATATAGACACATTTATTTCATGAAAGACATTGCTGAAAGTAATATGTATTTAGTCAAAAAGGAAGGTGGGAAGAAGGGAAACAGTTTTACTAAATTTCATTGCACTTATTATCATCATTGGATAATTAAACAATGTACATAATTTCTATTTTAGTTTAGTTCTGTAATAGGGCCTTATTGGGTCATTCTCTCAACATTACCCACACATCTAGAAGGCAAATTCTGACAGTTGGGTATATGATATCAATTTGTCGCCCTCAGCCATATGGTGCCTTCTATCTGACCAGATTTGTGTAGCATAAGCATTCTATAATAAACTATGTGTAAACAATGAAGGCTGATCAATGAATAATTCATACGCTGAAAGCCATTGACTAAAGGATACATTTAAGCCCTTCAAAAAGAGTTTGTGTAAGACTGTAATTATATTTAGTGAGAGCTACTATTAAGTTACATGCAAATAATCTGAAAGTCCAAATTTAAATTTTAGTGGGAGCAAAGCAAAGCTGAATTTGCTTCTGCAAATGCTTCACAGCTGACTAAGTCAAGCAAATTCCTGCTCATAGGAACTCAGCCAGAAATGACAGGAAAATCAGACCTTCACAGAGTAGATAGTGGTATTTTGCTGAACTTTCAAGTTGAGCGATATGCATCAGTATGCTGAATATCTGAACAATTTCTAGAATGTAAATGGAGGCAAGTAAGGCCCAGCAAGTTTCATATAACAGAATGTGTTAAATTTACTACATGGACATAGTAAATTATTGATAATATCAGAAGTCTCTTCCTTCCCTCTGTCTTCTCTGGCTCCTCTCTTTCTCTGAATCTTTTGAATCTTCAGAATTACTGTAATCTGTTGTTGATTTTAGCTTTCAGAAGAAAGCCATGGTGACAGGAACTGGCTACCCAATGGAGCATCGCAAATGTCTGAAATAAGGACAGCCTTTTGCTGTCAATACCCAGAGGTTGGAAAGTTCAGAATCCAGTGGCCTATGACAGGAAGCCTTCTATGCAGCATGTTTCTCTGACAGAAAAAAATGAATATAAAAATATGCATAACTTCAGAATGAGTAACTATTTCTGGAAATGTCACATTGCAGCATCCCTGGCTCAGCTGTCTGCGCATATGATATTCTTGACATTGCCAATGTATTTACTGGGAGATTCAAAGAACAGAAGTCTCCAGATTCCATTTGGACACCGGTGCCTGATGAGCGGGTGCCCAAGCCCAGGTATTTTTCTCTGCTGAGTGTGTTGCAGTACAGGGTCTAGGGAGATCAAGGGTCTTCATAGCAATGGAAGATGTAGTGTACCATGTAAGTGCAAGGACAGAAGTCATGGAAGTGTCACTCAGGTAAAACCAAATGGGTGTTGCCTGAACTCTACCAGGGTCATAACTATTACTACCGCCCCATGCCCTATGTGAGCATGTGTACATGCACACATGCACACATTTCTCCTATAATGGATATGGGTGGGCACAGTTGAAAAATTAAGCTACTCTGAGCCTATAGTTTCTGGAAAACAAAAGAGTATTTGAACTATTTCCTCTTGTTATGAACACATTTCTGTGCTGAGACAGAGGAAAAGCTAATGAGGCATGGCCCAGTGAGACTCTCCTTCATGTTTGTTGAGCAGGCAGCAGTACGTTGACCCCTCCACTAATAAGAGACTCACAAAAGCATTTTATTGGAGGGCTGGAAAACCTTGTGTTCCATGTAAAACTACAACAAACCACTCGTCAATGATGAGGATGAGAGTTCCATTGCTGGCATCAGTTCTGCCTGAGGTATGTCACAGAATCAATTCTGCCCGGAGAATGTTACCATATATCATCCTCCCTGCCTGCTTTCTTGCTGTGAGGCTTTAATGATAATAATTTATTTATTTATTTATTACACTTGATACCCCGCCCCAATCAATGCTGTCGAGTCAATTCAGACTTATGGCGACTATTCTAGGGTTTTCTAGATGGAGAATATAGACAGAAGTGATTCACCATTCCATTCTTCTGGGGGTGCCCTCAGGACTCTGAAGCTTTCCCAATACGTACTACATAGGCTGACATTTCTCCCTGGAGGCACACTGAGGATTCAAACTCCCAACTATACCTAAATCACTCGGCCAGCCAGCTTTACCTCATAGGAAATTTAGTTCCCAATTTTCATACCAAAAAGAATATGGGATGTGAAAATAATGGTAGATATTAGATTAAAGAAAACACAATTTTTTTATTAATACCTGAGCTATTTTTCACTTTCTGCCTTCCTTCCTTTTTGTTATTTAGAGTATTTACATTTCATATAATTTCATTTTATCCTCAACCTTCCTAACTACTCTTTCTGTATTTCTCATACATATGCACTTCCTATGCTCAGAGGTACAGACCTGATTTTTAAGCATCTTCAAATATTACTACAGTTAGATAATTGCAGCTGTGTACCACCATAGGTTTGTAATTGCCTTAGAGCTGTATCTATATAAAAAATATTTGCAGTTGCTCAGTTTGCATATCACCAAAATTAGACTGTGTAAACTTCACTTTCTCCTTCTGCAGTTCCAATGCAAGAGAAGTATAAATACTGTACAGGGGAAGAAATATTAGAGAAGAGAATCCATAAGGAAGGGCAGAGTCAGCAAAACAAAGTAGATTTTTATGCTGCCAGTATCTGATTGTTTTGGCCCGGCTTCCATAAAAGTACTGGGGAGATTCCAGGAATAAACTGAGCTCATTTGTATTCCAGTTATCCCATACAGATAACACTGTGTCTTATTAAAGGACACTGCAGACTCATACTTAATAGGCTTGGGTTTTCATACTTGTCAAAAATAAAATGTTCTTGGGAGTAATAGCAAAGAGGATGTTTACTCGGATGCTGGCTAGATTCACCCTTCAAGCTGTGTTTTTTACCAGCTTTATTTCAGCATTTCAGAGAAGTATAACATTTCTCTTCAACATTGAGTACAATCACTCATAATTCTAAGAATAAGAGACATGGAGAACTATGGTCTGAGTAGGACCTTTCAAAACTCTTATGTTTATTGGGATGGATGAACGGTGAACTTGCATTTTGCAAACTTCATAATCTGCTTTTTTGTTGTTGTTGTTGTTGTTGTTCAGTCGCACAGTCGATTCCGACCCTCTGCGACCCCATGGACCACTGTCCGCCAGGCCAGTGTTCATAAATCAGATATTCAAATGATCATACATAACCAAGTGCCGAATGTTAAAGTGATAGAGTGGTATGCCTAGACCAGTGGTGGTGAACCTGTGGCACGCATGCCAGAGGTGGCACTTGGAGCCCTCTCTATGGGCACCCATGCAGTCACCCCAGCATAGAGTTCACCCTGCCCCTCTGCCCAGCAGCCCAATGGGAGCATTTCCTCCCTCCCCCAGCATGAAGTTCACCCCACTCCTTTGCCCAGCAGCCCAATTGGAGTGTTTCCTTCCTCCCCTGTTGCTGTGCTAGCACTTTGCAATAAATAAGTTTTGGGTTGCAGTTTGGGCACTCAAGCTCTAAAAAGTTTACCATCATTGGCCTAGACCCAAGGGATTTTCAAGAGCTCTTTGTTTGGGACATTGTACATTGTTCAGCTTTTTATGCACACTTTCACCTAAAAGCTGAAGCTTGCAAAAACAATTTTTGCAAAATATTTGAACAAAAGGAATAAATAAATATGTTTTTTCCTGTCCTTTTTTTAAAAACTAGGCCTGGTTCCTGTGCTGGTGCTACATCACTTGAAAAGTACACAACTTCCAATGAATTCCCAGATGATACACTAAACTTTATCAAAACACATTCTCTCATGGATGAAGCAGTACCATCAGTTGTCAACAAGCCATGGTTTCTGCGAACAATGGTCAGGTAAATAAGCATCCTTTCAGGTTCCTTTCACGTGTCCCCCCCCCCCCCCACATATGAACTGCATTTAAAGTTTCTGGCATTGCATATAGATAGTGTCTGCCCTGATTCCTGTAAATCTAGCTAGGAGCCAAATTGAAATCTCATTAAAGAAAAAGAAGCTAAAAAAAGAAACAAGCAGAGGGGTTATTTTTTTACTCTGCAGGAAACATTCTGCTACACTGCTGTTTTAAATAATCATGTAAAATAAATAAGCATCACCAGAAATATCAGCATTTTTAAATCCAATTATTCAGAGTCCTAATATCTCAGGCAGATTTAGAGATGCTCCCATAAGATCTGTCAAAACGAGAATGCATATTTTGGAATAGAAGCCTACAGCAGAGATTCTGAACCTGTGGCTGGATGCGGCCCGTGGCACCATTTCATGTGGCCCCCTACTGCTTCCACCACACCAGGAAGTGCAATGTGGTGGAGGAAAGGCAAAATGACCATCTGGCCCCTAAAGCTGTCTGAGGGAGTGTGACCCGGTCACAGGCTTTAAAAGGTTGAGAACTCCGGGACTAGATTTGTCACGAGGCTAGATGTGACAATTTCTTCAGGAGACAGTAAATGTTTTGATCCGTTCTGCCTACTTACTGCTTCCACTTCTTCTGATGACCATAGCAGACAGGTGCCTCTCTCTCTAAGGTCAGGAGATATTTCCCTTTGGTTAATTGACTTCGTGGCCACATTTTTGCTATGACACATGTGATTGGATGGCACTTTGCTTCCATCTCAGGCAGCCGGAGACTTTTGGTCACCACAGCTTGTTGTAGACCATTAACTATGGAGTCCTATGTATGTTTACTTAGAGATATGTTCCACTTTGTTCAATGGAGCACACTTCCTGTTAAACAGAATTGCAGTCTAGCACAGTTGGTACCTTCTTAAGAAAGGAAGAGCAAGGATGTTACCATGCTACAATGAGAAGACCTTTAAGGACTGGATATGCCTCAGAGTATATCCCAACATTTGATCATGCAAAATAAATATATATAAACTATATAAAAAACTAAGATAAATTCATAAGCAGAAAATATAAAAAATAAAACCAAACAAGAAATTTGACTAAAGCAGTACTGTAAAAGCATTAAACCACTTCTTTAAAAGCCTAGGAAAACAGAATAATTTCATTTGGCTTCTAAAACTTTTGATTTCTATATTTCTATATTTTGTATGTGAGCCGCCCAGAGTCGCCACGATGTGGTGAGTGGGCGGCTATATAAATATGAATTATAAATATAAATAAATAAATAAAAAACAGTCAGGGCCGTAGCCAGGGGGTGGCCAGGGCGGGCTTTGCTGACCCTGAGCTAGCAGTTGTTTAATGCTTTTACAGCACTGCTTTGGTCAAATTTCTTGTTTAGTTATATATATATATATATTCTGCTTATGAATTTATCTTAGTTTTTTATTAACCTCATTATTATTTTATTGCTACTTTGCATTTTACATTATTGAGCCACACAGAGAATAAGATGTTTTTAAATGTAAATAAATAAATGTCCCTTTCGGGGTCAAGATTTAAACTACATCAGCAGAAATTTTGGGTAGCTGGTAGCTAAAGGGCACATCAGCCAGATAGGAAATATGTCTGCCAGGATGTTTTCAGGACATGCTGTTGATGTCTGTCAGAATATGTTAACGACAGCTCCAGTGTTTACACAGTTGTTCAAAGAAAATTAGTCACCTTCAAACAATCTTGTTTCATGATAAGAAGAAATAATATTTACAGTATTTTCCCCTCAAGTATATAAAAGTTAGCAGAGTTTACCTTCAAAGTCTACAATTTCTGGTATCTGCAGAGTTTAACAATTTTGGGGGAGCTTTGTAGCTTTGTAGGTAGGAAGAAAGAAAGAATTACCCCTGTGTTTGTTTTGTTTAGACCCAACCAAGGCATAATTTTGTATATAGAAATAATTTGAATTCTCTCAATCTGCTTAAGTAAAATACAGTATCGTCTTTATGTTATGAATAGACAAACTATTTATATTGGTCGAAGCTTATTCACAAAGTGGCAAAAATGATTAAAATAAAATATAGGCTAATGTGCTGATTAAAACTTTAATATTGTCGTTTCAGATACCGCCTGACCAAAATTGCTGTAGATAATGCTGCTGGGCCAAATCAAAATCACACTGTAGTATTCCTTGGATCAGAGAAGGGAATAATTTTGAAGTTCTTGATTAGAACAGGAAGCAGTGGTTTTCTCAATGACAGCCTGTTTCTGGAGGAGATAAGCATTTATAATTCTGAAAAGTGTGTATTATTGGTTCTTTCTCTATATTTTGCAACAAAATTAGTTCAGACTTTGTGCTGGTCTCATGAGAAGCAAAAAACTCAAGTGAATTGTTAATTTTTAATTATTGGATTCTACTTGCATATTTCTGTTTCTCGTTTTTATAGATTTTTACTTCATCATGGAAAAAAATCATGGTCAACATGTAATAATAAATACAGTGCATCCCTCTCCAGGGCAAACATCCAATTGCAAATTGTGGAACACAAGTGCTATTCAAAAGTCTTCTTATATTTCCCAAAATAAATTATGTTGGACTGCTGACTGAATCACATCTCCAATTGCAATAATTTGTTACTGGAGATGTCAGAATCCTAACCAGGGGCATAGCTACTGCCGTATCTGCCGTATCAATTATATGGGGGCCACGGGGGCCCCCAACGTGCGTAAGCAAAAATTAATAAAAACTTCCCAATTTTTTTTATTTCACAAATGACAAAAGTCAAAAAAAGCATTTTTTTCTTTTGTGAGAAATCTTTACCCTTCCTAAGGGCCCACAAACAAATTTGTATATGGGGCCCCGCCAAGGCACGCTACGCTTCTGATCCTAACTCCCCTCCCCACACTGGGATGCTGGGAAAGAAATGTGATCTGTAAAATATTGAAAACCATATGACTGATTGATTATTCTTTGTTTGTTAATGGAAATGTGGCTTATACAGTAATACCTCGGATAATGCTAAGACTTGGTCCCACAAGTCTTGGTGTTATCCGATTTTTAGTGTTATCTGATGCATGTTAAAATCCTATGGGATGGATCGGATAACGTTAAAGCTCCATAGAGATACATTGTAACCGCACAGGCTTTAACGGTTGTTATCCGATCCATCCCATAGGACCTTAACATTATTCGATCCAATTCTCCTCCCCAGATTACTTAACGTTATGCGATTTTAGCGTTATCTGAGGTAAACGTTATCCGAGGTATTACTGTATTTGAAAAATATTTGTCAAAAAGAAGGTTACATGATGCAACAGGTGCTAAGCCAGAATAGAAACCTGTCCATTCCCACCCCAACTCTTGCTAATATTGTGAAGTCGTAGCTGTGTTAGTTTGTGCAGGCATATCAGAGAGTAAACAAAACAACAAAAAAGCCAAAAACATTGTGGCACCTTAAAGACTAACTCCTATATTTAAATGTGAGTTTTTATGGATCTAGTCTTTGAGTCATCAATGCCATCATAATGTACGAAAGACTAAAAACCAGAGCCAACCTCTTGTTCAGCTCACAACAGCGATTTGTTTGCCTGGGACAAGTTCTTTGATTCGTTCACGTCCTGCCCTCTATTTTGCCATTTTTAGGCTGTGCCCATATTTGAACTACCTTTCTGTAGGCTCCAGTGTCTTAGAAGTGCTACAGGGTTATAATGTCTGGAATGAGGGACTTAGGAGTTGTGGATGAATTTTCTCCCTCACAAAGACTCCACACCCTTCTTCCACTAGATGTGCCAGACTCTTAGAGGATGCATCTCTGCTGGAGAAGTGTCACCATGGTTTTGTGCTGAGTCACACTCTCTGTCTCTTAGACATGGCCCAGCAAATTAGGATATGGCTTATATGATAAGATATTTTAGTGTGTTCTAAAAAACAAATGAGTTAAGTGCCCATTTTCCCTAGTATATTCTAACATAGAAATATTTCTGTTATAATTAATCTCCCACAAATGATGGCACTCTCTCTATCCCTCTCCTTCTCTCCTCCTCCCCTTACAGGTGCAGCTATGATGGATTAGAAGACAAGAGAATTATGGGAATGCAACTGGACAAACAAAGCAATGCCCTTTATGTAGCATTTTCAAACTGTTTAATTAGAGTTCCCCTGGGAAGATGTGAACGTCATGGCAAATGCAAAAAGTAGGCATTTCTTACCATTTGTTCTCTCACGCTCTCGCTATTAATTCCATTCCAAGATACACTAAGCATTGACTTATTAGTTTTGACACCAAGATCCTGAAAGCAGAGAAATTAAGAATGATCTGTATGTATCTCCTATGTTAAGGGCCTGCATAGCTTCTAGGGACCCATATTGTGGATGGATGAAAGAAAGAGGGGCCTGCATGCAGCTATCATCTGGAGCTACGTAAGTTATAATAGTACATGGTACATTTTAATGCAAATGTGTTTCTGATTAAGGCTGGAGCGGTTTATTCATGAAACATAGATTCTTACAAAAAACAAAATGACGTGTTTGTTTCTGCTATATTCTGTGTTTTGATATGTTTTCTCCAAATTATTGGTAGCTTTTGATATACAGTGGAACCTTGAGATACAAAATTAATTTGTTCCTTGAGGTTTTTTCTATCTTGAAAAATTCTTCAAAATGGGATTTTCCACAGGAATCCATTGAAAATCAAATGTGTTCCAGAGCACAGAAAAAAGGCAAAAATGTATTTTTTCTGTTCAAAACTCTTTCTAAAGTGGTGAAAACATGGTGAAAAATTCCAAAGTGTACTTTAGAAAGAATTTTGAACAGATAAAATACTCCCACAAACACACACACACACTTTTTTCTGAGCTCCGGTAGATTTCAATGCATTTCAATGCATATTTGGCACATTTCTGACAGCATCCTCTGGTGGCCAGCTCAGTCCTGGCTATCAGCTGTTGAGTGGAAGGTGGAATTTTCAGCACTTTGGCACTTCTTGGTTGCGGGGAAAACTTTTGATGGTGCCAAAATGCAACAAAAAATTCCAAAAATGGAGCAGAAATAATAATAATAATAATAATAATAATAATAATTATTATTATTATTATTATTATTATTATTATTATTATTATTATTATTATTATTATTATTATTATTATTATTATTATTATTTAGACTTATATGTCACTTTACTCACCAGAGCAACTCAGAGTGGCCAACATACCATGGGGCAACATATATTACAGTATTACAATATCAAATATAAATAAAACAACATAATATAAATATAACAACATAATGCAATACAATCAATACAGTCAATAAATCTAACATAAAAATGAAAATACAAAGTAGCTTGTTTGACACATGGGAAGTGTTGGAAAAACCCCAAAAATTCATATCTCGAAGCATTTTTCTGGGATTTCCTTTTGTATCTCGAGTTTTTTTGCAAATAGAGACATTCGTAACTCAAGGTTTTACTGTATGCACAAAAAAATATCATGTGACTTCATAGGATAAGTGATCCAATGCACTATGGAAATCCATTGCATTCCAGTAAGATGAGACATGAAATCAAGATGATTCTAGTAAGGATGGTATACTTTTGACAATTATTTGTCCTAGGCATACTCACTCTGAGATTTGATTCCCCAGAAGCATAAGAATCCCTGAGACTTAAACTGTTGCCCTGAAACTTGACAACCCTGATATATAGTTTTAAGTATAAGCTTAACCTTAGTACTGTAATACACCAGATAACGTTATGACTTGGTTCCACAAGTCATGACGTTATCCGATTTTTAGCATTGTCCAACACATGCATCGAACAATGCTAAAAAAAAAAGCCCTGACATCAGGGACAAACTGCGCGGTTTGTACCTGAACTCAAACTGACCCTAGGATAGCGATTGCTAGCCTAGGGTCAACTTGACTTCGGGGGCAAACCTCTTCTCGCCACCCGACACGAGCCTTAGCCAGGGCTAAGGTTCGTGTCAGGTGGGAGACAAGGCACCCGCTCGTGTGCTTTTGTTGCGCGCCAGTGGGTGCCTGTTTCCCGCAACACACTGGCCCCTTAGCAAACGGGAAACAGGCACCCACTGGCCCGCAACAAAAGCACACGAGCGGGTGCCTTGTCTCGCCACCTGAAACGAACCTTAGCAAGCACTAAGGTTCATGTCAGGTGGCAAGACAAGATTCCCGATCGCATACCACAAGGGACAACAAGGGGCAAACTCCGCAGGTTCTCCCTTGTGGTGCGCGAGCGGGCAACACTTCTCACCACCCGACAAGAGCCTAAGCGCTTGCTAACGCTGGTGTCAGGTGGCGAGACAAGGCTGTTGATGAAGCCTAGCAGCGCTCAGGCTCGCTAGCCTGTGCGCCGCTAGGCTTCGTCCAGCAATCGCTGCTACTGAACTAGGGTCGGGGGGGAAAGGCAGGCACCCACCTGCCTTTCACCCGACCCTAGTTCAGTAGCAGCGATCCATCGCTGGTTGGCTTGGATAATGCTAAAACAATCGTTATCCGATGCAAAATTTTTCCAAAAATCTTGCATCGTTATCCGATTCTAGCGCTATCCGGTCTAATCGTTATCCGGTGTATTACTGTACTTCTCTTGCTCTGCTCTTTTAGTAAAGCACCCTTTTTTCTTTAGGATGCAACTACACAGTGCAGAAAATGTCAATTTTTCTCATTCACTTGCTGTGAAGTCGCACCAGGGAACTTGGTTCTGTACAATTTAATTGACATACAGGAAACAGGAGACAGACTTTATGTTGTTGCTTGCAGTTCTTCATATAGTCCTGCAGCTGGTGCCATTACAAAGAACTGCCTAACAAACAGTACAAGACTTCCCACTTCAGTTTCGTCATATAGTTCTCATATGGTTCTCTCACTAGCTTTAAAAAAAAATCTTGCTCTCAGAGACCAGCTTCATTTCTTGACCTGTGCAACAAAAATAAACCTCAGGAGTGTTGCCCCCAGAGGAGAAGTATAAAATAAATATCTGGGGGGAAAGCCTTTGGTCCTTGTGTTTGCTACATTTTTGTGTGTGCACCTAGCTCATGAAGCAAAAGGTGAGGGGAAAGGTGCTTTACTAAAGCACCTCTCTCTTTCACTTTCACTTTTACACAGGTGCTCAATTCTCTTTTTTCTGCATCTATTAAAACAATTACACACTTTGAACCAAAATGAATGGGAAGGAAAAACTGCAGAGTGGGAGTCCAGGTTGAGTCATAGTTCCCATTATGTCATGTAATCAATAAGGGGAAAATGTGACTTAGTCCACCCCAAACCTGTTTTTATTTCCCTCTCTTTCCTCCCCTATTTAGTCAGGTTCTTAGTGTGCTTGGATTCATATGGATGAAATGTAGCCCAACTACCACTGGTACTAGAGAATAAATGCTGCTATTTTCATGCTAATTTAGATAGAAAAGTAGAGTTATTAATATTCATTTAAACATTATGTATACACACAATAGAAATCCAGGTTCACCAGTATACCGTTTTGTCATGACTTAATAAATACAATTTTGTGAATATGTTCACAGGCCCTATGTTGTCTTTATAGTAAGTATTATCTGAAAATTATCTGAAAATAACATTTGAAGTATATTTAAGTGGTTGCTTAGTTTGGATGGATTTGCTTGACAGTTTGGTATCTTTACTTTTAATCTATCTAAAGCTGTGAATTGGATCCAGGATAAGCCATCTGTGAGTAGAAGAATTCCTCTCATCAGCAGGAGGTAGTCAATTAAGTGACATTTTAGTGATGGCTGAATCAAGGGAAGTAGAGTGATTTCCCCCCTCAATTTCTCATTGTTTGAAATGGACAGAGGAAACGTGCCCAAGGAGTTCAGGAAGGTAAAAGAGATTGTGCTAGGACAGGAGTTGGCAACCTACAACCTGTGGGCCAAATCTGGGCCATGGTGCCAAATCACCAGGCGTCCACCCTCACTCCAACTGCCGCTGCTGCCGCCAGAAGTGGCTGTGGATGCATTTACAGCAGCCACAGCCACATTTCTGGCAGTGTTTACAGCAGGAGGAACCACCAGTCCAGCCCCCTCAATTGTCTGAGGGAGCATGACCTGGCCCCCAACTTTAAAAGGTTGTCGACCCCTGTGCTAGGGATGCAAATGAAAGGAGAAGTCTGTCAATAGTATCCTAAAAGCCCAATCGTTTTCAACCAGAAGTGTTAAAATATTTCTGAATAAAATTGGATCCATCCTGCATTATAAAACAAAATCACAAACTGTTGTATTAATTATCCAAAGAAGCAACTGGAAGATTTTGCTTGCATTTTGTAAGAACTGAAAGAATACTTTTGGCTTGATTTTATATCTTCTTTTCCCTTCTAGTTTCAGATTTGTATGTGCTGAGGCCTGTAAGGGCAGAAATTTACACCATTCTGTTTGTTTCTGTTGTTTAGACTGGCTTTTGAGCAAGATGTAGAACATGGCAATACTGAAGGCCTGGGTGACTGTCAAAGTAAGCAAAAATGGTTTTATTCTTCTCTTTTATTTTACCTTGGAGAATATCTGTACATACTTGAATACCACCTCCTCAGACTCAGATAGATAAATGTTGAGACAAAAGATAAAAACAGTACTGAAAGCAACACATAGAACAAGAGACCTTAATTTTTAAAAGTTAGAGAAGTTCAAGGAAATGGGTCCTATATAGATATCACCCATCTCATTGACAAATGTGTTGTAATCAAGTTCTAGCTTTGAAGGAAACTTAATTCTCAGCTAGTTTGTTATTCTTAACTCAAAAACCAAGCTAATAATCTTTGAAGATTAAGACTGATGTAACTGGGGAACCCCAAGCTGATTTCACATGTTTCCTGCATAGAATATTTTGTCCCCTTTAGGGGTTCTCCCCCCTCCCCATCTTGGGCATTGAAAGCATTTTGGTAGTGGAAACATTGGCAACTGGTGCATAGGCAGAGATCTTTGAAATCCCAAACAGCTGCAGCATCAGCTCTATTTTCTATGATTAAAGTAAGAAGTTTTTCTAGCAGTAGAAGATTTGGCTACTTCATGAGACATACCTAGGCAACTGTGACCCTGAAACATGTCTTGCAATCCATTAAAATAGTATAATTAAAGAATCTGGGGTGAATGTATTGCGGTACCAGTTGGCTGTTGTTCACCAAAGTCAATTTGCCCTGAGTGTGCCCAGAGTTATTCTGCAAAATGGCTTTTGTTCCCTCCACCTCTTGTTTTGGTTGGGAGGTAAATAAAACATGGCATCACTGGTTTTGAGGTTGTGACTGTCTCCCCTACTCCATTCATTCAATAGCTGCTCAGCAGTAGAATGTCAAAGTAAATAAAATAAGTATATTTATTGCTGTTCTTTAAAATGTGGTCACAAGACCGGCATCACTCAGTGGTGTGAAGAAGCTTATCAGCAGTACTTTGTCTTGTGCCCTAATCAACTCTGGAGTTTTTCTTCTCTGGCTATCAAGTAACAGCACTATTACTGGGGCAAATGTTCTCAATGAACAAATAAGGATGTTCTTGCTGATGAAGACTAGGGCTGGCACAAAGAGGAGTATTTAGAGAGATATTTAGGACTCTAAAATTCTCTTTTCACGTGTCATTTTTAGGTAATGTTGAACATATATTCAGAGTCACATTACAATTTAAGGCATATCAGAAAACAAAATCAAAAACACTGTAGCACTTTAAAGACTAACAATAAAAATATAGCAGTTAGTCTTTAAAGTGCTACAGTGTTTTTTATTTTGTTTTCTGATATGCCTGAACCACAGACTAACACGGCTACTATTCCAAGAAATTACAATTTAAATGACCTTAAACAAAGATATGTTCTGCTTACTGTGGCTTCAGGATTTTATTGTGGTTAGCATATCTGCTCAGAGGAAATATCTAACCCACAGTCTAGGCCAAACAAGATACAGATTTCCAACAGATTAGACGAAAGAAAAAGGACACAGAGAAAACAAGGAGCAACTCAACCTTGTTCAGACTGAATAAAATAGTGTGTATATTGTGAAATAGTGTTCACACAAGAGAGATTTTACATAGCATAAGGAAGGGCATAGTATTAGTTTGGTGCCATCATTTATACAAGGTGATTGAGAAAATTTGTTGATCACTGTGACTTAACACACTTTTTGAAATAATTTCCGTGGACTTGTAGTAAAGACATGTGTTTGAATAACTGTTTTTCACTGTGCATGTCCCTAAGTCATTACTTTACAATAATTTTAAAAGCACCTTTTTATATAAAATTGAACTACTGTAATTTAAAAAAAAAAAAAACACAGATTTTGTGTAATGCAACAAATGTTTATACTAATAATTTAAACCCTATACGATTAATACATTCGTACATGTAAAGGGAGTATAAGGCAAACTGAGTGAGAAGCACTTAACATTTCCTCTGTCTGCTTTGCTCTAGTTCCTCTTTTTCCACAGGGGGAACAAAATATTTGTCTGCCATATTCTGATATTTAGAACAAGACTTAACAGTTTCTAGCTCCTCACAACAGGAGGGTAAAAAAATCAGCAGTAACTCAAAATACTGTAATGTAAAAGCTATCAAAATGGAATTTACCCCCTGAGAATAAAGAAAAAGCATACGGGCAATTATTTAATGTTCAGAATAATGAACTACAGTACATTGAAGAGGTAACCTTCCTCTATGACTCTTAAAAATCAGCTTTATCTGTGCTAATCTCAGGAGTAGAATTTAGAATTTCATATGCTAAAAGTCTTAAATTACAGCCTCTGAGCCACACTTTTACACAAAATGGCCATATCCTAATTCCTTCTCCAGCGGTTAAGGATAATTCAAGGTGCATCTTCAACTCACCTTAAATATCCTTATCCTCGTAACTTTAATTGTTTTAATTGATTAAAGAGGAAAGAGAAAGGGGACAGTGTGTGATTTAGAAAGGAACTAAAAAATATGGTGAAACATTTTAATTTTTCTAGCCTGATTCTAGGTTTAGTACTTGATCTTAATCTGAAACTGCATTTCACTGGTAAAAGGGTTACTAAGTTTTAATCATAAAGTACTTAAACTGGCACTTTTATGAGTAAGTCATAGAATCATAAAAAAATTGAGTTGCAAGGGGCCAATGAGTCCATCAAATCTCACCCTCTGCTCAGTGCAGGAATCCAAATCGAAGCAGATCTGATAGATGGTTGTCCAATATTCTCTTGAATTCCCATAGTATTTGACCACTCACCACCTCTCAAGGTAATCAGTTCTGTTGTCATACTGTTATAACAGATCAGACATATTTCCTGATATTCCGCCTATATCTGGCTTCCTGTAACTTGTGAGATGACTGAGAACAGGCCCTCCTCCTCCTCTTTATGACTTTCTTTCAAATATTTGAAAAGTGCTATATCCCCTCTTAGTCTCCTTTTCTCACAGCTAAACATTCCCAGTTCCTTCATTCATAGGGCTTGTTTTCCAGTCCCCTGATCATCCATGTTGCCCTCATTTGAACTTATTCCAGTTTGTTGGCATCTTTCTTAAAGTACAGTGTCCAGAATTGGACACATTACTCCACATGAGTCTTAACAAGTCCTGTTAAATTTGTTTCTGTTGTTTCCTGCCCTATGCTCAAGCCTTTCTTGGGTGTTTTTTTTTTAATTCTGTTACTTTCTTCCAAAATATTATTTATTTCATCAATTTTTTCCATCATATCTCCGCAAATTTTGCACTCCAGCGTCTTGAGAGCTTTGCCTGAATTGGTCTTCCCCATCTGGTTGCTGGCCTTCCTAGTGGTCACTTTATGTCGAGTGGTGTCCACTCTGTGATAGATTTTGTCCACCTTCCATCTTTGAAGCAGTACACATACCCAGCCCACCAATACCTTGCAAATTCAATCAAAATCCAAATATAACAGACAAATACAATAAAAATCAAAATAGTATACACTTACTTGAAAGAAAACAAACAACACAAATAACAACACATAGGTAAAATAAAAGGATAACCTCCATGACTACTGACTATATTCTACTTGAGTTCTTGATTTCAAACGAAACAAAAGCAGAGCATAGCTGCACATATGCATATGATTTTCTTCTTGTTGTTGTGCCATATCCAATTCTAAATATTGGTGATCATCATGGTGAACATCCATGAAGCTTGTCCTGAGGATATAATGCAGTGGCCTTCCATCTGCCTTCTGCATTGCAGTGTGACACTTGTACCACTGATCCAGTTCCTTAGTCAATTTCTGATCCTCAGCCCTTTTGGCACACAAAGTCCTAATTAGTCCCAGGCTAGTATTGATGAAGATTCTGCCCTCCATCAAGATGGATTCAAGTTGAATTTAATCCACTTGGGGACTATCATCCTTCCCTGTGGTCTTCACCACCCAAGGCTGTTAGTCTTCAGGGTTGTCAGATTAGTTAACAATCAGCAATGAGCCGCTGCTTTGCTGAGCTTCAGTTTCTCTCATGCCCTCCCATGGAGTGCCCTGTTTGTCTTCTGGATGCTATCTGTCAAGGATCTGAAAGTGGTTTTGCAGTTCCACTGGTGAAGAATATCTTCTCTTTCTTTTACTCCTGTGACACTTTTCCATGCTGTTTCTCCACATCAGCATGTTTGTTCTCTCATCAGCATTCTCCTCTCTTTTGTCTTGATGTTCTTGCACCTCCACTGCCTCCCTTGATTTCTATGTATTCTTCATCTTATTTTTTTTAGCCCTAAGCATGGCCACTTGCTCCTCCAGTTATTTCAGGTTTTCTTCCAACAGTACTACCAGTTTACACTTGCTATTTTGTCCTCAAGCAAGAAGACAGACACTGCACACACCTTATTTATTTATTTATTTATTGTTCCCATTTAGTACCCCGCCCCAATCGGGTAGGCCCGACTCTGGGCAGCTTGCAGGTCACCCCCACTGAGGAGTCACTTCCTTCATAATTTCTGTTAGCTTTTTGGTTTCTTCTGTTTGTCTCTTTCTTTATCTTGCCTGCCTTGGAGTGGACCTCTCCTTTGGCCTCCCCCATTGAACTCCCCCCCCCTCCTTTAAACTCCAGTTTGTTCACTTCTGTCCACTCACTCACTGGGATCTGTCTCAGTTTTATTCCTCAGCCAGGACTGGCTGGCACTCCCAGCTTCAACATATTGCTCTCAGCAGTTATCAGACCACACCCCTTTCCCTCTTACTGAGCACACAGTGCTTCTGAATGGAGAATTCTTAGGGCTTACTCGAGGCCAGTTGTTATTATTAATCTAAGTCCTTGATGGCATACCTTGGCACTCCAGGTGTTCTTATACTTCAATTACCAGAAGCCCAAATCAGCACTCCTGCTGATGAGGGCTTCTGAGAATTGAAGTTCAAGAATAGCTGGAGTGCCAAGGTTTGCCATCACTGATCTAAGTAACTCATATCTCTGCTTGGTTCCCCCTTTTCTTTGATCTCTTTCTGCAGTACACCCTTTCATTACTACCAGTCCACCATAGCCACCTCTCATACCCTGGGGTCTGTCTCAGTTTTATTCATCTGCTGTGCCTGTTAGGAGTCAG
The DNA here is from genome assembly GCA_030440675.1 of Furcifer pardalis. Taxonomy (NCBI): domain Eukaryota; kingdom Metazoa; phylum Chordata; class Lepidosauria; order Squamata; family Chamaeleonidae; genus Furcifer; species Furcifer pardalis. The sequence continues at coordinate 58,881,042 of CP126896.1, forward strand.
CAAACAGAAAGGACTGCCCAGTACTTCCAGTTGCTTTTTATTGTCTCTTGAAGTTTAGGGAATTAGTATTAAAAAATCAGGTTTACATTCTAAAATTAGCTGTGGTTTACATTCTAAAATTAGTGCAAAGAAACCATCATACTGAAGGTTTGGATTAGTACAAAGTGGCATCATACTTTGGGGTTGTATTAAATATGTTGTACTTTCACTTGTATAACAAATTTAGCAAGAAAACCACTTCATTAATTGTGGCTGATGCATGGAATGTAGAACAAACTGCAAAGTATCAGACCTGCATTACCAATCAGAGAGCCAAGGTGCCATCTTGTTTGTCACTCTTGCCATTGATGGCAATGTATGAAATAAGATTGAAAGCATGTCAAAGCTAACATGTACTGACTCATAGAGAATACACTGTTGGGTCCCAGTAATCTTACTGTTAGAACCCATGCTGTATATTTATAAGGTTTTTTAAAAAATCATTGTGGTTTAAGTTCCATGTGGGAGCTCATCCCTCTTCTGTATCAGTCTGAAGATCATGAATATGAAACCTTCTTGTGATGAGTTCTGAAAAATACACATTTCTATGTACTGTAATGATTCTATTCTGTAGTGAAGATGTAACTGTGCATGAGTTTGATCCTGCCAGTCTCTGCACCAATGTTGTATTTATCAAGTGGTTGATAACCTTCTCATGAGCATGATTTTTCACACTGGAACTGGAGATCATGACATTCTTCATTGCATTCTTCATTCTCATTGGCATAGATGTCTGAATAGAGATTTCACTCCTTACTTTTCTTTATGAATTCCACCAAAACTGAATTAGAGCATTTGAAAGCAAATGTGAAACTCAGACTTTAAATGTGCAAGAGGTAATCATCCTGAAGATTACTTTTTTTCCTGTCTTGGGTCCCATTTGAGGAGAAAGGCAGGATAGGAATAAAGTAAATAAATGGTGTAAATAAAACATTTCCCCATAGCACTTAAGGGTCCCATTTCTTTATGCTAACTTGAAAGAGAGAGCATCTATATATAATGGAGTTATAGCTGTTTGGTGTCACTTTAACTGCCATGGCTTCATTCTGTGGAATCTGTGATTTCTGGCTTTGCGGTGTACTTGCAATTCTCTGTTGTACCTTTTTTTTTGGGGGAGGGGGGGACAGAGCTTTCCGCTGGAGAGTTTTAAAGGATCTCATCAAAATACAAATCCCACAGCTCCCTAGGATGGAATTATAGCAGTTAAAGTGGTGTCAAGCTATTATAACTCCACAGTGTGGATACTGCTACATTTATTTTATGTTACTCAGTAGGTTAATTGATATGATTTTCTTACAGAGCAGTCATAGGTGGGAGGGTAGCTGGGAGGAATAACTCTTCTACTGGAAGGTCTACCTAGAAAGAGAGAATGAGGGAGTGAGGGTTTGGGAAAGAGAAAGAATGCCTTTATGAAGAAAAGAAAGTCAGGCAAATATGGTTCCACTTGGAACCAAAAGGAAATATCATATATACTTGAGTATAAGCCGACCCGAATATAAGCCTTGGCACCTAATTTTGACATGAAAACCCAGGAAAATAGATTGATCCAAGTATAAGCCAAGGATGGGAAATACAGCAGCTGCTAGTGAGTTTCAATAATCAAAATACATGAAAATATGGTAATAAAGTATTAATTAATTTTTTGGAGCATCTCAATCTGATTCAGTCTTTGGACCCTTGTGGTCACTGACCCAAGTACAAGCCGTTTCCCCTTTTTGGGGCTCATTTTTAGAACAGAAATATTAGGCTTATACTCAAGTATATACCCCAACTTCTGGTCTGGTGTACCTTTCAACGTCTGTCAGAGAGTAAGTGTCTTAGACACAGTAAGGTTTGGAATTCTGAAGATCAAAGTCTTTCCCAGTACACCGTCATTTACCCCAATGTTCCCTGGGTTTTTGCCATTACAGCCATTGTAACTTTACAAGCAAATGCTGCACTATTTCCCAAGAGAGTTGAGAAAAGTTATCCAAGACTGCACCTCCCTTTTTATGTGCTGACTTGTCTCTCACACCTTGAAGGGGAGATAGAGATTGGGTAAAATTTCACCTTTGCTATCTAAAGGGGGAATCAAAGTTGTCAGTCATGGAGGATACTAAACATGTAGAACTAGTTATGTGACCTCTACTTTTTCATTTTGAAAACCTAACTAGGACCCAACTTTTATCAAAACACCTTATACAAATCTGACCTCATTCTTGTTACTAATCTTGTAATTCCCATTGTTCTTCTGATTATCTGCTCCTATGGTTTGTCTGTGGCTCTTTGCCTTCTTTCCTAAACTATGCTTGGATTGTGCAAAGAGAACATCATTGCAGTAGGCTGTGGCTAGTGAAGAAGGACCTTAATTTTAATCAGCTCAGTTCAGATGCCTATTTTAGCGAGCAGACACAAGGTTGGACAAGCAATTTAGCAGGGAAGAGAACTGTCAACGTTTCCCTCTTCCTCTTGTATATGAACAGGGCTCACATCTCAGACACAGGATTCTTTGGAGTCAGTGATGGCATGTTTCTCTTTGCAAAAAAAAAATTGAAACAAAATAAGATTTTATATAAGGCAAGATGGAGCAATAAATATCATAAAACCATATGAGATAATCAGCAAAGACAGACTGTTGTGAAGACTGAACAGTGACATAATATGAACAAATAGTAGTAAGAATACACACACAGATTGATATTAGAATAATTATTTCCTTTCCCCCTCCCCTTCCTTTCTCTTTTTTTCCAGATTCGTTCGTAGCACTGAATGGTAAGGAACCTCCCTAGTCAAATGTTGTTTTAATACCTGTCTATGCTAATCAATTTTGGAGGAATCATATTTTACAATCTTGACAAATATTTCCATGGTTTTAGAATTGTTTTAACATTGTGCCCTAATATTTTTTTTGTAGACATTTCAGCTTCATCATCAGATCATGAAATGTCTTACACAGCAGTGTATGGTCAGTTTTTGAATTTTAAAAAACAAAACAAAATCTTCAGTTCTTTGTGTTTCCTGTTAGTTTCAGTCCCAAATAGATAAAGTGTCCTTTTCATTTTTGGGCCTAGTTCATTAAATTGATAGCAAGATTCCATCCTCTTCCTTATGGTATAAATATATCAGTATTCTTTTTCCTTGAAGAAATCTGTCTCACTGAACTTTAATGAAAGGTAAAGCTAAAGATGTTCTAAATTTGCATGTCTGGACTATATGACTTTGGAAAAAGATGTTGTAGAACAAGAGGTAGTTTTTACTTCAAACAAGAGTTGAAGACTGGAAATATATTTTGCTGCTCGAGCAAGAGCTTAAGAAGAGCCACATGTATCAAATCAAAAATCCATGTGTTTCATATACAGTGACGAATCAGCTACTTACTAAAAAGCCATAGGAAGGACTTAGATGCAACAGTACTCTCTTACTTATATACCCTTGTGATAGAAGGATACAGTTTCTGGAAACAAAGTGGAAATTATATATTTAATGGCTCCTGGGGCAAGATCTGGGCAATTCTGTCCCTCTAGCATGGTACCCTTGTCCCATGTTACAAGGGAAACATGATCTGTCTTTCTTAAGATGTCATGGTATTCTTACTGAGCAGCAGGAATGATGTTAAATATCCCTTAGTCTTCAAATCCATAGTAATCCAAAAATAATAAAAGAAATTTCTTTCCAAAAAATTTAAAAGCACTCTAACAGTTAAAAATACTAAATTGTCCATTTTTAAAATAATCTTCCTTAGCATGCAGTTCAGGTATTTCCATCTAAGTCTGTAAACTGCAAACTACATTTTTCCAGGTACAATACCGAGGACACAGGAAGACTGCTAAGGAGATGCCTAGGCATTGTTTAGATAGAGGACAGTGTTTCATTTTAATATAGAAAATTTGCTTCATACTTGACTAAAGAGAAACTTTAAATATTGTATCTCTGAACCTCCCTTGACACCCAATGAGGTAAAGAGGAAGCAAAGCAGAGATCTCTAAATCAGAGTCTGAAAGTGTTCACTTTCTAGACTACATGTGGCCATGACAGTGAGAGATAACTAGGAGTTGTGATTTATTTATTTGTTTGTTTGTTTGTTCAGATTTATATCAGAAAGGGTACCTTTTGGAAGCTCTGCTGTAAATATACAGCAGCAATTACAACATTATGACGATTCTGCTCTTGAAAAGAGGAAGAATTCATGTTTCTTTCACAGTCAGGGGAAAGCAGTGAGATCATTAGGCTTTTAATCTTCTTCAATTGTCATATCCATTTGAATATTGACCATCATCATGCCGATAGTCTTCTTGTTCTTAACTCCTTGTAACAGTTCTTTTGAGGATATTCCACACCAGTCTCTCAGGTTCTTTAGCCATGAAGTCCATCTACATCCAGGGCCTCTCTTCCCAAGGATCTTTCCTTGTATAACAAGTTGGGATATTCTATATTTAATGTCATTCCCCATGATATGTCCAAGGTATTGGAGCTTTCTTTGTTTAATGGTCTTAAACTGTTCTTGTTCTTTATCCATCTGGTGTAACACTTCTACATTAGTCACTTGGTCAACCCATGAAATCCTTAGCAGCCATTTATAGATCCACATTTCAAAAGCTTCAGTTTTCATTTCAGATGCTTTAGTCAAAGTCCAAGCTTCGACTCCACATACCAACACTCGGAATACATAACATCTCACTATTTGGATCTTTGTAGCGAAAGTTAGATCTCTACTGCTTTTAATCTATGACTGAAATTCAGTAGTAAGTCACCATAGTAGGCCCATGGAATCAGTGGTGATTTGGTGAGTTAGACCTATATAAGTTCCAGTGTGCCTATTTGAGTTGTAACTGGATACTGGATTTCAACCTATACATCTTCAAGAGTACAGTGGTACCTCATACAATGATTTTAATCCGTTCCATGGGGCTCATTGTTGTACAAAACAATTTCTATACGATACATGCATCGTATAGCAATTTTCCTTACGAGATACATCATACAACAAATATTATTTATTTATTTATTGCGAAGTGGTATTTCCCATTGAAAAATTGTTGTACGATTTTTCCCATAGGGAAAATTGTTATGCAGGACACTTTTTCCCCAAAAAACCCCCCTAATTGTTGTGCAATTTTTTTGCTATACAGGGTGATTGTTGCATGAGGTTCCACTGTACATGCAATAAACTGGTATTCATAGTCTAGCCAATTGTCTGCCAGTTGATAAAAGGTATAAGATAGGCTTTGCTGAGGATTTCTTTTCATATCTGGTTGGGTAGCTCAGTAGTTTAGATCTCTGGCTTCTATTCCCCACTCTGCCTCTAGCATATGAATTTCCGTTATATGCCCTCTTCATGTTTTTCCACCAAATCTGTTCTACAGCTCTAAGAAACATGCAATTTTGTGCTTCAAGGGTAACATTTTACACCTGAGAGAGTGAAGCATAACTTCCCAGTTAGCATATTTATTGCTACTCTGATCCAGTGTTTCCTTCTTAAAGCAGCGGGGTACCCTCAGCAGAGTTCTACTCAAAGCACTCCTGCCAATGGAAAGGGGCAGGGAGAAGAAATCAGTGAAACATCACTAGTTCTACCATCATCCTGTCCTCTGTTGCAGACCTGGCTCCTTCAACATTTTGTGCCAAGGGCACATCAGGACTGCAAAGACGTTTGATAGAAATTACCCACTTCCATATTCCACCAGCAGAAATGTTCTGCTAAATCTATAATTTTGTAATGGAAAAATCCCTTCTATCCACATTCTGTACTTGATCGGAAAGTTTGCATAACAAAGAACCTTTTTAGGTTTTGAACCAAAGGCATATAAAATAAATAAATCCATGTTGCCCATTGTGCAAATATTTGTTTCATAAATACTTTTCCCCTCCTCTCTGTTATAACCATATAAAAGGATTTTTTCCCCATGAGATGAGAATTACTGTATATACTCAAGTATAAGTCTAGCTTTTTAGCCCCCAAAATGAGATCCAAAAAAGTGACTTGATTTATACTCAGGTCAATGACCCTGAGAGTCCCAAAATGAGGTGGTGCAAATTCAAACATACATTATAAAAAAGCACTAACACAACCATAAAACCTCAAAAACATACCCACACAAATGTCTAAATTAATTAATTTTACTGTATTTTCATGTATTTTTATTATTGAAACTCAGTAGCAGCTGCTGCATTTTCCACCCCAACTTATATTCGGGTCAATCTATTTTCCTAGTTTTAGAGGTACAAATTAGGTACAGTAAAACACCGGATAACGATTGGATCAAATAAGACTAAAATCTCATAACGTTAAGTAATCTGGGGAGGAGAATTGGATCGAATAACGTTAAGGTCCTATGGGATGGATCGGATAAAAACCGCTATAGCCTGTGCGGTTACACTGTATCTCTATGGAGCTTTAACGTTATCCGATCCATCCCATAGGATTTTAACATGGATTGGATAACACTAAAATCGGATAACACCAAGACTTGTGGAGCCAAGTTTTAGCGTTATCCGGTGTTTTACTCTACCTCGACTTATATTCGGGACGACTTATACTCGAGTATATACAGTATATCTATTTCAGCTAAAATTTAAGTAATCTGACCTGGCAAAATGAATAATTTGCCTGATTTGGTATAATGTGAGTGAATGGCAGAAATGCCATAATATGTTCCCAAAAGCTAAGAGAAAAACTGCTTTTCTCCCCTTTGATAATTGTTGCCCTTTGCAATCACTTTCTTACTTATTCCCACTTGGTTATTGAGATTTAGATTTTTGGTATTGTCACTGGAAGATTACCTCCTGTAATCATTTTTTAAGTAGGTGACATAACTGAAATGCCTGTTTATGTACCCTTCTATACACAATGTTTCCTTACATCCAAAATTCTCATGACAACCATTCATAACACTTACTCTGTAAATATATATACAGTGTATTAAAAATCAAATGCACTGAAACAGAGACTAGAGGATGAAACAATTTTGCTTCCAATATAATTTTATTTTTACATGTATCAGTTTTAATGAACTGGGCCCTTATTTTCTTCAGCTACATCTTGTCTCCCTATGTAATCTTGATTTTACTTTCCTAATTCATCATTTTATTAGGTTGCTGTTTCTGCCTAACAGAGTAGTCTGTAGAGCAGGTTTGTGTCTGCTGTTTCCCAGAGTCAAATCAGCTATGAAATGATAACAACATTTTCAACAGCATTGTCATTCAGTACTCTAGCAGCACCCTATTCTTTTCTTTTTTTGTTTTTCATATTGTCATTTCATAAATCATACTATCTAAATTCAGTGTGTTCATGTGATGCAAATTTGTAAAAATTAGGCTCAAATTTATAAAAAAAAGTAAAATTGAATAAATATTTTCAGGTACTAAACTGATGCTAAGTCAAATCAGTTATAGTATATTTCAAAAGGTAAATTGTAGTTGTTTTTTGGAGACTTCTGTTTAATTCCTTTTGAGGTTTCAAACATCTCAGTTATGCTAATGTATGTTCAATTGTGCTGATGAGATCAGAACCTTTTGAAGATGATTCAGAGTCGCCATAAGTTGAGGTGACTTGATGGCACATAATAATAACAACAACCTGTTCAGATCTCAGTTATGCTAATGTATAGCCTAATTTGTTTGATTTGCATTTTCAATAATTCTTTTATAACTCAAGTGCATAATACACAATTCTTAAGAGTTTCTTAGTTAAATAGTTGTGACCCTAACATTTTCACTTGTAAGTAATCCCCTTAATAGTCATTCTACTGTACAAGTCACACATACACCCTTTTCCATAGGGTTCATTCCGAGACCTACCACAGATATCTGAAACCACAGATAACTAAAAACACTATATTTACAGTGCAGACAGTAGCCTCTAGTTGCCAGCTCTGTTAATGTACCATAGAAATGCATATACAGTGGTACCTCGCTTAAAGAGCATAATGCGTTCCATGGGATTGCTCTTTCAGCGAGTTTGCTCTTTAAGCGAAATACCATTGTAAGTGACCAGTTGCGACTTCTGGCGGGAGGGGGGATTGTGAACCCCGATTTAGTTGTTAAATGAGTTTTTGGTTGGTTTTAGTTGTTAAGCGAATCGACCATTCAAATAAAATTATGCTCTTTGAGTGAGTTAGTCTCTAAGTGAGGTCTTACTGTATATTATGTATTTCAGGAATTTTTAATTGAATATTTTTAGACCCACAGATAACTGAAATCATGGATATTGAACCCATGAATATTAGGGGAGGGCTGACTTGTACAGTGGAATTACATTAGGGTATATAAATGCTATTGGATAGATCTGCATCATAAAGCATAGAAGATCAGAAACTCAATAACTGTATAGTTTTACATATATGAAGCCCCTGCAAGGCACTTGTGTGACAGTCCCAGAAATGCTGCTCTGCCTTATCAACATTATGTGCAGTGATCTGTTGATCTTTCTTAGCATTAAGCAGTTATTTTTAGGTTATATAAGACTGAATGCAGGCAATGAATAGAGCACAGCTGTGGCTCAAGTGTCTAAGACTTACTGGGAGGCGGAACGTCAGAAGTTTGATTCCCGAGTACTGCAGGATGGAATGTCCCAGCTCCTGCCAAACTAGCTGTATGAAAGCAAGAAATTGCAAGTAGATAAATAGGGACCACTTCAGTGGGAAGGTAACAGCATTCTGTGCACTCCGGTGTCTAGTCATGCCTGCCACATGACCACGGAAACATCTGCAGAAGCAGACAGCGCTGGCTCTTTGGCTTTGAAACAGAGAGGAGCACTGAACCCTAGAGTCCGATATGACTGGGTTTCGAGCAAGGGAAACCTTTACCTACTAAGTATTGCCAAAAGAGTTTGGTCCACAGCAGATGTGGCCAGTTAGCACTTGTGAGGCTAGATATGAAGCAAAATTGGTTTAGTGTTTTGCCTGGTTTGTTTGAGCTCCCTTCCCTTCCTCTCTTTTTTCTCCTCCTCATACCAAAATGGGTAATTTATCTTGATTACATGTAGAAAATCATTTCTCAGTGTGCAATAGACGAACACATTAGTAGCAGAGTGAATAGGCTCATTTTTCGCATTTGTGTGAAAGACTTCTTTGCCTTACTACCATCTGGCACTCATTAATTTCTTTGCATAGCTATAGGTTTCCATTATCAGTGAGTTCTCCACATAGCTGAAACATATGGTTCAGGAACACTAACTGTGCAGAAATGTGTCCCCTGGGCAAATATTTTCCCTAGATTAACGTATTAAGAAAAGGTTTTCCTTAACCATATGCACAGCTTAACTTTGAAACAGCCCCTTGAACACAGCTAAACTGAAAGTATTGTTACTGACATGTAGACACGAAATGCATGTCAAGTCCAGGTATAAAACCTGACTGATATTTGGCAATGGCTTGGGCCACATGTAAAGCCTTTAAATACAACTAATCATTTTCTCATGCTGAGAAAAGTATCTCTTGTAAAGATGAACAAAATTTTGTGAGATACTAAACTACAAAAAGGGGACCATAATGTCTTAGTGGATAAGACACTGAACTTGATGATTGGGAGGTCAGCAGGTCAGCAGTTTGAGACCCCAAATGCTGCATGATGGAGTGAGTTTCTGTTTCTCTCGCAGCTCCTGCCAACCTAGTAGTTCAAAAGGAAGAGATTGCAAGATGATAAATAGCTACCATTTCGGTGGGAAGGTAAACAGCATCCCATGCACTTTGATGTCTAGTCATGTCTGCCACATGTCTAAGGAAACATCTGCAGATGCAGACAGCTCTGGCTCTTCAGCTATAAACAGAGATGAGCACCGAACCCTATAGTCAAATAAGGCTGGCTTTCAAGCAAGGGCAACTTTTATCTAAAGTACAAAAATGGTCAGGACAGAAGATGTTTGCTAGATGTACTCTAATTTTTGGAAACAAGAGGATGAAGAACCTATGAAGCCCATTTACATGGCTCATCTGTGTGTTGGAACTTAAGGAATACTGCTTAGAAAGGCCATTAAATTGTTAGGTGCACATACATATATATATATATATATTGTAGTAGTCCAAGTATCACAAGCAACTGTAACAGGCAGTGGTGGGCAGGAAAAAAAATCCGCAAACACACCATGGGTGGAGCCTCCATCATGGCCGGAGCATACATCACTGGCGATCTAGTCATGCCTGCCATTTGGCCATGTATACATCTGCAATCACAGGCAGCACTGGCTCTTTAGCTGTAAATGGAGATGAGCACTGCACTCTAGAGTCAGATATGACTGGCTTTTGAACAAGGGAGACCTTTGCTAACCATTTGCAACTAAACAGTGCCGAACTTCACAGCAAATTTGAATACCAATCAGGGATCTTCTGTTATTAGGTCAAGGTCAAGGTTGCCCTTGCTTGAAAACCAGTCATATCAAACTCTAGGGTTCAGTGCTCATCTCTGTTTATAGCCAAAGAGCCAGTGGACTCAATTCACAAAAGCTCACATTAAAATACAGTAGTTAGTCTTTAAGGTGCCACAACATTTGTCTTTTCATTTTGTTTACTCTCTCATATGCTTGCACAGAATAAGACTTTTGAAATGGTAGCCATGTTAGTCTGTGTTTCAAGCAGATCACAGAGTAAACTAAACAAAAACACACACACACACACACACGAGACTTACTGAAAAGCTGACATTGTGGGCCAAGGACAGCGACTTCTGCAGGTGGCATGACAGGACAGTAGGGCTCGGGGGGGGGGAGCAGCCCCACTGCCCCACAATGACTAGGGAGGCAGAGCTGTAGCTCACTTTGCCCAGCCCCAAGGCACAATGGGAGCGTGGAGGAGAAAGCGCACCTAGACAGTGAGGGGCCAACCTGCCAGCAGTGCCTGGCTGCAGAAGACCATATGACCTGCCAGCAGCTCCCTCAGCGATTCTAGTGTCCCTCACCAGGGCCGAAGCACCTCACCCAGATGGTGAAAACCCAACCCACTAGCAGCTCTCAGAGGCAGAAGAAGACCAACCAACTCATCAGCAGTGGCCGCAGCTGCCTTGTCCTTTCAGCCATGCCACTCTGGGACTCCTCCTCGCCTTAGGGACAATGAGGCTCTTCCTGAGCCCGGCATCCTAGAGTGGCATGGCTGAAAGGACTTCACCATCCGCAGCTGCCTCATCCTTTCAGCCATGCCGCCCTGGGACGCCAGGCTCAGGAAGAGCCTCATTGTCCCGGAGGCAAGGAGGAAGAGGAGGAGGAAAAAGAGCCGCTGCCGCCAGGGGCAGGGAGGCGTGGCCACCCAATTTTACTACCCTCCTCCTGCCCGAAGGCCACCCAATTCTACTAACAAACATACATCCCGCCCGGACCGGTGCGGACCAGTCACTGCCCACCACTGGTAACAGCCCTTTTCCTAAGGATTTTCATGTTCAAAGCAAAGTACATCAGACTCCATGCAAGGACCAAAGCCAAGATGCTTAGCAATCTGTTCCATGCTTAATAGACATAGACAGTGCAAGATATTCCCAAAGGCCAAGTGTATATGTGCTGGTGTGGATTTTTACACCTGCTTTCTACTCTTGCATCCACCTCTAATTTAAGGAATTATATAATTTTTTTAATATTATACTTTAGAAATGCCAAATGGCAGCCCCCAAGTTTTATGATTAATGGGCACTGGTGGAGCAGCCCTCCCTGTCAGGTTAGATAAAGAATAATGTAGTGCCTTTTGTCAATTTAATTTTCCGGCCTGCAGTATAGTCACATAAATTAATCACGTTAATGATTAGCTGTTGCATCTGACGTCTGTAAGGCACTATGAATTTGACCTGCCTTCTTGCAGTGTAGTTACATGCATGCGAAGATAATATAACTGAGACAGAAAGACTTCCCTAACTACACTACAGCTTTATTGTGGTAGAAAAAGAATAGCTTCCACCTTTGCCATTCTGCATGGAGTGATCCATACATGCACACATATCCCATGTCTTCTCTTGCCTTCCCCACCAAATACCCAGTTCCACCTACCTAGCCAGTCAATATGCAGACACAGAGAGACAAATATACTACAATAACTCTTTTTTCTAAAAAAAAATCTGATTAACAAGAAACACATTTCACCTAGTAACCTAAGCCAATCCATAACCTTATCATTTTTCTCCAGTGTTACATCTCATTGTGTTGTAAATATGGGGTACAAATCTTTGACATTAAAGAACATGTATTTCTCATTGACCTGGGATGTTCTTTCGGTTAGTTATTCTTTTACCTTTCTTACCAAGCTGCTTGTTTTCATGTCCCTTAACTGTCTTTATGATGCAAACAGGGCACTCCAGTTCCCTCCATCCCAGTACCACCACTTCAGACTCTCCAAACCACCAGGGCTATGATGCTAGGGGGCGCTTGCTAGATTGGAAGGATCCAGTTGGCTCTTCTGAGAACATAAACCCATATGTGGCAGTATCGTCTCACAATCACCAGGACAAAAAGGGTAAGGCCTTGGAAATAATTCTACCTGTGGTTGAAGTGAGGGAGATTGACTGCAATGTGACTGCTTCCAGCTAGATCATGGTAACATGTCATATAACTCTTGCCCTATAATTCAATGCTTTTCACCAAAAGAAGGAAAAGGGGAAGATGATTTTAAAAAGAAGCACAAAGTAGCAAATTTTAAAACTTGGTTTCAGCTGTTCAGTGATTACTAAGAAAACCATGCAGAACAAATGCAGACACATTAACATTGAGAGTGTTTGAAGACAAGATTCAGAAAGTTTAAGTCACAGCAGATGATGATGACAATGATAGAAGATGAGTCTTGGTTTTATATTATTCACCACTTTACACTTCCAGTGGACTGCTTTGAGCACTTTTGATGTTTAATTCTTTTGATCTGCAAGCTGAAGACACTTGGATGTGTTATGCAGAGCCTGTTGAAATTAAGGGCACCATCCATTGAGAAGTCTTGCACAAGTCAGCTGAAAATTAATTGCAATTAGAATTGAACAGTGTTCTTCGTTAAAAAGTCCATCCCTTGTCATTGACATTACTTTCATATGTACCCAGAAGGTTACTGTAGTATAGTGATTAGGAGATCCAGTTTCTAGCCCCCAATGAAATATGAAATTCACCAGGTTACCTGGAGCTAATAACAGTCTCTCAGGTTGACCAGCTTTATGGTGCTGGTGTGAATTTTAATTTAATTTAATATATTTATATACCGTCCTATCCAATGGCCTGGGCGGTGTACATAAGTTAAAACCAATATAAAACAATTAAAAAACCATTAAAATAGCAATATTAGCCCCCTGCTGTGCAATTTACTATCTAAAAACAAATATAAAATCTACAAAACCTTAACGTTAAAAAAATTAATTACAAGAGGGGGGAGCCTCAGATGAGCCAGAAAGGGGAGCTTGTTGACAATCCTGACCCCCAGACCCATTTTGCCAACCACGTCTTCAATTTTTTCCTAAATGGTAGCAACTGGGCCTGGAGGCATAGTTCTACCAGGAGGAGGGTCCATAGTGTGGGGACTACGACCAAGAAGGCCCTTTTCCTTGTACCGGAGAGGCAAGCCTCCCCAACAAATGGTACCGGAAGGGTGCCCTCTCGGTTTGCTCTCGTGGGACGGGTCGATGTCCTAGGGACGATGCAGTCCCTGAGGTATCCTGGTCTGCTACCATGAAGGGCTTTAAAGGTGACAAGCACCTTGAATTGAACCCAGAGACATATAGGCAACCAGTGCAGCTCCGGTGAAATGACTACATCCCACCTCTGTGTGGGCCACCAACTGCAGTCTCCGGATAGGTAGGTAGTGCCATTCATGCTGCCTTAAACTTGTTGCAATTAAAACAGAATATAACACTCAAATTTCACCACAACCCTGCCACAGCTTCCATTAATTTCATTTGGTACTTGGATTAGAATACCATTCAGATCCCTTAGTAGAGAGTGGAGTTGCCCACTAACAATGCCAGCATGACAATCATAGTGGGGAGAGAGTATTTAAAGCCATTGGTTTAAATTGCCTAAAATGGTATCGCAAAGTGGTGAGACTAGGGATGTAAATTTTAGTTGGTTTAATCCAGGGGTCCCAAACTACGGCCCATGGGCTGCATCCAGCCCACAGCGCCAAGTAAACTGCCCCACACCACCCTCACTGCTCCCAGAAGCAGAAATAATATGTGTATGAGCGTGCACAGAATGCACCCACGCATGCACAGAACACTGTCATAAATGACCCACGGCTGTCGTAAACACATTTACAACAACTGTGGGTCATTTACGGCAGCATTCTGCACATGTGCAGGCACGTTTTACTTCCGCTTCTGGGTGGGAGAAACCACATGACCAGCATGCTTGGCCACATGACCGGTATGCGGCCTGAAAAGTTTGGGCACCCTTCGTTTAATCAGTTTATTAATGAAATAAGATTTCTTTGATGCTAACTTTAAACACTAAAATAATTTGAGGTTCTTTTCATTGTGGTATCTTGCTATATTTCTGAGATTGAACTATAGATTGTTGTAACTTTAATATCTCAAAAATGCATGTATGTATTTATTTGCTTAAAAGTTAAATATGCTACACTAGAGCAAACTTCCCAGGCTGTTTATCAGGAACAAGATAAATTGCTAAAATAAAATGCAATCAACAAAAAGGGTGTTGAAAACAATATCATAAAAATACATTTAAGCTCATTGGGAAATAATTGGCACAGAATGGATAACCATATTAGTTACAGGCCCACCTCCGTGCCTTCCACAAAAGGGCTACTACCAATAGCAAGGCTTTCTCTCCGGCCACCACTTGCCTTGCCTGTTACGTTGACAATACCAACATATACCAAACTCTGTGTAGACTAATATATAGTCATGGGTCAGTAGGGAAGCAAATATTCCTGCAGACTTTGGTTCTGTGTCGCATGGGATTTTTCAAAAAACAAGCAAGCATACAAATTTTAATAGTGCAAAGAAATGGATTAGAAGCCAATGAGACTGATTGCAGCTGGATATTATCCTAAGGTGATGATGGGTACTCCTTGACACACAGGCTAACTAAGCCATCTGTGTCAAAAGTACATCCAGAAACAGTAAGACCTTAGGCATCTGTGTACCGTATTTATTTATTGATAGTTAATAAGTAAGTTACTTGGTTAAATGCAGGTACTTAATCAACTAAAAATTGTTCAAGCAGTTGATATACTTTGAAGTTTCAAAGCTAGCCCTTGCAGAGTTGATGAAAAGCACTTGTTCTTTATGGTTTTTTTTTAGACTTCATTAGTACATTGCACAGCGATTGTTTTAGTGGGCAAGCAGGCTACTTTCCATTTGCTTTGTATTCTCCCCGCAAATTTCAAGAGCCTCTCATGAAACTCATCTTAAGTGTAAAGCTGATGGGTCATGATTGTTTTTACTTGAATTTTCCTAGCAATGAAATTACCAGGAGACTTTATTAGCACTTGACTTGCTTATTTAAATATCACAGATTCTTTGGGGCCTAATTAGGAATATTACTAAAGCTGGAAGCAGTCCGTACATGTTAAGGCGAACAAACAATGGTGGCAGAGGTGACCGCATGGTTGTTTATCATTATCATATATCTGTGTGCTGTCCTTCCTTTCCTTGCCCATGCCAAGTGTAAGTGGCATAAAGAAAATAACAGTTATTTATATTGTTATGTACTTACTGTTCAAGGGCAAAGGAAAGAGCTGTTATGCAAAGAAAAAAAAGAATGTTATGCTTAATCTTTGTTGTGTACCCTTTGGTTGTGGATTTATTTTCCTTCACAAAAAATATATTTTTACTGCTTTATATTTTTGTTTTGCAAAGTGCATTGTTGGTGTTACTTTCTGGTTCTGTTATTCTTGTGGAAGACACTTTCCTTTCTCCCCACCCGCTCCCCAATAATGATTTGCTTCTAATTGTACTAATTCTTCAGCCACTTGCTTGCTTTGTTTTCTGAGTCACTGATGCCTTGATGATGTCACATCCATATGTTCAGCTTTTAATTCAGAACAAACTTCTTGGGGAACTATCTTGAAGCAGAATGCAAGAAATGGAGAGGGGAATAATTAAATGGGTTGACTCATGGGAATGTGACATTTGTGCACACCACAGCTTTAGTAGCTAAATATACTCCGGAATTGCTGTTCAGATTAAAGCAAGGATTGCAAGGCACAGCAATGAAGCTGTGAATTGATTGCTTGCTTTTGAATTTTGATCATTGAAAAAAAAATCATTGATGAGAGTGATGGAGGAAGTGGAGGAAAAGCAATATCCTCCACGGTGAACAACTTTTGTTCCAGATTTGCTTGACAAAATTTCACAACTTTTTCTATTGCTTACTTTTCCGGAGTATATTTTTATTTTGCTTTCATTCCTTTCTATGTCTGCAGTGTTAATTTAATTCTGTGTGTTTCTCACCTTTATGAAAGCTGACGTTTCTCACACTGAAAACTAACCCTCCCTTCTGCTGCCATTGTACATAGTCTCTCCCCCTGCTGTCTTCCCAGTAGTAAATTCCTTTCTGTAGAATGTTCCAAGGCTCTACCTTCTTTGCTACAAAGTAGTGCTATGTTTAGACAGTCTACTAACAGTGTAAAGGAAGAAAGTGGAGTAATTTTCTCAGGCAACAACAATGCTTTGCCCCCTTCATTATCGTCATGCCCTTTCCCTCCCTCTTTTCTTTTTTTATAAATGCCTGATATATTTCAAGGCTTATATTCATTAGTCAAAAACACTGCCTACCGGTCTGTTTTCACTCTTAGTCCTTAGATGTCTAGGACTTCTCAAGCTGTCTCTTTTTAGTCCCAAGTGTCGAAAATGAAACACAGATGTGGCTTCCACTTTGTTGCGTTGGTTGAAGTTGTTGTATTGCTCCAGTCATTCAAAGTGGGGTCAAATGGTTTGTTCTGCTTAATTCTGCAAGCCCGAGAGTTATTTATAGCAGATTGTGTAGCATTTTTCTTGGCATTCAGAAACAATAAAAATGATGTGGTAAAAATTATCCCAATATCTTCTATCTCTTAAAACATTTTGGGTAAGATCCAGACAATCATGCTTCAGAGTAGACTAAATTCATCATGACTAATTTGACTCCAATTTTAGTATATCTTTTCCAAAAAAGAAAAGCCAAAACAAATGAATCCAGTTGATCTAAATATGCCAGCTGTAAGTGTGTCTGAATCTAACCCAAAATTAATTAATCTTTAGCTGTAGACCCGTGGTTCCCAAATTGGGAACCACAGGGGGCAATTCAAGAATGAGTTATTAACAGTTAATGGCCTTTTAGGAGTTCACTTTTTGAATAATAAAAATTTTACGTCACGGGGGGGCATCGAGAATTTAGTGATGCTTAAGTGGGGCATGGCCTCAAAATGTTGGGAACCACTGCTATAGACCTTTTATTTAAAAAAAAATAAAGATAATTCAAATGCTGTACACTTTAAATCAGTTTCCTTGCTCAGCTATACCATTTCATTTCCATGAATCACAACTTGTTTATTCTTATAAGCCAAGGAATACAACACCTAAAGCTTGTACAGTAATACCTCGGATAACACTAAGACTTGGTTCTACAAGTCTTGGTGTTATCTGATTTTTAGTGTTATCCGATGCATGTTAAAATCCTATGGGATGGATCGGATAACGTTAAAGCTCCATAGAGATACATTGTAACCGCACAGGCTTTAGCGGTTGTTATCCGATCCATCCCATAGGACCTTAACGTTATTCGATCCAATTCTCCTCCCCAGATTGCTTAACATTATGTGATTTTAGTGTTATCCGAGGAAAACGTTATCCGAGGTATTACTGTATGTGATAATGCATCTCAACATCATGAGGGAGAAAATACTGAGTTTAAAAAATAGCCAGTGTCCTGACTAAGATAGTATCTGAACAGTGACTTGTACACAGTGACTAACTATGTTTATAACAACCATTATTTTGTGAATTCCCTTATTGGCAGGGGGACATTGGTTATGAACATACAAATGACAATAAATAAGTATTATAGAACTTGCATTCATTTTAGAAAGCTACAAATTCTACATATTTAACTAACTTTCCTCATTTGTTTTAACAATATTGATAAAGCAGAAACAAGGCTCATAGGGATAAGTGTGATTCTTCTTTTTCAAGAGAATCTTATTCCTAGAAGTCTCTGAAAAGCTTGATTATCCTATAATGCCATACTAGCAATCCCTATATGCTGGTACACCCATGTTGGCTAACTCCAAGCTTCCACGCCCAATTCAATGTTTTAGTATGAACTTATAAAACCCTAAACAGTTTAGGACTTCGATACTTGCTGGAGTACCTCTGTTTGTTAAATCATACCCAGACAACATGATATCCATATATGTCTAGTACTAAGCATGAAATGTCTGCTTTGCTTTAGAAATAGTCATTCAGTGCCAGATATGTTTATTTGCTGTGAAGGTTGTATGCAAGAACATGCAACATGACTTATGGGCTACCATATGTGGACCTACATAGCTGATGGCGTATGTGTTTTGCCCTCTGTTTGAATTCCTGAATAAGAATTCATAAATTACAATATCACTTTTTAAAAAGTTATAGTCTGAGACATTGTGCAACATAAGGACCCACTGGGACTGTCTAAGAAGCCAGAGTAGAAGAATGGATATCTCACACGTCAATGAGAAGGAAGATTTTCTTGTTAGTTTATTCACCACTGGTTTGTTCACCACTGGCAGCTCCTTGCTTCTACTAATAGTCCCTTTCTTACTCATTCTAAAGTGCAGTCTAAGCCAAGCTAAATGGAGATTGGAATCTCTTGGCTCCCTTAGCTGCCAAGGGATCTATGAAACTGGGAAAGGAATGAAGCAGGTACTAATGCGTAAGATCAGACAGCAACTATGTCCTCCAAATAGCTATACTTTGGGGAGGAGGGAAAATGCACAGCTTATCCCTTTTCAGCAGCCTTGGTACCATTTGCCAAAGCCAGTCTGAATTTTTTCTTCCCTGACATCTGTATTGTTTAATAGATTCAAGGACACTGAAAGAACGTCTGTACAACATTTGCTACCTTAATTCCTTGGCTTTTTGTGATCTGGAAAATAATTTTTTTCTGACAGTTTCTACCCAAATTATCTTGGAAGTACAATTTCTGAGATCAGCTGAATACCCTATGGCCCACCTAGGCCATAGGAAACTGATGAAGGATCAGAATGATGTTGGAAAGCCATATCGGTCTTAAGTAGCAGCTGTATAATCAATCCCATCTTTGAAAGCCAGAAAGGAGATCTGTTCTTAAGACACATCTGGCAGGAGTCATTCTCGTTTTAGTAAGCCATTTTGACAACCAACATCAAAAGCAAATCCTTGAGTATGTGACATTAAAGAAAAAAAGCAGGTTCTCTCCTTTGTTGCGCTAGTTTAGCAGCAGTGTATTTCTCATGCTTCGGGTGCTTGGGTTTGCAAACAGCATAACAGGGCAGAATTAGTCCTGTCTGTCTCTATTTCCTTTGTTTTCCCAACATCTGGCAGAAGTCTGTGACCAAAAGTTAGAAATGTCATAATTCCATACATCCAGGAATTCTGGTTGAATTTCGGAAGCAGTTTCAATATTTGACTATATTTAAACTCCAGCATCCTCATTTAGATCAAAATGTAAATACTTCACCCTTTTGAATTCAAGCGGAAGTTTAAGTTAGTTTGATCTGTATAGAACCTTTTAGATTTTCTTCCTTTAAGATAGTCTTTGATGAATAACAATCATATTATTATAAACATCCTTGTTTATAAAGCATTTATATGATATAAAAAGATGTTAAAGTGAAATGATATGTAACCATTATACAGTGAGATTAAAGCATGAATGCAGACATGTTTTGGAAAGAGACCAAAAGAAACAGCATAGAGGAAAATAACCAATACAGGTGAAATAATAAAGATTAAGGTTATTTATTTATTTATTTAATCACACTGTTATGCCGCCCTCCTCAGAAAGACCCAGGGCAGCTAGCAACTCTCAAAAACACTTAAAACACAATAAAACATAATATAAAAGTAAGGATTAAAAGATTAAAAAGTTTAAAAAGAGATTAAGCAAGACACACAGAGAGAGGGAAGAGGTCAGATGAGCTAAGAGACTGGGGCAACCATCCAGCCCATACCCCACACATGCTCTGCCTTTCATATTTCAAAAAGGATCACTACAAGCAATTTATTACACTATCATAGGGGGAGGTTCTGATGCATATGAAGTCACATCTCTAGCTAAAATGATAAACAGAAAAGAAATAACATATATACTCAAGTATAAGCCACCCCAAATATAAGCCAAGATACCTAATTTTGACCTGAAAACCCAGGAAAATAGATTGACCCAAATAAAAGCCAAGGGTGAAAAATGCAGCAGCTGCTAGTAAGTTTCAATAGTCAAAATACATGAAAATATGGTAAAACTAATTACATTGTTGGTACATCTCAATCTGGTGCATCTCAATCTGGTCTTGAGACCCTCGTGGTCATTGACCTGAGTACAAGCTGTGTCCCCTTTGGGGGGGTCATTTTTGGGGCTAAAAAACTTGGCTTATACTTGAGTATTTTCAGTATGCCTTTGTGAAAATTTCTTTATATCTATCAGAGCATTGCACAATTTAAAACTATGGAGGCATATGGAATATAGGTTAAACTCAAAACAAATTAAAATATTAAAATAATTAGACTATTTTTGATCAGAAGACAGCTATTTCAGTAGTGTTATCCTAGCCATTTACAAGATCTCCTTTTGTACATAAAGTAGGTCATAAATTGCATCCATGTAAATGCTGCATCAATTCAATTTCTGCACATTCACCAAAAATTTGTCATGTATCCAAGTTGACCCATTTTACTTAATTATTCTTGTTCCTCTAACTTTGCTTTGACATCTTTCTAAACTACCAGAATGAAATAAGTACTTAAGTCTAGCAATAATCTGAACTGGATCACAGTCAAAATTCACAAATCAGTGTCACAGAGCCTTTATTTTTTACTTTAGTAAAAAAAAAAATCATACCACATAAAATCCAGAAGACCTTCCAGATAGCTGACTCAATGTAATGTGACACTTTTTTAATTATTATTCAAGTACAGTGGTACCTCACGTAAAGAACATAATGTGTTCCATGGGATTGCTCTTTAAGCGAGTTTGCTCTTTAAGCAAAACACCATTCAAAGTGACCAATTGTGACTTGAGGGGGGGGGGGATTGGGAAACCCAATTTATTTGTTAAGCAAGTTTTTGGTTGGTTTTATTTGTTAAGCGAAGCGACCATTCAGAAAAAAATCTGCTCTTTAAGTGAGTTACTCTCTAAACGAGGTGCTCTTTATGGAAGGTTTCACTGTACCAACAGCTGGACATTGTTTGACAATACAGTAGTTAGATTCAATGTTTCCACAAAGAATCCCATTTAATGCCCTCTGAGTTTTGAGGCACTTCAAAATAGGGAGAAACCATAGGTCTGATAAACAATGGAGCTGGTGAGCCATATATAGTGAAAAACCAAGATCATGTCAAATGTCTAGTATTTACAATAAAAGGAGCTATAAGCCATCTTAAACCATTATTTGTTCTAGTCCAGGAGTGCCCAAACCTTTTGGGTCACATGCTGGTCACATGGTTCATGGGGAAGATCACTATGGCCTATGTGGGCCAGATCTGGCTCCCAACACCAATTCATCCAGCCCACAAAGCCTCATTGCTCCTGGAAGCGGAAGTACAGGTGTGTTTTACTTCTGTTTCCGGGAGCAATGAGGGCTTTGTGGGCCATATAAATTGGCATTGGGGGCCAGATCTGGCCCACAGGCTGTAGTTTGGGCACCCCTGCTCTAGCCTAATATTTCAACATAAACTGAAGAGCACATAAAATGAAACTATTTAGCCAAGTGTAGGCTTAGTGTCTGACTGTGCATCAGAAAAGTGTACTACTCACTTCCTGAACATACAATACATATGTATCCCTTTTTAGGTGCAACAGTGGGATGTGGTTCACTAACACATATGTCCTATCCAAGCCACACATAGATGATCCGTAATGCTGCTAGTCTCAGGACTGGAGTCAATATACCCCCCTTCCCTTCCTTCCATCAAATGACTCAGTGGCAGCTGCTTTTCTTTGAAGTAGATAGGAAATCGGAGCTTAGAAATTTGTTTCCACTTGTGTATGGCTCCGATTTGAGTTCAATAATTGTATAATGCATATTATTTATTTTAACTTAAGAGGTGATACAAGGATGAAGCCACAGAAATCCAGTTGCATAATCTTTTCTTCTAGAAGTGCTTGGGAAAGGTGAGGGGATGATATCATTGCTGGGCTAGCAGCAGAGAATGTTGCTGTCTGCCACATTATTCAGGTTTGTCCCCTTTCGGTTGCTAATAGCATTGTTAACATCACATCCAATTTGTCCTTAAATTCCACTTATTTAAGTGAAACCCAAGTCCTATTCAGGCATTCAGAATAAGGTTGACCTATGTGATGGAAAGGGAGCGGGCCAGCCATCTGGGGTAGGGTTCTAGACCACATGGAGATTCTCCATGTATTGAGGAAGTTCTCCTTTTTTAGACTATCCTTCTGCATGTGAATAAAGTCACAATCGAGAGTATAGGGCTAACCCTCCCTAATGCACTCAGGTTAACCCGGATCTGAAAGTCTAAATAAGGCTTTGCTTTCATAGATATTGTGTAAGACTGGAGTGTCAGAGAAAAGCCTACCATAGTATTCACATTCCAAGTTTTTGGAGAAACCTCTTTGGTACCTTTCTCTTTGGAAAGCTGGTTTGATTCACTCCAGGAGATGATATTCAGTGTCTCTAAGCAATCCTCTGTTACAAAACATAGAGTTCTTCATCTTCCGGTGTCTAGGCCAAATGGGAAACTGCCAAAATGAAGCCACCTTTTGGTGAATTCATTCTGTAGTTCCTTTTGCCTGACCTAGTATGAGAAAGATTAGCCAACAACACAAAGTTGCCATTACCAAGGTACGCCCGACGGTGGTTCAAAAATACTACAGTCTTTGAGGAGGCTTTTCTGTATACCACAAATAAAGAGTTGACAGACTGTCAAACATTAAGTTTGTCAGAGTTAAGGACAGGCTACAAAGATAACAGTAGTCCAAATTGTTCCCATGAGTGATATGTAAAACCTTTCATATAATTAAAAAATCAAGCTAGTTTATGTGTTCCAGTCCAATTACAGAGATTTAATTAGTGAGAGGATGCTGAAACATATGCTAAATTAAAAAATATTGGAACCATATCAGAAGTTTAAAAAGTTACATTTTCTAATTTAATGCTCCCAGAATCTTGCAACCATTCTGGGAAATTCTGAGTTGTAATCTTAAAAAATAATACTGTATATAATAATACTGGTTGTGGTGTTGATAGTCCATTTTAAAAAAATCTGTTGCTTTTGCTTTCCTAATTAGTTACAAAAAAATGCACAAGGATGTAAAGAATGATGCAGTGGATAGTTTAAGGCTTTGCTCCCATGCATCCCATTCTCACTCTATTCATGTTAATACACATGATCATGCTTTAATTGACTGACTGGGGTATTGCAGTTGATGGAACTGTATACTGTATAATGTTGTTAAGGAGAGGCTTATTGAAGGCACCCATAAGAATGCAAATTTAGATAATTTAGATACAAGTTCTGCTAGGCCTAAATGGACAAAGTTGGATGTGATCAAAAACCTTAACAGTAGAAATATAAATGAAAAAAAGTGGGTGACAGAAAAAATATGGGTACTAATGTTTGAGGGACAAAATGGAAGAAGAATGGTGACATCAGATACAGAGAATTTTATAAAAATATAAGGAAGGAAGGAAGGAAGGAAGGAAGGAAGGAAGGAAGGAAGGAAGGAAATTGATGGTTGAAATAATAAAATAGAGAACCTGAGGAAAATCCATGTTTTTTAAACATTTTCATAACAAGATTAAGGATGTAACTGGTATTTTAAAAATACACACAGCAATGCCAACAATTGGGAGAGAGTAACAATTCTCTGATACATGTTATATCAAGAGAATCAAGTAGACTGAATACACGAAAGTCCTGTTTTAAAATACCAGCCTAACACAATTTATTTTTACCATATCCTGATATTGAGCTGAGAGTGCAATACTGACAAAAAGTGGTAATGTTCCTGGACTTGGCAATAATTTTACAGGTGTAGTCAGGCTAATCAATCATCAAATTTCAATGAATTCTTCCAAACAGATTTACAGAACAAGAATCATTCTTGAAATTTGGCTAAAGCTGGCATTTAATACATTGCTCAAACAGGAAAATGCCCACACATGTAGTGGCTACAGAATTATAAATTTCATCAGCTATTTGCTTAAACAGTAAACTGAAAGCAACCTAAGAACAATACTTAAAGATCCAAAATGCAACAGTAGAATGTGTTGGCAAATATGTCACTTAGTATTTTGTTGATTAAACAGAAGGGTAATAACCATGCAATAAAAGTCACAAAAGCTTTTTTAGCCTGAATAATGTAACATGCAACAAAAACTTACATAGACTTTAAGAATGCACTTTGTATGGTGGTGTGTGTATTCTTGCTTCTATTGTATGGCATAGAATCATAGGCTTTACAATAGGCAACTCTAAAATAATAGAAGTGTTTGAAATAGAGACTAATTGCAGGATTCTGAGGATTTATTGGCATGAGAGGGTGAAAGCAAAGAAGAATTAAAGCAAATGGTATGCATGCATGCATAGCTGTAAAATTTATCACTGAGCAGTTTATAGCTAAAAAGAATACGAAACAGCAGATAAAATAATACAAACTAATATCACAAGATCAATAAACATAAACAATCTAATAAACTAATAAAAAGAAGCGACAACATGATGGTAGTAGGGACTAATAAGATGAAAGGAAAAACCAGGGAAGAAAATCAAAGGTCATGGCTATTATTGGTGTAGTTATTTTTAAACCTCTCTAAATACAGTAATACCTCAGATAACGTTTACCTCAGATAACGCTAAAATCGCATAACGTTAAGTAATCTGGGGAGGAGAATTGGATCAAATAACGTTAAGGTTCTATGGGATGTATCGGATAACAACCGCTAAAGCCTGTGCGGTTACAATGTATCTCTATGGAGCTTTAACGTTATCCGATCCATCCCATAGGATTTTAACATGGATCGGATAACACTAAAAATCGGATAACACCAAGACTTGTGGAACCAAGTCTTAGCGTTATCCGAGGTAATACTGTAGCTTGGTTTTCAGGAGTTTCTTAAAGATCTGAAGGGAGGGAGTCATTTTTACCATCTGTGGAGAAGTTCCATAATGATGGGGCCACAGCCAAGAAGGCCCCTTTTCCTTCTGGCCTCCCTCAGTGTGAACAAGTGAAGCTGCAGGGAGGACTGAAAAGAGCAGGCAGTAGAATTCCAGAAGAGGTACTCCAACAAGAGTGAACAAAACAAGAAAAGATAAAATACAGTTGTACCTCACTTAAAGAGCATAATGCGTTCCACAGGATTGCTCTTTAAGCGAGTTTGCTCTTTAAGCGAAACACCATTGTAAATGACCAATTGTGGGGGGGGGGGATTGCGAACCCCAATTTATTTGTTAAGCAAGTTTTTGGTTGGCTTCATTTGTTAAGTGAAGCAAACATTTAGAGAAAAGTCTGCTCTTTAAGCGAGTTATTCTTTAAGCGAGGCGCTCTTTATGCGAGGTTTGACTGTACAGAGAATGCAGAAAAATTTGGTCATAGAGTGGGGGAAAACAGAAGGTATAGATTGTTGTAGCTGATTATTTGGTGTAACATAAATGAATTAAAAACTGAAGGAAGGAGAAATAGGTTGCAGTTCTAAGCCCTAATAGGGAAGGAGCAAGAAGTGTCATTATCCTCATGTAGAGATTTAGATTTGTGAAGAAAAGTAGAAAAATCTTTAAAAACTCCATCTTGCATCAAAATGTAAGCTTTTTCCCCATTCTAAAATCTAAAAATAAACCAAAGTAATGGTTGAGGAATGATTGTTTTTAAATCCCAAACTCAGGGTTGAGGCTGTTCCTATCAAATTTTATTCTACTCTCTTTGTTCTTACTCTCCTCCTTGTGATTCTCATTCACAGTGACATGCCTTAGCTGCATAACTCTTGAATTACTGTAACATGCTTGACATGGGGCTGCGTTTGGAGACAATTGAGAAACTTCCACTGGTTCAAAATGCAGCTACCAGACCACTGACTGGGCTCAGTTAGAGGGAACATGTAACTTCCCTGCTACAAAAGCTGCACTGGCTACCAGTACATTTCTGGACCCAATTCACACTGCTATTTATAAAGCCCTATAATCTTGGGGTCAGGCTATCTGAAGGACCATCACTTCCTATGTGAGTCTTCTTGGCCCTTAAGATCTTTAGAGGATGCCCTTCTCTTGACCCTATTGCCATTGCACATACATTTGATGGATCCTTTTCTGCAGCTGATCCCACATTGTTTAATGCTCTTCCTTTTATCCTTCCATCAATTATTTATTTATTTATTTCTATATTTCTATATTTATTTATTTATTTATTTATTCAATTTATATGCCGCCCTACTCGGTGCAACCGACTCAGGGCGGCTCACAAAACTCACAAATATAACATTCAACACTATAATCAATTAATAAAACATTTCAGCAACACTTCAAATAATACAAAATCAAAATCAAAAACATATCAGAATCCCCAATCCCCAATCAAATTTATATTGCCGCCCACTCACCGTAGTGTCTCACAAACAATACGTTACAATATAATATGTTAATGGGGGTACAGGGGGAGGGGCGGCAAAGTCCTCAACCTGCCCTAGCTTCTTCTTCCCTGACCATTGTTGTGGGCACAGGGGGAGGGGTGGCAAAGTCTTCAACCTGCCCTGGCTGCTTCTTCCCTGACGGCTGGTGTGGGCATCAATAGTTGAAGACTCACTGCTTCAGGTAGGCTTTTAATAACCATAACTGCATCCCTTGATACTGGGTTTTAAATTTATTTATTTATTTATTTATTTTACTGTTAGATTCACACTTCAAGGCCTAGCCAAGGACCTAAGGGTAACATCTAAATATATAGGCAGTTCCTAGTAAAGCTGGTTTTTTGTAGTTCATATATTCATGTCCAATAAATCCAGATTTTCCAAATATCTAGGGCAGGAGTGGCCAACCTTGGTGCTCCAGCTGTTCATGGACTTCAATTACCAGAAACCCAAGTCAGCAGACCTGCTGACCAGAGCTTGGATTAAAGTCCAATAACAACTGGAGCACCAAGGTTGATCACCTCTGATCTAGGGAGTCTATGTATTGCTCCAAGGGTTCTGCAGGTACAATAACAGATTACTTTTTATATAAATGCTCAACTTCAATTTACAAGTCACAATATTTTGTGATTTTCCCGAGCTCTTTGTCCTCAATTTGTGCATCTCCTAGTATAGCAATGTCAATAAACCAGACTTCCTCCTTTTCCACAAGTTATATTAGGTATGTTATGATGTCTACCTGTCTGAATTTTAAACCTCCACAGGATCGTGACTCTCTAATTTTATAGTATTTTCTAAACCTTTTTATTGTATTCAAAAGCAAACTTCTGCCAAAGTCTCCAACAAATATTTTTGCAAGCCTGTCATGGCACTGCAAATAATCAAGCTGTGAAATTTTGCTAGATCTGTTGATCAGAAGATCTACTGTTTTATCCTTTTCATACAAAGTTGACATTTACTATTGTTTTATACTTGCTGTATTTTAGTCTTCATGCAATTTGTTGGCAAAACTTGTTCTTGAGCTGCCAAGGTAAATCCTTCATTTATGTTTGTCTTCAGCATGTAACTTATTGTGTTTTTAACTTTACTTGTTTTAACATTGTGAGCTGCCTTGGGTCTCCTCATCGAGGTAAAGACAGGCCTACAAATGATACAAATAAATAAATAAACTAGATAGACAACCAAATAATTGCCATTACTAGCTCATGAATTCTGACCTACATAGAGGAAGCAGCTAGCTGTGCCTCCAGACTATATACATTCATTTCCATATCAGATAACAAGTCTACATGTGTGCCCCTATTTTTATAAGGTTGCAGATTCTGTGGAAATCCTATGTGCACAAGGGATTTTTTTTTCTGACATGGAAATGAATGCATGTAGTTGCTTGTGGTCACCTCACCACCTGATTCCAGCTGTACCCATCAGACTCATTTGTAAGAGTATAAAAAGTTGAGTAGGTGCAAGTAGATTGATTAGGAAAGGATATCCACTGCAGTCCTATCCTGTTGTGTGTGTTCAGCACACACACAATCATACCATGACCTTTGCTAAGGAAAAGGTACATCAAAGACTAAGGTAATCTTTTCCTGGTTGCACTTTTGCAGATCACTCGAGGTTATTCAGTGCCAAGCGTTAGTATTTTCCAGTACATTGGTACCTCACGTAAAGAGCATAATGTGTTCCATGAGATTGCTCTTTAAGCGAGTTTGTTCTTCAAGTGAAACACCATTGTAACCAACCAATTGTGACTTCTGTCAGGGTTGATTTAGTTGTTAAGTGAGTTTTTTGTTGGTTTTTGTTGTTGAGGCAACCATTCAGAGAAAATTCTGCTCTTTAAGTGAGTTAGTCTCTAAGCAAGGCACTATTTATGCGAGGTTTTACTGTATTTTATTATTCATCTATGCTCACGGAATTTTCTTTGGACATGTCCAGGGCTTTCAAATAAGGGGGGCAGAGAAATAGCTAGAATAAAATACCTTATGCTTATTGAAGCCAGTGGCTAATCCAGTAGCACAATACCAATAGAAGCCTTGGCAAATTTAGTCCCTTCTAGACCTACTTCAACTCATTTATACCAGCCAATCGGGCTTTGTTCCTGAGATGGCCACAATTCAACATATTTGCCAAACAAAAACATCTCAAAGCAAGTCAACTGCAGCATTATTGATTGACACTAGATGTAGGAATGGTATTTGAGCAATCTGCCAGCAAACTGCATAAATTTAATTGCTTGCCTTTCCAGCTGCTGCTGCTGCTCCATTGTTTGAGTTTGCTGATTCAAGGTGGCACAAAGCAGTTGTCAGCCTTTTTTAATCTTCTGAGATTTGAGGATTAAGCACACACAGAATGTCAGACTAATATCAAGTTAACACCCTGCTTTATCTCCATAAAGCATTTGCATCGAGTCAATGCAATAGTGCAAAATGTGCAGAGGCTTGCAAGGGTGTTTCTGCGTTTGCTTATATATGGACATCAAATGTGATGCCTTAGGCACCATCGCAGCAGGACTCTGATTAATTTTTCATGCTAGCAGTCCTGTTTCATGAAAACCCTTCCCGCTGTATCTGAAAACGAAATACTTTATACCAGTGCTTCAAAGGGATGGCACAATCATGCTGGCATTCTGTGGGGTTTGACTGAGATGAACTTGTAAAAATGACTGGACAGGCTTTCCAGAATCTAAAATTTCAGTCTGTTTCTTTACCCCCAAAGCAAGGCATTGGTGGGGAGGGAAGGAGGAAAAGACAAGGAGGCTGGAAAGTTCATGTTTGGTTGGATTTGTCATTTTTTCTTCTTCTGCCATATACAAATCTGAATATTGGCGATCCTCATGGCAATTAGCCATGATGACTGTCCTGAGAATATAATGCAGTAGCCTTTCATCTGCCTTCTGCATCACAGCATGACACCTGTACCACCGATCCAGTTCCACAAGTCACTTTCTGGTCCTGAGCCCTTTTGGCATGCAAAGTCCTCATCAGCCCTAGGCCAGTATTGATAACTCCAGCAAGTTGAATTCAAGTGGGATTTAATCCTTCCTTGTGGAATTTGACACCCAAGGCCGTTAGTCCTCAGGGTTGTCAGGTTAGGTAACTGCCGCTTGACACTCAACCTTGAGTCGATGGCAGTATGGTCTACTCCAGTGATGGTGAACCTTGGCAATCCAGGTGTCCTTGGAGTTTAGTTCCTAGAAGCTCAAGTTTCTGGAAATTCACACAAATGATATTACTGTGCATATGCTTTGAACTTTACTGCATATGCGCAATAAACCCATTCATGTGGATTCACAGAGACTTGGGCTTTGGGGAATTGAAGTTCAGGAACACCTGGAGCATCAAGGTTCATAATAATGGGTCTACTCTATTACCATAGCAGGATAACCAGGCTAGACTGCATTTGTCACTGCAAGACAATATTGCATCATCCAAGTAAGAGAAAAAACAGATAAATATACAGTTATCAATATTTTTTTAACCAATAAGAAGTTCAGTATAGGTTGGAAAAGATAGGTGCCATACAAACAAGGAAGATAGAAAGCATGCCCTCCATTATGTATTGAACTGAAGCTTAGAGTTAAGCCAGTTTAAACTTTGATCAAACAGTTCCTCCATGCAGAAGCCGCCCATCATGCTGCCATACAAAGTAATCAAGAGAGCAGGTGCCTGTATAGCCTGTTGGGGTAGGGGGAAATAGCTCATTAATTGTTTCACATTTGCATACTACATTTAAGATCCATAAATTATTAAACATTTAAATCACAGTAGAGACATTCGGCATTTCTTTTTAATTCCCCACATTATGCCAATCCTTCAAAGGGGTGAACTTTTGCTTCTGTACTAGCAGCTCTTAGTTTGCAGGGAACTTGAATGAAATATTTATTCTGAATCACTTATTCTTAAAAGTATAAGCAGATGAATCCAATGCTGCAGTCCTGAGAATACATACAGAAGCCCTGCTGTGATGACTAAGTCTTACCTCTAGAGTGGTGTTTTCCAACCTTTGGTTTTTTGGACTTCAATTCCCAGAAGCCTAAGTCAGTACATTAACTGAGCAGTGCTTTTGGGAATTGACTTAGTCTTCTGGGAATTGAAGTCTGAAAATCAAAGGTTGTGAAACACTGCTCTAGAATCTAGCTGTGAAGCCCAAAGATATGTCAACAACATTCCTTTCCTTATTCGCTGAAACACTTTTATTAGGCAGAGTTTGTAGGATAACAAACAGCTCTATTTTGCATGGCTACATATATTGGTAGAAAGGAAGCTACTTCAGGCAATCAGACCATTAGTGCATGAATTTGGTATTGTCTATACTAGAGTTTGGACAACTCTGAGTTTAGGACAAAACTGTGGCTGTTCAATTATGAATTAGTAACACTAGGTGTTCAGCGAGTTTTTCTTCCCATCTGTTTTCCATCGGGAAATCCTAGTTGGTCCCATAAAGAATTCAGAGATTTACAAGGTTTATTAGTTCATGGAAAATAAAAAAAGACCTGAGGGAAGAGTGGATAGTCTACATTATTTTGGATTAACTGAATGGATTCAAGGTGGTAAAGTTTAGAATCCTACTGGTAGTCACAACTAGAACAGCGTAATTCAATCACTGGTGTTTACATTATGTGTCAAATCATCACTCAACAGTTGATTCAATGGGTCTATTCTAGTTGAGACCAGCGATAGAATTTAAGTCAGAATGGTTCAAAAAGGTGGGCTTTAAATAAAAGTTGATTTATTTTCCATTCCTGCTGCACACATTCTCCCCTTCATTTCAGGTACCGATTTTTCTCCCAAATATATTTTCATGCAATAAGAGAATGCCACGTCTTTTTCTTTCCTATAACCAGTTAATCTTTCAGCAAACCATTTTTCTTTTCAGTGACACAGTAAATATTTTCAGTATTATGTTCGGTACATTTGATTTTCTGCCATTAAACAGGATCAATATCTCATCATTAACTATTAAACCACAAATTTTGAACTGAAAGGACTAATTCCAAGTCAGAATATGCTTGCCTTCCTTAATTTTTTTGACAGCTGATTAGCACTTTTCCAGGAATCTTAAACGACATGCTATACAGGGCTCATATGCATTAATTAACTCCCTGATATATTTAATCAAGAGCTGGATAGTTAGTTCAAACTGTTCTCATTTGGCTTGGTTTAGTATGATGTAGAAGGGAAACAAATTGCTATTTTAAAGTTGGATGTGTGTGGATTTGTATTCTCATGTATGGTAATACGTAAGAATACCCAGGGCAAAGAAGCAAGCATCAACTTACAGTGTAATTTTAAACCAAGTGGTTATGTAGCTATTTTTTATTTCTTGTTCATGCCAGCACACTTCACTCTGTATCAAATACCTTTTCCCATTCTTCTTCATGTTCATACAATCACTAATGGGAACTATTCAATCTAGTCCTAGTTAAATTGAGAATTAAATCAAATATTTAAAAATTAAATTTAAAATTGCAGTGTGAAACACACCTGTTGAGCTGCCCTCAAGTAGGCATGGATGGTGCTTTTTTAAAAATTTATTTTTGGCTCCATAGGCCATAGCGCTCATGACTTGGATGCTGAAAACAGACAAAATACGTAGTTTCATTGTTATAAGTCTATTGGAATTAAAGTAAATGTTGTTTTGAAATGTTCCCAGTGATTTAAAGAACTAGACATAGCATCTTTTTTTTTAATGTTCAGCTTATGTAGCATTTTCTCCCCAAGTAGATGAGTTAGTCAGGATGAGGGAGTGAGCAAACCAAGACTAAAGAACTGTAATGGCATTAATGATATCTGCATGGAGGAAAAGGTGTGTGTTGCAGTTCTTTAGTCTTGGTTTGCTATGCTTGGGAAGATCTAAAATATAGCTCTGTGTGTGTGTGTGTGTCTGTGTCTGTGTCTGTCTGTGTGTGTGTGGTTTTGAATCATGTGTTGCAGTGGGGTCCCTGAAGAAGAGAGATGCACTGCAATTAGCCAGGAACCCTACAATGAGCTATTCTGACACATCTAAATTTTAATGAATCCCAGCTGCTTTTGAGTTCCCCCCAAAGTAAACATCTGGCTATATTTTAGATCTTCCCAAGCATAGCAAAAAGGTCCTATAATGTGCATAAAGCTTCAAGAGAACTACAGCACAGGATTAGGAGTTGAAAAGACACTGAATTTTAAGAAATGTTCTATAGTGTGACTCTATAGAGAGTGTGCCAGATACTTTATCTTTCTCTGGGTAAGTTTTGAGGTCACACATTTTCTCTTCATTCAAGCATTTCTTGGTTTTAAAATCTCAATAAAGACAAAATCATATAAAATGCTCCATTCCCTTCCCTTTCTCCCATAATAAAAGTCACATCTGTTTTAATTTCACACTCCTAGGAAGTCCTGAGAGAGGCAGGCAAAGGTAGAGAAGGCTGAATTTGTATGCAGTTTTCCCATCCCTGAAATAATCATAGGACACATGGTGGTAAAAACACAATGACTTTGTCTGTAGAAATACATTAAAAACTCGCTTAGAGACTAACCGGCTTAAAGAGCAAAATTTTCTCTGTATGGTTGCCTCGCTTAACAACTAAAAACAACCAAAAACTTGCTTAACAACTAAATCTGAGTTCGCAAACCAACCTCCCCCCCTGGCCAGAAGTCACAATCGGTCACTTACAATGGTGTATCGCTTAAACAGCAAACTCGCATAAAGAGCAATCCTGTGGGACGCATTATGCTCTTTAAGCGAGGTACCACTGTACTGAAAGCTGCTTTCTCTAAGGATGTGACAACACAGTGAGGAATATGTGAATTAACTTGTATTCTTTCCTTGTATAGTATTACCAGGGCATTTGGTTTTCTTCATTCAATATAAATGGGCACAAAAATAGAAGAGAAAAATATCCTTCTAATTACAGTTCCATTAGAAGTGGTTCAAAGGAATTGTCTTAGGAAGGCTTTCCATTCTCAGTGACTATTTTATCATCTTACCAGTCAAATAACTAAATAAGCTGTTTAAAAAAAACAAGCAGGAGTTCAGCCTAGGAAAGCTGTCTTTTGGGAGATAGACTTTGGAGAGACAGGTGAGTTCTGGTATGCATACACATTCTCCTCATCTTCCCTCAAAGGCAGGAGGTGAGGGGGAAGGTGTTTTGCCAAAGCACTGCTCTGTTTGTGTTTCTGTTAGTTTTTCCTTTCTGTATTGGAGAAAGCTGAAGGATTTGACTACTGAAGAATAGAAGGACCGCTACTTTTAGAGGAAAAACTATGGATTGGGGTGTGTGGAATTCTGGCCTGGTTTTTCCCAGTGACAAAGTGTTTTAGTACTGAACTGGATTGATTTCGGGGGTGGAGGGCCTTGAGGGAGAGATCTTGGGTGCAGGTGTTCCTTCCCCAACTGCCTACGTCAACATGCAGAGACATGCCACCAGTCCCATAATTTTGCAGAATGAAACAACTGCTTACATGAGGGAAAGTCCTTTCAAATGGTTCTAGTTTAAAAAATGCAGAAACCTCCAGCACCAGAGGAAAAACTGTATTTAAGGAGCAATAAAAGCAGGGATGATTCAAATTGGTCTTTGCATTATATAATAAGTTTTTAAAAAATCAAATTCATCCATTTTATACCCATAGCAAATCCCATCATATCTGACAGTGTAGTTTCATCCTAAGTTCTAGAAAATAATGTACAGTAAAACCTCACATAAAGAGCGCCTCATCTTGAAAGTAGCTCACTTAAAGAGCAGAATTTTCTCTGACTGTTCGCTTCGCTTAACAACTAAAACCAACCAAAAACTTGCTTAACAAATAAATCGGGGTTCACAATCCCCCCCCCTGTCAGAAGCCACAATTGGTCACTTACAATGGTGTTTTGCTTAAAGAGCAAACTCACTTAAAGAGCAACCTGTGGAACATATTATGCTCTTAAAGCAAGGTACAACTGTACAGTGTTTAGCAGGACAAAAACTAGAACAGAAATGACCTTAAACAAACAAAACTGGTAAAATAAAAACAAATTTCACTGTTAGGAGGAGGCTCCTGTCTTGAGCTACAAGCTGCTGATCCTGCAGCTGGTTGAAGTGAATGTGAGCTGATTTCCACTCCCCTACAGTGGGCATTGTTTCAGGATGTGAAGCTTAAAATAACTGGCACACGTGATAGATTTAGTATTCACAGCCTGCCTCCTCACCACAGCACATTTAGTTCTTGAAACTTGAAACTCCAATTAACAGTTTCCTCTTCATCTTTTCAAAAAATTATATATTTTATTTATTGAGTCACACTTTCATGTATGCCAGGATTTGTGCAAAGAGGAAGATTGTTGCCTTACCATCTGGCCCACATTAGATTAGAAAACAAGAAGATGATGACAGATTTCAATGTGGAAACCACACTGTGCTCTGAATTTCCCATTTAGTATGGCCACTGGATTGCTGGAGCATTGAAGACAATTTCAGCATTCAGATTTTAGTGAAGGCAGTGGAGTGTCAAATGTTGGCAAATAGTAATTTTTTAATTAAAATAATTTTAAAAATCTTCTGCTTTGGTTGAAATAAAGAAAACCGATTCCTATGGTTTCCATTGTTGTTCTGGCTAAAGTTTGGAAAAATTGGGGTGGTTGGGGGTTGGAAGGAATGTGACTGGCTCCGGAAATCTCAGAGTTATAGGTCCCATTCCCTACACACACACAGACACACACAAGGGAAAATGTTTCCAAGCTATGGTTGTTAGATTCCTCTATTGTACTAAACAATTTCACTACTGTCCTTGTCTTACAGAAACAAGTCTTATGTTTTGTTAACATCATAAACCAGTGGTGGTGAACCTGCTCTGTTGCTATGTTTGCCGTCACCCAAGCACAAAGTTTGCCCGCCCCTCTGCCCAAAAGCCCAATGGGAGTGCTTCCTCCCTTCCCACAGCACAGAGTTCTTCTGCCCCTCTGCGCAGGAGTCCAACGGGAGTGCTTCCTTCCTCTCCCCAGCACAGTGTTTGCCCCACCCCTCTGTTTGGGTACTCAGTCTCTAAAAGGTTCACCATCACTGTCATAAATTATGTCCCTGTGTTTCTTTTTGGAGAGGTAGATGGGCTTGCAGCAGAAGATTTTAACACAGGTTTGCCTTATAGCAAGAGCTTGTTTGGGATCTTGCCAATCACTATGGAGGCTGTAAGCTGGGTGGCCAGAGGTTGTTGGGCTGCCACTCCCAGCAGCTGTAGCTATCATAGGCAAGAATGAGGAATGCCATGGCCTCTAGTTCAGAACAAACAGAGCACTGCTGTAGGCTTTGAGAAGCTTAACTGCCCTTCAGCTTTCCAAGGGCACGGAGTGTGCTCCATTCTCATTGGGATAGATTTTATTTCCTAGCCTGCTTGTTCCCATAGATTCTGTGGTGGGTTTTCCGGTTTGTTTTGTATTACTGTAAATCTTGAAGCTTCACTGAGCATGTTTGGTACTTGTGGCCCATTTTGACTATAAGGACACAAGGGAAGGAAGGTACTCTGGGAGTGATCACTGGTGCAAAATGAAAGGTAGCTGTATGGCTAATAGATTATTCTTATTTTTATCTGTGAAGTGTTGTAGGGATGTATTAATGCCACAAAGACAAACTTGTTTTGCTTTCATTCATCAAAGAATGGACCACAGCAAATATTCCACAAGAGTAGCTCTAAAATTTCTTTCTATATCTAACCTACTACAGAATGTATTTTTGAAGACCTCAGTTCCTAATGCTTCCTTTGGTGTTTTGCCATCACTACTCTTTGATTGCAGATAAGACAAAGTCTGGCTTGTAATGTGTTGAGACTGTTTTGGTGTCTCAGACAGCATGTGATAAAAACAGAAAATGGATAGATCTCTTTTGTAAGACCTACAGTCTTCAAGTCTCATTTCTGCAGATGTGTGATAATAATTTCATCCTGTAAACAGCCATATGTATCATGTCATGTGTTGTGGGTTTTTTAAGCAGCCAAGCTAGAGAAATTATTCTAAGGTTCACAATGCAAAGAGCTATCATATTTTAAAACCAAAGAAATGTGTTTCCTCATCTCCTGTTTAAAAATCATTGCAAATATAATGTACATTTGTCTTTCACATTTCAATTCAGGCCATGACACCCTATCAAACAGTGATTCTGAAATGTTTGATTCTCTAAAAATAGGAAGAGACTGTCCCCATTATTTCTGAACTATATTCAAGAACTATAACCTCTGCCTTTTAAGCATATTCTGGCTATATACCAATTGGGATTTCAGGACCTAGTTTATTCCCTCTGTGAAACCAATTTCATGTTTTGGCAGATGTGCAACACTGTCATTATTCCTGTT
This sequence comes from Furcifer pardalis, assembly GCA_030440675.1. NCBI lineage: Eukaryota > Metazoa > Chordata > Lepidosauria > Squamata > Chamaeleonidae > Furcifer > Furcifer pardalis. Next base: position 58,918,057 of record CP126896.1, read on the forward strand.
ACTCCTAGACTCAAAAGTAGTTCTTGTCTGCCAAACAACAGAGGTGGCAGCCTGCCAGTTTTCTCCATTGCAATACGCAGCCTGTCTCTTGCATGTTAAAATAGTCTGTTGCCCTGGCGTGGCATGACATAGTACCCCATTCTTTTGTCTATGTTTAAGAGAGATTCATTTGCCTTAGACAGGAAAATATCTTGACAGCCCTGGAGAAATTTCTACTGAATCATTAAAGATCTCTGAAAAGAGTTTGTGTATGAAAAGAAGCACTTCTGGAAGAATTGTTTCTTATTTTCCTTTTTTAAATAATGTGACTGCAAAAGACACTAGAATCAGGAGAAATCTACCTTTTTCTTTACAAAGAAAAAAGAGAGAATGTAACTTAAACAAGGAATTGCCTAGATAGGATGTAGATAATCTGAGATAGCCCTGTGTGTATAAGACAACATAACTATATTTGTGTACATAAATTCCATTGACTTATTTCTCAAGCTGCAATAGCCACTGGTCATGCTAGCAGGAAGATTCTGGAAGCTATAGTTCAATAAAGTAACTTTTCAGAGTTCTGCACTATCTACCGCAGAAGTGTTTGTAACCAGTTATTTTAGCAATAGCTCATTTGCAATGTCTTAATACAGTACGTCTAAACTGATTAACTTTCTGCTTACCAATTTGTGATATTTGTTGCAGGAGTGATTCGAGAGAGTTACCTCAAAGGGCATGATCAGCTAGTGCCAGTCACACTCCTGGCCATTGCGGTTATCCTTGCCTTTGTCATGGGGGCTGTCTTCTCTGGGATCATAGTCTACTGCATCTGTGACCATCGGCGTAGAGACGTGACCATTGTGCAGAGAAAGGAAAAGGAATTGGCCCAGTCCCGCCGGGGCTCCATGAGTAGTGTCACAAAGCTCAGTGGTCTCTTTGGAGATTCTCAGTCAAAAGAGCCAAAGCCTGAAGCCATTCTTACTCCCTTGATGCACAACGGCAAACTTACTACCCCAGGCAGTACCGCCAAGATGCTTATCAAAGCTGATCAGCATCACTTAGACCTGGCTGCCCTGCCAACCCCAGAGTCCACCCCAACACTTCAGCAGAAGAGGAAGCCTAGCCGTGGCAGCAGGGACTGGGAAAGAAACCAGAACCTCATCAATGCTTGTACAAAAGACATCCCTCCAATGGCATCACCTGTGATCCCCACAGACCTTCCACTAAGGGCTTCTCCCAGTCACATCCCAAGTGTTGTTGTCCTGCCCATTTCTCAACAAGGCTACCAGCACGAATACGTTGATCAGCCCAAAATGAGCGATGTGACGCAGATAGCTATGGAGGACCAAAATGCTACTCTTGAGTACAAAACCATTAAAGAGCATCTCAGCAGCAAAAGCCCCAACCATGGGGTGAACTTGGTGGAAAACCTGGATAGCATGCCACCAAAAGTACCCCAGAGGGAAGCCTCACTAGGCCCCCCTGGGCCCTCCCTCGCTCAGAGCAGTCTGGGCAAACGATTGGAAATGCATTCTTCCACATACAACGTGGACTACAAGCGAAACTACCCTACGAACTCGCTTTCAAGAAATCATCAGACATCAACGCTCAAAAGAAATAATACTAATTCTTCTAATTCCTCCCATCTCTCAAGAAATCAGAGTTTTGGCAGGGGAGACAACCCCCCTCCTGCACCACAAAGGGTGGACTCTATACAAGTCCATGCTGCTCAGGGTCAGACCGTGACTGTATCGAGGCAGCCCAGTCTCACCACTTACAACTCACTGACAAGATCAGGGTTGAAACGCACACCGTCATTAAAACCCGATTTACCCCCCAAGCCCTTTTCCCCACTGTCAACATCCATGAAGCCTAATGATGCATGTACATAATCACCCGCAGGGTGGGACAGGGCAAGGGGGGGGCAGCAGGGGACCAGAGTATGTCCTTAAAAGCCAGCATTCGGCAGCCACAATGCTAGTGTCAACTGACTAGGAGGCTGCCAAACTTGAGGATATCCTGCTCTCTGGGGAAAGTGGAATATTTTTCAACAACCGGGCCATGCAGTCCAAGGTTTGCAACTTAGGACCTCTCCCTCCCCACAATGCAACAGGTCCTTTCTCAAAAGACTAACCACAAACATTGAGCCAAAAGCACACACACAAATGATGACTGTGATAATTCCACTCTCAACTGCACAGTGCACCTCAGAACGGAGAAATTGGTGCTTTGGAAGCAAAAAGGACAGGGAGAAGAACAATAAACAGCAGCAAAGGAATTCATTGATTAAGCTAACTCTAACTGAACTGTGGCAGACTTTTACTATGTGCAGGTACTGTGAAATGCCCATCAGTGTTACAGCCATTTGGTTATAGCAGTTTGCCATGCTGGGCTACAATTCTGTCATAGGTTTCTGCTACTTTTATCTTTTAATGAATAACATGTGACTGTTAACGCAAGTAACTCCTATTATTTATTGTTCATTGTTTTTTGACTTTTTTTAATTCCTAAGGAAATGACATCCACATATCGTCCTATGAGCAGCTCTCTATGGAAGGGGAAAACAACAAAAATAAGAAAATACATTGAAAATTATGCCTATTTAACGTGAAACCCATTAACTGGAGTAATTAATACTCTTTTTATTTTTCCAATAAATTCACTGAGTTAAATAAGATGGAGGTGGAATTTTGAACTTTTGTATTTGTACTCTCTGATCTCTTACTGACAATAAAAAGCAGGGGGAGGTGAATATTAATTTCAGTTTTAGTTTATTTCACAGGCTGGCCTTCCAGCCTCTGTGTCAAGCTGCAGAAAAGAAGCCCACCCCATTCCCCCAGGCTCCTCTCTTCTTTAATAGATGTTCTACAGAGGAACTTCTTTGAAAGCTGCGCCCCTCTGCCCCCAGTAGCTGTGAACATGATTTTGTCAATAGCAAATATAGTTATATGAAGGCACCAATGTCTTCTCTGTCATCTCAATTCAACCCTTGCATGTGAAATGGCAAACAAAAAGTATCCCATGAACAGTGTAAATTCATTTATATGCTGGCTTCTGCCATGCATATATCTTTTGGTCTTAGTGCACGGGCTTTTGTTTGTGGGATGAGGTCTGTGAATAGCCTATTTTCTTCCACATGTAAATGTGTGCCTTACACCCTCAGTTTTGTATATTTGTGAGCTGTAGAATATACGATCTTATCCCATCTCTTTTGAATAAATCAGATATTTATTTATCTCCATCCTCGATTATCCTCTTGGAGGACTGGGAAATGTGCAGTACAAAGAAGAATATTGTGGTTGCTGTGATGATAACATTCTGGTCCACGAAAACACAGGATGATAACCTTGTTTCAGTGTCATTTCTTAAAGCATCTTGGGTTATGCTGCCAGTATAGATACCAAGCTGTGAGCAGCATTTCATTCAACCTGACTATTTTCATATCATTTCAGCTCAGTGAATATATTCTTCTTCATAACCAGAAACAAGTCATGAATGGGCTGCCACCAAATCCAGTGTGTCTGCTGGAGACAAGCCCTATGTGCAGTTGGCTGTCTGGTGGAAAAATCCTAGGCACATGTGCGGCAAGTGAGCAGCACATAAAATGAAATGGAAATGAATAATGAAGCAGGCTGGTTCCTGCTGTTTTACTGTAACTGCTACAGTAGGACAAATCCAATGGAATGCTGTAAACACCCCTCCCCTGTTTTTTTAAAGGGCAAAATCTGATGTTAATCCATTTGGGTCCCATTTGTTGGTTTGGAGGGGACATACAGTTGCATGGAGTGTGTGTGGGTATGTATGTTTTGACAATGTTATGGTTGTTTGTGCACAAGCATACATTTTATTTTTTATCTGTTCCTATCATTGTCAACGTGCTGTAGCAAAAAAAGGGGGGGGAACCAGGATGTGTGTGTTTTATATCGCCTGAACTGAATGTTTGAAAGAAAAGGGTCTTGTTTTCATTTAGACTGGGGGGGGGGGTGTGTGAAGGAGGAAGGTTTTTTTAAGAGAATAAATTTTTATACTTCCCTTTGGATTTATTTTATTGGAATGGAGATGTGTGTGGGTGGTGTTGTGAGTTGTCAAAAACAGAAAATAAAGTCTTCAGGTTGGCTAGCGGCACAAGGGTGGCCCATTTAGAAGGTCTGAATAATCAAAGCCAAGGGTGCTTACAATTGCTGCACCTTTTGTCTCTGGCTCATTAACTTGGTTTGTTCATGGTTAGTGAATTATGCATATTAAATTCAAAGCAATGTTTCTATTAAGGATCTTTATTCCCGCTTCCCTCCACGAGTTTCTTCCTCAACTTCACGGGCTTCAACAGGAAAGAAAAGGAGTAAGACTATTTTCCCCCCTCCCTGGATCAACCTCCAAATGGCATGTGCCTCCTTGCTACATCATAGAAATGAATAATTGCTGTCACTTTCTAAAGGGATCTGGCTTTGTACAATACATTATGCCAACCATTGGGTTGACCTTGAAATGGCCATTTTGTACCCAAATGTGCTTTCTGTTCAGATCTTTCTCTGTCCTATTCCCCCACATACTTACCTTCCCTTTGTGTGACAAGTTCCTTAAACCTCTGTGCCTTTGCTTTCCACCCTTGTTATCCTCTGGTAGACACAACAGTCAGACACTCATTTGTTGTAAAGTTGTAAAATATTGTGATGTCACAGACCGCCCTTCATCCTCACATCTCCCTAACATCTGATTCACATTTTAATGTCTATTGCTTTAAAAAACTGGGGGACTGGGGGGAGATTTTATAAATAGGGAAGGGGGGATGGGAGGAAATTATCTTGAAGATATAAAGTAATAAAAACAGACTGTTCTACTTTCAATTATGTCTCTCAGCTGTTGTTGTTTTTATTGTTGTTGTATACAAATCAACCAGTTGATTCATAGTCGAGGACTGGAATAAAGTTAACAGTTCAAGCCCTAACCAAGGACCTAATGTCTGAGTATATAAACAGTTCCCAGTAGAATTGTTTTTTAGGAGAGTTAGAATGTTCAAGTTGATAAGTCCAAAATTTCCATATTATTATTATTATTATTATTATTATTATTATTATTATTATTATTATTATTATTATTATTATTATTATTATTATTATTATTATTATTATTATTAATAGTGGTAGTAGTATTGATAAAAACAGATGTACATTGGAGAGCACTGCAAAAAAAATTTAGAAGCCTAGCAAATAGCAGTGTCCCTCTGTTATAGAATAACAGCTTACAGAGAAAGTGACAGGCATGCCGGCAGGGGGGAAATTGATAAATTAAGTCCAAATATCATCTGCCATCCTGTAGCTTGTGAAGTCATTGGTGAAGGGCAAGAATACCACTGAAAGTCTGCACTGCTGAGGCACAAATGGTGACATTAAGAATATTCCTGGCCAGGGCTCAGATGTGGTGCTTTTCCCATTTAACTACAACTCCCAGCAGCTTGCTGGGGGATTCTGGGAGTTATAGTCCAAACTATAAACACCCCCCACCCTCAAAATTTCAAGTTTTTTATTCTAGCTATACTAACAGGGATAGGGGACACACACACACACACACCTTTTTTTTGCAACTGTAAATGAATACTGTTTTTCCAAAATGTGGGGTACACATTGTGTCCCACATTGAGAAATTTGACAACTGATAAGACAAATACCACAGCCCCTGCCTTCTACCAGAGATATATGGGAAATGGGCAGCAGGTGAGAGTCCTACCAAATAAAGATCGCCCAGAAAGTGGCAGCGTACAAGATTCTGCTGAGCAACCTCTTGCCAGGTTGTAACAGTATATGTGGAGTGGTTAGCAGCTAAAAACCCTACATGACGAACCTGCCACTGTTTCTCCAACCTTGTCATATCCACCATGATAGCCCACTGAGGTGATCAACAGCTGGACCTAGGAAACCTTCCCTCCTGCTCACAAGAAGGATGTGAATGAGAGAAAGAAACTGTTTGAGGCAGGAGTATCTTTCAAGTCTCTTTTACTGCAAGAATGCGAAGGAGTGAAGAAATAACATATGTATCATCAAAAAAGTTATTTCTTCACTCCTTCACATTCTTGCAGTAAAAGAGACTTGAAAGATACTCCTACCTCAAATGGTTTCTTTCTCTCATTCACATCCTTCTTGTGAGCAGGAGAGAAGGTTTCCTAGGTCCAGGTGGTGATCACCTCAGTTAGGCTATCATGGTGGATATGACACGGTCATATCATCAAAACTGTTGAGGTATTGCCAGTTTTTCAAAATAATTTTTCTTCATCAGGATATAATCTTAAGTATTTTTCTGTAGACAATAGAATGAAAACAAAATCATACACTCTGACAACACATTATAGTTTGGCTGTGAGCCTTAAACCAAGATATCTAAACATAATACATACCAAGAGGTTTTTACTTGGCTACTAGCTTCAGTGAGGAGTACATCCTATCATGATGAGCTTAAAGACATTAAAACATATGATACAGTGTTTGCAATATATATTGTGTGTCAAGTGAGAAATAATTTTCTTTTTCTTTTAAAGATACAGTAAAGAAGCAGAAATGGCTTGATTTTTAAAGTGACATGAAAATTATTATAAAAACAAGAAAGGTCCAACTCATTATTCAAACCTGATGGAACCAAAGTCTTTAGATGGTGAACATAAAATGCTTCTCTCTGCAACAACAATTTATCAATACGTTTTTTGGTTGTTGTTTTTTTGAAAAGGTTTAGGTTGCACAACTTCAAGAACTACAAACTTGAAATGTTCGTCTGTGTGACCCTCCTTGATATAGTGCATGTCTAAAGGTGCTTGTAATACCTGGTTTCTAATTCTGGACCTATGTTCTCTAATTCATATCTTAATGGGTCTTGAAGATTTTCCAACATATTTCTTACCACAAGGACAAATCCATAAATAAATGCAATTAATGCTATTACAGTTTGAAAAGTTTTTGAGTTTAAGATGGAAATCAACTTCTGGAAAGGATACAGCCTTTGTTCCCCAGACAAATTTGCATATGACACAGTTGTGACATCTGTAATGACTGTATATAATATTCTGTGCTAGTCCCTATCTGGCCATGCACTCAGAATGCGTTACTATATTGCCCAGGAATCTGGTCCTTCTAAAACCTATAACTGGTTTATTATTGCATCCTGGTATGTCACCAAGGATATGCCAGTCTTTATGTATAATTTTTTTTAATATCATTGGCCAATAGAGAGAACTCCAGAGACAAATTGATTCTAAATTTGCTGGTTTTCTTTTTTTGTGTGTCAAAATACGTTTCTGGGTATTTTTTTAAATCTTATTAAAGAAACCATCGATGATGTAATGCCTCCCTGATATTAGCTGATTCTAGAAAGTCTCCTTCAGTAGAAAAGTTCCTTTTTGCCCTTGAGAAGAGACTATATGGAATGTTATTTTTAAAATAATGTGGATGGAATGACCCAAACTGGAGATAAACATTTCTATCTGTGGGTTTATGAAAGAGTTTCATGTACAAAGTTCCTTGATCAGCGATATAAACATTGATGTCTAAAAATAATATGGATTTAAGATCCATGTCAAAAGAAAATTTTAAATTAGGATTCTGATTGTTGAGCCATGGTATAAATGAAAACAAGGTCAGCAGTGAATCTCTTGTATACCATAATATGTGCAAAAAATGGATTAAATTCAGGGTTCAGAATAACCTTCTTTTCAAAATAAATAATGTACAGGTTGGCTACACTGGGTGCTATGGGACTACCCATAGATACACCTTGTGTTTGAAGATAAAAATCCTGAAACCGGAAAAAAATATTTTCTAAACAAATGTCCAGTAGATCCAAAAGAAAATGAGTGAGTGGTAGGAGTTGGACTCATTGTCTCAAGGCATTATTTACAACCATCCTAGCCTCCTTCATAGGGATATTTGTGTAAAGAGCATTAACATCCATGGTCAACAGGCCAGCACTATCCCGTACTTTAAAGCCTTCTAGCTGCAAAATGAGTCAGCTGAATCCCTAATACAGGAAGGAGTGTCCTTCACAAATGCTTTAATGTGGTGGTCCACATATTGAGCAATAGCCTCCAACGAAGAGTTAACACCTGAAACAATGGGCCTACCTGGAATTGAGTCACCAGGTGCCTTGATTTTATTCACTTTAGGGAGTAGATGGTAAGGATATGTTAGATTTTACTGAATAAATTTGTTTTTCAAGGACCAGGACGCTATGTACACCATTTAGTAATATATGCCCAAAGTATTCTGAAACATTTGCACAGCTTCATCTATTCAGAACAATGTGACTGAAAAAACATTATTATGATTCTAGAATACAGTACAACCTATTTTCAGATGCTGCTAGTCTTACTTCAATAGTGGCAAACAATAACATTTACTTTAATAAAAAGCTAAAATGTGACTTATATTTTCTTATTTATTATATTTGTCAGGCACGGGACTTTTGTGTTTTCTGCACTACAGCCTCAGAAGTATGTCAGAATTCCCCCAGCCAGAATTCTAGCAGCAGTTGCCTAAAAAACAATAATCAAAGTCCTCACAGATGTTTCCAATTGCTTAGAGTTGAAGAATAAAGGCACTGTTGTACATGATAATAAGAAAAGTGGCTGTGCAGTGCTAAGCTCTGTGGGAGCTGCAAGGCATCAAGGATTTGGTAGTCTCCCTGTCCATTATGCGCCATATAGGGTGCCTCTCAGGAAACCACATGGGGGAAGTATGTACTATTATTTTCCTACAATAGCTTTCATATATCGTAGTACCTTTAGGTTTTCTTTAGAGGATATTGTTTTCCATGCCTTTTTATGTATTAATAAAAAGTATTGGGCCAAGTCACAGATGTCCCAATTTAAGGATCTCAAAACACCAGGCAAAAGATAGTTTAAAACTGCATTGGTTGAGAAAGCTGCACTAAAACGCTCCTGTAGCTTTCCTCAAGCTTATGTGAAAAAATCCACCTACTACCAAGTGCAAAATCCAGAAACAAGGGTAGGTGATTCCTTTATTAGATCTGCCAAAAAGAAAAAAAGCTTTGAGATCATTGTACAAGATCCTATTATTATTATTATTATTATTATTATTATTATTATTATTATTATTATTATTATTATTATTATTATTATTATTATTATTATTATCATTATTATTATCATCATCATCATTATTATTATTATTATTATTATTATTATTATTATTATTATTATTATTATTATTATTATTATTATTATTATTATTATTATTATTATTATTATTATTATTATGTGCCATCAAGTCAATTCTAGGTTTTCAAGGATTTCTAAATGTTTTTGGATTGTCCTCAAGGTAAGAATGTCTGTCATGGATATGCAGTTCACATATTGTAACTTGTCTTGTTTCTGAAAACACTATATCCTTGTCACAAGAAGCTCGAGGTGGTAGATATGCTCAGTTTTATCTGGATAAAACTCCCATGAGGTGGACTATGCTGAGAGTTGATGACAGGTCTGTAAGTGAGTTTCTAGCCTGAGTAGAAACCTGAACTCTGTTCTCCCCAGTCTTTGTCCAGAGATCTAGTTGTTGCACCACATTGGACCTTATCCATCAAAGTGGCATATTCATTTGATTGTCTTATCCTAGCCCTGTTCACTTCCTATTCAATATCCACTAAAAACTAGAAGCCTTCATATTTGCAGTCTCTATAGTATTGTTCATTTGAATTTTAGATTACTTTCACTAATTACTAATTTAGAATTTGTGTAACTCTGATCAATTCAAATCCTGTGTTTAGCAAACACATTATACCCTTTTGAATGATGAAATGGTGAGCCAAATATTTGCTTTCACAGTGAGTATTATGCAATTTTAAAATAGGGATGTTGTCTTTTGTTAAAAGAAGAAGCAGCAAGACAGCCAGGTACAAAATCCTCAATATTTTAAGTACAGTAAAACCCTGACTTACATATGCCATGAGTTACATAACATTCAACTTACATAATGATTTTTGCACTAAAATCATGTCCCGATTTACACAAATGTCTGGATTTACATAACACAGTTTCCTATGGGTTTGCTTCAAGTTACATAAAAAATTCATTTTTCCTATGGGGTTGCTTCGACTTATATAAACACCATTTTCCTATAGGGTTGTTTCAAGCTAAGTAAAAAAATTCATTTTTCCTATGGGTTTGTTTCAAGTTATGTAAAAATTCATTTTTCCTATGGGTTCGCTTTGAGTTAAGCAAAAAACTGATTTACATAAAAGCCTATGGAATAGACTTTTTACATAAGTAGGAGTTTTACTGTATCTAAATAGCTTTAGTCTTTGTCCTGTGTGCAATGCAGCCACAAACACCAGTGAAATCAAAATCGGTGAAAATACCAGCTCAGCAATGGCATTAAAACCTACTTCTCATCATTTTATTTTATCTGGCATAGAATATATGTTGATTTTAGAAAGGATACAAAGGGCAAAGGGAAGATACATTCAGCTCACCTGGTACCACGTACACCTACAAAGCATATAAAGGAGCAGTAAACACACAGCTGGCCTGCTGTGAAGCATATTTGGTGATTGGCCCTACATGCAGGAACCTTTCACCTCTACCTAGCCTAGTAGGAAGCAGGAACCATGACCCAAGGAAGGCTTCAGTTTCACAATTTTCTGATCACCTGGGATGGGCAAGGGTGTGATTATGCGTAGGAGGTTGTTTACAAATCTGGTTGTCATATGGCTCTCAGATGAAAATTTGGTCACTTTCTTCTCTCTCATTGAAGTAACTTGACTTGACTTGACTTTTGAAGACATATTAGGGGGGGGGGGGGGCTATCTCCATGTGAAGGCTCCTGAAGAGAATAATCTACTGTTTCCTCGGTTCCAGTTTCAAACATAACTAAATGGACAGGCTCTCCACTTCAGGCAGCTGCACCTGTGAGTGTCTATTGTACCTGCCCCCATGTTTTGTGTTGGTCACCCTGAAACATCTGAGCAAATCGAAATGATGTTTCCACTACCAGATAACTACTGCCAGAGAAGTCTAAAGGGGCCCTGAATGTGCAAGTAGGTCAACCCCAAGGCATTCTGCCCAAGGCCACCATAAACCTAGTTCTGAGAATGGAAATACTGTACAGAAATCTATCTGCAAGGCAGAAATGTATCTAAAGGACAGTTAAGAGAAGGTGCCAATGTCACTAACAAAGGCAGCCTTCCTCTCCAACCACCTTTCTGAAAACATTACCTGCTCTTTGCTGAGACTTTCATTTATCCTGCAAATAGTTTATAGGAATGTTTCCTAAGTGAAGGGATAAATGAAGAAATAAGAGAACGTGCATAATGAAATATGAAGCATTTTCTTCTTTCAAAGGCTAAAAGGATGTCACTGCAGGAAATGAATTATTCAGCAGTACCATGTTGGATTAATTCTTCACGTTTGGATAGGTGGGGCTAAGGAGCTAGCAAGAGCGAAGCAATGGGTCTTTGAGCTTTTTAATCAATGCAGTGGCATAAGATTCACTGTATTAATGGCCATCATGATCTCCTCATTTACAATGTCATTTTGAAATATGAAAACTCATTGCAAACCAGCATACATTTGCATAATAGACTAGGCTATTAAAGGAGCAAAACTGTTTTATATAAAGTGACCCAAATCCAATGGATTGCATCTAATTGTGTCCATCTACCAATGAAAAGAACCCTTTGGTGCAAAGGTTTTTTTCTTCCCCCTGCAGCCTTTCTCATAACTCAACCCTACTCCAGAATTTTGGGAACTCTTTGGACAATGTAAGGTTGCAGCAAGGAGGAATGTCCATCTATACAATATTGAATGGAACCTTTAGATCCTTCACTGGAAGTCTTGAAATCAGGTTGAGATCTCTAAGTAAAGATTATAGATCATAGGATCATAGAATAGCCGAGTTGGAAGGGGCCTTACAGGCCATCATGGCCAACCCCCTGCTCAATGCTAGAATTTCCAATGCTGGAATCATATGATTCCAGATGCTACAAAGCTGATACCACACACTTCTAGAGGATGTGTTGCTCCAAAAGTTACGTAAGTTCCATCTCTAATGTAAGTTGTTAAATTAACCAATAAAAAATTAATTCGAGAGACAGTACTGCCTTCCTAAGAAGTTTTGACTTCCACAAGAAGAGCTGGTCAGTTTGGACCAAGTAGTGAAAAAGCAATTATAATGATATTTATATTTTGATGTTCTGTGATATTGATATTGATTATTTATGAACTTGTAACTTTACATGTGTTGTGAACTGCCCTGAGTTGGCCCGCCAAGTAGGGCAGTATAGAAATTGAAATATAAATAAAAAATAAATAAATTAAGTTGGGATAACTAGTTGGAAACTGGGGTTTCTTAGCAGGAAAATAAGCATCTAAGAAACTCTACATGCCACTTGTGCTGCATATCAATACAGAACTTTGTCATACTGACAACATATCATGACAACATGATATATGTTAAAGTTAAACAAATAATTTTTCAGTCAGCTTGGCAATTTTTTTGGAATTTAGCATAACACTATATGCTAAATTTACAGAAATAGGGGGAAAACTGTAATAGGAGGGAAAGCTCATTTATTCTGGCAGGAAAACTACACTGGATCCATTAAAACAACAAATAGTCTAGTGGCACCTTAAAGACTCAAATTTATTGCAGTGCAAGTTTTTAATGGACCACTTTGTCAGATTCTTAAATTGTTATCCTCAGTTGGCAAATATATATCATTGGAAGATCTCCAAAAAGGAGGGTCCAGCATGACAAATTATTTATTTATTTACTGTAGATTTATATATCGCCCCAATCCAATGGACTCTGGGTGGTGTACACAGTCCAGCGAGCACTTCACTGGCTGCTCAGCAACAATTAAAAATCAATATAAAAACAGTTAAAAGCCCTTTCACCATAACAATGTTGCCCCCCACTGTGGCTTATTGATCTATTCAAATTACCTGCAAATATGATTCTGTGGTTACAGATTTCTAGGTTAAGGGAGTAAATTGGCACAACAAAACTGAGAGGATTATACTGTCATGAAATATCACCACTCTGAATTATCATACTACTTCTATTGATACATTTGAGTTTGGATGAAAACTTATCTGCCTCAGGAAATGACATCTTTTTCCTAATGCTCTCAAAGCTTGGTTAAGTTGTAGTTTGAAATTGGCCTCATAGAAATCCATCCAACGATGGCTTGTTGACATTACAGTGTTCCTGTGCTGTTATCTTTCTAGCTGGCCTAGCTAGCAGAGCTTAGCCATGTTTTGTCTAGTCCCAGAACACTCTCTGTGCACGTGTGTAAACAATGTGTTGTTTTGAGAAAGTTTTCTCTGTTACTTGATTGGCTAAAGCTAAACCACCTGACTGCAAATTCTCCATTTTGGAGAGAACTGAAAGAGTTTGTCTCTGCTTCTCCATGAGTTAAGACCTGTTTTTGATTAGAGAGCTTTTGTTTCTGGATCTATATGGGCTAACATCCTTAGCCTAGGAGCCATGCATTTTTGCTCCTTAAAAATGGTTACCTAGATTACCTGTGGACTGTATTGGACTGACCTTTGCTACTGACTTTTATTCTTTATGAACCTGATCAATAAATCTTCATTCTGAACAACTTGTCTTCGTTGGACTAAAAGGGTAAGAGCAACATTGCATTTCACACACAAACATTTGAGCACGCTACCCAATTAAACCCCTTTTGGCTGATAAGCAGCTAAGAGTTGTAACTCTGTATTGCCGTCCAGCCCGCCCTATGTTTGTTTTGGTTTAGGGGGTTTTCCAGAAGGCTGGCTGGTACGTGACAATTGTTATAGGTACAGGAAATAACTATACCAACCCAAACTCAAACATGTCACTAGAAAAGGCATGATAATTCATCTACTGGTGGAAAATATCACTTCATGAAGCCAACAGAGTGAGATTTGATCCACCAAAGCTTGTGTCACAATCAATCTGTCATTAAGTATTACAACACCAGGGCCAAATTAAGACATTCTGAGACCATGACAAATTTAAGAGGCCTCGTAACATTACCAAAAGTTTCAATCGCTCTAATTTTTTATTTTGTTTTAAATTTAGAAACCCTGCATAATTTGAAGCTCTAAATTTGACCTTACTTAGCTTGTTAACTTGTTCAAACAATGGGATTATCTAGAAGACCAGTGGTTCCCAACATGGGGCCCATGCCCCAGAGGGGGACTTCAACACCTGTTTTGGTTCAGTTAAGCACTGATACTAACATGAAAGCAATCAAAAAGATGTCAGAATTCAAAACTGCTCAATACAAACATAATTGCAGAGCACATTATTAGAAGGTGGTTCTACATACTGCTGGGAAGTAAAACTGACAAGTCTTGTGTCATTCATTGTCCTCTTATCAACAACAATGGCTACTTAGGTCAGGATATCCAGCTGGATGGGTAATGGCCCCTGTACATTTTAGTTGTTTTTAAATTCAGCAATTGTACTAATGGAAGCAGGGGTCTCCTAACATCTATCTAAGTTTGTTGCCCATAAAGTTCTTATTTCTTCCCTGAAGACTCCAGAATTGTCTGATAGAAGCAACAATCTAACATGAAGAGAAATACTGCAAAAATATTGTTATACATGAATATGTTTTGCTACTGAATGCATGTTGTTCAAACAATGGGATAGTCTAGACCAGTGGTTCCCAATGTGGGACCCATGCCCCACAGGGGGACTTCAATTCCCAGAAACCTAAGTCAGTACATTGGCTGATCAGTGCTTTGGGGAATTAACTCTGGGAATTGAAGTCCAAAACCAAAGATTGGGGAACACCGATCTAGACCAAATCAATAAAATGAAAAACTGGAGGCATTGTTTAAAATCGAATTCACTTTTCCATCTGAGGATACTACATTTGTAATAGTTAGGGTTCCAACCTCTTCTTTAAACAGTGATTTTTGGAAACCAATTACTTCCCCATACCTCACAGCCTTCCACAACTTCCCCACATTGACCAGGGTGGCATAGCGGCTTGAAACCCTTTTTTTTTTAAAAAGGAGAATGAACCAGATTTTTTTTGTTTCTAAGAAATCACCATGGCTGATATAATCAGCATTATGTGACACCAGCTGTGCAAACAAGATTTCATCCCTTGTGTTTTGTGTAACATTATATGCATGATGACATTGAGTTTATCTGCTAAGATTATTAATCTGCTCCATTTTCTGCTTTTTTAAAAACAATGTTTTTCAGAAAATTATTAAAGCCATAATCACATGTTTTGTGCAGAAAAAGAAGGACATACTGTATGAGACTTATCCTTATGAATATAAACAGGTGAATAGTCAACCAACCTCCTGACTTCATAATTTATACAGTATATGTCTGTAGGGAAAGGCTATAATTGGAATCAAAGTAAGTGATGTGCAAGTTGCTAGGTAGCATGGCCATCTGCATCTCTTAATTAGACAGATTCTTTGCTGATATTCAGACTTCAGGTTAGCCACACCTTTGGGATCTTTTTATCTGCTAGTCTAAGAAGACTGTCATATATGTAGAAAGATACCATTAGGAAAGAGTGAATAAGTCTCTCAACAGTCAGCTAATGGTTAACATTTGGAAAGCAGAGATAAACTATGATTTACTGAGATCATTGTCGCATCTACTTAGTGTTCGATGACAAACTCTATTAAGCAGAACAGAGTTGCTGTTAATTCAATTAGATGAGTTGCTTCTTTTGCAGGCCAAGATGCATTTGGGAGTCCCAACACTGGGGTGGACAGCATGGCTGGCAACCTTTCAACCAGAACAATAGAAACATAAATAATAAAAGGAGGCAGGAAATCAATAATGCTATTTTAGCTAGAGGTTTTCAGAAATAAATCTGAAGCTGACTATAATGGAAAAGTATAACAAGGATAGATAATTTGCATTATCTCTAATACCTAAAGACCATTTCCCACTACAACAATATTCACAGTGGGGTACACAGAAAGAGTCTCCTCAAAGTTTGTGGTATTTTTAAACCACAGTCAGGTGTACCCCAATTAACAGCAATGTTGATCAGCAATGTGTTGCTGGTTAATCTTTCTCAAACTAGGTCAGGCAAAAGGAACTGCAGAATGAACTCACCAATTGGTGCGTACATTTTGGCAGTTTCATGTCTGGCCTAGGCATGGAAGAAGACTACTCACAGTATGTTATTCCATTTGTAGAATCGGGACTCCTGTTCCTTACATTTCTCTTCTATGGGTTAGCATCATTTGCCCTGTAGCTCTGTTTCTCTTTAAACATAATTCTTGATTACACCTGCTTTTTCAACCACAAAAGGGGTTGGGGGAGAGTTCGTGAAAGTCATAATTCATAAAGTTTATGAATATAATGAAAATAGCTTTAAGGTTTTTCCAACCTTGGGCCTCCAAGTGTTCTTGGACTTCAATTCCCAGAAGCCCAAGTAAAACCATGTGCTGATCAGGGCTTCTGGGAACTGAAGTCCAAAAACATCTGGGGGCCCAAGATTGAGAAACCCTGGCCTCTAAAACATTGTTTGACTACCAGACATACCCAACTAACTGCTAAGCCCTGCTGTACTTTAGCACAGGAGACAACTGCAACTTTATGCTTTAACATTCTTTTTTGGGAATATCTGTCTCAAGGCGAAAATCCTATATGGCTAAAATAGCAGTAGTGTTTGTCCGTTCATTTCTTCACTACTAATAATGTCTTGACTTTCATAAATAAACAAGAGTAGAGAACAAAATTAAACCAACAAAATGTAACACAACCAACAAAGGACATTCTTGGTGGCTGTTTTGGGGCTGTGATCTCTCCTCCAAAGGAAGGTAAGCATTTGTTTTTAATTTAGGTATGTAATGGATGGATATTGTGTGTGTGTGTGTGTGTGTGAGAGAGAGAGAGAGAGGGGGGGGTCTTCACTTAAAATGTTTTTAACTCTTTTTAATTCAATAATGTTTTCATTTTGTTGGTGTGTTCTTTACCTTCTGTTACTCCTGTTGTAAGATGCCACCCTTCTCAATATCTGCCTGGCAGCCTCCCTTCAGGAGTTCTGGAGAAACCTACAACGTAAAGTTTACAGAGAAGCCTTTGGGAACATTCTCCTACACCTACACCCTACCTAACTCTTGTGATTTTTCCAGCTCATCATGTCTCTTTGGTTTTGTATTGCTGCTTAATTATAATTTTGGCATGTGGTTTTATGACATTTTAAAGTTTTATATTTGTTTGTAAGGAATGCTGTTGTTCACCACCCTCTGGGGCCTTTCAGCTTGACGGGCAGTATATAAGTTGAGTGAAATAAGTAAATTAATAAATGCCATCAGTCCCAGTTCTGACAGATAGTGGATTATCTATTCAATGAATAAATAATAAGAATCAACCAAAAGAGAAAAACACACAACAGACATCCAGTCATAGTCACTGCTGCTCACAAATGTCTAAGCAAGCAGCTCAGCCTCAGTCTGAATGATCCAAGCAATGGTGACACCACATGAACTTTCTTGAACTCCGTCATGGAGATGCCCTATATTAATTAGCTCACTGGTTGCTGGATGTCTCCCTAACGATGAGAGGCAGGTCTTTGTTTGGGTATCCAAACACAGGTTGATAAGAAGAGAACAATCCTCGGGCATCATTTTACATCTTCTCGCATTAGGTTGTCAAGTTGAAGACCACCTTGGTTTAATTATTTTTAAAACGAGAATTCATTTCCATTTGATTAAAGTGTGTGCATTTCCCCCCTAACAAACTGCTCAGATCAGTATTTTCTTTTTAAAATATCTGCCTTATTTATTCAAAGTGAAAAACCAGAATCAGCCTGGTTTAGAGTGTAAGAGTTCTGTTGTAAGGTTTCTTCTTTTACTTTATCCAGCTGCCTCACAGGATGAGATTTTAAAGCAGAGGTTGTTTGAATACTTTAACTGTGGATTTTCTGCATGAAAAGAGGGCTGGACTCATTGACCCTTTACACCAGGGGTTCCCAACCTAAGGCCTGTGGGTTGGATTCAGCCCCAGCACCATTTTATGTGGCCTCCCAGCCCTCCAAGGGCATTTGAGAAACAAAATGGCCACCCCTTTGAAGATGTTGGGACAAAATGCAAACCCCTATCATGCAGGCAAGGCAAAATGGCCATCCAGACCTTGGAGCTTACTGAGAGAGCGTGACCCAGCCCTCAGATTGAAAAAGTTAGGAACCCCTGCTTTAGACCCTTCCAGCTATACAATTCTATAATTCTATAAACTTAATATAAAGTGATAGATATCTAAATGAACAAGTGAGCCAATTCAATCTATATCTTTACGACCTGTAGGTTGGATTTTTTTTAAAAAAAATGCTCATTGTTCTTAACATTAAATCAATAAGTTTTAAAGATACCAAAAGTTTTAGAGACAGATTTTTGTAATCACAAAGAAATTTCTAAGATTTCAGGGTCATCCCCCCCCCTCCCCGCTTCCTTTATAAATCCAATGTTATAACCTGAATTCATTTTAGGATTTAAAAGTTAAGAACGGAAATACAGAGAGACCCAACAGTTTCACTCAGCCAGTTTTGCTCACCTGATAGAAGTGAGTGCTGGAAAAATGGTGCCAAAAACTTCAAACAAAAGAACACAATCTTTCTTCCACCCTCCAGACTTTATTCTTGCAAGTGGGACAAGTTACATGCATGATCTTCACATCCATAAAACAAAGAACAAACATCAGTCTCTCCTCCTTTGTTCAACCTGTTTTTGATTAATAGCAAGAAATATATATGTATTCTTTCCCAAGAAATGTCTTGAAATGGACACACAGATAGTGCCATAAATGCTTTCCTATGGATGACCTGATAAAATCCTGTGAAGAAAATTTAAATTAGTTCCCCACAGTGTTTCAGTTTCTCTGAATGGAAAGGAGGCCTATGTTTTCTCTTGAAAGAAACAAAATACAAGATAACAGACTTTATTCTACCTATGACTCAGAAATAGGACATAATCTTATCATTTTTCAGCGAATAGAATCTAAAATGTTTAAGCTTCAGATAAGTGGAATCATCTTCACTGGTGCATCAAATTGGAGGCTAAGCCCCATTCACCCCCACCCACCCCCATTACACTTAATAGTGCTGAGAATCACATGGGAAGCAATGTTTTATGAGATAGGGTGGTTCAAACAATTTTGCAAAGAGTAGGAGACAAAGAATTCATTTTACACCAAACTGGTTTCCTTGGAAACACGGGGGAAATACAACATCATATCTTTTAGAGGTAGTTCAAGGACCTCTCTAGCTGTCTTGTGATACAGCATATTTCTGTCTGTTTCTCCCTTTAGATCAAACAAGGACAGAACAAATTTTATAACACAATGTCACCTCATCTGCAGATATGCTGCTCGTAACACCTTGTGCTTTTAAAAGAGAGATGCACATATTTGTTCTTAAGTAAACAATATATTTATTGAAACAATTTAGATTCCAAATGAAATAAATATATATAATTTGAGAGGTTCTCGTTATTTTTCTGAAACTGAGATCAAAAAACAGTCCAGGGATCATCAAGTCTAGTTTTGTCAAGTATTGTTATTCATGAGACCAACCAGTGGAATTTTACCCTTTTAGTTCTACAAATTTTGACCTCAAAAGGGAAATTCAATTTAGTTCTTTATGCACTGAGAACCTTGTCATCAGCTATGTACAAATCATCCATCTGAATCCATCGATTGGAAAACACTATTTAACTCATGTTCCCTCGTCCATATTTTTAACCTACCATTTCCATCATCAAAAGCCAGCAGAGCGGCTGTTCAAAAACACCTGGCCCAGTTGCCCACCTGGAAGATCCAGTTTCCAGTTCGTCTCTTATATAGTCAGTTGCCATAAAATTGACATTTAAATAGTTACTGTCCTAATCCAAGTTTTTTTAAAACTGTGAAGACAGCTCCATTGTTTCCCCCAAGGTAACATTTCTGTTGCTAATGTCTTCTCACAGACATAACAGGACATTTGCTTCTGTCAGCAGTCACATTACATTTGCAGTACAGTAGCCACGCACCATAGGTTATAAGAGATAGCCTTCTCTGTGAAGAGGTATCAGGGAACCAATTTTTTTTAAAAAAAAGTCTTCTGTAAAGTACCACAAGAAAGAAGTGTAGGGACCTTGAAGCTCCTGTCAGTATTTAGCACCCAACTGAAATGGTAAAATATAGCAGAGTGCAGGAAGGTGGCTGGCTTTTGCCACACCCTGAGGTTTGAGAGTGTTTGTTGAGATACAGGAGACAAAAACAAACTCCGGCTTGGGTTGCAGTAAATATGTATTTACACTATTTACAAAGGTTGTGCACAAAGTGCAAGTTAACACTTGTCTTGAAGTCAGACCAAGCGGTGCAGCAAGTCCTTATAGTCTATGTGAGCTAAATAAGCTCTTATCTTCGATAAAGCAATGCAAGCAGTCCAAACCTTTATCTGTTGCTTCAAGGTCGGCTTCGAAGATATTCACCAGTTCATTCTAGCTATGGAGTAGCTCGGTTCCAAAACAGTCCTTGGTTAGGACACCACAATGTGGCTGATGTATGTGTTCCAATATCTTGCAATAAATGGCAAGTAGACATACCAGACAATCCTCAAGAACGACGAAAGTCCGATGGACGTGAGCACAGCAACAAAGCAGTCAGAGAACAACAGGCTGGCTGGCTGGCAAAGACTGTTGCCTCAATTTATGCTAGACACAAACACTCAATGCTTGCACCTGGCTGTGGTAGTTGCACAGTCTTAAAGATACAGTCATTGGTTTGCTCTCGTTGCAAACCTACTCATATATCCTAACACCAACAACAAACTGAACAAACACATACATAACTTCATCAGCATGGCCCCATTATGATATGTATTGCATTTCAGTATACAAAATATTTTTTCTGTATTTCCACCAATCAGTAGATGGGAAAGGAGAAGAGGGAGGTGTGTTATGCTTTCTGAATCTTCCATCCTGAATCTTTTTGACGAAGTGTCCTTGAATGTCAAGATGAATCAGAATTCCAGAAAAAATGCAGCACAGTATCAACTCCCTTGGGCTCTCTATGGGCTAGGGCTTGAAAAGCTTTCCCATACTACTACTACCACCACCACCACCACCACCACCACCACCACAGTTGCTCGACCATTGGCCATGCTGGCTGAGAATAATGGAAGCTATAGTCTATTCAAGCTTTGCTATAGACATAAGGATATGTAATGACACAGCTGAATAACATGTCACCATCTAACCAGTGTGAATGCTTTGCAAATGTGGTACAGTAAAACACCGGATAAGGCTAAAACTTGGTTCCACAAGTCTTGGTGTTATCTGATTTTTAGTGTTATCCGATCCATGTTAAAATCCTATGGGATGGATCCGATAACGTTAAAGCTCCATAGAGATACATTGTAACCGCACAGGCTTTAGCGGTTGTTATCCGATCCATCCCATAGGACCTTAACGTTATTCGATCCAATTCTCCTCCCCAGATTACTTAATGTTATGCAATTTTAGCATTATCCGATCCAATCGTTATCTGGTGTTTTACTGTAGTTGTATCCTGTCAAATGGCACCTCCGATTAAAGGTCACATTCCCTTTGGGAATGCACATAAAACAACTTAAGCATAACTACATAAAAACGTCTGTATGAACCCATAAAAGGTGCCTGCACCAAGACTGATTATTCATTAAAACAAAATCCTGTCCATTTGAACAAAATATATTGACAGATCATTGTGATGTTATGTGTATCATCAGAACTAGGAATCCATGTGCTGGGAATCAGACCATGAATTCACACAGCTGGCTGCCACACACCTGGAAAACAGTGGAGCAAAATCAGGGGAAATGAAACAGTAAGAATAGTCTTCCCTATGTGCAATTTCCCTATTTGCAACAATTCCACATTTAAACTCCTTCCTAGATAAAACAAGAATACTGCTAAGAGCAACTTCAAACCCAGTAAGAAAGAATCTTGCACAACATAAATACATTTTAAAAAATAGAAACATTAAGTTGACTGGAATTAAGTTTAACAAAGATGGAGTTTGTCTGGGAGTGGAGTTTCCAAAATGGCAACCGACCCGGATCTGATTGCACCTTCTTTTGATAAATGTGGATATCGGTATTATGAAATTGCTGGATCACCCCTTATTTACACATATTTCCAGCCAATGTTGTTTTAGGATCATCAGAGAGGAAAGTGAATGTCACTCACAAGAACAAAATTGTAATATGGTTAGGACAACTCCATAGATTTCAGAATTCACTGTTGTACAGAGGCACCAGAATACACTCTGACCAACTCGAGGCAAGGTTCACCAAACATTCAAGAATAAACCCTTAGTATTGACAGGAATGGAAGATCATCATTACTGTATTTGCAGATACCATTCCCTCAGTTAATGGGGATCAAGGAACACTATCTGTTGCTTCTTGTGGGTCAGCTGTCTAGTGAAGGGTGTGTGAAGAAAACGAGTTAGAGCCTGGAACCTGTTGGATATCCTTGGGTTCTTGGGCAAACATGCAGCCGGACTGATAGAAAAGACAAATCTTATTTCTACTTCAAAGCACTTTTCAGCTGCATTTCCAGGCTTTGCCTAGAACTAAGCCATTGTGGTGGCAGGTCTACCTTGCAGGGTTGGCATATTGACCTTAAGCACCTGACAAGGACAGACTAGGCACCATGATGGCAAACCTTGACACTCCAGGTGTTCTTGGACTTCAGTTACCAGAAGCCAAAGTCAGCAATTCTGCTGATCAGAGCTTCTGGAAATTGAAGTTCAAGAACAGCTGGAGTGCCAAGGTTTGCCATCACTGGACTAGGGTATTGGAAGGCAGGTTCCTTAGCCATAACCACATCTGACTCTCCTGGCCACACCCACTCCAAGGCAAATGGGGCAATGTGGCTAAGAGTGGGACTCCCTGAACCTGGTGAACTGTCACACTATATGTGAACATGGATTTTTAAACAGAACACTTACAAGTAGAAGGTTGGCACATCAAACAATCCTCTCTTTAAAAAATGAAACACATGAGAAAATGTCCTTGGATATCTCCTATAAAGAACAATAAGGGCATGCGGCGTTTGAGACATAACACTGCATTTCTTCTTCTTCTTCTTCTTCTTCTTCTTCTTCTTCTTCTTCTTCTTCTTCTTCTTCTTCTTCTCCTCCTCCTCCTCCTCTCCTCCTCCTCCTCCTCCTCCTCTCCTCTTCCTCCAACTTGGAATCTATGCCATTACTTATAGTCATCCACAAAAGAAAAATGTGTCTATAAACACAACTAAGGAAGCAGGATTTGTCATTCACCTCTCAGGTACAAAATATATTAAGGTGAGCAACGCAGTATCATGTGAACTCCTGGGCATTTTTCTTCATAAAAAGCATGCCATTCTGTGTTTCTAGTACAATGTGATCAGCCCCTCATTAATTTTTATTTTTTGCCTTTCCATTCAAGCCAATAACATAGCCCCATCTGAGGATTAAAGTATTAGCTGTTAAAATTGTGGAAGAGGCCTCCAGTACCTTAATGCTAATTAGAGATGAGTTGTTTCTCGTATAAAAGAAGGGAAAATACTTTCAATACAGCTATCAGGCCCTTTAATTTAGATTAGCTCCAAGCTACTAAATTAGAAAATAAACCTAGTGGCTTTTCTAAACCTAATCTACTTTAAAGAAAATAAACATGTACTCTTGATAATTGGAAGGAAAACAAGATTCACCACACTGAATGTTTCTCACTGGGATTATTCTGCAAGTCTGTGCCTTCTCAACAATGTTCTGTATTATTATGTACAAAAGTATATTTGAATGTCACTCATGAGAAAATTTTGGAAATTTTGAATCCTTTGAGATGAGTCTCAGTTCTTGGCCAGAATACAGCAGAGCCCACACAGCAATGAGGAAATGTTCTCAGATAACGGAGACCCAGCAGGAACAATTTCACCACTCTGACTCGTAGCTGCCTTGTGGTTACCTTGGGCAGGAGATTTTTAGTGTCATGAATGAGCAAAAAACCAATGATTATTTTATTTATTCCCAATTTATTTTTACCACCAGCACAGGAAGAGGTACGTGTAGGATTTTCTGCCTCAGATACCAAATAATTTAGAGCAGGGGTTCCCAACCTATGGTCCGTGGGCCGGACCTGGCCTATTATGCCATTCTAACCAGCCCATAGCCATCTCCTCCACACCTGGAAGTAGCAACAGGCACATTCACGTCAGCCATAAAATGTGACCATGCATGCGCAAATGTGCCCGCCACTGACGTAAACGCAGAAGTGGGCACATATACATCAGCCGTAAAGGTGCCCGCTTCAACTTCCAAGGGCATGGTCCAGCCCACTCAGCTGGTTTAGAGAGTAAACAAAGCAACAAAAAAATTGTGGCACCTTAAAGACTAACTTCTGTGAGCTTTCATGAACCATGTACCAGTACCTTGCACCATGGGGGGGGGGGCAACATTTGCTTTCCATTTCAGGCAGCAAAATATCCTGGACCAGCCATATCAAAGCCTCTTCACTTACTCAGACATTGATTCCTTCATTTCACTGGTGCAATCAACATGGGTTGACAGTTTCTTCCAGGAGATCTCTGTCTGATAGCTCAGAGTCTCCTCCAGTTATCATGAAGCAATTATGAGCTGCAACTGCTCCTGTTACAGCTGATGGACTTGGCAGCAACACAGCTATGAAAGTGAGCAGTGCATGGGCTGTCTCAGCTGACTGAGCACCAGGGTGGATGCAGTCCAATGCAGGCAAGCTCTACATGCTTCTGTGTGGATAGGCATGTTCCATATATACACATACATACAGAGAGAGAGAGAGTCTTTACATACTTACAAATGTGAATGTTTGCCTTTGCCCTCTGTATATGACCCAAGGTTTACATTTCTTGTTCTCCCATTTAATTAAACAGAAATAATGATACAACTCATTTTACAATAGTAAAAAAAAATCTTATTGCTCATCTAAATTTGCATGTCATGATCCTGCACCTGTGGGAAAATGCTAGGAAGAAGTAATAGTAGTAAGGGTGTAGCTACTGCAGCAGCAAAAAGCAAACTAGTATGAGCCACTTTGAAACAGCTGTGCTTGATTAGAATTATTTAACCAACCCTGAAGGTTCACATGGAAGTCACTCCTGCCCCACATTACTTTGAAATGGCCAGTTTCTTTCCAGCACTTTAGAATGAACTAAAGGACCTCGCCGCTTCCCCTCGCAGCCACACCACCGGCCAGGGATGAGAGGCAGCTGTGGCCGCCGTTGCCACCCTCCTGGCCCCACCTGGCTGGAGGATTGAAAAGATGATGGGGCCACTGGGGTGCCTTTGTATTTTGTGCTTGTATTCTGTACCTTTGATTATTGCTGGTATTGCTTATTTTTGTATGTTTATATTTTAATTGTATTGTGATGATTTTTTGCGTGTATGTGAGCTGCCCTGAGTCTCTCGATAGATTGGGTGGCATACAAATGCAATAAATAATAAAATAATTAATAATAATAAAGAAAATATTTTTTTAATCTGATGCAGTACATCAGCAAAAGTGTATTACCTGCATAGTCAAAAGAAAAAATCTCTTCTGAGAAGCAAAGGATTAATTTGCCAGTATCCATTTATGAAGCCCCTTCACAATACAGTGTATTGGCAAATTCAAAATGGAAGGCATGTTTTGTCTCAATCCCACCAATCACACACGGTAGACCCAATCCAAATCACAGCACTCCTACCTACACCAAAAAAAGGGGGGAGCCCCTATCAGAGGTATAGAATGGTACAGATAGGACCACTCTGAGGGCAGGCTGGTTTGGTCCAGCAAAGACACCTTCTAATCTAATAATCCCTATCTGATGAGTAAATCAACCTGTTCCTGCAGTGGACCAAACAGCAGACCAAACTGTGTAATCAATTTCTCAGTCTTGAAGATGAAATGTTACTTATTCACAAAGTGCTGGTTGTGTTCATTGGTGTGTACTCAAGCAAATGATCAGACACATGATCAGGAAAGCAAGAAGTACTTCATTAATGAGCAGCATACATAACTTCCCTTCTTACAGATGTACTTTAGTAATAGAATTCTGTCTAATATATTAGTAACATATCATTAATCCATCCCTCTTTGAATAGTAAGTTAATACTATAGCTCAGCAATTAGTAAAACATTGCTTTCAAAAAGATTAACAGTCCAACCCCAGGGAATTAAATCTTCACAGGAATGTTTCAAGGCTTAATTTCCCTTTCCCCCCCAAAAAAAATAAATCACAGAAGCTATAGGCAGCAGTATTAAAGCCAAAGAAGGCCTCAATTTCCCAGTTAGGTGGAGTGCCATCAGGTAGCTATGAAAGAGTTATTTCCAGCCATCAGTCCAAGAGGATTTGAGCAAGCAGAATGAGTTCCATCTACCCTAGCCTGGCAGAAAAGCTACAATAATAATGAATGTCTTGCCCAGATGGGAATGTTGCTCCCAGAATCTGTTGCCCAGTCCAGAAAAGTAATGTTTGAAGTTCAGCTTTTCCTCAGCTTTTTTTTCTTTCAGTCTTTCCTGATCAGCAGGTTTTCCTTGAAACTGAAAGGATTGCAACCATTACCAGGTGGTTCAAATGAGGGGAAAATTTCCCACCACAAACACAAAAGGCTTTTGGTGACAACAGACAAGCATTTGTCTTGCAATTTGACCCAGATTGGGGATAAACTAGTTTGTTCTTTTTCCCAGTGACCACACTATGTACGTGATGTTACAAAACAGCCCGCCCTTGATCAGTGCCCAATTGGGATCTCTTTTAGAGCCCACTGAATTTTTGATGCAGGTAGGGTCAGTCCATTTTGGTTTAGTTCCAATGTGTGCGTATGATTGCTGGGATCAGACCAAAGTAACTGGCTGCCCCTTTCATGAAATCACTTAAGAAATTGAAAATTTCCTTTCTGTTCACTTGTAGACAGGGAAGGAAGTTTTTCATTTCTTTTTAACTATTGCTAATGCGTCAGTGATATTTTAAAGCCCTTTCAAAGGTGAAATTTCCCTAAAGCCCTTTCAAAGCATTGCTGATGTCCTGTGTAAATTACAACAATCAAAAACTAATGAAAAGCTTCATCAACTTTCCCTTCTGCAAGTAAGCAGAAAGGAGATTTCCCAGCTCTCAAAATCATTAGGTGGCTTCATTAAAGGCACAGCCAGTCAGCCACTTAACAATCTTGAAAAATGGGGTACTTTCTTTCCCTTTAAAGTGAAAGGAGATCAATATTGATTGTGATAAAAAAAAGACAATGGCAATGGTTGGAGTAAAATGTGGAACTATTTTATTTGGTCACAAAGACAACTTGGAGCTGGCTGATTAGCTCAATTGGTTAGAAGATTTCCTCCAGGACAGCAGCCAGCCTGTGGTCCCTTGGGCAAGCTGGGTGATTCAAGAGCACTACCTGAAGGAGGGACTGGTATGCCCCTTGTGAACAATTTATATTTAGAATACCCTGGCAAGGTTTGCTGTAAGTCATATTGAATTAAAACACACCTAATTAATGAAGCTTGGAAACTTTTAAAAGTAATTCTTCAGATAACTCATCACAGAGCCTCTGTAAAAGTAATGATTTTTGTTCTAATTATTGCAGATGTTTTTCAAAAGAAAACTTGTTTCATTTCATGTTATTTTGGGGGATGTAAGATTGATAAGAGAATGGTAACTTGAAAATTAGAAACATTTAACTCAAAATGTCTTAAAATGGCCCTTGAAAAACATGCATATGTCATGATGTCCTTTGTCTGACCCCGCCTGGATCTAGGACAGGGGGTGCCCAAACCTTTTGGGCCATGGGCTGATCATGTGGTTCAGGAAGCTGGTCACTAAGGCCCGGGGGCCAGGGGCAGCCCCCGACGCCAATTCATCCGGCCCACGAAGCCCTTGTTGCTCCTGGAAGTTGAAGTAAAACATGCCCGTACGGGGAAGAAGTAGAAGTCGTGACAGATTTTACTTTTACTTTTCTAGGATCAAAGATCACTGCAGATAGAGAATGCAGCCATGAAATAAAAAGGCGACTGATTCTTGGGAGACAAGCTATGAGAAACCTGGGGAACATAGTGAAAAGTAGAGACATCATCTTGCAAACAAAATTCCACATCATCAAAGCAATGGTATTCCAGGTGGTAATGTATGGTTGTGAGAGCTGGATCATTAGTAAATCTGAGCGCAGAAGAATAGATGTCTTTGAAATGTGGTGTTGGAGGAGAGTTTTGAGAGTATCTTGGACAGCAAAAAGAACAAATAAGTCGGTCCTAAAAGAAATCAACCCTGACTGCTCCCTTGAAGGTCAAATAGTAAAGATGAAGCTGAAGTACTTTGGACATCAAATGAGAAGAGAGGGTTCACTTGAGAAAGCCTTGATGCTGGGAAAGGTGGAGGGCAAAAGAAAAAGGGGGTGGCCAAAAATGAGATGGACAGATGGTATTGTAGAAACAATGGGCACAGAACTGAGCCAGTTGAGGAGGATGGTGGAGGACAGAAGTGCCTGGCAGACAGTGGTCCATGGTGTTGCAAAGGGTTGAAATTGACTGTGCGACTGAACAACAACAAAGATTTAAGGAGGGGGGAATTATACTTACTAATGCAAAGTCTTCTGCATAAAACGCAACAACAAAATATTATTTCAGTATCACCAAGGCCAAACCAAAAAAGTTAAATAACTTTGTGAGGGTTTTTTTTTGCTTTCCAATTAATTAATGTTCTTTTTCTATATCAGTAATAACATGTATAGCACTCAAAACAAATGAACGAATAGGCTCCACTTCACCTTGTGCCAAGGAGAAAGAAATCTGCTGATTTAATTTGGGCTCGTTCCTCTCAAGTTGTATAGCTGGCAAATTGCATGGTCAGCAAAAAAGAAAAAGGGGGGGCTAAAAAATGGCAGCTTTCCTTCACTTTACTAATGCCAAATTTGCAGCTAGGCATAAGTTGTTCCGTGCTAAATTACAATTGATCTCTGAGGCTCGTGGTGTTCTACCCTTGGATGCTCAGTCCATTAAATTTTCCTTCGTTTTGTGCTATGTTTGTCAGTTATCATCAAAAGTACAGAGGGATGAGGGAAAGCTAAATATAAAATCAAAGTTACTCTCCCCCCCCCCATGTATTCTCTATTTTGTTTATTTGTCCTCAGTTAAACTATTCAGAAGGAGTCTTACCCAACTGGGAACAAAACACAACAGAAAGCTATGTAAACTATATTAAGGTTCACAAGGTTGTCTAACATGCAATTCCTTTGCAACCTATTGATCTTAAGCAAACTCAGAAAAAGACCCCCCCCAAAAAAAAAAAAAAGCTGGAAAAGACTTTTGCATAAATAGCTCATTTTCAAAATCTGTGCTTTACTCTGCAAGTAACAATGGCTAAAATCCCATATAGTAGGCATTAAATCAGTGCACTAAAGTAGACATTAAATCAGTGGGGATTTGATGAGTCAACTCCAACACAAATTCAGTTGACTCAAATGAGTCTACTCTACTTACTTTTGGAACTCTAAGGAAAAGAGTTGCCTCCTCCGATTAGGAACCACATAACTGGATTTTACTTCAGTGCAGACAACTGGCCAGTGTCTCAGTCACATACAAAACTTGAAGCGACCAGGCCACTTAAGGGAATGGAAGACCAGCTAAACGGCAATTGCAACTCTTCTTTCCAAGAGAGGGAAAAGAGTGACAACCTCCAGAGGAATGCCTTGGAGGGTCCAAGCGTCTAACATCTTAGACAGTTGTTTTAATTTGTCTAACAGTAGGGCCAGCCCTCACAACTAAGGTTTAACTTGGTGAATGGGCGAGAACTGTCTTGCCTTTTATAAAATGATTAACTTTATCACCAGTTGGCCATGCAGTCTGGCCAGGCTCTTCTTTGAATAAGGGAAGTATGATTTTGCAACATCACAAAATTAAAGGTTGACAAAGTTCATCATTTTACAATTCATCTGCACTTGATAGCTAGTAAGACTCTCCTCACCATTCCATTGCACAGTGATGGAGTTAACCAAATGATCCTGGGAAATGTCGTAATAGACATTTTCTTGTCCATCACTCTTCATGGACATTTTTTGGCAATTATCCTGTTGCTGCTGCTTCTGTTGTTCATCTTTTCACAAGAAGTAGCTCATGTCAGAGCTAGGCTGTGAGCCTGATACAAAAGGCAATTTCATATGTTCTCATTTTATATTTTATTATATTCATCCTCACTGCTACAAACATCAGTGAATTCTTTTTAACATCCCAGCAGAGAAGAGCTTTCACCCATATAGGCATTTAAAGTATCTCCATTCATCCTGAAGGTCATTTGGGTAAATTCTGAAGTCCTCCTGCATAGCAGAGACAGTGAAGCAGTTCACCATGATGAACGGCTGTTGTAGCTGCCATCTGTTAAAGAACATTCCTATAAGGATACATAGTACATGAGTGAGCATGTCTGACAGCTCAGTACTTTTTTTTACTACTCACCAGTTTGCCTACCAAACGCCAACCTTTAGCCTTCCTCCTTTGCATTTTTTTCATGCTTTATTGAAGCATAAATCCCTGACTTTGTAGTCAGGGGAAAAGGTCTGCAGCTCTTCACCTTCCTCTTTTCTC
Source organism: Furcifer pardalis (assembly GCA_030440675.1). NCBI lineage: Eukaryota > Metazoa > Chordata > Lepidosauria > Squamata > Chamaeleonidae > Furcifer > Furcifer pardalis. The sequence continues at coordinate 58,948,594 of CP126896.1, forward strand.
ATTTCTTTTTCTAAATCTTTGTTTATAGCAGACAATGGATTCATTGTTGTTGTTGTTTTTAATACAACAGGCTTTCTCTGAAGGCAATCAAGGATATGTTTTTGTGATCCTTGCTGTTGCCCTGTGCTTTGTACTATATTTGAAATATAAATTGACATAGAAAATGACACTGATTAGATCCCACATGGCATGAAAACTATAGACAACAATCAGCTCTGAAACCCATGTTTCTGTGTTTAAAAGAAAAGAATGAGCTAGAGCAAGGGTGCCCAAAGTTTTTGGGCAATGGGTCGATCATGTGGTTCAGGGAGCAGGGCACTAAGGCCCAGGGGCTGAGTGCGGCCCCCGACGCCAATTCATCTGGCCCGCAAAGCCCTCGTCACTCCTGGAAGTGGAAGTAAAACGCGCCCATACAGGCACGTTTTACTTCCGCTTCCAGGAGCGACGAGGGCTTTGCGGGCCGGATGAATTGGGGTCAGGGGTCGCACCCGGCCCCCGGGCCTTAGTTTGGGCACCATTTAGCTAGATAATGGTTCAGACCAGCTGGAAAGTAGCAGAGTGGAATAGGGTTGAGTGGAGCATTAAAAAAAGAACTTTCACTTTCTCCAGTAGGATAATAAATTTCTTAGTTGTTTTACAAGGATTTTTTCCCAGAGATACAGAATGTTACCATTTCAGTCAGGAGACTGATTTTCCTACCTAGTTTTGACACAAAGTTACTATATAAAGGGGTGTTCAAATACCACGTGACCATTTTAGAGTGGGGAGGGGGTCGACCAAAAGTCACAGAAAGTCACAGGGAGAGGGGGTGCTGCACGAAGTCACATGACTCCAAAACTATTGAAAAGTTCCCGACGATGAAAGATGAAAACAATTAAACAAAATCATTAAAACTTCACAGTATTCAAAACCACAAAAACCATTCTGTCCATCAAACATCCCCTTCCTTTGTGCTCTTGAGAAAGCCTCTGCTCAAGAGAGTGTCTCTTGAGGACCTTAATATCTGACAGTTTCATAATGAGATAGACAATCCCTTAGACAGATAGGCTCCAAACTATTTAGGACTTTAAAATCAAAGCTTTGCATTGGGCTTCAAAAGCAGTGGACAAGCAATGCAGGTGTTTCAACATCAGAGTAATATCAACTAAATACCATGTAACAGTTAATAGTTACTAAATGGGTATTCTAGAACATGAGGTCCCAGGCCACGGGCTATCCCCAGCTGGGCCATGGTGGTGGGTGGTGCTGGGAGCCCCAATGGCAGCCTTCTGCCCTCAACGTGCTCCACAGGGTCTGCCCAGTGAACAGAGCAAACGCACAGACTTCAGACACAGCAGATAGTCAGGTGGCTGGGCCCCACCTTCACATTGCTTAATTATGGTGGGGCTCTGCTCTCTGCCTGTGTTCAGTATGATACCTCACTGCCCAAGTCGAACGGTGTGGCCAGCAGGTGGCTGGGCCCCTCCTCCTTGTTTTTGAGCTACAGAGGCACTCCTCTCCCGGCCGGTGTGCAGTGAGATATCACACTGTCATTATTCAAACTGTGGATGACATACAGGAAAGATTTTAAAAAGAGATTTTATCAAAACTGAAATATATACTCTGTGAGTAGATTTTGAGAATATTGTAGTAAATGATGGTGTTGGGAATTAGATCCACTGCATCAAATGACATGACTTTCCCTCATTGTAAACCACTGAAGGTTCCACCAACCAGGGCAGTTTCCTGGAGAACATGTGGACACACATCACTCTGTGGCTCCCTGTCAACTAAGGGCAGAATCATACCACCAGACCCCCAATCTAAGCCCAGGCGATATTCCACCCTTAGATCCCTGTATGGGAATTGTTCAACACCTGGCAAGCAGACCCCTGCCAGCCATTCATATACCATCTGAATTCCACCCAGTGCCCCAAACTGCCACAAAACTTGGGGAGCGCTCAGCTTCCACAAGATAACTGCAGCTGCAACCAATCCCATACATTTCTATTGGCACCCCAGGGCGCCAGAAGCAAGGGCAGGCTGGGACAAAGCATGATTGCCTGATATACCAGCATGCGCCCCCACATGCACACAGAGAGAGAGAGAGAGAGAAAGAGAGAGAGAGAGAGATGTACAAACAAACATAGGAGTATCTGGAAATAGTAACTAAGAGGGATGGCTGGTAGGCATAGTGATTCCTATATTTATCTGCTTTATTTATCCACACAATTTGCAAACATTTTTAACAGCCTGAGGTGGGAGGATGTGTGGGTTTTTGCTCTATTCAATCTACAGCCAGGAAATCCAGTTTTGTTATTACAGAACTGGTGTGTCTCAAAGAAAATTTTGCATGGAGTTACTCCATTTGCAAAAACACTGCTCTATACTATTTGGGGAAAACAGACCTACAAAAGAAGAGGCAATTAAGAGATGGGAGGGGAGTACCTTCCCTTCAGATTACTGGAAACTTCAGTCCATCAGAACCCCCAGTTCCTAAGTATTTAGTGCAACTCTGCCTTATTTATTTGCAAACAAAGGGAGCAAACATTTACAGTACTTGTTGATTTTCCGAGGCATTTAAGACAGCTGGACGATTCTACATTTAATAATGCAGCACTTTTAGTTACACCACTGCCACAGCTCTTATTGTAAGCCAGCAGAAAGGATAAAACTTCCATGGGTGTCACAACTTGGACTTAGAGCAGATGGCTGCTGTTAAATGAGTGCATATTTTTGTTTTTGGATTATAGCTCCAGAATTCCCCAAGCAGCATAGAAGTTTTTTAAAAAATACTAATACATTGCATGGCACGGCACTGCACAGCACTGCATTCATTTATTCAATCATTCATTTGCTGAATCAGTATTCATATAATATGACAGAATGGCTTACAAGTAAAAATAATATATATAATAATGTACCCATCAGTGAGATCCATGGGATCTCCACACATGTGGGCCTCGGGCCACCCCTTGGTTCTCTGAGGAGCTATGGGAGCTTAAACATGTAAAGAGATGCCTAGAGTACTGCTGGAGGAGATCCCAGAGCATCTCAGACCGAACACGAACTAGAGCCTCTATTAGAGCCTACATCATGGCGATATGGGTGGCAAAATGGCAGTATTTTGCCACTCATATCGCGTCAGCAGATAATTGCCTGGCAGCCCTGTTCCAGGTGACTAGGTCCCTCCTTGGTAGGGGGAGGATATGGGCCCAGGTGGCAGTTGTCCGCTGAGGAGTTTGCTGATTATCTAGAGGATAAAATCACTCCGATTCACTCAGGGATTAATTCTGGGTTTAACATCATGCCACAGGAGTTGGCCAGGAGCCAGTCTTGCCAGGTTATCTGGGATCAGCTTGGTCCAATTGACCCTGATGAATTGGACAGGATCCTTGGGAGTGTACGTGCCACTGCCTGCGAGTTAGACCCGTGTCCAGCCTGGCTCGTGAAAGCAAGCAGGACTGTGATGGGGGGTTGGATTTGAGTGGTGGTCTATGCTTCGCTGAGGGAGAGGGTGTTCCCACTGCAACTTAAACATGCGCTAGTGCACCCCCTCCTAAAAAAAAAAAACATAGCTCGATCCAAATATACCATCCAATTTTTGTTCTGTCTCAAACCTCCCCTTTTTGGGGAAGGTTGTCGCGAAAATAGTGGTGTGGCAGCTCCAGGGGGTCCTGGAGGAAGCAGATTATTTGGACCCGTTCCAGTCAGACTTCAGGCTGTGTCATGGTACAGAGACTGCATTGGTCAATGATCTCTGGTGAGATTGAGATGGAGGGTACCCCTCCATTCTTGGTCTTCTTGACCTCTCAGCGGATTTCGATACCATTGACCACAGTATCCTTCTGGACCGGCTATGGGGGTTGGGGATCCAGGGCACTGTGTTGGCCTGGTTCTCCTTCCTGAGTGGTCGGATGCAGTCGGTGTGGGGGGGCGGGGTCAAGTCCAAGGCATGTCACATGTGGGGTACCACAGGGCTTGGTCCTCTCGCCCTTACTCTTTAACATCTACATGAAACTGCTGGGTGAGATAATCTGATCCTATGGGGTGAGATATCATCAGTACGCTGAAGATACTCAGTTATATATCTCTGTCCATGGTGATCCCAGTGATTCAGTCAAGGTCCTGACCAGTTGCCTAGAGGCGGTTAGGGTCTGGATGGGGGACAATGAACTACAGCTGCATCCCGGCAAGACTGAATGGCTGTGGGCGAGGGGACCCACTGGTTTGGGATGGGGCATCATTGCCCCAATCCGACCCGGTGCACAACCTGGGGGTCCTCCTGGACTCACAGCTTCTGTTCTAGGAGCAGGTTATGGCCATGGTCAGGAGGGCCTTCACGCAAGTGCGTGTTATTAATCAATTGCACCCACTCCTGGACCGGGAGACCCTGCTCATGGTCACCCATGCCCTGGTCGCCTCCCGTTTTTATTGCAGGTCTTAAAATTTCCCATAGTGACTGAAAGAAGCTTGGAAATTTTTGTCTTTTTTTCTTCCAAAACCAGCCTAACTATGTAAGGAAAACACTCACATTAGATTTGACCATCTAAGGCTGTGATCATACTTCAGAATTCACCTTTAGGCTTCTATAAATACTTTTTACTCCTCTAGAAAAGTTTCCTGGGGAATGCAACCAAATCTTGAACCTTAGTCAGAAACTCCTGATGTGCAATGGCATGCTTGCACATGACCCAGGAATTGTATCTCAGGTTTTGCAAGCATCACTAAGGCAGGCACAGCTCTTTGCAAAAAAGCTTGAATACTTCAGCTGTGCAGGGCACTTGTGTAACCCCTATGGTCTAACTCAGTGGTTCACAATGCAGAGCACATGTCCCACAGCAGGACTTCAATTCCCAGAAGTCTAAGTCAGTACATTGGCTGATCAGTGCTTTGGGGAATTGATTTAGGATTCTGGGAATTGAAGTCCAAAAACCAAAGTTTGGGAAACACTGGTCTACATTGTGCTTATCAGTGGGAGAGATCCTAAAAGAAGGATCTTTGCTCTTGACATTTTGTGTTAGAGAAAGAGGGCTAGGGAGACATGGAGTAATTTTCTTAGGTACTGGAATTTGGCTCTAATTATCCTCATTTAGATAATAGTGTTTCAAATTATGAATGTAGGTAAGTTAGAAGGGCAAATTATTTATTGTGGACTTTAAGTGTTGTTTCTGTACTAGCAGAAATCCTGTTCTGTTACTGATACTTGCAGAAAATCAATGGCATCACCAGCAGCAGACGATTATTAGGGATTAAAAACTCCCTACTTCTGTCCTGTGGTTTTTCAACTCATGTAAAAGTTCCTTTGTTGCATAGAAGCTGTACTATGTGTGGAAAGAAGGAAGAACCCTTTAATTACTGAACTCATCTGACCTAGTAACAGCTAACAGCAGTAATTCCTTCTTCCATCCCATGGTTCCACAGAAATAGAAAGTTTTTCATTACAGAAAATCATCTCCTGCTGGTGACATCATTGTCATTCTGCAGCAGGCAAAGTTATGCCAACAGGACTTCAGCCACTTTATTCTACAGCTTTAAACTCGTAAGAGGTAATACAATTACACACTTGGCATGTGCATTCCTCCAAAGACTGCTGAGGACAAGAGGCAAGTGTTGTTTGTGATTGGGATTATATAAAATGAAAGTTCTGAGACTGATTCCTTGATGCTGGGAGTGAAAACACATTGTAAGACACTTCTTCAAATAACTCATCACATTTTTTTTCTTTTCCTTCTGATCCTTTAGGCTATTCTCCTGGGAATGAGGATAGGATAGCCAGCCAAGCAGGGAATTTTAAATTCTCCTCAACAAAAACCAACAACAACAAAACCTTGAAGGTGGAACGACACACCTACTGACTATTTTTAAAGTGAGCAATGAGCTACTGAAACACTCATCACTGAGCCAGCTAGTTTGGCATAGGCCCAGGGTGATTTCAGGACAGGAGGGACATGCAGGGAAAATAGTCATACATCAAGTATATTAAAAATAGAATGAAATGGTCTAATCAGGTAGGTGAGATAGAAAGGGGGACACTTTGTTCTTTCATAATTTCTTTTCTTCTGTGCCTTGCAAACTAAAGAAGGACATTCAGAATGGGTCAAAAGCTGAGACGAAGGTTGACTTCCTACTTACCTGGCAGGGGAGATACCTTGATCACAAAGAAGATTTTCCAGGGTGAGTCTCATCTACTAGACTCCAGGTGTGCTGACCCCTGTGATTTCTCCGAATGAGGGAAACTGCAGCCATGAAATAAAAATAAACTTACTCCTTGGGAGGCAAAATAGGCTGCATAATAAAATAAAATGGCAAACCTAGATTGCATACTAAAAAAATAAGAGACATAGTTAAAGCACTGGTCTTCCCAGTAGTAATGTATGGCTATGAGAGCTGGACCATAAGGAAGTCTGAGCATAGAAGAATAGATGCCTTCGAACTGTGGTGCTAGAGAAGACTTTTGAGAGTCTCCTGAACTGTAAGGAGATCAAATCCGTCAAGGAAATCAACAATGACCACTCCTTGGAAGGACAAATATTGAAGTTGAAGCTCAAATACTTTGGCCATCAAATGAGGACTCACTGGAGAAGGCCCTGATGCTAGGAAAGATTGAATGCAAAAGGAAAAGAGGGCAGCAGCGGACGAGATGGTTAGACAGCATTGTTGGTGCAGTGGGTGTGGATCTGGGTGGACTATGGAGGATGGAGGATGACAGAGGAGCCAGGTGTGCTGTGGTCCATGGGGTAGCAAACGGTCCGTCTTGACTGTGCAACTCAACAGCAACAGTAGCAGCAGCAGCAAGATCAACAACAGATTTAGTATATAGATATTAATGATAAATTAACACGTGAAATCTGGGTGCAAAAGGAGTCACAGAATAAAAATAAACTTAAAGACATTTGAGGAGAATATTTGGATTATGTTTTAGTAAAAGGCAAAGGAAAAATTCCAGAGCAGAAAACTTTTTTAAAAAGATGAATATGGGCATGTGAAATAACTGAAACAAGGAGGTGGGGGTGAAAAAATAATAATATAACATTTCCCTAATTCCTGTAGGTGGTTGGTTACACATCTTATATAAATGTTATATGTTATTTTCTTTAATTGTCTAATTTGATTGTTTTTATTGTACAATTTTGTTGACAATTTTTTAAAAGAAGAATAAGTTGACTTCCTAATTTCTGTTACTTAAAATTCTGGAAACTTTGTTCATTACTTAGTCACAAAGTGGACCATATAATTAGTGTATAATTTAATGTGGAGCCTGAAGTAATAAATGGTACCTGACTATCTGAGCACCAATTTGCCTCACTCATGACTTTACAAATTAGCTTGTTTTTGGTGGTGATTAGTCATCAGTGAGCTAAATATAGGCTTTATTTGTATGTCTGATTGTGCAGTATAAGAATTGTATGCTGAGAGGGAAAACTTTGTAATGGCAGGAAATACATATTTTCCATAACATGTGAGTTGACTATCAAGGTGAATTTAATCTTAGAGATCAAGTCTCTAACAGACTTTCCTGGTTAAGACACAGAATAACACCGATCAAAAACATTTGTTGAAAGAATTAGGAGCCAGCTGAAGCTATAGCAATCAGAATGTTTATCTGTTTTCAGCTAATTCACAGACATTACAGTAGAACCTCGCATAAAGAGCACCTCACTTAGAGACTAACTGTCTTAAAGAGCAGAATTTTCTCTGAGTGGTCACCTCGCTTAACAACTAAAACCAACCAAAAACTTGCTTAACAACTAAATCAGCGTTCACAATCCACCCTGCCAGAAGTCACAATTGGTCACTTACAATGGTGTTTCACATAAAAAGCAAACTCTTTAAAAAGTTTCACATAAAAAGCATTGTGCTCTTTAAGCGAGGTAACACTGTATACAGTAAATTGTCCTAGATTAGCTCCATTGAATCAGTGGGGATTTGATGAGTCTGCTCCTCCATAAATTCCAATAAATCATTGGGTATACAAGTAGACAGGGCTGTAGCCAGGATTCTAGATGTGGGTGGGCGAATATTTTTCAGGGTGGACAACAAAGCCTCTTTTCAATGCATTCCTAAGGGGAAACCATGCCATGCCAGAGTGGGCAACCTGCTAACTCAGGGTGGGCCAAGCCCCCTCTGGCCCCCTTTTGGCTACAACCCTGCAAGTAGAGTATAGTTAACTCTACTCATAAAGTTCACACTTAACGATGAATTTCAGCCACTGTTTCTGTCAGGTAAATAATCTACTGTTGTCCTCCCATGGGGGTGAGGGGTGGGCTGGGGTGGATATTTGTTGCCTCAAATGGCAATGGTGAATGGCAAGGATAAAACATCAGTCAATGCAATAGAATACTTAGAGGGTTCAGCAATAAAGTTGCAGAAAACCATAAGCAGGAATTATTGCTTATTATACTTGTGTCAACAGAATGAATCATTCCCTCAGACAATATTCCTTGTGGCTCATAAACAGGCAACACATATTAGATAGCTTCTTATATGCATACTGCCAAAGGTGTGGGGGGGGATATTTGCAGGAGTTCTTCAGAGATGCAGAAAGTTACTTTTTAGCTTATGACTCTCAGTATACCTCCAACCAATGTGACCACTGGTCACCATACAAAACAAATTTCTATGTCATACTGTTTATCAAAATAGTTTACTCCCTTTGAGTACTAGGTGGCTTCATTAGGGTTGGGGGATCAGCTGCCCTGCCTCAAACAACAACATGCCTTCAATCCAGACCTGGGTATCTTCCACTGGTTTAACTGGATTTTTTGAGTCCCTCATTGCAATGGGGCATTAAAGCCAGTGTCTTATAGTACAGGTCATCCCCATATCCACAGGTTATGTATCTGTGGGTTTAGCTATCTGCGGGTCTAAAATATTCAATAAAAATAACCCCTGAAATACATAATATATATTTCCATGGTTTATTACCAGATATGGCCTCTAGAGGTCACTATATGCAGCATAATGTTTACAAGGAGGAGGCAGTCATTTTGGTAATTCACATGTAGAACAACAGAGGCATTTCAAACCTTTCTCTTATAGGGTTCTCTTTTAAGTGCTGTTTCATTTATCAGTAGTAGGTCCCAAAATATATTCTCCCCCCCCCCCAGATACAAGGATCAAGCTGTACATATATGGCATGAAATAGTGGACAGAAACACTGGCTGAAGTACAAATAAACTGCACACAAATCTTATTCACTTTGCCCTCAAAGAGAAACAGTGCTAATGAAAAATTAGTTGCCTGGACCAACAGATTATTTTTGGAGATTTACAGAATGTGTTTGTATGCTTCATTAATTTCCATTTTACTAAGGAATGTAGCTTTCCTTTTTGGATTTCTCATTCCTTTGGACTACAAACATCTGGCTAAGTGGAAGCTGTTACTGAATAAGGAGAAGGAGTAAAGCTTTTGAGGGAAGAAATGTGAAGGGAGATAGTGAAGCCATGGGACCCTTATACACATCTTAGACTCAGGCTTAGAATAAACTCTTTGAAACTACTTTAACCTTGAGGCATGATGTCCAGTAATCAAGAAAGAGGTAGGAATACAAAGCGACCTTGTATTATGTAAGGTCCTGGGCTCAACTAACTGTCCGTGGTGAACAGAGGTAACTCTCCAGGATTATGGGTTATATTTTACGCTACCTTGAAGTACCAATGACTTAGCCTGAGAGCAAGCACTCAGTCACTGAGCTATAGATACAGTCAATGGGGAAAATAGTAAAGTAAATTGCTGGATGAATTTTGCTCCCGATAAAAGTTTTGGAAATAAGTCAGCATGAACATGTCCATACTACAACACATGGCAGAAGTGACTAATATAGTATGAAAACTCAGATGGCAATGCATCCATAAAAGAGAAGAGATTCTGGAACCACTATTTCTAATTGTAATGAAATATATTTAGAATGCCATTATGTACGTTTGTACACTTAGAATTTGAAGTGTCTTCAGACAATGCTGAAGGATCAATACATTTAAATAAAGAAACAACCAAACTGTGAATAATTTATATATTATAATGGGAGTAGGGTGGAGATATTGTTAATTATCCTGTATGGACGGCACATATGAAAAATAAACATATGCAAACAGATGTAATTGTGCAACTACTATCAAAGTGCTACACACACTAGACTTTTATCTAAAAAACCTGTCTGTTTTAATTTGTACTGCCAGTATGGGGGACAGAAGGCCTCACTTGATAAATGCTCACTATCAGATTACAACATTTTTAATGGTCTCTGATGGTGTAGATGCTGGAGAGAAGTGGAAAATACACAGCAAACTGACAATATGCTTGATTTATTTTTCACAGACTCTGGGAGCCAGGGCTGTTTGCCACAATTAATTTTAAGAACAAAAGAGTAGCTTAATATTGAACAAAAACCCCTCAATTTATTTGAATAACTAGCCAACATTTTAAAAGCAAATGTTCAGAGAGAGAGAGAGAGTGCGTGCGTGTTTATTGGAAGCAGGTAGTGAAACATCATTTAGGACTGTTCTTTGATTTTATTTAGCACTTATTACTTAGTTGCACTTGAATTAATTATAATTAGAACAGTCATATGAGTTCATACTAATATCCTTGTTGCTAGGGGAGGGGAGGCCCTTCCATATAGACCATGAGCTGCCCCTTTGTGGAGTTTTTTATTTTATTTTTTGCAACTGTTCAGAAGATATTAAGATGTCAATTTTTCTGAAGAATTAGGTTTCTTCTTCTTCTTCTTCTTCTTCTTCTTCTTCTTCTTCTTCTTCTTCTTCTTCATGTGCCATATCTGATTACAAATATTGGTGATCATCATGGCCATTATCCATGAAGATTGTTCTGAGAATATAAAGCAATGGTCTTCCCCAACCTTCCCCATCACAGTGTGACACCCATACCACTGATTCAGTTCTGCGTCACTTTCTGGTCCTGAGCCCCTTTGGCACACAAAGTCCTCTTCAGCCCCAGGCCAGTATTGATGAAGCTGCTGCCCTCCATCCATCAAGATGGATTCAAGTGGGATTTAGTCCACCTAGGGACCATCACCCTTCCTTGTGTACTCCGCCACCAAGGCCATTAGTCCTTTGGGTTGTCAGGTTATTTAACCATCATCTGATTGGCGTTGAACGATTTGCATTCGAGACCCAGGTACAGCATGACGGATTGAGTGCCCATCTCTGTCCCAGCTTTTGGAGACATGAAAGGAGCCTCATTTGGGCATTCCCAGAGTGGAGTTTCTTCTGCAAAAATCCTTTCAACCCAGAATAATTTCTGACATGAAATTATTATTATTATTAGTGGCAGAATGGTCTACTCTTATAACCATAATAGGATAACCTGGCCAGACTTTCAGAGTTTTCACTACCAAAAAGAATTGTTAGTGATGAACAAACCATCCATCTCACACAACTACAGGTTTTAAAGTCAGCCATGCTGTACCACAGTGAATGTCCAATTTCTGAATAATTTAGGAGACGGGATGGGGAGGGATAGCTAGTCTTTCTGCCTGTAAATGTTCACTGTCCATATATTTGTGGTATATCTTAATGACACATCTAAACTACTGAACCATCTTTTTAAAAAACAGGGAAGTTGACTTTGTTTAATTTTGTATATCATTTGCATTTCAAGGATGGAAAACTGACAAGACTTATAAAGTGCATCAACTGAGAGCTTTAATTTGCCTGCCTGCCATTCAGTTAGGACACAGCCATCACCTTTGCTGATCCTATAGGGATCATTTCTTTTCTACTCTGTGGAACTGACCTTGAACAATTTCTTCAGTGGTCTCTGCATAAACACTCTGGTAGATCAAAGCTTTCAATTTGGGAGCAAAATGACCAAATCAAATATTCGGGAAAGTTCCATTTTGTTTTGCAACATCTCCCAGCCAGGGAACTCTCCAGGAGATAAAACCCAAGCTCTTGATCAAACCTACTGAAGAGGAGAGAGATCTATCTTTCCATTGGATTTTAGATTCCTTTGTCTGTTTTCTTACTGGTAGTAACTGGTTCCCATCCAAGACTCCTGTAATGATCTTAGTAGCCCTGTCTTCATTAAAAGGGTTCTTTGATCCTGAAAGCTGAGTTCCTAAAGTTAATCATGTCTTTAGTTCGGAACACTTCTCTCCTATTGGCTGGACAAACCCTTTGTCATAGGTATGAGCCATGTGCTGCCTCCTTTAGCAGTTTGTCCAGCAAGTACTACCAGGAGTCACGTGGTGATCAAGCCTTGTTAAAAGCAGTCAGGGAAGCTCTGAGGCTGTCATGTTGCCTGGGGAACATATGTCAAAGGATGAAGAAATATTAATGTAGACAGTCAAATGCAAAAGTGTGTTCTTTTAGAATGAGCTGGAAAGAAGCAAACTGGGACTTTAGATGCATCTCTGACTTATTAAGACCATTAGCCCTTGACTGAGGACTAAACAGGATATGATGCTAAATACATTATCAGCAATGACATCTGCCCTTTTACAAAAATTAGCAGCAGGGAGCATCCAATTTTATTAACACTCACATACTTGAGGAAATTTAACCCTTTCAGTCCCTGGCCTGGTTTCTGGTGGGATCACTCACCACTCACACCTATTATCAACTCCAGAAAGCAGACATCCATTAGAATCTATGATCACTTTTCTTCTTGATCTAAAACAGCAGTGTTGGGCAGATGGTGTTTGAGAACCATGACAAGAGAAGAACGGATTAAATTAAACCTCCTGTTTCCATGTGTTGTGATCTTAATGAAAGTCTATCTTCCTCACACGCACATGAACAGACACACATACTGTATATCAAGTCTACTGTTATTTTCTTTAAAACACATACAGTAATACCTCGGATAATGCTAAGACTTGGTTCCACAACTCTTGGTGTTATCCGATTTTTAGTGTTATCCGATCCATGTTAAAATCCTATGGGATGGATCCGATAACGTTAAAGCTCCATAGAGATACATTGTAACCGCACAGGCTTTAGCGGTTGTTATCCGATACATCCCATAGGACCTTAACGTTATTCGATCCAATTCTCCTCCCCAGATTACTTAACGTTATGCAATTTTAGCGTTATCCGAGATAAACGTTGTCCGAGGTATTACTGTACTTGTCTACTAATGATACATTTAGCATCACATATCTTTTGACCTTGAAGGTCTACTTACCTCCTCCCGCTCAATGTGTATTTTTTTTAAATTATAGAAATTGCACACTCGTCCTTTCTCCTCACAGATAAATTAATACCATACCTGTTACCCCTAAAACGTAAAGCAGGGGTGTCCAAACTATGACCCATGGGCCAGATCTGGCCCCGACACAAATTCATCCAGCCCACAAAGCCCTCACCGCTCTTGGAAGCAGAAGTAAAATGTACGAGCGCATTTTGCTTCTGCTTCTGGGAGCGACGAGGGCTTCATGGGCTGGATGAATTTGTGTCGGGGCCAGATCTGGCCCATGGGCCATAGTTTGGGCACCCCTAAACCATATGACTGGTCCCCAGCCCGAAATGTTTGGGCACCCCTGACTTAAAACATAGGCAGAAAGAAACCACATGCCACTATTATACATTATTTATTTCAACAGTCTTTGAACCTGCCTTCCAGTTTTAGAAAACACTCAGGAAGATGTCATTTCCCACACCACAGATATGTCCTGTGTAGGAAAGTGACCAGGTGTGATCTTGTCCTAAGGAGGAGCAGCTCAACAGGTGGCTGAACCAACCTCCATTTCGCTTCAGCTACTTCAAAGTAATACCAGTTTCCCTTGTTCCACTTCTCAAAATATGCATGCAAATAAACCATGAATAAACACAAATTAAGATACCAAAATATCCAGTACCCTGCCTCTCTTACACTAACTGTCTTTGTGGGAAGGCTGCTGTGGAGGAGACCCCAGAGGAGGAGTCAGCCCATTGACCCCTGTAGATGAGTGTGTGGCTATTGAGATCTCTAAGTCCCCAGTGGATTGGGGTCCTGATTACTTGGGGGGGGGTGTTCAATGGAAGAAGAATGGGAAGAAGAAGTAAGAGTAATGGTCATGGAAGAGGAAAGTGTTAAAAGTGATCTGAGAAGGGATAAAGCAGCTGAGATTGGTGGAACAGAGAGTTGAGGAAAGAAAGGAGGGGCTAAATGGAAAGCAGGCAAGGTAACATGGGAGGAAAATGGAGCCAATGTGCCCAGAACAGGAGGACTTGTGTCTACAATTGGGGTGGGTTTTCATACTCAAGGAGGACCCCTGAACTGGTGAAGAGATGACGATGCCTCTGGTGGAGGTAGAACTCCAAGCTATGGCAAAGATAATGAACAAGCCCTCATATTTGGGGGAAAGGGGGATTGTAGGAATGAGGGTGGGCAGAAACCTGTAAGGTCCAGCAGATGGGATAGATTAACTGGTAAGGGAGAGGAGGTGACTCAGCTGGGCCATGCACAGCCCAATCTCGACACTATCTACAGCATGTGGAATGGCACTAATGTGACTTTGAGAGTCTTAGAGATTATGGAGTAACTGTCAACACCCTCTGAATGTAAATAGTTATGACCAAACTAAAACTCATCAGTGTGAGAGGGTTTTTTTTATTAAAGGTGAATTTTGTTACACCAGTGGTACCCAAACTTTTTTCCATGTGGGCCAGTCCCATCCCCGACACACAGTTGCGGGGGCCAAAGGCGGGCTGCCCCCACTGCTGACAGTTTTGACGTCAGCAGTGGTGGCAACGGAGGCAGTGACTGTGCTTCTTCCAGGCTGCTCTGAGCAGCCTCTCACTCGCTCCTTCCCCTCAGCAACCTGTGCTGAAGCTGATTTCTGCCTCGAGGGAATTTTCGGAGCCTCCTGCAAGTCAAAATCCACAGTTTTTTATAATACTGTCTCCTGCTGCAGAAATCCCTATGGCATAAGACCATGATGGCAAACCTTGGCACTCCATATGTTCTTGGACTTCAATTCCCAGAAGCCCAAGCACCCTGTGAATCCACACAAATGGGTTTACTGCGATACATCCAGCCCACGCTGCCCTTGTAGCTCCCAGAAGCGGAAGTAACGGGCACGGTTTACTTCCGCTTCCAGGAGCAATGAGGGCCAAGGTTCACCATCACAGGCATAAAGCAACAGCTAGTCAACTGGGCACATACCATCAGAGGAAACACACATACACAGAGTTAACTAAGAAAGAAAGAAATACTCAGTGAATAATTTACTTTTGCTCTGTGGCCAACTAAGTACCTATGCGTGTGAGAGAGACAGAAAGAGAAAGAAAGAGATACACTTGCCAATTACCAGTATGCTATGAGCAAAATAGGTTCCTGCTGTCTCTGAGATAGCTTCTTTAATGCAGAGAACTATCAGGAAAAGGATAGAAAGAGAGAATGAAGCTAAGTGTTATTCTAGTTGTGGATTTTTTGTAATTCCATTGTTAAATAGCAACAACACAGAAAGTCTTGAGAAGAATAAGTACAAGTCTCTGCATTCACCCCCTTTATCATAATCACCAGCACTCAATACCAAAGTGTAAATACAGCTAAAGTAGAAAAATGCATCTTCATACTTGAATATATTTTTTTTGAATAGTTGCTGTGTTAGTCTGTGGTTGGGGCATATCAGAAAACAAAATAAAATGAAATGAAATGAAATAAATAAAATAAAAAACACTGTAGCACTTTAAAGACTAACTGCTATATTTTTATTCCTAGCTTTCGTGGACCAAGTCCACTTCTTCAGACAAACAGTGAAACTTACAGGCATGGTTTTTATACACCAAATTCAGGGGGTCAAAGTCTTGCTTGACCACACCCTTCTCCCTTTGATCCCCTGAATTTGGAAATCCATGCATGCAGCTGAATGTTCAAAGAGCAAGAAGGGAAGAGGTTGAAAAAAGCAGGAAACATACAAAAGCAAAACAAGAAGAAAGCCAGGGCTGTCCTTCAAAGACTAGAGAGGCAGAATGTATTTTAAAACTTGGTTGGTGATGAAAGATAAACATCACCTTAGCCATGAAAGTTCCTTCAGTTATACTAGTATTAGCAGCATCCAGTATTGTTATCCTAACAGTCCTTGTTCACGGTTCCCAATTCAATTGAATTACTTCCTTGCTTTGCACAAAAGCTGATGCACTGTCAGAAGCTAATGCTCTGATCAAGAATGAGGCACACTGCTGTTGTGTTACTACACCATAAATATGTATGTGGTGAATGAATATATATCTTTCCTGGCTTAGCATGGGTGTGTGGGCTCCATGGAGGTCTTCTTCTTCTTCAGGTGCTGTATCCATTCCAGATATTGACCATCATCATAATGATAGTCTTCCTGTACTTAATTCCTCAGAACAGTTCTTCCAAGGATATGCCACACTAGTCTCTCGGGTTCTTTAGTCATGAAGTCTGTCTACATCCAGGGCCTCTCTTCCCAGGGATCTTTCCTTGCAGGGTGAGTTGGAGTATTCAATACTTTATGTTGTCCCTCAGGATATGGCCAAGGTATTGGAGTTTTCTTTGCTTAACAGTCTTAAAACAGTTGTTTTTTATCCATCCAGTGCAATACTTCTACATTAGTCACATGATCATCCCATGATATCCTTAGCAGCCATCTGTAGATCCACATTTCAAAAGCTTCAATTCTCTTTTCTGATGCTTTAGTCAATGTCCAAGCTTCAACTCCATACAACAACACTGGGAATACATAACATCTCACTATTCAGATCTTTGTAGCAAGTGTTAGATCTCTAATGAATAGAAATGCTACATTTTTATGAAGGTAGATCTCACTTTTTCTATTTGTATTTTAATCTCTGCCTCGGGATACCAATTTTCATTTAACATATTCCCCAAATAGACAATTTTATCCACTCCTTCAATTTCTTGTGCTCCTGCCATTAGCTTGCCATGAGCTGATGTTCAGCCTATAACAAGATAGTGGGATTTTAAAAAAGGTTTGGGACTCAGAGGCTGCACCTTGCCTACCTATGTTTTAAGCCAGCAGTGTACACAATATAGAAGACTAGAGCCTGGAACTTTTAACGAAAGATAATTTGCACCCTGGCACATTTTCTGTTGACTACAATTAGGCAAGGAAGGCTATGCAAAACCTCTCACAAACACGTGTTGAGTTCTAAAAATCCAGGCTGCCATCTGAGTGAGACTGCCATCTGAGTGAGAACAATCCAGCACTGATACTGGTTCTGGATTCATAATCTTATGCCATTGTTAATTAAGGCTGCAGGAGAAAGAAACTTTTGAACCATCACACATTTTCTGTTAGATTTGTAGAGTACAGTAACTTTATGTCATAGTCACTTCCATCAATCTACAATGTATCGTATATGCATTAACCATCCCACCAAAAAGTCTCTGTTCTATTTCAAAAGCCTTTTTTAAATTTTTAATGTTTAGCAAATCATTTCCTGAACCACCATATTATCTCTTTTCTTTTCACTCTGCTTGCTACCAGTCTATTTGCCAGTACTCCTTACAATCAGCATTTGCTTGTCTACCTTTCCACCAAAATAGACACGATGGCCTCATTTAGACTGAATGAAGCAATTTTGAATAGGCTCTCCAGCTGTTAAAAAATATAGCCCTCAGAATTATTAGCCATTGATTAGGGCAGCTAGAAAATTGCAGGCCCACAATCAGGTGGCATCACAGTGAGAAATGCTTACCTATATTGCCAGTTGCATAGTCAGGTTCAGTGTCATCCTATGTTCTGTTTACCTTCATATACTGTACCTTCATATATTGTCTCTCAATTCGTAACCCATGTGTATTGGTAACAATTTACTCATGTTTGATTTCTTTTGGAGTTTGTGCTCCCAAAAGTTGCCATGCTCCAGCCTTTTTTCATGGAGGAAATAGAGCAAATGATATAAGGTAGAGCCATACACCTCTAACAACTCTTACAGTTTTGCATGCAGAAAACTCCAACATCTCTAAGAAAGAAAGGCAAAGAACTCTGTCTGAAATCAGAGAGCTACAACCAGTCTATATAGGCAATGATGGTCTAAGTGATCAGCAAACTTGGATCTCCAGCTGTTCTTGGACTTCAGTTCCCAGAAGCCTTGATCAGCAGGAGTGCTGACTTGGGCTTCTGGGAATTTATTTATTTATTATTTATTAGTTCAAATTTATATTGCCGCCCACTCGCCGTGGCGACTCAGGGCGGCTTACAGACAATACATTACATTACATTACAATATGTTGGGGTGGGCACAGGGGTAGGGAATTGCAGTTCAAGAACACCTGGAGAGCCAAGTTTGCAGACCCCTGGTCTAGGACAATGATGGCGAACCTTGGCACTCCAGGTGTTCTTGGACTGCAATTACCAGAAGCCCAAGTCAACACTCCTGCTGATCAGGGCTTCTGGAAATTGAAGTTCCAGAACACCTGGAATGCCAAGGTTTGCCATCACTGGTCTAGAATCTATTTGCAATTTTTTTTGCTATCTCTAACAAGTAGTCTCCTACACATGTCATTTATTAAAACACTGTGTGAAATGCTGGTCCAGTGTTCCTAATACTTTGCTCCTCATCTATGATACTTTTCATAAAATACACTCCTACCTATATTTACTTGGGAAAAGCCCCATTGTGTTCTCAAGAGTTTACTCCTGGATTATTGTTCAGATACTGACACTATAAAATGTCATCTATGAAGCTCTCCTCAGAAATAAGTCAGTGGGATGGATGCCTAGTTAAGTGCATATAGGGTTGTGGTTTCCCTAATCACAGATAACCTACCACTATCCCAGCTCCAGTTAGAATTGTACTCTTAGCCTCTTTGTCAGTATAATAATACTTTTGTGTCAGAATTACTGGTATTTTGGGTTAAAAGGATTTTTGCAGGAGAAACTCTGCTCAGGGAATGCCCAAATGAGGCTCCTTTCATGTCCCCAACAGTTGGGAAAAAGACAGGTGCTCAATCTATCATGCAGTACCTCGGTTTTGAACTGATGATTTGCCGGCCTTCCAGCTAACAAGATGAGCTTCTTAACCGCTGAGCCATTGCAGCCCCATTCTTTGTCAGTGAGGCTACATCATAGTGCTGTTTTAAAAAAAAGTTTCTTAAAGTTTCATGAGTTAAGAAACCCATGATTAACCTAAGAACACTTGGAACCCATTTTTTCCAAAGGGGAGAGGAAATCAGAAAGGCCTCAACATCTCTTCAAAAGGTCGCTTTTTTGACATTGTTTCTGAATGTATGCATAAAATTCTCAAATTAATTCAGCAGCACAAGGATAAAGGTAACACATCATCAGAGTCACTTCTAACACTTCTCAAGAACTAAGTCAGAGGGATGAATGTGCTCTTTGGCTAATTATTGCTAATTAGGCAAGGAATGTTACGATGGACAACCTTGAGCTGCGCAATGACAGTTCTGACATTAATGACACTACCTTTTAAAGCACTGCTGCTCCCCCGCCCCATTTTTAGCTGGGAACTCTTCAATAGAAATAAAAGATTTTTTAAATTCATTTTAACATGTTACTGACATTTTAACCATACTTAAATGGAAAGTGCTTTGACATTAACAGAACCCAGAAATGATTTATTGTAGCATTTGTTAAAATTAACTAGTAACCCAGCACAAGAACACACTCTATAGCCCCGAGTTACACACAGCATTTGTCGTTGACGCAGATGAATGCGTCTTGCAATAGCACCTTTCATTGGTGTTAAATGTTCCATACAGTTCAGCAAAGTGCTCAATAAAAGTAAGAAATGGCAAATACCGCCTGACCCCTTCTTTACTCAACTACGGTTCCTGCTCAAAGGCAAAGCCCTACATTTTGGGCCAAGAGCTTTAGAGATGTTCTATGGGCTGTTGCTTTGCAAAATGAAAGCTTAAAAAAAGTCTTTATATTTCAAGGGAAATATATTTTTTAAAAGATACCAGCATAAAAAGGAAAGCTCGCTTTCTAAAGAAAACATAAACAAGCAATAGCTGTAAACATAACTATAGGGAAGCTCTCCAGTACATCACACTGTACCCATAATACCCATAAATAATGAGGAACATTTCAGCAGATTTACCCCACTCAGGGTAAGTAGAAATCCAATCCATAATGCTGATGCGTGTTTAAGATTTAGAATGATTATGGTTAGATAACATGAGATACAATCATATCTTGGTGACCATTCAGAGACTGCAGCTGGTCTAGAATGCGGCAGCTCGGGTAGTGATGGGGTGCGGGCATTATGCTCGAGCCTCACCACTGCTCTGGGAGCTGCACTGGCTGCCAGTATGTCTCCGGGTGCAATTCAAGGTGCTGGTCATTTCCTTTAAAGCCCTATAGTGGGCCAGGATACCTAAGAGACCGCGTCACCCTAAGAACGTTGGCCTGTCCCACCAGAGCGGATCGGAGGGGTTCCCTTGTTATCCCATCGGCTAGGGAGGCTCGCCTCACTAGTACGAGGAAGAGGGCTTTCTCTGTGTTCGCCCCGGCCCTCTGGAGCCTCCTCCCGATAGACAGAGCTCCTGCCCTTTCAGAAGGGCTTAAAGACCTGGCTGGTGGGGCAAGTGTGGGGTCCCAGGAACGCAGGTTCCCACGTCGGATGGCTGATTTAAGGGCAGCCACCACCACCACCCTTGTATCTGTATCTGTTTTTATCTGCTTTGCTGTTTTAATTTTTTTAAAAAAAATTATGAACTTTTAAGGTTTTAGATATTGATATGATTATAGTTTATCCATGACAGTAATTTACGCTGTAAGCCGCCCAGAGTCGAGTCTACCCGATTGGGGCGGGATACCAAATGTGAGCAATAAAATAAAATATAATAAATATCTGGACAGTTTTCTAAGAGATAGAACTCTTCCTGGCTACCTGGAAAGTGGGGAGGGGGGATTCTGTTGTATACAGACTCACAAATGGTGACTCAAAGCTCAAACAGCTGGCATAACATTTAAGAAGTATAAAGGGAAAATGAGTGAGAGACTTTTGTAAAGTGTCAGTAGCTGAAAATAACTCACTGAAAGGGTATTGCAGTTTCATTCCTCCTTCCCTTCTCCAGTTTATTAAAAACCAGCTTGCTGGATGAACAGCTCTAGAAATTTTTCAGGTCTGTGCATCGTGTGAACTTAGGAATTGAGAAGTGGCCTACAGGCATGTCACAGTGCTCATGTAGCGCCTGCCAATGTTTAATTTTTTTTAAAGAGTCTCTTTCTATCCTCTGGGCAGTGTGGAGAGAAAAGTAATTTTGGCATATATTAAGGGGCTCTCAAAACCCTGAAGCACTTATGCTATCACATTTATAAAAACATTATTATTTTTTGCTAATGGCAACCCTAATTAGGTTTTCAAGATGCAATGTTATCCTCCTTACCCCAACGTGAGTTTCCATGGCCAGGCAGAAATCTTAGTCCTTCTCTAACACAACCCACAAGATCACACCCGACTCACTATATCGATTTTGTTGCTATTTATACTTTATTTAGTTAATTTATTATTTATGATTAATTTTCTATTGTAAAGGGTTTTAAAAATATATATCTTGTAAGCCACCCAGAGGGGGGAAATATTCCAGATGGGTGGGATATAAATGTAATACTGTAAATAAATAAATAGATGCCACTGATCAGAAGAGTTACACTTAAGAAAACTGAAAAGTGGCCATCTGCATTCTGGGACATAGAATTCTTATTAAATACAGTTTTAAGCTGCAGACAGAAGATACGTGTATTCAGAGAGCTTCCACTTTCTAAGCCATAGCTATTTTATAACATGCTTTGCAAAGATTAATCCAAAAGTGATTATACAAATGTGATCAAAGTCTATTTAGCATTTAGGATCCCAACCCCCCCTTCCCCTCATTACCTTGCTGGAAGCATCATGCTTTTGCTTAACTGTTCTCGTTTTCCCTTCACTCCGTGTTCACATTTTATTGGGGGGGGGGAGGGTCATTATTCCTGTACTTTGCCTAATTTTGGCACATTTCTTGCTTCTTATGTATGCAAGCTGTTACATGAATGCTGTTACCCACCAATCTGTAAGAAGTGCTGAGGCAACAAGTTAAGAGAAGCCATGTAGATCTGTGTGTACCAACCTAATTCCCTAATAATGTTTCTCTTCATAAATGCATCAAATGTACAAGCGGATGCAAGCCCTCAGAGCTATCAAAGGGCTGTAACACCTTACAGCCAAAGATCCAGAGCTGTCTGTATTTGCAGATGTTTCCATGGACATGAGACAGGCATGCCTTTATTTCTGATAAAAGATTACTTGTTAGAGATTAGCTAAGAAACTGTACTGTAAAGGCCTTGTGTCTAAACTGGCCACATGTTTTCTATATATTATACTACACTTCTTCATCCATCTCTAGGCCAGATGTGAAACTGCCAAAATGAAGGCACCTTTTGGGGAGTTCATTCTGCAGTTCCTTTCACCTGATCTAGTGTGAGAAAGATTAGCAGGCAACACAAGGTTGCCATTACCAGGGTACACTCGACTGTGGTTCAAAAATACCACAATCTTCAAGGAGGCTCTTTCTCTGTACCCCACTATACTACACTAAATCATATCCATAGTTGGATCTTGTCCATTAGTTAATATTCCACAGTCCTCTTGTGTTGCCTTCTCTATGAATTATGCTCCATAACTCTTTTCAAGTCCTTTCTCTGGCAAAGAACCCAACTTTTGTGACCATTCTCCCAAGTAGGAAAACAGGGATGCTGTAGAGAGTAAGTTCAAAGCAAGAATTTTTACCTTGGTATCGTAGTGAAAGGGATTGTGCTGGCTTAGTGGTTAAGATGCTGAACTTGACGACCGGAAGGAAGGCAGGTCAGCAATCTGAGATCTGAGTGCTGCATGATAAAATGAATTCCTGACTCTGTCCCAGCTTCTGCCAACCTAGCAGTTTGAAAGCAAGAAATTACAAGTAGATAAATAGGTTCCACTTAGTGAGAAAGGTAACAGCATTCTGTGCTCTCTGGCATCTAGTCATGCCTGCCACATGACCACAGAAATTTCTGCAGATGCAGACAGTGATGGCTCTTTGGCTGTAAATGGAGATGAGCAACGTCCCTAGAGTCAGATACAACTGGCTTTCGAGCAAGGGAGACATTTACCTTTATCACAGTGAAAGGCTCCATTTTCCCCCATCTGAGCTGCTCTGCAATGGCACTCTTTAAACTGTAACAATTTGCTCTTTTAGGAAGTACAGTGGTGCCTTGCTTAAAGAGCATAATGCGTTCCACAGGATTGCTCTTTAAACGAGTTTGCTCTTTAAGCAAAACTCCATTGTAAGTGACCAATTGTGACTTCTGGCGGGGGGATTGCGAACCCCGATTTAGTTGTTAAGTGAGTTTTTGGTTGGTTTTACTTGTTAAGCGAGGCGATCATTCAGAGAATATTCTGCTCTTTAAGCGTGTAAGTCTCTAAGTGAGGTGCTCTTTATGTGAGGTTTTCCTGTATATGTATATATAAGAACAGCTTCGAAGCCACAAAGAAATATCAGACAGTGAGGCCAATTGCTTTTTACTTAGTCTGTCAGAAAAGAGGTGCATTCTTCATGTAATTATAAGCCTTGTTAACAGTGAGGGTAGTGGGCAGCTCTATAGCAACCATATTAATTGCAACTAATGGAGGCATGTTGAGGCAAGCCATGTATAATCCACAATGTCTTCTCCCTGTTTTAGTTTCTTGCATCCTTCACCAGCAAGTTCCCTTTAAAAAAAAATCAGTGGTTTGTTTTGTTCAGCTTGATCTCTCTAGGCCAGGGGTCTGCAAACTTGGCTCCCCAGATGTTTTTGGACTTCAATTCCCAGAAGCCCTGATCAGCAGGTGAGTTGATTTGAGCTTCTGGGAATTGAAGTTCAAGAACATCTGGAGAGCCTAGTTTGAGGAACCCTGCTCTAGGCCCTCAGTTTTTTCCTTCTTCTCTGATAATCATGAATACAGCACTTCACCAGTTATCACTCCTGTTCAGTCGAGCTCTCTGTGAGGATCTTCTTTTTGTGGGCAAATTGTTCTGGCTAATCTAATGCACCAATTACTTTTCTTACAGGGAATATAGGCAGATGAATAACATCAGTCAAAAAGCAGAACTAGCCAGAAGTAAAAAAAAAAAAACCTGGATGGGTAGCATTTAACTCCATCAAAGAAATTTTGCTAAACGAGAAAATCCACAAGAAACAACGCACCAACCTTTTTAATTCAACAGTACTACAAGTGGTCCTCTATGGGAGTGAAACATGGTCATTAACTATCAAGCCATAAGAACCATGGAAAGATCAATGCTAAAGGTTTCCCTTCATGACCACATCCCCAATGCCCAGATAAGAGAACAAAGCGGAATCAATGAAGCTGTTGCTGAATATCACAAACGAAATTGCGCTGGGCTGGACATATCTCTCGCATGACAGATGGGCATTGGACAGCAGCAGTCACCAAGTGGTATCCCAGAGGAATAAAAAGACCCCTTGGCAGGCCCCCCGAAAGATGGAAAGACCCAATCTTGAAAAGTTTTGGTCGAACCTGGAGAAGAAGAGCACGGCAATGAAACAGATGGAAAAGGAGTGGCGACCAGCAGGAACTTATCGCTTGATAGTCTGGTCAATCAAGGAATCAAGAAATAACATCAATGCAGACTATTCCAAAGAATTTCCAGCATGGAAACAACAATTTTGTTTTCTTTGAAGTCCGCATGTTTAAGAAAATAAATCTCTCTCCCACTGTGTGGAGCAGCAACATTTGAAAAGAATTGTCTTGCAGCTCTGTGGTGATATGTGGCAAATTTACCTCAGTGCCTATTTCTGGAACTCCAAATAACACTCATGGAGGCAGCTAGAAGAAGACAGCACAGGGTAGAAGACGACAACAACAACAACGGTCAAGGAAAGATCCCTGAGAAGAGAGATCCTGGACATAGATGGACTTCATGGCTGAAGAATCTGAGAGACTGGTATGGAAGGGCCTCAGAAGAACTGTTCCAAGGAGTTAAGAACAGGAAGACTATCGTCATGATGATAACCAATATCTGGAACAGGTACGGCAACTGAAGAAGAAAATATGGACATTTAGAGGATGTTAGTCAAATGAACCATTAGTATTAGTATCTCAAACTGATTGTTCTGAAACAATTGTATCAATATATACACATGTGAACCATAGAAAAAGCAAATAGTCAAGACAGATTAACATTTTGTTCATTTTTGAAATTAAAGTAAATCAGTAAGTGTTGTTAGGCTTCCAGATTCCGAAAGAGCAATATCTAGCTCTGTATAATACAAGATTTTATGATCTATTTTTTCAAGATGAAAAAGTACAGTCTATATTGCACCCTTATGCAGTCTGGAGCGTTTTGAATTGGTTGAGGATGATGGGACCTGTAGTTCAGCATGGCTGGGGGGACACTAGATAGTTTCCCCAGAATGAGCCATTAAACGTTCTTCAAACCAGTGGCATTTAATGGGAGCCGTAGTAGGTGCTCTAAAGAGGCTTTTGATATATCTCTACTAAGCAGAAGCATTTGCCTTTCAGTGGAGGCCTTTGATTGTGATAGGGATCAGTGGCCATGCAGGAAGACATTCTGCATCATTTAAAAATTATGCGCAAAGCAGATGAAAATGCAAATAGTTAAACTGGGATATTAAAACAGGAGTGAAATGGCCTCTTAGCTAATGTTCTTTGAATGGGCTTCCATACAGCAGCTCACAATTGGGCAAGATGTTTTTTTTTAATCCAATGATTTTACGAACGTGCAGTTTAAGACTAGAACCATGGCTGTGCCAAGATAGCTCAGATACACACCCTTCATACACAGCTAACTAAGAGGAATAACCAAATATTATCCAGAAATGGGCCAGGTGTGCTGTTGTTTTATACTACTTTGTACTCTATTAACAAGAAGGAACAACCAAAATTCCCCAGTGAAATGATGGCAACCATGCATTGGAGGGCACATAGGTAAAGGTCACCCTTGCTTGACATCCAGTTGTATCCAACTCTAGGGTTCAGTACTCATTTCTGTTTACAGCCAAAGAGCCAGTGCTATAGGCATCTGCAGACATTTCTGTGGACATGTGGCAGGCATGCCTAGACACCAGAATGCACAGAATGCTGTTTAGCTTCCTACCAAAGTGGTACCTATTTATATACAGTACTTGCAATTTCTTGCTTTCGAACTGCTAGGTTGGCAGGAGCTGGGACAGAGATGGGAACTAATTCTGTCGTGCAGTACTTGGGTCTCGAACTGCTGACCTGCTGACCAGAATTGTCAAATTCAGTGTCTTAACCACATGAGCAACCACAGTATGAGGGCACATACACATCACCAAAAAGGAGAAGAAACTGATTTTATTTTTTATCAAAATGCAAATGCTAATTGATATGTACACATAGAAAAGTGGAATTTTAAAAAACATTAAAATCCATCTCCCCTCAATAAACCCCATTATTTGAGGGCCTGCTAAATTTACCATCTGGAGTGGTGGCGGCAGCTGGTTTGACTATGTTAGCCAACATGATGCAGTTGTTCATTTCCCATCATATTTTCCAAAGACACAACGCTTCATATCTGAATAAAATTTACATACAGTAATACCTCGGATAACGCTAAGACTTGGTTCCACAAGTCTTGGTGTTATCCAATTTTTAGTGTTATCCGATGCATGTTAAAATCCTATGGGATGGATTGGATAACGTTAAAGCTCCATAGAGATACAGTGATACCTTGGATAACGTTTACCTCGTATAACGCTAAAATCGCATAACGTTAAGTAATCTGGGGAGGAGAATTGGATCGAATAACGTTAAGGTCCTATGGGATGGATCGGATAACAACCGCTAAAGCCTGTGCGGTTACAATGTATCTCTATCGAGCTTTAACGTTATCTGATACATCCCATAGGATTTTAACAAGCATCGGATAACACTAAAAATTGGATAACACCAAGACTTGTGGAACCAAGTCTTAGCGTTATCCGAGGTATTACTGTACATTGTAACCGCACAGGCTTTAGCGGTTGTTATCCGATCCATCCCATAGGACTTTAACGTTATTCGATCCAATTGTCCTCCCCAGATTACTTAACGTTATGCGATTTTAGCGTTATCTGAGGTAAACGTTATCCGAGGTATTACCGTATTTATTTCTCATTCTCACTCTTCCCCTCAATGTTCTGTCTGTCAGGAACAAAGTCAGGAGGTGTCATTTGTCACCTTTCTTGTTCTAGAAACATTTTCTGTCACACAAAAAATATTTTTTTATTGAGGTTAATGTGATATAAACACTGGCACACAAAGTGATGTGGGAAGTACTAAGGGTATAATTAAGGAGAAGCACAGCAGGGAGAGACCAGCCCCTTTGGGCAGAAACATATCCACTGAGGCATGGGAAACAAAAGTACTGGATTGTGGAAGAACAGCGAGGTCATATTACAGTCTACTTTCCCCTCTCCCTGTTCTTGAAAAAAGAATAATCTACAAAAGAGTTGGGTAACTGGGCTTCAAGGACCAGTGGCCCCAATTCAAATAGTCTTTTCTAAGTTAGGGTGGCCACATGAAAAAGAGGGCAAAGCAAAGCAATCACATTTCTATACCACCCCACACCACTTAGTGCCTTCTCTGGATGGTTCACAAGTTAATTAGCATTTTGCCCCCAACATGCTGGGTACTCATTTTAACAACCTCTGAAAGATGGGAGGATGAGTCAACATTGAGCCCTGGTCAGGATCAAACTCACGATGTTCTGGCTGCACTACAGCAATTTAACCAGTGTGCCACCAGGACAGGTTTTCCAATAGCTATAATATTTGCTTAGAAGACAAAATTTGCAGCTTTTAATGCAAGCTACAGCTGCTGAATTTTATTCCGCCATGCAATGATTAAGAGTACAGCAACCCCACTACCACCATGGCTGCAACTACATGCTCCGGGGGGGGGGGCAAGTTGAACCCAGAGTGAACCCAACGTCAAGCTCAACTGCAGTTTAAAATGGTGCCTAATCTGATTGTTTTCGGCTCTGGAAGTTTATAGATACATCACAGTAATGGGCAGTTCAGAAACATCCCTTTATTCCTCATCGGGGGTCTTCTCATTCATTCCTCACTTTCCCTATTTTCCAATCCTCCTCAGTTTTCTTTCAACCACTGTCATTTATTTGGTTTATTTTTACCCTTTGCACCTCCACGCGGCTCAACCTGTAATTAAAATTGCAGGATCATGGTGAATTAGTGGTTAAGATGCTGTGCTTGATGACCGGAAAGTCAGCAGGTCATCAGTTTGAGACTGGAGTGCTTTGCAACAGAGTGGGCTCCTATCTCTGTCCCAGGCCCTGCTAACCTAGCAGTTCAAAAGCAAGAAATTGCAAATAGCGAAATAGGTACTGCTTTGGCAGGAAAAGTAACAACATTCTGTGCACTCCAGCATCTACTCATGTCTTCTGCATGACCACGGAAATGACTGGTGACACAGACAGCCCTGGTTCTTTGGCTGTAAACAGAGATGAGCAAGACACCCTAGAGTCAGACATGACTGGCTTTCGAGACCTTTACCTTGAATTAAAATTGCACATCGAACAATGCACATAAATACTTTTTAAAATGTAAAAGGAAGGCAGAAGCTGTACATCCCACCATGGGCCCAGCCCTCCATGCCTGTAGGATCAGAGAACAAAGGAAAAGGTACTGTAACTTGGCCATGTGTATGAGTTGGGTGACGTCTATTCACAGTTAACCTGCAGTAAAAATACTTTCTCCACTGTATTGCCAATGTGTATAACTACCCCACCCTCCTGCAGCATGGGAGAAAAGAGTTACATTTCCCTTACCAGGGTTCTGCAAATATCAGCATTCACAACTGATATCTCCATTTTAAAAATCAATACAGTAATACCTCAGATAACGCTAAGACTTGGTTCCACAAGTCTTGATGTTATCCAATTTTTAGTGTTATCCGATCCATGTTAATATCCTATGGGATGGATCGGATAACGTTAAAGCTCCATAGAGATACATTGTAACCATAGAGGCTTTAGCGGTTGTTATCCGATCCATCCCATAGGACCTTAACGTTATTCGATCCAATTTTCCTCCCCAGATTACTTAATGTTATGCGATTTTAGCGTTATCCGAAGTAAACGTTATCCGAGGTATAGCTGTACTTTAATTGCAAAGATTAATTTAATGACATGTTTTGTTTGGCCCTGAGTCAGACATCAACACTGTTTTAAACTGGGAGACGACTGGTTGATTCCACAATGCTGTTTCCCCCCAATGTGACTCATTTATGAAGCTTCCATATAATAGATATTTCTGTTTCTATTTTGTTTAGGCCCTCTATAGAATGGTAAGTAAAAGTAAACATATTTAAGTAAATTAGGATATACCGTACTTTATTTCGCTTATAAGATGGCACACAAATTACAAAGTACATATTTTAATTAACATGCACTGAAGCTATTTTACAACTCTTTGAATTGACAAACCCGAAATATAGTTTGACATGAGGAAAAATGCATGGAAATCCTCTCTTTTTTCTGCAAACTTTTCTGGGGGAGGAGCATCTGGAGTTATTGTAATGGGAAATCTCTCCATGTTAAAACCATAACCAAATATTAGGACCCACCACTCATATCTAGTAATGGACTCCAGAGGGGAAATCCCAGAATGCCCTAGAAAAAAGGGTAGCCAACCTTTTTATGTCGTGGGCCTGACCACACTCCTGGACAGCTGAACGGGCTGGACCACACAGCCCGGAAGGAGACACATTTACGACAGCTGTGGGTGCGTTTGTGCATGCGTGGGCGTGTTTTACAGATGATGTAAATGCACCTGCTTCCACTTCCAGGTGCGACGGAGGTACCGACAGGCCGGATGGAATTGTGTCGAGAGCCTTGTCCGGTCCGCAGGCCGTAAATTGGGAACTCCTGCCCTAGATATCCAACACATGCACAAAACAATAGCTTGGTTTCTACCAACATCATTTTCTAGGTTTGGATTCATACTTGCCAATTTACTGCACACTGATACCTCTGTGTTTTAAATCAACATGTAAAATGACTCCTTGGACCTTTTTCTTTGTGCATATCTTTAGCTGCTCATACGAAACCGTGGCTGTCTCTGATTACCAAGAGGATGTGTTTCTTATCTCAGGAACGCACACCTTGCAACAATCTAACTCACAATCTACCATCTTTTAGCTGGATTTGAATCCAGGCTGACACCTGCTCCCTTCATAATCCCTTCTAAGATTGGCTGAAGCAAACTAGGCATGGAGTTATTGTAAATGGGGAAGAAGTAAGGAGCCCTTCCATATAAAACATATCACTGTTACTGCATGGTGAGAAATTAAAACACAATTCCACTTGGGAAAATTGACAACTGGAGAAATGACACCTCCTTATAACAGGGTTACTCTGTCTGGAGCCAGAGTTCAAAGTGCTGATTTCAGTACTCTTGCTGAATGAAGCAGCTATGGAAACAGCATTGAGTTTTATTCCTCACTTGTTTATTTTGACCATTGTTTTATAGGCCCGGGAAGCAGAATATTCTGAGATTTAAGCAGCTGTGTGCAGGGCACCATGGGAAGGCGCTGGACAGGGAGTGGTGGGGTCGCCTATTGGGGGGTTGGGGAGAATCCCATACATTGCTATTGGCGCCCCAGAGCATCAGAAGCGAGGGCAGGGAGGGACAAAGCCTGATTGGCCGATATACCAGCACACGCCTGGATTTAAGCCCCTGCACTTATGACAAATTTTGACCCCAAAACTCTTGGCTGCCACCAATGAGGATAAACAAAGAAGCAGCAGCAGCTTCTGTCTTACACCTGGAACAAGTGTGACACCCACAGGGCTGCTTTATAGGCAGCTTTTCAGAATGCAAACCGTACCTTGGGAATTAATATCAATGTGTGAAATAAACACCAGATTATAGTGTCAACCTCCACAATGTATATCTTGAGCAGAACAGGCATCCACCATTTATTTTATTTTAAAGTAGAATTGGCATCAATTTAGCAAATGGCCAATTTAGCTTTCATAAATTTAGCAAATAAAACCCCTAACCAATTGACAAGAGGCAATTTTAACTGCTGAGAACACTTGGCAGGAATTCTGGCCCTTAACCACTAACTCCCCATTCCCCCCTCCCCCTTCTTCCTGCAGTTAATACTTACACAAAGGAAAAATTACTCAGAACTGTGAACAGAATTTACAAATTAAAAGAGAAAAATGACTCATATTAGGTCAAACAACTTGGTTCACCTAGTTCCATTATTATTTATAGCAGGCATGGGCAACATTGGCCTTCTAGATCAGAGGTGCCCAAACTATGGCCTGAGGGCCGGATCCAGCCCAGATGCCAATTCATCCAGCCCACACCACCCTTGTTGCTCCTGGAAGTGGAAGTAAAATGCACCTGTACGGCTTCTGGGAGCGACGAGGGTGATGTGGGCCAGATGAATTGGCATCAGGGTCCGGATCCGGCCACTGGGCCATAGTTTGGGCACCCCTAGTTTAAGCAGAGAAAATGACAGCCTAAAAATCTATCTCATCCTGTTGCAAAACATATCTGTTGCAAAACAGAATGCAAGGCACATTTTACGTCTGCTTCCAGTGGAAGGAACCATGTGACTGGCCCACTGAACCATGGCCCAAACATTTTGGCCACCCCTGTTCTAGATGTTTCTGACTTGTGCTGCCTATAAACCTTTACCACTAGTTCTGATAGCTAAAGTTGACAGGAGACAAATGTCAAAAAAACCTGGAAGGTCTAACCCTATTCTAGGTCATTTGCACTGACTCGCAGCAGATTCTTAAGAATGTCAAGGCTGTGTCTTTCCCAAGTCTACCTGAGGATTGTAGGTCATGAGCTATAGTCCTTCACAAG
This sequence comes from Furcifer pardalis, assembly GCA_030440675.1. Taxonomy (NCBI): domain Eukaryota; kingdom Metazoa; phylum Chordata; class Lepidosauria; order Squamata; family Chamaeleonidae; genus Furcifer; species Furcifer pardalis. The sequence goes on from CP126896.1 coordinate 58,980,365, forward strand.
AAAGAGAATGTGAGTGAAGTCTCCTCACTACCAGGATTGCTCATTTTCAATCTCTTCCCCACATGACTGCTGTTAGTTGTGGAGCGGAAGGAAGAAGTCAACTCAATGAAATACCACAATAACAAATCCATTGAGCCCATTGACACACCATGATGCCAATTTCAACATCTTGATCTCCATCTTGAGGCTTGTTTGTTTTAAAGTTTCTAAGGCTATCTTTACCTCATGTTTATCTTTTCATCCTTTCCCAGAAATGTTCTTTCTCTATTAAATATGAAGATGCTGAAGAAACAAAAACATTTCTCAGTCAACTAATTTTAGGCGAAGGACCTTCTCAAACAAAATGTCTGCTGAGGAGGAAGATTGGGTCAGTGAGGCCTTTCTGTCTCCACAACCTCCATTACCTATTCTTCATTAGGTAAAGGTCATCCTTGCTCAAAAGCCAATTGTATCCGACTCTAGGGTTCAGTGCTCATCTCTGTTTATAGCCAAAGAGCCAGCGCTGCCTGCATCTGCTTCCATGGACAAGGATGATTAGACACCAGAGTGCACGGAACATTGTTTACCTTCCCACCAAAGTGGTACTTCTTTATCTACTTGCAACTTCTTGCTTTCAAACTGCAAGGTTGGCAGGAGTTGGGACAGAGATGGGAGCTCACTCTGTTGTGCAGGACTCGGGTCTTGAATAGCTGACCTACCAACATTCCAGTCATCAAGTTCAGAGTCTTAACCACTAAGTTACCACAGTCTCCATTACCCACCAGCAAATTTTCTTTGATTAATGTCATTTTAAAATGAAATTCAAAACCCTCTGCATCCATGCTAAGCTTATAGTGGCAATGTTAGGAGCATGGCCATGTTGAAGTATGTTTGTTTGTTTTTAAAACAGGCATTCAAATGATAAGAGTAGCATTTTATGCCTTGACTCCACTGCTGCAAAGCTGTTCATTAATTTCCTTTTGGTAACACAGAGACTAAATACAGTACATAGAAGGAAGTAGCTGCTGTGACAGAAGCTGTTTCTGTGTAACATTGTTAATGCTACAAGGTCACTGATTTTTCACTGGAGATATAATCCCTTTCTTCTATCATTTGGTCAACAGGAGACTTTCGCCTGCATGCAAATAAAGTGCTTGTCAACTAACCTAATTATAAAAGAGTTCTGCCATAAATGTAGATGTGACTGTAAGTCTGGCTGTTCTAATACACCACTAGTACAGATATGAATTTGAACCCTCAAGGACCAGGATTTTTAAAAACCTTGTATTGAGTGAGTTCCAAGTTATCATTTTTCACTCTTCAAGGATTACAGTAAATTGAAAGTTAATAGTATGCCAGGATTAGTATTGTGGATACCAGAGTTGGTAGAAAACCTTAATGTATATTTCTTGCATTTACTGCACCATTGACATCTTGTTCAAGTAGGAGTGCAACAGAATACCCACCTTGCAAGTCTACTTCTCTGAGGATTCTGCCAAAATAAAGTTACTCTTGGTGATTAACATGTCCTGCTTTTTTATGGTTAAATAGAGGGACAGCATTACAAATCAATCCCTGGAGTTTAACATTAAGTCTTTATTTATAGTACAGTATATTAAAACTATTTTAAGCCCACACAACCAATCATTTCCTTCCTTTAACATAAGACTTTACTGGAATTTGTCAATTTCTTTGTGCTATGAATTGTTTGGCATATTTTCAGCTCTTGGCTAAATCACACCAAGGCCTTTGAAATTTCTAAGCATATGGATAGGCTCATGAAGTAATTAAACTGCAGTTACACATTTTGGAAATGTTGTGTTCCTTCTGGATCAGCCCCAGCTGTGCAATGCCTAACCTGATGAAATTCCTGTCAAAGTCCAATGCTAGCTACATCCGTGAGGTTTCGGTGGTATAATAAAGCCAACACCCACCTTTGATTTCAAATTGCAATACATTTGCATTCATGTAGGTTATACGACTGCATAGAGCCCTTTCCACAATGAACAGCTTCCCTCTTTTCTCACATAATTGGAAATCAGAGGGGAAATATCCTGAGAAGTCTGATGAATAAGATTCCTAAATATCTGGCCAATGCTAACTCAAAGCAGCCTCACTGATCAACTCTCATCTGAGGAAGAAGAGACATATTGTCAATTAATCTGTAATATTTTAAAAAACACAACCAAGTGTTTTCATAGATCTGCATTTAGAAAACGCATAATTAGAGTTTATAAAGTGACATAAGCATTTAATTGCCTGTTAAATCCCAACAGAGGTATAGTCTTGAAAGGAAATAAAGCACATTTTAAACTCCCACAAGGAGCTTCTTCTTGCTTGTAGGGGATAATGAATCCACGTTTTTGGAAACAAGAAAGTTTGGCTTTCTTGTGTCCTATACTGTCATATTACAGACAAACTTGCATTTTCATTCTTTTCTTCCTGTAGCCCAAATGGCTGGTTGCTTCTTAAGCCATTAATACCAAAGTCAGAGGATGTCAGGTTGAACAAACAATGTCCTACCTGTATCTTTCTTTTAAATGGTACTGATGTTTGATTGAAAATACCTGAAATAAATACTGATGAAATCCCAAGCCTCACTCCTGGATGTATTTCTTACAAACTGCTGAAACAAAGTGTACATCTGCCTACTAACTATTTGCAACACAACAGAGCAAAACTTCACAACAAATCTGAATAGCAACCATAGATTACCAGTTGTAAAAAAAAACCCACATAGATTTATATATTCATCTGTTATTCTATCTAATCATTGTGTATCTCTGTACCTGATAAGTATAAATTGATGTCAAGAAGTCTCATTCTTATGTCTGTCGAAGTGGACTTGATCCACGAAAGCTCACATTAAAATACAGCAGTTAAGTCTTTAAGGTGCCTGTTGGGGCTGTTGACCCTAATTTGGAATTCAAGGTAACTAAAATATTTAAGTAGTAGTTTTAGCTGTTGCAACAGAAACACACACACACACGCACACACATGGACACACATGCATGCGTGCACACTCGCACACGCACACGCACACACAGGGGATACCCAACACAGAAGATAGTTGGGTAGTGTGGCTTTCTTTAAAAAGTTTGGAAGATCTCTAGTGGAGGATGTATAGAAAAGTATGTACCTTCTACATTTTTAATTTCCTTTGCATACTTAAGATTAGTAATTAAACATATAAAACTTGAGGGTTTTTCCACATACTGGATTACATTTCTAAAGTTTTCCAACCAGTTTCTCCTTTTGGTTTTACATTACCGGTACATTCCACATAGCAGAGTATTAGGTATCTGGTTGGGAGTTAGATTATTCACTGTGAAACCTTGACAGGGATTGGATTTGATGATCCATAAGGTTCCTTATAAAATGGTGTTTTAAGGTTATAATTATGATGATTTAATAGATTACAAATATTGCCTCCATAGAATATGTGAAGTTCTCATTCACATTTAGTTTCATTCTGTGGCCAACTGATCACAGAACAGCATTATGAATGAAGCTTCCTGAAATGTCAGTCCTCAAGGCAACATTAAGGCAGCTTTTCATGGGTCAAAGTTCAAGTGGGCTTCATTTGGTTCTTACTCATTATCAAAACAAAAATATGACTTGAAAATGATAGTTATTCATTCACTTTCTGTATCCTTGATTGCTTGTGTCATCTATTTGTTAAATATCTATCCATCATTTGCATATCTAGGGGCTGTGGTGGTTCAGTGGTTAAAAAGTTCAGCTTGTTAGCTGGAAGGTTGGCAAGTCGTCAGTTCGAAACCCGGGTACTACATAACAGATTGAGTGCCCATCTCTGTCCCAGTTCTTAGGGACATGAAAGGAGACTCATTTGAGCATTCCCTGAGCAAAGTTTCTCCTGCAAAAATCCTTTCAACCCCAAATAATTTCTGATATGAAATTATTACAGTGGTACGTCAGATAACGTTTACCTCGGATAAGGCTAAAATTGGATAACGTTGGGGAATTTGAGGCAAACATTTGCATCGCACAACATCAAGATAACGTTGTGAGATGCAAATGGTTTGCCTCAAATTCCCCAATGTTGATTTCTGCCCCAAAACCTGCAGGGCTGGACCCTGCGGACTTTGGGGCAGAGATCTCCTCTGCCGCTTGGGTTGGGGGGAAGAACGGGAGTGGTTCAATCCCCAACCCAAAGGTAAAGGCAAGAGAAATTCGCTCTGCCTCCCCTGCTGAAACAACAGAGTGGGCAAGACGAATCCCTCATTGTTAGGTTTGTCTTTGGCCCGAGAAAGGCTTGCAAACCTAACAGTGAGGGATTTGTCTTGCCCACCCTGTTGTTTCAGCAGGGGAGGCAGGGCGAATTTCTCTGCCTTTGCCTTTGGGTTGGGGGATGAACCAGAGCCCTACTCCCCCCCCTCCACCCAAAGGCAAAAGAGAAATTTGCCCTGCCTCCCCTGCTGAAACAACAGGATGGACAGGACAAATGGCGTGGCTGGGAAGCCGACCAGGGGAGTCCCATCCAGTTTCCCAACATGCAGCTGCTATGAACCGCGCAGTGGCGACGTGTTTGGGAAGCCGGCCAGGGAGTACCCAGTCATTTTCCCAGCCACACCGCCACTGCGCACTTCATAGCAGCAACGTGTTGAGAAGCCAAATGGGGAGTCCTCGGTCAGTTTCCCAAACACGCCACTGCTATCCCAAGCAAGCGATCACCCTTTGCTTGTGGAGGGAACATGCGTTCACTCCGCAAGCCAAGTGGCGGTCCCAGGCTGGGACTGTCAGTTTGCTTCAGGAGGGAGGACACTTTCTCTCTCCAAGCAAACTGGGTCGACCCCCTGTACCCTTTCCTCTCCGGAAAGGGAACAAGGTTTTTTTTTAACTTTGTGTGATCAATGCATGGCACAATGTTAAAAACCGGATAACGTTAAGACTTGTGGAACCAAGTCTTAACGTTATCAGAGGTACTAGTGTACAATATTTGCATATCTTGCAGTGCAATTCTGATTTTCCTCCAATCAGCATAGCATGACATATCTGGAACTTTCTATTTTATTTTTCCAACAGCCCAGCAATGAGAACCATGTGGCTGCAAAGCAGCCTTGGGAAGTTAACTTTATGGGTGAACAGGAATGACAATAACTGGGTGTCCCTAAACCTGAGTGGAGAAGGAGGCTAAAGTCCAGTAACTGTGAATTAGAGAACATTTGGGTGTTTTGCAACTCCTGAAAAAGATGCCTTTCAGCTTGAGGATCAGGATTCCTAAAAGAAAAAGAAAGAACAGTGGTGGTGGTGGTAGAGAGGCACTTTAAAGCCTAAAGCCCTGGGGACAATGCTTGGTGGAAGGACAATTAGTAAGCAAAAGCGGGTGTAAATAATACCAGAGCCAGCCTGAATTCTATTTAAATGGGAACAAAGGAAATACAACCTAGTTAAAGCACAGAGATCCTCATAACCCAGACCACCTGGAGAAACAGCTTCTGTGCTGCAGGACTATTTCTGAGGTTGTTGTGCATGGTTGGTTAAAGGGTACAATTCAAACCAGAAGAAATAACAAGAGGCAATAAAAGGGTGTGTGCTTTCAAAACATTTAACAGAACACACAGACAAAACAATTTTTTCACTCTCTGTTCTGGAGTCACTTACTAGAATAAAACAAGACCAGTTGTTTAAACTGGTAGGCAATAGAGATTTTTAGGGAACAGACTTTGTTCCCAGTTCTTCTTTTCCTCATGCCTGATGTTTTCATAGATCAAAGTAGTCCATATTAATTCCACTCTGAACCTCTCAAATGAGAAATACACAAAACACAAGAATGCTTAACCTTTGAGTTGATTTAATGTAATTTATGGGTAATTGATTGTCCAGTGCCCTTCCTAAACAAAACAAAAAGTGATGGTTCAGGTTTTTTGAACCTCAGTGAAGCAAAAACACAAGTAAATAGCCCTTCAGGACTGCAACTGATAAAGCACTCATTCTTGGCGGCGGCGGCAGCAAAGCCAGCTGAGGGCGGCCGAGAGTGGCCATGAGCGGCGCGGCTCCTCCGGCCGAAGTGGAAGAGCCGGTGGCGCGGCGCTACGAGATCAAGCGGCGCCTAGGGAAAGAGGCCTATGGGGTCACGTGGAAGGTGGTCGACCGCAAGACCGGGGCGACGGTGGCCATGAAGAAGATCTTTGACGCCGTTCGGAATCGGACCGACGCGCAGAGGACCTTCCGGGAGATTATGTTCCTTCAGGCTTATCCAGGAGACCATCTCTGACCAAACTACGTAGTACTCCTCTTTGAAACCCCAGTATGACTTCTTTGGGCCATCACAACACTCCAGCCAAGGGGAAAATACTCTGCTCACACCACCACTTTTCTTGCTCCCAAGCCAGACAAGGGTGAAAACTAGGCAAGATTGAATTGCCTGCCCTTACTCTCTGGTAGCTTTTCTAAGCGATGGTTGCATGTTTGCTTTGGCTGACGGGGAGCGTCAGACCACTGGATAAAGCACCCCAGAATAGCTAGCAAATGCGTCAGGAATCAGCTTTTGGCTTACAAATGAAAAACTTACTGTGTAATCTTTGTATTGGGTAATGATTTTATTGTGATTATATTGTTTATTGTCTACTCTGTACTGAGTATTGTTTGTGGATGGTATTCTGATTATATTGTTTATATTTATTTTATTGTACTATATTTTATGATACTGTGATATTGTATTATTGAACTGTTACATTGTATTCTATTGTATGTTGTGAGTCGCCCTGAGTTGGTTTTCACCAAAGTAGGGCGGCATATAAATCGAAATGAATGAATGAATGAAAAGAACAATATTTAAAAATAGTAACAGGCATGATCTAAACTAGCATCAAATGATGGGATAGGGGCATTCAATTTTTCTCCACTCTCTTGCTCCTGACTAACCCACTTCCCCATACAGTATTTGCATTGGAGAAACTTCTTGCATGAACAAGACCTGTTCTTGAAATCCAAATAGTGGTGATGGTGGGGACAGATGGAGTGGGACTGGATTCAGTAGCCATGAATGAGAACTTTAACAGATTAGTATCTACAAGGGAGGGCTCGCAGAAGAACCACAATTTGCAGCTGCCAGGAACTATTTTGTAGGCAAGAGGCAACATACAGTAAACCCACCTAACTTCTCCCCTTGGTATACCTTTAAATCTTGTTGAAATTCAGTTCTTTTAGATTTTACTTACACAGACTTCCATTAAAGCAATGGAATAGAAACATTACCTTGGAACATCAATACTGCAGTCTCGTTATGCTTACAGGATTAGCATCTTGGCAGAATAATTAAAAGACATATTTTAGTCAATGCTACCTGCTTCAATACCATGGAATTATCTTCAACTCCATGGCACACATATTTGGAATCTTGATCACTAAAGAAGCATTGTACAATCTGCTCAGGGACTACAGCTCATATTATCTTCATTTTGATCATGAACAATATATCTTTGGGCAGGAAATTAAAGGCGCCAGTATCTTAGGATATTAAACCCATGCCTACAAAATGCGAAAACGCTGCTGATGCCTTTTCAGAGGATGTAACTTGAGCCTGCCATATAAATCACCAAGAAATCTGAAAGTGATTTATACGTACATTTCAGCACATGCAGATTTTATGCCTTAGGTACTTCATAAATGCCCATATAGCTGTAGGACACAATGTCAGTTCCATTTATCCTATATTACATTCTAGACTTCTGTTACAAAAATGATTCATATTTTTAGATGTCTAAAAGAGGAGCCATGTTTTTATCATTACATTTGTCTGGACGAGCTCTGTTATCAATTCTGAAACAGATGAGAATAAGTTGAGAAGATTGTATTGCATCATCTCTTGTGGTTTTATATAGTTTTATAAAGACTAGTTTTATATAGACTAGGAATTTAAATGCAGGGACAAAATATTTGTCCATCCGGCACAGTACAGACTTCTTTTACTGGAAGGGTCAATCAAGCAGAAGTTGATTCTATCATCTGCTACCTGCTCCTGTTAACTTGAAATACTCCTATTAACATGAAATGCTGGGGATTGAACTTCAGGCCTACCACATTCAAAGCATGAGCTTTACTCCCCATCAGTTAGTTAGTGTCAACATCAGTGGTGGGATTCAATTTTTTTTACTACCTACTCTGTGGGTGTGGTATGGTGGGCGTGGCCAAGGGGAAAGCCCTGTATTGCACCCAAATTAGGACTACTTTATTTCAAAACCTGGATGGGCAGGGCCAGACAGAATTTCTGCTACTTGTTCTGGTGAACTGGTATGAACCTGCTGAAGCCCACCACTGGTCAATATGAAACTAGGAACAGGACTTTCAGCTTAGGGCATATGGAAACAAACATGGAACAACATAAGGTTCTTCTGTGTGCCAAGTTCCCCATTATCAATTCTGAAACAGATGAGAATAAGTTGAGAAGACTGCATTGCATCGTCTCTTGTGGAGAGAAAAGTTTTATATAGACTAAGAATTTATATGCAGAAATAGGAATTTTATATTTATTTATCGTATGATAAATGTCAGTTGTCTACATTAATGTTGATATATACAGTAAGCACAAACTGTCCATCTCAAGTTCCTAGCTAGAGTTCCACGTCTAGGTTTGAAAGCCACTGAAGGGCTTAATCTTTGGCCCTATGCAAGTCCTCCAATGTGGCTCCAAATGTGTGTAAAGGACACTTAAATATACAGTAATGAGGTCCATGGTTTGGTCTTCTTCACAGTCACATTGGAGAGAGGACTTCCATCCCCATGTGAACAGTGGCTCTGCAACTACCACAGCCAATCCTCACAAGGTTTATTTATGCGCCATCTTCCAAGAGAGCCTTGGAAATGCTAATGATCTCTTCTTGATGAATGAAAAGGACATACAGTAATATCCCGGATAACGATTGTACCGGATAGCGCTAGAATCGGATAATCTTGCATCGGATAACGCGATTTTTACCGTTATCCGGTACAATCGTGTGGGGGTGTGTGGATTGGGTAGAACATCTACCCAATCTAAACACACACCCCAGTGCCTGCCTGCACGATGTTTGGAAAGGGTACGGGTCCCCGTACCCCTTCCAAACACCGTGCAGGTGCGCGCGTGTCAGACGGGGTTTGGGGAGGATACAGAGATCTTCCTTGTATCCTCCCCAAACCCCGTCTGACAGCGCGTGCCTGCCCGCACAACGTTTGAAAACAAAGCCACTATTCAACAATGAATGATAACTGGAAACTAGAAAGGCAAATATTTCTACCTTTGGTTTAAAATACAGTAAAACACTGGATAACGATTGGATCGGATAACGCTAAAATCGCATAACGTTAAGTAATCTGGGGAAGAGAATTGGATCAAATAACGTTAAGGTCATATGGGATGGATCGGATAACAACTGCTAAAGCCTGTGCAGTTACAATGTATCTCTATGGAGCTTTAACGTTATCCGATCCATCCCATAGGATTTTAACATGGATCGGATAACACTAAAAATCGGGTAACACCAAGACTTGTGGAACCAAGTTTTAGCGTTATCCGGTGTTTTACTGTAAAAAGAAAATCATTAAAACGTCCAAATCACAATATTGGTTTGAATCTTGGTGCCAATTGCACAAGTTAAGAATTAGCAAAGGCATATGCTATTGCGCCCCAAGGCATGTGATGCAATGCACAGCAACAAATATTTGCATTGGCTTCTTTGCTTCAAGCACTCTCCAGCAGAGATTAATACCTACTGCATTATGACAGTGAGTATACCACTGGTGCCGCAGTGGGCATACTATTGATGGTGCAATGGTTAAATTGTTGTACTGCAGCCAGAACATTGTGAGTTCAATCCTGACAGTGTTCAAGGTTGACTCCATCTTCTATCCTTCTGAGGTTGGTAAAATAAGCACTCGGCATGTTGGGGCAAAATACTGAACCACCCAGAGAGTGCACTAAGCGCTATGTGGTGATATATAAGTGTAATTTGTTTGCTTTGCCATACCTAACAGGATTTTTGCAGAAATATTTGCAGTTAGGAAATCTAACCTAGCTGCATCTCACATATACAGGAAGCCTACTGTACAGGCAAAAAAAACCCTGCATATGCAATAGTTTACCAGAGCAGCCCTAGATGTCCATCTGCATTGCTCTGGGTTTGTTAATAGTCTTAATATCATCCTATCATTTATTTGTTTCAAGATGGGAAGGCATAGTTTTACCTCCTGGTGTAAAACAGTGTCATTGTTAAAGCTCTATAAATGCTCACTGAAAGCTGCTTGGTTGGCAGCCTCTATCTAGGGGAATCACAAGCATATGTGAGGCTGACAGTTTCTAAGTCCTGGCTTAGTAAAACGTCAGCAAATCAAACAAAGCTGAGGGCGATGGATTTCCACTCAGGCAGAAAATACATTTTGAGTGACCATCTGAAGGAGCAATTTCCCCAACTCTCCACATCAGGTCCCTTTCTATACAAGACCACAGAGGCCAAAGATTCCTGGAAAAATGCCCACAAATCCAGGATAAAAAAGACATTGAAGTACAGAATGAAGACGCAAAAATACTAAAACAGAAAAATAACGGAAATATCTATATAAAAAAACAAGACAGCTCAGCAGTGAAGAGGAAACTTCTTGACAGGCATATATATACATATTGGAACATTGCTATTCTTGCAGTGGATTAAAGGAACTGAGGAACATTTGAGGCAAGAGAACAGGTTTTCTATCAAAACCTACATAACTCTAGGATGTTCGACACATGGCTCTGCATAGGATTAAGACTCACTTTGCTGGCAAAATTAAAACTTGCGGGGGAGGGGGCAGACTATTACTATGGCACTTTGAAAACTAACCAATTTGTTTTATTGTGAATGTTTGTGGATCAAAGTCCACTTTTCAGACATATCCAAGGCTTCTGTATTTATACATCTTCCCATACAGGTACAGCATAGATAGACAACAAGGAAGGTGACACTGTTAATGAAAGCACTACCAAGACATTGCTTTAAAGGTGACATGTCCTTGCCAAGTAGATTCGACTGTCATAGAAATGCTAAGCGTTGTTTCTGGGCTAGAGGTCAGAATATGTGGAACAACTGTATTGTCTGTACTGACATTTGGTCCTTATGATTCCCTTCCACCTAGAGTTTATATTTCAATAGAGGACACAGTCGGAATATTCCATGTGTCTGAAAATGCTGACCCATAAAAGCTCACACTGGAACAAATCTATGTCACAATTTTGCCCTTTTCCTTTCCCCTTTTAACTTTGCCAACATGCTGAGACAGATGAAAAGGGCTACTTCTTTGGAAAAGACCCATCTGTGTGGGCCATAAAACTGAAGAAAACACTGATCATATTTAATTCCTGGATTGACTGGACCTTTCCTGTGTTAACCATTGTCACTTTGTCTATTATCTGTATTCTCACCTAGTCATGGGGTAGGTATTAATATACAGAACTGGGAAGTAGATTTCGATCAAAAAAAGCTTGTACTGAAATAAAGCTGTTTAGCCTTTAAAATGCTAGATCCTTTTCCTTTCCCCCTCTTTTGCTGACATGCTGAGACAGACTAACATAGCTACTTCTTTAGAAACTGGACTTACTGCATGTGACTCCCTTTTATTCTCTTTTCCCATGTATCACGACAAATGCCCTACAAAAACTCTTTAAAGCATCCAAAAATGGGCAGACTTTGCTGTCCTTTCCACTCTGAAAGCTCAGAAAGAAGTGTAAACTGTTAAGAAAGAAAGTCAAACAATCCAGAGCAAAGTACATATTCTTATTTATTTATTTATTTATTTATTTATTAAACAGTAAGACACAGTGAGAGAAGTTCTTTTAATCTGGTATCCTCAGATTTCTTTTTCTGCAATTTAGTAAGCATTACAGTTCTCAGTCTTTTTAAGAATATACATTTCATTTATGGCTCTCAAGTATGTAAACTGCCATCTTCTATATAAAAAAGAAGAACAAAATGGGCAAATAGACTTCAAAGTAATTGAAAGAACTTCAAAACAATATGCTTAATTAATTCCTCTCAATCCTTGCTACATAAAATTTGAATAGTACAGATATTTTTAAACAAGGATTTCATTTGGCTAATATTAGTGGTAAAAGAAGAGATAAGTAAATTACTAATATTTCAGCAAGCATTGTCAGCTTATCTTCCAAATCGAAGTAGCACTCAGTATCATCACTCAGTATCACGTAAGAGAATCCAGCTGTGTTTGTATTGACTCCAACTGTTTAAATAAAAAAAGTTAATATGTTTAGAAATATGAAAACAAAACATGAACAAATAAGCAGAGTTCATATGATTTACCTGTGAGAAAGTCCTACAGTCCCAAATTATGCATGCATTTTGCCTGAAATACGTCAAATTTTAAAACAACTGTCGGCTGAATTGAGCTACCATAGTTATTTAGCTATACATTTACAAATGTTTCTTTTTACAGGTGAATTTAACTTGTGAATAAACACAAATAAGATATGCCTTCCTGACATAAATCTATTCAGAATATAGTCTGTCCGTTTGTTACTGTTGAGATTTAAGAGCAAGGTAGAGGACACGTCACCTTGTTCAAAGTCATTCTAAACAGGAAATGTAAAACCCGTATTCAGTTACTACATTAGGTTAGACATAACTCAAAGAGACAGTGCTTTGGGGGAATAGAGCCATTATCTGTTTACAAGAAAAGCTCAAAGCAAGAACAATTAGAAAACAAAGAATCTGTTAAAAAAGTCTTATTAGGACTGGAGAAAAGAAAAGAAAGTCAGTTAAAAACAACAACACAAATACAGACCTTATTATAGAATGCAAACAGTTCTTCATGACTGAATTCCACAATCAATTTTTCCATGCTCTGTAAAAAAAAAAAAAAAAAAAAAAAAGGGGGGGGGGGAGACCAGAAATTTAGACCTTATATATTGTTTCTCTCTCCAACAGTGGTTCCCAAAGTGGGGCCCATGTCCCAAAGAGTGACTTCAATTCCCAGAAGCCTAAGTCAGTACATTGACTGATCAGTGCTTTGGGGAACTGACTTAGGCTTCTGGGAATTGAAGTCCAAAAACCAAAGTTTGGGAAACACTGCTCTACAACATTCTGCATACGACAGACCTCTTCACCTTTAAACTTTGGCAGCATGGGATGTAAGGAGAGCTCCAATATTTCACCAAGCGTCTACTGATTGTGATAGATCACATTATGAAAAAGGATTTTAGTCACCACGATCATCTTTCTTTTGGAAGTTATTCTGCAAGCTGTAATAACATAGACACTAGGAAGAAAATCGTTTCATTATCTTTTTTTTTAAAGGAGCATCTAAAATACAAGATTGTATTTCAACTTTCTCAGCAGTCATGAGAATGAGTAAATGCCATTATAATGAAACACTGGAGGCTCTGTATGTGACTGAACTCACATATCCATTAAATAGCATAACAGCACAGAGCCCAACACTTCAAATTAACTTCTCACAGTTATGATCTCACAGTTATGATCTGAGTTTGCCAAGTCATTTCAATAGATATATAGGGGGTTAACACCAAAGTTTGTTTAAAAAAGTTTAAATATCAAGTGCCTCACATTTGTTTTTGTTGTTTATCTTTCTTCTTTTGTTGTGAACATAGTGTCAACAAGGCATTTTTTCATATGGTATCTAAATATGAACAAGTGTATAGCAGAAGGGGGGAGAGCTTACTGGATACTCTTAACTTGCCTAATTGTGTGTATTGTTATCATTTACACATCCAAATTATTTTAAATAAATTTTGCTTGAGTTAATTTGGAGCTGGTGCCCAGAATTCCGTATTGATGTAAGCGTAAGTGCAGAGGCTCAGGTTGCAGGAGTAAATTGTTCCTAGTTAATGAGTCACTGTCTGTATTCCAGTTCATGCTCCAGTTGTGTGACTTGGCACACAATGAGGAATACAAGCGGCTATTTGTTAACCACTAGCAATTTCTTTCTGCCGTTTACCCCACTGCATTTATGCTGATGTAAATAACCAATATGATTCTGGCCACTATGATTATGCTTATTATTAGTGTTTGTCTCTGTAAATTGCTTTGAGGATAATGTGCTCTGGAAATTGGAGCGTATAAATAAACTGATTAGTGCTAAATACTAAAATCAAAAATAGCAACTGATGGAAATAACGGTTCCAAAATGATGGTAGGCAATAATTTTGCATGAACAAGCTTATGTTATCTTGTGGAGGAGTTAAAATAATTGGCTTTAAATTATTTCTATTTATTTATTTTTCATATTTATAGTCAGCATCAGGCTCTAACTGAGTCACTGAAGCCTGTTTCAAATATGCTTATCTTCTTAGGTGAGTAGTACATCTGCAGTTGCTTTTAGCTATGTAGCCCCGTTCATTCTCAGACTTCTGTCTTGACCAAGGAGCTGAGGGTGTATACAGGATTAGCCTATTTTATCTTACCACCAACTCTCTGGGATAGGTCAAGAGAAAAATAGCCAGCCCAAGGCTTCTCATAATTCCAGTGCTCTGTGCTAAATCCAAAATTGTGCTATGTACGGGCACGTTTTACTTCCACTTCCGGGAACGACGAGGGCAGTGCGGGCCGGCTGAATCACAGTAAACCAATTCACGTGGATTCACAGGGGGCTTGGGCTTCTGGGAATTGAAGTCTAAGAACATCTGGAGTGCCAAGGTTTGGCATCATGGCACTAATGTAACAAGACTTTTCCCCTGTGTCTGGAACCCTCTGTGTCTCCCTCCTGAAATCCTGTTCTGAGGATATCCCTGTCTTTCAGAAAATAGTTTTAAAGCATACAAGGTATGGGAATGGGACTTCCTTTCAGTTCTGCACTACTTCCCACCCCTGTATACCACATTGGCATTATTATTCCTACAGAAAAACTGACAGTATTTAAATGACTATGATTTATTGTTTTAATCAGCTGTCCAAAGCACACTGCTGTGGAAGGGGTATATTTAACAAAATAACCAACTTATGAAATGAAGTACAGTACTAGTTGCACTGTTGCCTCGTTTAGATTAATGTTATTAACTTTGAAAGTCCCCATTGAACTTAGTATTTAGCAGTGAAAATATTTAATAAACTAACTTTGTCAGGAGATCCCAATATCTATCAATATTCCTAAAAACAAAACATTTTAAAAGAATAAAAAAATAATGACTTTAGTTAGTTGCCAGTATTTTAAACTCTAAATATTAAAAGCCTAAAAACATACCAAGGTTTAAAAAATGGTGTACTGAAGCATATTACTCTAACGTTTAAAATATACCATATTTGCCGGCATATAAGACACATCAGAGTATAAGATGCACCCTGTTATTACCAAAATAGCTCACTGTAGCCCACTATATGCAGTACAAGACACACTCCATTTTCCAGTGTATTTTAAGGGGTGGGTGGGTCTTATATGCCAGCAAATACGGTAATTGCTAGGTACAGTAATACCTTGGATAACACTAAGACTTGGTTCTGCAAGTCTTGGTGTTATCCCATTTTTAGTGTTAACTGATGCATGTTAAAATCCTATGGAATGGATCAGATAACGTTAAAGCTCCATAGAGATACATTGTAACCACACAGGCTTTAGCAGTTGTTATCCGATCCATCCCATAGGACCTTAACGTTATTCGATCCAATTCTCCTCCGATTACTTAACATTATGCGATTTTAGCGTTATCCGAGGTAAACGTTATCTGAGGTATTACTGTATATCTTTGTTAAATAAGAGAACCTCTCATAAACCTCTCATAAAATGGGAAACTTGTATCAAATCTGTTGCTGTGCCAGCCTGGATAAATAAGCCCCTAAGATGTTAGAAGATGAGGTTGGCTTTATAAGCTTTCTCTCTTTTCAAACCAAGGGAAGGAGGTGGCAAAAAGTTTGCATGGATTGAATTTCACGACTACTACTTCTGAGAAGTTGTGACTAACACATAGACCCCCAACAGTATCAACCCTTTAATGTGAATATTAATAGCCATAAAATCACTGGGGACAGCATGTCTAGTTCAACATTTCCCCATCCCATCTTCAGAAAAAAGGATTCTTTCTACTAAGTTAGGGAAATGCATAAAGGACCAGTCATTTGTATGAGAGACTGGTCTTAACTGTGATGTAGAGAATAAAGCAATGCTGGGAAAGAAAGAGTGATTAAAAAAACAGAAGTACGGGAAATTGGGTTCTTTCTGCCATGATTCCTGCTGATTCTTTCTACAAGGAGCATACTATGGTAAAAGGAAAGAAAGAAGATTTGTAAAACATTCTGTCAGGTTTTAAACCAAGAATACATCAACAAGTGGCTTCAGGAAGGAAAGGGGCTGAAGAGAGGATCAGTTTCTAAATTACATCTTCATACCCTCTCTTCCTAGTTTATCACCAGCAATCCAAGTCAATGCTAAAACACAATTATGAAAAACAAGCACAGAAAGTATTACAGGAAATTTGTTTCTTCACGCTAAATAAACACACAACTTGGCCAATCTGCTTAACTGTCAATCAAGATTTGCTGTTGGCTAACACGGAGGCTCACTTGCCAGAACTAGATAATTTCATTCACACAAAGTTACTGAACAAAAACTTCAGTGTACAGTTGAGGACAGCAATTAAAACATTAAATATACAGGCTTTTTTAAAAGTCGGACTGTAAGAAAAAAGTCTGCTTTAAAAATCTGCTTTATATTTAAAAAATACTTATGTGATATCCTTAAAGTTGGAATTACTTCCTTATCAATATCGAGTAATAATAAGAGGTTGTGGTGGCTCAGTGGTAAAAAAGCGCACCTTGTTAGCTGGAAGGCTGGCAAGTTGGCAGTTCGAGACCCGGCATAACAGATTGAGCGCTCATCTCTGTCCCAGCTCTTGGGGACATGAAAGGAGCCTCATTTGGGCATTCCCTGAACAGAGTTTCTTCCGCAAAATAATCATTTCAACCCAGAATAATTTCTGACATGAAATCATCATCATCATCATCATCATCATCATCATCATCATCATCATCATCATATTTATCGTCATATTCATCATCTAGTGATTATTCCAGCCAACTCTGGGTCAGGGAATGCCTATGCTTCAGTGTCCATCAATTAGCTCAGTATACAGTAATACCTCGGATAACGTTTACCTCGGATAACGCTAAAATCGCATAACGTTAAGTAATCTGGGAAGGAGAATTGGATCGAATAACGTTAAGGTCCTATGGGATGTATCGGATAACAACCGCTAAAGCCTGTGCGGTTACAATGTATCTCTATGGAGCTTTAACGTTATCCGATACATCCCATAGGATTTTAACATGCATTGGATAACACTAAAAATCGGATAACACCAAGACTTGTGGAACCAAGTCTTTGCGTTATCCGAGGTATTACTGTATTCACACTGCATAATTTTTATTTCAAAACTTTCCCTGCCTTTGGTGACACAATGCTATCTGTCCCTAATAACTGATGTTCTTTCCCTGCTTCTCTTTTTGGGGGAACATATTTGGAAAGAGATGTATTATAAACAGTATATTCTGTGGATCAATATTGTACCAGGTAAACACTCCACAGTTCAGTTTGGACTAGGTGAACAAGACTCTCACATTAACACTCATAATACATATAATATTTGAGTTCTATATGATTTGTGATATTGGCAGCAGAAATTACATTGCCTTAAAAATCCCTCTGCTCTTTTCTAAATCCCAGACATCTATTAATTTAAGCAGAAGCAAGAATTTTTTTTCCAAACCAGAGTTTTAGAACACACTATCTTATATTTTCTTGATCTTTTCTTTGATTTTTCTATGCTATGCCAACATTTCCTTTTCAATAACGTAAGGTTTGTATTTAATGAAGATTTATGGGAGGAAATGCTTTTGGCTTTACTATAAACATAATATTTCAAGAAAATATAAGCTTAGGGAGACCTAACAGCAAATTTATTAAATACCTTTCCATAAAAATATTTCCATATGCCTATGCTGTGTGACCGACATAGTATTCCAGGTATGGACTCCCATTCTGTATGTATGAAGCTTAGTTTTATATTCAACGCTATTAAAAAATGAGGAAATGCCTCATCTGTAGTACATGTGACTGTTACTAGCTAGGCCAGGGGTGGCCAAACTACAGCCCATGAGCCTGATCCTGCCCACAATGCCAAATCATTTGGCCTGCATCGCCCTCAGAAGCAGAAGTGAAATGTGCCTGCAAATGCGCAAAACACTGCTGTAAATGCACCTGAGACTGTCGTAAATGCGTTTATTACAGCTGTGGGTGCATTTATGGAAGCGTTTGTGCATGCGCTGGCGTGTTTTGCTTCTGGTGGGAAGAATCACGTGACTGGCCTGTGGCCCAAAAAGTTTGGCCACCCCTGAGCTAGGCAAAATCATATTTTGAATCAGCAAATTATGAAAGCTAGCAACATGCTTATGTTGCATTTTAATTTACTGTTGTAAAATGCCCAGCAAGGGGATTTCTCTCTCTCCAGATGGACAGTATATAAATGCATTAGATAAATAAGTAAGTAAGTAAATAAATAAATAAATAAATAAACATCATTGAAAATGAAAATGTATTTTTTGCAGTACAATGGTTAGAACAATGATGGTGAATCTTGGCACTACAGCTGTTCTTGAACTTCAATTCCCACAAGCCCTGATCAGCAGGAGTGTTGACTTGGGCTTCTGGGAATTGAAGTCCAAGAACACCTGGAGTGCCAAGGTTCGCCATCAAGGGGTTAGAATCTCACAGCCAGTTATTGACATTGTTGTTCGGCAGCTTTTGGATCTGCAACTTCACAAGCTTTGTACAAAACTTAACTAGAAATTACGTGATTTGGAGTAAGAGGATAATGCAGACTGGATTTTAACGTTTTCCCATCAAAATCCTGCACAGAATTCCTTGTGGAAACCAATCTGTAAAGCAAGATCTTAAACCTCCTAGAACCGTGAAGCCCTTGAGATAGCCAGGAAGCTCACCAAGCCCTTCAAATAAGCTTGAGCACAACATGTCCCATCCCTACCCAGCACAGAGGTATGGGAACAGTAGTCCACACATCCAGAGGTTATTAGGTTGTGAATTGGAGTAGAAAATCATAGTATAAATGATCCCCTTTGGGACTCAATTATTTATTCAACAAGAGTATTCCACACACACCCCATCTGACCTACAAACATTGATATGAAAAATGAAAGTCAGAAACATGCAGCTCAGCTGTAAATAAACCCAACATAACTTTGGCAAATATGAGATGGGTATTAAACAACTCTTACTACCATAGAAACAGTTGGGTTTTTCAATAGTTTGATGCTAGAAACTAATTTAACCCTAGTCATATCTTCTATACTAGAAGTATCAAGTCATTCCTCAAGTGCAGTAAATTTTTATTAATATTAAAGTGTTGTGACCTATCCAAACTCTCACCTAATCCCATTCAAACATTTTAAAGTATAATTAGAATGCAGTTTGGTTTTAGATCCCATAGTTCACAGTTTAGTGTAAAGCTTCCTTTGAAATTCCACAGTTCACACTGTTTCTTAGAACTGTGCTCTAACCATATGAATCTAAGGCTGAAATCAAGTTGTCATTCGGCTTGGTGTTTGCTTGAGAATCCCAGTGCAGACTTGTTAATTGCTGGTTAGAAGCTAAAGGATGTTTCATCCTTTGCTTTCTGCCTGTACAGCAAAGCTCCTACATTTCAGCCACTATTTCTGCTAGCAATACTAGACTTATTCCTGAGAACCCAAAAGGTAATGAGACATGCTGTAATGTCATACTTTCACCAGGAGCAGCAATAATTATTCAGGCCATGTGGTGATATTCTTAAGTTATACTCATAAGATGGATGGCCTTGGCTTTACTATATGGGTCTGCTAGGTTCACAGTCCCATCATGTTCACCAGACATCTCCAGGTAGGGACTATACACATTGTCAGAAGTGTAGCGTGCCTTGCCGGGGCCCCGTATAAAAATTTGTTTGGGGACCCTTAGGAAGGGTAAAGATTTGTTTTGCTTACGCACGTTGGGGGCCCCCGTGGCCCGGGGGCCCCGTATAATTGATACGGCAGATACGGCGGTAGCTACGCCACTGCACATTGTGGACATTGTTTTAGTGACAATGATTTCAAGGTGTAGAGACACTGCATAAAACAGCAGATTGACACACCAAGTCTTCATCAGTGTTGGGGGGGGCAGAGAGGGGAACAAGCCCCAAAATGATGGGATGAGGAGATGAAAATGTTTTCTCCCTCTTTTGCCTCCCAATCAGAGTTTTCATAGGGCTTTGATGTGTAGGTGTCTGTTACTCCAGTAAAGGTAAAGGTCACCCTTGCTCGAAAGCCAGTTGTATCTGATTCCAGGGTTCAGTGCTCATCTGTTACTAGCTGAAGAGCCAGCGCTGTCTGCGTCTGCAGACGTTTCCGTGGACATGTGGCAGGCATGTCTAGACACCAAAGTGCATGCAACACTGTTTATCTTCCCATCGAAGTGGTACCTATTTATCTACTTGCAATTTCTTGCTTTCAAACTGCTTGGTTGGCAGGAGCTGGGACAGAGAAGGGAGCTCATTCCATCATGCAGTACTCGGGTTTTGAACTGCTGACCTTCCGCCTCCCAGTCAGTATCTTAACCACTTGAACCACTGCAGTACTCCAGTCAACTGTGACAAAATGTCATCAAGATCTGTCAGTCTGGTTTATAAGGATTGGTTTTTAAGTAAATTGGTGGCAACGGCTACTCATGTCCAAGTATACATTTTTTCTTGAAAATCATTTCCAGGAAAAATGCCATGGGCATGAATTTGTTTAAGGTGGATCACAGCTTGCCATGAAGTGACCCACACACTATGATCACAGAGTCATCCCCTGCAGCCCGTATGAAATGAGACATGCAGGATTTGACACTAGGACCGCAATGGATTGTTGCAGCCTTCAGGATATTGACGAGGTGTGCCTTCACAGACAGTCCACCTGGCATGGCCTCTTCTGCCTCCATGACCATTGGGAATCAGAGTAGTGAAGTGGTTTCTTCTTTTCTCATTTTGCCATTGGTCCCAATATGATGGTTTCCAGTGGCATTTCCTCCACTGAGGGGGACTATCACCCCACCTAAAGGGGCACACCTGGCTGTAGCTGTTGGCCCCTTTAGGGAGTCATGTTAATTACTGCCACCCAACACTTGGCATTGAGTCGCTGGCTATACAGTCTACTCCATTACTATAGTGGTATGTCCAGCCAGACAAAAGGTAATAAAAAACTTAAATTTAGTCTCTTCCCCCTTTTCTTTTCACAGTGTAGCCTTACTTAATTCTCAAAATTAGCTGAGAAATTGGATTAACATGAATACAAAATGTGATGGCATGGACCTCCTTGCTCTTAGCATATGGAGACTTCTGGGAACTACAGATCAAAACAAAAGTAACTATTCCAATCTGCTGTCCTCAGTTGTTAATGGAATTCTGTCAAAAGGCAAACTGAATGGTCAAGAGCTGCGTTCCTTCTGTACTTGTCCTTCATCTGACTTTTTTTAATTTTTTAAACACAGCACATACTGAACAAATTAGGTTACAAATATTGCCGATCAGAACAGAGAATTCATTAAATGCTGTATAAAAATATGTCTCTGTGTGCAGATATGCAACTATGATTTAAAAGCTCACTATGAAAGGGCTTTGCTGAGGATATCAAACACAGTATATATGTTTGAGTTGCGTTTGAAAATTGTTAAGGCTTGATGTTGCTCTATAATGAGACTTTTTACTATTAAGGGAAAACCATTGATTAAATTAGGAAAGATATTCTATTGCAACAATCCTCTTTTACTATGTATTACTATGTTCCACAAATTATATGTTACACATTGAAAACTGAACTTTATTTCCTTATCCAAACACATTCTATTAGCTGGAAGAGCATTCATTTTAATCACATTATATTAGCTAGAGATTTGAGAGAGAAAGAAAGCAAAAAAGGAACCTCTGCTTCCTTCTATTAGGATTCATTTGTATGGGACAGTTATAGTTTAATCCACAGGAATAAATCAACATGCCATTTTGTCTGTCAAATTACATTACTGCATAAATTCTGGAGTAATGAAGTAATTTACAGCACAAGGGAGAAATGCAATAAAAATGTTGAGTCCAAACTTTTCAGCTATTTTTCTATCATCCTAAACCTAAACGCAAGAGGGGGAAACCTCCAAGCACTCCTCTTCTCCTTTGCTTTTTGGGATTACAGCACATGAGCCCGAAGCGCAGAGGCAGCTGTAACACTTGGCAAGGTGTCTGTTGCACAACCAGACACATGGCAGACTATATCAAACAGCTGCAGCCACTTCCATGCCAAGTGGTGTAATGGCAATAACACGATGGCCTTGAGATTACTACCGATATCTTGGGATTTACTGTTTTCTCAAAAGAAAGTGATGAACATGGCTCAGGGAAGAAGCACATACAGGTTTGAAAATGTTTTGGTGTGACTATCAATTTTTTTCAGCCCTAGCCAAGAAAAGCTGACATTTTATGCCTAGGTTCTCATAGGGCAGTGGTGGTGAACCTATGGAACACATGCCAGAGGGGGCACTCAGAGCCCTTTCTGTTGGCATGTGTGCCGTTGCCCCAGCACAGAGTTTGCCTCTTCCCTCTGCCCAGCAGCCTAATGTGAGTGCTTAATCCCTCCCTCCAGTACGGAGTTCATCCCGCCCCTCTGCCCAGCAGCCCAATGGGAGCGCTTCCTCCCTTCCCCCAGCACAGAGTTTGCTCCGCCCCTCTGTTTGGGCATTCGGTCTCTAAAAGGTTTGCCATCGCTGTCATAGGAGAAAGCTTACATTAATTCTACTGCAGCTTCACTTAAGCATTTCTCAGTTATGTTCTCAAACACTCTCTTCCCTTCCTACTGATTATTTTTAAATTTGTACCAAAGATCTGGATTAACCACTAAATATCTGACCTTCTGAAAACTGATCATGAACAGAGCTTGGAAAATGTGCCTTGCATCTAGACTTCAGAGATTTAGAAAAAGTCAACTGCAATGTGGTCATTCTAAACCAGGAGTTGTAGCATAAAGGAACAACTTTTCCAAGCTTTGAGTTTTGAACACTCATCTCCATCTTTTGGGCTCAGTTCACCAAACAGAATCAACACTGTCCTGCCTATGAATGCTGCAGCACTTTGGGAAACAACCATAAATACTCAATCTTTAGCATGAGGCTTTTGTAAGGCAAGTCCTAAAAATTCCAAAGTGAAGGAGATTTGCTTAAAGTCAATGAATATTCTATACCCACAGTGCATAGAACAAATACAGGTAAAAATCTCCTTTGCTCGAAAGCCAGTCGTATCTGACTATAGCATTCAGTACTCATTTCTGTTTATAGCCAAAGAGCCAGCGCTGTCTGTGTCTGCAGACATTTCCGTGGACATGTGCCAGGAATGCCTCAACACTGGAGCACACGGAATGCTGTTTACCTTCCCACTGTAGTGGTCCCTATTTATCTACAGTAATACCTCGGATAACGTTTACCTCGGATAACGCTAAAATCGCATAACGTTAAGTAATCTGGGGAGGAAAATTGGATCGAATAACGTTAAGGTCCTATGGGATGGATCAGATAACAACCGCTAAAGCCTGTGTGGTTACAATGTATGTCTATGGAGCTTTAACGTTATCCGATACATCCCATAGGATTTTAACATGCATCGGATAACACTAAAAATCGGATAACACCAAGACTTGTGGAACCAAGTCTTAGCGTTATCCGAGGTATTACTGTACTTGTAATTTCTTGATTTCCAACTGCTAGGCTGGCAGGAGCTGGGACAGAGATGGGAGCTCACTCTGTCATGCAGTACCCTGGAATCGAACTCTGACCTTCCAGTCAGAACAAGTATACACTACACAAAAATCAATAGAAACTTTATGCCTGAGCTTTTCAAAAAGTAATAGTTTCCTGAACATTGACGGAAACAGATTAAAAAAAATTGGATTGACGCAAGCTTTATGGCCTTTGTAAGAGCAAGACCAAAATAAACCTCTCTGCTTGACTTTCTGGATTTCTAGTGTGGATAATATAAATGCAAAGCTTTGCTGACAGACTTTAGTTTATCTAAGTAGAGTTCTGAGTTTCATATTACAGGTACTGTTTTATTCTGAGGGAGACAATTAGACATGGAATTTTCAAAATTCATGGATTCCCTACAGGAATTCTCCTTGCCAGTCTTCTTAGGAATTTAGCCAAAAAATAAAGAGACACAATCAAATATCCAGACATTTGCATTATCTGCAATCACCTTCAGTTGAGATATAATGGCTTGTCTCAAATATGAAAATAGAGGAAGTGACTAGGTGGGGCTAATTTCTACAGGAACTGTAAGGCATTATGGGTCTGGTGAGCTCCCTATTATGCTCCATATAGTGTACCTCTCTGGAAACTACCAGGCTCATAATGTGTTGAAGTACACAAGGAGCTTAGCCTTACCTCATCACTCCACCACCCCCGACACCAGACTTTTCCCTTGGCCAGCCCCCAGCCTTAAGGGAAGAAGGAGCAGCTGTGCGGGGCGGCCAGGAGGCTACAAGAATGCTGCCGCCGACACCAGACTTTTCCCTTGGCCAGCCCCCAGCCTTGAGGGAAGAAGGAGCAGCTGGGGGGGGGCGGGAGGCTACAAGAATGCCGCCGCCGCCGCCGCCCCGCCGCTGATACCGGACTTTTCCATTGCCCAACCCCTGGCCTTGAGGGAAGCACGCCGCTGCCGCTGCCACCGGACTTTTTCCTTGGCCATTTAGCCTAGAGGGAAGTGGACAAGTCTGAGTTTTTGAAATGTATCCCCCACCCCACCCCCACCTAGTGTATTGCTTTGGAATGTATATTGCTTTTGAAATATGTATTGCTTTTGACATATTTTTATATATTGTATTGATGTAATAATGTATTGTGTTATTGTTGTGAGCATTGTCGATTGGGCGGCATATAAATCCAACAACAACAACAACAACAACAACAACAACAACAACAACAACAACAACAACAACAACAACAACAACAACAACAACAACAACCATCACCATCACCATCACCATCACCATGTCCAAGATAAGCGTTATATCTCAGATGAAAATGCTTAAAGACACATGAAAACACTAGGGATGTTTTAACTAAAGCCCCCAGAAGTCTGGCTGGAGGAATTCCTGCAGACTTTGGGGGCTGCAGTCTCATCTATTTTTGGACTGGTATGTCCTCAAGCCTATGCCAGCCAGCTTTCTTTCAATTAAAATTCAAAATGTCAAGATCACATTGGAAATAAGCTAAAAAATTAAAATGAGCATCTGGACAGGGAAAAAATGAAGCATTACACCAAATCCATTGTCAGAAATCTACTGCTGAGACTCCAGATCAGGAGATCCCAAACTTTTTATGCCATGGACCTGCGGCAAGGGCAGCTGAGTTTGATCACCAATGCTCTAGATCAGTGGCTCCCAAAGTGGGACACACACACCACAGCAAAAATTCAATTCCCAGATGCCTAAGTCAGTTCATTGGCTGATCAGTGCTTTGAAGAATTGACTTATGCTTCTGGGAATTGAAGTCCAAAAACCAAAGGTTGGGACTATCTGCTCTAGATTCAAAGATAACCAATTCTTCTGAACAGGAGGGGTAGGATTCTGTAGTGAATCTCAGCATGCTAAAGTTCAGATCGGGCATCAAAATGCTTGTTAGACAATTCAAATTTTATCTGGAAAAAAATCCAGACAAGCTCACATTAAACTCTAACAATTAGCCTTTATGGTACCACAACATTTTCCCCTTTATTTTTGTTTTTGTCTGATATGTGTACACAGATTAATATAACTACTTCTTTGAAAATTCTTTTTTCTCCCTTTCCATTTGATCAACAGAGAAAGAACCAACAAGCCTCATTGTTATTCTCACATCTTCAGTACAGCTCCATTAAAATGGAATACTCATGGAGATATTAACATGGTGCACAAAACTATTACATTAGGAACATTTCCAAGACAGAGAACACTATCAGAATTAGCTGAATTTTCATCTAGTAAATTATACAAATGTCTAACTGGATAATCTTGCACACACTCAAGCTAATCCTGCCATAATATGAAATATGTGTACAATAACACAGTAAAATACAGGAGAATGTGTACATCTCAATTAGTCATATAACCTTCAATAGCACTGTTCATATAAGGCTAGGATTCCCCCTCCCCAATTCTAGAACGGTAACATCAACAACATCATAAAACCCTGGACCACCCACAAAAAATTAGACAGCACAGGCAGGCGAAATAAGTTTCATATTTGCAAATCGCAGGAGGAGCTCACTTACTTATTTATTTACAGTGCATTTTATGCCACCTTTCTTATGGTGAAAGGACTTACGACATCGTTAAAATAAACAGGAATTTAAACAAAACAAAATACATAATTAAAAATAATTAAAAGGCTATTAAACATGGTAATATTAAAACACTAATCAAAAGCAGTTTAAAAGATACAAAACCATTGAAAAGACGTTAAAAAGGACATAAAAGCAGCAACTTTAGGGCATCTAACCATGTTAAAATTGGATATTAAAAGCCTGTCTGAAAAAGAGGGTTTTCATTTGACACTGAAAGGACAGTGTGGTGGCTTAGTGGTTAAGACCTTGAAATGGATGACTGGAAGGTTAGAAGGTCAGCAGTTCAAGACCTGAGTGCTGCGCGATGGAGGAAGCTCCTGTCTTTGTCCCAGCTTCTGCCATCCTTGCAGTTTGAAAGCAAGAAATTGAAAGTAAATAAATAGGTACCACTTTGGTGGGAAGGTAAACAGCATTCCATGCATGTCTAGTCATGGCTGCCACATGTCAATGGAGACGTCTGTAAGCGCAGACAGCACTGACTCTTTGGTTATAAACCAGTGCTTCTCAAGCTTTTTTGGCCATGCCCCACCTAAGAATCTCTTAAATCTTGACACACACCCCCGTGACATATAATTCTTATTATTCAAAAAGTGAACTATTCATGTGGAGAAAGCCTAAAAGACTCATTCTCAAATTGCCCACCTTAAAAATCAAATTGCCCCTTTGTGGGGCATATGCCCCATGTTGGGAACCATGGCTGTAAATGGAGATGAGCACCAAACCCTAAACTAGGGGTGCCCAAACCTTTTGGGCTGTGGGGCGATCATGTGGTTCAGGGAGCCCGCCATTAAAGCCCGGGGGCTGGGTGCAGCCCCCGATGCCAATTCATCTGGCCTGCATAACCCTCATTGCTCCTGGAAGCAGAAGTAAAACACGCCTGTACTTCCGCTTCCAGGAGCGGTGAGGGCTTCGCAGACCAGATGAATTGGCATTGGGGGCCGCACCCAGCCCCCGGGCCTTAGTTTGGGCACCACTACCCTAAACTCACCTTTTGAGCAAGGGCAACCTTTACTTTATCCTTACTGAAAAGACAGAAGAGATGAGGCCAGCCTAGCCTCCCTTTTTATTCAACTGATTGTACATCTCCCTCCATGCCCAGGTCATTATCATAGTCACTGCACAGAAAACAATGTACAGCACAGAAAACCAGATCCAGGACACACCCTGCAACATGATACCACCTGTGACAGCCCCATGGTTGTCATGGACAACATGATACCACCTGTGACAGCCCCATGGTTGTCATGGACAACATGAAGTCTTGATTTTGGAAGTATTGAAGACAACATTTATTTATCTTATTATAAAAAACTGCAATCTATACGTCTAGATTCTGTTCTGTTTAACTGTAACTACTTTGATTGGAAGAGATATCATTTGCATTTATTCTTATTTTCTTTTTTCAAATAGCTTTTACTATTTAATTTATATAATGTTATTATATAATCAACAAACAATAAACAGAAAAGAAAAGTAACTGTTATAACTAAATGTAGTTAAAACTAATATCTGGAAGGAAAACTGGAAAGCAACTTTCCAAGATGGAAGCCTAGCAACACAAAACTTCCTTTTAACTGAACAGACTATACATCTTCTACCACCTCTCCTATGTGACAGTGTTAATCTATTTCAACAGCACTCATTTTAATCTAATCATCAAGATATGTAAATATTATAAACATGCCAGGTCATTTATTTCAATCTGGCTGAACCATTTTTTCAGGGGGCTGAGAAGGCCTGGAGTATAATCCATGTACTATACGCCTCTATTTTCCAGGCCATCTCCACAGTGTTAAAGAAGAAAGGTTAGTGGTCTCATGAGCATATAAATAAGAAACATTTCCAGTTTTAAAAGTGTCAGTGTTCTCCTTCGTGTTGTTTGGGGATGCACACTGATGGGTTCTGCGCCTGCGCTGAATCCTGAGCGGAGCTGGAAAGCTGATTGGATAAAGAGTTTTGAATGTGGGACCGCCCACCATGCCCAACCCCTTTAGGCGCCATTTCGCGCTTTCCCCTCAGTTTGCTTTTTTCCGCTGCGCAAGCAGGAGCCTGGGAAAAAAGCTGTGAGTACTTTAACTGAGATTGTCTCAGAATCTTCCAATTTTTTCTAACCTACAATTTTTCTCGGACCAGGGGACTTGATCCCTTGGTCCTCGTGTGGCTGGGGCTCACCCTCAGCCGCCGGTAAAAAAAAAAAAAAAAAAAAAAAACCAAGAGAGGGAAACCGTTCTTTCCTGCAATCTCGTGCCGGGGCCTCCCGGCCGGGATAATTTTTTCTCTTCGGCCATCTACCTCGGTGGATGGCCTCAGCAGCAGCGTTCAAGCAGTGTCCGTCCTGCAAGAGAAAGTTCCCTAGTTCGGACGGACACGTGCCTTGCCTCCGCTGCCTCGGGGAGAGCCACCAGGTCCAGACCTGCGAGGTGTGTAGAGGCTTCTCGAAGGCCGCTATCAAGAACCGCCAGTACCGCCTCCAAGCCTACCTCATGGAGGCCGCACTCGCACCACCGCCTCCCCCAGCTCCAGAGCAGGCCGCTGCCTCAACGTCTGCTCCTTCGACCTCCGCTCCTTCTTCACGGCCGTCGGCCTCCGAACTGTTTAAATGGAAGAAGGAGCAGGAGAAGAAGAAAAAAGACAAGAAAGAGAAGAAGAAGCGTTGTAGCTCTTCGTCTTCTCTCCCACCGACCCCGGGACCGGCTCACCCCTCGCCGCCACGCTCCCTAGCATCCGCCCCGGTTGCAGCCCCACCTACGCCGGGCAGGATGCCGGTCGATGTCCGGGAAACCACCACACCGGAGAGGGCCCCCAGCCCTCCGCCATCGCCAGAGGCCCTTCCACCTCCACCGCCGCGACGATCTACCTCTCTTCACGACCATTCCGTGGCTCCTGGTCTGGCTTCCGAAGCGCCACCCCAGTTGAGCCTCATCGCTCCGTTTATCGAGGCGATGGTGCGGAAGCTGCATGCCGAGCTCCAAGGCCCTCGACCGACACCATCCGAGTTCGTGGAGCACCCTCTGCCTCCCGAACCAGCCACGGAGGCACCACCGCTCCGTGACGAGGGTCCGGCACCGAAGAGGCAACGAGTGGAACAGGCGCGGTCGGAGGCCTCTCTCCCTCCGTACCAGCTGCCTTTGCCGGGGAGCGATCCGAGATCCGCCAGGCCGTACTGGTCGGACTCGGACCCCGAGGCCTACCTGCCACCGCCCAGCGTCTCGGAGCGGTCAGGAGGCTCCAACGACTCGTCGGACCAGGAGGAGGAGGATCGGCCACCACCGGTTGCGGTTGACAAATCCCCGGACGATAACATCGGCTCCGTCCATGGCTCCCAACCGGAGGACCAGAAAACGTACACGGCCCTCATCACCCGCCTCGGATCCACGCTGGGGATCCGGGCGGAGGCTCCCCTGGACGAATGCGAAGATGTCGTCTGCGGCATGGCCGACCGGAAGGAGCTAGTCCCCGTCCGTCTGGGACTACTCCCGAAGATCGCCAAGGCGGCCAAGGAGGTCTGGAAGAGACCCGTCTCTTCCCATTCGGTGTCCAACAGGGTGGACTCCATGTACAGACTGCTGGAAGACTCCAACTTCTTACACGTCCACCCGGCGCCGAACTCCCGAGTGGTGAAAGGCTCCCAACACCGGACACCGATTAGTAGCACCCCCGTTCCGTTGACCCAAGAAGGGAAGAAGCTGGACGCACTGGGCAGGAGGGTCTACGCCAATGCCTCCTTGTCCTTCCGTGCGTCCAACTACGCGACGGCCATGGGGGGCTACCAGTGTCGACTGTGGGAACAGGCGGAGTCCTTCAAGTCGCTGCTACCACCGGACAAGCGAGCGGACTTCGAGCGGGTCTGCATGGAGGGAAACCAACTCGCTCTCCAGCAGATCCGTACGGGCCGCCACGTCACGGAGTCGGAGGCGAAGAACCTGGCCTCCGCCATCCAGCTTCGTCGCCACGCCTGGCTCCGCTCCGCTGACCTGCAAGACGACGTCAAGCGGCTGGTGGAAGAGCTCCCCTTCGACGGTGAGGGCCTCTTCGCCAAGGAGACCGACACCTCCTTGGGAGAGCTGAAGGGGGACTACGCCACCATCAAACAGCTCCGCCCTCCACGCCGTGGGTCCAACCGTTACCAGCAGGACCAACCGTCGACGTCCCAGGCGGGTCCGTCCTACCAACCTCGCCCACCACAGAGGCAAGGCGACTACTCCCGGTACCAGCCCTACCGGCCACGACCACAACCCAGCCGTCCACGCTACCAGCAGCGTCACCAGACTGGTAAACGCACGGAACGGAAGGGCAAACAACGTGTTTGACTCTTCCGTGACCGAGACTCTACCCTACCGTCCCCTCGCCAACTACCTATCGGCCTGGTCTGCCATCACCACAGACCGATGGGTTTTAACCATCTTAGACTCTGGCTACGCGATCGAGTTCAGGAAATGCCCTACTGTCGGACGGGTCCGCGTCACCGATCCGTCCCCACCGCTCCAGGAAGAACTATCAGCTCTCCTAGAGAAGGGCGCCATAGAGCCGGTTGCAGCGTCGGAGTCTCACGAAGGGTTCTTCTCCCGCTACTTCCTCGTGGACAAAAAAGACGGGGGGACACGTCCAATCCTGGACCTCCGTCTCCTCAACAAGCACATCGATGCGAGGAAGTTCCGGATGGTGACTCTTCATTCCATCCTCCCACTGATCAACCACGGGGACTGGTTCACCGTCATCGACCTGAAGGATGCCTACTTCCACGTATCCATCAGAAGGGAACACCGCCGATTCCTACGCTTCCAGATCGGCGGCGACGTCTACCAGTACACCTGCCTACCCTTCGGCCTCTCCACCGCTCCGAGGGTATTCACGAAGTGCATGGCGCCGGTGGCTGCTCATCTTCGGCTGCAAGGCGTCCAAGTGTTCCCGTACATAGACGACTGGTTGGTCTGCTCCCCAACCCAACAGAAAGCCAAGGACGATGTTGCCCATTGCCTGGCCCTTATGCAGAGTCTCGGTCTACGGGTCAACTACAAGAAGTCTCAGTTGACCCCCACTCAACGAATAGACTACATCGGAGCCGTATTGGACTCTCTGGCTCTAAGAGCCTACGCTCCCCCCAAACGTCTGCTCGACATCCGCACGGTAGTGGCTCGGATCCAAGGCAGTCGTCGCGTCCGTGCCAGGGACGCTCTCCGCTTACTAGGACTCATGGCGTCGACCACAGCAGTGATCTCGCACGCCAAGCTCAAAATGCGGTCGCTCCAGTCGTGGCTCCTAGCCTCCTTCGACAGCACCCACGACAACCTCGGGAAGTGGCTCACACCGACCCCCGAACTGCGGGACCAGCTGAACTGGTGGACAACGGACCGCAATGTGACCGCCGGGAAGCTCTTCACCCTCCCCGCACCATCCGTCCAGGTCACCACCGACGCGAGCACACACGGATGGGGTGCGTGCTGCCTCGGGTTACGGGTCCACGGCATCTGGACGCCCGCGGAAGCCGACCGCCACATCAACTTCCTCGAGCTGTTAGCGGTATGGAAGGCGATGAGGTCCTTCAGACTGTCACTAGCAGGCCACGTGGTGCAGATCGCTTCGGACAACACCACGACCCTAGCCTACCTCAACCGGCAAGGAGGGACCAAGTCCCTCTCCCTCCTTCACCTGACGGTCCAGATCTGGGAGTGGTGCCTGAAGGTACATGTGTTCCCCATAGGTGTCCACATCCAGGGCACGCTGAACTTAGAGGCGGACTCCCTGAGCCGCAAAGGGACAGCGATGCACGAATGGGAACTGGACGGATCGGTGTTCGACCGCCTGTGCCGCCGGTGGGGCACACCGAGCCTAGACGTGTTCGCGACACAGATCAACACCAAGTGCCGCCGTTACTGCTCCCGGGCGGGGATCGGCCACGGATCGGAGGGCGATGTCTTCATGGTGCCGTGGCACCAGGAACTGCTGTACATGTTTCCCCCGATCCCTCTCATCCAACGGGTCCTGGTACGGATCCGTGCGGAGAATGCCTGGGCGATCCTGATTGCCCCGTCCTGGCCGCGCCAGCCGTGGTTCCCGCTACTCCAAACCCTGGCTTGCGACCGCCTCCACCTACCCACCAATCCGAACCTCCTCCGCATGGAGGACGGTCGGATCTTCCACTCGGATCTGCCGAGCCTACACCTGACGGCCTGGCTTATCCGCCCGACATAATGCGGATCCTTGAACTTTCAAGGAAACCTTCCACGCGAAAGTCCTATGATGCCAAGTACCGTCGCTTCATAGACTTTCTAGCATCCAGTGACCGTACCGTGGACTCGGCATCCCTGCGGGACGTCATGTCCTACCTCCTGCACCTGGCCGAGTCAGGATCTGCACACTCATCCTTAAAGGTCCACTTGGCTGCGGTGGTAGCCAAGGCCCCACCCTCATCAGTATTGTCCTCCGGTTTCAGGGACAAGACTGTTAAAAGATTCCTCCAGGGACTGCGTAATGCCTACCCTCCAGTGAAGATACCACCTCCTCAGTGGTCCCTCACTGCTGTGCTCACCGCGCTCACGAAGGCGCCCTTTGAGCCCATGGCTACAGTGGACATTAAGTTTGTTTCTTACAAAACTGCCTTCCTCGTAGCCATCACCTCTGCCCGGAGGGCA
The DNA here is from genome assembly GCA_030440675.1 of Furcifer pardalis. Taxonomy (NCBI): domain Eukaryota; kingdom Metazoa; phylum Chordata; class Lepidosauria; order Squamata; family Chamaeleonidae; genus Furcifer; species Furcifer pardalis. The sequence goes on from CP126896.1 coordinate 59,013,338, forward strand.
GGAGAACTGGCAGCCCTGCGGTCTGACCCTCCCTTTCTCAAGTTCTACCCCGATAGGGTAGTATTGCACCCGGACCTGGCTTTTCTGCCCAAAGTCCTGACTGAATTCCACCTGGCCCAGTCCATCACGCTTCCAGCATTCTTCCTGAATCCTTCGTCTGCACAAGAGAGAGTGTGGCATTCGCTGGATGTCAGGAGGGCCTTGCTGTTCTACACACAAAGGACTGCGTCCTTCAGGAGAGCCAAGCAACTGTTTGTGGCCTATGGTGGCAAGTCCAAGGGACACTCTCTGTCTGCCCAGAGACTTTCCAAATGGATCTCAAGCACCATCTACCTGGCTTATGAGATGTCATCTCTGCCACCCCCGCCTCATGTCCGGGCTCACTCCACCAGGACATTGGCTTCCTCCACTGCGTTCCTCGAAGGCATCCCGATGGAGGACATCTGCAAGGCCGCTACTTGGTCTAGGTCCTCCACCTTCATCACCCACTACCGGGTTGACACAAGGTCCGCTTCCGATGTCAGACGAGGCAGATCCATCCTGACGGCTGGTCTCCGATCCTCTTCGCTGATGACTGCCCATCCATGATGCCATCGCGCTCTCCTACATCTCAGGACGCCGGCTGCCCACCATCCAAGTAAGTGAGCTTGCTAGTCACCCATCAGTGTGCATCCCCAAACAACACGAAGGAGAAGGACAGGTTTCACTTACCAGTAACTGTCGTTCTCCGAGTATGTTGTTTGGGGATTCACACAACCCAACCCTGCCTCCCCTCAGGGCTGCCGGCCTGAGATGGCCTTATGCTTAGCGGGCAGCTGTAATATCAAACTGAGGGGAAAGCGCGAAATGGCGCCTAAAGGGGTTGGGCATGGTGGGCGGTCCCACATTCAAAACTCTTTATCCAATCAGCTTTCCAGCTCCGCTCAGGATTCAGCGCAGGCGCAGAACCCATCAGTGTGAATCCCCAAACAACATACTCGGAGAACGACAGTTACTGGTAAGTGAAACCTGTCCTTCTTGTGCCTTCACATATAATGATTAACAAAATTTTGTATATTCATTTTAGAGCAATCACAGTCATTTTACCAAAGGATATAAGGCATGGTCATGTTGCCCGAGTAATCTGCAAGCTGAAGCCCAGAAAAACTCAACATGTATACTTTGACCATATAATGTGAATATCTAGCACACTAGGAAAAGAAACCATTGGTCTGCCAAGTGCATGCTCAATGTTAATGCTGACTAGAGTCTATCACATCTGGAGAGCACCGGTGTAGAGGAGCTAGCCTAGTACTGTATCTACCATTGGATACCGGTATATATATTGAAATTAATAATTTAAAGAAAAGACAAAGCCCCGAGAAAAGATCTGGCAGCACTTGTGATGAAATACTATGAATAAAGGCAAATGTTTCAAGAAATCAGAAAAGAGGCATATTGAAATACAGTAAAACCTCGGTTAACATAATTAATGCATTCCCCGGGACATTTCATAAAGTGAAAATTACTTAAACTGAATTTCCCTAGGAATGCATTGTAAACCAAAATATGCTAACTGAAACGCTGTTTCCCATAGTAATGCACTGAAAACCAATTAATCCATTCCAAAAAAACATCTTAAACTGAGCCACTATTTTCTATGGATTTCCTTTTGTTATGTGATTTTTATGTTAACTGAGCCGTTTGTTAATCAAGGTTCCACTGTAGTGTAAAGAATATAGGACAATTGTTACTAATTCAGACCAAAAGCCTGCTTAATTTAATATAATGCCTCCTACAGTGGTCAGTCAGCAATTTCAAAGAGGCTAACAAACCAGGGCTTGAAAGTAACAGTTCTCTTCCACAATTGTTCCCCAAAAGGTGTGACATTGTGCTTCTGTTCAACATGACAGTATGGAGTATTTGTAGGTTGAACTACAAAGTGAACTTCTGCCAATCTAATGACTTCTTTAGTTCACAGTAGGAATGGAGATCCAGCACAACCACCTGGAAAGGTGCAGTAAGAAGAGTGGTTCTCTCTGTCAATTACTTAATTCTCCTTCAGGCTTCAGTGCCATCTCACACACTGTCCAACAAGTCTTCTCTACAACCCAGAGCAGATCTATCAAAAATAATGCAGACATGCAAGGAAGAATAAGTAAAAGTTTCCTGTCATCTTTTAGAATCATCTGGTTCACAGTACAATATTATACTTTGCACAACTCCAGATTCAGCACTTGATATCCAGGTCCCAAGACATTTAGAGTTTTAGTTGTGGTATTTAATGAGAAATCGTTGCCATTTAATTAAAGAAGGATCCCTGCCAGGTCAATTTCAGAGCATACATTTAAGCAAAGAATTATTCCCAATAAGTTCTATCTCTCTTTCTCTTCACCTGCAATTGATACTGAATAGGTCCAGTGCCAATAATGGACTGGATGAGGGCCAATAAATTGAACTTGAATACAAATAAGACAGAGATTCTCCTGTTCAGAGAATCAGTGGAATGGCTTAGAGGGAATTTTATCTGACCACAATAGGATTACACTTCCGCTGAAGGACTGATTCCACAGTTGGCAATACTGTACTCCTGGAGGCTCTATAGAAGCTCAAGTCTTGGTGGTGGCCCTGCCACAATGGAATGTACTGTCATTGTATATATGCCAGGCTCCCTCTCCTTCAAGCATCCTGGAAATCAGTAAAAACCAAACTGTATAGAAAGGCATTTATCAATATATTATCTCCCTCTTGACTTGACACATTTGGTTATGTGCTTTTGGTCATTTTATGTGTTATTCAACTCATCTGGAATGGCTATCTCCTGGTTCAAATTGTTTTATTTTTGACCCACTTTATGTCTGTAGTTTTATATGCTTTAACCATGTATGTAAACTGCCTAGAGTGGCTCTGTTGTTGTTGTTGTTGTTGTTGTTGTTGTTGTTGTCGTCGTCGTCGTCGTCGTCGTCATCGTTGTTGGCTTAAGTCCATATGTACATACATACATACATACGTGCTTACATCCTGTGACCAAGAGTGCCTTTTACAAACTTTGGTTAATTGCCCAGTTGCTTCCCTACCTGGATAAAAATGCCTTGTAACAGATTGGGTAATCTCAAAAACAAAGTACTGTACAGTAATACCCCGGATAACGTTATGACTTGGTTCCACAAGTCATGACGTTATCCGGTTTTTAGCGTTGTCCGATGCATGCATCGAACAACGCAAAAAAAAAAATGGCCTTACTTCAGGGACAAACCGAGCAGGCAGTGGGGTGCCTTTAAAGCTTCCCACCACCACTGTGACTGCAGTAGGATCGGGGGGGGAAGCACCTTCCCCCCCCCATTCTACTGCAGTCTTTCCTCCGTGCTTACCTGCACACTCCGTTTACTCCAGCCCAGCTATACCTTCTTGTTGCTTTTGGAGCTCCGACATGCAGCTGATCGCGTCTTTCCCTCCCTGTATACATTTAAACAAGGAAGGGGGAAAGAGAGAAATCTGATTGGTTTTCTAAAGAGAACTAATCTGACTGGTTCTTTCTCTCTTTCCCCCTCCCTGTATTGTCAATACAGGAAGTGAAAGACGAAGCCTAGCGATCAGTTGAATGTCGGAGCTCCAAAAGCAACAAGAAGGTATAGCTGGGCTTGATTCTCTCCGAGCAGGCAGTGGGGTGGGGTGTCCCAAAACTGGAGGTGGGGGTGGAGCTGTGCCAGGGAGAGGAGCTGTGGCCTCCTTCTTTAATACGATAGATCGGATAACGCTAAAATGAGTGTCTAAAATTAGCGTTATCCGGTGCAAATCTTCCCCAAAAATTTGTCGTCATTATGCGATTTTAGTGTTATCCGGTGCAATCGTTATCCAGGGTATTACTGTACTGTACTATAATGTTCTCTAAGAAGGGCTGTCCTTGGTAACAGTATAAAAACTTCAGCAAGTTCAAATTGTGGGGGCCAGACTAATTACTGGGACTGGTAAATTTTATCATATAACTCCAGTCTTGGTGTGCCTTTAGTGGCTCCCTCTCAGCTTTCATGCTCAATTCAAGGTTCTGATTATGACCTATAAAGCCTTTAACAGTTTAGGACCTTAATACTTGTTGGAATATCTCCCAGAAATCAGGTACCCATTTCACCCACTCCTTCTCATGTTGCTAGAAGTGACCAAAAAGGTAAATACAAGGCATCTAGGCCTTTTCTGTGATGGCTCTCCAATATCTGAAACAAGCTGATTGTTTATATTTGAGTTCTTGTTACACTATTTTTGAATGTTGGGGAGGGATTCAAATCAAATCAAATCAAATCAATCAATCAATCAACTTAACCTCAAGGATGCTGTGAGTATATAAAGCAAATCAAAAGTAATAAAATTCTTGAATTACTTTCAAGCAACTCCCCCACAACAATAATTAGAATACAGTAAAACATCAGATAACGCTAAAACTTGGTTCCACAAGTCTTGGTGTTATCCGATTTTTAGTGTTATCCGATGCATGTTAAAATCCTATGGGATGGATCGGATAACGTTAAAGCTCCATAGAGATACATTGTAACTGCACAGGCTTTAGCGGTTGTTATCCGATCCATCTCATAGGACCTTAACGTTATTCGATCCAATTCTCCACCCCAGATTACTTGTTATGCAATTTTAGCATTATCCGATCCAATCGTTATCCGGTGTTTTACTGTACTATAAAAAGGGATAACAGAAATGTGAAATTCTTAATGATAGTTGAAGAAAAAACATATGTGGATAGGTCCAGGATCAAACACAAGGACGGAGAACTTGGGGTGGGGAAATCACAATCACAAAATAAAACCTAAACTTTGGATCAGCAAGCCTCCTTTGGAAGCCACATTCAAAAATGAACAGGAAATAGGTAAGCAGCTAATAGCTACAGCAGCTAAGGAATCTTTCAAAGTCTTAAGAAACTAATGAATAAGTATGCTATCAGAACTTTAGATGGGACCAAATGTTTATGGCTTCTGTTCTATTATTTGCCATGTAAAATAAAACACCAACAAATTGGAAACAATGAGAAAGGTGCTCTCCAATCAAAGCAATGAAAGCATCATTCATTCAAAATTTATTTATAAGTAATTCATCAGCCCACCTGCATTTTCAGAACAATCTACAATGAAAAAGTACTATAATGGTTGAATAAAAATAAAACATTCTTTAAAACAAATAAATAATACTTAAATCCAATTAAGCTATGGCAAAACAATGTAAACTGTTCTAAGGATCAACTGCAAGCTTAGAAATGTCAGTACAAAATACTTATTCCACTTCATTAGCTTTGCCTTACACTTGTAAATTGGGAAAAGAAAAGTTTATCACTGATCCTGCTCTGTTGTTTCCCAGAAAGGCAAACTCAACATTCAATATCTGCAGTCATGTGTATTAAAAATTAGCCTAGTCTCATTTGAATTCATTTTCATTCTCTTTCAATCAGTAACCCCATCTGTCCATTCTTAGAAAAATAATTTCAGTGACCAGATTAGCAATTCCTCCACATGACAATAAGTAGCTGGCACTCAATTCAGAGTGTTTATTATCTTGCTCTTGGCAACATATAGGGAGACCAGCTCCTATAAACTCTATTAAAATGTATAATAGCAGGGAATGTTTTAAACTGATTTTTTAAAATCCGTAACCCTTAAATTTATGGTACTTTATATCCCATGCACACTTAAACAATGTGGGTCAGTAGCAGAGTGTACATACTGTATTAATGACAATCACCCTCTAAGCATTGACTCTTAATGAGAATATGTCAGATAATGAAAAAGCAAATTCACTGCCAACATAAATCTTCAGGGTGTCAGCCCAAATCTTTTGCAGATGCTAACCTCTTTGAACAACTATTAAGGGTTGTCCTTGCTCCATAACCAGTCATATCCAACTCTAGGGTTCAGTGCTCATCTCCGTTTATAGCCAAAGAGCCAGGGCTGACTTAAAGGGCAAGACCCAAACAAACAGATTCAGATTTCAAGAAAGGAGATTCTGACCAAATATTAGAAAGAATTTTCCTGACAAAAAGAGCTGACTGAAAATGGAATAGATCATCTAGAAGGTGGTGGCCAATGTTCAATGGTATGGACAGGAGTTGTAGGCAAAGCTATGTTTATAGACCTAAACATTCCCAATGTCAGTTGTAACCTTTACACTTGGAAAATTGCTAGGAATCAAGTATACGCATACAAACATGGAATACATTTTATCTCACAACTTATATTCTGTGTACAGAAAGTCAAATATCTGTTGACATGTGCATCATTTTTAAAAATGTGTGTGAAAGAGTTGGTTCTCTCTCTCTCTCATACACACACACACTCTCTCCCTCCCTCCCTCTCCCTCTCTCTCTCTCACTCACACACACATGTGCGTGCAAAACAGGGAATATATATGAAAGGAGCAGATGTGCTCATGGGAGGCTTTGCTCCAGCTTAATATGTAAGTGCTTATCTTGGACTCATCTTCTACTCTGAGTAAAACTTGATCAAAGATTTAAAAAAATTACTTTTGGATAATATAAAAATTTTGGGAATTTAAACAAAGAATTGTACAAGTTGTAGTTCAAACAGCAACTTTTCCAAGCTCTACTTCTGGTCCAGATGTGAAGCAGAACTGAGATTCAGTTAAATTAATTCAGAGAAGAAACTTTTTATTCAATGCTCTCCTACATTTAAGCCAGCCTATAAGTTCAAATTGAGTACAGCAGGGAGTAAACTATTCAATATGCTGAGTAAATTGTCACTTGCAGTGAATGGTGGTTTGTTTGTTTTTTTTGGTACTTTTTAAAAAATGCTGACTACCACTCAACAGTGGTATCCACTAAAATTAATTTTATCAAGGCAAGATTTTATATTTCAGTCAGCAGAGAGATGCAAGTCCAAGCATCTAATTATAGGAGGAAGGGAATATGTACATCCCATATTTTTGTTCCTTGTTTCATATCAAAGGGACACACACTTTTTTCCTTCTAAGTTATAATGCACAAACATTTACTCCCTTTGCTTTAATTTTAAAAATGGGTCACCATATCTATCTGTGCTCCATTAACAATTTTAGGTAAATAACCACATCATTTGGCAAGTGCTATTTAGTGTTAAAGGATACCATCAGCACTTCAGTTTTTCCACTGCTAAAAACTACTCTATGCCATTAAAATGACCTGAGTACATAAGCTTTAGAATTCTAGAGACAACTAAACAGATTTTTAAACCATCTGGTAATAGTCAGTTGTAGGCCGGAGGTGGGAGGAAGGCTGCCATAGTATAAGTGATAGTGCTTTTAAATAGATAACCTGTAGTGAACTCATTTGCATGGCATCACATCCTGATGACCACGTGTACAGATGTAGCCAAAGATTCTTTCAATTATTAACACAGCCACAGGAGCAAGCAAATAATAAATAAACAAATCTAAAAATATTCTTTTTTTAAAAAAATGCACTCTGGCCCAGAATATATCACCAGATACTTGGGGTAGTGGTGGGGAAATAAGTTAACAAGACAAAACTAAGACTTCTTGGTTGGGTAGGAAGAACACAACTGTAGGAAATAAGATTTTAATGGCATTTTTAAAACCACAATTCTTGACCCTAAACAAAAGACCATGGGTATATATAAGAAGATGAACTAACCAATTATTCAGTTTGGATATAAAAAGCTCATGACAAAAAAGATATATAACTAGAAATTCAGTCTCACAGTGAGTGCATGCATTCACTAATAACTCTCAGGAAGGACCCCTGCAGTAGCTTCTTTTATTTTCCACACAGGATTCATAATTACAAACATATGACCACAATTTAAAGCTGCATGAATTCTTGAATAGGATCTCAAACCAGCAAAACAATAATTACCTACTGCTTTGATATTGCAGTCTCTGCTGAAAGGTTTATAAAATATAGTAGAAGCAAGAGCTGGAATTAATAACCTTGACAAGAGCAACAATAGAACTTTTGTTGTGAGATCCTTGACTTAAACATAAGGAGCCCCTACACATTGCCTTAGCATTCACCTTTTAAAAATTATTTCCAAGAACTCACATATGGAATGGAATCTTTATAGCAAAACAAGTTTATGCTTTACCAATTTATTACTCTAAAAAACTAATAAATAGCAATAGCAATTCCACTTATGTACCGCCCCACAGCACTTAATGCATCCATTTGAAATACAGTAAAATCTCTACATACGAATTTTTTCCATTCCACAAGGTTATTTGTATGTTGAAAAATGTGTACACATTGCATTACCAGAAGAGGTAACTAGATATCACTATATATTTTTTAGTATGTCTAATTTTTCCTATTAAATTTTGTATGTCGAATTTTTAAAGACAGGATTTCTATTTGTAGGTCAATTTTTTGTAAGTAGAACCATTTGTATGTTGGGGTTCCACGGTGATATGAAAAAGTTTGTATGATAAAGAGTAATTAACAAAAATATCTACCATAAGAATCAACAAATGGTAATGCCAGGAACAAATGCAGGTACCATCTGGCTACCAGCTGATAAGACAAGAGCAACACAGTTGTGTCCAATGAATGGCAGCTGCACCCACTGAACCTGACGACAATCTTTTGGGAGGCAGCAGTAAGACTTTGGCATAGTAACCTTGAGCACTCTTCTCTAAAGAGAATCTCTACTGAAACAGCAGCTGCAATCCTAACATTAAGTTTGCTACCAAATGGATCCTACTTTTTAAAAAACCAAATACTATTTTTCCACGAAGAGTCCCTCATATGCTTATAATACCCTTTTACTTCAGTATAATACTTCAGTATAATCCAGCCCGTGGATATCATTAATCCGGACCACAATGGAAACCCCGGCACTTCTAGACCCCCCCCCCCCAGAAGTCAAAATGTGTCACTTACCGCCACCCCAGTGTCATGAAACAACATCTTTTTCCTAATGTTCTCAAAGCTTGGAGAGGTTGTAGTTTAAACTAGGCCTCAAAAATCCTTTCCTCTCTGTCTCACCAGACTACGTGTCACGAGATAGATTGTTTTTAGTTCAGTGTTCCCAGCACTCTTATCTGAGTTCCCTGATGTTGTGACTACATGTTATAGCACTGACTGTACATGTGTGTCAACAATCCTATGTTATGAGAAAGTTTTCTCTGATCCCTGATTGGTTAAAGGTACCCCACCTGACTGGAGAATCTCCATCTTGGAGAGGGGAGAAGGAGTTCGTTTTTTGGATGTCTATGGATTAAGATCTTGGCCTGTGGGACTATTCTTTGTCTTTTTCATCATGATTACCTAATGTGGACTGTTACTGGACTGATCTTATGTTACTGACCTTTTTATTTAAGTTTCTTTATGGACTATGCCTTAAGAACCTGATCGATATACCTGATCAATAAACCTACATTTGCTTGAACAATGTCTCTTCATTGGACTAAGGCAGTGTTTCCCAAATGCTGGTTTGTGGACTTCAATTCCCAGAAGCCTAAGTCATTTCCCCAAAGCACTGATCAGCCAATGTACTGACTTAGGCTTCTGGGAATTGGAGTCCACTTGTAGGCTGTGTACCCCCTGTTGGGAACCACTGGACTAAGGGGTAAGAGAAGCAATGCATTCACACACAAGCCTCTGAATAAGCTACCTGTTTAAACCTCCTTGTGGAAGAGAAGCACCTAAGGGCTGTTTAGCTGCATTGCCAGCCAGCTCGCCCTCTGGGGGCTTTGGTTTAGGAGGTCCAGAGCAGAGGGGGCCGGCTGGTTTCATGACACCCAGCGGTGGGGGGATCATGCCATTTCCCCGGGGTATTGCACAGCCTCTGCTGCTTCCCAGGGTAGCAGGAGGCTTTTCAGAGCAATTTAGCTCCAGTTTAGGAATTTTTTGCCCCTCCCCTGCTGCGCTTCAGCAGCTGGAGTGTGACTGTGGTGACTTCCAGTACCAGGCAGAGCTTACATTAGTGCCTGGGATCCCAGCATGGAACCAGGAAATTGGCCATGGTCACTTTCTAACTGCCGAAGCACAGCAGGGAAGAGGCAGAAAATGTCCAAACCAGAACAAAATTGCTCCAAAAAGCCTCCCGCCACCCTGGGAAGTGGTGGAGGCTGTGCAACAAGGCAGAAAAAACATGTGGTTCCCGCCAGCACCAAAAACAAAAGTAGTGGGCGCAGCCATATTCTGGCCCCTGGCGGGAAGTGTTGGGGCAGTTCCATTCCATGGCAGAAAAATATTGGGAACCCCTGGGTTAGGAGGATGTTTGGCATGCTCAAAAGATATGACTTGGATTTAACACTGTAGAATAAAAGCCCATGTCACAGCAATTAGTACTGAAGAATTTGGGATAAAATGTAGAAATAGGAGATGTTCAAAAGAAAGAATAACAATAACATTTATACACCACTCCATAGTACTGTACTTGGTGCACTCTCTGGGTGGTTCACAAGCTAACTAGTATTTTGCCCCCAACATGCTGGGTACTCAGAAAAGCACAGCCCTTAAATTAGAATTTGCTAAATGATACTTTACTTCTGAAAGTGTGTAGCACTGTTATCCTTGGCAGAATGGGGGAATGCTTCTGCGCATTGCTTGCCATGAAAAGTGATAATAATAATTTCGTGTCAGAAATTACTCTGGGTTGAAAAGATTTTTGCTGGAGAAACTCCGCTCAGGGGATGCCCGAATGAGGCTCCTTTCGTGTCCCCAAGATCTTTTTCCACCAAAGTGGTCCCTATTTATCTACTTGCAATGTCTTGCTAACTGTTAGGTTGTCAAGAGCTGGGACAGAGATGGGCACTCAAACTGTCATGCAGTGTCCGGGTCTTGAACTGCTGATTTGCCGGCCTTTCAGCTAACAAGACAGTCTTCTTAACCACTAAACCACCACAGCCCCATCACAGCATGAAAACATTATTTACTGGGAATGAATTCACATATGTGCCACAGGAGATGGCTCTGAGATCATGGTGTGTTGGTCACTTCATGGCAAGCCAGGATCCACCTTAAACAAATTCACACCAGTGGCATTTTTACTGATTGCCTTGGAGGGTGAAGGCAGCCCACAACCAGCTGGCCTCCAAGACCAGGCCTTCTGGGCCCATGAGGCAGGGAAAAAATTGTATGTTCAGATTGAGTTGCAGACAACAACAACAATTTAGACCAGAAGTTCTCAAACTTTTAAAGCTAGGGACAGACAGCTTTGGGAGCCGGATGGCCATTTTGCCCTTCCTCCATCACATGGCACTTCCTGGTGTGGAAGAGGTGGGCCACATGAAATGGTGCCGCAGGAAGCATCTGGCCTGTGGGCCACAGGTTGAGAATCCCTGATTTAGACTAAGCAACAGAATTTCAGCCAATGTTCTCTGGATAAGCAGCTGTGCCTTATTTGAAAAATGTTTCTTGGACAGCAGCTGCTTCTGCACCAGAGGGCAGAACACAACTTAGAGGGTGATTGCTACATACATCTCTTTCCTAAGCTGTCTCACTCTGCCAGTGGTACAGCTACCCTTCCATGCATGCATTTTTCTTGATCTGAATGCCACCACTTCTGTTTGGCAGAAGCTAAGAGCTTTGAGAAAGCACACAGGGAAGGAAGATGTCATAATGCAACAGTATGGGAAAGAAGTTCTTGATAGGAGATTTAAAATTGTAGGCCAAGTTACTCTATTGCCCAAAAGATAATGCTTTTCCTGTTTTTTATGGATTTGTCAATTACGAGTCAACCAACCAAAAAATAAGAACAGCAAATAGTAACAGCCAGCTGCTCAGCAGGATACAACATCCTTGAACTTTCTGCATGGATGTTTCCTGTAAGGTAAGAAACATCCGCAAACAGTGCAACTTTAGTAACATTCTCAGAAATCATTCCTACTTATAAATAAAATGGGAAACTGCATTCAGATATATTGCTCATGAGGGAAATCCTAATGACAGATTTAATCTGAAAACATCTGGAAGAAAACCAAGCTGAAGAAGGTGCCCTAATAGGAGTGTTCCTGCTTAAGGATCCAGTCAGCTCAGAATGAGAGCTGTGTCTTCTTATTTGCACTTCAGAAAAAGGTCAGGAGACGGAAAGAAATGATTCCACACACACACTGAGGCTTGTTTTCTTCTGCTATGTAGTTTTAAAGGCCTCTAACACCAGTATTCGAAGACAGGGATTCTGGAAAGGGGGGGGGGGATTGAGTTTACTGTATTTCCATTTGTTTCAGCCTTTACCAAAGAAAAAGGGAAAGTCTACATCAGGGGTGCCCAAACTACAGCCCAGGGGCTGGATCCGCGCCCGATGCCAATTCATCCAGCCTGAGAAGCCCTTGTTGCTCCTGCAAGTGGAAGTAAACTGCGCCCTTACGGGTTTGTTTTACTTCCACTTCCAGGCGTGATGAGGGCTTTGCAGGCCAGATGAACTGGGATTGGGGGCAGATCTGGCCCCAGGGCCATAGTGGCCAGCTCCCTGAACCATGTGACCAGCCCACAGCCCAAAAATTTTGGGGACCCCTGGTCTACATCTTCTATCTATCCTAATGCTCCATTAATGATGTTCCCTGCTATCTATAACTTCAGGTGGATAATTTCCTTTCTGCCCTTGTTTCCTTAACACCATAATGTTTCCAACACATGTTGGGACAGTAGTTCTTTTAAAAAGTATTTTTATTTATAAAATTTAATTTACATATGCCTCTATCCCCATGCAATCCTCTAAACACGAAAAGATAACTCCCTTCTATTGGAGTTGTCATGGTTTGCTTCCAAATTGAGAGGATCCCAATCGACTCAGTCTTGATGTCATAGGTGAAACAAGTAGCTAGCAATGGAAACTCACAGGTTTACGTTAACTTGAAAATTTCCTTTCTGCAGTATCATTTACTATCAGTGTATCTGCACTAGTTTCAAACTTCAAGCCTCTCTTCTTACCACAAAAGACAATTTTTAACACAGAAAGGAGCTTAATTTTCAAAAGGCAGAAGCTCTAGGTTATGTTTTAATCTTCTAGCATATGCAACAGAGACTAATGAAAAGAGGATTGAAGATTAAAAGATTAAAATGGCTAATATGAGGAAGCTGTTTTGAACAAGTTCAGAAACACACCGAGACTTCAATAATGGTAACAAATGCAATCTTCAAAAGCACTGACCTGTCCACAAAGCCAATAGCAAAGAGAACTCCAGGAAAATAGACAGTGAGGCTTATTTGAAATCTATTAGATTTAAATCAACAGAGCCTTTATTCCCTGAAATAATCCCTCAAAAAAAAAATGACAGCAGGCATAAACAGTAAAATGAACAATGTATCTCTCCAAAGGATAGTTCTTGTAATGAAGTACAACAACACAATAGACTATTTTTTAGTTGGAACCTGATGGAGTCACAGGTCAGTAATATAATGATCTATCTATATAATCTTTTTATGCAACTCTGAATCCATAACTCCATACAAACTCCTTTTTGATAAATGTATATTTGATTGCAACCTCAGAAAACTGATGTTAATAATTCATACCATTAGTTCTAAATTGTATAACTAGCAAGTAACTGCTACCAAATGCTAACATGGATTGGTTTAATATTACAAATGTTCAGACCAATAATTTACCAATTCTGAACTTCTTTGAGCTTGCTTGTGTAGTTAGTTATTAACCATTGTTTCATGTCATGGAGCAGCCAAAACACAAAGTACAGTAATATCTCGGATAACGCTAAAACTTGGTTCCACAAGGCTTGGTGTTATCCAATTTTAAGTGTTATCCGATGCATGTTAAAATCCTATGGGATAGATCGGATAACGTTAACTCTCCATAGAGATACATTGTAACCGCACAGGCTTTAGCGGTTGTTATCCGATCCATCCCATAGGACCTTAACGTTATTTGATCCAATTCTCCTCCCCAGATTACTTAACGTTATGTGATTTTAGCATTATCCAAGGTAAACGTTATCCGAGGTATTACTGTATTCAGGACCACTTTGTATGTCTAGTGCTACGGTATATTAGTTTTTCACAGATAGCTGTCTTTCAACACGCATGAACAAAAGAGATTGAAAGAGGCAGAAAAAGGAAGATGGAAAGAAAAATAAGGCAAAAGGTTGAGCTCAGGGATGAAATCTACTTTTAAAGTCTTTTTAAAAATCCCAATGGTGAATCCAAGTCCTTGAAGCAGCATGAAGTATCTTTTTGGACCCCAGCCAAAAGCAGCACTTAACTAATGCTTAAATTTTTAAGCGTGTGCTACTTTCAAAGCAGCTCTCTTACAACTGCATGTAAATATATACATCTATTTATGTGTTTTGTTGCACGAAACTTAATTGGTAGATGGTACAATGAAAGAATGATAAACGCAATGGGCTGCTATTATTGTTATAAATCAATAACATCTCCCTGCTTTTCCTTTTCCTTTAGCCCTCCTATCATCCCTCAAATCTGTTTGAGGATCTTCCAAAAGTGATTTGGGGAGCCCATGCAGATGGGTTTGATCTTTCTGTGGTGTCTATTCCATTAGCAGAAAGAGACTGGCAGAAATCAATCTACGATTAACTTTTAATACCACTTGTATCCAGTACACAAATGAGCACAAAATACAGTAAATGGGTAGTTATTGTAAAAGAAAATATAGTGATACTATTTGGTAACTTGTAACAAATCTTTCTCCCCATGTCCATTCATCACCTTCTTTCTGCAAATACAGTTGAGCAGTCAGGAAGCTGTTTCTATGCTCATTTCAGGCACAGCTTCACAGAAAATCAGGTCATCTAAGGCTACGGATTAGTTATCTTGGTTTTCAGACTCAGAGAGCTAGAGGATAGAAAAGTTATTTAAAATATGGGTGATAGCAAAATACTTCCAAAGATTCTAGACAAAGGATACTTGGCCATCCTTGGCTTTGTTACATTATTTCAATCAGCTGAAGAGACAAAATCTTGGTGGAAGACAAAATGCTTGAAAAGAGTTCTACTTTACAGTCACTCTGTCCGTCAAGAATTTCTATAAGCACCCAATGAAAGTGGAAACAACATAAACGGATGGATGTAGTCTTTTCCATCTCTCAGTCATTCTAATTAAAAATAATAGTAAGATTTCAAATTTCTGTTCATATAAAGGAACTCAATTTTTTCTGAATATGTCTCTATACAACAGGGGTGGCCAACCTTTTTTTTTCGCGCAGGCCTGACCACCACCACCCAGACAGCTGAGAGGACATGACCACACCCCCAGAAGTGGACGCATTTATGGCTGTCGCAAATGCGGCCACTTCCACATTTACAATAGTCACAGGCACGTTTACACATGCGCAGGTGCTTTTTATGGCTGACATAAACATGCCTGCTTCCACTTCCAGGTGTGGCAGCGACAGGCTGGATGGAATGGCACCATGGGCTGGGGCTGGCCTGTGGGCTGTAGGTTAGGAACCCCTCCTACAAAAGATGGTTCACCAAATCAAAAGTTCAAAGATTCATTTCTTGAAATTCTTAGCTACTTATCCAAATGTATTAATTAGGATGGTTATACACAATCCTAGCCAATTCCAAGCAGAAAACTGACAAGAAGCAACATCTCTCTGACCGTCTCATTTCTCAGCTGTCCACTCCAGCAAGATTAACAGTGAATGTTATCAATCCATAAATCTCCTCCTCCTTAATTGGCTCTTATCTGAAAGAATTTTTCTTCTACTACTATTGAGTATTTATATTCACTCAGAAATATATTGTCACTGTAAGGATAAACATTGAAATCCATCAGCAAGGCATCAGAAGCTCACAGATCAGTAACAGCTCATGGTAAAAGCTTGACATGACCTCCATTTCAAATTTCACCCCCATCTCAAATCATTACATCTTTCTTTTCCAGGTAGTATTGAAACACATATAGCTAAAAAGAGTACTGGTCTTACCACTGAATTTTCTAACAACAGAAATAACGACCAGAGTCTGAATTCATGACAACAAAACTGAATTCTGGTATAAAAGCTACCTGAACTTCTCACTAGATTGCTTCCTGATAGACATCTGCTGCTTGTGAAAATGGAATTTCTGTCAGGCAATACACTTCTTGCTCACATAGAAAAGATAAAGGAATGAGTAACCAAGGATGGGGGAAATCTATCAAATGTTTATTTCAAAAACCTGCACATTCTTATTTAATTAGGTAAACTAAGCATCTTCTTTAACTGGGAAAATTAAACCTACTAGGTTAAAACTGTATAACAAATAAGCTGAAATGTAAAGTGATATATAAAACAAAACCAAACGTATTAGTCTGAGGATGGCATGATGCTATACAGTCAAAAATCAAAGAATACTAATCTTTATTAAGTTACTTTATTAAATCAATATCAAGTTTAATAGCACACTCGTCAATCTGTTTCTAACTTGGTTGCCTTTTCAAGTATACTTCAGGAAGACTGAAGCCCTCTCTACTATTTAACTTCATCGCTGGGTATTTTACATAAACAAGTAGGCAGCCTAGAAAACTTCCTGATAATTTAATGTAATCATTCACTCATTTACCACTAGAGACCAATCTTAAAAAAGATGTTTCGTCATGTTACCTATAAAAGCTTTTAGAGTGCCTCACAAATTTATGCATATGTGCCTCTTTTATGTGACATTTAACTTACTTTCCTTACTGACATTTACTGAATGACCTAGTTTCACTGAAATTACAAGAGTGAAAAAATATCTTCCATTCGATAAGTAATTTTGCTTAGAGATAGTGCTCACCCATTCCAAACAGTACACAACCATCAATATATCTAGTTTAAAATGTTAGCTATTCCTACCCATCTTCACATATGGGAAACATATTGGTACAGAAAAAACTTGAATAACGATTGCCTTGGATAACGGTAAAATTGGATAATGTCGGGGAATTTGAGGCAAACATTTGCATCGCACAACGTTAAGATAATGTGTGATGCAATTGTTTGCCTCAAATTCCCCGATGTTGATCTTTGCCCTAAAGCCTGCAGAGCTAGAGACCAGCTCTGTGGACTTTGGGACAGAGATCTACTGAGGCTTACACCCGCCGGTTTGATTGCGGGGAGATCGGGCATGCCGGGATGGGGGCCCCCAGCCAAACCGGCGCTACGGATTCTCTGCTTTGGGATCAGGGTGGCTGGGGGTGGAAGGCACCTCCAGCCACCCCGATCCCAAAGCAGGCAGTCCACCCCCAGCCACCCCAATCCCAAAGCAGAGAGCCCAGGCAGGCTGCCTGCTTTACGATCTGAGTGCCTGGAGGTGCCTTCCACCCCTAGCCAACCCGATCCCAAAGCAGGCAGCCCAGCTTCCATATTTCTCTCAGCTCCTGCCAACCTAGCAGTTCGAAAGCAAGACATTGCAAGTAGATAAATAGGTACCAATTCGGTGGGAAGGTAAACAGCATTCCGTGCACTCTGGAGTTTAACCATGCCTGCCACATGTCCACGGAAACATCTGCAAACACAGACAGCCCTGGCTCTTTGGCTATAAACAGTGAAGAAGACTGAACCCTAGAGTTAGATACAACTAGCTTTTGAGTAAGGGTGGCCTTTACTTTCACACAATTAACCAGCTAGTGAACTAGAGTTTGGGAATCCCAATGCTTCAGGTCCTACCCTGGACCCAAGAGTCAGTGAGATATCACCTTATAATATGGCTGCTACCTAGTAGTGCTATTCTCTGCTATTGTTCTATTCTGACTATTTCTAGCCCACATATGCAGGTATACCAGACAAAGAGCTGTTACATGTCACATTTATAACAGTCTATTATGTCCTGATATTCTATAAATTATGTTTATTAATCTTATTGCACATTTTCTACTCAAATTGTACCTCTGGTAATAGCTTGAACTTAGTGGTAGATATTAAGCCATTTAAAGTTCAGTAATGTTAGCACATAACCTTATTTGAAAGATTTAATGAACAATATGGAAACTTACACAAGTTTGCCTTCAGATGTGAAATGTTTGTATTGGAATACTACAAACAGCCTAGATAAAGTTGAGTAAATATCTGAATAACGTGGGCAGTGCGAGACTGAGGTATACATACAACTACGTAAGATAAAACAACGTGTTCTGTTTCTTGTTCTTTAATGCACAGTGCTTCAGTTTTCTCTCCCCAATAGTGCATTTATTTAAAAAGTACCAGATTTGTATCAAATGGGGGAAATGTCCTTTTCAGCTATGAAGAAAGCAAGCTCGGAACCTTATCCACTATAAACAATATCACATTCCAAAGAAAGTGTTAATTAAGTAGAATGTACTAAATTCAACCCATCACACGGAACAACCATCAGTAACAAGACATTTTGCCTCAAGAGGTTAGGACAGTTGCCCCAACTATCTACAAATTAACATTTACAGAACAAATAGCATATGTGATTTTATTTCGCTGCTACTACAGATACCTACCAGTTCTAACATAGTTGTAAGACAGCCACACACAGTTAGTTGTCAGTGTGTGGAAAGAAACAGAAGACTAACAGTTCTCTTGATTTTGTAAGAAAGGTGAAAAGAAATAGAAAAATATTTAAAAGAGTTGTTCCTTGACCTCCTTTTGATGCTGCAAACCAAGGTTAAAGATGAAAATGACAGCATAATAACTGAACTCTAATGCCCTAAATAGTCCACACTCAGGACTAAGTATGCTGGCCTCTGAGAAACATGTTTTTCATTAGCTTACAATACAAACAACAACCATCCAGAACCTGTTAGTATGAGGAAAACGTAAAAGGTTTTATGAAACATTTCTTTTCCTGTATAAGTCATATAATTAGTGCTATAAAAAGGTAAGAAATGCAAAATCCATCCATTGAAACAGTAATGAGTTCTACCCTCTTGTAACATCACTATTTTTAAAACACTTAACATCCCCCCCCCCCAAAAAAAAAAAAAAGGAATCAAACTGAACAGAATCCAATTTTGGCTTCCTAAATTCCACTGATTTAATGAGTGCTAGCCACTTGGGACTAGCAATTGAATTCAGTCCAAAGATGTTATAATTCTATTTAATATAAGCAACAAACAAATGAAATAATCAATACACCTAAGGTGAAATACATCAGGCACAGCTGTAAATAAAAGTGTCTCTCTTGTATTTAATTTTACTTCAAAATATTGCTGAGGGTACGTCGAATACTAGGTTACACACAAACTTTATGGCTTGTAATAAAAAAATCAACTAATGTGAAATGAGCTATTGGCATACCTGGCCTCCTTATTTTGGAATTCTTTGCTTCTTCAGTCTCATTTAATTAAACTAAAAGACTTTTAAAATGTGCACTATGGGCACATTTGAAGTTTATGCTGAAGGACAACAGCAGGAGGCTTATTGGGGCCCTGTGACCTTAAAATGATGGTGCTCGATAATGAGTCCCATTTTACAAGGCAGCTTTAGTGTTAACAGATGTGTAGTCTGCCACTATCTTGACCATAGGACATTAAACTTAGCATACCTTTTTGTAAAAAAAAAAAAAGGTTGATTATAATTATAATCTCTAATATAGAGTCTCATTAAATAACTAGGTAGTGGTCACATAAGAATTCTACTTTTAATCATTAAAATGGGCATTATATTAAGAATATGAGTGATACTTAATAAAAGATGCACAATAGAAGCCTAACTCAGACCACACACTTACATCCAACTTATTCATCATAGGTTAACATCCTCTTTGACACAGACAAGAGAGGAGGAGGAGAGCTTGTTTATACCCTACAGATCAAAATTTGAAGCAACAATTAAGCGCAATTTCTAGAACAACAATTGTAAGTGTAAATCTTGTTCTTGGTTACCAAAAAGATTTCATCAAAAACCACAATAAAATTGAAACAGAATTTCCTGTTACATTTTATGAAGACTCTTGATGAAATCCATCCCAACAAGGGCCTTCGCCATATTTCTTACCTGGGTGGTCATTATGATAGCATTAAACTTTTAACAATAAGGCCTTATTTCACTGAAGTGGTGCAGAACTAGTTCCCAAGGACCTGAATGGACGGGGAAGTGTTCCATGGGAAATGACTGTCTCAAATGAATGACAATCTTACAATGGCTTACTGTTCCAGCAGCAAATGGACCGTCTCTAGACATGTGAGTGAACATAATTCTATTCTATTTATACAACTATTTCTATGCCTACCATTCACTCTAAGTGTTTCAGTCGTAATGTTGTCAAGAGATTGCCTCAGTATTTCACAACATTACTACTACCAAATGACTTTTCAAACTGTGATTCTGCAAAGATAAGGTGGATAGTTAGTTGGTCTCAGGTGACTGTGACCTCTATGTCCTTTAAGGAAATCTACTAAAAAAGATTATATTTGACCTGTTTCAACACTAAACATTGCAATTTACTTGGAAAGAATCAAAAGAATGATCCATTCATTGTCTTTCTCACAGCTTAACAGTAAAGAGCACAAAGATCAACTTAAAACACATAATAATGTGCAATTAAAGCATTGTATCAAAATTTTAACACATTGTTACTGCCGTCACCTTTGGGATGTTTTTGTTTTCAATGTACTGTATTTTAATGGTGTGAACTGCCCAAAGTGGGGGACTTTAGTTCTCCAAAGGGGTGGTATACAAATTTACTGGACAAACTAATGAATGAACGAATAAATATATCGATAGAATTTTTTTCAACAGTGATAAATCACTTAGTAGAAAATATTCAAGGCAGCCTACCAAATGCTTATGACATTATTTTTTAAATCAAGCAGCTCTGATAGAGTTTCTTAAGGAAGCCAACACCAAAATATGAAAGTCATGATGGAAACGGCTCTTTGCCTCAAACCAGGTAATATAACCCTGGACAATGGCATCATTTTGAAGAATGCATTAAGAGAAAACTGCAGAACATCTCCCTTTGATACATGAACAAAGGCTATCATGTCTGATTTACCATGGTGTGCAATTTGGTACTTAATAAATATGTTTCATCAAGTCTTGGATTTAACATGACTCAGGTTTTCTTTGCCCATTTCGGGCTCTCTGCCACCCCTGCCACCTCTGGGGAGGTCAGGGGACCCGATTTGTGCTGTTCCTGATGTCCCCAGACCTACCCAGGCGGTGCTGCAAGGCAAAACGCCCGGGGTTCTTTCCCCAGCGTTTTGCCTTATCACACCACCTGGGTAGGTTGAGGGGCATCAGGAACAGTGAGGATTGGGTCCCCCAACCTCCCCAGAGATGGCAGGGGTGGTGGACATCCTGAAATGGGTGAAAAAAAACTCCACCCTAACCTACCCGGGCACTGCGATTGCAGCATGTGATTGGCACTTTGGTTGGAGTGTTGAACAGGCGCTGTGATCAGCCTACCTCTTTGGAAAGGGCAGTGGGGATTCCACGCATGAAATCCTCACTGCCTTTTCTAAAGAGGCAGGTGGATCCCCCCCCCCCCCGTGGGCTTTTTTTAACATTGTGCGATCAATGCATCACACAATGTTAAAAACCAGATAACGATGAGACTTGTGGAACCAAGTCTCATCGTTATCCGAGGTACTAGGGTACTGTATTCTTGTGGATGGTACTTTGTACTTTCCTTCTCCACGGTGATGACCGTTAGCCTGAAAAGGGGGGGGGGGAGTATGTGTAACCTTCTAAACTCCATGGGAGCTGCAAGGGGTTAGGATTCTGGCAGGTCTGCTCTTTAAGATCTATACAGGGTTCCTCCAAAAAAACCCTACCTGTCCCCTAAAGCTCCCATGGAGCATGTCTCACCATTTGGGGTTGGGTTTTTTGCCAACAGCTGCCAGAATTCTGCCCGGAGGATTTCTTAATGAATTCTGGGAGTTGTAATAAAACCATCTAAACATTCCATGTCAAACCATTGCTCTCTTCATATGTAAAACAACATATCTGAAGATGAGAGGTTTCTGTACACATGAATGCAAAATCAGCATTCTTCATCCCATGGAGATACTGCACATGAACAGGAACTTTGTGTTCCAACTAAAGTAAAAGGAAAACCCAGCATGCTGTGGGCAAAATGGTAATTACCTTGTGAATTACCTGCACTGCCCTTGTCGCTCCCATACAGGCATGTTTTACTTCTGCTTCCTGGAGTGACAAGGGCAGTGTGGGCCAGATTGAATTGCAGTAAACCCATTCGTGTGGATTCACAGGATGCTTGAGCTTCCGGGAATTGAAATCCAAGAACATCTGGAGTGCTAAGGTTCACCATTACGGACTTATGCTATAAAGACTGTGCTAAAGACAAATGGGTAAATAATGCCTGAATAGAGCTTTATTTATTTATTTATTTATTTAAATTTGTTTATCACCCTCCTCCCCGAAGGGACCCAGGGCGATTCCCGACACAATCAGCATGATAACAATTTAAAACCAATTTAGAAATTAAAAGTTTTAAAAATTTTAAAAGACGCTTAAAAACTTAGCATTAAAAACCAGGCATTATAGCTAGGCATTATAGCTAGGAGGCACTGGGTGTCAAACCAGCCAGCCAGCTGGGGAAATTGATCGATCCATTCCCCAGACCTGACCTTTTGCATGTTTATGTAGTAAATATGGGTAAGTGCATTTATTGCTATTTAAATCAATGTAACATATCTGAGACATACACAGAGAAGATGTTACAGAATTTAAAGCAATGCATAAACACATATAAAACATTAAGGCTGCTGCCAAAGTTAAATGGTATGTTAAGAAACTATATTTTTTTGTTGTTCAGTCGCACAGTCAATTCCGACCATTTGCGACCCCATGGACCACTGTCCGCCAGGCACTTCTGTCCTCCACTATCCTCCTCAACTCGCTCAGCTCTGTGCCCATTGTCTACAATACCATCTAGCCATCTCATTTTTGGCCACCCCCTTTTTCTTTTGCCCTCCACCTTTTCCAGCATCAAGGCTTTCTCAAGTGAATCTTCTCTTCTCATTTGATGTCCAAAGTACTTTAGCTTCATCTTTACTATTTGACCTTCTAAGGAGCAGTCAGGGTTGATTTCTTCTAAGATCGACCTATTTGTTCTCCTCGCTGTCCAGGGGACTCTCAAAACTCTCCTCCAACACCACATCTCAAAGGCATCTATTCTTCTGCGCTCAGCTTTCCTAGTGGTCCAGCTCTCACAACCATACATTGCCACCGGGAATACCATTGCTTTAACTAGACACATTTTTGTTTGCAATGTGATGTCTCTACTTTTCACTATGTTCCCCAGGTTTCTCATCGCTTGCCTCCCAAGAATCAATCACCTTTTTATTTCATGGGTGCAATCACCATCTGCAGTGAGCTTCGATTCTAAGAAAGTAAAATCTGTCACTGCTTCTACTTCTTCCCCATCTATTTTCCAGGGCCTGTTAGGGCCTGTTGCCATTATCTTGGTTTTCTTTATATTGAGTCTCAAGCCAGCATTTGCACTTTCTTCTTTCAACCTAATCAGGCACTTCTTTAGGTCCTCCTCACTTTCTGCCATTAGGGTGGTATCATCTGCATATCTTAAATTGTTGATGTTTCTCCCAGCAATTTTGATCCCAAATTGTGATTCCTCCATCCCTGCATTGCACATTATGTGTTCTGTGTATAAGTTGAATAAGCAGGGTGACAAAATGCAGTCTTGTCTTACTACTTTTCCTATTCCAAACCACTCCGTCACTCCATATTCTGTCCTAACTGTTGTTTCTTGATTCACGTACATATTTCTCATGAGGCATATAAGGTGTTCTGGTATTCCCATCTCTTTAATTACTTGCCACATTTTGTTGTGGTCCACACATTCAAAGGCCTTAGTGTAATCAATGAAACAGAAGTAGACTTGTTTCTGATATTCCTTTGTTTTTTCCATGATCCATCTTACGTTGGCAATGTGGCCTCTAGTCACCCTGCTTCTTCTGAACCCCGCATGCACTTCTGGTAATTCTCTCTCCACATGCTGTTGCAGTCTATCCTGTATTATCTTGAGCATCACCTTGCTAGCGTGTGGGATGAGCGCAACTGTTCGATAATTTGAACATTCTTTGGCATTACCCTTTTTGGGGATTGGAACATATACTGATCTTTTCCAATCCTGTGGCCATTGTTGTGCTTTACAAATCTGCTGGCATATAGAATGTAATAATTTGATTCCATCATCTTTTAGGGCTTTGAAAAGTTCAACCTGGATACCATCATCTCCTCTGGCTTTGCTGTTTGCAGTGCTTTTTAGGGCCTTTCTGACTTCACTCTCTAGGATGTCTGGCTCATGTTCCATGTTCTCATCATTGTGATTATCAGAGGTGTTGAGGTCCTTTCTGTAGAGTTCCTCTGTGTACTCTTTCCATCTATGCTTAATCTCTTCTGCATCAGCTAACTCCTTGCCATCTTTGTCCTTTATCATGGTCATTTTTGCTTTAAAGGTTCCCTTGATTTCCCCAATTTTTTTTTTGAAAAGCTCTCTAGTCCTACCCCTGATGTTGTTTTGCTCTATTTCTTTGCACTGTTCATTCAGGTAGGTTTCTTTATCTCTCCTTGCTTTTCTTTGAAATTCTGTATTCAAGTGATTGTATTTTTTCCTTTCTCCTTTGCCTTTTGCGTCCCTTCTTTCCTCTGCTATTTTAAGAGCCTCATCAGACAACCACTAAGCTTCTTTTCTTTTGGTATGGTTTTCTTTGCTGCATCCTGCATCTCTGTCCATAATTCTTCTGGCACTCTGTCTATCTGGTCCAAGCCACTGAATCTGTTCCACACCTCTACTGTGTATTCCTTAGGGATGTTGTCTAGGTCATATCTGTCTAGCCTAGTTGTTTTCCCTATTTTCTTGAGTCTAAGCCTGAATTCTGTGATCAGTAGGTTGTGATCTGAACCACAATCTGCTCCTGGTCTCGTTTTTGCTGACTGTATGGAGGTTCTCCATATTTGGCTGGAGAGTATGTAATCAATCTGGTTTCGATGTTGGCCATCTGGTGACGTCCATGTATAAAGTCTCCTTTTGTGTTGTTGGAAGAGAGTGTTTGTTATGACCAGTGTGTTATCTTGGCAGAACTCTATCAATTTTTGGCCTGCTTCATTCTGTGTTCCAAGACCAAACTTGCCTGTTATTCCATTTACTTTTTGATCTCCTACTTTGGCATTCCAGTCCCCTATGATGATGTGTACATCATTTCTTGGTGTCTGTTCTATGAGGTGTTCTAGGTCCTCATAGAACTGGTCAATTGTGAATTGTGAAACTATATTACTTAGTTTTAATGTTGGAGTGTATAAAGCATTTCTACAAATAAACAAGAAAACTGCTGACAGTAAGTTAGGGAGCCAATGATTCAGAATTCAATTGTCCATTTGGCCTCCCAAGAGAAAAAACAGCCTGTGAAACCTTGGGCAAGCTCCACAATCTCATTTTGCCCCCAAAAGATATAAATATTAAATCACTTTTAAGTACTTTATACCTAGAAAACTCCCTCCTCTTTATTACCATCTTTCAGGTATTTGAAGAGAGCTATTCTGTTCCCTCTCAGTCTTCTTTTCTCAAGGCTAAATATGCTCAGTTCCTTCAGTCTTTCCCCATAGAGCTTGGCTCATAGGGCTTGGCTTCCAGTCCACTATTAATCCTTGTTTTCCTTCTCTGAACTTGTTCCAGTTTGTTGTCAAACTTCATCTGTGACATGGCATGATTTTTTCATGTCTGATATCTCAAGTACTGTAAGACTAAAAGATATATGTTACCATGAGGGACAATGTTATAAGAGGAAAAACAGGCACATCTGCCTTAACATGTGATCTGATTCAGAAACACTCAAGGACACTTCTCCTTCCTGATCCTGGCCCATACAGTATCAGAATACGGTTAAGACTTGGGGAACCTAGTCTTAACATTATCCAAGGTACTAGTGTATAACATGTACTGATTCTTGGAAGAAAATCATTGGCTATTTTTATTTGTCATTGAATGTCTAAGAGTTACAGAGATACTATGAA